>JAYEPQ010000004.1:48074426-49391926 GCA_036321105.1 Dracaena cambodiana
AATGACCTATGATTCTAACATTAACACTAGGTGCATGACACTAGCGCAATTTAATTGTATAAGATACATGACATGATATCCATAATTAACCAATTGCTTAATATATGATGGAATAATAATCAAGACATGATAAACAACGTATCATTCTAGTATGCCCTCAAAACTCATGATACGAACATGTTTATGTATACTTTACATGATACCCAATATAGTACATGATGCGCGACAACATGAAAACGATTCATGATGCTTGATGGTCGTTATATGATGAACCAGATGCATGATATTTGATGAACATGGTATGAAAACATAGTGACATGACGTGAACAGTGGAAAAGAGTGATATATTATGTGTGCATGGTTTTAATGGTGTGTGAATAATTATTTTTATTATTGAAAATGGGCATGTACATGAGAATAGTGATGTTAAGTTAGTTCATATGTGAGTATAGTTCCACATCGGATATGACAAAAAAAGTCTATGAGTTTAAATACAAAGTCGGAGATTTGACCCAATGGCTTAAGTTTTTGGGTCAAACTGGTTCTCAGTTTTGTATTTAGACTTATCATGCTCCCCGTTGGACCCGGCGTTCTCCCCAACAATTGGTATCAGAGTTCAGATTCGGACTAAATTGTGGTCGGGTCATTGGGTCCGGTTATGACCTAAGGGGAGTGAAACCGATGTTTGAAATCCGAATTGGTTGAGTTAACTTTGGATTTGATTTTCCACCTATCGGCTCTCCACGTGGATGGTTGCCAAAGTTAAGTTGGTCGGGTTAACTTTGGATTTGGTTTCCCACGTGTCTGCCTCCAAGTGGATGGTTGTCAAAGTTAAGTTGGTATAATTATAATAAAGAGGGAGATTGTTAAGTTAGTTCATATGTGAGTATAGTTTCACATCGGATAGGATAAAGAAAGTCTATGGGTTTAAATACAAAATTGGGGACTTGACTTAATGACTTAAGTTTTTGGGTAAAAATAGTTCTCATCTTTGTGTTTAGACTCATCATACTTCCCGTTAGACCCGGTGTTCTCCCCAACAAGTGAATTGTGCATGACTTATCTGACAAATCATGTTAATCTGTATCATAGAAATAGGATTATAAAAACTACATGATAGACATGGACTGTATCGTATAGAGAATCGTATAACATAATGACACCGATAACTTTTACTGCAAAGTTATGGGTGGTATTGGATCACTTTGTGACAATTAGTATCCTAGCAGGATATGTTTGTTCATACTTTACAACACGGAACATGAATGATAATACTTACCGATATGGCATGGTTTAGCGCCATGTATGTGTGGCAGGATCCCGGGTATGTACGGGCATTTATATGATATTCAGAAATATCATTATCTTATTTATGCATCTAGTTTCAATGAATTAACTTGGACGTGGACCCATAATAAATTCATGATTTCTTGTACATGACCCATACTTATATATTTATGAAATGATCATCTGATTACCAATAATGTTCATGGCACACCTGATGATTTACGTAGCATTCACATGTGTGTATATTGTGACATCAGATTTAAAACCCTACCAGCTTACACTGGATATGTGACACTTGTTTATACCTTCTCTGTGATTATACTTCTTTCCTCCTTACTCTACTTGGGTTTACTCCACTGGGTTCCAAACCATAAGTTGCAGGCATTATGGTATCACCAGCTTTCAACACTGGTAATGCACTGCTGCTAGAAGGAGTGATATGCTATGCATGAAAGGGCCGGACGTGTGGAGGAGTGTGAGCTCCTCAAGATTGACCGACCAACCAACTAGAGAGGGGATAGAACCAGACTTGACGGACAGGACTATACTGGAACTGATTGAAGCTATTTGAAGCATTTATCCAGTCCTACTACTGTGGACTCTCAATCTTGGCAAGCTTTAAGCACTATATCATCTCCACGGCCTAGTTTAACATTGTTATCAAATCAACTTGTTTAGGTTAATTAGAGAGTAGCTTGTGGGTCCCATTAACTTGGTTAGTAATCTTCTTATAACAGAATTTATATCCATTTCTTTCTTAAACAAAATTCAGTTGCACTCTAACCAAAAAAAAAAAAAAAAAATCTTTAAATGAAAGTGTTTTTCAGGCATGGATACTTAGACATTCCAATACTTAACCTGATACATCTCAGATACTATATTTGGCTTGTCTAAAAGTTGCATTATATTCCTGACGCATTATAGATGTTTACTGTGATGAAAAATATTAAAACTTAATTGTATGTTTGGTGGATTAACAATTCTATTTGATTTTAGATGCATTGTATTTACATTTAAATATGTTTATTTTAAATAAAGAATATTACTAAATACAGAATTCATAATTCAGAAAGCTGAAAAATATTCATATATTTGAGACATTGCACAACGACACATCCCCACATATACAATAGTATTAATAATGTACTCACAATGTATCAGGATTCCAAACTTTTCATATTTTCTTTACACGTGCAACATTTCATATTGTATTTGCATAACGCACATGTATTATTCACTCCGTGCATGGATAATATTATATGTGCTGTATCCAGTATTTATATATGGATATGTAATGATATGTAACAAACAAGCAATATTTATATATAATATTTGCCGTATCCATGCCGTGCACGTCCTATATATTCAAAATTTGTCATATCCATCTGAATTCTACCTGTATCCTGCATCTGCATCCATGCTTCACATGAAAGCAACAAATCTTGAAAGTAAAAACATTTTATCTGTAAAATATTCTGTTTTATCTAAGAATTTATTGCTGCTTGAAAGTTCTTGGTTCACGAAGCTAGTTGGAATTGAAGTTTGTGGAGGACTTCTTTTCCCCAAAAATCATAAATTGGAAGACTTTACCCAATTTTGTTCATTGCCCAGATTAAAGCAAGTGATTCCTACATGTTTTTAGAAAATAAAAATGTCAGTTTCTCAAGATAGAACGTTGTTTATCCCAAACCAAATTGAATCCCCTCTGGTTAAATCCTACTTGTAATTAAATAGCTAAGCTAAATTCATGTCAGAACTCTGTAGATTGAGATTATTCTAAGATTTTCAGGTCTAACAAATGGTGGGGGATTGGTCCCAAAACTTTCGACTATGCATCCAGTTATACTTTAGATTCTACATCAGTTTGGAAAGCAAGTAGCCTTGTGAGTACAAGTGGCTGTAGCTATGTCATATGCTGGTCTTACAACTTTTAAATATGAAAAGATGTCTAGCTATTTTACTGCAATTAAAATAATTCTTTTTTTAAAAAGAAGTAACAAACATTGCAAGATATTTGGGAGTGAAGGTGTCTATAGCTACTTCATATTATCTTACAATTTATTAGAAAACAGAAGGAATGCAACTCTTACTATAATTATATGCTTAAGCTCTCAGGTCTACTTGCAATTTCTTCCATGATCCTTGCTGGTATCTTTCCTCAACTTGTATAACCATAGGATTACACATAATCGAATAGCCATATGCACTATAAAGCAACAAACTTAAGTAAGTTACCTTCGCTTTGTTCTACTTGAGCTTTTCTGATGACTCCAGTAAACTTCGTTGTGGTGTGACTTTAGAAGGACCTTATCTAACGCAAACATTCTTCTGAATTCAAACATTTGATTTAGTTTCTGCCTGTTTGTTAGTCTGCATGGCCGGAAGGGAAGAGAGGAATTTTGTCCACCAGATACTTATTCGTGGGTGATGTTGCGGCTAAACTACATTCCTCTTTTCTTCATGCCTAGGTTCTGTCTTCTGAGAAATGGGCAGGAAACCACAATCTTGAAGTCAAGAGACCATACAAGATTTCCATACTTCCAGGGTATATCACGGCATGACAAAGTTTTCAGAATTTGGACTGAAACCTATTCTTTAACATGGAAGTTGTGGTTGTTTCATTTCTTTTCCTGCCTGAATGACTAATGAACATATTATAGAAATCTGTATTTTTGTTACTTCTATTGACCATGGGCTTAAGGTTAGCTAGTTGGAGTTTATAAGGGGTCAATATAATGCACCAGTTACATAAATTTCTGATCCATCAAGATTTCTGGTTAAGGTTAAATTTATATACCTACCACTTGTGTGTGAGAATATAAAACAATTTTCCTCAATTTTTACCATAATTTCGGAGATTTGGTATATTGGTAGGGACTTTAATATGGTATCGGAGCAATGCAGGTTCAAATCCCATTTTTTCTTAAAAAAAATGAATCCCGCTGTGTAAAAACTCAGGTATCAGACCAAATCTGCAGGGTGTGTTAGAATACAAAACAATTTTCTCTCAACTCTCACCATAATTTCGGAGTTTTATAAAATCTGAACGGCCAATGGCAAACTATATAGGAGGGATGCTAAAAAAATTATATGAGAGGAACGTTATGGTTTTTGCTTACAACAAGATACTAGAAAACTGATATGAGTTTTTTGTTTATTATTATAAAATGTTGGATCTATAGAGAGAAAAAAAAAGTTTATCAACCAAAATAATTTTGTATTTTATGAAATCTTCTTATGTTGCTTTTGACAGTGAAATTTTGCTCTTGTTATTTCATTTTTGCTTTATTATCAGTGATGTCCTTGATGATCGTTCTTTGATAGCTATTACTTGTCTGTCTGTTTCTTAATTTTGGTGAAATGGGCCATGAATGACTTTGCATTGATTGAAAATAAATAATAAGCATTTATATTACTTTTTATATAGTAGAACATACATCATTTGCTCATACTTATGCTCTATTTTTAATTAGATAATAGTATATATGTAGAGCATCCTCCGACCTTTGCCAAAGAGAAAGCGAAAGTTTGTTTAATTAATTAATCATATTCTGCATAATGAAAATTCTTTTCCTAACCATCTAAAGTCTTCTTATATGTCCAGGGAGATGGAGCTGACAGATGAGCACACGAGTCCTAAGCATGACAACAAAATCTCGACAATATGGGGCATGCATGCGAGCACTAGAGCTGACTAAAATGATGCAGGTAGGAAAAGTGTTACCTTATGTAATAACCCTACGCTAGCACTAGTTTTTCAAGGATTCTCTTTCATCGTTTTTGTTATACATGCGTGCGTCACTGCAGTCTAGCCTGCCCTCTTCAGCCGAATCTTTTAGCTAACTAAATCAAGAAAAACTATTTTATGGCAATTTTTTTTTTTTTTTTTTTTTGCTTAATGTGTTCGTGAAGCAAATCATGTTTGTTTATGTAACTTGTAGGAAAGATATTACGCCCACAATAAAACTTGAAACAGCCTTGCCTCTGCAAGCCAGCAGCCTTCTTTCTGTCCTTTTGCAACATCGGTTAGTGGTGCAAGCTAATTATTTAGACAAATCATGTATCGTACAACTGCTTCCCAAATTCAATTCAGTGATAACCTTAGTATCATCAGATCAATATTATTTCTTTTTTAGGAGAAGAGATTAGAGTAATATCTACTTGTAGATCAAGCAATAATTTAGGATGCATATTCAGTCTTCTAATCTAACACACTTCCAAGGGGAGCACACCTTTAGTATTTAATCGACTTGTTCAGATTACGGAGTAGCTTGTTTCCCCCACGAACTACGTGAGCAATCTTCCCTTCTTGCATCTTGCTTATTTGTTAGCCCTCTTGCATATATTGTCTAGTCAAAGATCTTATCGGGCAAAGTCTGAAAAGGTCTGGCGGCATTTTTTTTTTTTTTAATGAACAATCCTCTCCAATAATTAATAATGGTAGGGACATGCCTATCAGAAAAGATGTGCTTTGACATCCTTGCGTGCACAAGTCATATTTGTGTTTGTTTAGTTTTGATTAGCTATTCAATCATTTGACTCTATACATGTACCAGAATCTAGCTAATAGTGCTGTACCAATATACTTGTATATAAAAGGTTATATATGAAGCTCCTAAGTAATATCTAAGCATGTTGATTAAAGCTTTTATCAAATCAAATATATATATATATATATATATATATATATATATATATAGAGAGAGAGAGAGAGAGAGAGAGAGAGTCCCAATATGATAGAAGAATAGTCAATCCCATGTTGGCTGAATCAAAAGCAGGTAAATTGAACTACTATTGTCTTGATGGCTACAAGTAGAGCTTCTTCATCATCATCTTCTTCTTCTTCTTCCTATGGTATGTTTAGTTTATTGAACAAAACAACGTCCTATCATATAGATAATATGTGCATGCATGACCATTGAGGCAGTGACCAGTCCATCTTTCAATTATATTTTTTGTTACTTCCTTTTATTTTCATTATTATTGTATCATCATCGTCAACGGCAATGTCCTTATCCTTAATGACCCTTTCCAATTTGTTTTTTTATCAGATACTAAATGTGCTGACGATGGTTACATTAATAATTCATTTTATATAGTAACATATACATCATCCTCCCACCTTGGTTCTTACTTTTATTTAGATAATAGCATATATGCACATCATCCACCCACCATTAGCTGAGCTTTTAGAGAGAGGGCAATGAAACCGAACATAATTATCTTAGTCAGAACTTGAAGCATTTGTGCAATTATTATTATTATTTTTTCACTATTATCTTCGACCAGTTTAATGTATCTTTGTCTCCATTATGTTTTAAAAAACTCTATGGGCACCTTGAATGGTAGATTGCTGAGGTGGCCATCTAGCACGCCCAAGTTTTTTTTTTTTTTTTTAATATATAACACAACTACGTATGACCTTATTTATTTTCATTTTTTTTATTTTTGAAAGGAAAATGTAGACTCTTACGATGCTGGATGAGTGAGGTGTATATATATTTTATGAAGATAAGCTGAAACAAAGATATTTTTGTCTGGAATATTTTTTAACATATTTTGCAAGTGAGCGTCGCCACACATGAATAAAAAAGCATAAAAAAAAAAAATCATCCAGATGATAAGCAAATTATTATTTATTCCTTTATTTATTTGATATTGTTGCTTCCCAAATATATTATAATGCTATTCAGTAGTAAGTATAATCAACTCAAACTAATTAATACCATTGAGTTATCTACTTGTAGAAGCAAAACTTAAGTTGAGCTCTTATAGCAAGTATATGGTGTTAGATACAACCTCACAATATACAAAATTGAAGTTTCATAACTTTGATTATCGATTCAACCATTTTTAATAGAAAATAACTATTTTGAGTATCTTCTGTCCTCTATATTAACTCTATCTGTGTTCCTTTCAATACAAGCTGGCTTATCTATTATCCTTCCCATTTTATATTGCAGAAATAGTTAGATACTTTGATACCTAGAGCCATAAAAAAAATTTATTCATGCACTATACAAATCGGAACGTTACATAAAGTCGGAAAATAAATGTTGCTTCACAATTAAATATGCTGATTTTGTCCTGGATCAGAGTGGAACCTATGCGATCCCCAATTAAATATCACAAATTAAAATGGAAGGTGGAGTCTATACTGATTTTGAGACATTGATCCATACAAGAATTGATCCCTGATGTGAGCGCTTGTTTATAGGTAGCATAAGATAAGATGATGTAGTTGGTTAAGCTTTATTCTCTTAATTAGTCTGGAAATCAACTAATAATTCTTTTTTTCTCTTTGAGAGTTGCTAGATGTGCCCCATACTATAAATAGTTTAAAGCATGCCCATTTTTTCTTAATGAGCCCCATATTTTTTTTCCAAGATTTGAGTAGAAAAATGGGACTTACTAAGAAAAAAAAAAAAAAAAAAAGATTTCACTAAGAAAAAAAATGGGGCTCACTACGAAAAAAATAAATCACATTTAGAATTTTCCTTCTGTTTCAATCTCCTCCGCTCTAAACTTCTCCCTTTCTTTCAATCTCCTTTGCCTATAACACCCCTAACGTGCTGCGTTCTCTGCACTCCACATTGAATCTTCAGCCTGTTCGTGCATCATGAAGAGTAGGCCGCACCTTGCAGTAGATTCCCTCTGTATAGAACCTATAGGAACTTATTGGCTGGGTTCGCAGTCCCAGCCAGTAAGTGCACTGGACGGGCTAGCCCCTGGCCAGATGAGAATTACACCGGGATTACAATCCTAGTCAGTGTTTTAAGCCTATTTGTTCATAAATAAAGTAGGTCGGGAATTCAAGCTCGACCAAATACAACCACTGGCCAGGATCTTCGTCTCGGTCGGTTGTTGAGCAAGTCGAAGCGTGCTCCCCGACTAGTGTTTTCGTTCTCACAGCTACATGGGACGCACAATTATTCTTAATATAATTAAAATCTTTAAATATCATGTTCTTAATTTATCGTTCAAATTATGATTCATATTGAATCTAAAAATACTTTAAATATATCTCTAAATAATGAGATTCATTCATTTTTGTCAAACTTATAACATCATTCTCCATCTTCTTCAATTTCTTCTTAACTCTCAAATAAAGAGATATCCGCACCTAATTTATAAAAAAAAAAAAAACCATAAAAAACTCAAACAATCCCTAACAATCTCATGCAAGTAGTGAAAATCGAATTTTGGATAGTATTTAGGATTTGAAGCATTGGTATTCGCGTTCAGTTTCAGAAAAGAAAAGAAGGATTGGCTCACTAAAAAAAATGGTAGTGAAATGGAGAGAATGTGGCTCACTAAGAAATGAGTAAAGGCTATTTGGTCAAAAAATAAAATGAATAAACTTGTAAAATACATGCCTTATGAGACTGGGAGTTACTAAGAAAAGTATGGGGAGCATCTAAAAAACCCCTCTCTCTTTTGTATTCTATTTTTTATGTTTAAGGTTGAATATCACCACCACTCTGTTCCTTTAGAGAGAACAAGTGGGAAACCCACGCAAATGCTTGAAATTATTTGGAAATATTTATTTTAAGTAAAGTAGAGAATAATTTTTTTATTTTATGTTACAATAGGTATATCTTAAAATAATTTTTATATATGCTTTCAAATAAGAAAAATAGATTATTAATGCTTATTTCCAATAAAATATTTTATTGATATTAGAATATAACTCAGATTTAAACTTAGAACCTCACGTTACCATTTTGTTTATTAATAAGTAATTCTCACCATTACAATATTATAATTCATCTTGATTAGTAGGTATTTCATCTTATATTAACAATTAATAAAAATAATAAAAGACATTCTCATATCTTTGTGACTTATAAAAAAAAAAATTAAAAATATATTCTCACTTTTCTACAGTCTGCACTCTGAATCATTTGTCTAAGACTATAAAACAAAATAATACTTAAAAATCTACTTTATAGAAAGATAGATAGTAAAAATATGTTAAATAAAAAGACTATAAATGAATCCTTGAACATGAGATAATAAACACATATTTTTTAAATAATAGAGATTGTTATTACTCACCTTATCGAAGAATTATAATTTATAGAATACTTCTAACAAAAGAATATTTTCGCAACCTGAAACAAAAAATATCACATGAGAATAAATATTTGAAAGTTAAAATTATGATAAGACAAACAGAAAAGATTTCTTGAAAGAAAAATAAAAAGCTGATTAAGAGATTAATCAACATGGCTAGAGATAAAGAAAGGGAGAAAAGGACATCAGATGAGGAGGAATAGAGAGATTGTTGAAAAAAAAAAAATTAATGTTGGTAAGTAACTACCCATACTTTGTTTGTAACTGATTTCTCCTTTTTTTTCTCTCGCCTTTTTATTTTTTTTTAAGTCTTATCGACAATTTAAAAGAATAGTAAATGAGTTAATAGTTCTAAAAATCTCAAAAATAGGAAAGGCCAAACCGAATTTTGTCCAGTTTTCTAATTTTGTTTTCTAATATTACGTCATATCAAAAAGGACATAAATAAGAAGAGACGACAAAATAAGAAACAAAAACCGATTAAAAAGCACGCTAGATGTTTTAAGTAACACGACATCATGGTTTCTCAATCCTCTCACAAATATATGGCAGGTAACATGAACACTAAATGTGAAAGATTAAAATACTTTACATCGTAATGATAACATATTATGCAAATTCGGAGTTTTACAATAAAAGCTTAATTTTTACAAGATATGGATTTTAAAATTGAAGATTATTCTATTGGGAAATTCGAGAGTTTCCAAAAAGAGCACACCATTTTAACTAGTGAGCCCACTTAAAAAAGAAGTGTCTGGTGGGCTCACTCGGAAAATTGGTGTGCTTCTTTGGAAGCTTCCGGCAATACGAGCAACCTGGTTGTATAATCCACCTCTCGTGTTAATTGGACTGCTTCGAAAATTTCTCGGAGGCTGCAGGCTGCTTTTGACCTTCTACACGCATCTTCTCCTGAAAGAAAAGTCTTTGAAAATTAATTGAAACCTGTTAGAGAGTCTTTTCAACTAATTATTGTGAGTTTTCTTCGGTGCATACTAGAAATCATGATGAAATTGACACTTTCTAAGCTGAAACTCAACTGCATGCATCAATATTTTCCCATAATAACGTTTGACGGCTGCCGCCCAATGTACTTTGTCACAAGTTGCAACTAAACCACCTCCTCTTCCTCCACCGCCAGCCACGAGTCCCACGGGACTCTCATGTAGTCAGTGCTCAAATCTGACCCGACACTGGGCTCATGCCATCTCTTTTACTTTTCATTCTCAAGCTGTGATTTTAGGATGTGTTTGACTGTTTGAAATAGTTGAAGTAGAACACAAAAAAAAAAAAAAAAAAAAAAAAAAATTAAAAAGTAACTTTCAAAATAAAAATAGAAGAAAAAATTACTTTTTATGTTTGTGTGCTCACTTTTAGAAGGAAAAAAAATAATTAAGAAGTGAGATGTGATTATTAATTAATTAATTAAATAAATCATACTTATATTATTTTATTTATTTTCTATATATAAAAATATATTTTTTGAAGGGTATTTACAAATCTGTCCCTTAAATCTTTATAAATTATAATTTAGTTCTCCAAAATTAGTCCCTAAAATTCTTTAAGTTACTATAATATATAGTCTCCCAGTTTATATTTTGGTCCGATTTTTCCGTTTTACCCCCGATTTCCTTCACTTAATTCCCCTTCACTCTCCCTTCTTTCTTCTTAGTTCTTATTGGATTCCCCCCCTTATTCTTCTCTTCTTTCTCTCTATTCATTTATTGGGTTCTCCCTCTATATATTGAAACCAAATATAATATTCTCCACTAAATGTATTAAATCTTTAAGTCTCAATATAAATTCATTTATTGGGTTCTCCTTCTCTATATTGGATAAATTCATTTTTAGATTTAATACATAAATGAATAGAGAGAGAAGAGAAGAAGAAAAAGAAGAAGGGAACCCAATAAGAATTAAGAAGAGAGGAGGAAGAGTGAAGGAGAATTAAGTGAAAAAAAAACAATAGTAAAATGGACAAAATCATGCCAAAATATAAACTAAGAAACTAAATTGTAGTAATTTAAAGAATTTGGGAAACTAAATTCTAAATATGAAGATTTGAGGGACTAAATTATAATTTTTAAAGATTTAAGGGACAGATCTGTAAATATCCCTTTTTTGAATGGTATGACATGCAAATAAGAAAATTTCGAAAGTAAAATACTACATGTATAAAAGTAACTTCCAATTTTTTTTTATCAAAATACTTAAATACGATGTGGTCGGCTAGATGGAAAAATATTAATCCAATCACGGTCACATCCTGCGCCATCAGTACCCGGCTCGTGCCAAGTGTTTCCAAGTCCCTGGTTCGGGGAGTTTCTAAAGGAGCATACCTTTTTTCTTAGTGAGCCCACCTTATAATTGTTCGGCTTCTAAAATATCACTATAAAATGGGATCACTAGGAAAAATGGTGTGCTCCTTTGGAAACTCCCCTGGTTCGTGTCCGAACCTGGGACCCAACAACTTAACCCAGATTCAGAAATGTGCTGAAAAATATCAAGATCTGACCCCAACCGTTCCTGTGGCCAAGGGGAATCAATGCTTGGCACTCATGAGGTGATCTTGAAGAAACATTTGCCCATGCTAACCAAACTCTTGATCGTACCATTAAGAGGCTGAGGGGGGAAGGGGAGAGAGTGTGTGTGTGTGTCATTTATTTGGATCATCGCTATTCTGACATATCAGTTTCTATGCATTCAATAGAGGTTTTAGATGAGTGAGTGAATGAAGTGCAGGTAGAGAGAGCATGGGCCGATGGCCGAAGCGCAGGCGCTTTCTATTTTAATTTGGCGTATGATGAATGGATACAAGGAACACTGAAGGCTGGGTATTGAATAAGATATGCTATTGGGGCACATAAAGGTGTCAGTAGATAGGATATTATCTCTCACCGGCTTGGCTTAGTAATGAGCCGCTCGAACGCCTTCGGCTATATCAGTGATGGCGGGTGGGGTGGATGCATGTCATCATCCGAGGAGCCCCCTGACCTTTGAAGTTGTTACTCATATGAAGGTATACATGTCAAAAAGATAATATCATTAATAGTGAGTCGTAAGCAACTATTCACCAATCGTGAAGCAAGATTAAAAATTCTATTATTTCTTCCAATACAAACATTCCAGATCAACGTAACAACCATAGTTTTCTCTATACTCGGCACTGCACTGGAACCCTCAACTCTTCTCTGTATATTGGTTTGGACAGACATATTAATATGGATGTCGAAGATACTAGCATATTTCCTCCATAATGTGCTTGTCGGATTCCCTACTTGCATTACACAGTACAGAGTAATTAGGATCTATCCAACCCCTTATCTGTAAAGTCAGCCACGTGAGCCAGAGGAACATCCTAGCTAGTTTCGGAGGACATTTCGTCTTCCAAAAGTAAATTTGCATCCGTAGAGATCGATATGTAGCTTCTACTGAAAATTGACCCCCTTCTCCCATCTCCACGTTGCATGGTCCTCTCTTTGGCCGTTAGGGACATCAGCTATCAGTTGTCCCTAACATATTGTATCATCCTGCAACTCATATGGATCGTAAAGAAACTCTATAACTTGAAGTGAGCTCAAACCAATATGACAATCTTATGCGTTTTAGTGTGTAATCTCTTTAGTTAATCAAAGCAGATGGAGAGATCTGAACCTACTAAGTATTGATTTTAACAAATAGACATGAGATTCGATGTGAAACCCTTATTTTGAAAGTTTTTATTTAAATCGCATCATAGTTATGTTTATGGTACGAATTGAGATTTAGAAAGAGAGATAGTTTCAGCTGTGTTTAAGAAGGGAGTTGAGATTTAAAAAATGGGAGAAAAAGGTTGAAGCGCAAGAAAAGGAGGCAAACTAAAGAAAAATCTAATTCTCTCGTTCTTTTATTTTACCCTATGGTACCAAGATTCTTTGGTTATATTATTGGTTTGATGTAGACACAAAATTAATAGTTTTGTAACAACATACATTTGTTGAGTTTGGTTCCTATGGTGGATTTTAAAGACAGAAATTTAGCGTACATTGTGAAACGGAGCCGAAAGGGCCGAAGGGCCAGCGACCAGCCATATGGCATTGCCTAAGGAGGGGCTTCGATGTCTCAATTTGCAGGGTCTATATGGGTGATCCATACCGTTAATTGTAGCATTCACATCTTAAAATAATCATGAATAAAAAATCAAGTATTTTCGATAATATTTTAGATAGGTACAAAATGGACGATTCTTCAACAATAAAATTAATAAGATCTCTTGATCGAAGATGAAAAAGTTTGTAAATCAATTGATTTTTTTATACATCGCCTATTTATCTTATGAAAAACATAATTAATAGTTCGGGTCATCTACGTATACACTCCATGTTGAAATTTAGGAACATCTCTATAAGTAACTTTCTATCGAGACACCTTAGGTATACACCTTAAAGAGAGAGAGAGAAATATAAAAGTTAAAATACAAGAAAATATATAATTTGATCCTAATTGCATATAATTCTAAATCAACATAATTAGAGATATTTGACAAATATACTAATTTAGCAAGATATCTTGAGATATGCTAATAAATTAGAGGATTGTCAAATATATTAGTTTAGAAAGATATTCTAAATTAATGAGATATTCTAATATTGGGTATGAAAGAATTCTAAAATATCAAGATCATAATCCAAAAGAAATTTTAAAATAAATTATTAGTGATAGTGTATTTTTTCTCGCATTGCAGCTCATTTTCTAAGCGTGTGAAACTTTTAATGGTGGTATTAACATCCCGCCCTATAAGCTACATGATCTTAAGGTATTGAGTAAGAATATGGGGGTCCGTTTCCTATCAATGAAGCCGTTTAAAGTTGTTATCAGATTTGACCTTAATGATATTTATATTTTGTCATACTATTTTAAATTGGTCATATTCTAAAGTTTTGATTAGAAGGTAAAACTTCTATGTATCATATGAGTTTTCGTATTTAGATTATTTAACTATAACAAGATTACTTAACTATTACAGATCGTAATTATATGGATGGTTTCGAAAAAACCAAGTACTCTGCCCTTCCCTATCTATCCAAGGGAGGGAACGGCAGAGGCTTTTGGTGTCCCTTCCAGTCAAGAGGCTTTTGGTGTCCCTTCCAGTTAAGAATTGGAGCGTCACAATCACTAGCCTATATGCTTTTCTCTTGTGCCTTTCTTTATTCTTGATTCGATATTCTGGTGTTCTAGACATAGAGGAACCACACCAATCCATCTCGAACTTGGTAGTTAAACTTTACTGTGGTGACAATACTGTAGGGGAGGTCCTGCGGAAAAATGTCTCGACGCCAGAATGATAAAAAACTTAACACCTCTTACTTTACTTTTAAAATATAAAGAAGAGAAAAATCAAAAATGCAAAAGTCGTCTTATTCAAAACCCCAATTAGAAGTATGACATCTCTTATCTCACCCCTCACACCTCGAAACACACTATTCTTATAGAGAGAAACGCGCTTTCACATCTTATTAATTCGAAACGAAATGGCTGAGGAGAAGTTTCTTTTTTAGGGTACTTCCAGGAACAGATCCAGTGGAGACGGGGTGGGGCCTGTAGCTCAGAGAATTAGAGCACGTGGCTACGAACCACAATATCGGGAGGTTCGAATCCCTCCTCACCCACAACCGACCCAAAAGGGAAGGACATTTCCTTTACCTCTAGCAATAAGAAAATAATCTTGGTGCCCTGACATATAGTTTTTTTTAAAAAAAATAATAATAATAGCATTTATGCTCAAATTTTCTTGTAGTATCCTCGTCAGTTCTATATATATATATATATATATATATATATATATATATATATATATATATATATATTTACAAATGAAACTTTTTTTTTTTTTGCACTTGTCTTCCAAGCTTTAAAGATTTTATTTTCATGAATATCTATGATTTGTAGGTAGCTACATATTTACTAATGCTCGGATAAGTTGAGGATTGTGCGTAACTGATATGTTTCTCATTTTTTATGTTGTTACTTACAGAAACGAAAAATCTCAAAAGTTATAATTATATATTTTAATCATCTGTTACGATTCAATTGCTTCTCATTCATGTCATTATGTTGTATAGTTTTTCCTAATATGGGAAAATTCTATTTACACACGACTGATATTAAAATTGCAAATAATTATAAATTTGCCACTTTTTTTTTTATTAAGTTACCATTTTAAATTTCAAATCTCTAACATTTTTTAAAAATTGAGAAAACTACTGTCTTGCTCCTCCGTTCTTTCTAAAACCCATAAAAAAATATTTCTTTTTTTGGTATTTAAATTTAAAAATAAATACACCTCTCACAAATAATTGGGAGATAAATCTAGAAGACGACAAATCAAAAATCCATGACAATAATAAAGATATTTCAATTGAAATCCCAATTTAACATCCTTCATAGTCTCATGACAACTTTTTCTCAAACAAAATGTGCTTCATCCTGTCTTGCAACATAAACTATATAGTAAAGCAAATATAATTTAAAAAAAAAATTGATACTCTTAGTAAGCATAAGGAATGACAAGGCGAAGAGAGTTAGTAAGACTTGAAACTAACTCAAAATTGATTCACCAAGAGAAAAAGTATGTGAATTGGATGAACTGAGCTGGAGCGACCCCCCCGGGGGTGGGGGGGAGGAGGTGCTGGGGAGACGGAGTCGAGAAGGCTCTTGGGTAAGGAGCGACGAAGGAGGAAATTCTCGGGCGATTGAAGACTGAGGTAGAGAGAGGGGGAGGAGGGTTAAATTAGGGTATAGAGAGTAAATTTGTGATTTTTTAAATTGAGAATTTGGTGTAAAAAGTAACTGGACGTTAAGAGTAAATTTTCTTGTGATAAATAGAATTTCCCCTAATTTGTCTCTATATTTCACTATCAACTTATCTTTTTTGCCCCTTTTAACAATAAAATAAATTGAAAAAGAAAAAGCAGGATGAAACTTTTCCTTTTTTGCTCTAGTGCTCTTTCGTTATCACTTCTTAGTTTTATGCATTGCATTATATTGGTTTGTCAAAAACTTCTCCCGACTTTAGTTATATGTTTCTTGTACGTACCTTGTTTCTTGTACGTACCTTCACACACTTTTTGTGTACTTCTTTAATTAATATTTGGATTCAAATCATATATAGCTAAGATATTAAATTTACTATCTGTATGATAAAATCAAATTCAGATAAAATCAAATACGAATTTGATCGGATCTGAATATTAAGCAGATATTATTAGTTATGACAATACTTTTTTTTCAGAAAAATTATATTAATTTCCATGACTATGTTTTTATCATCGAAAAAAAAATGCTTCTCAATATACTATGAAGTATTAAATCAACATTACTCTTTAGGGGTATTTACTGGTTTGTCCCTCAAATCTTTAAATATTATGATTTTACCCCCAAATCTTCATATTTATAATTTTGCCCCTCAAATCTCATAAGTTACAACAATTTTGCCCCCCTCTCTAACTTTCCCTAATACAGTTAATTTTTTGACCATTTTACCCCTTATTTCCTCTTTTATTTTCCTCCTCTTCTTCTTCTCTCTTCCTCCTTTCTTCTTATTTTCTTCATTATTTCTCCTCTCTTCCTCCTCTCTTCTCCTTCTCTTTTCCTCCTCTCCTCTCATTTTCTTCATTTTTTTACTCTTTCATGTTCATGCATTTTTCCTCTAGTTCACCAAATCAATTATCTCAAGTAAAAAAAGAGAAAAAAATAAGAAGAGGAGGAAAATATGAACATGAAAGAGTAAAAAAAAAAAAAAATGAAGAAAATGAGAAGAGAAGAGGAAAAGAGAAGAAGAAGAGAGGAGGAAGAGAGGAGAAATAATGAAGAAAATAAGAAGAAAGGAGGAAGAGAGAAGAAGAGAAGGAAAATAAAAGAGGAAATGGGGGGTAAAATGGTCAAAAAATTAACTGTGTTAGGAAAAGTTAGAGAGAGGGGCAAAATTGTTGTAACTTATGAGATTTGGGGGGCAAAATTATAAATATGAAGATTTAGGGGGTAAAATCATAATATTTAAAGATTTGAGGGACAAACCAGTAAATACCCCTACTCTTTAAATTGTCGTTCATAGATCTAAATATTCAGATGTTATATGGATATTCAAATATCTATTCAGATATGTAAGATTAGGTTCACATTCATACTATATTTTTAAATATAGTAGATATGAATGTCCATAAAAGTTACTTTCTATTGTTTCATTGGAAAGAAAAGTTGAAGGAAAAGATAGTTGGAAAAAGTAAGAGAAATAAGGTTCAATTTTCTAAACTATTTTCTTTCCCATAACCTAGAAGCATGAGAGAAAACTTTATTTGGTGTTATGAAATGAAGTCGTGATAGAACGATGGTCGGAGTTTGAAGCATATTTTTTTAAATATTAAATTTTTGGGATTTGGGGCAACGGAGTAAATACATTTGTCCCTTTCCTTCCCTCGTGAGCCATCATGAAAGAAAGAGAAAACTTTTTAAATAAAAATAAACTCGAAGAGGGAAAGTATTAGTTCATGCTTGAGAGAGGGAGCGGAAGCGTCAGAGTCTCAATTCAACATAACGACACCTGTTATCTATATAGTTGGAGTAGATTAAATGAGGACTATGAGTTTATAAGATCATCAGGATGATTATTACTTCTTATATATATATTTTTTAATTTCATTTCGAACCAAACCAGAAGGAGAACTATATATATATTTTTTCAATAGAAATGTCTGAAGAAAAGGATACCCTCATCAGTGATAATTCCGTACCTATCTTAGTAATTCATTTACTCCCATGAAAAATAAAATAGAGAAGGTCAATGGTTTTGATTGATTTATTTCTTTAACGAGAGAGACATAGTAATCAAACAATAAAATCTCAAGATGTGTCACCTTTGGAGGTGGGTCTTGGCTTTTATGTTGTTTTACTACTTATGTGCTAATAGAACACAGAGGATTTTTAATTGTTGTCTTTGTTAAAAAAAAAAAAATAATCTCGAGATTTGACACACAAGAACAGGACCATTTCTTCACCAAGGGAAATTCTAAATGCGCACCACTTTTCTCTTAGTGAGCACTATAATTAATTTTAAAATAATTACAAATTTGTCGTGGATAAAAATAGCTTTCAATTTTTTCTTAGTTCTTAGTGAGCCTATGATATTTCTTTCTTATCTAACTATTTTTCTTCTTCCCTTCTTCTTCTTTCTGTGCACATCGGTGGACTGTAAAAGGGGAGGGGGCAAGCGGTAATGGTCTTCGCACAGTGATAGAAAAAACGATGAGAGGCGAGGGGAAGGAGGTGACGGTGAGGAGAGAAAGTAGTTAGGTTTGACACCCGCCGAGAAAATGAAATTAAAATGAAAAGATTGGATGTGCTCACTAAGAAAATAGCACCATTTTTAAGAGTTACATGGTGCTCACCCGTAAGACGGTGCCCACTAAGAAAAAAGTGGCTCGCATTAAGAATTTCCTCTTCGCCAACATCCATATAAGGAAACTCCAACCTTGGCTTAACCCCATCGTTATCAAAATCTCTTTCCTTTTCAACTAACTCCACCGCTGCTTAATCACCTAAAACCCCCCTAATTAATCAAAAAACAAAAACTTTCTCCCCACCTATCATTCAATTTCTCTCCAGCCTACAAAAAGCAAATTTCAAAATTTTATGAAAACAAAACAAAAATCGAAAGTTAAAGACTTTTCTCAGATATTTTGGCAGCCATAAAAATTTCCATTGATTGCGTGTTGGCCCAGCCTTCACCCCCTTCCTCTTGCCCTTCTCCCTTCTCTTAACGACCAATCCTTCTCTCTCTCTCCTTCTCTCTCCTCTCTCTCTCTCTCTCCCCCCTCCTGTATAAATTCAAGAGCTCCAACGACTCTTATGGCAAACACCCCATCTCAAATTCTCAATTGGACAATGGATCTTCTCACTTCTTCATCAGCATCCTCCTCCGATGTTGCCAGTTCAAGCCCTAATGGAGCAAGAACAGACAGGGCCGGCTCCTTGGCCTCGCAGCTCGCCGAGAAGCTGATCTGCGGTATCGTCACCTGCGTCTTCGCTACAGGTTTCTCATCTTTCCAATTTCTGATCTGGGTTCTCTATACCTTCCAATTTTGGCTGAGAGATTTGGGAAAAGATCGATTCTTTGTTGTGTTTTCTTGATGAAAGTTTGGTTCTTTTTGTTTTTGGTTTTTTTTTTTCCCCCTCTTCTTCAGTGGGTTCGCTGGTTGGGGCTATAACCGGTGGTCTGATTGGATTGGCGACGGAGAGCGGGCTTTTCCGAGGGGCCGGAATCGGAGCGATCTCCGGCGCCGTTTTCTCGATCGAGGTTGTTGAATCGTCTCTCGCTCTTTGGCACTCCAATGACTCTGGCATATGGAGCATCCTCTATGTGGTGAGTCTCAGAATAAAAAATATCAATTTTTTTTTCTCACAATGTTGAAATCTTTATCTTAAATTTACGGTTTCTTTGCTTGCAGATTGATATCTTTGCTAGTCTTTTGAGTGGGAGGCTTGTCAGGGAGAAGGTCGGCCCTGCAGTTCAGAGTGCAGTGCAAAGCCAGGTACAGTCACAATTTCAGAGCTAATTTACCCTCCCAATCTGAAACTAAACTATCGTCGTATTGTTAAACTTATTGTAGATGAGTGCTGTGGTGGATGCTCCCTTCATTGAGGTTCTTGATATTTTTGAGACCGGGGGAACTGGGGGCATGTCAAAGGATTCTGTAAATAAACTCGGAAAGATCAAAATCTCCAATGAAAACAATGTGGATACTTGGGGGGAGAAAATATGTTGTTCTGTGTGCCTTCAGGTTGGTCTTGGGCATCACATTTGGATCACTTGATTGATTGCTTCACGATTCGATTGCAATGTGTTAAGGTTGACGCCACATTTATTTTTCAGGATTTTCAAGTTGGGGAGATGGCGAGGTGCTTGCCACATTGTAGGCACATGTTCCACTTGCATTGCATTGATAGCTGGCTCATCAGGCATGGTTCTTGCCCATTATGTAGGCGAGATATCTAAATTTCCTTTCCTTTCATGTTAAATACAAGAGGCATCGATTGTATATGCTGCCTGTTTGTTAGCTTCCCCTTTTTGATTTTTGATTCTTTTATGTAGTTTTTCTTCATCAGAGCCCCTTTGTGTGGCTATATTTTTGTGAATTACTATGATAATAGAGATCTACCTTCCTTTGGACATATAAGGATTGTGCCTTGACTTTTAACAAATCTTAGTAGTGCATTTTTTTGGGCTTGATTAAGGTTTTACTACCTAGAGAATATTGTCGTTGCCCGTCGATAGATAAGAAAACGGTAGTAAAAGTTTCTATAGATATTTAGGTTGTTGAGGGAGGAGGCAGTAAGTCTTCGAGTTAGGTGTTTGGTAGAGCTGAGAAGCTATAAAAGGTCAGTAAGGACTTTATTTTCTAGGGAAAATTACGTTGAATCGGTTATGATGGTACCGGAATAATAAATTGCATTGCATCGATAAAATTGTAAGAATTGCTTAAACTTTAAGCAAGGGCTGACAAATCTATGAAGCTCATTCAGTAATGGAAACTTGATATAGTTTTGAGTCGTGAGTATTGTTTGTGTTTCTGCTTGCAAAATTGTGATTTCTTATGCTCTGACTTAAAAAAAAAAAGAAAAAAAATCATCAACACTTTTTTACAATTCGTTGTATATTCGTAGAAATGTGCCTGCTGGTATTGTTTCATTCAGTAGAAATCGATCCAATTCCTTCAATTGTCATTCGTCTTCCCCTTTTCCTTCTCCTTCTTCACTTCTATCTTCATTAGTGTCATAATTGTAGAGCAGCCACCAAATTCTACGGAATATTTTTCTTAGAGTCCCCTCATTTGTGATGGTAGGACTCAAACTTAAGGCCAACTTGTTTTGAATTGACGCACTGGGCGTCTCAGTGATTTCATCAAAAAGCTGAACCCAACAATCTATAGTTCTTAATTATGTTTTTTTTTTTTTCAGATTTGTCGACAATATGATCTTTCTACCATCCTTTACATAGAGCTTCTAAAGCTTGACCATTCTGGTTCCAATCTAGCATGGTTGTGTGATCCAAATCTCCAACATTGGATATTATAGTGAGACCCTATGTACTATAGAGCTAGTGCAAATTATTACTCCTTAACGTCAAAATTCTCAGTTTAGTACCTGAACTTCTAACGTTAATAGTTAACTTTTTGTTATTCTCACACTTGTTTAAATTGAATTGCACATTTTTTTTTTAAATGAAAATCCCAAGATACCCTCTTCTCCCTCGGTTTAAGAGTGAGTGTTAAGTGTCTGATTAAGTGAGGAAGAAGAGGGTATTTTGGAGTTTTCATAGAAAATGTGCAATTCAATTTAAACAGTTGCTATCCTTGTAGGTTAACGATTTGTGCACACTAACTGCTGATATTGATTCAGAGATCACTTCAACCAAGAATACTCGGAATTAGACTTATCTAATATAGTTATTACCCTTGCTTTCTTATAACATAATCAATATGATCTGTGAGAATTTTCCCTTATCGGTATGCTAGAACAACGGGAAGATGAACTCCTCTTGTAGGTAGAACAATAAAACTTCAAGTCATGTAAGATTACTTATATTACTTAATGTTGAAGAAAAAAAAAATGGTTGTTGAAGATTGAAATTGATCACCGATAATGTGAGCAGAAGTAGGTGGATATCTAAATTCATTCTGGTCAGTGAGATTTCAAAAAGATGTGAAGGTTGTTTCTCTATGTTGTGATTCTTGATATTAGATGGGGATTTTTTTTTTTTTTTTTTTGCACTGTTTCATCTTGCAAGCCAAGTATTTGTAGCTTGCAAGTTTGAATTTGCTTTTGGCTCGTGCTGGACAAGGTGTAAATGTGCATATTGTCTTGTGGTTGTAACTATGGATCCTTCTATTACTTATTATTATTATTATTATTTTTTGTTAATCTCTTCGGTTGCGCTTGATGGTGTACATAAACAAATCTTGATGGTTGCGCTTGATGGTGTACATAAACAAATCTTGATGGTTGCGCTTGATGGTGTACATAAACAAATCTTGATTGTTACTCCGACAATTTATTTGAATGAAATATATGAAGAGTTGAATCTAGAACTTATCGCTAGGGAAAGATTCGAAAGAATGTTGCTGTTGCTGTGATGCAGTTCAGTTGTAGGTAGAGACTCAAGTCTCTCGTGGAGGTATGAGGAAAAATGGGTTAATTGTAGTGTAAATCCTTAATTTTAGAGAACTTTTAATGTTAACATATCGCTATTCTCATCTCTGTTTGATTTAAACTGTATTTTTTTTTTTTAAAATAAAAATTCCAAATTTTCCTCCTCTGCACATATTTTGGATGAGTTCTTAGTTAGTGAGAGAGGAGGATAATTTAAAAATTTCATAAAAAATATGCAGTAAACAAGATTAAGAATAATAAATTGTTAATTAAGGACATTAAAAGTCTAATATTAAATTAGTGAGTTTTAAATTTAAGAGATAATAAGTTACACTAACTAATTATAAAATACATGGAGTCTCAATGCAATTAACCGAGCAAGAATCCTTGGCTATTTTTGTTGCCTGAACTCAACCGAAAGTCTCATGCAATGTGCGCACACCAAGTAACCAACTGTCCAGAGGTTTGGTTGCTGTCTTAATTGATGTCTGACCCTCCATAGTCAGATTGATGCTTAAAGATTGGCAGACAACAGAAGAGGGTTGGGAGTCTGGCTAAAAAGCTAGATGCAGCCGAGAAAGCTTCTCTTAGAGCCACACAAACCGGTCTCGTGGAGCATCTAGTAGCAAGAAACCTTTCTCTCGTTTTTTATCGATGCATATTTAATTGCAGATTTTAGAAGCTGAACATTATTGTATATTGTGTAATATAAGATTGTTATGTTGCCGTCGAGGGGCTGCGTGGAGGCAGTTATGGTGATGTCAACTGATGTACGGAGGCACGTGTTAGCCATATTCCCCGTCCTAGGTTTTTAATACAAATGGATAGACGACCTGTCCTAGGTTTTTAATACAAATGGAAGGACGACCTGTCCTAGGTTTTTAATACAAATGGATGGACGATCTGTCCTAGGTTTTTAATACAAATGGATGGACGACATGATGCCCTGTGTACGGGGATTTCAGCAAAGGGGGATTCGAACTACCTAGTAGGTTTCCGTGGTCGGCTCTCCGGATTTGAAAGTTCAGTCCTACCACCCTAGAGTATAGTGACGTGTAGTCTTTTTCCGGAATGACGCTATATCAACGACGGCCTCAAACTCATCCGCTTGTAAATTCATGGTGTAATACTCACTCGTAAATGAAAAAATGATTGGATGCAAAGATTCTGGGCAATTTCCGAACTCTAATGAGGAATGGAGAATCCCCCTCCGACGCTGTGGAAGTAGGGATGTCGATGCATTCTTCCAAGCAAAGTAAACGATACACGTTGATGCGGATAAGCTTTCTTTCCTTCGGAAGAAGGCAAGCCTTCCGTCGACGAGGAACCCCCAGTGTTTGTTTCATATACACAGTTTTGATATAATAATTGATGGGGATCGAAACACCTAATCCGATCTTGAATCACAACGATATCACACTATCGAGATTATTGAGATAGAATCATACAATAAGCACAATAAGAACATAGGAGAATTAACATGATTCGGATAACCAAGTTTGAGCTACATCTATGGGAATAATAAAAAAGATTCATTATGAAGAAAATTTTACAAGAAGATATCCAAATATTTATCGACCTCTCACATGTCTCATAGTAACAGAAGCTTCTCTCTCTCTCAATCAACGCAGGAGGGGGGTGGGGGAAGACGACATAGTTAGGAAGGGAAATCAGAGGAGGGAAAACCAACAGAGGTAAAGGAGGCGACAGTCGGGAGGGAGAAACAGAGAGAGGAGGATCGAAAGAGTGGGGTAGGCATTTGGCGAATTGGAGAGGTAACAATGGTCGAGAGGGGGAATCGAAAGAGAGAATTTGGGAGCGAGGAAAGGCGGTAGGAAGGGAAATCAGAGAGGGGGGTTGGGGGAGTGGACGAGAGTTTTGGTGCAGAGGAAAAATGATGGTAATCGGAAGGAAATTTAGGTTGAGGGAGGGGGCGAGGGTGTTGGAGGGGTGGGCGGGGATTTTGACGGAGGGGGAAGATGGTGACAGTTGGAGGGAGAATTGACAGAGAGAAAAAGCAGCGACAGTCAGGAGGGAGAAATAGAGAGGAGAAGGTTGGAGTGCACTGGCAAAATTTTCGCACTAGGTGTACATTGTGATGAATGTGTTAGGAATAATAGCGGAAAGGAGTGGAGGCTGCACTTGATGAGAGAGGCGCAGAGTTGGCGGCATGGGGGTGGTCGGTTTAGGTGAGAGGTTGACCTGTGGGGGGACTAATTGATCTACCGGATGAGCGACCAAGGGAAGGGGATAACCACTAGACCGAGCGAGGAAGGGGGTGTTGGGTGGGGGAAGACAACGTAGTTAGGAGGGTAAATTAGAGGAGGGAGAACTGATAGAGGTAAATGAGGCGACAATCAGGAGAGGAAAACAGATAGGGGAGGATCGGAAGAGTGGGGTAGGGGTTTGGCGAATGGGAGAGATAACAATGGTCAGAGGGGGAATCGGAAGAGGGGGTTTGGGAGAGGGAAAAGGCGGTAGGAAGGGGAATCAGAGAGGGGGGTTGGGGGAGTGGACGGGAGTTTTGGTACAGGGGAAAGATGGTGGCAATCAGAAGGGAATTTAGGTTGGGGGAGGGGCGAGGGTGTTGGAGGGGTGGGCAGGAATTTTGACGAAGGGGGAAGATAGTGACAGTTGGAGGGAGAATTGGCAGAGAGAAAAAGCAGTGACAGTCAGGAGGGGGAAATAGAGAGGAGAAGGTTGGAGGAATTGGGTAGAGTATTGACGGAGATGGTACGCAGAGATGCCAGGAGAGAGAATTGGAGGGGGAGGAGAGGAGGTTGGTTTGGGTGAGGAGGAAGACGAGAGAGGGAATCAGAAATGGGGGTTGGGGGAGTAGGCGGCGGTTTTGATAGTGACGGTAGCGGGTAAGGACTGGTCGAGGATGGGAGGCAGAGGAGAGATTTATTTTTGAGAAGAAGAGAATAATTTGAAAAAAAGAAGAGTATGTCCTTGGAAAAATTCAAGTTTTCAAAAACAAAGGGGGTGCATCGATCCCTTCTTGTCCCCTTGGATATTTGGAGTGTCCCTTGATAATTTCCCTACGATAAATTGCTTAAAAAGTCTAATAGCAAAAGGGAATATCAAAAGGTGGAATGAATGAACTTGTAGAACTTATTACGCATCCTCTGGTAGAAATTGCTTGTGCCATGTGGGCCGCCATGCATAGACAAGCTCAACAAGTGAAAATTCCAAATGACTATTGAGGATTTATTGGCAGGAGATGATTGATGATTAACTGAAAATAAATTGGTGGCGGATTCGGAGTGATTCAGGAGTCGATTCCTATATTTTTCAATGTTATGAGTGCAACGCTATATATGGATTACACTTGCTCAGTTGTCTAGAGTAGGTTTGTACAGTTAAGAAGACCAATGACAATAAAGGATGATAGGGTAGTTGAAGGTCTTTGAGATATAATAACAGACAATATGCATGCTTATTTCTAGAGATGATTATGAAATTTGGATCAGATGCATAGCCATCCTAGAGGAAGCACGATGTAGATAATGATCACGTTCTCCAGTACCACAGATGAGAGTGATCGTAGGTGCTCTAGAGCGTGGAGCATGAGTTCTCGACTTCTCTACTCAATCCAAACATATTATCGGCACCTTTCGATCCTAAAATGCTTCTCATCACACCTTTTCGCTGTGCCCCGAGGGTTTTTCTAAATAATAATTTCATAGTTGTTTGTTCTCCCAGCTATGAGTACCTTATCCGACATTTGAAGTTCTCAGTTCGTCATACGAAATTAGAAGTGCAAATAGTTGTTGTTGATCACTTGTTTCCGAAGTAATGCCATATTCTTGCCGAGGGAGATGTGAATGATTGCATTGCTTAGGCTATTAAGGTGGAGTAGGTAGGGACAATTCTAAACAAGCACACCACTTGACTTAGTGAGCATCATTTGCTCAGTGCGCACCACCTCTATTTTAAAAAGAGACCCACCTTCTCCAATTTTAACCCTTTCAAATCCAGTTCCTCATATTCCCTCTCCCGCGTCCTTTCAAACTCATCACTCTCCCTGCTCACTCTTTTCTCGCTCTTCGCGCTCACCCCCTTCCTTGCTCGATCTAGCGGTCATCCTCTTCCCTCAGTAGCTCACCCGGTAGATCAATTAGTCCCCCCACAGGTCAGCCTCTCAGTTAAACCGACCGCCCACATACCGCCAACTCCAGGCCTCTCTCACCAAATGCAACCTTCACTCCTCCCCGCCACTGTCCCTAACACACTCATCACAATATACACCAAGTGCGCAGACCTCGCCAGCGCACTCCACATATTTGACAAAATATCAGAACGAGATCGGATCTCCTGAACTCCATTATCACCACACTCCAACTGTTCGATAAAATGCCCGAAGTAGGACAAGATGAAGGGTAGTTTTGTCAACAAAAAGTAATAAACTTGTAATTATTTACAAGTTAGGATGTAGTGCTAACTAAGTCAAATTGTGTGCTCATTTAGAATTTCCCAGGTCTTATTCTCTGTGAGGGAAATGAGAACAATCATGCGCACTCAAATCATACCCCATTCTTGATCAAATTGATGCATGGATTATGATTATGAATGTATAGGGGAAGCATACTTGCATAGTGTCGTAAGTGCTCCAAAGCATGCAAAAGCGGTCGTACATGTCATGGGATGGCATGTTTGAGATAACCATTAGTGCTCAAGTTAGAAGCAAAGATAATTGTACATACGAATTGTTCCTAAGATGTGGAGCAAGATGCATGCGTGCATGGTGTTTATTTGAAAAGCACAGCGCATGGCGAGAACAAGGGAGTTACTTCGGATTGCATGACTCAGTAAATACAAGCCAAGATGAAAATTATTAGGTTTCTGTCTACATCTATTAAGCATACTACAGATATAATAAGGGATCACTGAGTTCTAATTGGTTTTGGGTCGGACGTGCTTATCTTCAATTTGGCTTGGTTCATCAATGAATGACAATAGTGTTGCCCTACTATGCCTAATCCCAAGAGTTCTTTATTAAATCTACTACTACGAACTCTTTTCTTGAGCTAGCCTTCATGTTTCATGATAAAATATGCGACTTTTAATACCCTTTCTGTCCCTCTGCACTCTCCAAAGGCAAGTAGACAAGTTCTTGCCTTGGATACACTTACATTCAAGTCAGAAGAAAGTCAACTTACCAAAGAAAAAACGGATAAATATAGAATAGGTATTTATCTTCATGATTAAGTTAAGTTATAAAATGATATAAAAGTTAGTGGTTTTTACGTATCGGTCCCTTACATCTTTAAAAATTAGACTTTACTCTATACAATTTTCATATTTTGATTTTAATCCCCCAAATTCTTTAAGTCACTTCACTTTAATTCCTCCGTTAGCTATTCCGTCCCAATAAACGGGAAATTTTAATTTTATTTTTAAGAGGTAGAGGAAATGACTGATATAATTTAAATTAGTTTTAATCTTAGGTCATTTGGTTAGGGTTAGGGTCCACTCTTCTTCATTTTTCGAATGAAGTGGTGAGGAACGGTAAAAGCTACAGTTTTGTGGGGTATAAATGAGAATCCAATAAGAAGAGGAAGAGATGAGGAAGAGGGAAATAATTAATATTTCCCTTCCTTCTAGGTGTATAACGGAAAATTCAGACTAAACTTTTAACTGGTCTAACGGAAGTTACTCAGGGGAACTAAAGTGAAGTAATTTAAAGGATTTAAGAAATAAAATCAAAATATAAAGATTTTAGGGAATAAAGTTTAATTTTTAAAGATGTAAGGGAGCGATATATAAAAATCCCTAAAACTTAAGAAATTCATTGTAATTAATCAGCCATGATTATCTTTTGATTCATGTAGCATATCCGAATACTTGGGATAAAAATATTAGTTGTTGTTGTTATATGAGATGATATAAAAGGTCCCCAACCCTTAGCTTTTGGAGAAAAAAAACTGTACACACTGCATAATCAAAAGGAAGAAAAAGAAAGAATAATTGAGAAAAAGGTGCTCACCCACCTCTTTAATGTGAACCCAAAGAGAAGTATTGGGCATGGCAGGTGGAGATGATCTTAAACCAAGTTGAGTAAGAGAAAAGGATTCACATGCCCAGTCTCAATTTTTGGAATAATAGATTTCTTGTTATTGTAGCATGCCATACGAATAATAATAATAATAAGGGGTATTTACTGGTTTGTCCCTCAAATCTTTATATATTATGATTTTGCCCTCCAAATCTTCATATTTAGAATTTTGCCCCCCAAATCTCATAAGTTACAACAATTTTGCCCCCTTCTCTAACTTTTCCTAACACAATTAAATATTTGACCATTTTACCCCTCTTTTCCTCTTTTATTTTCCTCCTCTCTTCTTCTTCTCTCTTCCTCCTCTCTTCTCCTTTCTTCATTATTTCTCCTCTCTTCTTTCTCCTCTCTTCCTCCTCTCTTCTCCTTTCTTCCTTAACACAGTTAAATACTGAAAGAAGAGAGGAGAAATAATGAAGAAAAGGAGAAGAGAGGAGGAAGAGAGAAGAAGAAGAGAAGAGGAAAATAGAAGAGGAAAAGAGGGGTAAAATGGTCAAATATTTAACTGTGTTAGAGAGAGGGGCAAAATTGTTGTAACTTATGAGATTTGGGGGCAAAATTCTAAATATGAAGATTTGGAGGGCAAAATCATAATATATAAAGATTTGAGGGACAAACCAGTAAATACCCCTAATAATAATAATAATAATAATAATAATAAAAGATAATTAGCCCAAACTAAGAAAGAGCTGAAAGGTTGAATTCTAATTGTCTCGCATTAATTGAATTTGGATCCAACCCGTATCAAGTTGGAATATGGTGGCTTGACTAGGCGGTTCTAATAGCATCAACCAATTTTCTAATGGCACCCATCTTCCAAAATCAGAAAAGCAAAATTTGAGGAAACCTTGATTTTTTTTTTTTTTCTAAGGACACCCATCAAACGCCCATCCCCCATCAAACGCCCATCCCCTTCCCTCCCTCTACTCCTCCCTAACCTCTCTGCCTCTTCCTCCAATCCTTTGAATTGAGGAGGAGGGAGCAAATTTGTCAAAAAAGAGTGACGAACAGGTAATTTGTCTGAGGTTTTTTGGTGGGTGATCTTAGCAGTGGTGGTTGCGCTTAGAAACACTCCACTCTCTCAAATCTACCCAAATCTAAGGTTGGAGTCGCACTCGGATTCTACTTAAAAACTTCTTTTTTTGGACTGAAATATCTCTATCTTCAATCTCTATTCTCCTTATCTTCTCAAGGTAACCAAAAAAAAAAAAAAAAAACTAAAACCCACAACTACTTTATCAAATATTTTCCTATATTAAATTATCTCACAACTTAAATTTAAAAATTAACTTTATTAGCTCTTTACTTACTCAAAATCCAAGAAACAGTGCGGATTGATAAAAATTATAAACCCAAAAAAAACTCACAGTCAGGACTGATAGTCTGGACGACTCTCACTGTCCGGACTAGTAGTCCAGACGGTCCAATATCCGTTCGGACTGGAAGTCCGAACAGTGGATTGTTGTCTGGACTTGTAGTCCGGACAAAATTTTTTTGTCCGGACTGCCAGTCCAGACAGCAGTCCACTGTCCGGACTTCCAGTCTGGACAATTAGAATTTTGTCCGGAGTGTACACCCCGGACAGGATATAAGGGCCAAAAATGTGCTAATACATGAAGATGCATCCTTTTTGAGAACATAAAACTCTGGGTTTTGTTTCAGAATTAACATTTCTTGTTATAATATTGTTTAAATAATCTTAAACAGTCAAAATTTCTATAAACTGATTGCATTTAAGGAAAAAAGGGGTGCAAATATGCTAATACATCAGGAGACAAAAACATTAGAGAAGTAAACTGTTGGATAGGACAGGGATTGAAGTAGCAAATATGACTAACAACTTTTATTTGACTCTAACATCATGAACCAAAAGAATAAATTCATATTTTTTAATAATAAAATGAAAATGAAAATGAAAGGTCAATTCGTCAGTATCCAGTGTGTGGAAAAAATTACAACATAGTGCAACAAACACAATGAATTCATTTATCTCTCAAATTTATACACAAAGTTTAGCTCTTCTAACTACATATTTCATCAATAACACATAAATACGAAATTCAAATTCAAACAACAATATGAATTCACATAATGAGAATTATGAACAAATCAACCGATAATTAGAGACAACATTATATAAAAAATATATATACAAAGTTTCGTTTGCAGCAAACAGTTCTCGAACAACATCTAAAACATATTGTTTTCGAGTATAACCTTTTCAAATTACGACCCATAACAAAAAACAATTAAATCTAATATCTTTAGGTCTTGAAACTCTTGAGGGATATTAATTCAATCGGTCCTCCACTAATCGGTTGCACTTCTTTTTCTGAGTCTGGTTCATTAATATTTGCTCTTTCGTAAAACTTTTCAACAATATAAGACATTGTTAATATCGATACCTTAACCCCTGCAAGTGGATAAATATAAATATTTAGCACACAAGTGAAAAATAAGACAAAATCAACAAATCAAATTGAGCCATATTGAAACTAAAAGTTTTATAAAACTCATTTAATAATTGAACAATATAAAATTTAAATATACAAGTGGAGTTGTTAAAAGTTAATTTAATTATATTGAACATTGAAATCAGACCCTAACTCCTGATACACATAATCTACTGTCCACTTGAATAAAACAAAATAATGAATAACAAATACTAAACAATACTTACAATTCATACAAAAACTTAATATTTTCACACAAAATAGCCTCTAGGCCAACCTCTAAACTTAACCTTTATTACTTTTCAAACAACAAGTCTCGACATAAACGTATTTTCAAACTTTTACCAAGTTAGAATCGTATCTGACCAAACCCAAAATGAACGTGATCGAGATATAGGTATCTTAAACATCCAATATATAACAAATTGTAACTTTCAAACTGTACAAGCACTATAACTCCAAAATCTCTCAATTACACATCGCATACGAGTCAATATTTTTTCTTAGCCTTCCAATTGCCAAATGTATTTAATTATACTCATAATTGAACGCATTTTATATTCAAATATATCAAACATATTTTTTTAAAAAAATTCTCAAGGCAAGATTGGTTTTTTATCTTTCTTCAAAATCATTTCGATTAATTTCTCACTAAAAACACAGTTTTTTTACTGAATTTACCCACCAAACCCTAAATCGGCATAGATTCAAGAAACCTAGTACATGTTATTTAGTTGTGGAGTGGGCGTTCAGCTGTATGGTGAGGGCGGCATTGGACGCGAGGCTGTGGGCCTGGAAATGGGGTAGGCACTGCGACATGTGAGGGGTAAGATGTGAAGTTTCAATCTTAAAAAATGGAAATAAAAAAACCTTCCATACTTTGCTCCAAAAAAAGAGACTAAAATAAAAAAAAACTTACAAAATGAGGAAGAGGAGGTCACCTACCTTGACTCAAGAAGTGGCGACAGCAGCGGGCGATCGACGTTGTTTGGATCGGCGACAACGACGGACAATTGGGACAGAAGAAAGGTTGGGTGGAGTTGGATTTAGAGAAGAGAAGATGAAGAGGGAGGTTGATCCTAGAATTAGTAGAGGTGGGAGTGGGAAGGAAGGGAGGAGTTGGGTTTTTTCGGTGAGGAAAGTTGCCGGCCCTTGATTTGCAGAGGTGAGAGAAAGAAGGAATGGAAGTGGGGAGAGAAGGAAGGGAATTAGAGGGAGAGAAATGAATAGGGATAGTTATGAATTTTTTGGTGTGCGCATTAGGAAAACAAAAGAGAAAGTGGACTCAATAGGAAAACTGGGGTCACTAGGAAAAATGGTGAAAAGAGAGGGGGGCTCACTACGAAAACTGGCTTCACTAGAAAAATGGGGAACTTCTAACGGGGCACAACTTTTTTCCTAGTGAGCCCAGATTTCCTAGTGAGCCCAGTTTCAATTCAGAAAAGGGAAAAATTTCTTAGTGAGTACATTTTTATTCACAAAATACCCTTCAGCTATATTTCCTCATCTAACTCCTCTCCTCACTTCATCTCACTCCTCTCCTCTCTTCTCCTTCGAAACTCGCCGTCGTCTGCCGCAGAAGCGTCCGCCACCGAAGCCCTTCAATCAGTCCGCCGCCGAACTGCCACACCCCCCCACCCTCCGCCCCCACCCTCCGCTGCCACACCCGCCCACCCTCTGCTGCCACAGGCCCCCACCCTCCGCTGCCACAGGCCCCCACCCTCCGCCCCCACCCTCTGCTGCCACACCCCCCTAACCCTCCGCTGCCTCATTTTCTCTCTCTTGATCTCAGATTTCTGAGCTCCACTGTAAGTTTTATTTAATTTAATTATAATTTTGTTTTATTTAGTTTATTCTTATTTGGTCTGTGACTGCCCTGAAAACTGAAAACTTCTTGTTTGGTCTGATAATATTTTAGAATCGGAAAATTCTAAACGAGTACATTTTTTTGTTAATTTTTGATTTTTAATATTTAGATTATAATTATGAAGAAAATATAATATTGTAATCGTAGTTGTAAAATATGCGAAAATTTAGTTATTTTCTAATTATAGATGTTAATATTAAAATTTATTAATTAATTTAAAAGTTTAATGGCATTGTCCTAATGGTTGATTAAGTAACAAAGAACGGTTTCAGTGTTTTTAAATTTTAATATTACACTATCTTGTAGCTAAAAAATAAATAGATAAAATATGTTATTTGTAGCAAATTAAGTTTCACAGTGCTTTCTTGGAGTAGCACCAGATGAACCCCAAGCAGAGAAAGGAAGTCAATCAACCCGGCCAAATGTCGTTGATGAAGTAATAACGATATATATTCTTTATTTTATGTCCCATATAGTACCAAGTTTATCTAATGTTTATTTTTTTTCCTTCATTAATATTACAGAGATATACACGCATAGAAGCAATAATCGATCCATTACTTGCGCAAGGGGATAAAACATTTAAGAAGCGGTCTGGGATATTATTTAGTGCACTTGCGAAGATCAAAGCCGTGCTAACTGGTTGCACTCAGCCAGAAGAACCACCAGAAGAGCAAGCAGAGGAACCAAGAGAAGATCAATCCACTCCTAATGCACCCGATACGGCAATTATGACTCGAACCAGAAGCAGACGTCAACCCCCGAGTAAGATAAGGAGACAGTGATTAGATTATATGAGTTGTGTATTGATATGGATAATGTAAGGAACTTCAAGTGGCCGGTGTAATTGTTTTTTGCAAACATTTTGATGAATTTGTAGAATATATGGTTTTTATTTGTAATGAACCCTATAGGTCGTTTTTTGTTCGTTTAATATAAACACTACGTTTGTATTTGATCTTATTTCTATAATTCGTATGAAATGTTGTTTGTTTTATACGTAGGGGACGTTGTTTATAATCTTCATTATTTCATTGTATCAGTAGTTGTATCGTTGTTTTATTGTAACAGTGTATCCATGTATCACTGTATCATTATATCGGTGTATCAGGAGTATCATTGTATTTGTGTATATGGAGTATCATTGTATTTGTGTATCTGGAGTATCATTGTATTTGTGTATCTGGAGTATCATTGTATCGGTGTATCATTGTGTGTCGGTGTATCATTGTATCGCAATAAATAATGTATCAGTGTATCAATGTGTTGCTACAGAAGATGTTATTGAGTTGCAATATAATTTTGCTCTTCGCAGACGAGTTCCATTTTGGTGTAATTTTGTTCTATATAACTTGTGACTAATATTTTGTATATCTCTTGTATCTTCGGTTGTGTCGGTCTTATCCGGATATGATAGTTTGGTCAAAACACAATAATTGTGAGATGTAGCGGTGTATCAGTGTGTCAGTGAATTATTGTATATTTTTTGCTTTATAAACTATATTTTGTGAAAGATTGTATAATTAGTTGTTAATATAAGTCTTAAAACTGACGTTAAATTCGGTTAACTAATGATAAATCAATTTTCATAAGTAAATAGAGTGGATGAGGCAGTGGCCGAGGTCAAGCTACTGTTCGGACTATCAGTCCGAACAGGTTGGATTCGTTCGGACTGATAGTCCGAACAGCGGAGATTTGTTCGGACTGTCAGTCCGAACAAATCAGGACTATTCGGACTGACAGTCCGAACAGCCTAGAGTTGTTCGGACTGTCAGTTCGAACAGCTGAGATATGTTCGGACTGACAGTCTGAACGGAGCAAGTGCGCGAGAGGGATGGAGGAAGCAGGAGAAGGAAGAAGGGTAAGATGGAATTTTTTTTTAAAGGGCATGATTGTTATATATTAGAAGTTTTAACTGGGCTCACTGGTAAAAAAACTTGTGCCCCTTTAGAAGTTCCCGAAAAATGGCGTGCCCCCAAGTTCGTTGGGGTCGAATTCGTTGAGACCTACGAGCTCCCTTCTCTCAAAAATCTGCAAATATCACAACTCAACTCTCAACGATCAAGAAGAAATTTGCTTCAAAATTCAATTTCTCAATTCAGTCAAATCTACAAACAAACAGAAAAACCCTAGAAAAAGATGGAGCTCGTTATATTGGGGATGAATTTTGGGTGCATTCTTTCATCGCTGAGTGCGGGAAAGTTCCCAGAGAAGGATTGTTTGCTCCCTCTCATCTCGAAGATCCTCGGGTACTTGATTGTCGCCGGATCGACCACTGTCAAGATCCCTCAGGTACTGATCCATCATCTCTAAACCCTCGCAATTTTTGTTACGTTTTTGACCGTGCAATTCAAAGATCAAAACTTTGGAGAGGACGAATTTCGTTCACGATGTTAGACTACATCTGTAGCATCTTCAGTGAAACTAATTTGTTGAGATTTGAGTTTGGGAAACAGGTATGGGTGTAAAGATGTAAACTTGAGATATTTCTGTCGAATTAGGGTGTGGTGTCTACATGATGTGAATAAGTCGAAAATTGGGTTCTTCAGATATAATCAGTGGACAGCTTGATTTGCGTGTGCAAGATATGTGCTTTAAGTTATATAAAGAAGAACACCCGAAAAAGCGTGGGTACGGATAATAGTAAATATGTTATGATGCATTTCGAATACTTCCACTACTTGCAGATAGAGTGCATTTACTACTTGAAGGATGATATTTTTTGATGGAGGATATTATAGTATATTCCAACAACTTGACAGTTTCCTAGCACGAGCTTAAGCCATGTGAGGAATGTGAGGAATGCTCGAGACATGAACTTGAAGATCCTTTGACAGATCATTGTCACATATGTCGAAACCCTAGCTCCCTTTAGCATTTTTTATTGTTCATTGAAAGACCAAAACTTTGGAAAGGACACATGTGACTAGATCTGAAGCATCTTAACGTGTTGAATTTATAGAAACTTGTATGACTCAAAAAATGTACCTTGATATGATTTGCAAAGCCAACTTTATGACAAGGTCAAAGATAATTTTACTGCCTTGTTGGGAAGATGGGACAAAAGATCTTTGTTTTGATTAGTAGATGTTTTCATTTGACCGAAGACTAAGTTGAAAAGGGACTATTTGGAACTGATCATTGTGGGCATGACCTAATGGTGGGTGTGCCACAGGTTATAGGTGATGAGAACTTATTTTCAGTGCAAGATATTTTACTATAAAGATTAGAGAACAATTGCATAAACCCATATACTTAGAATTTAGCATCTATTTCTAAATTACTAATAAATTGTTAAGAGTAGATGTCGCACATGATCAGGATTTATGAATTTTTTGTCGGAAAATTGACTTATAGTTTAGTAATGAAATTCTAGTTAGAAGCATGCAGTAAGTTAAACAAGAATTGTTTGACAACTTGACTTTGGATGCAAATGATATGTGTTCAGAATTGTTGTGAAGAAGAGATGCATTAATCCATATACTTATTGCAAAAGTATCAAATAATAAGTAGTAAATAGGGTACTGTCATGGCATTCTTATCAACATCGTTGAAAATGAATCACTATCAAAACCTCACGATCTGATGGTTATTTAGTTTCCTAAATTGTCTCTAGTAAAGTCACTATCATAATCACTATTATATATATCTTTAATTATTATATTTAAAATATTATACCTTACCATACTTCAAATTATTATATCTCTCATCTCAATCACCATCCTATTAAAATATTATATTTTCTATACTTTAATTATTATATTTCACCTTTCTATGCACTATCATAAAATTTTAAAACCTGAACACCCTGTCAGTTATAGTGGAACAAAATTCTCTAATATATGACAACATATCTCTGACTATACACTAGAAACAGAAAATTGCAAACCCGATACATATCCTTATAAAATATCCTTATAAATAACAATTTATCTAATAAGAACAATGGCCTTAAATATTGCAAGAGAAATCTACCAAACTATGAACTTTGAAGATTATGATAAGTGATAACAAACCATTATTGTCATGTAAAATCACCATTATTGGAATTTGCTACATGAACATGTGAATTGTTCCTTTAATGCAGGCAATATTAATGAATTAAGAGGTTTTTTTGCTATTTTTAGTTGAAGCACAGTAAAATTTTGAGACCGACATGATGGAGGGTTTTTGCAATCCTAAGCGAGGACTTTGGTTATTAATTGAGTTTTTTTCATACCTCTGGGTTTCATGATACTTCGGACATGATCTGGGTTTACAATGTTTTTGGCTTTGCCCGACACTTGATGGTGTTGGCGAAAAAAGGGAAAGAGAGAAATCGAGTCAGCTCGACAAAATTGGTTGGATCGTATCGCTTTTGTCGAACCATTCACTATCCACCAACGAGCGCCGTGAGCGCTAAATCTCTTTTTGAGAAATTTCTAAGTAAGAGATCCTGTAAAGGCAGAAGAATGCATTCGCGCTGCCAGAGTGAACATAAGGGAAAAGGACAGGAGTTTGCAAGTGCTACGGATGAGTCGCACTTCTACTTAAATTATTTATTCACTGGCCTGGTGGTCTGGTCTACCAGTGAGAGCCAGAAGGGAAGGACATGGCACCAATCCAATCTCGACGAGGCTCATATGAAAAAGAAAGAGAGGGCCTACCTAGGATTACCTTGGGGCTCGAACCCGCATCTTCCATCTTGACCGGACGGTACTCTGACCAATTGAACTACAATCCTACTATCTCCTCTGCTTTACGGGGAGCCTAACATCTCTGCAACTCGGAAATATAAAGTTTGAAACGCTAGTAATCGCGGATCAGCATGCCACATTGAATATATACTCGGCCTTGTACACACCGCCCGTTACACCCATCAGATGAAAGAAAACTTGAGGCCGGAGGTAAGGATATCATATTTTGCTTTATTAGCTGATAGTTACTTATGTCATCAATTTTCGTGAAAATGGTGGTGTAGCAACCACAATCATTGCACAATTCTACCATAAATAAAAGTAAATAAACATGAGTATTTATAACTGAGTTAATTATAAAAGAAAACTTGTTCAAAAGAGTGAATTCGTTTTTTTCTTTTTCTTTTTTCTGGTTTTTTTCTCGTTTTTTGTTTTGTATTTTTGGGTAAGGGTGGGGGGGAGGGGAGGTCAGTGGTGGCATGCCCTCTCTGGTCCCTGCCACCACCATCTTTGGTCCCACTTGCTCTGCGTGTTACCCCTGAAATCTTGTCAAATCCCTTTCTTTCCTGGTGATTCTATATCTTTCCTTTCTTCATTAATTTTTTTTTCTTTTGATTTAGGAGGGGAAAAGACATCACATTACTACATATATGATAATGATAAATTTTCTAACAACCAACTGGTCTTCAGATGTGGTTTTTTTATATAGTCGACCTTAACAACTTAGAATGGTCCTGTTAGATACATCATTATGAATAGATATGTGATAACTTCAGAAGGACCTGTTCTTCTATTCTCCCTCGATTATACTATACCTAAGAACTCCAATTAGCCCCATAACTATTTCAGAGTCAACTTCTTAATTTTTGAGATCATGCAGGATACTCTGGATTGTGATGATGGCAAGTTTAAAAATGGATTTTGTGTTGAATCTTGTTTTCTTGTTCCATAGGATTGAAGTTTGAACCCTTTACAGTATGAAAATGCATTTTAACTTATCTGATCACAACTTTTTATTGTCAAAATTTAATACTTTTGAGCCTCGTACAACCCAGGGATAGGATTAAGCAACCAGAACATAATGAGCCATCTTGTATAAACTTTTGTTGTCTAAATTTTCCTTCACCATATATTACAAGAATTACCGTTAACAAGCACATTGCGGATCAAGTGCAAAGTACAAGCCATAGATTATTAGATTGTCTAACACGTTAGTTTATTCATCAATATGTGTGAAATGCAAGAAGGAATTCCTGGGAGTTTAAGAAGAACCTTCTGGGAGATCAATGTTTGTATTTTCTTTCCCGAGGTCTCTGATGGAGCACCCTCTGGGGCCAAGAGGAATTGATAGTTTTTACATGTTGGGATGGTTCTTATACCTCTTTATGCTATATATTTACTCTTGTTTGTTTTGCTTCACTAGGAATATCTATCAGCAACCTTGAGACGTTTTGAACCATCCAACATCAGCAAATATATGTGGTGCTAATAGAATGAATCTCCAAAGAAGTTGTTATGGATAAATCAGCTTAGATATAATAAATGTGGTGCGGGATGTCGAGTTATAGTTTATGGATAGATCTAGGTACAATTGGTGGGTGGGCGGGTTGAGGGTGTAAAAATCTAGAGGTATGATAAAAAGTAAATTCAGATATAATAAGTTGTAAAAGTATATGTAGTTTTAATAAATATGTTTATCAAATAAACCTTCTAATCAAACGAGGCTCCAAAAAATTAGGTACAGTTACTGGCAAGGAGAACCAGTTTTAGCTATAAGAAAACTTTTTATTCAAATGACTGAATGAGTTTCCAAAAGCAAAACTTTTTGTTCAAGTGAGTTTCCATCAGAAACATAATAGTTATGAATAAGTCAACTTATAGGTATATAATGAATTGTGGGTCTTTTTTTGGGGGGGGACAATGTGTCCGAAAGAAAATAATGGAAAAAAGAATAATGAAGCTGTCATGAAAACTCTAGAGAGAGAAAAAGGAGGGAAAAATTCATTGAAATATCATATTTGATCACATTATTTTACCTGTGTGCTTTTTAATAATGTTTCTAAAGTTTTTCATAATCAAATAAGTTTGTTCTATTATAGAATAAATTGACAGATGTAATGAATTTGGAATATTCCACTACTGGTTTAGATTATGGAGAAGGGTCTACAGGCAAGGCCCCTATTTTGGTTTTTTTTTTTTTTTTTTTTTGGGTGTTGGTTTTTTTTTTTTTTGGGGGGGGGGGGGGGGGGAGGGGGAAGGGAGGTGCTTCCATAAAAGGAGAAATATCCTTGGAGAAGAATTGACCTGAAGATCCCACGAGAGGATGAAGTCTATACATCCTTAACGGAGCTCATTTGTTAGTATGGGAAATTGCAAGTAGAGAAGAATTGAGTAAGTTTGTCTTGTGAGAAACTAGATGTTTCTAGGAGTTTAATAAAATTATTTCCTCAGGATACTACCAAGAGTATTTTTAGTCACTAAACACCCTATTAAGATTCTTTTTCTTGTTAGTTTTTTATTCTTTTGAATATTCTTAACAAGTAACTTCCATTTTATACCTCCTTCCATAAAATTAAATTATTACATAGAAAGAAATTCCCAGATTTTTCTTTGCTCAGTTGTTTTCCGTTAAAGTCTCATTGTCCAGCTGTAAGCTTGTCTCCATGATAATTTATACAATTCTCTTTATAAAATTGGTATCAAAGTGCTCAGTCATTTGTCCACATCTCTCTTTATCTTATAGAATTGGCATAAAAAAATTGCTCAGTCATTTGTTCTTTTAGTCTTTGCTTAACTGTTCTGTTTGTATGTCCATTAAATGGCTGGTAAGTTTGATTCCACGATTGTTTATACGGGTAGGTACATTCTCTTTATCTTATAAATTGGTACCTAAATTCTTAAACTTCATTTGTTGGGCATTTTTAGTATTTATCCTACTGTTCAAGAACTTAGATAGCCATCACAATCCTTTCATGTGCATAATGCACATGATCAAAAGTTAAAAAAATAAATTTTATCAAAATTGCATGTACATGTTTGTAAGGTTCGACTGTAAAGAAACTTTGAAAATATCATACTTATGGCTAGGTTGGATCAGACCAAGATTGGAATTTTCATCTTCATTCTTGAAGCAAAAAAGGCATTGGTCCAAATCTTGACCCAATAGTAGATGCAAAATATTAGGCTATATCACATTCAAGATTATGCTCGTTAGGCCTATTCTCCTTATGTAATTGATTCTGTAAAAATTATTACGTCAGGTAGAATTTGATCTTATGCTGTTATGCATTAAGAATCAGAAATTAGGTGCAAAATATTAGGCTCATTCAGGATTATGTTTGTACTTGATTCTGTAAAAATAATTATGTCAGGTGGAATTTGATCTTATGCTGTTATGCATTAAGAATCAGAAATGGTGAGACTCGAGTATGGATAGAGATTTGCTTAGATTAAATTTTCTGATGCCATTCCCAGTCTCTCATGTCTAAATTTTTTATTTCCAAAAAGCTTGATATTAGTGAAATTTATTGTAGAATGACATGGGACTTACTTTAATTCATAAGTTTGAGTTAAACAACTATAACTATGTTACTTTATATTTTTACAATTGTAGGCTAGTCCTGGTTTGTATTTTCTTCAAATTTGAAAGCTTGAACTGAAGTGCATTTGAATATGAAATTTATATTGTTATATTTAAGAGAATTCAAGTAAGGCCAGAGGATGAAGACCCTCCCGCCAGTTTTTTGTCGTTCTACGGATTGGGAGCATAGCTTCGCCTTTTGAATGTGTTACGAGATTATATTCCCTTGACTAATCCATATGGGAGAACTAATCCTGCAGCATTGAGTTTGAATGAAGGTTATATTTTCCTCAATCCGCTCCCCCTCCTGCATGATCGAACCTCTTTGGAACTGGTGAATAATTGGTGTTGCCATAACAACCTAGATTAACCCAATTCTATTGATCATGTCCTCTTCCCAACAGCTTGTGGCCTTGTCTTGTGGCATCTTTTGGCTTTGCTCAGTTATTTTTTTAAGTTAATCAAATTGAAGGGAGTTATCTCGAAAATAGTATTTTCAAAGTAAATGGAGTTGCAAAGATATTCTTATTGTGAGAAAATAGTAGATATGGTAAATGAAGCTACAATGATCTTTCTCATTTGGACAAGGAGAGAGGCCTCCTTCAAATAAAATTTACCAGAAGCCTTATGATCGTTCTTATTCCTAAGAGATTGAATGGAGGGGTATCAATGCCCTTGTGATTTTTCCTTCCGATAAATATTTATGATAATGCCCTTATGGTTTTTCCTTATTTCTAAAAGATCGTGGGAAGTTCCTCTTCCGCCAAACTTTTCCTACCCTTACATTTTAATAGAACAGATTCAAACTTTGATAAGGATATTTTTAGGTGCTGTAGTTATCCTTATTGTTATTTGCTTTGAACATTGATGATTTCATAAGCATATATGTCAAGAACATCTGCAGTTCTTGCTATGGATTAAATCATTTTGTTCTATCTTAAGTTCTGAAGAATAATTTGCAAGAGCAATGAACTAGTAATATGGTTTCTTTTTTGAATGGAAATATGGATATCTACTCATACTACAAAATTTTGAATGTCTATATAACATCTCCCGTTCCAAATGAGGATGTCCACTAATTGCTCATTCATATTGTAGATAATTAAAATTTTGAAGCACAATAGTGTCCGGGGCCTGAGTGTTACAGCCTTTGAGCTTGAAGCTGTTGGCTACACAATTGCATTGTCATATTGTCTGAACAAAGGAATTCCATTTTCAGCTTATGGGGAACTACTATTTTTGTTAATCCAAGGTATTAGTTTTAAACTACAACATTGATATTCTGTAAATCATTTCAAGTGCTTGAGCTAAGAAAATATCACTTTCAGTATATTAGTTGATTTCTATTGTGGTTGATTTTAACAAGTGTATATTGTCTTTCCCATTGCAGTTATTATTTTAATTGCGATAATTTACTATTATTCGCAGCCAATTGGAGCTAAATCATGGATGAAGGCATTGTTGTATCCTATTTCATATGCGTACTTTATTTAATGTTACTGTGATTGATCAGAACTGAATGGAAAAAAGGTTTAATTTAGCCAACCCCAAACTTCAATCATAAGAAACTTTTGTTTGTGGTTATTGTGATTGCTCATGGTAGAGTTAAACATGTGTATGGGTACTGGTTTATTGCTTTACATTTCCAACTAACTTTTCCGATCTTATTACTCTTCACTAATCACTGTTAATTTCTTACCTGTTTCCCTTAAGTGGCTGCTGGATAGATATTGTGCTGTAGCACCAACAGTTTTGGCTGGTCGAATTGACCCTTTCCTATTTGAAGCGCTATATGTGAGTTGTGATTAAGCTATTAGCTTATATACTCGCTGAATTGCTGGATTGTTTCTTAGGAGAAAGAAAGGAAAATGCTCATGGATCAACTCTGTGGGCATTCCACATTGAATATCATAAATCTTCTCATGATTTAATACTTGTTAATAAATAATAGAGGTTAACTTTCCTGGTTTTGTTATTGTACACTCTCTAATGCTGCACACGCTTGTTTCAGGCCTCTCAACATGCTATATTCTTCTTTGCCAGAGTCCCGCAGATATGGGAAAATTATACTGTAAGTGCAAGAAATATTCAACTCTGGTATGTGGAGGAATTTATTAAATCAACCAATTATTACTGTGGGCCTCTATTAGGCTAATATTTATTTGTTAATATCTTACTATTTATTGTATTTTACATGAACGTAATAAAGAAATGAAAGTATTGTTGCTATCACTATGGAACAATAGCTTGATCATCTAAATGTAAATAAATTAAATGATTTGGAAGATTTGGGTTAGATGTGTTCAAGAGTATGCAGCAATTCACTAGACCCTACTGAAGAATGATGGGAAAAATGGTATTCTGATGTAAAACTGTGTATTAGATTTATTTTAAAAGTTTTCTGTCTTACCCCAGAGCTTGTTGCTCCCCCCCGCCCCCCCCCCCCTTCAAAACAAACCTGCATGTTGTAGAACATATTTTTAGAGACAAACTGGGCCAGTTCTCTTTCTTTCAGTCTTCCATGAAAAGTCAGTTTTATACTCCAACCTAGGGGCGGACCCACATGTAACTGACCGTGGCTGTCTGCCCACCACCCTCAATTTTACAAAATAATCAAAAGCCTATGCGTAATAGTTTGTATATAACATTTTCTCTTGTTTAAGTGTTTTCTCGAATGAAACTAAACATATTAACATGCACTCAAGTGGTAAGAGTTAAGATTTCAGTAGTGGAAGTCCTAGGTTTAATTCTTGGTTATATATATATATATATATATATATATATATATATATATATATATATATATATATATGAGAAAACGGGAAATTCACCGGCTGTGAAGGGAGTTCCTTCACCGCCGCGTAGGTGGCCCAATACAATTATTACACGTGGCGCCACTTAAGCTAACAAATATAAGAACTCTCTTAACCGCCCTTTGAGTGGCGCCACGTGTAATAATTATATTGGGCCACCTAAGCAGCGGTGAAGGAACTCCCTTCACCGTTAGTAAATTTCTTGTTTACAATATATATATATATATATATATATATATATATATATATATACATACATACACTGATACACATACATACATATGATAAGGTACCTTGGTATAGTAGCCAATGTCAGAACATGTGGTGGACATTGACGAAGAAAAGAGTTCCCATCAAATATATCGATATAATTAAGAACATGTATGATGAAGTAGTGGCCAATGTCAGAACATGTGGTGGTTTAACAAGTGATTTTTCTATCACAATTGGATTGCATCAAGAATCTGCATTGAGCCGTTCTTATTTGCTATAATGATGGATGAGCTTACTAGAGCTATTCAGGATGAGATACCTTGGTGTATACTATTTGCCGATGATATTGTCTTAGTTGATGAGACAAGATCATGGGTAAATGCCAAATTAGAGTAATGAAGGCATATATTAGAATCTAGAGGTTTTAAATTGAGTAGATTTAAAACAGAGTATATGGAGTATAAATTTAGTAAACGACGGACCATATATTATAATGCTGTAAAACTGGATGGGCAAAACATACAAATGAGCAGTTAGTTTAGGTATTTGGGTTATATTATTCAGAATGATAGAGAGATCGATAATGATGTTAATCATATGATACAAGCTGGCTGGTTGAAATGGAGGAGGGCAACGGGAGTTTTATACAACCGTAACATTCCGTTTAGACTAAAGAGAAAATTTTATAGAACTGCTATTAGGCCAATTTTGTTATATGACACGGAATGTTGGGCTATAAAAAAACGTCATTCACAGAAAATAAGTGGAGCAGAGATGCGCATGCTCCGCTGAATATGCGGCAATACTAGGAGAGATAAAATGAGAAATAAAGATATTCGTGCTAAAATAGGTGTAGCTCTCATCGATGAGAAAATGCGAGAAAACCGATTCGATGGTTTGGTCATGTGCAATGTAGGCCTATAAATGCACTAGTTCGACGAGAGGAGTTTATCAATGTAGGACAAGTTAAAAGAACGAAAGGAAGACTGTAAAAAATATGAATGGAGGTGATACGAAAAGATATGGATTCTAGAGGTTTAAATGAGGAGATATTAATTGATAGAAATGAATGGAGAGGGACTATCAAAGTGATCGATCCGGCGTGATTCTTTTTTGGTTCATGTAGCCTACCCCAAATACTTGGGATGAAAGGCTTAGTTGTTGTTGTTGTTGTATACACATATATACATATGTGTGTGTATGTATATACACACACATATGTATGTACGTACGTAAGGTGCCTCCATAGAGAGTTTCTTATGAAGATATCCCTAAATCTCAATATGAAGGGTTTATATAGATGATCCAAATTCTGAACCATTAATTGTGATCTCCCCGTCTTAAAGTGATGGTGTATAAAAGATCATACATTTTCAATAAATTTTGATTGTGTATTGGTTTTCAATAATAGAACAATGAGATTTCTTGATCGACGGTGAAAAAGTGTCCAAATCATATGATTTTCTACACACTACCTATTTAGAACACAACGATCATAATTAATAATTCGGATCTTCCACATACACCCTAAGATTTAGGGGCGCCTCTAGGCAACTCCCTATAGAGGCATCTTATGTACACCATTATATATATATATATATATATATATATATATATATATATATATATATGAGAAAACGGGAAATTCACCGGTGGCAGTGAAGGGAGTTCCTTCACCGCCGCTTAGGTGGCCCAATAAAATTATTACACGTGGTGCAACTTAAAATAACAAATAGAAGAACTCGCTTAACTACCCTTTGAGTAGCGCCGCGTGTAATAATTTTATTGGGCCATCTAAGCGGTGGTGAAGGAACTCCCTCTATTCTTTTTCATGTAGAAGGTAGTTTTTCCGATCTTACCATCTGAGAATATTTCTGCCTCCACTGTTCAAACCCCCAGCATGCTCCCACGTGCAAACACACGGCCCAATAAAAAGAGAGAGAAACACACACATTCAATATGATATGAACTATTTGGACCAAGACGGGCCAGTTTAGATGCTTGAATAGGATATTTCTGCAGCAAACGAGTCAACAGTGCTTGAGCAATTTGTTATCAGCTTCTACAACTTCGTTCTCTATTTAAAGCCAGTTTAGATGGTTTAGACAACTGTGCGTTCCCATTTCATCAACACGCCCTGAACTAAGTACCTCTTATAAAACAACTGCCTTCGCCCTTCCATCCTAACGTTTATCGACAACTGCATGCACTTTGTACCGCTTCATCCATTCTGACATTTTCCTTGTTAAGCACTCTGCGCTGATGCAGCCCTGATTTTGTCTTTTTCGCCCTTTAAAAGCAGTATCCATAGCAGCTTATGGAATTCATTTCTTTCTTTACTTGCCTTAGAAGATGCTGCTGTCATTACTTGCCCACATAAAATCTCCAAGAGAACAACTACTACAGGTTGTTCACCCCCTGTCACCTCTACTGTTCCACTTGTTAATTTTCCTCAATGTCCTTGAGTTTTGTCAGTATCCTTTGGAATGGGTTATTAAATCTGACAGCGGGAACACAGACTGCCTTTTCCGAATTTACTCTTGTAGATTCTGCGCTCGTTCTAGGTCTGATTATCAAATTAGGCTGGACCCTGATCTTCGTAATAAGGCTCATTTCCAGGGCACATTTAGATATTCACAAGTTTGCTTAATCTAGTACCGACATGTCACCATTTCATATTCAAGTACAGATATTCTGTTGGTTCTCACTGTGGCTACAGTGTTTATGTTCTGAGCATGAGCTATTCAACTCTATCTTGTGGGATAGGAAATGAACCTACTTCTATACTTTTTTTTCCCCTGCTCATAGCCTTTTTCTATACATTATGCCACTGTAATGCTGTCAAAAGTTTATTTCTTACTAAAAGCTAATGAGTTTTGCTTGTTGCTATCAAGAATAAAATGATATTATGATTAGTAGAAATTCTACATTGTTAAACATTTACAGAAGCCAGGGTAGTGAAAAATTGGAAGACTACAATTGTTGTCACTGTTTTGTACATATATTACTATTTTATTTGATTCTATACCTCTGACTGAGATTCATGAACTTTTGTGCAGAACAAAAGCACCGGAGAGCTCAGCTTCTTAACATGCTTTATGAATGTCGCTGGATCTATTGGTACATGCAGTTGCATGCTTTTTAATAAAACTCACTGAGCACTAAATTTTTTTTTCTGTTTTCCATCTGGAATTAGAGTTTTGTAAGCAACAAATCCCAGAAGTTTTGTAAGCAACAAATCCCAGAAGTTTTGGCTAAGTCATGGAATGCCTTACTGTCAATTTCTAGCATTTCATAAGTTATTTAAAATAAAAGTTTCCTATATATTGGGCCCTTATCATTTTGTCCAACGATTCTTACTGTTTAAATATTTTGTTAAGTAATTTTACTTTAATATCCAATTTTGGTTTTTGAGTTCTGCTTGAAATTTTACCAATATATTATTTATTTACCTATGCCTCTCAGTTTTTTGCATTTATTGTTAAATATTTCTATGCGTTATAGACTTGATAGTGCACATTTTCCATATACAATGGACCTAATGGAGCTATTCTACCTATTTATTTATTTTGCAGCAAGAGTCTTTACAAGCATGCAGGAAAAAGCACCGATAACCAGTATCCTTTTTGCACCGTTCTACTCTGTATAACTCCAGCATCTATACTAAGCTTAGAATCATTTTATCATTAAGTCTTGCCTTAGTTCCCAAGTACAAGTGGACTTTTGATCCTTTCATCCAGTCATACTTTCTTTATATGTTCTCATCCTATATACCTGCATTATCTTTTTGACGTTGATTGCATCTTGCAATCTTTTGTTCATCTTTTCTCAGTTTGGTTCGTTAGCCTCCACTGTGGATAAAAGATTGGTGAGTAAATAGTGTGGAGACTGCAAATTTTTAGGCGCTTTCCTTTTCTTCAAGTTTTGAAGTACTATTTCTGGGGAAAGGTTCGATATCATTTCTGAGATATATTTGCATCCCAAGTTGTCGTCACAAGCACGAAGCATTTTTATGTATGTTAGATGGAGAGGCGTAGCAATAAATATTTCCTGGTTAATAGATCTTTTTCTCTAACGGGGTTATTCTTTCACAGAATTAAAGTTATTTCTCGGTTTTATGGGTTATGCTATCACTTAATTTTCTAACTGGTTGCTTGAGGAACCAGTCCTTTCTAAAAGTAGACGGCTTCTCATTTGACCTCTTTCCTGGGTTAACATGTGCAAATTGCCCAGTATATTTTGATTAGTCTAGTTTTTGGATTTTGGTAAACTGCGAAATCTATGAATTTTTTTTTTTTTTTTCAATAGTACCCTTTTAACTCTTACAATCTGGACAATATATGCTTATGGCATCCTGATTTCTATCATCATAGCAGTACTTGCTGTATTAGTTTTCTTGTACGTAATTATCCACTTTTCTCTAAATTATCTAAAATTTCTCACCACATTTTTCTATCGGAAGTTTGTAAAAGATCTGATGTACATTTAGCATGTTATCTTGATGGTAGGTACTCCCTGAGTCTGTTCTTGGTCCCTTAATCCAATGTACGCTAAATTATATAACATCAAAAGCTTGGAGAGTAGAAACTAGTGAAGCTTCTGGCAATATCTTATTTTGCTTTATGAGTCTACTTTTTCCTTCGCTAGAATGTGCTCTCAAGCTTTTTAAGCTCATCAAAACTTGCTTTTCAGCATGTCGATTGTTACATTTTTACATGTGTATTTATTTTCGCAAGCATGCAAGCACTTGTGTGATTGCACAGTCTTAACGATATCATGAATATATTTATTTATGTCGAGTACCAACCATGTTTGCCTTGACTTCTGCTTAGTGATTCTAGGGTCTGTGCTTGGCGTTTTGACAAATGGTACAATTTTAAGCCAGATACTTGTATACCAGAAACCACATGCGAAGAAAGAGAAGAAGATGCAATAGACCATAGGGTTCTTCACCCGCGCTTTTGTGTTTTCTCTGGGAGGCTCTACTTCTCTAATGGATCCACCTCAGCACATACAGAACAGGTGATTATTATACCAAATGTTCAATTTCCTTTCATATTGTGTTCAAAATAGTTTCACTCACTTTACCTATAACTCTCGCGTATTCAGAGATTTGAAAAATATTTTTAGCTTCTTTTTTTTTTCTCCAACTGTTATTGATGGATATGGGAAATATAACATATTTTCTTCTTGATTCTTCATGTATGAGAGTGGCAGATATCCATAGATGATACTTTTATTTCCTATTTCTTGTTATGACTCTTAATATAGTATTTATATTTTCTTATGTGCACGTGTACGTATGCTTTCTGTTTGGTCAACTTCTTCTCTTCATTATCTGATACTTCTCTTGACCATCTTTGTGCATCCATGTCAACAGTTTCCACTACATAGCAGGTTATAGTCTTGGTTTTCAGTTGGTTGTGCAGCTTATGGCACTGAATCTCGGGATGAGAATCAACGGGTCCATAAGATCAATTTTAGTCTGTCCTATTTAAAATTTTGAATTAAAAAATAAATTTTTTATATTTATAATTCAATTTTTGGAATATGACGGATTGGCTCTTGGACCCGCTCATTCTCATCATTAGCCTTGATTTTCAATTGTTTCTTTCTCAATCCAGACAGAGAACACATGTAGGTTATAATTCAACAATTATCCTTTTCTTCTTGCAGCAGCAAACATAATCGATTATGGGTTCTGGTTTTGGAAAACCTAAATATCCATTGTTGCTTGATTTTATCTCCTCGTTTCGCTTTCAGAAGCAAAAATTATGGACAAAAACAAAGTGTTGTATTGACTAATATCTGTCTTCTTGGGATCAATTGATATTGTACTTGTTTCCAAGTGTTGATTATAGATGTAACCGTACATATCCCATGACAATTTAGCGCTTTGCTAGTACAATATCAACGTTGACTATGAAACGATGTTGAAAATAATGTGTTATGAAACATGTTATATTATGTTACGAATCCTAATGGAACCTAAGTGCTACGTAACAACTGAAAATAACTTAGTATACACTGTAACAATATGTTTTTTATATTATTTTACGTAATGTTACGCTAAATTACGTTATGTTACGTTAGTTACAATTATTTTTTAGTAATTTCTATATTATTGTTGATTATTATTTTGATTATAACGAACTGATGTAATTTTCTAACTTATTAGTTGTGGGCTTGTTTGATTGTTTGTAAAATTGCTAATTTGCTAATTTGCGATTATTTACTTATTTGCTTGTTGTAATTCCTCTTCGGTTGCTAAAATATTTTACTTATTGATTCTATTGAATTTTTTACTGAACTGAAATTATTAATTACAAAAATGATAAATTGAATATTATGATAAAATATAAATTACAATAATGATAATAACTAGAATTGAAATAAAAAATTGATAGTTTTTTTGTTTAGATGATGATTGAAATTACAGTTGTAGATTTAATATAATTTATCTTAATTTATAAAAATAAATATGAAAATTATTGTAAAACTTAGTATAAATTTAGAATAGATTATATATTACAAAATAGTTTTATATATTTTCTAGAAATTTTAATTTGTTAAATTTATAAAAAAATATTTTATTAAGTTTTATATTTATTTTTATTAAATAAATAAGAAATTGCATAACGTAGGTTATGCGTTACATTATACAACGTAACTTAAAAAAGGCAAAACATTACGTTATTATTATCGCTATTTTAAACATTGTTAAGAAAAGGTGTGGATCAACTAATGCAATAATAGTAGCTTCTTGTTTAAACAACATCAGACAGCTGATATGATGAAGAATGCCTAAATGTATTATTAAAGTGCCAAGATTATGATCTCTCTTTCAATTTGTGCTGAAAGATTTCTATAAAAACATTCTGCAATTATTATAGATTTTCATGGAGCGTGAGCTCCTTATAGTTGCATATTTGATTTGTTTCACTTTCTTTGCTGCGTTCTTATTTCTGAAGGCAGAAACTCCTTTTACCAAATGGAAGTCACATTATTGGGGAGTTTCTAGATGGGCACGGCATATTTCCTAGTGAGCCCACTTAAAAGATCATTTTATTTACCAATTTGCCATTATTTTTTTTGTCAAAAAATGCCCTTCCCTCACCTTCCCCGCTCGCCGCCGCCGCTGCCGTCACCCTCGCCGCTAGCCGTCGCCATCGCCCTCGCCCTCCCCGCTTGCCGCCGCCGCCCTCACCCTCGCTGCTAGCCGCCGCCCTCGTCCTCGCTCTCCCCGATCGCCGCCGCCGCCGCCGCCGCCCTCACTCTCGCCGCTAGCCGCCGCCCTCGCTCTCGCCCTCACCACTCGCCGCCGCCGCCCTCACCTTCTCCGCTCGCCTTCGCCCCAATCCCCACCCCCCGTCCGGGGTATCCAGTCCGGACAGGGAGCCTCTGTCCAGGGTATCCAGCCCGGACAGAGAGTCTCTGTCCGGGCTGGATACCCCGGACAAAGAAAGAGAGGGAGATGTGAGGGTAATTTGGTAAAATAGGTGTGCTCACTAGGAAAAATAAGGTTTTTGAAAAAGTTAAGACGTGCGCACTAGGAAAAGTGGGCTCACTAGGAAAAATCTAGTGCCCATCTAGAAATTCCCCATTATTGCAAGGGTGTCAGAATTGAAACCCCCCCCCCCCCCCCCCCCCCCAACCACCACCACAAAAGAAAAAAAAAAGAAAAAAGAACATTCTAGCGTCATAGTTATAATTTATTATCATACTCAATAAGTTCGCATACTTATTATTCATCTTGCAAACCCTACAATCAATCTTTCTCTAATTCTAGCAGAACACCTTGTACCAAGGTACTAATTATTTTAAAATGGATGTGATAAGGTTTGTTGAGGTCAAATTTTAAATTTTAAATCATAAGATTCAATTTTCTTAAATCAAATCATAATTATTTTAGTTAGTTTTTGGGTGCATAAGTAAGTTGGTTAGTTAATATTAATGACTCAAATAGCATGCATGAAATTAAATTTCTAATTTAAAAAAGTTAAAGTATAAAAAGAAAACAAAAAAAAAAGATATTTTTGGCTGCGGCATTACGTATTCTTTAGATACAATATAGGGCTAATTACAGTTAGGCCTTCTGTAGTATGAGGGATCGGTAACTTAACACCCCTAAAGTTTGAAACTCTCAAAAAATCATCTGGATATCCTAATGGCGTCAACTGGACGTGAGTGCTTGGGGTACGAAATGTGCACGTGTTATGAAAAGTCTAAAATGTCCCCAAGACAGCGATTCCTCCCTCTTCATCCTTCCCCACACGGTCTCTCTCTCTCTTTCTCTCTCTCTCTCTCTCTCTCTCTCTCTCTCTCGCCGGCAGAGAAGCAACGACAGTTCCCCTCCAGGGCAAGATTCGCTCTCTCGCAGCTCTCTCTCTCTGTGCAAGTAATAGCAGCTTGCTGCAAGTTGCTGTCTGCTGCTGTAGCAACAGCAGCAGCTGTGCTGCAGCTGCTACTCAGCAACAAAGAGCAAAAAAAAAAAAATCAATAGGGACTGTTGCTCAGCTGCTGCTGCTCTGCTATGTAATAGTTTGTTATATGGGAGCTTATCAGTGTAGTAAACATATCATAGAGTCTCATACTCAAATCTTAAGGTTATTTGTGTTATTAGGTTGAAGGAGAAAAGATAGACGAGATGAAGAGGAAGGGTGGGATTAAGAGAGAGAATGGGGGCATAAGTGACTGAGAAAGAGAGGGGAGGGGAAAGGGAGAGAGAGGGAGGGGGAGGGAGGGAGAGAGTGTGTGTGCTGGCTTAAAAAGATGGATGAGGGTAAAATAGATATTAGATAAATGGAGTACAATTTAGTATAAAAGGAGAGTGATAATAACTAACTGCTTACTAACATTTTACGGTTTTTTTTTTTAGAATTTCAAATTTCAGGGATGTTAAATTAAATACCTCCCATACTACAGGGAGTCTGAACTGTAATTAACTTTAAAATATATCTCATGCAGTGCTTTTAGCATAGCAACGATACAACTAGTTTTTCCCTTCATGAGAGTTGATAGATGTGCCCCAGACTTTTCCTAGAGAATCCCAATTTCTTAGTGAGCTCCAAATAAGTTTAAAACTTGCCTAATTTTTGTTTGTGAGTCTCATATTTTTTTTCTAATTTTGCTTCTGCAATCACCAATCCAGCTCCTCCTTCTTCTCTTCCTCCCTCTGTCAGGATTTGCCCTCACTTGGCCATGGTTGTGGCCGAGGTGTCCCCGCCGCCAACTCCTTCGGCGAGACCCACCTCCCTATCTTCCCTTCCTTCGTCGGCTCTCCCTCCATCGGTTGCAGCCGTGGCATCTCTCCATCCAAAGCCCCAACTCTAACATCAATCCCCATCGATCCAGGAGCGAAAAAGCCCACTTTTTCTGTAGTGACAAGGCCCAGTTCGCTGATTTCGACAGATCATATGGCGGTGCCCACCAGTAGGCTAACCCCTCCCACTCTCCGTCGTCGCTGGCTCCACCGGAGGAAGAGCTGGGCTAATTGAAAGGAGCGAATGTGACTCACTAAGAAAAGTACAAAGAAAATTGGGTCAAAAATTAAAAATAACAAACTTGTAAATAAAAAGGCCTTCTCAGCACTAAGAAAAGTACAAAGAAAATTGGGTCAAAAATTAAAAATAACAAACTTGTAAATAAAAAGGCCTTCTCAGCCTGGAGCAAACTAAGAAAAATATGGGGGCGCATCTAGAAATACCCATCATTAAACCATAGATCAATGAAATTCCCTTCATTAAACCATAGAGGCAATGGCAGGAAACAAAGATGAAAACAATTACAGACCACAAAATTAAAGGAATCATTAATTTGATAACAAGAACACATACATCCTTGCAGGATAAAAGTGAGATAAGCACTAGAAATTATCAAATGCCAGTCATGAAAACAACTGGAAGCTGTGACCAGAACCTCTAAACTTCTCTCCAGTAATCTCATCCAGCCTCCGAGCCATCTCTGGAGTCATATAATTCTTCCAGTCTCCAGCCTCCCCTTTCCTGAAGAAGGCTGCGCTCTTCACTCGAAATTTCTTCGTAACCTCGGCTGGGGAAACCTCTCTATTGACATTTCTCAGGTTCTCGAAGCTGCACATCCTCACAATCTCCTCCACCATCCCTCCCCCCTCTTCCTCATCGGAAAAGGGACATCCCATGCACTCCGCTATCTTCTTCACATGACCACCCGTATCCGCCTTCATCTCCTCATACTTCAAGAACAGTATCCTGTCAGGCTGTCTCATGCTGGCCTGCCAGTACTCCAGCTGATGCTCCCATATCGGCCCGAACAGAGACACCCCTCTGCAGAATAGCTCAAAGGCCTCCGAGAATGGCAAGGGCTTGACAATAGACTCGGGCCTCACTTCATTAAGATAATGCCAGAGAGAAACTAATGAGTCTTTGGGGTCTCTGCAGAGGTATATCAACCCGCAGCCAGACTCGTGCACGGACACGGGCAGGCCGGAGTAAGGCAAGTGGAGGTGAATAAGCCTCGGAGATGGGAGGGCGTCCAAGGCGTCATCCTGAAGCAGTGTACCTTGGTCGTAGTAGTAGTCCAGGAACCGGACACAGTTGTGAGGGTTCGAGGTGAGAAGAGGATGATCTTGGCCGAGGGTGGGGGAGTACCTGTTGCGGTTGACGATGGAGAAGGCGAGAGCTTTGAGCCAAGTGGTGCCAGACTTTGGCTGGGTGACGAGGATGATGTCGGATGGGCGGGCCGTGAAGGTCTGCTGGATTGCTATCTTGGTTGGGATAATGTCTTCAGGGTACCAGAAGTTTTGGTATTTGCGGTGGCGGACGCTTTGCCAGCCTTCGTCTAAAGGCAGGGCTGTGACAATATCGTCATACATCGTCCGGCCAGGGGCTATCACTAGCTCCATCTCCTTCTCCTCTTCCTCGGCTGAAGGATTTGGGATGGGGTTACGGGCCATGGGAGAAGAGAACCAAGTTTTTTTTTTTTTTTTTTTCCTTTTTTTTAATCTCCTTGTGTTTTGTATGAGAAGCAGCTAGCCAGATGAGTTTATGATACTAATTTCAAATAATTTGCAAGCAACTTGCACTAGAATAAGCATCTCCTTGTGTTTTGTATGAGAAGCAGCTTAGCCAGATGACTTTATGCTACTTATTTCAAATAATTTGCAAGCAACTTGCACTAAAATAAGCATCTCCACCTGACCACTGCTCAGGGGGGAGAGTGATTTCTGCCATTATTATTAATTTTTTTAATCCAAGCAAGCTGATGGCGTTGCCTGCCTGTAATCTCAGCAAAGTCAATGGCTTCTTCCTCTTGTAAAATGTTAAACCATTTGTTAATCACTATTATAAAAAACAACAACAACAAATCCCTTTTATCCCAAGTACTATTCCCAAGTACTTGGGCTAGGCTACAGGAGCCAAAAGAGAATCACGCAGGATCTATCACGTTGATAATTCTTCTCTATTCATTCATATCAAGTAATATCTCTTCATTTAAATATCTAAAATCCATATCTTTTCGTGCCACCTCCATTTATATTTTCTTCACTCTTTCATTCGCTATATATTTTCTTCACTCTTCCATGCGCTATTTTAACGTGTCTTACATTGATTAGCTCCCCCCCATCGAACTGATATATTTGTAAGTCTATATTGCACATGACCAAACCATCATAAGTGATTTTCTCGCATCTTCTCATAAATAGGGGCTGCACCTATCTACACACCATGGCCAAGGACACAAAGTAATAGAATTAGATTTCTATTTGGATCAAAGTTATGTTTAACATTTTTTTTTTCCTGAAGAATAGCCCTCTGGTTTATTCCCAACATCACATACAAACTTGTTATAATCTTGTCATCGCACCAATTGCCATCCATATATCCTGGAATTGGTGTTGAAATATTGAGCAGACGACTGATCCTAGCTGCAGATACATCACTGATACCGCTTAACTAAGAAAAAAATCCGAAAGCGGGAGTTGGGATCTCAATTCACTGACTCTTCGATTGAGCTCCCGCAACGCTTCAATGTGAGCTTCGTCTTGCTCCAACGGTATTATTCTGGCAAAATCCCCTTCACCAAAGTAATCGACCACGCGGTTAGCAGCTTCAAGACCAGTCACGTATGCTTTCTCCTGCCAGCAAACACAAGGAAAAGAAATTTCTTACAGACATTTTCAAGTTTGCTTTTATTTATTTAGTTAAATACATCACATTTGAAAAATGATGCATGATTTTTTTTTTTTGTTCTCCTTACTTTTGACCAGGACCCATGTCGATTAACTATCCAATCACCAGCCATAAACAAGTTTGGGAAGGTGGTTGATCCTCGCATCATGTACTTATAAGAACCTACATATGAAAAAAAAAAAAAAAAAAAAAAAATGGTTGATACATGTACACAGACACTATCTTTATCATTTATATGCTGATATATAACTGTCAAGATTCAAACCACATTAGAACAAACAAAGCAGAATAGAAGGGAGAACGGCAAAACGGAAACAAGATATTCTCTCACCCCTGCCGCAACGAGATACAAGGTAATGTGCCTCAGAGATATTAAACTCCCTGAACCGTTAGTTATGATCCATATACTCAAAATAGGTGGTGTTAGACACCTCTTTATCATCGATGAAGAGCTTTTAATTGTTCTATTGTTGAAAAACTATTCATTTTGTATGTATCCAATACATAGTCAAAATTTATCGAAAATGCATAATTTTTTGTACACCACCATTTTAGGACATGAAAATCACAATTAATAGTTCGCACTATTCATATGGAGCCACCATTTTTAATTTTAGGGTGTCTCTGTAGGCAACTCCCTATGGTGACACCTTACGTACATTTTTTCCTATATATGTGTGTGTAGAAATGAGCTATCAACTCACGTAACTTATTGGAGTTGCAGTTCATTTCCACTATCTTTGATATTTTTTTTAATTTTCTTTTGCATTACGATCTCAACCCCCTAGAATTCACTCATATCCAATTTCTTAGGTTTTAGTTTTGATTTGGTCTCCCATCAAGGTGACACAAAAGTAACGGTTTTCGATGTTTGTATTTACTTAATGAAAAAACAAATAAACTCCAAATTTCATGAAATTTGATCATAAACAAGCTAAAGAGGTACATATCATGCTTCTATACAAATTTTAGAAAAAGATAATGGGATCAATACTTTTTAGCTAATTCACGTAATTTATCTGAGCTGACCGCTCATTTACAGTATTCCCATGTATACACACACACATAGAGAGGAAATGTATACCTAATGTACCTCCATAACGAATTGTTTATCGAAATGCCCCTAAATCTCAATATATATGGTTCATATCGATGATCCGATCGGCTACTTGATATATAAAACATCATGCATTTTCAATATATTTTGACTATACATTGGACAGTTGCAAAATGAACAGTTTTTCAACAATAAAACAAGTGAGACATCTTGATCAATGAAGAAGGGTCTAAATCACAAGATTTTGCATACACTGTTACATCTATTTAGAGTACAAATATCAAGATTAATGGTTCAGATTATCCATATAGACCTTCTATATTGAGATTTAAAGGCGCATCCATAAAAATTTCCTATAGAGACACTTTAGGTACACTTAACACACACGCGCACACACACGCGCGCGCACACACACATATTAAGGCAAGTAGCATTCATAGAGTTAACCCAAACTTTATTCAAGAACAAGAAGTTAGATTTTTTTTTTTTTTGTTTTTAAAATAAAAAATCTAAAAAACTAGCAATTGAACAGAATTTAATTCCATTCAAAAAGAAAAACCTTCAAATAGAATAAATGAGGTACCGATAATTTATAGTTTGAATGCTACCTGGAAAGAAGTGAGTTGCAGATCTAGGTAACCTAACAACAGTTTGATTCAAAACTATGGCTTCTTCAAACTCTTTTATGCATCTGGAAAGGTTAGACATCAGTTTCGCAACAATCTGTTCATCTTTTAATGGCAACAGCTGGTTGGCAAAGTACTGCAGCAAAGAATACAATGCCAAATAAAACATCCAAGTTAGGAGCAGTTTATTCTATATAAAAAAAAAAAAAATCAATTCCTCAAAATATTGTGACTCACAAATTCAGCCTCTAAAACTGTTGCGGGTTCATCTTCGTATTCATCATAAATCGAGTTCAATTCAAAGAAAGCCCATCCGGTTGAATCATCAAAACTAGAGCAAACATTAATTGCCTTAGGAATTTTAACCTGAATTCATTTAGAATCAGCATTGCGTTTATAGTATAACAAAGCGATCGCCAAAGAAAATGAAATGTAGCTTGACTTCTTACTTTTCTATCCAACCACACTTTGACTGATACCACATCAATGGCCGCCAAGTTCAGGACATTTAGGAATTCCTGCCGCAATTGTAGCACAGAACTACATGAAAGTTCAAGTATCAAAGAAATAAGACATTATGAGAAATAGACAATGCCTATAGTTTTTTCAGTTGAAGCAAATCATCATGAAGCAATAAAGAGACTCATTTTGGCTGGCAAATTGGTGTAAATTATCATCATTCATAGATTAGGTTGGACCAAATAATACTATTTTCTAGGGTTAATTGTAGTGAGACCTCTTTTACTATAGGGGTTGTGCAACGGGAACTTCTATTATTTACAAATGGAAATTAACTCTTCAAACTTGTAAATAATACCATTTATTTTTATGACAAAATTAACCTTTTAAATTACAAATTAAAACCTTTTAAAATTTAGAACTACAACTCGTTTTCCTTCTCTGTTTTTTCTCTAGAACCTTTAAAAATATTTTTTAGTGGAATTTAATCTTTAAAAAAAAATACATCTCCCACAAACCCATTGATTTGATTTCTTAACCTCTTAAATTTTTTAGATTCACCTTCCTAAAAAGATCTGGAGAAATTTTAAATTCTTCGAATTCACTGTAACATATAAAATTAGGGTTTGAAGTTTTAGTTTGAGTTTTTTTTATTCAAATGGAAAATTCCAATATGCAATTGGTGTCGGAGGACAAATCTAAATTATAATTTAAATTTATTCTTAGTTTTTTTTGTATATTTGTTTGCAATTTATTATTATATTTTTTTATGAGGGAGACGTCGGCTGCTGATCGGGTTTTAATACCCGACCAAGCAATTCTTTGGTCGGGTATTAATACCCAAACAATATATTTTTAGTTTAAGAATTAATATCCGACTCAAAAAATATAGGATTGGATGACATAAGGAGATAGAGAAAAAGAGGAGGGTTAAACTTGAAAAAAAAAAATTGGATGCATAGAGTAAAATGGTGACATTTCAAAATGAAAGTTTGGTGTAAAGAGCACTCAGGGTGTTAAAAGTAAATTACAGTGTGTAAATAGAATTTTCCTTGTACAACTTATTGCCCCTTAAATTTAAAACTCTCAGTTTTATTCCTGAACTCCTAACAGCGTTAGTCAAGAGTTTGTTATTCTTACCTTTGTTTAATTTAAACTGCACTTTTTTTTTGAAATCCCTAAATTAGCCTCCTCTGGACATGTTTTGGCCCTTTGGATGAGTGATTAATGAGGCAAAGAAAGGTAATTTTGAGATTTCATAAAAAAATGTGCAGTTTAAGTTAAACATGGGTGAGCATTAGGAATTCAAGGACTAAACTGAGAATTTTAAACTCAAGAGGGATAATAAGTTACACTGTCTCTATAGTACATTGGGTCTCACTGCAGTTAACCATATTTTCTATGCGATGTTGGTCAATTAGCAAAAAGAATGAACAGAAACTTATAGGTACAAGGAGAAAATTCAGGAAGCAGACATCTTCATTGAGTTTTACCTGCTCATGATAATGGACTGAAGAGTGGATACTCCAACAGCAAGGACGAGTGCATCAGCATCATACTTCTCCTGTCCAACGATAACTCCCGAAATACATCCACTATCTTCATTGAAGACGAAATCTGTCACTCTTTTATTTTCAATAAATTTGCAGCCTTTTGCTTTCAAGGACTCGAGCCATGGGATAAATATTTTATCCCGAGCTGTCCCACGACACCACAAAACATCAAAATTTTGCTGTCCAATGACAAACAAGGATAACATCTCAACAGACATGAACTAGCTAGACAGCTGAAGCACGAAATTTTACTTCAGTAATCACAAGATATTGAACATATTTTGTATCGTTATGATGTGAACCATGAATGTATATAACCTGGTGGGCGAAGATGTAGTAATAGAGCATTCCCAAGCTTGCAGCTGCACTGCATTGCTCTGGAGGAGCAAACAAGCTGGCATGAAGTAATGGCTTGAGAGCTTCCCGGTAAAGCCTTTCAGAGCAGCCAAATTCCTTAACAAGTTCCCTAGCCGTCACTGTCGGCCAAAAATCCTTCATTAAACCTTAAAATGAACTGACATCTGAATGTTTCAAAAGCTAGGATCATTATGCTTGCAGTTAGCTAGCATCAAAATAAAATCTCTCCATCTCATGAAGGGTCAAGAGTTTTTCCTCACTTTCATCATATTTTCTCCAAGCAGTATCAGTATTGTCAAAATCAATGGCTGCATTTTAAGAATATGTAATTTGTGTTAAAAGTAGAAGGAAAAGTTATCACTCCAAAAACCACAAAAGTGACGATAACTCTGTAAGAGCCAGATTTTAATCAGAACACGGAAAAGTTTTAATACATACCTGGAGCAATTAGAGGGAGTGATGTCAAACGATCCGCCAAAGAGAGACGAAGAACCTATGCAGATAGAAGAAAACTTTGAAGTAACTAAGAGGATCACGAGACACCAAGACAATCGTGAACTAGTTTCAACTTCAAGGGTAACCAGAAGATGTCTCTGTGAAAATATACCTGAGGATAGACAAGAGCCCCAAGCGGTGCTGGTAACCGAGGGAGATCTTGAAATATAGGGAACTCCACCTGTAAAATTGTGACCGTGAGATAATTACAGATAAATGCCCTTGTAGAAGATAATGACAATGGAGTGTTCATCCATGCATAGATATTCATTTACTTGAAAGAGTTCATAGTAATGAACAAAACTTATTAGATTGCTCTATTAAATTTACCAATATACGTATGTACATATGCATGCGGGTGTGGGCACGTGCGTAGGCGCTCGCACGCACACGTGTGTGTCTGTGTGTGCGTCTGTCTCTGTGTTTGTGTGTGTTGATAGTAATGAACGGAACTTACTGGATTGCTTTATTAAATACCAATATGTATCTATGTGTGTATAGTTGATAGTAATGAACGAAACTTATTGGATTGCTTTATTATATATATATAGACACACACACACGTACGTATGTACGTCCCTCTGTGTGTGTGAGTGAGTGAGTTGGAAGTAGATACCAAGAAAGAATACAAGAAACAAACGTGCTTGCAGCTGTTGAATGCAGAAAAAATGAGTACCTCAAGGCCCTCTGAGCTGTAAAGAGCTGATCTAGTCTTCTCAGTGAAGGGCTGGAGGCCAAGTTCATCAACAACAGAAAAAATATTACGATATGGTGTCCAGAAACCTTCATACATGCATAGGAGATCGGAATAGTTAATAACTCTAAACAAATCATCAGGTTTTCATTCACACTCTTGTTACCCTTTCAAAAAAGAGTTTTCAGCAAAGCACATCAAGTTTGATCAATATGCATGCTTCATAAGACTACCACTGTTATAAATAGCAGTGACATGATAGATTGGTTATGAATGCTTGAGGCTGCAGAATAAAGGGAGAAATAATTTATAATGCATTTGGTTAACGTTATCCAACATGGAACTCTGGATTATTGTATGTATATTTATTCTTCTTGCATTATTCGTTTCCATGCCCTCACAAAAATACACATGTTGCCTTGCATTTATTTCTCTAATAGGAAATTAACAAGAGCAAGTTCTTGCCAATTATTAGCATGAATGCTAGGTAAGTAGCTGGTTGTTCTATTATTTCTCATTAATGGAATGGGGAGAGATCATACCCACCGTTTAATAATTTAAAAAAAGGGTTAATTACAGTTAGACCCCCTGTAGTATTGGGGATATATCACTTTAACACCCCTGAAGTTTGAAACTCTCAAAAAAACCCCTGGACTTATTTATTTTCACTCTCTTTTTTTTACTAAAGTGCACTCTTATCCCTCAAATTCATATTCTACTCTCATCCCTCCTTCTCACCAGCATACTTATTAAAGAGAGAGATAATGGTATAATAGAAATTTGAAAGATAAGAGTGCACTTTAATAAAAAAGAAGAGCGTAAATAACTAAGTTCGGGAATTTTTTTGAGAGTTTCAAACTTCAGGAGTGTTAAGTGACACATGCTCAATACTACAGGGGGTCTATCTGTAATTAACCCTAAAAAAAATATTCTACCATTCCAAGTGTCATGCTAATGCCATAGACATAGACCTCGTCACATGACTCAAAGGCTCGCGATAAGTTGAAGGTTAAGAGTTAAATATGCTTGGTAGACATAACTAGGCTGGCTACAACCCTCAGCATAAGCTTTTGGTGGTTCGATTTTTGGACAGACTATGGCTAGCGAGTTGCCAACCATTAATCACATGCATCATAAATTAGATGATCATGTAGTACTTTAAAATTTTCGTCTCTTTATTAAAAAGTGTGATTAATTCCTTGTGTGGCATATTAAAATACTACTCCTATGCACCATTCAATGAATTTGTACTTGTAATGGTGATCATCTTATACATGATATTAGATGGCGTTCCTATTCTGCCACATTAAGTACTCTAAATTGATTTTTTTTTTTTTTCCCCTTCTTAAAGAAGCAATTTTTAGTCAATAAATAAATATAATCCAATTGTAAATTATAGCAAATTAAAATGGCAGTAGCCTGACCAATAAATACATGAAGAATTACCTCTGATGCCAACTTCTTCAGCAGGGCAGCTCCCGGCCGGTTCAATAACAGTGACATCGAATCCCTGACCCAATTCAATTCTAAGAATACGAAGTAGAGATTTAATTTAAAAAAAAAAAAAAAAAAAAAAAAAAAAAAAAAACCTGCTTGGCGAGGTGGTGGGCGGAGGCGAGGCCGGCCCATCCAGAGCCCACAACCACCACCACCTTCTCGCTGTCATTATTCTTATTATTGTTATTATAATGGGAAGGGATTATGGCTTCGGCCCTGCAACTGCAACGTAGAGTGGAGGAAGCAGCAGCAGCAGGGGGAGCAGCAGCAGCAGCAATCGATATCACCATTACTGGCTATTTCTCCACCTTTTCTTTTATTTTTACAAGCTGTGAAGCCTGCATTTTTGTCTCGCTGCGCCGCTGTACGCTAGAGCAGAGTCAGTAGAATGAGGGGATAAGAGACTCGCTCTCCTCCACAGGAGTGTTTGCTGCCAACGGCTGGGCTTTGCTAAAATTATCAGAGGCCGAGGCCTTCAGGCTACATACCCTGGGCCCAGAAGCCCAATCGGAATAAAATAAGGCCTTGTTTGGTAAGTGGGGCAGTGAAAAGCTAGATTTATTTATTCCCACCAAATCCAGGAAAGATCGAGACACCAAGAAGTAAAGATCCGTGAAGATTCTGGTATGTTTTCAAAATAGTTGGGAATAAAATCTGCTACATTTTAAGAGAAAGATAGAAGCTACAATTTTATTATTTCTCTTCCAAAATCTTATATTTTGTCACCCAAAGCTTAAATATGGTTCATTATATATATTCACATGTCATACATGTACACAAGCATCTAGGCCCGAACCTAAAAACATTTCTAGTCCGAACCATATCTAGTCCGTCTAGAGAATGAACCTAGTCACCAACTATTTCATGCCTTTGTCTTTAAAAAAAATTAAACTTTAATATTTGAAATCTTCTTATTTTAATTTAGTTCTTTAAATTCTTTAAGTTAATTCATTTTTAGTCTCCATAAATAATTTCCGTTGGCCAAGTTGAAATTTTGGCCTGAATTTTCCGTTATACCCTTGGAATAGAGAGAAATATTAGTTATTTTCCTCCTCTCTTCCTCTTCTTATTGGGTTCCCGTTATATCCCACAAAGCTGTCGCTTTCATTGTTTCTCACTACTTTTTTCGAAAGATGAAGGAGAGAAAACCCTAATCCTAACCAAATGATGTAAGACTAAAACTAACTTAAGTATATCAATCATTTTCTCTATGTTTTAAATATTAAAATTAAAATTTACCATTTATTTGGAAGTAATAGCATACGGAAGGACTAAAGTGAAGTAATTTAAAATATTTGAAAACTAAAATCAAAATATGAAGATTTCGGAGATTAAAGTCTAATTTTTTTAATAAGAGACCGATATGTAAAAACACCATTAGAAAAAAGAGAAAACAGGAAATTCACCAACGGTGAAGAGAATTCATTCACCGTCGATGATCCAATAAAATTATTATATGTGATGTAACTAAAAGTAATAAATAAAAGAATTCACTTAGCCACTCAAAAAGTGGCACCATGTATAATAATTTTATTGGACCGTCGATAAATTCCTGGTTTGCTCTAGAAAAAGATACAATTGCACTGGAGACTAAACTCTCATTGCTCGGAATAGTTAGTCATCCATAATGTCAAGGATACAGGACATTGTCCCATTGCTTAATCTCCCTCTTAGCAAATTGAGCCAGTTGGTTACGGCAATCAAGGATAAGCCAAACAAGAAAGTTGGCAGACATGAGAGGCCCACATTAATGATGTTGTTTTTAAAGAATAATAAGAACATAATCCATCGGATATAAAGGCACAAGCAAATGTAGGGCCCCTCACCGCAAATGTTGCGGTATACGAGCCACAAAATTTTGTGCTTACTAATACCAGTGGTGTGCTCATTTAGAAATTCCCCAGATTTGCTTGGGCGAGCTTTACGGGGAAAGCAAGACGCAGACGGAAATTATTTAGTAATAAATTAAGGACCCACTTAATAACGTCTGCTCAATTTCTTGGTCACCTCGATTGCTGTGGGTGCCTGCTGCTGCTGCTGTAAGCAATCCAGTTGGAACTCCTTTGTGGAAGACAGTTGTAAGGGGGAAATTCAAAATGCGCACCACATTTGACTCAGTGAGCACCACTTTCCCCTCTATTGTAAATCACTTTACTATAGGCTGTGGTGGCCGCTAAGTAAAATGTGGTGTGCATTTAGAATTTCCCTTGTCAGGGCTTCTCAGTTAGTTCCCACTGTAATTCCTCCTTATCTTCTCCTCGTTTTCTTTTTGATGCTGGAAGTTTTCGTTCCTTTCTCTTTTTCCATTTTAATAAGTTTTTTTTTTCTTCTTTTTGAATGTTTTGAATCCTTAGCGTCCATCAAGATGGGATTGTTGTTGGCGAAAACTACGTCATTTCTAGGATCATCAAAGTTTCAAAACAACAAAACCTGTAATATTCCTAGCTTAAGTTGTCTCTTAAGAATACCTAAAGGCGCGAGATAACTCTCTCCAAGAAACTCGGCAAAAGAGCCCAGTAACTTCGGAATAAGAGATGCCTCCTCACAAAGGGGATCGTAGTAACCAGGTCCAGACAACTGTTTACCAAAAACACAAGTTTCCGCAAAATCGTAAAACCATGTATGGGGACTAACGCATGTCCAGTGTCGGAAGGTTAAGGAAGTTGGTAATCTGATGACAGAGGAGCCGACGATCGAAACCCCGGTGAATAGCGGCCATAACTATAACGATTCTAAGGTAGTGAAATTCTAATATGTGACAAAAATTCATGTAGTTTAAAAAAATTCTCATGAATCCATAAAATGACTGTAATTAGTTTTTTCGAGAGAGGAATATGTAGTTAATCATAAATTATTTTGTTCTTTTATGATACCGAAGGCAATATTCTCGAGCATGTTGTCGGTACTGTCATACATGCTCATATACCATATATTAGCAGCGGGGGGCCATAGCTAGCCTTTTTTAGGGAAGAATCAGTGATTAATTATAAACTAATTTAGCTCTCTTTATTCTACTTGAGACTTAGCATATTCTCGAATATGTTGCTGATAATTATTATACATATTCGTATACTATATATCGAAAACAATGCATGAGAAAACTGGTTGTTTGTATGCATACAAGTCATATATAGTTTTAATTTGACTTGTCCAAAATCATAGTCTCCAAAATTATATTGCAATGCTAAGCGTTGAAGGTACAATACGACTGGCGTATACAAATAAAGGCTAGACTTAACCCCGTAACTAAGAATGATAATAGACACGTTCATGGATCAATTTTTAGCCTTCTCTATACGAAATTCTGATTTAGAAAAATGAAAATTTTATTTTTAATTTAAAATTTTGTATAGTATGGACCAAAAATTAATCCATGGACGTATCAATTACCATCCATACCCGTAACTCAACCCATTGTTTCTTCTGCTCAGTTATTCAAATAGTTAAGTAATTAAACTAAAATATATTTGTTATGTCTAAGTAGGGAGAGTTAGATGAGGACAAGTGATTGTAAGGTCAAGAACTTGCTGTCAAGATCTCACATTCTCATTGGGATGTGTTTGTTTGCATAGAAGTAGAATGAAAATAGTAAAAGTAAAAACTATGACTATTATTTCAAATATTTGTTCAGTTAAGAAGAAAACTAGAGTTATTTCTCATATTGTAATTTAATGTTTATGTGACACTTTGTTTTAATGTTTTACTTCCTCAATTTAAGGATTGGTAAAGCTTCAGGAAATAAATAAATAAATAAATAAATAAATATATATATATATATATATATATATATATATATATATATATATATATATATATATATATATATATATATATATAGTCTTTATCATTTAAAATTACACTTTTATTCATAAAAAAATAATAATATAAGCAATACTTTATTTAACCAAATAATACATTATAGACTTTTAAATATATTTCTTTTTTCAAAAATAAATAAACAAATATAAGAATAACTCTTCTTTTTTCTTTTACTTTCATTCTGAAAGTAACTTCTTAATTTATTTCTTACTTTCACTATTTCTAGTAAGGCTTTCATTGACACTTTAGTTTTCATATAAAAAGTCTCGTTCTATTATTTTCTTTTAATATATATATATATATATATATATATATATATATATATATAGAAAATTCTAAATTATCACACCACTTGACTCGGGGAGCACCACCACGTGGGGGCAAAGTTGTAAATCAAGTGGAGAATTAGTCTTTGAATAATGTTAAATCCGAAACTAGTTCGCGAACTTTCGGAAACTTTTCAGAGGCTAATTTCTAATACGTGAACTCTAAGTCAAGTGGTGTGCTCATTTAGAATTCCCAGCAAATACCTGTACTCTTCTTCTCGAAAGAAAAAAAAAGGTAATTAACCCAAGTCTAGACTTCCGAAGGACTTCGAGAACGTCGTTCACGCCCTCTAACTTCACAAGATCACCAATCCATTTCGGGCACAACCACATAAATTTAAAATAATAATAATAATAATAATTAATTCAAATTTGCACACAAGAAAACTCAAAAACACAAGAACACTCTCCCCTACTCCTGCGCTAAACAGCATCAACATGATAATGAGGCTCAGACGGCAGAGGCGGCGGCAGCGCAGTCCGGCATAAAGGGCACACGGCATTCGACAGCAGCCACGCATCGGCGCACGGCCGATGGAACGCGTGCCGGCAGTCGGGCAGCACCCGTGCAGGCTGCCCCTCTTCGATGCCATCCAAACAGACGGCGCACTCCGTTCCCTTGACCAGCCCGCTGCCGTCGGCCACCACTACCCCGGGGAGCTTCTCCAGTTGGGACAGTGACAGGCCTTTGCTTGCGGTGGGCTTTGTTGGGGCAGCTGGCGTGTGGCCCAGCGAGGCGAGCCAGAGGATGCAGATGTAGACCACAAACACCGCGCTCATGCCCGCGCAGAGCAGGAACAGGGCCAGAAAGACCAGCCATAGAAACATTTTTCTTGGTTCTTGTTTTTCTTTATTCCTGCTTTTTTTTTTTTTTTTTCCCTGGGGTGAGATCGAGAGGTGATGATCGATACTGAGCCTGAGAGAAGGGGGAGATGGTCAGAGAGTGGTTTAAATGAGTGGGCAGATGTTCTCCGTGTCCTCTATAAGAGGCGGTATGAATGAATTTATGGGAATTTCTGGATGGGCACACTATTTTTCTGTATGAGCTTCCTTAAAAATTTATTTTTATTTATAATTTTATCATTTAAATTTTAGCGCAAAAATACTCTTATTTTCAATCTCTCTATTATGTTTTTCTCATCTCCTCCACCGTCATTATCCTTCCGCCGCCGTCGCCCCTGCTGTTCTCTGTCACTATGGTGGATCTCTCTCTTCTATCTCTCAATTCTCTTAATTCTCATCCTAAGAAATTACTAGTCGACATATCTCCTCCTTCAACTTCTCTTGAAAGAGAGAGGCGAGACTCCCAAAAAATTGATTTTTTTCATTAAAAAGAGCCGAAATTGGAATAGAAATACAATCTTTTCTTTTCTTTTTCTCGTTCATCTTCCTTTGAATCGAATCGATCTAGAGAATGTCATCGAAGATCGAGGTGGTGGAAGAGGGGAGAGAGGCTGGAGGAGGACGGGGAGGGGAGTTGGAGACGGTAGAGATCCTGAAGATGGATTTGGATCCACTAGTCTTTTTGCTCTGGACTAGACAACCTGGATCCGATAAATTGGATCCAGAGCTGTAAGTCTGGATCCACCATAGAGGATCTGAATTGTCCAATCCGGAACTTGTTGTAATATTGGGAGAAAAATAGAGAACGGTAGTTTTTGAAATTTTAGATGTGCTCATTAGGAAAAATTCTTTATTTTCAAAAGAAAAGATACGCCGGGGAAAAAAAAAAATTTGCTACTTTACTTTGGAAATTCCCGAATTTATTTACCTAACCGTGCAAGTGTGTGCCTTTTTTTCTTTTTTTTTCTTTTTTTCTTTTTAATTTTCCACTGAGTCACAGGAGCTTTTGAACATTGCGCACAGGGAACGTGGGCGAAAATGAAAACCGCCTTTGCCAGGGAGCCTAATTATGGACGAATTATTCGGAAGTTGAGCTGCTCAGTTCATTGGAGACGTAGGAGAGGAGGTAATGCGCCTCTATCAAAAACTGTGGAGTCAAGAGTCCGTGGGCTGAAAAAATAGAAAATATTCTATTTATATTCCTAATCTAAATTTATTTTTATTACAAGACTATCATAAATATGTATTTTTTATAAAACATATTTTTATTATATAACTTCTATGCAACTTTAAAATATGGTTAATTATATTCAGACCCCATATAGTATGAAGTTACGTAACTTATCATCTCTAAAATTTTAAACTCTCACTTAAATCTATTGGATCTCGAAAAAAATATCTTCGTCTAAATTTCCTATCAGTTTTTTTTTCTGCAGTTCAGGAGAGTCTAAGTGAGAGTTTTAAACTTTAGGATAATAAGTTATGCACTCCTCATATTACAAGAGATCTGAGTATAATTAACCCTTTAAAATATTATAAGTTAAATATGACAATCTTTCAAGTCCTTTCTACTGCATCCAAACTCCGAAGAAATTATAGTAAGGGTTGAAGGTCTATTATAGAAAAGAAACCTAGGATTTATGGAGTAATATATTTTTTAAAAAATCCGCAATTAAATGTATACTTAATAATATTTGAATTTGAGTCTCTCTTTTAAGTACTTACCAAAGCCTAAAGGATCAGAGAGTGAGGAAGTGGGACCCTTTCAATGGTGGGAGGGGAAGAGTTGAAATTGGAGAAGAATGTCTAGAGATGAGGGAGGGGGTGGACAAAATTTTGTCCGTTTTATGTAAAATTTTGAATTAAAAATAAAAATTTTATATTTTATTTTTTTAATTCAAAATTTTGTATAGAGAGAGTTAAAAATTGACCCGTAAATGCGTCTATTATCATTCCTAATTATGATGATAGGTGTGCTTAGAATATTTCTAGTTCTAAATTAATATTTATTTATTTTTTTCCCCTCATATGTGATTTGCTATAAGATTCTTAACATTTCGTACCCGATGGATGAACCCATGCTCTCTCCTAATTTACAAATTATTTAGAATTTTATTTGGAATAATTAATGTCAAACTTGTCAGTCAGTTATTTTGTTTTGGCATGAAGATATGCTCCTTAACTTATCTTATTTTTATGATAATAAGTTTGATGAAACAAATAAATTTGGTTGAATAAGATGATGATGATGAAATTTGATTAGCATACTAAAAGATCTAAAACTATGAAATTTATTAGGAAACATGATTATTAATTGTGTTTTATTCCGTCCTTTTCTTCTTTTTTCTTGCATAATGTAATGTAGGTGTAATATTTCATAATTAGAAAGGGGCTTAAAATCAAATTTCTTTCCCTTTTTGGTTAGTTTGTATTGTTTGTTAAAACATTAATAGGAATAAAATTGTTGTAGTTGGTTCTCTAATTTCTTATTAATAAAACATGAAGAGTAACAATTTATTAAGTTCCTTTCTGTCTTCAATTCATCCAATGAAATTATATATGTTGTTAGTTTGAAATATTATCAATGTATCGTTTTGCTTGTGTACAAGTATCGGCAACAATAAGGCAACAATAACAGTTAAAATAGTTTATATTAATTGTTGATTCCTCCCAAAAAAAAAAGGCTAACGACCATATCAACTGTTCCCTTTAATCATAAATGTTTATAAATCATTAATTTGTATAATGTGAAATCGTATGTAACCTTCTAAATATGTTGGAACTGATTCATTAATTCTTGCATATTTTTGTGAAAAAAGATAGAATCTTTCTCTACATGATTCAGAAAAGCACAATTTTTTCCATTTTTAACTTTCTTCTAACTCTTAATTCCATCAACAACAAATGCAACTTAACATTTTGACAGAGAGAGAGAAATGGAAATGAGCTGACAGCTCACGCAAGTTGTATGAGCTGTAATTCATTTCCACTATCTCTAATAATCTTTTTTAAAAAATTTATTTTGGATTATGATCTCGATCCCGTAGGGTTCACTCATACCCAATTTCTTGGATTTTAGTTTTGATTTGGTCCTCCATCAAATTAATACAAAATTAACAGTTTTTAATGAATATTGTATGCAATTGATGAAAGGGTAAATGAACTCCAAATTTTAAGAAATTTAATCCAAAAGAAATTAAGGAGATATAAATAATAATTGTTAAAAAAAATTAAAGAAAAATTATGGGATCATTATAGTTTTGCCGCTAGCTCATGTAACTTTTTCTGAGCTGGCAGCTCACCTACAATAATCATATATATACTGTAGGTGAGCCGCCAGCTCAGGAAAAGTTACGTGAGCTAGCGGCAAAACTACAATGATCCAATGATTTTTTTTTAAATTTTTTTTAACAATTACTATTTACACCAACTTAACTTCTTTCAAATTAAATTTTATAAATTTTAGAGTTCATTTACCTTTTCATTAAGTGCATACAAAATGTTTTATTCATTGAAAACTGTTAATTTTGTGTTAATTTGATGGAGTACTAAATCAAAACTAAAATCCAAGAAATTGAGTATGAGTGAACCTTAGGGGGTCGAGATCATAATCCAAAAGAAATTTAAAAAAAAAAAAGATTATTAGAGATAGTGGAAATAAACTGCAGCTCAGGTAACTTGCGTGAGCTGTCAGCTCATTTCCATTTTTCATATATATATATATATATATATATGGACCATTTTTTTTATATATAAACCCATCAAATTTCATCCCTTTAACAAAATAATCTCAAATCTGAGTAAGTAATGATAAATAGAACTTGAAAACCAACAATTATTTTTTTTGTGATTTTCTTGGAAGATTTTCAGATATTGAGATTTCAGTATTAACGGTTGGTAAATGTTGATCACTAACTAAACTTCCGAATATTTGCATTTTCTTTTAGAAATCTATCTATTATAGTTGTTTGCGGTTTTTCTTTTTAGGGTATACAAACTGTGAAGTTTTAAAAAATTTATTATTTATTAGGGCAACACACAAAAAAATGGTTTTTTTATTTATTTTATTTTTGCTATTCAAACTCACACACATATTTTTGGTAAAATTATCTAAATTGAGTTCCAACCGAAAGTTGAATTCAGAACTTCTCGCAAATTAGAGAAGGGTGATGCCACTTGAGTCAAGACTCATTGGCAAAAAAATAAATAAATAAATAAATAAAGAAAAAAAGAGAAAAGAAAAGTAGTTAAATGTTAAGTCTTAGTCTATGTAATTGATTAATTAACTATTGACTAATTGAAGTTGAAATTGTAAAGCATCTCTATTTCTACAAATAAGAGTATTTAATTATCCAATTAGTTAAAAAAAAAAATTAGTTACTATTTGAAAATTAGATATTCTCCTCACTGATCGGAGAAAAAAGAATTGCAACAACTACTTGTAGCAAATAAAAAAAAATAGAGTTAATTATACTCACACTCCATGTAGTATGAGAGGTGATCTTATTACCCATAAAATTTAAAACTCATACTTAGATCTCCTGAACCGCGAAAAAAATCGACAGGGAAGCTCAGACCGAGATATTTTTTTCACAGTCCAAGAGATCTAAGTGAAAGTTTTAAATTTTAAAGGTGATAAGTTATACATCTTTCATACTACAAGGAGTCTGAGTGACAAACTACCGAATTTGTTACTAACTCAATAATCCAGCTCTAAATAACCAGAGCCCATGGGCCATGGCGTTTATATCCCAATTGGGCGCAATATCTGTTCACATTAAGCCACTAGGCTCAGTAATACAGTTCTGAGTTCATAGCCACGGGAAGCTCTAAAGGCACACCCCAAGTAGTGTATTTTTTAATGATACATCTCTAGTTTTCAAAAATACTTTAGCTCCCTTCTCTTCCATCTCTACCTCCTCCCCCTCCCTCCCTACTCCCTCCCACTCCTCCTCCTCTCCCTCCAGCTCTGACCATCCTCTTACCTCTTATCCCCGTCGCACCCCTTCCTTTCTTCCCCCTTTCTAGCCGCCTTTCTCCTCTCTGACACCTCCCTTCCGCCCCCGCCACTAATCCCCTCCCCCTTCCCCCATCCCCCATCTCCCCTCCCCCCAACCAAAATAAATAAATGAATAAAACAATCACTCGTCCACTACCTGTCACCCTCCTGACCACCCTCCTGACCACTGCTCCTAAACTTAACCCTAAGCCAAACACTAGCACCAACACCTTAGAACTAAAAATGAAGAGGAGAGGCATACTTGGCAGAAAAATAATAACAAACTTATAATTAAAATTAGACGGAGTGATGTGTATCCTTCGATATTTAGGGGTGTGCTCTTAAAAATTCTCAGCCACCATTTGTAATTTGCCCCATTTTAAGTGGGCTTCGCCTTAGAGGGCCTCCATTCTTCAGAGGGGTGGATGGGGGGTGGGTCGTGGAGTCGTGGTCATGTAAAAATAATGGTTCTCTCCATACTAATTAGATTATTATATTTGGATAATTAAAAATCTGTATCTATGTATCTATATTCTGATGCCATACATCCATTTGTAGGATCAATACAATACCCATTATGTTTTCGCGCCACATTATTTTAGGATCCAAATAAAAATTCCAGATAATTGTAAAAAATATTAATTTGCTAAAATAAAATCTTTAACTATCATGAAAATCACAAGATCATATTTTATGCGGAAAAATAAAATGTTTAATAAAACATATCGGAATCAGTCATCATGAAATCTCCTTCTTGAAGAAAACTCTGTAGAAATTGTTTCTCTCACTTATCCCATTTTCTTTACTTCACCAGACTCAATAGGATAATCTGATCAAATTGAAAAGCGTGATTAGAGAGGACAATTCCTACGTTTAATATATATAACAGTTATACTATTCTCCATAACAGTACTTAAATAGGAATACAACTTGCTCTATTATCTCTCAACCGTGCATATCTTTTCAAATCCAATAACCACCTTATTCTTTTAAATCCAAATAATATCCATATTACCCTTTTCATGTGGGACATATTTTAACATTCTCCCACTTGGCCCATATGAATAACACTTATTTGGATTGATAAGGTAAACATAATATGCGCATAACATTAGTTTATTTGCACTTTTGTGAGATTACAATAATATCATAATTAAATAACTTACCAACATGAGTTATAGCGGTAAACATCAATAAAGCGACATCTTCCCTTCCATGTACTACAATGCCAGTAAATTATTTAATTATAATCCAGAATAGGAAGTAACCATAATGTCCCTATAATGTCTTTGTCAAAGACGAATCCTGTCACCAATAATCCATTTTCATAATTACGTAATTGATGGTAGGTAGGAAAAATGTCAGAAACACAATTAGTGATATCTTTATAAATGTTATAGAACAACAATATAAAGATCTACAAACATCCCTCAAAAATTGCAACAAAAACCCATGCGATCAACATGTTCCTTAAATGTTTTTGGTGCTAATCTTTTAGTCAAAAAATCTGCAATCATAAGCTCAGTCTTAACATGTTTTATAAACACTGTTTGTTTCTGAACTTCCTCCTTAACGGCTAAATACTTGAGCTCCATGTCCTTAGCGCCATTAGAGTATTTGTCGTTTTTGGAGAAAAAGACTGCTGCAGAATTATCACAATACACTCTCAGCGGCCTGGCAATGCTGTCAACAATTCTAAGTCCCAAGATAAAATTCCGCAACCATAAAGCATGAACCGTAGCCTCAAAACATGCCACAAACTCAGCTTTCATAGTAGATGTTGCTATGATAGTCAGTTTGGTTCTTTTCCATGATATTGCTCCTCCAGCTAATAGGAACAAGTAACCAAAAGTTGACTTTCGACTATCAACCCAACCAGCAAAGTCAGAGTTAGAGTAGCCAACCACCTCCAACTTATCAGATTTTCGATACGTGAGCATATAGTGTTTTGTTCCCTTCAGGTATCTTAAAACCTTCTTTGCAACTTTCCAATGCTTCATTCCGGGATTACTTTGGTATCTCCCAAGCATTCCAACTGCAAAACTAATACCGATCTTGTACAAGTTTGAGCATACATCAAGCTTCCAACAACAGATGCATAAGGAATATTTTCCATTCCTTTATTTTCCAATGCATTCTGTGGACAATCCTTTTCACTGAACTTGTCTCCTTTACAAATAGGAGCAGGAGTGACTGCACATTCAGCCATATGAAATCTTTCAAGAACTTTATCGATATATCCCTTCTGAGACAACCCTAACAATTTACGTGATCTATCACGAAATATTTCTATTCCAATTACGTAAGTTGCCTCACCCATATCTTTCATTTCAAAGTTCATAGAAATAAATCTCTTGGTTTCATTCAATAAACCAAGATCATTACTGGCAAGCAATATGACATCAACATATAGAATCAAGAAAATAAATTTGCTCCCACTTACCTTTAGATATATACACCGATCAACGGTATTTTTCTTAAATCCAAAGGATGTTATGGTATCATTAAACTTAAGATACCATTATCTGGAAGCTTGTTTAAATCCATAAATTGACTTCTTTAATTTGCATACCATATGCTCCTTTCCTTTAATCAAGAAACCTTCGGCTAGATCCATATAAACATCTTCATCTAAATTCCCATTCAGAAAAGCAGTTTTCACATCCATTTGGTGAACTCCAAATCAAAATGAGCCACCAGAGCCATTATGATCCTAAGAGAGTCATTCTTTGATACAGGCTCCTTGTAATCAACACCTCCCTTTTGAGTGAAACCTTTTGCAACAAATCTACCTTTATATCGTTCAATATTGCCTTTACAGTCGCATTTAGTCTTAAAGACCCACTTACACCCGACTGTTTTAAAACCTTCAGGCAAATCAACGACGTCCCAAACTTCATTTTGTTCCATTAATTTCAACTCATCATTCATGGCATTGATCCATTTTTCAGAATCACTACTTTCAATGGATTGTGAAAATGAAACCGGATCTTTACTTATCCCTAAGTCATAATCAGATTCTTGCAAATATATCAAATAATCATCTGAAATAGCTGATCTCTTTTCTCTTTGAGATCTTCTTAATGATATTTCTTGTGATTGTTCTGAAATTGATTCATTGGTGATATTCTCATTATGGAGTGACTGATCATTAGATTGTTGTTCAATGTTATTATACTGTACGACAACTGGAGAAATAACAATTTCCGTTGAAGTTACGGGTATTGGGATAAGCACCCGAACTTCTTCGATGATCACATTACGTGATACATCACTCCCACTAATTTCACCATTCTTAAGAAATCTGGCATTTCCGGTTTCAACAATTCTCATACTATGGTTAGGTCAATAAAATCTATACCCTTTGGATTTCTCTGGGTAACCAATAAAGTACCCGCTTACGGTTCTAGAATCCAATTTCTTTTCATGTGGATTATAGATTAGAGCCTCAGCTGGACAACCCCAAATATGAAAGTGCCTCAAACTCGGTTTCCTTCCCGTCCACAATTCAAAAGGAGTCTTTTGAACTGTCTTACTAGGAACCCGGTTAAGCAAATAAACAGCTGTCTTAAGGGCTTCCATCCACAATAAAATGGGTACCAAGGAGTTACTTAACATACTCCTAACCATTTCCATAAGAGTACGATTATGCCTTTCAGCCACACCATTCTGCTGAGGCGTACCAGGCATTGTATATTGTGCACAAATACCATGCTCTTCTAGGAATTTAGCAAACGGTCCTAGACATTATTTTATTCCATCATACCTTCCGTAATACTCACCACATCTATCTGATCGAATGATTTTCACATTTCTATCCAATTGTCGCTCAACTTCAGCAATATATGCCTTTAAAGCATTTATTGCTTGAGACTTTTCATGCAACAAATAGACACAATCGTAACGTGAAAAATCATCGATGAAAGTGATAAAATACTTTTCTCCACCAAAAGACGAGTCGAAAGGTCCACAAATATCAGTATGGACAATCTCCAAAAGTTTTTCACTTCTTGTGGCGCCTTTGTTTGTATGTTTGGTTTGTTTTCCTTTAATGCAATCCACACATATATCAAAATCAGTAAAATCAAGATTCGAAAGAATCCCATGTTTTACCAACCTTTCCATTCTTTCCCTAGATATATGACCCAGTCTTTTATGCCACAAGAAAGAAGAATTTTCATTAACTCTGCTACGTTTAGTTCCAACATCATGATGCAATGTGAGGAGTGTTTCAGCAAAATTTTTGTTAAGATTAAATCTATATAACCCTTCAGATAAAATACCAGAACCAACAAATGAGTCATTTATCAACAAACGAAAACCCTTATGTTCAAAATATAAAGCATAACCATCATAATCAAGTCTTGACATGGAAATTAAATTTCTAGAAATAGTAGGAATTTAAAGAGTATCAAATATGTCCAAACAGTGGCTTGACTCTAAAAGCAAACGTAAAGTTCCAACACCAACAACTGGTACTTGAGTTCCATTTCCCAAGACTACAAAATGCTCATTTTCCTTTATGTTATGGATCGAAAGGTATCCCTGCATCGAATTTGAAACATGAACAGTAGAACCAGAGTCAATCCACCATGTATTAGAAGGAACTTGTGTCATATTTGATTCGAAACATACATAAGCCAATAGCTTACCTTTCTTCTCGAACCAAGCTCTTCGTTTCTAGCAATTTTTCTGTAAATGCCCAGAGCGATGACAGAAATAACATTTCGGTCCATTATGTTCCTTCTTGTGAGCTCCATTGTCATGAGAGGATCCCGCAACCATTAATGGATCTTTCATGAAATTCTTTTTTGGTTTCTTTCCTTTACTTCCAACTCCATGACTCATAACATTAATTGAATGTTGTCCTTGTTGCTTAAGTCTTGCCTCTTCTTGAATTAAGATACTTGCCAATTCATTCACATTCCACTTTTCCTTAATAGTGTTATAGTGAATCTGAAATGACCCATATTGAGTAGGCAAGGAATTCAGAATGAACTGAATAAGGAAACTTTCATCAACATTCATACCCAGAGATTTGAGTCTGGCAGCTAGATTGGTCATTTCAAGGACATGCTCATTCATTCCACGGCTACCATCAAATTTCATGGTGGTAAGTTCAGCCATTAATCTCCCTCCAAGAGACTTGTCCACTGAACGAAATCGATCTTCCACAGCCTTGAAATATTTCTTTGCATTTTCAATTTGAGGAAGCGTTGACTTAATATTATTCGCAATACACATTCGCATAAACATGATGCTTAATCTGTTCGATCTTTCCCATGACTTAAACAAAGCTCGCTGCTCTGAACTGCTTGTATCAGTAATTGTTGGCAGTGAAAATTTCTAAGTTAAAAGGATTTTCCACAACAGGACGCGGAGCTAATTCAATAGCCCCGCGTTTGGTTATATTAACCCTGCGTTTGAATAAAATGCGGAGATGTTTAATAGCTCCGCGTTGATTCCGCAGTCTGGCTTATATTAGCCTCGCGTTTGAGTAAAACGCGGAGATGATCAATAGCTCCGCGTTAGCTCCGCGTTTTGGTTATTTAGCTCCGCGTTTTAATGCGATTAAAGCTCCGCGTAAGCAGATAACCAGAATCTCAAATTGATTGAGATTATGATTCTGGGCTTATCCAAATACCCGAATCAAGTCTAATCAGAATTCCATCAAAACTAAGATATTTGATTGGAATCCCTGATAAGGACAAGTTCTATTTAGATAGAAACTCTTGCATTAACCTGGGGCTATAAATACCTTCTTGGTGAAACCCTAGGGGGTCTTCTTTTTGGGGCATCAGAAGCCTCCTATCGATCCTTTGGCAATTCAAGTACGCGAGAGAGCCTTGAAGCCTTTGCCAATCATCTTCTGAAATCTTGGAGAATTCAAGTTACGCACAGAGCCTTGAGTTCGTGAAGATCAGAGAAAATCACCATCTTCTTTCTGGAGTTCTTGAGAAGTTCGAGTTAATCGAGAGAGCCTTGAACAAATCAAAACCAGAGAAGATCATTTATATTCGGTCGATATCTTTAAAAGAAAAGATTTCAACGTACCGATCGTCCAAAGGAACTGCTTGACAGATCCCATCGCCACAGATCCCACAATATTGTAAAAGAGAGAGATTGAAATATAAAATCCTCTCGTTTGTTCTTTTTTATATCTTGTTCACTTTCATTGTAATTTAAGTTAATTCAATGGGAGGAAGCGAAGGAATTTTTGCGACGAACAAACTGGCGACCACAGTGGGAGCCATCTCTTTCACTGATGAAGAGATTGTGGCGCAATCAGACGTTGACTTGATCGGATCCGAAGTAGACACGCTGGTCGTTGAAATCGACCAGCAGAAGTACGAGGAGTTCCTCTCCTCCGGATCAGGTGACTTGGATGAGACACGACACTATCGCCGTATGTACTCCAATGCCCGAGTGATGGGTAGAAAGGTATCCACCGAGAGACGGGGATCCTTGGAGACTACGGTTATAACGCCGGAGTCCACACAAGAAATCCTAACCGAGGAAGAGCTTCCGATTGCCGAAGAAGACGTGGGAACTGGACTAACCAGGACCCAACTCCGGAACAGGAACCGGAGAGCGAGGCGTAGAGCCCTCAAAGCCCGCCTTGGACGCGGGCTAACCCTAGAGGACGCGAGGCTATGGTCTCTCACAAATTGGCTCGCGCTACCCGCGAGACCAATCTCTACCGCGTTAAACGCGAAGATACAACTTGCCTTAAAAGCAAGGAAAAGCCAGCGTGTGATTTTCCACGCGAGACTGGTAATACTGGCAAGTTACGCAAGATTCCCAACACTCGCGAGTTACGCGAGTATAAAAATTATTCCAAGCCAGCGTGTGATTCTCCATGCGAGGCTATTACTGTGCCTAGCGAGAGACGCGAAACCAGTAAGGGTTGCGCTAGTCGCAGAATACCCAACACTTGCGAGTTACGCGAGTATAAAAATTATTCAAAGCCAGCGTGTGATTCTCCACGCGAGGCTATTACTGTGCCTAGCGAGAGACGCGAAGCCAGTAAGGGTTGCGCTAGTCGCAGAATACCCAACACTCGCGAGTTACGCGAGTATAAAAATTATTCAAAGCCAGCGTGTGATTCTTCATGCGAGGCTATTACTGTGCCTAGCGAGAGACGCGAAGCCAGTGATACTTGCAATAAACGCAAGACTTCTGACACCCACAAGGAACGTGAGGATGATTGGCAGATAGTTGTCAGTCGTAAAAACCGCGCTAAGCGCGAAGCTATGATCTGCGTTAATCGCAAAGATAAGCCAGCGTGCAAGAACTTCCCTTCACGCGGGGCTATTATTCCAGAAGCTAAACTTCCAAGGACACACCAAGCCAGCGAGAAACGCGAGGCTAGTGTGGATCAGCGCGGAGCTATTTTTCAGGCCCGCAATGTGAAACGCGAGGCTATTCCTAAGCCACGCGAGGATCAGTCCGACCCCAGAGTCAGGGTTGATCAATCAAAGAAGCTTCAGTGGATTCCTAAACACTCTCAAGAGTTGAATGGACCTCTTGATTTCATGGCTAGAGGCACTGACCTCAGGGAGCATCTTTCTAAGAAGAGAGGCATAGACCAACTTCAAGTTGAATATAGTTGCCATTGCCAGCAACTTATGACAACAGTATCAGCCGTGATGAATAACTGTGGCTGCAGCAAGAACAGGATATCTGTGTTCGACCGATTAAATGAGTCAAACCAGAATCCTGCTAAGAAGACAAGAACCACTCCCCTGAAACAAGGGAGAGCTGTAACTTCCAACATGGTAGGAAAAGGGAAGAAAATTGCAGAGACGGATGATGATTCAGAATCGAGCGATGATGAACTTCATCGTATTACTCGACTAAGATCAGGAGCCGTCCCGCCCCGAAATTATCAGAAGCTCGCAGGGGGTTCTTACGACGAGAACAGCGATAATTCTGCTATAGCCTCGCCCCCATCCTCTATATCGTCTCGGCTACAGAAGTCAGCGTCGCATATGGCAGATAAATATGGTGATATCAATCAGAGATTTGAGGCTCAAGAAAGAATGATTCAAGAGCAACAGAAAACGATTGAAGACCTTAAGATGCTACTTTTAAAAGTTGTTGAAGATAATGCCAAAAAGGGCAAAGAAACTCTGAATGAAGAAGAACAGGAAGAGAAAGCCCACTCGATGCATGAGGAAGAGGATAGATTTTCTTTCCATGATCCGCATGGCGAAAAGATAGAAAAGCTGCAGAGTCAACTCGAAGTTTTAATGCGTAAAAAGGAGTTGAAAGAAGCAGGGGTCTCTAGACCGTATCCTCCTGAATGGGATATGATACCTTACCCACCAAAGTATAAGCCGCTCAAGTTAGAGCCATACGACGGGAAGGGATCGCCCAGTCAGCATATATATTATTTTTTGTCCCAAGCAAGACACTTGATGGGTAATGATCTCATCATGACCAAAGTATTTGCAAGTACTTTGCGAGGGCCTGCCTTTACTTGGTTCATGCAGCTGCCCCCAGGTACTATTAATACCTGGTTAGATATTGAGAAATTATTTCTCTCACGTTTCTTCGAGGATGACACCGAGATTACGGTTCATTCCCTCCTTGCAACTAGGCAGGGAGAACAAGAAGCGGTTAAAGATTTCATAGAAAAGTTCCGGGAGAAGTCCGTACATTGTAAACACGGAATGATCCAGGAAACTCTAGTCGAAACCTGTCGACACAACCTTAAGACCAATGTGCTCCTCAAAATGGGGGCCGTAGAGTCTAAGACGTGGAGGGACCTGCTCAAACAAGGAGAGCAAGCTGAAGACTTGATTCGCCGAGTTGAAGAGTCCCGCGGGCCAAGGAGTGCTGGGGGTAGTAAATCATATACCCAAAACAACAGCAACAAGAACAAAGGGAAAGCAGTAATGTCATCAGAAACTGCTCCTCAGAAAACCAGTCCTCCGCCAGAGCCGAAATCTCAAGGTCAGCGAGGGTCAAGGCAAATTAGACCGCAGCAAGAAAGGAATTACACTTTCAAAGCTGAACAGACACCAGTCCTCTTTCACCTGCTCCAAAAGAAGGGAATGCTAAAACTTCCGGAGAATAAGAAGCCAGAAGACGTTGGTAAGACAAAAGATCCCAACTACTGTCTCTATCACCGGATTGTTAGACACTCCACCCGGGATTATTTTCCCCTTAAGAACAGGATCCAAGCACTAATAGAAGCTGGGGTTCTGACGCTTAAGGAAGAGCAGAAGAAGGTCACTGCCAATATGGCAACCATAGTGGTTGGAACCCACGAGTTCCCCGCAGGAGTGACCTGATGTGATAAATTACTGCAAGCGCACAGTGTCGGTGTAGCGCTGTACAGGTCGTCCCACAGGGATCTAGGGTGTTTTTGCGATTCTTACTCTTTCCTTAGTCTAGCGGATTAACAAAGAATTTTGGGTTGAAGTTTGCTTGTTCTAATTAGCCTAGGATCTAGAATCTACTAGTTTCCAACCATGTTCTTACTTCTATTATCTTCTTCTCTCATAAAAATTTGATCTTTTTAGTTTAATCTTTATTCAAAGTGCCCTAAGTATGAGCTATCAAGTGGTGTGCAAGTATAACTCATCAAAAATACTACTTTTCATAAAAACAAACTAAATCTTTAGATAATTCAATAAAAAAGATAAAATCAACAACCCCAAACCCTAACTAAGTATAGGCTATCAAGAAACCTAATTCAAGTATAACCTATCAAAGTCTTAATCTTCGAGTTCTTGTATTTTAAACTTTTTATAGAAGAATCATGTCTTTATTATTTTTATTTAAGAAGAAAATACTAGAGAGCAATTACATGATAGATCCTAACTTCATCTACATCCTAGAGCTAAACTAATTAGCTACTCATGATTCTAAAAAGCAATTAAATCTAATCTAGAAAGCAAATAAATCTATACTAGAAAGCAATTAAATCTATCTAAAAAGCAATTAAATATTAGAAAACAATGGCTTACCTCTGGAGCACGGTATTGTGGCCGCCACCCCTTCAGCAAAACCCTAATTTTATTAATGGAAGACGAGTACAAACTAAATCCTAATCTACATTAACTACTGCATAAAACCTAGAATACAAAGATACGGCCAATATATAGGCTTCGGAAATCAAACCCTACTTCTAGCAGAACTGGAAAATCAAAAAATTACATCGAAGCCACGGGAGAAAATTCAGCGAGTGGGACCCACGAATTACCGCTAAATGGCGGTAAAACCCGCTAAATAGCGGTTTTATTTCGAGTAAATAAATTTAAATTTCTTCCACGTGCGTCTCGTGTCTTGTAAATTATATTTCCTTGACTGTATTTGACTTTGAGTCTCTGAAACATCGTAGCTTTGTAGTTTTGCTCACTTTAGAAACTTTTCGGACTCTGATTTCCTACTCCAACATTGATTTCTTGCCATCTCCTTGTACGAATCGAATTACCTGAAAAAGGCACTAAAAATACCCGAGTAGCATTTATTTATATACAAAAATAGATAAAGTATGAGAGGAAAAATACAATATATGATATTCATCACACCCCCACACCTATCTTTTGCTAGTCCTCGAGCAAAACCTAAATCTAAAAAGAAAAATAAAAATCCTAACTCACTTTCGCAGGAATCGCGATTGCACTTAGCACGTGCAATAAGCCTTTAAACCCCTAGGTTACCCTAGTGGACGAGTGTTGTCTCGTGAGGGTTTGCAGTGAATATACCCACAAAATTCAAGAAGAAAATAGATTAAGGAATAAAGAAAAGAAAAATAAGGATAACCGAAAATCAAAAAAAATAGAAATTTTATACAAAGGAAAGAAAATTTTTTTTTTTTATGATATTTTCATCAATTAATCTCACTAATATACAAACTCAAGAACGCATTTAGATTATCAATTTTCAAATCGAGCGTCATATCAGATACACTTATCATTTTAATCAAAAATTTAAATCCTATCTTTCAATACCTACTAACAGATAATTCATTGGCTCCTATACAACTACGTGCACGTGTGATAGTTTATTTCGGCCTTAGACTCAAACTCTAACTCATGATTCATCTCCTCTCTCATAACAAATTTTTTTCTTTTTTTTCTTTTTTTCTTTTTTTTTAAGAATATTTCACCTTTCATGCGAATATTCACGCTTATTTAGGCGCAACATACCCGATTACTTGGTTCATACTCTTTTCTTTTTTCTTTTTCTTTTTTTTTTAGAATATTTCACCTTTCATGCGAATATTTACGCTTACTTAGGTGCAAAGTACCCGATTACTCAGATCATACTCTTTTTTTCACTCTTGAGGCTATTGCCTTAATACCAGACGCACCCCATTATTTTATCACTCTCGAGGCTATTGTCGTAGGCTCACCCCATTATTTTATTCTCACTTTTTTTTCTTTTTTTTTTCTTTTTTTTCTCTTTTTTTTTTTGTTTAGAGAGAGAAAACTTACTCAATCGTTATCATCTTTGTCCTTAATCTAATAAACTATTGTGAAGTGAAAAATAGATGTATATTTGCCTCAAAACTACTGTTAGTAATATTTATTTTTTAGATTTTGATCTTTTTCATAAAATTCAAAGTGTATCATCCAATCTACTCTCCTATCCAATTTCAAATCTAAATTTGTTCCTTTATCTGTAAGTAGTTTGATCTATTGATAAAAATACATAAGATTTTTTAATTTATTTTTCTTTTCAGTTTTTTTTTTATTTTTTTTCAGTTTTTTTATTTTTTTTAGTTAGTTACCCTAAAAACTACCCAAAGTGTAAAAATAAAGAAACCCAAAAATCTAAAAAAAATCCAAAAATCTAAAAAAAAAAAATCCTACAAATAAAAATAAAATCCTAAAAAAAATAAAAATCTTCTAAAAACTAGTCCCCCACACCTAAACTTATGTATGCCCTCATACACAAACCAAGGGTGGCAAAATAAAAAAGAAAAGAAAACTATTATACAAATATTATACACTTATTAGAAAATTCAAACGGCTACGACCTCTTGATCGCTTTCCACTTTCATAATGTGTCCTTTTATGTTTTGATATGGATGAACTTAGCTTTTTTGTTAATTTTGCATTTAATCTCTCCATCTTACTTTTAATTTTTCTTAATTTATTTCTACCCTTCTTTCTTTTATTCAGTAGTAAAGTTTTGAGGTTAGAAAGCGTACCTTTATCGTCCATATTCGACCCACGAGCATCTTTCATGGCAGTAAGTATTTTGGTTTTATCAACATGTGAAATATCATACTCACTTTGATGTAACGGAATCATGAGCTCGATTTTGGATCGTCCTTCCAAATCATTGGGTACTATGACCTCTTCTTTTTGATATTCCTTCCTTCCCTCAATTATTATGGGCTTGTCATGCAAATTTTCTTCAAACCTGTCATCAAAATTCTTAAAAGAAAATACCATACTAGTGGACTTATCATTAGTCAAGTTATTATGAATGGATAAAAATTCTTCTTCACAATTTCCATCAAAAGAAACAAATGATAATGTGTCACTAGCAAGCTCACCATCAAGCAAAATATTTTCTTTATCACTGGTTTTTTCATAATTATTGCCACAATGGTCTAAAATAGGTTGGTCACAATGTTGAATTCTAGACTCATTATGCACAAAATTATTTAATTCATTTTGAATCATATCTACTTCAGAAGATGACTGGATTGACTGCTCGTTGGAGTTAGATATGTTCAAACTATTAGATGGTTGATCTATAAAAAGTTTAGCTTGAGAAATCGCTTTGAGAAGATCTTCCATACAAGATTCAATTTTAGAGGATGATTTTTGAGATGATGATTTTAGCAAAGCTTCCATATCTTCCTCTATTCTACGTCTTCGTTCCTCAAACTCATGATCGTAATTTTCCTTATTTTTCTCAAATAATTGCGTCTCGAGATCATGAGTGAAATTTGAAGAATGATATGATGGATCCATGTACATATTTGATGACAGATATGAAGTGGTTGGAGGTAGATTCTCATGACATGCATATCTCGATTCTAATCTTTTTAATCTTTCATCTAACATGTTCAATTGAATATCTTGTTCATGATTGAATGTAGAACATGAAAATGAATAGCCCATAAAGAAAGGATCAGATGGAGGATTCTCTTGATATGGCTCTTAATTATATGCAAAATTAGAATTATTCATCCATTCATAATTGTAATTTTGTGTATAAGAAGCGCTCGTAGGTTCATTATATGTATTGTGAATTTGATTATGACCTAGTCCTAGTGAACTTCCTATCCATGGACACTGATAATAATTATGGTATGGATCGCGACAATGATTGCAACCAGTTTGATTTTGAAACATTTTTTTTTAATTTTTTTTTTGTTTGTTTTGAAGAAGGCGGAGAGGGAAAGAGATGGAAAAGAAAAAATAAAAACAATTGAAATATGATTTTTATAATTTTTTATTATTTTTTTTGTAGAATCAAGAACGATAAATACAAAAATACACAAAATTTGAGGGAGAAACGGAAAGATATTACCGCTAAATAGCGGTATTTACCGCTATTTAGCGGCCAAATCTGGGAGGTTACCTCTCGGATTTTTACAGTGCACTTCCACAACGCTTTCCTTCACTTTGTATATCCTGTATCTAAAGTTCCAGATCTATACACACTCAACACACACTGTTAAGCCGTAAAACGTTAGAAAAAGCAAGAAAAACACCGTCGATCCCCGGCAACGGCGCCAAAAACTTGATGTGATAAATTACTGCAAGCGCACAGTGTCGGTGTAGCGCTGTACAGGTCGTCCCACATGGATCTAGGGTGTTTTTACGATTCTTACTCTTTCCTTAGTCTAGCGGATTAACAAAGAATTTTGGGTTGAAGTTTGCTTGTTCTAATTAGCCTAGGATCTAGAATCCACTAGTTTCCAACCATATTCTTACTTCTATTATCTTCTTCTCTCATAAAAATTTGATCTTTTTAGTTTAATCTTTATTCAAAGTGCCCTAAGTATGAGCTATCAAGTGGTGTGCAAGCATAACTCATCAAAAATACTACTTTTCATAAAAACAAACTAAATCTTTAGATAATTCAATAAAAAAGATAAAATCAACAACCCCAAACCCTAACTAAGTATAGGCTATCAAGAAACCTAATTCAAGTATAACCTATCAAAGTCTTAATCTTCGAGTTCTTGTATTTTAAACTTTTTATAGAAGAATCATGTCTTTATTATTTTTATTTAAGAAGAAAATACTAGAGAGCAATTACATGATGGATCCTAACTTCATCTACATCCTAGAGCTAAACTAATTAGCTACTCATGATTCTAAAAAGCAATTAAATCTAATCTAGAAAGCAAATAAATCTATACTAGAAAGCAATTAAATCTATCTAAAAAGCAATTAAATATTAGAAAACAAAGGCTTACCTCTGGAGCACGGTATTGTGGCCGCCACCCCTTCAGCAAAACCCTAATTTTATTAATGGAAGACGAGTACAAACTAAATCCTAATCTACATTAACTACTGCATAAAACCTAGAATACAAGGATACGGCCAATATATAGGCTTCGGAAATCAAACCCTACTTCTAGCAGAACTGGAAAATCAAAAAATTACATCGAAGCCACGGGAGAAAATTCAGCGAGTGGGACCCACGAATTACCGCTAAATGGCGGTAAAACCCGCTAAATAGCGGTTTTATTTCGAGTAAATAAATTTAAATTTCTTCCACGTGCGTCTCGTGTCTTGTAAATTATATTTCCTTGACTGTATTTTACTTTGAGTCTCTGAAACATCGTAGCTTTGTAGTTTTGCTCACTTTAGAAACTTTTCGGACTCTGATTTCCTACTCCAACATTGATTTCTTGCCATCTCCTTGTACGAATCGAATTACCTGAAAAAGGCACTAAAAATACCCGAGTAGCATTTATTTATATACAAAAATAGATAAAGTATGAGAGGAAAAATACAATATATGATATTCATCATGACCCCAATCCCAAAGGGTGAGGCAGTTACAAAGAATCTTGATCCTTACAACAAAGCCCAAGAGGGACTTGTCCCCGTAACAACCCAAAAGGGGGAAGTTATGTGGGTTCACCCCGACTTATTGGAAGATGAACAATGGACTGCTTCAAAAGGTCTAGAGAAGAAGCGGGCTGTCAATGCCATTTCTGCGGATATAAAGGGAGAATATATAGTTTCGGGGGCCTTCACAGATTCTGAAGAAGAACCCGAAACTATGGCCACCCATCAAGATGGGGCAGGCCCTTCCAGTACTCGATCTGGAAAGACATATCTTAAGGACTACACTAGAGTGGATCCAAAAGATATCTATGCAGAACTCGCAAAGCCTGCGAAGCAGAAAGGACTTCGTTTCCAGAAGAATCCTACCAGAGATGAAGGAGCCAAAGAAACTCCCTTCGAATTTGACATAATTGCGCAGTTGGCTAACATCCCAGCGCGAGTAACGCTTTACGAATTGTTGAGATTATCAAAATCAACACGTGAAGCTCTAAGAGAGGCCTTGGCAGACTCTGAGTCGTTCCTAGCTCAGATTGTCGAGCCGGCCATCGAAGAGCGGGACTCTTGCCCCCACTGTCATCAAGTGAGGAGGCAGGTCCCACAAATTATCTTCTCTCTAGAAGACATGCAGGTGAGGAGTATAAAGCATAATAGGCCTTTATATTTCACTGGATATATCGGGTCCACAAAAGTGGACTGAATTCAGATTGATCCAGGTTCTGCACTCAGCGTCGTGCCCAGTAGATTGATGCAGCTGTTGGGAATTTTCCTTCATCGCTTGACACCTACACACACTACCATCTATGGATTCAACGCCAATAATAGCCATCCTCTTGGTAAGATCCGATTGCGGTGTCAAATTGGAGACTTGAAAACGGAGGTTACATGCTACGTAATTGATGCTGATACCTCCTACAATATTTTATTGGGGCGACCTTGGATTCACTCTCATATGATAGTTCCGTCGACTCTTCACCAGTGCATGAAATATTGCGATGAGGAAGGAGAGGTCCGGACACTAATTGCTGACAAGCAGCTATTCAAAGGGTTGGAAAATTACTTCACAGATGCTGCACTCTACAAGCCAGCACATGAAGCCTCCAATGACAGTCTTAGCAAGTCTCCAAAGCCCGACGACAGTGGTAATGAAGCCGACACTGAGTACGAGCTCCTTGGAGAAGATGACGGGGGTGATTACGAAATCAACCCTCACCTAGATCTTAGCTTAGGTCTTGATAATATAGTGGATGTAATAGAAAGTGAATGGGTTATTAATGAAAATGTAAAGTTAGTCTACGAGCATGCTGTAGCTACTGAGTCTGAGCCCTCTTGTACCTCCACCGAAGCGGATGGCCTGACCGAACTTGAAGTTCTGGCGGCATACCATTTGCCCCTCAGGTCTTCCCTCCTCTCTCATGTAAAAATTACCGAGGATCAAGGGCACTTCTTTGAAGTGCCTCCCCGACAGAAGTCCCAAAAGCCGATCATGTTCGGCAAAGTGGCCACGTCGCCTCGACAGAGACAAAGTAGTGAAAGTGATGAACAAACATCACCTCAATTTCACTTATATGAGCAAAGGTCCCGACAGATGATGGAGAAAATGGGATATAATTTTACCCAGAAGCTGGGATTAAACTTTGGAAAAGGGCGGCGGAATCTCATACCCTCGTTTAGACCGAGAGGAAAGAGCCCTGATTATTGTCAGAAGACCCGCAGGGGGTTGGGTTATGTATCTACTCCACCTTCGTCACCATTAAAGGATGAAGAGAATTCTTCGGATAAAGAAGAAATATCTTCACCAGATTATGATTCAGATATAAGCACCGGTGCTTGGTTTCAATCTTTGACGATCAATATGGTTTCAGCCACGCCAGAAAGCGACGAGGAACCAATTGACGTCCAAGATGATGCTTGGGCCAGGCATATGGACACTCTCTGGGATGTCCGCTTTGAACAGCGTGATCCGCCCACGGAAGACAAATTAATACAGGTTAACATGGGAACAGAAGAAAACCCGAAACCCATTTTCATAAGCGACACACTAACTCCTTTAGAAAAAGAGGAACTTATATCCCTTATTCGCATGGAGTTATGAAGATATGCCTGGGCTTGACCCTCAAATTGCCACACACCGGTTAAATATAAAAGAAGATGTCAAACCTGTTAAACAGCAACAGAGGCGTTTTCGACCGGAATTGATGGAGGCAATAGTTGCTGAGGTCAACAAGCTTATACAATCCGGGTTCATTCGTGAAGAACAACACCCAGACTGGGTGGCAAACATAGTGCCAGTTCGCAAAAAGAATGGCAAAATCCGGATATGCATTGACTTTCGAGACCTGAACGCTGCATGTCCTAAGGATGAATTTCCACTCCCCATCACCGACGTGATGATCGATAATACTTGCGGTTATGAGAGGATGTCCTTTATGGATGGCTTCTCAGGTTATAACCAAATCAAGATGCACCCGGATGATGAAAAACATGCAGCTTTCAGAACGCCACAGGGGGTATACTGTTATACAGTGATGCCATTCGGATTAAAGAATGCAGGTGTCACTTACCAACGCGCAATGAGCGCCATATTTAAAGAACACCTACGCAGAACAGTAGAGTGCTATGTGGATGACTTAGCAGTTACAAGCAAAGACAAAGAAGATCATCTTCACGATTTAAGAGTGGTCTTCGATCTTATGAGGAAACATCATTTGAAGATGAATCCCACTAAGTCATTCATGGGGGTATCCAGCGGGAAGTTTCTAGGGTTCGTAATAACTTCAAAAGGAATTTTCCTCGACCCTGAAAAGGTAAGCGAAATGCCGCCTCCCTGCAATCTTAAGGAATTAAGGGGATTACAAGGAAAGCTCGCTTATATTCGGAGCTTCATATCCAACTTATCTGAACGATGCCAACCATTCTCCAAACTTATGAAGAAGAGAGTGTCCTTCATATGGGATGAGGCATGTCAGCAGGCATTTGATGACCTCAAGGAGTACCTTACTAAGCCTCCTGTACTAATGGCACCAGCCCCTGGGCAGCCCTTACTTATATATGTAAGGGCCATGGATAATGCTTTAGGAGTATTACTTGCTCAATATAATGAGCACGGCCATGAACATGCCCTCTACTATTTAAGTAGAACAATGATTGGGGCAGAACAGCGGTATACCCCGATTGAAAAAGAATGTTTAGCCCTAGTGTTTGCTGTTCAGAAAATGCGACACTACCTTTCGGGGCAAACAATTCATGTCATATCACGGGTTAATCCCCTGAAGATTCTGATGACAAAACCAGGATCCTTGAATGGTCGATTGGCAAAATGGGCGCTCTTACTATCGCCCTATGACATACATTTTGTCCCTCAAAAGGCCATGAAGGGACAGGCAATTGCTGATTTCCTTGCAGACCATCCAATTTGGTCCAAATTAAAGCAGACATCAGAAGTCAACACAGTTACCAAAGAACAGCCTTGGCAAATGTTCTTTGATGGTGCCGCGAGACGATCTGCTGCTAGAGTGGGGGTTGTGCTAATATCCCTACATAAACATATATTGCCTAACGGTTACTCATTAACAGAACCGTGCACTAATAATGTAGCGGAGTACAACGCGCTCATTATCGGCTTAAAAATAGCTCTGCAACTGGGGGTGAACCATCTAGAGGCATATGGAGATTCTAAGCTCATTGTCAATCAGATGACAGGCGAGTATGAAGTCAGACATGAAGCCCTCATCCCCTATCATCAGCTAGTTATTGAGCTAGCAGGATATTTTGAACAATTCTACATATATCATGTATCTCGAAACGAGAACATTTATGCAGATACTCTTGCCGCATTAGCCGCAACGCTGACAATCCCTCCAGGTGAAGCTAAAAGTATCACCATTGGTAGTAGAGAACTCCTCCACCCAGATGTGGTATCTCAAACCGAAGAGGTATGCCAGATTGGCTTAAACTTAGAGCCCCGTGATTGGCGATTTCCGTTTGTGAATTATGCTTTGCATGGGATATTACCAGAAGATCCTAAGGAAGCCACCTCAATAAAGAGGAAGGCCCAAAGATTTTATTATGACCATAAACTTCAGACTTTGTATAGAAAGTCAAGAGGTGGTCTATTGCTACGCTGCATATCGAAAGCAGAAGCAGAACAAGTGCTGAAAGAAACACATGATGGAATATGTGAAGCTCATCAGCCCGGTCCCAAACTTGGAGACCGTATAAGAAGGCTGGGGTACTACTGGCCGAGCATGGTTACGGAAGCAATGGCATACGCTAAACGATGTCATGCATGCCAATTTTATTCATCAACCCCAAGAATACTTGTACAATACCGTCGCAAGCTGGCCATTTGAAGCTTGGGGAATGGATATTGTGGGGCCAATAACTCCCCCGTCATCCAGAGGACATCGGTTTATTCTTGCAATAACCGATTATTTTTCAAAATGGGTCGAAGCCGTGCCCATGAAAGAGGTGAAGACGACAGATGTGATCAAGTTCGTCAAGCATCATGTCATTTACCGATTTGGCGTCCCTCGACGGATCATTCATGATAATAGTCCGCAATTCATCAGTCAGGGATTCTCCAGATTCTGCAATAAATTCAGAATCAAAGATATCGCTTCTACACCATATAACCCTGCGGCTAATGGGTTGGCCGAAACTTTCAACAAGACGATCATCAAACTCCTTCGGAAGTTCGTCTCTTCCAATAAACGAGATTGGGATGAAAAGTTAGGAGAATGTTTGTGGGCTTATCGCACCACCGTTCGCACCCCGACCAAAACTACCCCGTTCTCTTTGGTTTATGGAAGTGAGGCTGTTCTCCCTCTTGAAATCCAGATACCATCATTAAGAGTGGCTTTAGCCACAAAGATGACGACAGAAGAGCGCCATCAGCAAAGGTTGCAAGAACTAGAGGCGTTAGATGAAAAACGTCTCAGGGCTCAACAACAAATTGAGTTGTATCAAGCCCGAATATCTCAAACGTTCAATAAGAACGTTAAACCAAGGACCTTTAAATAAGGAGACTTGGTTCTGGCTGTTAAAAGGCCAATGGTGCTAACCCACAAGACTAAGGGTAAGTTTGAACCCAAGTGGGAAGGACCGTTCATTGTGGAAACAGTCTACTCCAGTGGAGCTTATCGCTTAATGAATCAAGACGGCGATAGGATGATGATGCCGATCAATGGCAAATTTCTGAAGAAATACTATACTTAATATCTCTGGGAGTATAAGCCTCTAATTTATCCAAGTTACGCAGATGAGCACTTGGACTTCTTCTATTCTGGTGATTTTAACCCAGTAAACCTGGTGCGTTTGGTTCTCAAGTTTGAACCACCTCCAGTCTTTTTCTAGGCATGCGCATTGTGCGCCTCTGACCTAAACCTGGTGAGTTTGGTTCTCAAGTTTGAACCACCTCCAGTCTTTTTATTAGGCATGCGCATTGTGCGCCTCTGACCTAAACCTGGTGAGTTTGGTTCTCAAGTTTGAACCACCATCAGTCTTTTCTTAGGCATGCGCATTGTGCGCCTCTGACCTAAACCTGGTGAGTTTGGTTCTCAAGTTTGAACCACCATCAGTCTTTTCTTAGGCATGTGCAGTTTGGCGCCTCTGACCCAAACCTGGTGAGTTTGGTTCTCAAGTTTGAACCACCATCAGTCTTTTCTTAGGCATGCGCATTGTGCGTCTCTGACCTAAACCTGGTGAGTTTGGTTCTCAAGTTTGAACCACCATCAGTCTTTTCTTAGGCATGCGCATTGTGCGCCTCTGACCTAAACCTGGTGTGTTTGGAGTACCCAGTTCAAGTTACGCGAGAGAGCCTTGAACCACCTCCTGTTTGGTTCTCAAGTTTGAACCACCTCCAGTCTTTTTTCTTGGGCATGCGCAATTTGGCGCCTCTGACCCAAAACCTGGTGTGCTTAGTTCTCAAGTTTGAACAGCCCCCAATCTTCTTTTAGGCATGTGTAATTAAGCGCCTCTGACCTAAAAGTATGAATTGCCCAACGCCAACTAGGCAATGGGAAGAGAACGAGTTTCTCGCCAACCCATCATGCTGGGGTAAAAGTATGAATTGCCCAACGCCAACTAGGCAATGGGAAGAGAACAAGTTTCTCGCCAACCCATCATGCTGGGGTAAAAGTATGAATTGCCCAATGCCGACTAGGCAATGGGAAGAGAACAAGTTTCTCGCCAACCCATCATGCTGGGGTAAAAGTATGAATTGCCCAACGCCAACTAGGCAATGGGAAGAGAACTAGTTTCTCGCCAACCCATCATGCTGGAGTAAAAGTATGAATTGCCCAATGCCGACTAGGCAATGGGAAGAGAACAAGTTTCTCGCCAACCCATCATGCTGGGGTAAAAGTATGAATTGCCCAACGCCAACTAGGTAATGGGAAGAGAACAAGTTTCTCGCCAACCCATCATGCTGGGGTAAAAGTATGAATTGCCCAACGCCAACTAGGCAATGGGAAGAGAACAAGTTTCTCGCCAACCCATCATGCTGGGGTAAAAGTATGAATTGCCCAACGCCAATTAGGCAATGGGAAAAGAATTAGTTTCTCGCCAACCCATCATGCTGGGGTAAGAATATGAATCACCCAATACCGATAAAGTAAAGGGAAGAGGAAAAAAGTTTGGTATTTAAGCCCAAACGTAGTCCTCAACAACTCACCATGTTGAGGAAAATAACATGGCTAGCCCAACTCAAACGGTAGTTGGTAAAGACTAATCAAATCCGTTAATAGCTGGGGGTTTGCTAAAAATCCCATATTAAACTTAATTTTTTATTTTCGGTTCAAGAAATCGAGCATAAACGATACCGAGATAAAACGTTTTGACGACAGGTTATTTGTTAGGCAAGCAAATCTGTTTTGAAGCCGGCAAATAAAAGAGTCAAAAGAATCATCTTTATTAAAAAGGTAAAAATACAATAAGAATTTCAAAGAAACATCGTAAGGTTATCTCTCTCCTGTTTACGAAGTTCTTATTACAAGGAAGATAAAAATGTAAAGAGAGATGAAACTATTGGCCTCCCAGAAGTCTCAATTGGTTTATTGTCTAGTCCAAATTTCTACGATGAGAAGCCTCCACGGTTTGCTGAGCTTGCCTACGCAACTCATCATCACTTATTGTAAGTTGTTGCTGACGAGATTCTTCTATGGCACGATTCCTGGCCATCTCTTCCTGTTGAATCTGCTCCTGCTGGACAAGCAACATCTCCCGTTTCTTGACAGATTCTCCTAATCGGAGTTCATTTTCTATCAAGGTGGCCCGAGCTCTCGCAATCGTCTCCTGGGCTTTAGAGATGGCCGCCTGACTTTCCTCAATTCCGAAGTTTACCCTCTGCAGGTCGCCAATAACGGATTCCCGACTGGCCTGGAGCTCTGTCAGCTCCTGAGACCATCTCTCCTCCTGCTGCCTTAAAATAGTTCTTCGAGATAAGGATTCTGCCCGAAGCCGCGCCACCTCTATCTCAGTGATCGCCTCCACATCCGCCTGACGGAGTGTGTGTAGCGAGGTCACCTGCTCTTCTAAGGCTGCAAGGCGGGCCCGGTATGGAGCTGCTCGATCTTGTCCACCGAATTCTTCGATATTTCCTAAATAGCGGAGTAACAGTGGACGTGCGAAGTTGAAGAAATCGTGGCCAGCAAGAACCATCTCGACACATCTTCTTAACAAATGCATAAAATCCTCGACAGTGAAGCCGAAAAGTTTTTCAAGAGGATTTGCACTGTCGGTAGGCAAAGTAGGTAATGCCAAGAAAGGTGTCATAAGTAAGAGAGCAGTAGTTGCTGGAATTGGAGAAGAAGAAGCCCGTCCCTGCATTAAATTCATGATCTGAGGGACCAATAGAGCCAGTGCAGATCTGGAAGAACTGGAGACCCCAGACGAAGTACCGTCGGTACAGATCACTTGGGTACCCCCACCAACAGGAAGAGGAGATGGGACCACTTCGCCTGAAACCCCTTCGGTGGGAGAAGTATCTTCGAACGAGAATTTCAAATTATTCTCCTCTCCTGCTGGAAGGCTTGGAGTCGGAAGAGTTGCAGGTATTTCAGCAGCCACGACAACAGACGACGTTAAAATCGCTGACTGAGAAGGCACGCCAATGACCGTGGGAAATGTCTCAGTAGAGCAAACGGGTGTTGGAGACGGCATGCTAGGAGAAGGTGAAGCCTCATTAGCAGCAGCTGCGATAATGACTTCTGTTCTCTCATCGCTCCCCAATTCGTCAATTGGGGGAATTGAAGAGGAAACAGAGGTAGGAGCCGGTGTGGAATAATCAGCCGCAAACTCACCAACAAAGCTACCCACACCACCAACAGAGCCAGAATGGTCCATTCTATCGTCAGACTCTACTTGGGTAGTCGAGTGCATTGGCGAAAGAAGTTGATCACCTGCATTTCAGAAGACCAGAAAAGCAGTGTTACGTTAAAATAATAACAGGCAAAAGATAAAATGCTAAAGGCCATACCAGGCGATACAAGTCCAGTTGTCGGACTTAAAGGGGGAGCCATTGTCGTTTCCAGCAATGTACCCGTCTCGCTACCCGTTAGTTGCGCCCCAGGTTCTGCCACAGACTCTACGGCCAAAGGAGCTGAAATCTCAGCAACACTTGGAGCTTTGGCAGGTTCATCCTCCCTTGCCAACGCTGGGGGTACAGCTGAAGCCAACAAGTCGGAAGCAAGTTTGATAGCCACTTCTTGGGGGACTATCAAGGTTTCCTGCCCCAATTTTTGCTTCTTACCAGGCCTTTTCTTTAAAGTGCCGCGGCGTTTGAGAGTTGGACTCAGGGAACGACTGACAATAGGTTGAGGAACGATGAATTGCCCAACGCCAACTCCACCAGCACCAGCATTGTCATCATCATCACCGGCATCATCGTCTGATTCGCTGATATCCGAAGGCTCAGCCGCAGCGCCAAGGAATTCTTCCATTCCTTTTATCCTTACCCTAGAAGCACCCTGGCGGCTAATATAGAGGGCTTCAATATCTTTACAGTAACTGCGATTGAGAGAGAAGCCGGGCACGTCAGCATTTGCAATATTGAACCAATTGCAGGAGCTGAGGGTCATAGCCAATTCTGGCACCTTCTGGGGCAAGGAGAATTCAGCCTCGGTCCCGCCCGCTGCAAAATGGAACCAGCCACGAGCACCTTCGTATAAATTCCCCTCGTAAGCGAGATCTTTATTTGGATTGCCCACATAAAGTTGAGAATATCCAAACTGGCGAGCAAAGCGACTCGGAGTATATGGCTCAATCTGACACTGGAGATCTTGACGATACACCAAGTGTCCGGGACGGATGTTGAGAAGCCACCAGAACGCTCCTGTAGATAAAGTAGTGAACTTATCTGCTCCCATGGCATCTTTCAGCCTCGTCCCATATCCTCCGCCGGGAAAGTCAGGAAAACACCGGAAGATCTCGTAATTCTGAAAGCTACGAAGAGTCTTCCGAATCTGGGACATATAATTCTGCCTCCATGAAGAACGTTCATACAGTTCTACAAGGAAGCACTTTTCGCCCGAACGACGCTCTGGTGCACTCATTAAGGAGGGACAGTGCAAGACAAGCCACGCCATCAAATAGGTGTAGGGCATCTCCACCCTAGGGTTTGGAGTTTTCGGTTGGGCAGTCTCTTTCGACTTGCCCTTTCCTTTCCCCTTGACCTTAATAGTGGGGAGGAAATCACGACAGAATACCCTCAGTCCATATTGCAAATTGCATACCATGGCGGGAAGGAGTCCAAGGGGTCGGCCGTATGCAAGAAGAACTGCTGGATATACCACGGTCATTGCAATCGCTTCCTTGGGCAATGACGGCACGACGCATCTTTTGAGCCACAGCATCAAAAAACCCGGCAATGAGACCTCTGTTGGAGATCGAAAATTGGGCTTGATAGTGATAGCTCTTGAATGAAGTACCGGGACCGTATCCATTCTCATTGGATTCCGTAGTATAGAACAAACGGTAATGGCCCCTGGCTACACGTTGGTCGATCTCTGAAATGGGGACAGGAGAATGACCATGGATAGTGGCCGAGCTATCCTTAGAATTTAGGTTGGCAAAAAGGTATTCGGCCCACTTCTTGTGGCCAATACCGTGATTACGTGCACCTGTCTGGTCAACGCAGATATGATAATAGCACATCATCTCCCAGTATGTGACATGGATGCGCTCGTCCCTCGCCAATAGCATGTTCAACTCATCAGTGGTAGGGATATACTCCTCGTAAGGGCTTCGCCCATCGAGAGCCCAGAAACCTCAAACATCTCGTGGAGAGCGAACCCTAGCTCACCCACTGGTGTAAAGAAAGTACAGGTTTCAGGGTTATACATCTCCAAGAGGCAGTAAAAGTGATAAGCACTCTGGAAAAATCCGAATTGGACATTCCTGATGGCTTTATACAAGCTAATATCCTTTAAAATGGGCTCATGGGAATCCAGCATGTACTGAACAAGGCGTGCCCACCACATATTGTTAGAAGAATGAACCCAGCCAGGCATCCTGAAGTCGCTAGCCGGGTACTGACCATCCTTCGCCAAGAACTCACTTAAGAAAGTTCGGGCACGAGATGGGACTTCACCCACTGGAAGCTCCTTGCCAAATCGGCCTGGAAGCAAGCCAGTAATGCATCTGGGGGAACCATCTTGATAAACCCCTTTTGCACCAAATTTGCCTGTTGGGACGCCATTTTGCTCTTGAGTCAGTCCCCATTTTAATTCTCGAGGAGTCTCTAGCCTCTGAAGATAGACCAGAGGATAGCTACGATCCATTCTAGGCAGAAACATCAGCATTTCGCCTGAGTTATATAACCAAACATGCTCCTCTTCAGAAAGGATCTCATCTGAGTGATCCATCTGGTCTCCAAAGAGGAAAGCGGGTTTCTCCATCGCCCTTCTGTTCACATCTTCAAAAGCCGCGTCAGTTATGATTTTTCGCGCAGTAGTGGGGTGGTACTTGATCAGCTTCTCCTTGCGTTCCTTCGGGTCTGGCTTGTATGAGGGCATGATGGTAGTGAAACGGAATTGGCCTGAGGGATCAGAACCCCCAGCAAAGCCGAAGTAGTTCTTGTGGGGAAGAGATTCCATCGAATATCCTACTGCAAAAAGAAAGAAGAATGAGAGAAGTTTCTCTAGGGCAGAAAATTTCTCTAAGTATGGACGCGCGAAGCTAAAGATTAGACCGCGCAGAAATAGCCTCGCGTTTTCAGCGCGATTGCTACTTAAAATAGCCTCACGTTTTCAGCGCGATTGCTACTTAAAATAGCCTCGCGTTTTCAGCGCGACTGCTACTTGAAATAGCCTCGCGTTTCAGCGCGACTGCTACTTAAAATAGCCTCGCATTTTCAGCGCGACTGCTACTCAAAATAGCCTCGCGTTTTCAGCGCGACTGCTACTTAAAATAGCCTCGCGCTTTAAACGTGAGGATGACGCGATAACTTCGCGTAAGAAGGCAGTCAGAAACTTTTTTTCTTCTCCAAGCCTTGCGGCAGGAGTACGGCGATCTCGCCGGTAAAAGAGTTAATCGATCAGTTAAATTTAAGCCAAATCACTCTAAAAATGTTCTAAAGAGTCTCGATGGAGAGATTCTTACCCCCGATAGGCGAAATATGGGCTGGCGCGTCGCTGCCTTGGCCGCCGCCACCACTGCTTGCGCCAGTCGCCGATGATGGAGCCGCTCGAGAAGTAGCACGAGTCTTGGGTGCCATTGCTGAGGAAAATCGACTGAAAATTTGGAGAAACTTGGTCGGAAGAAGATCGGGTCACCTGAACTCTGATCGCTTGAATCTCTAAGTTTCTGAAAAATTCTCAAATAGAGTGAGAAGGATAAGAAATGGAGATTTCTTTTAAATGAAAGGAACCGCCTCTTGGAATTCGGCGTGAGTTTCGGAGAAAGTGACTGGTCAGTTACTCTCTAAAACGCGAAGCTATTAGCCTCGCGCGACTAAGAAAAAGAGTTGATTAACTCCGCGCAACTATACAAAACGCGAGGATAGCCTGTGCCTTAGCCTCGCGTTTTCATGGAAAAAACTTAGATTTTCTGACGAGTGCAATTAGGCGCTTCCATCTAAGTTAAAATGATCCTTATCCGATCATTTGGATTAGTAATCTAAGTTACGCGGAAGAGCCTTAGATTATTTTACCAAAATTATTAACCATCTGTTTGTTGAGCAAGCAAAATTCTTGAAGCTAACAGATAGAGAGGAAAATAATTTATCTTTATTCATGAAGCAAAAGATTACAAAGAGGGAGTTGTAGCTCTCCCAAAAGCTTTTACATGATCAACTCATCAAATAACCAAACAGCAAAATTTCTCTACGGGGTGTTGAAGCTCAGTTCCCTGGTTCACATGCAAAAGAAATTCAAGATTTCTCTATGGGGTGTTGAAGCTCAGTTCCCTGGTTCACATGCAAAAGATCTCATCTGCAAATGTCAATTAGGATCTGTCATCCGAAATGAAGCACGAGAGGAAAGGAAAGTGCTGCACTGAAGCGCAATTCTGAACTCCAAGTGCTGCAATTTTGCACTGCAAGTGCTGCAGCTCCTTATTTACAGCCCCTTCTGGAGTTTATCTCTCGGAGCCAGAGCTTGAAACTTGCAACTATGTTGTAAAGCATATGCTTCTGACTTCCTTAGAGTCACTTCTGCTGATGAAGATCGATGGATCCACATACATTCCTCTTCAGAAAGGATTGGACTTACTGCAAAAGGAACAGAGTTTCCAAAAGAGTGAAAACGCGGAGCTAAGCTAACTCCGCGCACAGTTGAAGAAATAGCCTCGCGCTTTAAACGCAGAGGATGATGCGATAACTTCGCGTAAAGGAGGACAAGATTTCTTTCTGCTCTTTCCTTCTCTTTCAGATTCATCGCGACTGCTAATCAAAGATAATTCATAGCGACTGCTAATCAAAGATAGCCTCGCAATTCATCGCGACTGCTAATCAAAGATAGCCTCGTAATTCATCGCGACTGCTAATCAAAGATAGCCTCGCAATTCATCGCGACTGCTAATCAAAGATAGCCTCGCAATTCATCGCGACTGCTAATCAAAGATAGTCTCGCAATTCATCGCGACTGCTAATCAAGGATAGCCTCGCAATTCATCGCGACTGCTAATCAAAGATAGCCTCGCAATTCATAGCGACTGCTAATCAAAGATAGCCTCGCAATTCATCGCGACTGCTAATCAAGGATAGCCTCGCAATTCATAGCGACTGCTAATCAAAGATAGCCTCGCGGATTCGTTGAGATTACTAGTAAAGCGCCGCGTTTCAAGCGCAGGGATGACACAATAAAACGGCGATCTCGCCGACAAGATAAGCAATCGTCCAGAATAAACCAAGCCAAAATATCTCAGAATGGTTCTTAGAAAACCAAGAGATGAGGTTTTTACCTTCGGAAGACGCTGCATAGACTGGTTCGCCGTCGCGTCTACCTTCACGGCTGCTGCCATCGACGCCGGCCAACTTGCGAAAAGCCAAACTCCTCTGGAGAGACATCCTAAATGATGAAAATCTATGGAGAATTGAACGAAGATCAGTTGAAGATCATTCGTGAGTCACTCGAGTTCTCAGAAATTCTTCGGATGAGATGAAGAAGAAGATGAGCCGGGAGCTCTATTTAAACAGAATTTCCGTCGCTTGGTATTCGGCGTGGAAACTCAGGGTAATTAATGACATAATTACTCATTTCACTTAAGACGAAGTGAAGCTGATTAGCTCCGCGTAAGTGAGCGTAACGCGAGATAGACTTGGTATTCTAACTCCGCGTTTCAGTTTAGATATCCAAAGTATTTCAAAATCTGCTGAAGTCTAAGCCATTTTGAAAACTTTGGAGGGGGTTCTGTTGGCAGTGAAAATTTCTAAGTTAAAAGGATTTTTCACAACAGGACGCGGAGCTAATTCAATAGCCCCACGTTTGGTTATATTAACCCTGCGTTTGAATAAAACGCGGAGATGTTTAATAGCTCCGCGTTGATTCTGCAGTCTGGCTTATATTAGCCTCGCGTTTGAGTAAAACGCGGAGATGATCAATAGCTCCGCGTTAGCTCCGCGTTTTGGTTATTTAGCTCCGCGTTTTGATGCAATTAAAGCTCCGCGTAAGCAGATAACCAGAATCTCAAATTGATTGAGATTATGATTCTGGGCTTATCCAAATACCCGAATCAAGTCTAATCAGAATTCCATCAAAACTAAGATATTTGATTGGAATCCCTGATAAGGACGAGTTCTATTTAGATAGAAACTCTTGCATTAAGCTGGGGCTATAAATACCTTCTTAGTGAAACCCTAGGGGGTCTTCTTTTTGGGGCATCGGAAGCCTCCTATCGATCCTTTGGCAATTCAAGTACGCGAGAGAGCCTTGAAGTCTTTGCCAATCATCTTCTGAAATCTTGGAGAATTCAAATTACGCACAGAGCCTTGAGTTCGTGAAGATCAGAGAAAATCACCATCTTCTTTCTGGAGTTCTTGAGAAGTTCGAGTTACGCGAGAGAGCCTTGAACAAATCAAAACCAGAGAAGATCGTCTATATTCGGCCGATATCTTTAAAAGAAAAGATTTCAACGTACCGATCATCCAAAGGAACTGCTTGACAGATCCCATCGCCACAGATCCCACAATATTGTAAAAGAGAGAGATTGAAATATAAAATCCTCTCGTTTGTTCTTTTTTATATCTTGTTCACTTTCATTGTAATTTAAGTTAATTCAATGGGAGGAAGCGAAGGAACTTTTGCGACGAACAGTAATAGCAGCCGGTTTGTCAATTCGCAGTGCTAAGTCAAGATCCAGAACAGCAAGATGAAACTGGATCTGTTCTTTCCAGTCAGAGAAATTAGTTCCACTAAAGAACGGAACAGAAGAAGCTAGCGAATGAAGCGAAACAGGAACTGACACTGCAATAAAAATCATCATAACATTAATGCTTTGAGAAAATCATTTTCATTAGTAATACTGCGTTCAATCTTTGGATTAACTAATGCAAAATACTAATATTCAAATTTAATAATGATATTCACTTAACTAGGTATAATTGATAACTTTACAAAGTTTGGCTGGTCTGTCATCTTTGGGCATCCATTCCAATCTCACTATCATTCTATCAATTATCCTAATTAATTTAATGATTATTTGAAAGTTGGTGTACCTTTGGGTCAAACCATAATAATCAAATAATCATTCCATAATAATTTTGCAAAGTCATAATTCAATTCAATATTTATAACTTTTCTCAGCAATATCACTTTAGTGACAACATACTAGCCATAATACAAATATTGATTGATAAATAACAAAGCAAAATCGATCTACAATTCAAAACAGATAATATCCCAGAATAAAAAAAATATTATCATAAAGAAAAAATAGCTCATGCCCAGAAAATTTTGATCATAAGGTTTCTCTAAACAAAAAGAAACCGAGCTGCAGTAGCTTAGTTGGCTAGGTTGTATGGTCATTATAGCGGTTCCTTCTGATCCAAGAAAACGTCCGAAAAAACCGGCTACGGAACTATCGAGCAGAGGCAAACAGACAATCAGTAGATACATGACTATCAAGTGTATTCATCAAACCGACAAAAGCAGACAATGAAAGAGCGGCCTGTCATTGAGAAAGGAGCGACGACGGCGTGAGGACTCTGACAAGGCGAACGAAGAATCCACGTTTCCAGCATAGAAAAGCAAAATGGAGGCTTTCTTTCAGGAAATTTTCATGTGCGACGTTGCTTCAACCCGGCCGGAGAAGGCACTACTGGGCGAGATCGACTTTGTTATCTTGGCTACCCCTCCGAAGCAATCGATTATCCGATTGAATGAATCAGCCTTCGTCATTATACGCTATAATGAGAGAGACTGTCACTCCATCTCATTCTTCCATTGACCTGGCAATAAGTAGGAGTCAACCCTCACTACTGTACTGGATTTGCGTCCGGATCTGCGAAGGAGTTGTTCGGGTTTCGGCATGAGTTACCGCACATCTCTTTCAAGTATTGGAGGCGGGTTGTGGGTTCGATCATTGAATGCAGAGAGTTCCGGAACCCCCCTCCATGGTTATATGCACTGCCTTCACCAACAGAAGGCGATGGAATCCCTCATCTTGTATAGCAAATCCATCGCAGCTTTAATCTCCGGTCCCGGGGCTGGGTTTTCAACAGGTCGAAGAAGGAATACTTCATGGGCGTTTCCGAAGCTCTGGGAGGTCCGTCGGTTTATGCCGGAAAGCCCGGATATCTCAACACTTCGCATTCGAATAGGGGATGTAATACGGAGGCGTCGCTTCAACGGTCGACATCTATGGAATGGGTATCCGATAAATCTTCTCGTCGAATCTTCACACTTCAGAATGTCGAGGTAGGGACCGACGATCTCCGGAACTATGGGATAGGGAGTTCCCTATTTTCACTGGCTCTGATGAACTGTTCGGAAGGCCATAAGCAATTCCAACATCTTCTGAGGTCGAGTTGTCTTCTTTGAATCTTTCATCTCCGGATCTCCATTACAGCCGCTCTTCAGAAGCGAGAGTCTCTGTTGAGGAAAGAAGGAGGAAGGGTAGCGTACAAGTGGAGCCCAATAGAGAGAGGTGGGATGGCAGGTTCGTCGTTTTCCGATAGGAAGAGGGAGGAAAACGCTTTGCTTCGATCTGACCGTCGACAGTGGATGGGAAGACGGTTTCCGTGAATTGACGCGACGTTGACGGAATCCAGCTCGGATTTCGACGGGAAAGTCTTAAACAAAATGAAAACATAGGCTTTATCCCGTAGGCCGGCGTCTGATGCCATCTTTCCTTTCCTGACGGGACGTCTCACCCGGAACTGATCGATCCTTCCAGTTTTGAGTGATCCTTTGTTGAATGCGGCCCTTCTTTCTTCTTTTTCCTTTTTCACGGTGCTTCCCGAACTTTCCCGCCGATGCCTCTTTCTCGCTCTTTCCGTCTTTTTCAGTGACGCGAGATCCCCTTTCTTTTCCTTATCTTTCCACGAAACTATACCTTTCCTCCGCCGGTAGAGCGGGATAAAGATCCAGCTTCCTCCTTTCCTGCAATGGAGACAGAATCGCAGGTTATGTCAGGTTTCAGATTCGACAGAGAGATGTCAAGCGATGCGCCTGAGAGGAGTACTCAACTTGCCCGACCTGCCTTTTCCACTGGACCTCGTCTTTCGACAGAGCAGCAGCTATCCGAGCCCTGCAAGCCGAATATAACCATCGTTTCCTGGGCCAAGTCAGCCCATGATGTAGGGCTTTCGACAATTTGTTTGTTATGTGAAGTTTGTTTTTCAATCTTCTTCCTTCTATGCTGAGAGTAAGTGGAAATTACCGGTTGTTTCCGTCGATCAGCAAGTGACGCGAGCTGACGTTCCGGTAGTTCAGTCTCCGACAAGTGAGGCCGAAGATCCCCTGGTGTCCTCTTCCTCCTAAACTAGCTGCTCTTGCTTGACTCTTCGGGGGAGCAAGCAAACTGGCCGGGGAACAAGAGAAGGTTCTGTCGGGTCGGGCCAAAGTCAGGAATGGGAATAGCACTCACTCATTGAAGTCCAGCCAGAAACAGGGGTTGTCCTCTCCCTTACGTCGACGTCGCAGTCATCTTTTCGTGCCCTAACAGGGGAAGTCAAGTCAGAATGAGGGAACGTCGACCCACACTTGACGAGAGACTGACGAAAGAGTTTGGGGAAGGAAGCAGAAGCAAAACCAGTTTTCTTTCTGTCCCAACCTCCATGGGTTGTTCCCTGTATGACATAGTCCATTGGATTGGGGCAACAGTACGCACCTATGTTTGGTGTCCCCTCTCTCACTTCCTCGTCAGATCCTGGTCCCGACAGGGTAATACATTGAGTCGGAAAGACAGGCTTTCGTAAATTCAGTAGCCGGACGGGACTCTGGATCAACTCTCATAGTGGGGGAATCAGAGTTGAATACGGCACAAAAGATGGGGTTGACATCATTCGTCGTGATTGGATCAATCAGACTTGCCCACTGGTGAGAAAGGCAGTCGTTTTTCCTTCGGAACCGTCGTTGTCACGAAAAAAGCGTCGAGTAGAAAATGCAGGTGTAGAAAGAAAAAGCTATGGCACCCTTTTCGAGACTATTGACACTACTGGGCTGAATCTACCATGTTATCTCGCATCTCCCTTCGCATAAAATACTCTGAAAGGCTTATCTGCGACGAATGGAGTCAGATCAGTGTTAGTCTATGTCACTGAATCAGCAGATAAGGAAAGGCGTCAGTAGGCTTCAAAACCAAAACATCACCATAGAGATTGACGATGACGGAGACCAACAAACGACGTGAGACATGGCCCGACATTTGAGGTTGCCTTCCGCAGATATCCTGGCTGAAGCATCAATCTGCCAGATTGCGCGGTCGGTAATGGACCTTTGACCAAAGGAAGCCATCAGGAATGGGAAAGGTAGCAGACGAGAGAGACAGTTGACGTACCAACAATACAATATCATCAAAATCGTTTCGGGCATAGTAAAATGGTCCGACTAAATATCATGTATTAATCACATAGCGACATTTGAATACCAGGTGACGGCGCATAAGCAAAAAGAAAGCAAACAATAGCCGAAGTCTAGTAAATTGTTCGACCGTCACTCGACGGGATTGCACAAGTAACGACGCTCCATTGTAGTCGGATCCCCCCTCCCTCCCGTTGAATGGATTTACAAAAGCTTCCCGAACGAAGATAAAACCTTCCCGTTGAACGGGAAGGGCCGTCAGGAAAGAAAAGAAATAAAACCTCCACGGTCGAACCAAGCCAAGCGAAGAAAGAGAAGAAGGGCATGCCTAAGGTAGTCCGCCGCCTTCTAGCGTTTTTTTTTTTAAAGTAAAAGAATTACATAGTAGTGCGGTGAGAGGGCCTCGAACTCTCAACCTCCGATAAGTCAAGCAACCATGAAACCTACGCGCTAGCCAACTGCGCCAGCAACATCATTGATCATTTGTGCTGGTCTTTTAAATTTAATGCAAAAAGATTCAATTTTGTTAGAACTAAGATTTTGTAGATAAGGGTTTCGGATTTTTTTTTAATATTAAATCGACAATTAAGAAGTAATTTCGATTATCATACATGGACTCCAGCTACGACATAATTTTATCAAGATTTCATTAAATCCGAAAAACATTATAGAAAATTGATCTCTATATTAAAAGGAAAATCATGATAGTTTTAACCATGGCTCAGATACCAAATGTAAAAAATATTAATTTGCTAAAATAAAATCTTTAACTATCATGAAAATCACAAGATCATCTTTTATGCGGAAAAATAAAAGATTTAATAAAACATACCGGAATCAGCCATTATGAAATCTCCTTCTTGAAGAAAACCATGTAGAAATTGTTTCTCTCACTTAGCCCATTTTCTTTACTTCACCAGACTCAATGGGATAATCTGATCAAATTGAAAAGCGTGGGTAGAGAGAGGACAATTCCTACGTTTAATATATATAACAGTTATCCTACTCCCCATAACAGTATTTAGATAGGAATACAACTTTCTCTATTATCTCTTAACCGTGCATATCTTTTCAAATCCAATAACCACCTTGTCCTTTTAAATCCAAATAATGTCCATATTACCCTTTTCATGTGGGACATATTTTAACAATAATTTGATCCAAAGATATAAAAGATATAAGGTTATTTAAATTATTGTCTTTGTATGTGTGTTTAAGTAACCATCGGCCGGTAGCTACTGAATAGCTAATGGATTTCGTTATTGCAGCATAATTAATAATATGATTCAATAATTTGCTAAACAATTTCCTTTTAATTTAGAATTATAAGTAATACTAAACAAATTCAAATTGGTACTTAAATAAATAATTAATTATACTTAGAATCCCCTTGGACCGTTAGTAGGGTTAATCAAAAGTGAGATATTCTTACCCTCTTTTAAACAAATCTATATTCAATTTCTTTAATTCCAACTTTGCATTCTTCTCCCTCCTTAAGAATTCCATCCAAGACAAGTCAATTTACCCACTTTCCTACTGACTCTGATAAATATCTCGTGCAGTCTCTCTCTTTGTCTCTCTCGTGCAGTCTCTCTCTCTCTCAATCTCTCTCTTGTGCAGTAGCAACAATTGTTGTGCATAGTTGCACAACAGCTATAGCTGGTGTGCAATCATACACAGTAACTAATGTTGCACATGAGAATGGGGCGCATTGCAGTAGCAGACGGAAAGCAGGAGTTAGTGGGGGCAAGTGAAAGGTTTGGAAGAGTCTTTTAATATGTCGAAGACAAATTTATTTTTTAACTGCATATTAACCATCCTTCTAAACGATTCACTAACTCTATTAACCGTCGTGAAGCTTGAAGCGAGTTTCAAATGTGAAGGGTAGTATTAATACCATTTCGTATTACAAGATCTGAGCATAATTAACATTTTAAATAAATTCCCTGCAAGAATTATTGTGGCTCCATAGACGGTTAAGATGGTGGCCCCCACCATAATCTTTCCCTTCACCGCTCAATTTCACAACCTCTCTCTTAAGGCTCTCCAGTCCAGAATATTTCTCACAAGAAGACAGAGAGAGAGAGAGAGAGAGGGAGAAGAGGCGAGATGGCAACTCTCTCACTCAACAGCTGCGTCCTCCACAAGAATCCCTCTACCTGCTGCGGCGGGGACCCGATCGCCGCCCACCACGTGCCGTCTCTGTCGCCGAAGCAGCAGCACGGGAAGAGGAAGCGGTGGCGGGGCGTCGTCGCTGCCGCTGCGGGGGCAAGGCCGCGGCGGAGACCGGGGCTGCGGGCGTCGGCGGGATCGAGGGCCGACGACTCTTCCTCGGCCCCGTTCGAGATGTCGGTGGAGAGCGCATTGAAGCTTCTCGGGGTCTCCGAGGACGCGTCCTTCGACGAGATCCTCAGGGCCAAGAACGCCGTCGTCGCTTCTTGCAAGGATGATCAAGAAGCTATTGCACAGGTTTGATATTTAATTTATTTATTTATGTATTTTTTATGATGGGGGTTTTACTCTTCATTTTGTCAATTGGCATCATCACGTGCAAAATTTCTTCTATTTAGGTCAGAAATTTAACAAGTTGGAAAATTGGACAAGCTCGAATGCAAAATTTTGATTTGCGTTGATCAGGAATTTGGTAAATTAACAGCAAGGCGAATGCTTTATTATGGTAATGAATGTAACCATCTCCAAAGACTATAATTTGGTAGGAACGTTGACAAGGAGTGTGCTACAAGGTGAAGGCATAGTGGGAAAATTTTCGAATTTGGAAGGAAAATTGGTAAGATTGTGACTATGTTTGACCGACATAATCATTAGAAGGAATCACAGCATACTAGAATAAGGCTATTGTTAATGTGGGGTTATAAACTTTCATATAATTACTTTTGTGGAACTGGAGTAGGAGCTTGACTAGACCCTATTTTTATTTGGAAACATGCGATGCCAAAGGATCATGTAGGATATAATCCTGAAATATTATGTAGAAACATAAATAACAAGCTCAAAATGAATTATTGACTCGGTTAGATGGATATTAGGCAATAATTAGTTTCTCAACTACGGCGAGAATGATAATTTATAATCTATGTTCTTAAAAGAACATATATACAAAGATAAGATGTAAGCATTAATGAAAAAATGTTTTGAATGATGGAAGAGGTTTTTTTAAAGAAGGAAAATATCAATAAGACAATAAAGGAGTGTTCATGTTCCACCAAGCCGATAAAGAAAGGGAGGGAAAAAAATATATAATATTCCATTCTTATGGCTGAGCATTTGAATTTGATGGGCAGCTACTTAGCTTCTGAGTATATCATAGCCTTGTGCTGAGAATGTAAGGTTTCAGTGAGAATTACCTAGACAGTAGGTTACTTAACTGCAAAGATGGACCTCCTAGTATCTATTGGCTTTTGAAACAGACATGCATGCATTCATTAGTGGTTTCTGCTAATGTCAGAACTGGAGATCTGTTTGACAACTCTATCTTATTTTAGAATCTGTAAACGATACTTTTGTTAATAAAATGTTTTGATTGATGGAAAAAGTTTTTTTCAAAGAAGGAAAATATCAATAAGACAATAAAGGAGTGTTCATGTTCCACCAAGCCGATAAAGAAAGGGAGCGAAAAAAATATATAATATTCCATTCTTATGGTTGAGCATTTGAATTTAAATGGAGATCTGTTTGACAACTCTATCTTACTTTAGAATTTGTAAACGATACTTTTATTAATAAAATGTTTTGAATGATGGAAGAAGTTTTTTTCAAAGAAGGAAAATATCAATAAGACAATAAAGGAGTGTTCATGTTCCACCAAGTCGATAAAGAAAGGGAGCGAAAAAATATATAATATTCCATTCTTATGGCTGAGCATTTGAATTTGATGGGAAGCTACTTAGCTTCTGAGTATATCGTAGCCTTGTGCTGAGAATGTAAGGTTTCAGTGAGAATTACCTAGGAAGTAGGTTACTTAACTGTATAGATGGACCTCCTAGTATCTGTTGGCTTTTGAAACAGACATGCATGCATTCACTAGTGGTTTCTGCTAATATGTTTGACAACTCTATCTTACTTTAGAATCTGTAAACGATACTTTTGTTAATAAAATGTTTTGAATGATGGAAGAAGTTTTTTTCAAAGAAGGAAAATATCAATAAGACAATAAAGGAGTGTAGACAATAAAGGAGTCTTCATGTTCCACCAAGCCGATAAAGAAAGGGAGCGAAAAAATATATAATATTCCATTCTTATGGCTGAGCATTTGAATTTGATGGGAAGCTACTTAGCTTCTGAGTACATCGTAATCTTGTGCTGAGAATGTAAGGTTTCGGTGAGAATTACCTAGGCAGTAGGTTACTTAACTACATAGATGGACCTCCTAGTATCTGTTGGCTTTTGAAATAGACATGCATACATTCATTAGTGGTTTCTGCTAATATCAGAACTGGAGATCTATTTGACAACTCTATCCTATCCCTATTCTATGATTTTGATGTCTTGACAGATGATTTTGTGTGTAGTCCTTATAAATATATTCATGTCTTATATTTTTTTGGGAACAATATTCATGGATTATATACATGTACCTGGGACATTATGTATTAGCAATGTGAGTTTGAATTGCTTCTTGGTTAATGCAATTCCTTGAGCAAACCTTATCATTTTACCTTTTCATCTGACTCTTTGCTTGTATGGGAAAACAGAATGTTGCTTCTTGGTTACATGAGCTTAAATTACCCTTCCAACTACCTAGTAGCTACCAGCCCTCAAGGTTTATGCAAGGTCCACTCTTGTATATAGTTGCCCTGGCATGCAAAGGAGCACCAACTCATAAAATATAGAGAAACTCAACATTGAATGTCATCAATTCTATACTTCTTTGTTCTTTTCTCAATTGCATTGTCTTCTATTGATGCTATATCGATTGGAAAGGGCCTTGAATTATGATGTTTATGATGAAAATGTAGATATAAGGTGAAAATAGTGTGTAATTTTGTGTGTGAATATTTTGTGGCATTTTGCTCTCACTAACTTATTTTGAAACCTTGCTACATTTATAGAGGAAACTTCCATTTTTGGTTTAATAAAATTACTGAAGCACTTAGACAAGTAAATTTATATGATGCATTTTTAGATTTAGGGTCTTCCATGTATTGTTGGACATCATAATTACTTGGTTACACTTGTATGATTTCTTTATGATGGTGTCATACCTTATCATTTGATCATAGGGCTTGGCATAATGCCTACTCATAGATCATGGATCAATCTCCAGAAATCTCTCTCCAGTGTGGAGGTTTGAGGGTCTCAATGTCTGAACTCTAATCACTATTTCTTACTTCAGAATCTGTAAACCATACCTTTGTTAATATTATGGGCCTTCCCCACCCCCTGCGGGGCGGAAACTGGGCCTCCCACGATCTTTACATCTATTGCACGGACATGGATACGAGTATCAGATACATTACAATACATATAAGCAAAATCGTAAAAATTAATGAATACAAATTTGTAATGGGTATGTCAAAATAATTTTCAAAATACATGTAATTCTTTTACATAGTTTATCTAATGTATAGTGTTTCTGTGATAATAAAAAAGCATGTAACTTGCTAGGTAACACTTCTCTCTTCCTTTTAAATGAGGGTAGGTTCAATCCCTAACTTTAGCATATTCTTTTTTTTTTAAAATAAAAATAAAAGCTCGTGGGTTTGGGTCATATTCAGTGGGTTTGTGTCGGAATCGCATTGGTCCAAGTGGGTTTGGGTTGGAATTGAGCAGGTCCGAGCAGATTCAATTGGGATTGTGTCATTACGGATCAGGTTTGCGCCTGATTCACGTGGGGGCATACCCGCGCAGATCGGGCTCGAATCTGTGTGTGAGGTTCAGGTATGTCCTTTCCACGAATCCATGCAACATAGCTTTATGTCATTAGTTTTTTTTTTTATTTAATTTTCTTTTCTAACAATACCTCATGTGCTGTGATACTTCTATTCATTTTGTTGATTGTCAATGTAGTTTTAAATGATCTTTTATGCTTTTTTGCAAGCCTAACCATCATCCAACCATTTTCAGGATCTTTTTGTTTCTTCTGTCTCAGGTAGAGGCTGCATATGATATGTTGCTCATGCAGAGCTTGTCTCAACGGAGGGCTGGCAAAGTCATAAACAGTAGCATCCGATATGCTGATGTCAAACCAATACGAAGTTCAGGGACAGGTTCGCTGCCACAGTGGCTGCAGACTACAGTTAAGAATGTGCCTGTTTCAATTGAAGCCCCTTCTACTCGTGATTTGGGTATACAGGCAGGGGTTTATGGAGCCTTGATGGTTTTCACATTTGCTAGTGGAGCCTCCACATCTTCAGTCGGGACATATACTGGAGGGGATGTTCCTGGAATAATATTGGCTATAGGTTTTGGCGCTTCACTTTACTTCTTGACCAAGAAGTGCTCTAGTCTAGGTAAGTACCACATTGTTTTCTGTATGTTTATGAAAATCCACCCTCTGAATGCAACATTGCAACTTGAGTAGTGTGTATTTTGTGCCTTCAAGTTTAACTGAGTTATGAAGCACATATCTACAACTGGTAAGACCCTGTCGTGATGCTACCTAAGGATGGAATGTACTTTCCTTTTCCCATAAGAAGGATGTACACTGCAGGAAAAGAAATATGCAACTGCAAAAGCAGCAGCAGCAGCAGCAGCAACAACAACTACGCCTAATTGCAAATCTTTAGAGTTCCTACATGAACCCCTTTCTCCTTTCGGCTCTGTTAACGTTCATCTCCTTTGTTTGACATATCCTTTTATACTATACTGTCCCAATCCCTTTTTATGTAGGTCTAGCCATCATCCCTGTCACTTGATCAGCTACAATTCTATCCCTACTCCGAAAATTCACGCATATATCTCTGTTTCACATGCACAAAAATTTGCAACAGATTCAGCCTCATCTCAATTAAAGCTATCTCGTATTGCGGACGTCCACATTTTTATCCCATCTTTCAGCATAATTTCCACTCAATCATTTCACCATTCTCATTTCATGTATTCTCTCTTTTAAGCATGTTTCTTCTTGATAGATTCTAATTCATAAAACATAGTAGGTCATATGACGTCTTATAAACTCTTCACTTCAAATTCATTTATATATACATGAAGCATATAATACTTTGGAAGCACTTCATTATTTTAATAATTAAACTTGAATCCTATTATCAACACCTCAATGTCCCCAACTTAGTGAATGATTGACCATGAACAGAAAAAACAATTGTTCCTATGTTGCCTATATATGTATCCAGAACAAGGTTACAAATATCATGTGGTAAATCTGATATTAGTGTATCCTATACCAATTTTTAAAATAATGATAATAGTAATGGAACAGTCTTATCTCTGTTAGGTTACGTCGCATATAGCGTAACATAATGTATGTTACATAATTTTCTATTTATTTAATAAAAATAAATATAGAACTAGAAACTAATAATTTTTATAAATTAGACAATAAACTAAAAATTTTTGAAAAAAAGAATATAAAAAAGAAAGTAGCAAAGCCACTCCTTTTCTTAGGTAGCTCACCTATGTAATATGTGCGTAGTAAAAACAACGAAGAACAAAATCTATTGATGAAATTGCTAACTGGTAGATTATATCGTTTTTTAGGTGACTTGAAATGTTGAACTAATGAAAGCATAATATTGTATCTTCCTCTTTTGTATTGTCAATCCAAACTCTTAAATTAAGTTCTCACATGCTGACAAACATTGCCAGTTGTCATGTCTTGTATTTATGCACATAGCTGGTAGCCTGGGACGTGGAAGAGTGTCCCAAAATCATAGTTAGGAGCTTTCATTGTGATAAAAGACTGTTGAATCACCAAACAATAAATTAGTAAACTACAATATAAATTTTGGCTTTTACAATTACTTATCCTAAAACTGTTAGACAACTATAGTTGCTCACAATGATCCAAAAACATCTAACTCATTAGACAACTATGAAGTAGATCCCAACTTTTAATTATCCAAGTGATCTACCCTCATTCAAGATTACAACCATAAATCAATAATCAATAAGAAAATCCAAACATCTAAAGTTTAACACATAACTTTATGAGCAATGTTAAGAGATGAAGATGTTGAAATTGATTTCTAATCTTGAAAAACATGAACACTTCAACCTTTGATTGTCGCGATCCTTTGGAGATCTTCCTTTGGTACCTTTGCTTGAGCGTATGTTGAGAGGTATACTCTATATTTAACAATTGGTGTATGTTTAGAGTTTTCTCTCTTAATCAACTTCTCTCTCTAAATCTCATCTATCCATTCTTGGTCAAGAGGAGCAAATAACAATTTGAGTCCGATTCAGTACCTAAAATCCAAGTAAAAATCAAATCTGGAATCTCAAGTTTACCAAATAAACAACCAAATCTCGCTACTGCTATTATGAGTTCTATAGGTGGCTTGCCGCAGGTTGGCTTAGTCATATGAGCCATCAGTGGCTTTACTAGTGGCTCTCAGATTGACTTAATTTATTGAGCCACTGGTGGGTCAAGGTATACTCAGCCTTCTAGCAATTTTTAATTTCACTAATATGACGATATTTTCGCCATCCAAATTCCATTTTGGCTAAACTTGGTATGATAATTCTTAGCTCTACAATTTTACAATTGACTCTATCTTAAAGGTTTAAGCTGTAGCTCCCTCAAATTAACTGTACAAACGTATTGGTCATATCTGTTGTTATCAATTACTGTCCTCGATTCGTTCAATTTCTTGGCATTTTTAATGATTTTTTGACACGATTTACCACACACAAACTAAAGTAGGATTCAAAATCTTAACGTACCTGATACATTTTCAGTTTATGCCTGTTTATACCTGGAGGAATTCCCCTGGACCTGTCAGATGAGGGAAGATTATTTTGTAGTTCTTTGGCATTGCAAGTAGCTTGATAGTATTGGTCTCTAACGTTTCTTGCTTTAGTGCAACCTTTAGGTGCTAATTCTCAAATGACCATATGTTGCATTGACTTAGCAATCCCAACAGAGACTCAACACACTGACCACTGACAGATTGAAAATTCTACAAATCCATACACATGCCCACATGGGTGTCCATTGCATGTCCGATACAACTTCATGTTGGACATGTTCGTGCTACAAAGTGTTGCAGTTTGTTTCTTCCTCCAATATGTCTTTAAATTTTTCATCACTTTGCACTTCATTTTTGGTTTTAAAACCCATATGTTTAGTTGTCAGCCATTTAAAGAGTATACAATTTCAAATCAAGTGAAAACATAACACTTTCATGTTTGACTTCAATCGCTACATTACAAACCCATCTCTGAAAAAAGCATCAGTATACTTTTTCTCCTTGCTCTAGAACTCTCTGGAACCAGTGAAGTATGAAAATTAGCTTCTGTTCTGTATCTGTAGGAAAGGCGACGTTGATTACCGTTGGCGGACTTGTTGTCGGGGCAGTCATCGGGTCAGCAGTTGAGCAATGGTTGCAGGTGGATATTGTTCCCTTTTTCGGCATCCGTTCACCTGCAGTGATTGTTAGTGAATTCATTCTCTTTTCGCAGCTCTTGGCGTCTCTGTATTTAAGGTAGGACAGCCAATATGATTCCTTTGTATTATTGTAACTATTGATGCTTGAACCCTTTCAAATACTGTCAGCTGGATGTAAACTTAGCTCATGATGCATAAGAATATCAAAATATATGTACGTAAACTTAACATAGTCAAAATATTCTCCAGCTATATCATCAGATGTGAGAATATCTTCTACTAGAGTAAGCATAGTCCAAATACTTCTTAACTACTGCATTTTGATACATAGTTTCTCCTTTGTGCTGAAAAAGGTTATTCATGTCAGCCATAAGATTTATAAACATTTTTGAGGGATTAGAGTTGACCTTTTTCTTTTTCCTTTCAGTAAAAGTAGAGCTGACTTATCTAATAATAGGGTCTCCGACTCTGCCAGTAGTGATAATGATAAGGGTGATAAGGATTCCCATGACGGTGAATGCTAATCAGCTCCTACTCCATACAAAACTAATGTAAACGGCACTATTCGGAATCTGGATAGAGAAATAACGGCAACATATATCTATAGGAATATGTAACACCCCTGGGCAGAATTTGCAACGTCCTCAAAACCCCAACCAACCATAACACCATATCTAGTAAGGGTTTTTACATATCGGTTTCTTAAATCTTTATAACACCATATCTAGTAAGGGTTTTTACATATCGGTTTTTTAAATCTTTAAAATTTAGACTTTAGTTACTAAAATCTTTATATTTAAATTTTATATTTCTATCTTTTAAATTACTTTACTTTATTTGAACAGAATATTTAATATTATTAAAATAAAATAAAATCAAAATATAAAAATTTTAGAAATTAAAATATAATTTTTAAAGATGTAACTAACCAATATATATAAAAATTCTTACATAGTATTTACCCATTTAAAGATGAAAAAAAAAAAAAAAATGTGCTCCAGGCAAATCGTGGGGCTAAACAAAATTTACTGTTATTTAGTAGGGTAGCCTACTCCCCCCAGGGTCCCGGCTTGCCGAGAAAGGAACATGATGGACGCGTTGATGTGCTTTGCTCGGGGAGAGGAGATGATAGAGCTAATTGATACTCCAGCTGTCGATCACTCACAAGATCCAGCTGCACTTCTCCTGATGCATGCATGCCAAGTACTCCTTGGTCCTGAACTCGAGAAGAAATATGTCAAAAAACAAGTAGGAAAAAATATATTTTATTATGGAAACTCCATCCCAATAAAACGGGAGTTTCTAGAGGGGCACACCATTTTTCCTAGTGAGCCCACTTAAAACTTCATGCATATTACAAATTTGACATCAATTTTTTTAGACTAAAATGCCTTTTCTTCAACTTCTCTTCTTTCTCTTCTAAAACTACAGATAACCCAAAAAAAAAAAAAAAAAAAAAACAAAAACCCAAAACTATTCTATCAAATCTTCTCCTATATTAAATTATCTCACAAATTAAATTTGAAAATTGATTTTATTAGGTTTTTTTCTTACTTAAAAATCCTAGAAATTGTGCGGATTGAAAAAAATTATGAATCCAAAAAAACTCAAAGTCCGGACTGACAGTCCGGATGGTCCAATATCCGTCCGGACTGGAAGTCCGGACAGTGGGGTTCTGTTCGGACTTCCAGTCTGGACGAATTATTTTCGTCCGGACTGGAAGTCCAGACAGAACCCCACTATCCGGACTTCCAGTCCGGACAGTTATAAATAAAAACTTTTTATTTTATTATTTATGAAGTCATTGTAACATAGTGGTGAGTATCCTTCTCTTATAGTGATGTCTTGAGTTCGATTTCTGTCAACAGCAAATCCCTTTTTATTTTATTTTTCCAAATAAATATATTTTCTTGTCCAACTATTACAAATGTAACTATTACGAATCTAAATTTCGGACTTAAACAATTTTTTCCTTAGTCACTATTTCATTTCAATTCAAAGATAAATTAGATGAAACACATAATGATATATTTTCTTGTGCATTTTCTTTATTTGCATTTTTTTTACTTTATTTTAATTTTCCAAATAAATATATTTTTTTGTGCAACTCCATATCATATGATTTTTGATCAAATAATTAAACGTTAAAATAAAAATTATTAATTCAATTGCAGTACAAATATACATAATAAATCATGAACATCAAATCATAAAAATCAATTCGATTGCAGTACAAATATACATAATAAGTCTTGGACATTCAAGAATAGAAAATTTTGATCGAGTACAAGCAAAAAGCAAACCCACATCAAAATATCATAAAGTATGACAAAAAACACAAATAGTGAAATAACATTGACAGTCAATCATTCATATAAATATCTGGACAAAAGATCAATTTGCATCTCTATATCAATTATTATTTCCAAATCAATATATGAAATTGTGTTCATTACAAATTGATATGTCATGAACTGCATCATGGACAAGCAATGGTTAAATTTCCCATGCTCTGATCAAGCAATGGTTTTCATCACAAATAGATAACCCATAACAGTAAGTTTAAGTACACCATCATCAAATAAGTTTAAGTACAAATCATCATCAAATAAAGTTAAAGTGTCAAATTCCTCTGCCGTCCACAACAGAAGTATTAGAACACCACGGTCCGTCAGTTTGAGGGAGATGGATCGTTTGAGATTGCTAGGTTGCTAGAGATAGGCCTTGATTTCTTCTATGTTCTGAAGTTGTGCTCTAACTTCTTCCATGTGCATGCGAACTTGATAGTTGCATTGATATACTTCTGGTTATACTGGGATTAGTTAGCATTCTATTCTGCCAATACAAAATAAAATTCATATAAGTACATACATTATGCTCCACAATTAAACCACTAACACAATAATCGCGCTAGACAAACTGGATTGCAAATTGACAGTATACATATGTAAACAAGACAGTGAAATTAGCGTTTCACTAATCTAAGCATGACAGTTAAAATAATATTATAACAATCAAGACACTAAAATGTTAACTACACAACGGCCAGGATATTAAAACCATTCTCATTAACATACAAAATAATCATTCACGATATGAAGCTCAATAACAAGTAAGGACAGTAACCTTAAAAATGAGGAAAAAAACTCAATAAAAGGCATTGATAGTGAAATAAATCTTAATTGTCATGCCAAAAATCCATCCATAATACAAATTACAGTAACAAGTAAGGATAGTTTAATAAACACTAAGCTGAATCTCAATAGTAGGAATGGACACTAAAATTAATATCAATTAGCATGTTAAAACTCCATTCAAGTCCAGAATCTCAATATTAGGCATGGACCATAAGCACGACACTAAGATAAATCTCTATCACATGCATGGACACTAATTAATAAAATTTACCATTACCGTCCACGATTGAAAAATTAATTAAATTTCGCATATTTTACAACTAGCATTACAATATTTTATTTTCTTATTAATTATAATCAAAATATATAAAAAAAAATAAAAAAAAATTGCTACCACCAAATTTGCTGCCTCCTCCCCTCTTCCTTCTCTTCAACCCAATAAGATCACCAAACCCAAATATTTTCCATTGTTTGATAAAAAAAAGACCAAAATTAAAAAAATTTACTATATTAGGTGATTTCACCCATCTCGACCCAAGAAGTGACGGCGGGACGGCAACGGTGGCGGCAGGAGATCGTCGGCATCGGCGACAGGAGATCGGCGGCGACGGCTTTAGCAACGAGAGAGAGAGAGATTTGGAAGGAGGATGAGGTAGAGAAGGGGAAGAGGAAGGATTAGGAAAAGTGGATGAGAAAGGGAGGAGTTGATTTAGGCTTTTTGGGTTTGGATTAGGCTCGTGAGGGTGAGGGAGAGAAAATTGGGAGAGAAGAGAGAGAAGGAAGACAAAGATGTGAGAGGAGGATAGTTTTGGTATACTTAATGTACTTACTAGGGAAACTCTCCATTTTGTAAAGAGTGGGCGGGCTCACTAGGAAATCTGGGCTCAATAGGAAAAATGGTGTGCTCCTTTGGAAGCTCCCAATAAAACATTACCAGACCCGAGTTTGCGGAGGGAGGGATCCTTAATGGGGTTCCGAGTGCTCAACATTTTAGTAACCCAAGTACCTGTAAGGTCGGCCCCACATGTCAGTCACCACTCAAGTGCATCTAGAGATGAAACTGAGCATGTCCTCGCGGTTGAAAATTTTAAAAAAAAACAATAAAATTTTGATTTTAATTTAAATTTTTAAATAAGATGGATCGACGATTAGCCCCCTCTTGTGTCCCGGCCCTATTCTATGCATAGACTACAACATTACAGTTTATAGTAGCATTTCTGAGGATTAATTAAGTCCTCATCGGTAATGAAAAGGGCTCTCTTCCTTCTTCTTTCGTAGATTATTATTGCTTGGTCCCCATGAATATGATGCTCTCTCCCTAGTTATTTGTTCATGAGTGTACTTACTTAGTTGCTTTGCTGCAGTTGCACCTTTTTCTGAAGGCAACCTGTTCATTGGGCTCGCTGAAATTGGTGGTCCAGGGAATCCAAAAGGATAACTGACTCATCCCAATATAATATTTCCAATGATTCTCAAAAGTATATGTACCAACTTTTGAGAATATGATATAGTAAAAAAAACTTTAATAAGAACAGATAGGTATGTATTTAGTTGTGTGATAAGTGCCATATATTGCATATTTATAGCCTTCATATTACCTATTTTTGTATATAAATAATGCTACTTGGGTACTGTTAGTGTGTTTTTCAGGAATTTTATTCGTACAAAGAGATGGCATGAAGTCCGAAAAATTTCCAAACTGAGCAAAACTATGAGACTACGATGCTGCAGAGAGTCAAAGTGAAATACAGTCATCAAAATAAACTCAAAAGGAGAAAATACTTGGAGAGAAAAAATTTTGTATATTAAATGCCTACTTTTACCGCTAATTAGCGGTAATTACCGCTAATTAGCGGCCCAACGTGGGCCCCAATTTTCGAATTTGCTCCGGTGGCTTCGTTGTAATCTTGTAGTTTCACAATTGTACTAGAATTGGGTTTGGATTTCCGAAGCCTATATATTGGTCGTATCCTTGTATACTAGAGAGAATCCTGGAAGTTTTGTACTCATTTTTAATTTAATAAAATTAGGGTTTTGCAGAAGGGGTGACGGCCACAACACCGTGCTCCAAAGGTAAGTCATTGCTTTTAATTCTTTATTTGCTTTTTAGATAGAGTTAATTGCTTTCTAGTTTTGGTTTTATTGCTTTCTAGATTAGATTTTATTGTGTTCATGAATAAAAATTCGATTTTACTTGTAAGGAATATGAGTAGCTAATTTTCTTTAACTCTAGGATGTAGATGAAGTTAGTTTAATGATATAACATGGATTTATCTCATCTTCTTCCTGAAAGAAATAAATTTATGATTTTTCTATAAATAAATAAAAGATAGAGTTTACAAATCATAATTCTTTGATAGATTATGCTTAATTAATATTTTGATAATGTATGCTTAGATGAAGTTTGGAATTCATATTCTTTGTTTATTTTTAGAATTATTAATAAAGATTTTTCCTATAAATACATTGAATTGGATAAACTTGTAAATCTAATTTCTTTGGTAGGTTATATTTAAGGCTGAGCAAAAAACCGAAAAAACCAAACCGACCGCAAAACCAAACCAAACCAAACCGATCGGTTCGGTTTATTCGGTTTTCGGTTCGGTTCGGTTTAAAAACCGAAATTATTTACGGGTTTCGGGTCGGGTTTCGGTGGCTTTAGCTCCAACCGAAACCGACCAAAAAAACCGAACTTTTAGAATTATAGCTTATTTTTTTTCTTTGATTTATTTTCAATGTGTTTTTCTTTTAAATTTTTAATGAAAAACATGTGATTGTTATTTTAATAAGTAGAAAAATAAAAAATAGAAAGAAAATTATTATTTTTCTTATAAAAAACATGCGTTTATCACATAATTAGTTTCAAACCTTAAAAACCAAAAACCGAACCGAACCGAACCGAAAATTCGGTTCGGTTTTCGGTTTTCACTTTTTTTCGGTCGGTTCGGTTTCGATTTTATAAGTTCAGTTCGGTTTTCGGTTGGATTTTTTTTTCAAAAAACCGAACTGAACCGACCAATACTCACCCGTAGTTATATTTAAGTTCGGTCTTTTGATAGCCTATGCTTAAATTAGGGTTTGAAGTTTATTTCTTTTCTTTTATTTATGAGATTTTCTACTAGATATGATTTGTTTTTAAGAAAGGTGTTATTTTTTATGGTGTATACTTGCACATCACTTGATAGGTCATACTTTGGAGCACTTGATTAAAATCAAATTAAAAAGATCACCTTTTTAATATGTTACTTATCCGTGCATAATTAAAAAGATAGGAAGAAAGAGATAATTTATTGTTAAGCTATTATTCTAATGGATTCGAAATCCTAAGCTAATCTCTAGAATTTAAAACTCATCCTTCCAACTTAGAATTCTTTGTTAATCTACTAGAACTAAAGAAATGGTAAGAATCACAAAATATCTGAGATCTCTGTGGGATAGCCTGTATAGCGCTACAACCGATACTGTGCGCTTGCAGTTTATCACATCAAGTTTTAGGCGCCGTTGCCGGGGATCGACGGTGTTTTTCTTATTTTTTCTAACGTTTTACAGGTTAACAGTGTGTGTTGAGTGTGCAGAGACCATAAAGTGCATATACAGAAAGATAAAAAGGATCGAAGAAGGCTCAGATCTGCGCAGCAGAAACCAGAGAGTCAAACTCTCTGGTTTGACCGCCATTCAGCGGCTAAAACCGCTATTTAGCTTAGTTCGGAGCTCTAATTTTCTCAAGTTCTGTATTTTGGGTCCCTGGTTTTGTAAAAAAATCTGAAAAAAATAAAAATATTAGAAACAGTAGAAATCACATTTTTTATTTGATCATATCCATTCCACCGTTTTATCTCTCCACCACACCCCACTTCTTACATTAGTTTAGAAAATTCACGTATACACTCACGGTTGCTGGTTCATGCCACATTAGACCCGCGATCAATTTGGTCGACTTGTGATATAAGATTTGTTCATGGGAGACAAGATGGACCAGCCGATCACGATCCTTCAGGATCGATGTTACCCGTTGCGCACATCATTTCCATCATGCATAAAACTTCCACACGCAGCAGGTAATCACTATGAATTGAAGCCACAGTACATCAGTATACTTCCTAAATTCACTGGTTCTAATTTAGAGGATGCATATCTCTTTATCAGTGAATTTCATGAAGTATGCGTGATGATAAAACTGCAGCACTTATCGGAGGACTCAATTAAGCTCCGCTTCATCCCCTTTGTACTTAAGGATAATGCCAAGAAGTGGTTGTACAGTATGCCTACTGATTCAATCACTGCTTGGAATGAATTCGTTACAGTATTTCTCAAGAAGTATTATCGCACGCATAAGACGGTAAGGATTAGAATCAAATTAATCAATTCCGTCAAGTGCCGGGAGAACCCTCCTGGAAATATTTGGAACGGTTCAAGAACTTATTAGCTCAGTGCCCCCACAATGCTATAAAAAAGTGGCGATTGTGTCAAATCGTATACGAAATACTCGATTACACATCCAAAATTATTCTTGAGTCCATGTGTCAGGGGGAGTTCATGAAAAAGAATGAGAATGAAGTATGGAACTTTCTTGAGGACCTATCGTGGAAGACTCTACAGTGAGAAAGTCCCACTGAGAAGCCCAGTGCATCAACTTCTGCACATAAGGGAGGGATCCATAGCGTCGACAGCTCGATAACTGCCGAAACTAAGATTGTAGCCCTTATGAGGAGAATTGAGATATTGGAGACTACTCGTACTCCACAGGTTAGTCAAGTAAATCAAATCCAAACTCTCACATGTTTTAATTGCGGAACTCCGAATCATGTAATGGAAGAGTGTCCATTATTAATGAATTCAATTAGTCCAACACTTGAGCAGGCTAACACCTTGTATCAAGGACCTATGAACAATCCTTATGCTCCTACATACAATTCTGACTGGAGGAACCATCCAAATCTATCATGGGGTCAAGGGCAATATCAGGGGGCCCCAAACCCTAATATGCAGCCTCCAGCCACTGGACAGTTTTCAAAACCAAATGTGGATGCTTATCAATACCCAAACATTTCAAATCATGGGAACAACCAGAATAGACCACCTATACAAAACCACTCATATCCACAACAGGGGATTAATAATGATCAAGAAAAGCGATTTCAGTCACTTGAGATAAATATTGAAAATCTTCTCAAGTCTCAGTCTAACTTTGACACGTACATGCAAAATCTTATGAAAGTGTCAAATGATTTTATTCAGAATACAGGTCAGCAACTGCTCGTGAACTCTCAATTTATAAACAATATAGAGCAGCAAGTTGGACAATGAGCGAGTCGGATGAGTGAACGTGGCCAGGGTACCTTTCCAAGTCAACTCATAATGAACCCTAATGCTAGTTCCTCAAACTCCAATAAGTCGCATGTCCGCCAATGCAATGTCATTCACACACTTAAATATGGCAAGCAAGTGGACAATAATGTAGCAATGTCCTTTGATCTTACTCCTACTATCTCGCAGGCTACATCATCTCTTCCACCCCTTTCTTCACGACCATCTCCATCACCTCCATCATTGTCACACGATCATTTGAAAGAACCTGTTCCTAAGCCGAAAGCACCATATCCTAATTGGTTTAGGAAGCCTTCACCGCAAGTAGAAAAGATTCTTAAAATATTTCAGCAGGTGAAAGTTAATATTCCACTCATAAACATTATACAACAGGTTCCTACTTATGTTAAGTTTCTTAAGGATTTGTGTACTAAGAAACGGACAAAAAATATTCCTGAGAAAGTTTTTCTTACTGCAAATATATCATATCCTCTCCAACTCCTTGCCTATCAAGTACAAAGATCCAGTTCCCCTACAATCTCATGCACTATTGGGAAAACTACATTTGATAGGGAATTGCTTGATCTAGGGGCAAGTGTCAACTTGCTTCCTTACACTGTTTATCAGCAATTGGGGTTAGAAAAATTTCAACCTACCAAAGTCGCATTACAGCTAGCTGATCATTCGATCAAGAGACCACTTGATATGGTTGAAGATGTGCTCATTAAGGTCGGCAAGTTTATCTTTCCTATAAACTCATTGTCTTAGAAACTGAGCCGATTTCCAATCCACGGAATCAAATTTTCGTTATTTTAGGTAGACCATTCCCTGCAACATCAAATGCATTAATTGATTGCAGGAGTGGCCTCATGAAGTTATCGTTTGGAAATATAACTGTGGCAGTGAACATATTTAATATGGATGAGTACGCAACGAGCTCCCTCATTGAGGTCAATATGGTTCATAATTTGCACTCTCATTCGACCTATTGCACTGATGATGAACTCTCATTTGAGAAAATGTTCAAAGATGAGCTCATATTATTAGAAGAATTGGTACATACTGATTTTATGTATGATGATACTTGTGCAAGTGTGACATTAATTTATGAGCAAACTTTTGAAGATTTGTTTGCAGAGAAGATCGCATTACTTCGTGAGTTAGAAGAGCCACCACCACATTTACTTGATCCTATAGCACTCTTCTCACCTCATGATATTTCTACATGTATGCTTGTTACTAACGATGATTGACAGGTCTATAATAAAGAATTCTTTAACCCAATTATTAATGATTACATGTGGACAAAGAAAAAGCGAGGACGGCATAAGAAGCAGACATGTAATTTCGTGACTCGTAGGAGGATGATGAGATATAATAATGCACCCACTTCACGTTTAAAATGCACACACTATGAAAGTGGGAAGCGATCGAGAGGTCGTAACCGCTTTCCATGCGTTAATAGGGTGATGATACTGAGATCGTAACTTTTGCGACTCTCATTATTTGTATAGTATTTGTATAATAGTTTTCATATTTATTTTACCACACTTGGTTTGTGTATGAGAGTATACACAAGTTTAGGTGTGAGGGAGTGGATTAGGAGTTTTTTATTTTTTTAGGATTTTATTTTTATTTTTAGGATTTTTTTATTTTTAGATTTTTGGGTTTCTTTATTTTGCACTTTGGGTAGTTTTTTAGGGTAACTAATTTAAAAAAAAAACTGAAAAACTAAACTAAATTTTTTTAAAATAAATTTATGTATTTTTATCAATAGATCAACCTAATTACAGATAAAAGAACAAATTTATATTTGAAATTGGATAGAAAAGTAGATTGGATGATACACTTTGAATTTTATGAAAAAAATTAAAATCCAAAAAATAAATATCGCTAACGGTAGATTTGAGGCAAGTATACATCTATTTTTCACTTCACAATAGTTTATTAGGTTAAGTACAAAGATGATAATGAATGAGTAAGTTTTCTCTCTCTAAATAAAAAAAAGAGTGATAAAATAATGGGGTGAGCCTGGTATTAAGGCAATAGTTTCGAGAGTGATAAAATAATGGGGCATGCCTGGTATTAAGACAATAGCCTCAAGAGTGAAAAAAGAGTATAATCCAAGTAATCGGATACTTTGCGCCTAAATAAGTATGAATATTCGCATGAAAGATGAAATATTCTAAAAAAAGAAGAAAAAAAAAGAAAAAAGTATAAACCGAGTAATCGGGTACGTTGCGCCTAAGTAAGCGTGAATATTCTCATGAAAGGTAAAATATTCTAAAATAAATGAAAAAAAGAAAAAAAAATTGTTATGAGAGAGAGGATGAATCATTAGTTAGAGTTTGAGTTCATGACCGAAGTAAACTATCACACATGCACGTAGATGTATATGAGCCAATGAATTATCTGTTAGTAGGTATTGAAAGATAGGATTTAAATTTTTGATTAAAAAAATAAGTGTATCTGATATGACGCTCGATTTGAAAATTGATAATCTAAATGCATTCTTGAGTTTGTATATTAGTGAGATTAATTGATGAAAATATTATAAAAAAGATTTTTCTTTCCTTTTTATGAAATTTTTATTTTTCTTGATTTTCGGTTATCCTTATTTTTCTTTTCTTTATTTCTTAATCTATTTTCTTCATGAATTTTGTGGGTATATTCACTGCAAACTCTCACGAGACAACACTCGTCCACTAGAGTGACCTAGGAGTTTAAAGGCTTGTTGCACGTGCTAAGTGCAATCGCAATTCCTGCGAAAGTGAGTTATGATTTTTCTTTTTCTTTTTAGGTTTAGGTTTTGCTCGAGAACTAGCAAAAGATAGGTGTGGGGGTGTGATGAGTGTCATATATTACATATTTATAGCCTTCATATTACCTATTTTTGTATATAAATAATATTACTTGGATATTGTTAGTGTGTTTTTCAGGAATTTTATTCGTACAAGGAGATGGTATAAAATCAGAGTTGGAGTAGGAAATCAGAATCCGAAAAGTTTTCAAACTGAGCAAAACTATGAGACTACGATGCTGCAGAGAGTCAAAGTGAAATACAGTCATCAAAATAAATTCAAAAGGAGAAAATACTTGAGGAGAAAAACATTCGTAAATTAAATACCTACTTTTACCGCTAATTAGCGGTACGCTAATTAGCGGCCCAATGTGGGCCCCAATCTTCGAATTTTCTCCCATGACTTCGTTGTAATCTTGTAGTTTCACAATTGTATTAGAATTGGGTTTGGATTTTCGAAGTCTATAAATTGGCTGTATCCTTGTATTTTAGAAATAATCCTAGAAGTTTTGTATTCATTTTTAATTTAACAAAATTAGGGTTTTGCTGGGTGACGGCCACAACACCGTGCTTCAGTGGTAAGCCATTACTTTTGATTCTTTATTTGCTTTCTAGATAGAGTTAATTGCTTTCTAGTTTTGGTTTTATTGCTTTCTAGATTAGATTTTATTGTGTTCATGAATAAAAAATCGATTTTGCTTATAAAGAATATGAGTAGCTAATTTTCTTTAGTTCTAGGATGTAGATGAAATTACTTTAATGATCTAACATGGATTTATCTCATTTTCTTTCTAAAAGAAATAAAGTTATGATTTTTCTATAAATAAATAAAAGATAGAGTTTACAAATGATAATTCTTTGATAGATTATGCTTAATTAATATTTTGATAATCTATACTTAGATGAAGTTTGGAATTCTTATTCTTTGTTTATTTTTAGAATTATCAATAAAGATTTTTCCTATAAATAAATTGAATTGGATAAACTTGTAAATCAAATTTCTTTGATAGGTTATACTTAGGTTCGGTCTTTTAATAGCCTATGCTTAGATTAGGGTTTGAAGTTTATTTCTTTTCTTTCGTTTATGAGATTTTCTACTTGATATGATTTGTTTTTAAGAAATGTGTTATTTTTTATGGTCTATACTTACACATCACTTGATAGGTCATACTTAGGGGCACTTGATTAAAATCAAATTAAAAAGATCACATTTTTAATATGTTACTTATCCGTGCATAATTAAAAAGATAGGAAGAAAGAGATAATTTATTGTTAAGTTATTATTCTAATGGATTCGAAATCCTAAGCTAATCTCTAGAATTTAAAACTCATCCTTCCAATTTAGAATTTTTTGTTAATCCACTAGAACTAAAAAAATAGTAAGAATCGCAAAACATCTGAGATCTCTGTGAGACGACCTGTATAGCGCTACAACCGATACTATGCACTTGCAGTTTATCGCATCATTGTGGATTAAAAGAAAAATTGAATAGCTTCGTGTATAATCCAATTTTGATGGTCCTTATGAATTACCTTCCTTTCTTCCTTTTTACTGTAAATCCTGATTTCCTTTTGAGAACACGCTAAAAACAGCAATAATATTTTTTCTTCTCATTTTCTTAAAAAGTTCTTTTTTTAATTGCTGATTCTACCCAAAAAGGTAGAAAGCATGTAATAATAATAGAGATGGAAATATTAACTAGATTTGGACCAAAGACCGACTCCGATCAAATTCGATCAGGCTATTACGGTCCGAGCCTTGTGTATGGATTGATGACTAGTCGAAGGCGGTCGGAATGTTGCCGAGTCGGTCACTCCAGCGACGTTTGACCATGATTTCTTGTCGGTGCTGGCAAAAACGAGAACTAGATTTCGATGTCCTATGCTGCCATTTGCAAATCAATCAAGCAAGAGTGAGATTTTTCTCCATAAAATTTGCAACTTTGGTTGAGAATTTGGAAAGGAATGATGAAGATGCAAGAGCTCCGACTTAGAGCATCACAACAACTTCCATTAGAGAGAGGGAGCTAGTCGGATTTCTCCAAAATCTGACGACTCCGACGATATGTTCATCCCTAAATAATACATATAGCTAGCATGCAAGGGCAACGAGGAGCAAGTATTGTATCCTGTGTATAAAGGAATGATTAGATTGCTTTAATGTACTCGAAAATTGTGACCTCACCGTAGTATAGGGGAGTTTCTAGATGGGCACAGCATATTTCCTAGTGAGCCCACTTTAAAAGTTCACATTTTTTATCCTTTTGCCATTTATTTTTTTTCCAAAACTGTCCTCTAAAATTCCATCCGGGACTGCTAATCCGGATGAGACAAATCCATCCGGGTTAGCAGTCCTGGATGGAGTGGGCAGGTTCGGGCTAGCCAGCCCGGATATGTGCAGTTGATCTGGGGCTGCTAACCCGGATCAACTGCACTGATCCGGGCTGGCTAGTCCGGACAGAGTGCCAGAGCCCTAACTTCTTGATCCGGGTTTACAGTCCCGGATCAACTAAAATTGATCCGGTTCTGTAAACCCGGATCAAGAATATACGACTAGAGATGCCCTGATACGGTGCGTACAACCACGAATACGGAAGATAAATAATATACCCTAACAAATATAATTACTTGTTCGTGTTTCGTACACCCAATTTGGTAAACACACAATATTAATAAATCATTCATAGCTTCAAAAACAAAGAATAACGACAACAAAAATTCTACGTATCAGCAATTCATTCATTGTTTCAAAGATTTAATTGAAGAGTGATATCCAAAACTACAACTTGATATATAAAATATGTTCCTTAACTACAACTTCATTTACATGAAACTACAAAATAAAATCAATTTATGTCCCATACTAACAACTTCATTTTTATGTTGACATGAACAATCATCGTAAGCTATAGTTTGAGGCTCAATTAAAAATAAAAAAACCCAACAAATTCTAGATTCTTCGAGACTTCTGAGCGAGTTGCTTCTTTTTGGGTTGATGGCGTCTTACAGAGCTGGGACCTTCTGTGGGGGGCTATGCTGCTGTGTTAACATCAGCTTGTGTGCACCCGGTCTTGAATCTCATTCCTGAAATGATAACAAAGTAAGATATTTTAGATAAACAACTACTATGATAAAGTTGAAATCAAAGTTATTATGTCTGACCTCATTCTTAGATATAAACAAAGCAACGTGTGTTCTAACTAGAATCCATTATAGGCTTACTTGGATCTCGTTCTAATATTTGAAGGTATTCATATCAGAATCCAAAAATCATATTCATTCATATTCTTATATTTCCTACCCAACACCATTTAAGAAAATTGGACTAGGCATATTAACAAGAGGAATTTCTTTACTAGCCTTATCCATCAATGCTTAGAAGAAAAAGCAAAAAACAATTGAAACAAGGGAAGCAGAATTTACATTAAATTTATAGAAATAGTCAAAAGTGCATGTGTGCACGACACGCACACACGGGACATTGTTTAATTGGACTAGTTATGATATATGTGATTTGCCGATTAGGATATAAAAACATTCTTGTAACAAAAGACCAGTGAGCCAAACCATCCCCAGCAGACACTCCAAATATTTAGCAAAAAACCTCTCATAACTTGAACAATGACAAAAAACGAAAAAAAAAGGAGAGAAATCACAACATATCTATCAATAATTTTTCATTGAGATTATATTGGAGTGGTAAATATGAGAGATGTTCAAAGCAACTTAATATTAAATAATCTTTCATTGCATAATGAGGAATGAGTAAATAATTTTGAAACACTAATAATTAATTTCCAAATACTCTTGGATGTATAATGTGTTTTGAATTACACTTCATTTCACAATTTTGGACAAATATAAAATGATCTATACTTCATTTTGAACATTTGAATAATTTTAGATAAGTATAAAATGACTTGTAGTACATGTTACTAATTTACAACATAACATATTTATAACATATTCGATCAGTTTTCTATACAACAACAACAACCAAGCCTTTTATCCCAAACACTTAGTGTGGGCTACATGAACCAAAACAGAATCACGTCTGATCAATCATATGATGATCCTTCTCCACTCATTCCTATCGAGCAATATGTCATTAATATAAGATCACCTGCATCCAATGTTTCATCCGATCGTCCCTTTACTCTTTCAACTTGCCCTATATCGATATACTTCCCCCAAAATCTTCACAAACATTGAGAAACTATTTTCGCTGCAAAATCAAATTTTAACAGTAATTGAGATTTTTACTGGAGCAAAAAATTAGGACAGAAAAGAAATGAATTTTTACTGGGATTTTTACTGTTTCAGCGAATCCCCACCGCCTTCTTCTCCTCGATCTCCTCCGTCGCCGACGAGGTCTCGAAGGCCGCGGAGGAGTGGACAGGGCAAGGGAGTGGGGAGGGACCAATGCATTTGGGGCGAGGGTGAGCGAGGGGCGGAGGCGGGGGCGGGGGTGGTTAGCCCGGGCGAGCGGGGGCAGGGGGCGAGGGCGAGCGGGGGCATGGGGGGCGTGGGCGGCGGCGAGGGCGAGGGTGGCGGCGAGGGCAAGCAGGAGCGGCGAGGGCGAGCGGGGGCATGGGGGGCGTGGGCGGCGGCGAGGGCGAGCGGGGGCATGGGGGGCGTGGGCGGCGGCGAGGGCGAGCGGGGGCAGGGGGATCGGAGAGAGAGAAGAGGAGAGGGGTAGTTAGGGAATATTGGTGTGCTCACTAGGAAAAACCCTCAATTTTCAAAAGAGGGGGTGTGCTCACTAGGAAAAGTGGGCTCACTAGGAAAAAAAACTGTGCCCATCTAGAAGTTCCCTAGTATAGTAGTAGCACTAGAGAATGCTAAGTTGCCACATGAGCACAAGCTGCACAAGCATGAACTGTGCAAACTCAGTACGTCTTTCTTTTCAGTAAATTTCATAGTTTCACCTCACAAATTTTCCAAATAGTCTCCAAACTAAAATTTAAACAAAAAAGGAGTTTTTTCTTTTCAAATTTAAAAAAAAAAAAAAAAAAGTCAGAGTTGCTTTTTTTTCAATTCTCACATTGATGGCTACATTGCTCTGCTCTAATAAATCTGTTATTTCCCGACATCTGCCCAGTCTTTTTTTTTTTTTTAATAAATAAACATGATCTCAACGTATATATTCTCACATAACAAAAATATGAAACATTCTTCATCACGTGTTCCGATAGTTATTGAAGAAAATTATCTTGCCAAACAACTATAACATTCAAGTGGTACTCTCACTTAGTACAAAAATTAACACATATATTGTTTTTCCTCTATAAATAAAAAACATAAACTTCGGACATCTTAAAGTAGCAGATGACATGCATGAGTAGAAAAATGCATAAATAAAGTCAGAATACCCAAAACATCACTATCTAACATACCACAACGTCAATACTCCACCGCCTATATAAGTGCCTCTCATAATCTCCGAATACTACATGCACCAACCATCTCCCAAATGTCATTTCTCACTACATAGATCCCTCCATATAAAATTAAGGGTTAATTACACTCAAACCCCCTATAATATAAGAGTGTATAATTTACCATCCCTAAAGTTTAAATCTCTCAGTTAGACCCTTCTAACCAAGGGATTCGAGTGTAATTAAAGCACGGTGATTTAGATAGTTCAGGAGATCTAAGTAAGAGTTTTAAACTTTATGAGTGATAAGTTACATATGCCCATACTATGGAGTCCGAGTGTAATTAACCCTAAAATTAATACTCAAAACAAAATGAAAAACCAAAAAAAAAAAAAAATCCTATATAAGCTCCAAAGGTAAATTCTCAAGTTCAACTAAGAAAAACTGATATCATCTCTGTTACATGAATTACTTTCAAATATCCACTCATCAAATATCAAGCATTGCAGAATAATTACAACAATGACAACAACAGCGATACAGGTATAAATTAGAGAATTGTTGCTGATTGCATTCACAGGATAGCAAGCATGCATCTGGGTGGGGGGGCAAAAAAAAAAAAAAAACTACAGATAATTAAACAATCAGCAGTTGCAGGCTCCTGTCAACTAAAAATTACAACAACAGGCAACCTCAACTTGAGCATAATATACATAATACCCCAATATCTCAACCCAAACTACCCTACATCATTCATCTTGTTCATCATCATCTACTGTCCACTTCAACTTGTGAGCCTACCGTCTCAATCGCCAACTTCGCCTTCTCATCGTGTGCCAAAAGCTCGTCATACAGCCTCGAGCAGTCCGTCGAGAACTCCGTCAGCACCTCAAAAACGCCAGTCAGGCCGATCCTGAACCCGTCAAGCGTGACCCGCTGAGTCTCCTGCATGCATCTCTGATGCTTCGCCTTCTGTGCGTCCAGCTTCTTCCTGAACTTGTCGAGCAACTCCTTCCTCCCCGCCAAGTACTCCATCCGGTCCCTCACATCTGGCTCTGGCTTGATATGAGAGAGTTTCGATTCGAGAACCTTGTTCTCTGCTTTCTGAAGAGCGAGAGTCCTTCTGTCGAGTTCCTTGGCAAGGCCATCGACTTTCTTCTTCTGCTGCTGCTCCTCTCCTTGCTTGACCCACAAAACTCTCGTTGCCTTGACGAAGCCTTTCATGGCGAGAGACACCGATTTGTCCGATAGCTTCTTGGCTGAGTTTGACCAGTCACGGCAAATTATCAGGAGAGGGGGGGCTCCTGGTCTATTGTATGGTGGAGCCGAAGACCTAGATCGAGAATAGTATTCGATGTCAGGTATGAAGAATTTAGACAGCCATCCATCGAGGGCTTCGACATATGCTCTTTGAGCTGCAACGTAACTCACAAAGCATGACCTCCAATGCTGAAGCTCAGCCTCCAGCCTTACGGTCACTTGCCTCAGCGAATCAGTGCAGAACTTTCCGTAGGTTGGGCACGAGAAGGAGTTCACCTCCGACATTATCTGTTTCTGGGTTCTATGTGATTCGAGCATTATTTTCCAGGTTCTCAGAAGACTGCACAAGATAGTAAATCGAGTAAGAAATAAAACTACGTACCAAGCTTATAGAGTGGCTGTATCCAAGAGTGTGATGAAAGCTCCTTGTTAGATAGGGGACGTTTACTATTTTATTACCCTTGCAGCAGCTCGATGAGCTGAGGCTGGAGTTCTTCATCTCTCACTTTCTGTATTCGGATCGATATTGTTTCTATGGAACGCAAGGCAACCAAGATTCTTGTGTACAGGTCTCTCACTGCAGCCCTAGTCTTGTCCACTGAGTGAGAATCAGTTCCTTTGGCATCCTGCTGGTTTCTTAGCTGTCGGCATTTTTTCTCGTAAGCTTGCCGAGTATGGTCTCCAGCCTAAGAAAAATCCAAAGCCATTTCGACACTAATAAAGATCATAATTCATGCGTGCACAATAGGATTATTTGGAGCAGTGTTCTAAAAGGTGCCATTATATCAGACATAGTGGTCGATATAATGTTTTTGAACCCTACCCCCAATGATATTGCACCTTCCACAGCGTTTATTGTCTTCAGACATAATTCAGCAATATATCGGATTGGATATGATACAGTGAGCATAATTGCAGGCTCAAAAAAGTGCTTGAAATCCACTATTAGCGAATTATTGTTATTAGGTGAAAAAAAATTCGGATCAAGCCGATGTGGCCAAGGTTCTAATATCAATTCAGTAGGTTTTCATATCGAATAGTGGGATATTGTAAGATATACTGGGATATGAGTCAATATCGAGCTTTTATATTGTATAGTCAGATCCTCCAAAATGATATATCGATCGATCTATCGTCCAAAGCAGCTGATATTTAGAACAATAGATGTGGCAATATGGCATTTCTGAGGATTCTACCATTGATTAGTGATTATAGATTTATAAATTTAATACAAGTTGTCAAGTTAAGTATATCCTAAATATGTATCTTGTATATAATATTTAATATAGTTTTACATGTATATATGTATTATGTTATTTATATTTAATTTAGAACATATTTACAATCAGTCGTTGATATCTGATATTCCTAAATATCCCCAATTTATTCCCGATAACTGACATCCACTACGAAAACCTTGATTTAGAGATAATACAGAGAAAATAAAATGGTATATCAAAGAGAAGAGACATTGATAACCAACAAAGAATTCTATCTAGGTCTCTCTAATTAGTATGAAATAAATCGTTGATTATGGTCACAACGGAGCTAGATAAAGAAAAAGGATTCATGTAGCCAACCTCAAAATTTTGGAACAACTTTATTGCCATAGATGGCCAGTTGGAATTACCTAATGGCTAGAGCTGTAAAATGAGATGAACTAGAACATTTACCTTTTTGCTGAAGAACTATTATATGCCCCGCATTTAAAGTTGGGAGTCCTCACCAAACGAACACCAGCAGGATATGTGCGATACGGCCACCAATCCATCCATGTCATGTAACTTCATGTCCCAATAAGTTTTCTCACTCCAACAGGTGTCGGCTTGAATACCACTTGTAATACCTTTGTTGAGTACTCAACAGGACACTCATCCTATTACTATTCTCCTCTGGGTTTCATTAATTATGGAGTTCATTTTCCTAATCAGAGGCTGTAGTCCTATCCTGAACCCTAGAAACTAATCAACCCACCCCTTTACCAGTGAGCCAGCTCCACTAGCATTAACTCCATATTTTTAATCACGATTTAATTTTCGAGTTCACTTAAGCTATAATAAACCATACACCTTTCTAGCAAGATCTGTTGTGGTATTACCTATTTTTTAAGGTCGTGACAATATTAACTTAACATCGTCAAAAAACAAAATGAAATGTACTAGATAGTAAAGAAAATTCATGCTGAGTTCTCCCGTTACTACCCATCATCTTTGAGAATTTGTTATATAAACATCGTTGTAGATTGGATTGTATCTTACTTCAAAATTTTATAGTGGTTGCATGAGTTGTCTACTGAACTATACAAGTAATGGGTCCAGCAATAGAATCTAGCATAAAGAGTAATAATTAGCAACAAAAACAATATAGTACCTTAACTTCTTCAAAGAGCTTTTTCTCCCAAGCATATAACCTTACTAGCGTCTGCGAGTGACTTCCTGATTCCATTCCGCCACAATCATCAAAGAGGTCACCCTTGCATTCAATTGACAAAGTGTCTTTAGAGCTCGAGCTTGATACAAGATAACTTTTTCCTGCGGATACAACAGATGACGGGGAATGATGCCATGTAATAGCTTGAATGAGTTTCGGTGAATTCTCTATAAACTAATCACAAAGGATACCAGGATGAAAATAAGCACCCCAATCAAAACACATCGTAAGCCAGAAGTGAATTTTAAAACTTGTTCCATCAAGTTAGCAGCAAATAAAAGAGACATACATTCAACGTTGCATGCTACAAGCAATGAGAGCGACAAACGGAAGCTCTAATGCTAACGTCACTCACCATGAATTGTGCATATGAGGTAATCCTACGAAATCGATATATCTAACTAGAGAACCCCATATTCAGTGCAGAAACAAAAAATGGGGATTAAGCCATTTACAAGCATACAGCACCGAAATAATCAATAACGAGAGCAAAAGAACGGAGATAAACCTGTAACGGTAGAATATCAGCATAACGGAAATCAAACAATCGCAACCATATATCATTTGGGTTCTACCTTCGCTTTTTCACAGCGAAGATGTGGAACAACTCTTGTACTTGAAGCATTAACAATCAAAGTCATCACCAAGCTAGAGCAAAACTTTTATCCTAACGAAACAGTATTGAAAGAATTAAACATGTGCAAGTTTCCTAACTTACAGCATATGAGGAGCCAAGAAAGAAAAAAGCCCTAAAGAATGATAGCAACAGAAGAGGAACAGTAGGACCCATAAGCTGCGGCTTTCATCTCATCTCAATCATTCATTCAACAAGTACATATATACATACATACATACATAACATGCATCCAAAAGAATTAGGCCCTACCAAAGAATGAACAATCCCCCATTAAAACCCTGAAAGCAACCAACTTTATACAATTCGTGACAGAAAAAAACAATCTTTTTGCACTTAGCTTATCCAGTCAACTCAATTCAAAGCTAATATCATAAAAGGTCACGATAAAGATCAAAACTTTCAGCCCAAAGGGAAGAAGGGAAAAAAAGAACTCACCTTTACCCTCCCCGAGATCAGAACTTTGATGAGGATCAGGCCTGTTGATCTCCAGCATTTTGGACACCTCTTTGCCGCAATCGTAAGCCCTAATGAACTGATCCTCAACGTCCCGTAACGCATCAAGCAGCTCATTTTCGTTCTCCGGCGGCTCCGCCACCGTCAGCCTTCTATCGCTCTCTCCTTGTTGCCCTCTCTCGTCACTCGTTTCGACGTTCAACAGTTTGTTGTCCTCTCGGACTTCGTCCTCGGCTTCTTCGCGGTCCGGAATGCTCTCTTCCGCTCTTACGACGCGCAGATCCTCGTCGGAGGATCGACAGAGGCCTGCAAACATGGACGCCTCCTCGGCGGCGAGGACCCCGTCGAAGGGGTTAAAGAAGTCCCACCCGAAGTCCTTCGTCGGCGACGGGGGCGGGAGCTCCGAGAAAAAAAGGCCGCACCTGATCTGATCCTCGACATTATTATTATTGTTTTGATTCTGATTTCTTTCGTTGAAGAACGAAGAGGAAGTGGAGGAGCGGTTGAAGGCGGAGGAGGCGGTGAAGGTCCAAGACTCGGTCTTGGGCTCGGAGGGGGTGTGCTGGAGGAGGGAGGGCGCAAGGGAGCGGTCGCCGGCGGCGGGGGCGGCGGCGGGGAGGGCGATGAGGACGGGGGAGGAGTGGCGGACGACGAAGAGGTTGACAGCGGCGGCGACGGAGCGGAGGGAGAGGACGTAGGCGTGGTGGGCCTCGGCCAGGGCGTGGCGGCGGTCCACGGCGGACTTTAGGAGGCGCTTACGCTCCTTGCATAGCGCCACCGCGTCGCAGCTGAACTCTCCGCCGTCGCCGGAGACCAGCTTGGAGGCCGCACAGTTCCCCATTTTAGAGAAAAAAAAAAATTTGGGTGAATTTTTTTAGAGAGCGAGACTGTGAGAGTGAGGAGCGAGAGAGACGGTTTGGGTTTGGGTTTTTTGTTGTTGGTATTGGAGAATTATTATTATTATTATTATTATTTTGGAGTTTGGTTTGGGCTGGGAAAGCTTTATTGGGGACATTCTAAATGAGCACCCCATTTTACTAGTGAGCGCCACATGCCACATAGTAAATACAACATAGGGGAAAACGGTGCTCACTAGTAAAATATGGTGCGCATTTAAAATTTTCCCTTTATAGCCTGCATTGGACCGAGCTTGACTCATGTCGGAGGAATTAAACAAGGCATTTATGCGGGAATTCTTTTTTATTTTTTATTTATTTATTTTTGTATAGATAGTTCCTCTCAGAATCTTTTTTATATTTAATTCTGGCACCAGGTTATTTCTCTAATAATGAGATAATTAAGGCCAGGTCAGGGAATTATCAGAATAATTAAATAATTATTTTGGATTATGATATCGGTTCTCTCGGAGGCACTCATACCCAATTTTTTAGGTTTTAGTTTTGATTGGATCGTCCATCAAATAGATACAAAATTTCAAAACCTATGAAATTTGATTTTAGAAAAGTTAAGGAGATAGAAATTATGATTTTAAAAAAAATAAAAAAAATTAATGAGATTATTAATTTTTTTGGGATTGACTATCATAACTTACCTGAGCTAGCATCTCATATACTATATACTTGAGTCGCTAGCTCAGGTAAGTTACGTGATTCAGTAGTAAAAAAAAAGTAATAATTCTATTTTTTTTAAAAAAAAAATTTAGGATTATAATATCTACCTTCTTATTTTTTTAAGAATCAATTTTCATAAAATTTGAAATTTATTTGTCATTTGATGATGAATACGGAATATTATATTTAGCGAAACCATATTCTATGTCTACTTAACGGAGACTGAATCAACACTAAAATCCAAAAAATTGGGTATGAATGAATGCTAGGGGGTCGAGATCATAATCCAAAAGAAAAATTTTAAAAATAGAAATAATGGAAATAGGCTGCAGCTCATGTAACTTAGTGAGTCGGCAACTCATTTCCATTATTTGTGCGCACGCGCACACACACATATATATGATTTCTGTAAGTGAGTCGCTAGTTTAAAAAACTTACGTGAGCTAGCAAAAATATGATGATCAATTGATTTTTCTTAAAATTTTTTCTAGAAGTAGGATATCTATCTCTCTAAATTTTTTAATATTATATTATGAATTTTGTAATTTATTTACCCTTTCATCAAGTGGATATAAAATACTCTATTGACAACTGTTAATTTGTTAATTTTGTATCAACTTGATAGAGAACTAAATCAAAATTAATACCCAAGAAATTATATATGAGTGAACTCTAGGGAGTCGAGATCATAATCCAATAGTAATTTTTTTTTAAATTTTTTGTAGATAGTGAAAAAATAAACTACAGCTCAGATGAATTGCACAAGCTGTCAACTCAGCTTTTATTAATATATATATATATATATATATATATATATATATATATATATATATATATATATATAAAAGTAAACGGGAAATTCACCGACAGTGAAGAGAGTTCCTTTACTAGTGCTTAAGTGGTCCAATATAATAATTATATATGACACCACTCAAAGGACAGTTAAAAGAGCTCTTTTATTTGTTATCTTGAATGATACCACTTATAATTATTTTATTGGGCTTGAAAATGATTGGGCGGTAAAGGGAGTTCCTTCACCGCCGCTTAGTTGGTCCAATACTACTTCCTTCACCGCCGCTTAGTTGGTCCAATACAAGTAGGGTTTGGAAATGATTGGTGATAGTGGGTTTTTTTATTTTTTGGAAGGGAGGAATGAGTTAGGGGTTTGGAGGGGAAGAGGTAGGGATGGTAATGGACGGGTTCATCAGTCAATTTTTCGCCTACTCTATATAAAATTTTGAATTAAAAAAATAAAATTTTTATTTTAAATTTAAAGTTTTATGTAAAACAGACTAAAAATTAATTTATAAATACGTTCGTTACCATTTCGAGGCGGAGAGGAGTCAAAGAGGAGTGACGTAGGGTCGACGAAGGAGGATGGGATGGGGCATCGGGGGTGATGGGTAGGAGAGTGTGGCCAGAGATAGGCGTGGAGGAGGGGTGTGGCCGGAGATAGTTGTCTTTTTTGTGTGTGTGTGGGTGGGGTGGGGGGGGGGGGGGGGGGGGTGGGGGTTGGGTGTGTGTGTGTGGAGGAATTTGAGAAAGAAACAGTATTTTCTGGGGGAAAAAAAAGCTATGCTGTTAATTAAAATATTTAATCCATACAAAATAGAGATTTACATATCTATACGGAAGTGACAAAGTGACAATTCCGATTATCTCAAAATTGGTATTTTATTAATTTTCTTAAAGAAAATATTAACTTAATGATTTAATTACATAGAGTTAATCTAACTCAAGTTATATTGTCTAACTACTTTCTACTAAAATGTATTTCAATATGGTTATAAGATAATCTCGATCTCACCTATGGACAAGTATTGCAAGCTAGAGTTTAGCTAGAACGAACAAAATATAGCATATACTAGCTTGCTATACTTGTCTATAAATCTGGTTAAGTAACGGAGCAATTTGTGGGGTATAAAATTAAATCATCCCAAGAAAATATAAATAATAATCATAGCTTGGTATATAAAACATATCTCTTAGGCGTTCTAAAGAGCTGATATTATATAATCAAAACTACTAGCTCTAAATCTCTACATAAGCCGATTGTTTTTTATTTTTATTTTTTACTTTTTTACTGGGAGTCTTCGTATTGTTGGTCGAATTAATTTAGTTGTATTGTTGGTCGAATTAATTTAGTTGGATTCTCAAGCTTATAAAAAAATTGTTAATTTTAATTAAAAATCTTTTCTTATATTATATTAATTTACAAAAAGAAAAAAAAATGTATGTTATTTTGTCATGTTTTCCTTTTCTCTCAAAAACCAAAATAATAATAATAATATTGCAGTACATTGTGATATTGTTGTCCAATTATCTTAACCTTTAATCACAAACTATTTCAGAGCAATAGAACCCTTTGGAGAGCATTGCAGCCTTAAGTAGGAAAATGCTCCATAGCTTGCGTAGGGAGTTTCCAAAGGAGCACACCAATTTTTCTAGAAAGCCCACTTCTTAGTGTTTTTTTTTTGTCGAGCTCAAAAATCCGGACAGTTATAAAGTGTGCTCACTAAAAAAATAGTGTGCTCATTTGGAAACTCCCCTTGTATATAGCATCAGAGTTACTACAGCTGAGGAACTATCCATGACAAACAAAAAATAAAAAAAAAAATAATAAAGAAATTCAAATCTATAACCATTAAATTTGTCACCCATAAGCTTGCCATTATAACACAACTGTCATCATGCAAGTAACAGATACAATGAAAGAAGTTAAGTTACTAGGGGAGGTTGACATCCAAACCATTTACAAAGGCAAATCGCCCTCATTGTTATATGCGACACAATTTTTTTTCTTTTTTAAAGAAAAACAATAAAAAGACCTGAAAACATAAACTCGGTGTCATCTACAGCTCAGAAACTAAATATGCACACTCCCCAGATTTTCTTAGAACAAGACATATGCTATCTCTGCAATGTTACAGTAATGTTACAGGAGTCGTAAATTAAAACCAAGTAGAACTATTCACCACTTTCTCCTTCCTTTCACCGATGAACATATACCATTGCTCGACTTGAACAAGGCCAATCGAGAACAGGTCTTAGTCGGGCATCATCATCAGGAGGTAACCGAGTCATGTAGGAATTCCACATGGTGCAAGAGAATTTGCAGGCACAGAGATGCCTCCGCCTCTTATAGACACGGATGGGGTTCTGCCGCTAGAGGTGGCATTACTTACAATGTTTGAATCAAGGAACACAACGACGACAGTGATGTCATCATGGAAGTGTCGACGGACACCTCTGTCTATCTTCTTGAGGTCGGAGTATCTCATCTCCCTCTTCTTGGCTGCCTCTTGCAATGCAGCTTTCACTAGCCTTCGGGCAATTCCCTGCAGATATTCACACCGAAGTTTATTATAATTTTCTAAGCGAAGAGTTTGATAATAGAAGCTAAGTACAAAGACAGAATCCAAGTACAAAATGGTTGCACGAAGGAAGAGCTCATTGCTCCATCACAATATTATCCTAGTTTCACAGCTGATACCCAAAAAAAAAAAATCAATTACTTGCAGCTGCGCTCTACACGGAATTTATTGAAGGTAAGGGAAGAGAATAGCAGTTGAGTTCTAATGATCTATAAATCATCTTTCTCAGTTGTTTTGGGTTCTAGATCGTCCACGCTTGATGTTCTAAAGAATAAATTCAGTATTTTAAATGCCACAAGGGGAAGCTGGTTCTCAGCATCCTAAATGTGTTTTGATCGAATATGTAAAATAGATTGAAAACGAAACCGATTGATATATAGAAATTACGTCTGTCTATACTACAGGTTTTGACAATGGACATGTTGCAATCAGTGGAGGAAAGTTGGTGTAGGTAAGCCTACACCAACATATAGGCAGTCTCACCTAAGTCCAGTTAAAGAGCATGACCTACTAATCAACCACATACCCAAGGAGCAGCCGCAAACCACTCAACTTGACAAAATGCACGTTATATGGTAATAAACATCCAGGCATCTAGCTGGCACTTTCAACCCTATGGCATACATGATTATAAATAAAAGGGGATAGAGTATAAACTTACCATCCGCTGGTTACGAGTAGAAAGGGGATGGAGTTTAAACTTATCATCAGGTGGCTATATAATACCCCTATTTTGGATAGTCCCACATTAGATATGAGACGAGTGTAGTTTATAAATGATTCTCATAAATCAAAAAAGTAATTATAACTAGCCTCTTGAGATTTGAATTCACGAATAATTATAAATTATTTTAATTCTTGCTATCCTATGTTCTCATAGACTATATATCGAAGCAGGACATAAGTGCCATACAAAAGTGTGGGGGTCACCTCTATGAGAGTCACCTCTAGAATTCATGACTCCCCGCGTATTATTATACCCCTCTTGTGTTACTGTACAAAGGGAGAATGTAATACTTCTAATTTGAATAGTCTCACATCATATATAGGACAAGATTTAGTAAAGTTTATAATAATTCCTATAAATTTATAAAATAATTATAGCTAGTCTTTTTGAAGGAGGAATTCATTAATACTTATAAACTATTTTAATTTTTGTTATTCTACCAGAGCCTTAGTATATTCAAACCAAATATGATATCGACACCATTTATATGTACTTGTATAGCATATATCGGAAGCGTACCATAACAGGTTACAAAGGATAGAGTTTAAACTTACCATTTGGTGTCATTGTCTTGCAGCTGAGTGCTTGATTGCCTCAAGTTACAGTCTTTACAGTCTTTTTATTAGTTATATTTTTTAAGGTTGTAAGCAGTTATCTTCATTGTTAATTTAAGTTACAGATAAGTCCTACAACTACTAAAAAAAACAAGGTTTATAACTAAGGTTGTGAACCTAAAATCAAAAGCCTAAAAATGTAAAACACAAATTATTCTTATACTAAATTATAACCCAAACTATGTTGTGAACTAGAGGTGCAAAAACAAGTCTTTCAATTAGATTAAGAATTAATGGCAGGGGATAATAAAATTATAGCCGAATCAAATTATGAGATGTAAATCAAATCAAAGAGATAAAACAAGAGAACACCAAATTTTAATATGGTTCAGAGCAAGTCCTACGACCACTGGCGGCCAACCAATCAACTCTTTACTATTTAATGATGATTACAATGATTATAAACTTTTGGATCTCACAAATTGAAACTCTCACAATTAAAGTTCTCAAATCTCCCAAAATAATCCATCTTGTGTTTCTAATACAAAAACCCTCTCAATGCTATGCCAATTGCCATGCAAAAGCCATGCCTTGAGTTACAAACATATACTTATAGCCCTAAATCCAAATACAAGTTTCTACATTACTCCAATTGGAGATCTAATTGAACCCACATTTTTATCTTAATCCAAATATGATTTGGATTCATCTTTAACTCTAATTTAAACCAAACTAATTTAAATACAATTAGAAGTCACCAACTATTCGAAATTTTAAATCACGAGTGTAAATACCACAAGGACTTTAAAACAAGCAAAACTTCAACAAATTTATCTCATTCTTAATCTAAATGCAACTCAACTCGAAGTCAAGAACAGGAGTAGACGGGCCAAAGGGCCAACCCTTCGCATTGACAAAGATAAAATTCTTAGGAAAATGAAAAATCTCATTTTCCTATATAAAGTTTTCCATTAGGTGGGTCAGGGGGTTGGTCTCCCCTCAAAAACACGCACATTCTCATCCCAACCTAAAGCGTATGTCTATAGTATTATGATACTAAAGGATTAGGTTTGATAGGTTTGGATTAGGTAAAGGTAAATTAGGTTTTGAGTTAGTAGCAATGAGGATATTTATAGGGATCGAATCTGATTAAGGAAAGCTGGAAAGGTAAAGTTCTTCAATTGTTCGTTTTAGCTTTGTTTTAAACAAGTTTATTTTTCTCTCAATCTTTATGGAGGGGATATTTGAAAGAAGGGCAATTTCATCAATAGAATGGCCATTACACCAGCATATGACCACTTCTGGATAGTAGCTGTTCAAATTGCTGACGTAAGTAACCTTTTTTCAGGGATTGGGAGTGTGAATTACAATTTACCTTTTACTTTTAATAAGAGAAAAAATCTTTGAAAAAACAACTGGCCCTATTTTAACTAGAAAAAAGTTGGCCTAAAGCTCAACTAAAAAATCCCTTGACTAGTAAATAGTGATCCTTATCTATTTTTTATTTGGTTATTTATTTGTATCCTAGATATTTAGAATACCACCTTCTCACATCGCAAGAAGTATGTGTGTGTGTGTGTGTGTAGTGGTAACTGGCAGCCACAAAAAATGAGATTGAGAAAAGAACAAAGGGGAGAAAGGATTTGTCTACTTTCCCTCTATCGTGTCCACCTTTGCAAGTTTCTCATTTTTATTTTGTCTAGTTCACGTTTTTTTTGGGGCAGCTGCCACTATTTTAGGCGGGATTTCTCATAAGATTTTGTTAAAACCAGTTCTAGTGATCCCTTAAGCATTTCTATCCCTCATCTCTTTTCTCCCCCTGTTTCACTTAAACCCATCAAACTCCATGTTCCTAAAAAAACAAAACAAGGGACCACAATGATGGGGGACGATGACAGCATCATGTTACTTGTCTCATGTTATTTTAATATTTAGAAGAGGGATGCAATCTTGAATGTCTAAAAGTCGAATCTTTCACGAAGTTTTATGTCTATGCCTACTTTAGTCTAGAAATATGGCGTAAACACCTTCGTGAAGCTTTGAACAACATCAACAAATCGTACATAAAAAAATTGGCAGCAGCTAGAACAAAAGAAATGCAAACCAAAAAAACAAAAAAAAAAAAGAAAAATCATATAAGCGGACAGAATAGAAAGGTCGACAACTTCTGCATTTCCTCTGTTCTGACCTCTCAGTCATATTTATTGCGGCTGTTAGTTGCTGACATTAGAATTCCACTACCAAATAGCAACAAAATTCTCCTTGTATATAGGATAAAGAGAATTCTCGGAGCATGTATCTAAATACTAAGTATACAAACAAATAACCAAATAGAAAAATAGACAGGGACAGCTATTTGACTAGTCAAGGAGTTCTCTGGTTAAACTTTATAAGCGGGGCTTTTCTAGTTGAAATAAAAGGACAAAAGGGTTCTCTTGATTTTTCTTTAATAAGACTCTATTTCTTCCCTCTTTCATTGCTTAGGATGCTGAGGAACTTGGAAAGAAACTTTATATCTACTCATGTGGGTGTATGATCGCTCTTTTGCCCATGGTGTGAATGCACCAAATGTTTCCTATGCTTCCTCCATGCAATCAGAAACAATAGAAATTACAGAATGAAGGCATAGTTTGGATTCAAATATAGATGGCTGCCCTTTAGTAGAGCCCGCACTACGTGTGTCAGCTAATCACAAGTAGATAGGGGCTACAGATTTCAAATAATCAGATTGATTTAAGTTTTTGGGGAGATTTTTTGGGTTTGAACTTTTATAAATTTGGCTTAAATAAAGTAATCATGGTTTGCTTCACCAAAGTTTGATAATAAGGGTTGATTTGTTCCATGTGTTTGAAGTTTGACAAATACAGAATAGTCTAAAATATCATAATTGGTATCAAGCGATCATTAATGGCAACAAAATCAACAATATCATACTCATATATATGGTATATTGTGGATTGGATACCTCAAAATCTGATACAATGTATGTGATATGTATTGGTATCGGTCACTAAACCTTGATAGAAGTTTTAGATATTAATCAGGAACAAGTATCTGTTGTTTAACCTCTTTAGAGCATAGCTTCTACTACCAATTTGTTCAATTCATCTGTTCGATAGTTATTCCCTGTCAAAAAACCAATTTGCAAATCACAGTCCTTTGTCAACCTCCCTCTTTTCTTACTCAAGTTTAATCATTTCTACTGCAATATTTCTGAAAATAAAACTTCTGCATTAACTATTTTTATGATCTAATTTTTATTTTAATGCAGAACATGGCTGTCAAGTGTCAGGGTACCTTAAGAGCATCATAACCTTTCAAAAATTTATTACAGGGACATGGCTATCTTACTTCGATGTGCATACGAAGTTGTGCATGTTTGTGAATACACTGAATAATCAACCAAGAAAATGGATCATTCAACAATCTATCTTAGCATCTTAGATATTTGTTTGGATTAAGGTTTAAAATATCGGAATCAGTTCAACCGATCACTTATGGTACCAAAATTGCCAATATCTAGAGTCTCATAGCATTTGAGTTATATCTAGACTGAAATCATACGCTATACTGTGTATCAGGTACCTCAAAATCATATACAATATATGTGATAAATATCAGTATCTCTGCCGATATTTAAAACATAGGTCTTGATACAATCTAGTATATAGTATCTTGCACAGAGAAGCTCCAAAGCAGCAAGGAAATAATGATCTTTTCATAGTTTTATTGCTCTAAGTAATGTTGAGAGTGTCTGAGATGTGACCTCAAGTGTCCAGGTAGGGAACATATCAAAAGGGGAGGGAACACGTCAATAGAATTAAAACTTTAAGTGTCCAGGTAACAGTGAGTTTAAGTTGTAATGAACTGCCCATCCACATTTTAGCTTTGTTTCAAAAGAAATACACTAGGTTGATGAAGAACTAGAGAAGAAGTTCATCAACTGGTAACCTCTACACAAAAAAAAAGAGTATTGAGAAAAGCTTACTTTACGAGGATGATTCTGAACAATGTCAACTGCATCCTGGTTGCTGAGGTGCTCCCATAGGCCATCCGAGGCAAATATAAGGAACAGGTCTTGCGGAAGTAATGGTTGTACACTGACTGATGGCTCAGAACTAAGGATTGGCCTTTTAATAGGCTCCCGTAAGCGAAACTTTGCAACCAAAGGATCCCTGTTGAATTCTGCCTTCTTTAGGTAGACATCGCCTATTGACCTAGAAATCTGAAACAATAGAGTATTTTTATGAGGATTAAACTACTATTAATCTATATTCCAGCTTTCATACTAGGTAACTTGCTTTAAAAAGAGATCAATGATTAACTTTCAGTGGACTGGTTCAGTATAATGTACCAAGTATCATTATTTCTGAACTCCAAGACTATAGGGAATGACAACAAATACAAAAAGAAGTGAACATAAACACATAACACAAGATGCAATAACACAATGAATGCACCAGATTTTATTATCTGGTACTATCAAATAAGAGAGAAGCTGAAAATCTCTGTAGAAGGAAAAAAGCTTTAACAATAATCAAAGATTCACTTCTTTCTTGCAATTAGGTAAGCTATTCCTATCGCTTGGTATGTATCACACACAAAGATGCAGTCTAACACACCGTAGACAGTATAATATATTCTTCAGCGGTAATTACAATACAAGATAAACTTGTACCCTAAACACAGCCTGTGAAAAGAAACCATCAAAGAACTTATAGGCTTCCCCTTTAGATACAAAATCAACAAAAGCCATGAAAAGAGTGGTGACAATTATATCAACTGCTAAAATAGTTGAAGTACACAAGAAAGCAGAAGGAGACAGTTTGCCCCATGGAGCTTAATGAGAGCCAATAGAGTTATATGGGGCTGAATGTTACCATTTGGAACATATTTAGACCACATTTGGAAATGGGATTTAAGGAGTTAAGGGTTAACTCCTTTATCCCAAACAACCAAAAAGTAGCTGAACTAACATCAAGAATTGCATTTAGAGGTGTAACTGTGTAAATAAAGTCCGCTAGCCCAGTCCAAAATTGGTAAAATTAAAATTCGGATCTAAAAAAAGTATCCGAACGATTTCCAGGTCAGATCAGATTTAGTTTATTTCGATTAGCTTCAACTCGTATTCGTATATCATTGAACCTAATTCAAGAACTGAAACCGTATGACGTCGTAGTAAAGCACCTGCATCTGAATCTATACCTAGTTATACCCAAAGAAAAAGAACAATAACAACAAAATATACCTTAAAAAAATTACAATTGATGAAGAGTCACTATTAAAACTAATGATTCTTCACCTAAGAATTCAATATTTTGAAGATAAGATTCCTCACTATCCCTAATTGGCAGGATGAAGATGTTAGGAATCAACTCTTCCTTCATGGACACTCTCTCCTCCATACAGCAAATTAGTTTTGCTGTATACCGAAACAAAAAATAATGAGCCATCATCTATATCATATTGAGGTGTCTTTAAGAAGATTTGGACAGGCACCTAGCCATTTATGCTGAATTTTCTTTACATTAGTTTTATGTTAGGCTTAAATCTTTGTTTCTACTTTTTATACACATTTATGTTAGGCTTAAATCTTCGTTTCTACTTTTTATACACATACATACATACATACAGACATACATACAACATAGTAATGCTACAATGAAATGGTAAGATAATAAGTTAAACAACGAGATGTAAAATATTGTATTCACCAAAAACCATTAATTTTTTATCTACTTGATGGAAGTCTAATCAAGACTGAAATGCAATAAACTGGGTATAAGTAAACCTATGGGGTTGAGATCATAATATAAAAAATTGAAAAGTTATTCGAATTTATTAGTTAATTTTTTTATAATAAATTTATTAGTTAACAAATAGAAAGATTTGAAGAAGATATGGGATGTTCTACAAATTAATTAAGTTAAATATCTCGATTAATTTAAATATAACTTATCCATTGGGTTAAATTGAAGGGTGAGATTAGCCATCTCATGTTTAATAAACACACACACACAGACATATACAAAGGGGTGGACTAGTTTCTATTAAATATAAAAAGTTAGTTTTAACACTTTTTTCACTACATATTCACTAGTGGTGCACTATTACTTTCTTCCTTTTCACTATTCACCATTTGAAATTTTAACCAATACATATATCAAGGCAAACGAATAGTGAAAGACATGTTAAAGCAAACTTTCTAAATTTAATGGAAAGTTTATAGTCCAACACACACACACATATATATATCAATGTAGAAAATAACACACTATTAAATCCGTTATATTGTGTTATGATACCTAACAGAAAGATAACGTTATATATCAGTCAAAAATAACTCAATGCATCGTAACACTGCATTTTTTACATTATGTTACGTATTTATATGTTAGGTTATGTTAACTTACATTATGTTACATTATTTTCAGTAATTTTTTTAGTAATTTTCACATTGATGATTATTTATGTTGATTATTAGCTAATTGCTGCAGTTATTTTTTCTTGATTATTTATTGTTTTCTTATTTGATTGCTTATGGAATTATTAACTTGCTAATTTGTGATTATTTCCTCATATGCTTGTTGTAATTCCTCTCTAGTTACTGAAATTTCTTATTTGCTACTTCAATTAAATTTTCGACTAAACTAAAATTAACAACGCAAACAAGACAAATTGAGCATTACAAAATATAAATTACAATATTAATACTACAACAACAACAACTAAGCCTTTTATCCCCAGTATTTGGGATAGGCTACATGAACCAAAAAAGAATCACGCCTAATATTCCTTCTCTATTCATTTCATAAATTACAATATTAATAATAATTAAAAATAAATTTGGCATCTTATTTTCTTGTTTAAATGATAACTGAAATTATGAGTGCGAATATAATATAATTTATGACAATAAATATGAAAATTAATGTGAAACTAGTTTAAATGATCATGTGTTATAAAATAATTTCATATTCTTCTTTTAGATCTTTCCTATTTACAAAATTTATTTTATATATTTTTATATTTGTTTTATTAAATAAATAGAAAATTGCGTAACCTACATTGTGCGTAATGTTATATGCAATATAACCTAACAGAGTCAAAACGTTACGTTACCGTTATCGTTATTTTAAACATTTATATATATGTGTGTGTGTGTGTGATTGTAACTGAGGCACCAACTCCGGTTAATTACGTGAACTAGCGACTAAACTATAGAAATCACATTAATTTTTTCCAAATTATTTTTGGATCATAATCTCTATAGCCCTAACTTCTTTAGGATTAAATTTTATGGATTTTGAAGTTTGATTTCCATTCCATCAAGGGGATACAAGATATTATATTTACCGAAAATCGTTAAATTTTTGTCTAATTGATGGAAGGCCAAATAAAAAATAAAACCCAAGGAATTGGGTATGAGTGAACCCTTTAGAAAAAAAAGTGAAACCTAAGGAGTTGAGATCATAATCGAAAAAAAAATTTTGAAAAAAAAATTTATTGGAGATAGTAGAAATCAATATTTAAAATACCGATAATAGTAACATAATGTTTTTACTATGTTAAGCTACATCACATATAGTATAATATAAAACATAGGTTTCACAATTTTCTATTTATTTAATTATAAACATAAAACTATATATAATAAATTTTATAAATTGGAAAATAAATTTAAAAATTCTTTAAAAACATTCTATAACACATAGAAACTATTTTAAATATCTAACAAGTTTCACAACACTTTTCACATTTATCTTTATAAATTAATTAAGTTAAAAATAGTAATTTCAGTCATCACCAAATAAGAAAATATGATTTAAGTTTTAGTTATCACTAATATTGTAATTGATATTTTATAATACTCTATTCGTCTTATTTGTAATTATTCATTTCAGTTCAATAGAGAGTAATAGAATCAATATCAAATAAGAAATTCTGGCAACTGAAGAGCAATTATAACAAACAAATACGCAAGCAATCACAAATTAGCGACCTAATTCCACAAGCAATTAAACAAGTTAACAAGCAATCAAGTAAAAAATTACAACTAACAATCAAGCAAGTAATCAGAAACAATTCGGAAATCACTAGAAAATAATAACAAATAATGGTACATAATGTAACATAACGTAATATAATGTAAAATAATATAAAAATGCATCGTTACAATGCGCTGGGTTATTTTAAATTATTAGATGATGTTGGTTTGTGTTAGGTATCATAACACAATTTAATGGGTTTCATAATGCATTGTTTTCAATATTGGTAGAAATAAACTACAACTCATATAACTTATTTGAGATGCCAGCTCATTTCTATTAATATCACACACACACATATAGGCTCTTCATATATTTCACGATTTCAACTCTAAAATAAAAAAGATTCAAAATTCGAATCCACAACCAAGTTGATTATCAAGTGTGATTTGCATATTATTGTTCTTATATATATAGGAAAAAATGCATATAATCACATATATATGCTTGATCTATATGGAAGGCTCTTCAAATGCTCTTTAATTTCAACTCCATAATAATTTAAAGATTTAAAATTTGAATCCACAGCCAAAATCATTTGTCAGGTATGGATATGATTTGCATATTATTATTCTTACAGATTTGAATTCAGATTCGAATAAAGCATGTCTTTATCGTGTCAAGATTTGGATGTTACACGGATGGAATCTAAATCTGGCCCATCCAACAGCCCTAGATTATGATTTTTTAAAAATTATCGGAACTCATTACTGCTTTTTTTTTTTCCTGTTGAACCTGAGGAGTTATTAAATCTACCAAAATAGTTAACTCCCTCATAACTCTTTAATTTGGTATTAACCCTTCCCTTGCTCCTTTTAGAAACAGTAGGGGAGTTGGTGCATATTTATTTTAAACAAGGCCTTAAGATTATGTTTGCATTTAGCCTGTATCCCTTAATTTATTTTTTGGTTGGTTTTCGTAATTTAAATGTTGTGTTGTAGGTGTTATTGCAGTACAACAGAAAAATCTTTTCCTGGGGCAGCAGTAATGGGTTGGATATCCTCTTGCATAGGGCTATAACCTACTGTCCAGAAAAATTCTTTGGAGTTCACCACCCCCGAAGGCCCACAAGGAGTCAAACCATCATTTAGAAAATTGCAATTTGATACCCCTGCTATAAATTGCCTAGTGAAACCATTATGGCACAACCATGTGTTCCAGAGCCAAATCATTGTATATGACAGGCTGCAGGTTTACTTAAGAAGAGCGAACAACTAGTTTCTCCCTCGACTTGCTCACACTTTCTTGTCTGACTACAAGTCGCAAGCCTCTTAATTGCGGGAAAAAGAGATCGTAAGGTGGATGAGTTCTTCTATATGTGTGTGTGTGTGTGTTCAGGCAAAGAACAAAAAATATCTAGTGATACATTGCAAAGACCACCAAGGCCTCCACAGATGAGCCACATAACAGCATTCACATAATCATGCATCACGTGCACTATATTAAGGAAGGTATTTAAAGATTAACTAGTGCAAGTGACCTGCCATGCCTAAACTTCAGGTGAAAATGAATACAGCAGTTTGGATCCACGGTTTATACCCTTCGGTTCTATGTGCTGCAGACTGACTTTTCCAATGTTGTTGTTTGGTCTTTTCAACAAGCACTTATAAATAGATCTTGACCCGTTTCTTGAAGGTGACGGACTATCTACCTTTCTTTGGGAGGGTATTTGATTTTTTGATTTGTAGAGCTTGATCAGGTACAAACAAATTCAGCAATTTGTTTACATGGTTTACTCTCTTCAGTTCTAAGTTCTATGTGCTGCACACTGACTTTTCAATGTTAGTCTTTGGACTTTTCAAGAAGCATTTATTAATAGATCTTGACCTGTTCTTGAAGGGGGCACACTCTCCGTCTTTCTTTGGGAGGGTATTTGAATTTTTGATTTGTAGAGCTTGATCCTATGAAATGCAAATCAAATAGAAATCATATTTTGGTTAATGAAGACTGACTAAAGAGAAATATTTGGAAATAAGGTGACACTTACAATCATTATTAGATAAAGATCCGAAGAATAGGAATTTAATTAGATTTTTGATTTTTAGAGATTTGTTATTATCTCATTGTTTTAGAGTTTTCTATATATATGATCTATAAAATCCTAATTTGAAATGAAGAGTGAAAATATGAATTTTTTTTTTTTTTGAGCATGTGATTTGCTTTATCAAATCTTTCTTCGAGTGATTCGTGAGAGAGTGGACGTGTGATTTGTTTGGGCGTGAGGTCCAAACCCCAATTTATCCCTAAAACCCTAAGTTCCTCCCCAATTTCTCCACCACAAACCCTAAATCGCTTCAGTCCTGCATCAATCTAACAGCTGTTATAACAAAAGTGACAATTATTACTGAAAGGCCTTATATAGAGTTTGTGCTTTGCTAATACTGTAATTTAAGCCTAATAATATTATACAATTGCATGGTAGTGAAATACCTGAATGAGTCCCTTTACGCGCCACACATTATGCTTCAAAACTACAATGTGCGGATCATCTGGATGCATGGAATGTAGTTCTTGTCTAACAGACTCGATGCTTGCATTGTGCTCAGCAGACAACTGAATGGCTAAAACCTCCTTTGTTGCCTTGACTAATCTCCCTAAAACAACACGGGAGTCTCCGAGATTAGCAACATATATAGTTCCACCACAGACTATGCCGACCAGGCAACAGGAACCAACAGCAGCAATCTGAGGTTTCAGAGGCCACTGCTTTGTGACCAGAGAAAGGAACCCATCCTCCGTCGCTTGAAAAGCTTTCCGTATCACATCAGCCGAAATTGTCTGTTGCTCGGATGTAAATCCTGCAGGGAAATGTTATTTTCTCGCAACTTAGGATACCCACTGGAGGAATCAACATAGATTACCACTTATATAATAACAAATATCAAGAAAAGTAAACTATGACCACTAGTCATGAACTCAGATTGTAAACTACTAACCAATACAACTGGCAGTTCATATAAAGTAAACTATGACCACTAGTCATGAACTCAGATTGTAAGCTACTAACCAATACAACTGGCACTTCATATAGAAAAGGGATATTTACTGGTTTGTCCCTCAAATCTTTATATATTATGATTTAGTCCCCCAAATCTTCGTATTTAGGATTTAATTCCCAAATCTTTATATTTAGGATTTAATCCCCAAATCTTCTAAGTTACTACAATTTAATTCCCTTCCCAAATTCTCCAAATTTTTGATCTGATATTACCATTTTAACCCTCCTTATTTATTCTTTCTCTTCCTCCTCTCTTCTCCTCTTCTCTTCTCCTTTTTTTTTTTTTTTTTTTTTTTCTTCACTGTTCCTCCTCTCTCTTCTCCTTTTTCTCTTCCTTCTCTCTTCCTCCTCTTTTCTTCGTTAGGAGAAGAGAGAGGAATAGTAAAGAAAAGGAGATGTGAGGAGGTTGAGAAAGAATGAATAAGAGGGGGTAAAATGGTAATATTAGGTTAAAAATTTGAGAAATTTGAGAAAGAGGACTAAATTGTAATTACTTAAGAGATTTGGAAGATTAAATCCTAAATACGAAGATTTTGTGGCTAAATCAAAATATATAAAGATACGAGGACAACCAAGTAAATACCCCTATAGAAAAATGACAGAAGACGCGACTAATTCAAAGCAATTGCATGATTCAATTTAACACACTGGATCCTACCATAAACAAATTGGAATGAGATTCACCATAAAAATAAAAAACTCAAACAGACCACCAACAACAATACTGCTAAAAGCTATCCAAGAGAATCAAAAAGTATGCAGTACTATAACCTTACTTACTCTTGATATGGTTGAACAAATGATCATTGATGTATCTCGACGTCTCCGGGCCGCCGTGGCCATCATAAATCCCGACAAAAGTCCCACAAGGGCCAGACTCTAGCGAGCTCAGCGGGCCCGACTCGAGCTGGCTCTGGTCCTCTAACAAGTTGTTAGCTTGGACCACAGCCATGGAGAACTCCCCGCTGACATGCTGGCCGGAGTCCTTGTACCAGAGCAGCCCATCTTGGCGGCCGGCCACCGCATCTGACCCCATGGGCACATACTGATCCGACGGCAAACCCCAACAGGCCTGCATGAGGTCTAATAACCGCGATAACATACCTCATCTCAACCACAACTTCATCCTAGTTCTCGTCATCGATCGAAGGTATCAATCTGTATTTCAACTTCAATTCATCCACCAAAAAGCTGCAGAAATCAATCAAGAAACCACCAAACAGAGCACCAAAGAGCAAAACAAAAGAAACCCACTTCTAGTTTTGCGCAAGGAAACATACCCAGAAAGCAAAATTGAAGAAGACAACTGTTTAATGAGATTCCGAACCCAAATCGGAGTCCTTTTATGTTTGATTTTGGGCGAGATTTTGAGATAACCCAATGGTTGATGGAGACGAGGATCTATGGAAAGGGGGAGTCCATGTGACGATGGGGCTCAGATCTGGAGATCCATAGAACCAAAATCAAAATCAAAATCAAATCAAATCAAATTAATAGACATGATGAGGATGATGATATGGGTCCCCACACAAAACAAACTAACTAAAGAGGAGAGAGAAGAGATTGGATTGATTGCTTAGAGAGAGAGAGAAGAGTGTTTTATTTTATTTTTATTTTTTTGGATTTGGGATTTTTGAGCTAGCAAATGGAATGGGCGTGGAGAAAATCAAACAGCTCGTCGTCTCTCTTAAGGCTCTCTCTCTCTCTCTCTCTCTCTCTCCTTCTCTCTACAGCAACTAAGCTATTAAAACGGAAAGAGGAGAGAGGGAATTCTAAATGCGCACCACACTTGACTTAGAGAGCACCATTTTCCCCTATATTGTAAATCACTTTACTATATAATGTCGTGCTCACTAAGTAAAATGCGGGCGCATTTAGAATTTCCCAGGAGAGAGGGAGAGAGGGAAGAGGTCTTAGATAACCAGCAGCCAACAAGTCGAGAGAAGTACCTGTGGGCCCCAGCTTTCCTCAACTCACCCGCAAGCAGCGAGAGAGAGAGAGAGAGAGAGGGAGAGGGGAAAAAAGAGAAGAAACGGGTAGAGAGAGAAAGAGCGAGGGAGAGGGGAGTGCATCTCTTTATCTGGAGATACAAGGACTGTTCTTTCTTTCTTTCTTATTTTCTCTTTCTAGTTTTTTTTATTATTATTAATTTTATTTATTTTGTGGGCAAAGGCCGGTAACGTCGCTTGTTGCACGGGCCGTAAAGATTTACGCACCGAGACTCCGTACCCGATAAATTAGAATATTTCTTTTTGGGGAGTTTCCAAAGGAGCACACTAATTTTCATAGTAAGTCCGCTCTATATTGTTTTTTTTGTCTGGATTCAAATTCTAAATAGTTATAAAGTGGACTCACCAGGAAAAATGATATGCCCCTTTGGAAACTCCCTTTCTTTGCCAATTGTCCCATAAACTAAGCTCGAGAAAGAAAACATCGACATCTCTCATTTTAGACTATACATGAAAAGAAAGATAAGATTTAAAATTCTGATTAACGACTATTTATTTTTTTAAAGTTACTTAGATTCAAAGAAAGACATCGAAAATTTAAGTTTATTATGCATCGTTCTAACTTCTAACTTTATAATATTTTTTTGCAGTCAATTAGCAGAAAATATTAAAGATCGAAACTTTGATCCAACCTCAAATTATTCCTTAGAAGATCGAAAAAAAAAAAAAAGATTTGGCTTGTGATATGTGAGTTGCTATTTGCATCCACCTCCTTACTAAGCTCAAGGAAATTCTATTCACGCACACCACTTTTGCTCAAGACGCTCATCATTTTCTCTATGTCCACTTTTAAATTTGAATCATCTCAGATTTACTCAACATGTCAACTTATTTTACCAGTTTATAACCCATCCTCTCTCTCTTCTTTTCCATCCCATTTCATCCAGATCAGATATTATTATCTAATATAAATGAAACTTGGTCAGATATTAATATCCGATCAATATTCAATCAGGTCAAGTTTGTGAGAGAGCAACTTAGTCTCAAAAAATAATAACAAACTTACAAATTATTCAAAGTTTCAAAGGTGGGCATCTTGAGCAACATGGTATGCGTGAATAGAATTGCCCCTAAGCTCAGGGAAATTCTATTTGCACACGGCATTTTACTCTTGACGCACGGTTTTAAAACTTATAAATAATTACAAGTTTGTCATTATTTTTTGGACTAAATTACCTTTATAAATTTCAAACTAAGATTTTTTAAAATTTGGAACTACGACTCATTTTCCTCCTCTATTTTCTCTCTAAAACCCTAAATGATTTTTTTTTGTATTTAATAAAAACACATCTTCTACAAAATTATCTATTTGATTTCTTGACCCTTTAAAATTTTTTACATTAATGTTCCTAAAAAGATTAGAAGAATTTTAAATTCTTCGATTTCATCGTGACAAGTGAAATTTGAGTTTGAAATTTGCATTTGAGTTTTCTTATGCAAATGGAAAATCCCAACATACAATTGATGTCAGAGAACAAATATAAGGTACGATTTAAATTTTTTTTTAGGTTTTATACGTATTTGTTTGAAATTTATAGTTAATTAGTTTTTTTTTTTTTAGATTTCGCTTGCTGGTCGGGTATTAATACCCGACCAGTATGTTTCTTGGTCGGGTATTAATACCCGATCAAAATATGTTTTTGCTAAATGGAATTAGACGGGTGAGGAGTTAGAGAAAAAGAGGAGGGGTATTTTTGAAAAAAAAATTGGATGCAGAAAGTAAAATGCCAGTATTTCAAAATATGAGTTTGGTGTAAAGAGAAAGTAGGACGCCAAGAGTAAAATGCCGTGCGCAAATAGAATTTCCCCTAAGCTCACCCATCTTCAAACCAGATAGCATTACAAAAATGACCATTTCATACTAACTACCCCCTAAAATTATAAATCTTTTCTCAGATGTTCAATATTCAAACCCATTTTTTTTCTCTCTCTCTCTAATCCTAAATCCAAAGTTGTTGAAGAAAAAAAAATTCTCAAAAAATAGATAATGTTGAATGAATAGAGTACAACATGGTGTGCTAGATGGCAAGTGATAATGGGGGAGGGTGGCCTGAGAGAGATCGATCCAATAGAGAGACGTGTGTAGTTAGGAATTTTTGAAGAGTAAAAAAGGCACAATAGGATATACTTAGTAAATTAGTAAAAAAAATAGGAAAACAAAAATAAGGAGGTGTAGTTAGCAGTTGGATGAGCTTAGTAAAGATGCAAGTGCAAATAACAACTCGTTTGACCCGTGCTACTATATTATTGCTATACTGCCCTTTTGATTTTTGCTAATTAATTATCTTTTTATTTGTTTTTTTATTTAACTAGAAAATAATTAAGAAAAAAAACCTGAGGTATTAGGTTGACAAGGTTTTAGTGGAGATCATTTGCATCCACTCTTGAACATTTGGATGAATGTGAACCCAACCTTCAAATTCCCGTTCACCCACAGCAGTTTCCAAAGGAGCACACCATTTTTCCTAGTGAGCACACTTTATAACTGTTCGGATTTTGAGTCCGGACAAAAAAAAAAAAAACACTAAGAAGTGAATTCACTAGAAAAATTGATGTGCTCCTTTAGAAACTCCCTTCACGTCACGTTACAACGGGTTTAAACTATATTTTGGTAATAAAAATATATTATATTACAATTGTTAAAAAAAAATTAAAGTTATTTTTCCTTTTTATTTCTTTATTTATTTTTTCTAAAAAATTATCTGGACCATTAATATTTTTTGGGTAACTTCAAACAGTATAAATTGTCCAATAGTTTAGATTCATGCCCATCTTTTTTATTTCTTTTATATGTTTACCTACAAAAATCAGCTAGGCCATCCATACTTTTTGAGAAGGGGTTTTTTATTTAAATCTTTAAAAATTAGACTTTAGTCCTTAAAATCTTCATATTTTGATTTTAGTCCCAAAAACCTTTAAATTACTTCACTTTAGTTTCTCCGTTAGCTATTCCGTCCAAATAAACTGTAAATTTTAATCTTAATATTTAAGAGGTAGGAGAAATAACTGATATACTTAAGTTAGTTGGTTAGGATTTGCTCTCCTTCATCTTTCAAACGAAGTGGTGAGGAAATGTAAAAGCATCAGTTTTGTGGGATATAACGAGAACCCAATAAGAAGAAGAAGAGAAGAGGAAGAGTTTCCAGAGGTATAACATAAAATTCAGACCAAAATTTTAACTAGCCTAATGAAAGTTATTCCGAGAGGACTAAAGTAAAATAACTTAAGAGATTTAGGGACTAAAACAAAATATGAAGATTTCAGGAATTAAAGTCTAATTTTTAAAGATGTAAGGAACCGATATGTAAAAACCCTTTTTAGAAACTTCTAACTGTATGATTGCCATTGATGATAAATCAACCTTTATGTGTTTTCATATACACACACACAAAAAATAAAAATAAAAATCTTGATCTGTTATAGAAGAAAATCCACCATCTTATTTAACGTCCTTTTTGTTTATTTCTCCACAAAAATTATCATGACCGTGGATTCAAGTGGTCCGCAATAAAAATCTTTATTAATTTTTTTTTTTTTTTTTGGATTATGTTCCCTACTCCATAGGATTAACTCATACCCAATTTTTTTAATTTTAGTTTTGATTTGTTCTTTCATTAAATAAACACAAACTTAATGATTTTAGTGAATACGATATTTTGTATTCATTGGATGAAAGAGCAAATAAATTTTAAAATCCATGAATTTTGATCATTGATAAACTAAGGAGATAAATATCATGATCCTAAAATTAAATTGAAAAAAAATAAAGGGATTATTATTTTTTTGTCATTAATTAACGTAACTTATCTAAACTGATAGCTCATATACAGTAATCCATTTATATAATTTATGTAAATAAATACTATATTTCCATATGAATCTCTATGTTGTTACATTCTGTCTAGGATTATAAATATGCATAATTGGTCTTACTTTTGACATATCTATTGTTATTTGGTACTGTATTTCACTTCTTTGGGCTTCTATTGAATTGAGAAATATGTTTGATTATACATGTTTTTTATATATAAGGTATCTATGGATAATTCAAATCGAAACAATTTGATGTCTGACTTAAGCCTATATGATATGATCGATCAATAGAAATACTCTAACACTTCATCCAACTTTTTCATAGAGGAGAATGTTATAATCCTTCCAAGGATTGCAACTTCCACTAGCTCTAGTGGTTGGCATCTTAAATAATTCCTGCAGAATTTCAATTTAGAAGAGAAAATGCAAGAACATGATGAACTTGAGGAAGAAGAAGAAGAAGAATTGAGAGAGGGAGATTGATTTTATTTGATTTCATGAAATCTTTCATTAAATCAATCTGGCTATTTATAGGCTACAAATTGATCAAAAATTTCCAGATCTCTCTAGAAGTTATCATCAGCTTCAATCAAAGGTAGCAAGTGAAGAAATTCCCTCTTCCCACTGTTATAATTGTCTTTCAGATCGTTATGAAACGGTTAAAAAGAATCAGGTTGCTAATGGATCAGGTGTGAGTCTTCAAAACCGCGTCGAATTGCTCTGCACTTAAACCATATAAAACTCCCTCCTTCATCTACTTCGGCCCGAGCCTGCAGAACCCAACATTCCATCCCCCTTAAAATTGTCCTTCGCCCTCAAAGAAATGAGGAAATTCCTCCTTAATTTTGTGATCAGACCAATCCCTGAAGGAGCTGAAGTTTCGGCCACAGCTATGGGGTTCTTGGCATCAGAAGTGGAGGTTAGCCGATCCATGATAGACCAGTAAAGCTCAAAAATGGTGGACATGGCCTCTAAATTCTAGTCAATTATAGAAGAATTCAAGAAGATGCAGTCTACATACAACAACGAGCAGGATGAGCTCAAGAATCTCATTCTGGGAATCCAGCAAACCCTCAACAACAAGTCTGCACAGTCTACCTCAACTAGTTGACCTCTTCTTCATACTCCACCTCATCAAGATCAAGAAGGCCCTCCCAGAGAAACTTCTACATTGGATACACTATCTAACCTCCTATTTGGTCGATGACACGGGTTCTCATAAGAATCCTCAAATAGATGATCAGCATGATGATCACCAATATCAACGACCGCAACCCAATTTTCCTACCTTTTTGGGGGAATATGTTCAAGGGTGGTTGTATCGGGTGGAGCAGCTCTTGGATTATTTTAACATTGTTGCGGAGCAAAGAGTTAAAATGGCAGTCTTATACCGGGAGAATGCCCCATTGGCTTGGTACAGATGGAAGGTACGGGCTAAGGGAGGATTCTTGACTTGGCAAGAATTTGAGCAGGACTTGATATCTTTATATGGAGATTTAGCTGTGGAGAACCCAATAGAGAAACCCGTTGGAGGCGCTAGAAGTGCAATAGAAGAGCATCAAAATTGCATTGAGCAAACCGTTCAGCTATTGCTTTTTCCCTGTTAAAATATGTCCCACATGAAAAGGATAATATGGACATTATTTAGATTAACAAGATAAGGTGGTTATTAGATTTGAAAAGATATACACAGTTGAGAAATAATAGAGAAAGTTGTATTCCTATCTACCTACTGTTATGGGGAGTAGGATAAGTGTTATGTATTAAACGTAGGAATTATTCTCTCTCTACCCACGCTTTTCAATTTGATCAGATTATCCTATTGAGTCTGGTGAAGCAAAAAAAAAGGGCTAAGTGAGATAAATAATTTCTACAGGCTTTTTTCTTCAAGAAAGAGATTTCATAATGGCTGATTCCGGTATGTTTTTTTATTAAATCTTTTATTTTTTCTGCATAAAATATAAGAATGTGATTTTTTTCATGATAGTTGAAGATCCTATTTCAACAAAATAATATTTTTATATGTGGTATCAGAGCATGGTTGAAACTATCATGATTTTCTTTTTAATATAGAGATCAATTTCCTATGATAATTTTTGAATTTAATGAAATCTTGATGAAATCATGTCGTAGCCGGAGTCCCCCGTCTGATAATCGAGATTACTTATTAATTGTCGATTTAAAAAAAAAAATCTGAAACCCTTATCGGCCAAAGCTCAGTTCTAACAAAATTAAATCTTTTTGAATTAAATTGAAACAGACCAGCGAAACCAATCAATCAAAGCTGGTGGCACAGTTGGCTAGCGTGTAGTTCTCATAGCTATTAAGTATACTAGGGTTGAGAGTTCGAGCCTCTCTCATCCCACTACTCTCTAATTTTTTTTTACTCCTGTGTCGAGCTATGACAACTCGACCTATATGGCCTTGGGTGACTTCTCCAGTGTTTACACATCAAAAAAAAAAAAAATTCGGATGAGCCTCAATAAATTATTTTGAGTCTTGACATTCGCTAGTAATTCTCTTTGTTTTATTGGGCTCACTATTTTGTTTAGATAATTACTTTTTGGTCAGTATTTGTTGGGCCAATTGATTTAATGCATGAGCTACTTTTTTCTTTACGATGATATTTTTTATTCTGGGATATTATTTATCTGTTTTAAATTATAGACCGATTTTTGCTTTGTTATTTATCAATCAATATTTGTATTATGGTTAGCATGTTGTCACCAAAGTGATATTGCTGAGAAAAACTATAAATATTGAATTGAATTATGACTTTACAAAATTATTATGGAATGATTATTTGATTATTATGGTTTGACCCAAAGGTGTACCAACTTTCAAGTAATCATTAAGTTATTAGTATATTGCATTAGTTAATCCAAAAATTGAACGCAGTATTACTAATAAAAATGATTTTCTCAAAGCATTAATGTTGTAATTATTTTATTGAAGTGTCAGTTCCTATTTCGCTTCATTCACTAGTTTCTTCTGTTCCAATCTTTAGTGGATCTAATTTCTCTGACTGGAAGGAACGGATCCAGTTTCACCTTGGTGTTCTGGATCTTGACTTAGCACTGCGAATTGACAAACCAGCTGCTATTACTGATACAAGCAGTTCAGAGCAGCGAGCTTTGTTTAAGTCATGGGAAAGATCGAACAGATTAAGCATCATGTTTATGCGAATGTGTATTGCGAATAATATTAAGTCAACGCTTTCTCAAATTGAAAATGCAAAGAAATATTTCAAGCCTATGGAAGATCGGTTTCGTTCAGCGGACAAGTCCTTTGGAGGGAGATTAATGGCTGAACTTACCACCATGAAATTTGATGGTAGCCATAGAATGAATGAGCATTACCTTGAAATAACCAATCTAGTTGCCAGACTCAAATCTCTGGGTAGGAATATTGATGAAAGTTTTCTTATTCAGTTCATTCTGAATTCCTTACTTACTCAGTATGGGCCATTTCAGATTCACTATAATACTATTAAGGAAAACTAGAATGTGAATGAATTGGCAAGTATATTAATTCAAGAAGAGACAAGGCTTAAGTAAAAAAGACAATATTCAATTAATGTTATGAGACATGGAGTTGGAAGTAAAGGAAAGAAACTAAAGAAGAGTTTCAAGAAATATCCATTAAAAGTTGCGAGATCCTCTCATGACAATGGAGCTCGCAAGAAAGAATATAATGGACCGAAATGCTATTTTTGTCATCGCTCTAGGCATTTATAGAAAAATTGCCACGAAACGAAGAGCTTGGTTCGAGAAGAAAGGTAAGCTATTGACTTATGAATGTTTTGAATCAAATATGATACAAGTTCCTTCTAATACATAGAGGATTGACTTTGGTTCTATTGTTCATGTTTCAAATTCAATACAGAAATACCTTTCAATCCAGAACATAAAGGAAAATGAGCATTTTGTAGTCTTGGGAAATGGAACTCAAGTACCAGTTCTTGGTGTTGGAACTTTACGTTTGCTTTTAGAGTCAAGCCACTGTTTGGACCTATTTGATACTCTTTATTTTCTTACTATTTCTAGAAATATAATTTCCATGTCAAGATTTGATTATGATGGTTATGCTTTATATTTTGAACATAAGGGTTTTTGTTTGTTGAGAAATGACTCATTTGTTGGTTCTAGTGTTTTATCTAAAGGATTATATAGATTTAATCTTAATAAAAATTTTGCTAAAACACTCATCACCTTATATCATGATGTTGGAACTAAACGTAGTAGAGTTAATGAAAATTTTTCTTTCTTGTGGCATAAAAAATTGGGTCATATATCCAGAGAAATAATAGAAAGGTTGTTAAAAGATGGGATTCTTTCGAATCTTGATTTTATTGATTTCGATGTATGTGTGGATTGCATTAAAAGAAAGCAAACCAAACATACAAAGAAAGGCGCCATAAGAAGTGGAAAACTTTTGAAGATTGTCCATTCTGACATTTGTGGACCTTTCGACTCACCGTCTTTTGGTAGAGAAAAGTATTTTATCACTTTCATCGATGATTTTTCATGTTACGGTTATGTCGATTTGTTGCATGAAAAGTCTCAAGCAATAAATGTTGTAAAGGCATATTGCTAAAGTTAAGCGACAACTAGATAGAAATGTGAAAATCATTCGATCAGATAGAGGTGGTGAGTATTACGGAAGGTATGATGGAATAAAACAATGTCCATGACCGTTTGCTAAATTCCTAGAAGAGCATGGTATTTGTGCATAATATACAATGTCTGGTACGCCTCAGCGGAATGGTATGGCTGAAAGGCGTAATTGTACTCTTATGAAAATGGTTAGAAATATATTAAGTAACTCCTCGGTACCCATTTCATTGTGGATGGAAGCCCTTAAGATAGCTGTTTATTTTCTTAACACGTTTCCTAGTAAGGCAGTTTAAAAAACTCCTTTTGAATTGTGGACGGGAAGGAAACCGAGTTTGAGACACTTTCATATTTGGGGTTGTCCAGCTGAGGCTAGGATTTATAATCCACATGAAAAGAAATTGGATTCTAGAACTGTAAGCGGGCATTTTACTGGTTACCTAGAGAAGTCCAAAAGGTATAGAATTTATTGCCCTAAGCATATTATGAAAATCGTTGAAACCGAAAATGCCAGATTTCTTGAGAATGGTGAAATTAGTGGGAGTGATGTATCAAGTAATGTGATCATCAAAAAAGTTCAGGTGCCTATCCCGATACCCGAAACTTCAACAGAAACTGTTATTTCTCCAGTTGTCGTACAGTATGATAATATTGAATAACAATTTAATGATCAGTCACTTCATAATGAGAATGTCACTAATGAATCAATTTCAGAACAGTCACAAGGAATAGTATTAAGGAGATCTCAAAAAGAAAGGAGATCAGCTATTTCAGATGATTATTTGATATATTTGCAAGAATCTGATTATGATTTAGGGATAAGTAAAGATCCGGTTTCATTTTCACAAGCCATTGAAAATAGTGATTCTGAAAAGTGGATCAATGCCATGAATGATGAGTTGAAATCAATGGAACAAAATGAAGTTTGGGACATCGTTGATTTGCTTGAAGGGTTTAAGACAGTCGGGTGTAAGTGGGTCTTTAAAACCAAACGCGACTGTAATGACAATATTGAACGACATAAAATTAGACTTGTTGTAAAAAGTTTCACTCAAAAGGAAGGTGTTGATTACAAAGAGACGTTCTCTCATGTATCAAAGAAGAACTCTCTTAAGATTATAATGGCTCTGGTGGCTCATTTCAATTTGGAGTTACACCAAATAGATGTGAAAACTGCTTTTCTAAATGGGAATTTAGATGAAGATGTTTATATGAATCAACCCGAAGGTTTCTTGATTAAAGGAAAGGAGCATATGATATGCAAATTAAAGAAGTCAATTTATGAACTTAAACAATCTTCTAGACAATGGTATTTTAAGTTTAATGATACCATAACATCCTTTGGATTTAAAGAAAATACCGTTAATTGGTGTATATATCTAAAGGTCAGTGGGAGCAAATTTATTTTCTTGATTCTATATGTTGACGACATATTGCTTGCCAGTAATGATTTTGGTTTATTGAATGAAACCAAGAGATTTCTTTCTATGAACTTTGAAATGAAAGATATGGGTGAGGCAACTTACGTGATAGGAATAGAAATATTTCGTGATAGATTACATGGATTGTTAGGGTTGTCTCAGAAGGGATATATCGATAAATTTCTTGAAAGATTTTATATGTCTGAATGTGCAATCACTCCTACTCCTATTTGTAAAGGAGACAAGTTCAGTGAAAATGATTGTCTACAGAATGCATTAGAAAAGAAAGGAATGAAAATATTGCTTATGTATCTATTGTTGGAAGCTTGATATATACTCAAACTTGTACAATACCGGATATTAGTTTCGCGGTTGAAATGCTTGGGAGATACCAAAGTAATCTCGGAATGAAGCATTGGAAAGTTGCAAAAAAGGTTTTAAGATACCTGAAGGGAACAAGACACTATATGCTCATGTATCGAAAATCTGATCAGTTGGAGATGGTTGGCTACTCTAACTCTGACTTTGCTGGTTGTATTGATAGTCGAAAGTCAACTTTTGGTTACTTGTTCCTATTAGCTGGAGGAGCAATATCATGGAAAAGCACCAAACAGACAATCATAGCAATATCTACTATGGAAGTTTAGTTTGTGACATGTTTTGAGGCTACAGTTCATACTTTACGGTTGCAGAATTTTATCTCGGGACTTGGAATTGTCGACAGTATTGTCAGGTTGCTGAAAATGTATTGTGATAATTCTGCAGCAGTCTTTTTTCTCTAAGAACGACAGATACTCTAATGACGCTAAGTACATGGAGCTCAAGTATTTAGTCGTTAAGGAGGAAGTTCAGAAACAAACAGTGTTTATAAAACATGTTAAAACTGAGCTCATGATTGCAGCTCCTTTGACTAAAGGATTAACACCAAAAATATTTAAGAAACATTTTAATCGCATGAGTCTTTGTAGCAATATCTGAGGGATATTTGTAGATCTTTATGTTTTTGTTCTATAACATTTATAGAGATATCACTAATTGTATTTCTGACATTTTTCCTACCTACCATCAATTACGTAACCATGAAGATGAATTATTGATGACAGAAATCGTTTTTGATAAAGATATTATAGGGACATTATGGTTACTTCCTATTATGGATTATAATTAAATAATTTACAAGCATTGTAGTGCATGGAAGGGAAAATATCACTTTATTGATATTTACCGCTATGACTTATGTTGGTAAGTTACTTAATTATGATATTATTGTAATCTCACAAAAGTACAAATAAACTAATGTTATGCGCATATTATATTTATCTTATCAATCCAAATAACTGTTATTCATATGGGCCAAGTGGGAGAATGTTAAAATATATCCCACATGAAAAGGGTAATATGGACATTATTTGTATTTAATAAAATAAGATGGTTATTGGATTTGAAAAGATATGTACGGTTGAGAGATAATAGAGAAAGTTGTATTCCTATCTACCTACTATTATGGGGAGTAGGATAAGTGTTATATATATTAAATGTAGGAATTATCCTCGCTCTACCTATACTTTTCAATTTGGTCATATTATCCCATTGAGTCTGGTGAAGTAAAGAAAAGGGGCTAAGTGAGAGAAATAATTTCTATAGGCTTTTCTTCAAGAAGGAGATTTCATAATGGCTGATTCCGGTATGTTTTTTTTATTAAATCTTTTATTTTTCTGTATAAAAGATAAGTATGTGATTTTTTCATGATAGTTGAAGATCATATTTTAACAAAATAATATTTTTACATTCCCTTTTTGGCCTTCTACAAAACCAAAATTATATATATATATATATATATATATATATATATATATATATATATATATATATATATATATATATATATATATATATGGAGAGAGAGCAAGAGAAATGGGAATAAGTCGCCGCCTCACATAAACTGTTTGAGTTATAATTCATTTCCCCTATCTCTAATAATTTTTTAATAAATTTTCTTTTAGATTATAATCATGACCTCTTGGGTTCACTCATACCAAATTTTTTGGGTTTTAATTTTGATTTGGTGTTAAATCAAGTAAATATAAAATTAACGATTTGGGTGAATATAACATTTTGTATTTGGCCAGTTTTTTTTTATCTGATGCGTAGATCTCTGTTTGGATTACCTTGTCTTCCGCAACAGAAAGGCTATCAGCCGCGGCATGTTGGAGGGGAGAGGTAGAGGTTGGAGCTGTTGGGAATCGAATCCCTCATCGAGATCGTAGAGAGGAAGAAAACAATACAAAACAAGAAGAATATAAGAATTAACGAAGTTTGACCAACTAAATTCGACTTACGTCCATGGGAACAACGAGAGAAATATCTACTATGAGAAAAATAAGTTATAAGAAAAGATCCAAATATATCTCTACCTCTCGCATCTCTCATAATAACAGAAGTATCTCTCTCAGCCAATTGCTCACCTCTCTCGTATCGCATACAAGAAATATATATAGTGTTCATATCCTAATCTTATTAGAATAACACTTTCACCATCTAATTGGTGTTTCAATCCAATTAGAACTCTAGTTTTCTAATCCAAGTCCAACTGTAACTCCTTGTGATTCTTGATCACATCTAGATACTCAATGGATGCGAGACACAAATCCAATAGGAGCAGCTGTGACTAGAGCATGCAATCGCAGAGAGAGCAAACATCGATAGGAAGCGGTCCACTTGCCATTCGAAAATTGAGAAGTGATTAATGTAGTTGGGTCAGTAACAATCTATAACAAAGATGGAAAGGCAATGACAAGTAGTTGTAGCACACAAGGGACTATCATGGCAAGGGGCTGTCTTGTTGGATGAAGCCACAACCACCAATTAGAGGGAAATGAGGTGTTGAGTAGGTAAAGATCACGGATACTTGAGCGTTGGTTGCACACATGAACGATGTTGCTCATACTCTTCTCATGTACCTTCTCTGGCTAATATCGAGACTTCCAACCTCCAAGCTTGATGCTTCACCTCAATGGTGACAGCTACAAATCAAACAAAACATTTCTCATGTTGAGTTACCTAACGGCACATTGCTGAGTTTGGCCTCAATCTTGTCATGCTGCGGGGCATTGATCTCTATAGCTAGCCTGATCTTAATCTATATGTGGTGATGGTATCATCAAGCAAAATGGCCGATAGATACCAACTCCTCGTGATTTGCTGAACATCCTCTCTCATAAGGATCGATCGCTCTGATAACTATGCACACGACACGCTAGCACACATGGCTCAACTTGTTCTTATGTATCGGGCTTCGATTCAACATGTAGCAGCCCCAAGTTGTTGGAGCCATATTAATTAGCACGTTTATGACTTATATCATAGACACCAATCTTTGTGCTCGCAAAAATCCTAATGGTTATACTCTAGGCTGGTCCGACAACTCGATGACTCGAGAGAATAGTCTCTGCTGCTACTACGATTGGTGACGTACGTACGTCAAAGCTCTTATAGTTTGCTCCGACGTTTGAGGTCCATCTACTTCAACCGTCTACTTGTATCTCTTCTGCTGTCTCATGAGATCAAGTTAAACAAAATAACTCCAATATTATCTATAAATTGATCTATTTTTGTTGACAGGATCTAACTGACGTGCTTCATCACATGCTTCTCACGGTGGTTTAGCTAAATTTCCAGGCTTTCCATGGAACTGGGCATACAAATAGTTAGGGAAAATTCTAAATGCGCACCATATTATACCAGTGAGCACCATTTTTTCCTATGTTGTACATCATTTTGCTACATAGTATGTGGTGCGCATTTAGAATTTCCCATGCAGATATAACGTCTATAGATTAAAATAATGGAAGGATATGATCAAATGCACCATATCATGCACGTGAGTTGGAGAGGCCCCCAGTAGCTCCTTCCTCCTAATTTGCATGTGAATCTCCATTAATCTCGTTGCTATTTGTTTGCTAGCTAGTCTTGCATATATAGCTAATTAAGTTGCTATTTGTTTGCTAGCTAGTCTTGCATATATAGCTAATTAAGCCCCGTAGAATGCTAGCTAGCAAAGCCTTTTGAGTCATGGGTGATGACTTTAAATGACGGAGTGGTCCCCTGAGTACTCTTTGGCGTGAATCATAATTGCATCCAACTCAGCCTTGGCTGTGTGGAATGCTGGATACATACATATGTACATCAGCAGCAGTTGACTCGGCAGAGATTGAGAAAGATTTTTTGTGAGTCGAGACAGCTAAGCTTAGTTCTTGATGTATGGAGCAGAGATCACATGAGCCTTTTTCGTCATCGTTATCGTCATCTCTCTCTCCCACTCATCCGTGGTCCCCCATCTACTCTTTTTTTTTTCTTTTTTTTTTTGGGATTTTTACATATCTTTCCCTTACATTAAAAATTAGAATTTAGACCCCAAATCTTTATATTTATAATTTAGTCCCCAAATCCTTTAAGTTACCACAATTTAGTCCCAGCCATATTTTTAGCCCGAATTTTCCATTACACTACTGATTTACTTCACTTTAATTCTCACTTTCCTCTTCCTCCTCTTTTTCTCTTCTTATTGGATTCCCCTCTCCATTCTTCTCTTTTCTCTCTTCCCTCCCAGTTAATCTCTAAAGTGAAGTAACTCAGAGAAACTCAATAAGAAGAGGGAAGAAAGAAAGCGATAGGAGAAGAGTGAAAAGGAAAACCCAATAAGAAGAGGAAAAGATGAGGAAGAGGGAAGAGATGACTAAAGTGAAGTAACTCAAAAATATAACAGGAAATTTGGACAAAAAATATGATTGTGGACTAAATTGTGGTAATTTAAAAGATGTAGGGACTAAATTATAAATATTTATAATTTTAAAATGTAAGGGACAAATATATAAAAACTACTTTTCTTTTTTTTAATATAATATATACTAAGAACTATAATTTTTCGTACCTATAATCGGAGACATTTCTCATAGTCAGATGACCAAGCTGATGAAAGAAATTTTCCTACCATACAATCTTAGATACCAAAAAAAGTCTTTGCCTGTTATAAAATAAGCACACATATTTCCCTCTCTTCAAGTATACTGAAGCAGAACCTATGCAAATGATAAAACTAAAAGTCAGGCATCTTGAAGGAGTGATTGGCATCCACAATAGTTGACACTCAAAAAAGAGGAAAGGATACACTGACTGTCACTTTCTAATACAACCATCTAACGAGGGATCATAGCTGAAACCTACACAAGGGCTTTCTATAAATCCATAATCTCTGTTTCAAGCACATATATAATACAACCACAAAACTATCAGTTCTTACCAGTGCCCCAATGTTGTTCCAGATAACAAATCCAACACCAGCCTTATTATCATGAACAGACCCGTTAAAATTTAGTTTGCACCAGCCTCTCAGTAAAAGTTCCCATATTTGTTCATTACATTCACCAATTTTTTTTTTTTTTTTTAACCATATGAGACCCTCTTCTATCTCAATTCAGAACACACAGAAAACATATAGCTCTTTTCAGCAAATATTTTCTAATAATACCTCTTCTTTGTTCTCAATCAGTGAGAAGTGAGAAATGAAAATGTTGAGCTGCTCAACCATCTCCTATCATGCGACCAGACAAGGACAAAATGTTACTACAGTGTCAGCGTTCATAAATCAATCTCAAGGATTATTAATACATGAGTCTACGTGAGGAAATTAGTAGTCCTGTTCATATTCATACTTGAACTTATCAATCTCAAACACTACAAGAATATAAGTTTTTCGTGATAGCATAAATCATCACTAAACGTTTTTAAGTTATCAATGAAAATATCCGGTAACAAATTTAATGACAATTAAATATTGTAGTTTATGTGGCTATCATTAAAAAATTTTGTGCCGGCTTTTGTTGTTCGTCAGTAACTGTGACTTATCACAGAATTTCCAGAAAAATTGGGCTTTCTTTCACTCTCTGGACCAGTGGGCCTACACACTCCTCATCTTAAGCTCAATTTGCCACCACAGGCCTCTCATGTCTTAGCTGCGAAAATGTAATGGCCTTTAAAAATAAAAAAAAAAAAAATTAAAAAAAAAAAAAAAATCTTATGAAAACCATCCAGTACATACTCATAATGCTTGTCTTATTGTAGCACAGCGGTAAGATCTCCTCGGCAAGCTGGAAAAATCTCCTCTGCATGCGCCATTTGCGTCACGCTACAGCCCAAACGGAAGAATCCTAATAAGAATGGCTTCAACCTTTGATAAAACAGGAAAATAAATAAAGAAAAGGAAAAAAAAAAAAAAACTTACACGTCATTATCTGCTAATGTCAAGATGGTTGTGATTCATTCGAGCATGACCACGCTTATCCTTACCTTTCATTCGAAATAATCAATATCTATCCACCAACATAATAAATATCTGGATTCATGAGAAACTGTCGAATATTTTCATCAAAACAATCTATTTGTTGTATGAAAATACTATCGATTGTTGATCTATAAACAAGACATAAATAACAGAAGGAAGAACAAGCAAGCACAAACAGACAATCAAGAAGAGACCTAAAGAGGAGGTTAGATCTGTTAACCCCGGCTATGCAAGAGGAGAAGGAATAGGGTAGAACCACGGCAAGATGAACATCCACCACCAAACAGTCAGGAGGAAGAGAGAGCGATCTAGAGAGGGGACATGCATAAGGAGTAAAGAAGAAACATAACAAACATTAGCACATATTATATTGTGTGATCATTAGAAACATAGCCTCGAATAATGGGACACGATATATCATGACAATTATATATATATATATATATATATATATATATATATATATATATATATATATATATATATATATATATATATATTAACACCTCTCGTTAAAATACATTTTATAAAATACAGGGATCTACCCACTGGATTTGCTATAAAAAAAAAAAAAAATCCTGGTCCTCATTTTTTTGTGAAGTCTAGGCTCAAGATATCGCTGCAAAATGCATTGCACATATAGAAATAAAATAACAACAACTACATGGTCATTGTTTCAAATATGGGATCTGGATATTTTGCTCATCCCTCTATCTATGCATCAGATGGTCATATATCCTATACTCTTGTCAGCAAAACAATTGAATTTGTTCAAGAAAATGAAGCAATCGAAGGTGTGAACCTAAACGATGGGCTGAGATAGCCTTATTATCTCTTCAACACATATCAATGATAAAGACACTCACATAACGATTTATGTACGTTAGAGTTGTCATCCTCTTACCATTGAGTACAGACTGTTCCGGTGACAATGAAGACCTCTTTGATAGAGGGAAGGGAAGCTTCTCGGAGTATAACATGCAGTACATCCATGATTGACCTGTTGCATGTGCAGATGTTGCATTGCAAACTCAGAATTATTCAAAAGCTCCCCACTCACAGATGAGGCTCATACTTGATAATTCAGTAGAAACGAAGATAAAGCTAAAGTTGGTCCAATGATACGCATGGGATCCTTGCTTGGGGGAGCTATACTGATTGCTGCAGCTCGTGGTCGACAAGAATGGAGCCACATTCCAATAGGCCAAATGTGGCTTCATCTCTCCCTAAAGATGGAGGTGGGCACTATAAGAATATCGAGCAGAGGAAGATATCGAGCCATTCTCTATTCCTTGCACAATGCCTTCATCCTGTTCAGGCAACGCTCAAGCTTGTAGGATGACAACCAAAGAAGGGTTGGGCCGATGCTGTCGCTGTGAAAAGGCCATGCTGTTCTGAACTTGGCCCTGCTTCCCATCAAACAAGTAAGAAGTTCCACTTGGTTACTACTGTACATAATAATAAATTCCTTTCATTTTCGATTGATCAAATAAATATGAACTTCTGCCGGATTATTGCTTGCCAACTTGGCGAGTACCTGAATCAAAGTGCCTGCAGACTGCATTCCCGGCCCAATTTAGACGCACGACACACCCCAACTGGCCGTCTTTATAAAGCAAATTCGATGCATGCCATCCGCTGCTGCACGTTGCGTCAAAAGGGTGGTGTCCCTGCATACTGCCCTGTGATGGGCAGTTAGATAGTAGCAGTCAAACCTCTGCAAAAAATAAAAAAGAAAAAGAAAAAGGGAGAATTTTAGAAGGAAAAAACAGTGGAAGAAACCTAAATGAAAGTTAAGAGTCAATTTTTAAAATTTTTAATTTTAATTTTAATTTTTGTTAAGAAAATGGATGGAACTTGATATTTGAAGCTCTCAATAAAAATTCAATGCTCCGAAAGAAATTGTACAGGCTTGAGGCCATGGCCACCTTTAAATTATAAACATATTAAGAATAAACTATGGTCGTGTGAATGTCAAGCGCTGAATGGGCTTGTCCTGAAAATAGATCAATTTAATTTATTTGCAGTTTCAGATTACAACATAATTAAAGAATAGAAATAAACAGATGCAGTTTCAGATTACAACATAATTAAAGAATAGAAATAAACAGATGCAATTTCCTGCAACGGGAATAAACTTGAGGAGATCAACTTTAGAATTGGAGTATCAAGAAAAGGTTCAAAATGGCATCATCCTTGTGCATCTGTTTCCTCTAAAATTTAAATTTAATGTCGTCAATCTCATCAGTTCTTGCTGAGTATACCATAAAAAAACAACGCAAACAATTCTTTACAAGCACATATTAGCCTCAAAACAAGATTAGAAAAATTAAAGCCTCAGCAGTTCAAACATAATCTGACTTGCTGTTGAAAGTTATGTCCAATCTACACAACTTATAAACCATGAACCCATTGTCAATTAGACCAAACCAATATTATTTGTTGAAGAATCAACAAAAAAATAAATGTGCTTAAGTTTTTTGCCAAAGAATGAAGGAAAAAACATTGGTAATATACAATAGTCTTATTGAATCAAGGTGGATTTTGTGGCACTCATCAAGTTACAAGCTTTTTTGTGGATTGAAGGCAATAAGTAAATGTTTTGTTTAGCTCAATTATGATGTTTCAAATTCAAAAAAAAAAAAAAAAAAAAAGAGTATCAAAAGCATTTTCTTATACTTCATGAGATGCTTGTTCATTTTGAACGCTACTCCAACAAGTGGAAAATTACGAGCAAGATGTTGGTCTTCTCAACTCTCTCCATTGGATTTAGTGTTTAATATTTGTTAAACTTTAAAATACTTTTGCTTAAGCAATTTCAGTGCTACTAAATTTATACAACGTACATGTCTTCGTTATGCTGTCTTTACCGTTTCCTTTTCTTTTCTGAATCAAATTATGCCTTTTTTTAAACTCATCTTAATCCACATGTATCGCTTCCTTAGGAAGTATCTTGCTTATGATGAAAACAATCTAAATTAACCTATTTCACAAGATTTTTTTCTATGCGTAGGCTTGTATTATTAACACATACCTTCTAATCATTTTTCTCCTGGAAAATAAGTGAACAAACTCATATTTTATTTGAGGATGCAAGAAAGTAAAGAACAGAATGGTGATAGTGTTGATTCTGCGTGGAGACAAATTGATCAGTCAGTAAGTATTCAGTAGAACATCTTCGTTCTAAATTGTTAGACTAACTGAATTGATTCCATTATGCCTAATTCAAATAGAGGATCTGTTTCACAGGTGAATTAACTTTCGGATATTTGGTCACTTCGTGTGCAACAACAAGCTCCATCAGATACCATCAGTTGCTCTTTTGATACGACTACTTTGGAATCCGACACTTGTGTGCAACTATTGGGCACCTAATGGAGAGGGCTAAATGCCATCTAAAATTTTTCAAGGATGCACAAACCGATATGCACACATCTATCTCAAACCTTGAGCTCAAGGAAGAAAGCAAAGTTGCTAGAACGTGGTTGAAAGAGAGCTTAGTACGCCTTCAAAGTCTATGCCTCACTTTTCTGAAAGAGAAGTACTTAGGCTGTATTATACCAGGTTTAGTATTTGTTACAAGAATCAGCGAGGTTGTCAAAAACTTATTTACTGATGGCAAACCTTCTGATCTACAAGAGGTGATTGTTCCTTTTCCAGCCATTATGTGTTTATTAGAGATATAATTTGAAAAAAAAAAATCTCTAACTACAATTATTATTTTACAGATCGTAAACTCTGGTGGCATAGATCGTGTAGGGCATGATCGTCCAGGTAAACATTTTAAAGATGATGATGATGACGACGACGATGAGGATGACGATGATGATGAGGATGATGAGGAAGATGATGATGAAGAGGACGACGACGACGAGGATGATACGGAGGATGAGGATGATACGGAGGATGAGGATGATACAGAGGACGAAGATGATGACGATGACGAAGAGGAAGAGGATGAGGAGGATGAAGATGATGAGGAAGATGATTAGAATCCATTAACTGTTGGATCGTTACAGTCTCCTCATGTTGGTTATAAGAAATGCTCATTTAACTCAGATTCTAGCTGCAATTCAACTTTTTATTTTCTAGATCAGTGTCCTCAAGTGACATGATAGGATCACAAGACAAGTTGAACCAATTCATCACCAACCCCAGTTACAAATGTCTCCCAATTGAGAAGGTGATTGGTTCCTAGCTACTCAGATTGAGTACTACATGCCTTATGTTAGTAGGAGAGACTAAATTGGTTTACATAATCATATATAAAATCCATAAGGATTATGATAATTGTTTAATTATTTGGATCAACAACAATGGAAAGTATAGGTACACAAAAAAAGATATCACTTTCCAAGCAGACGGACTACAAATAAACAAAAAACGTTACTTCTGATTGCCAAGAAAAGGCTAGTCAATAAAAAATGATGTATATTATTAAATGCATCTAACATTTCTACCAATTTAAGCCTAACAGTTCGTCATATTAAAATCCAATTATGTGTGTATTCATTGGAAGACGTCATCTTGACAGAAATTATAACAAAAAAATACAACAGATGTAATTCCATGAAATTATTAGAACATGAGCAACCTATCCATTAGATCTATCAACAGTTAACAGCTACTCCAATATAAAGTGGCATAGAAATCCCTGCTAAATTCTCTTGGATTTGATGTTTCCAATTCTCCCTGTACGAATGAAGTTTCGGGCATTCCTTGAAACTCACTGAGTCACTGTTTGTATTAGAATATGCAAGGAAGGAATAAAGCAGTAGTATAATTTGAATGAAATTCTTGTTGACATGCTTATGATCCTAGTAGCCCAAGACTCCAAGTTCATTCTTTCAATGCCAGGGAAGAATCAAGGTAACAAATATGCGACAGGACCCAATATGCGTGGATGTCAATTCTGAAACACACAAAGGGATCAGTTTCAACAAGAATGGGGTACAAAAATTGGACTGTGGTATCCAAGACATATTCGGTTTGAGCTTGAGATGAAGTTTTACCAAGAGTTCAAGCTTGCAACTGCTTAATATCCACAAGCAAGATTGAAAGATCATTGTCAACTTAATGTTGTGAATTTGTTCCCATGGTTCGAAATGTGGCATGTGCGAATGATGATTGCTTTTATGTGAGAAAGAAGGACCACCCTTTTTAAATGGCCAAGTTTAGCTCCTGGGGAATAATAAGTTGCCATCAAAGAAATGTTGCCAAGGCACTTCTCTATATGTTTTTGTATGATGCAATTCTCTAAACTACTCTTGGCATCCTCTCAGAGAACAAAGAGGCAATTTGATGGAAAAATATTTCATATATTTTGATAACATGATCTAATAATGAAGGTAATGTGCCTCATGCAGGGTTATCATCAATCAGAAGAGGATCATCTCATGAAAATTCCTCAGAGAGTTGAGAGAATTTCTTCCCAAAGAATGATATTCAAGGGCAAACTATTACCAAAATGACTTTAAAAAGTTAATGAAATTTCATATATAGTTTTCTCCATATATCAAAGATTCGCCTTTATTTAGATAAAAGACAGCCTTGTGAAGTCTAGGCCATACCAATAGATCATCTTTACTATTGAAAATTCTTTAAACCATCTGTATTTTTTTCCTGTGGCTAGTGGAACTTATATGGACTAAGACGTCATGATTTGGTCTCTCTAATATCTACCTGATGTGTTAATATGTGCTACATAGATTTTTAACCTCCTACCATGCATGACTCAAGCAAGTTATAAATAGATTATTTAATGATAAGTATCATTCCATTCAGCATTGTATAAGCCTTATCATTCATAATTTCATTATGTGGTCAGGTTTTCCTTCAGATGAATAGATGCTACATCTGTTAGGAGACTCTTCGGAAGAGGACATGAAGGCTAGCCCGCCAGTACAAGAGTAGAGGACCATTGCGGAGCCGCAAGATATGACGGATGGAGCTCAGATTCAATCTAAGTTTGAGAAACTGACGTACTTTTTACTTTCGTTTTCTTAGTTTTATTTAGAGCTTTCATTATATAAGTTCTTATTTAGAACTTTTATTATATAAGTTTATTGATGGGCCACTCTGCTAGTGACTCAAAAACTCTTTATTGTTATATTATTATCTTTTTAATGGAACGCGAAGGGTTATTTTCTGCCGTTTATGGTAAAAAAAAAACAATATGGAACTTCTTATATGAGGAGAAATTCTTAGCTAGAGTATATTAATTTCAATTATAGTCAGAAAGGTCCACTTTCTTAAGGTATCAACATTATTAGGATTGAGAAAGAAAAAAATATTTCTATTGATTGTATTTATTTTTTTTCTCTTTTTTCTATTTTTCTTTTGAAAAATAATTCTTCCAGAGAAATTCTTCTACCTCTCCTCTCGTTGTTGACTGATACCTCATGCTTCTCCTTGCAATCTCAAGGATCACGATTTCTTGATTTGGCTCTCTAGTGGCGTACGTGGATCAAACATTCTCACTTACCAACGAGAATGTCATGATGCATTCTCAGGGGTGATTGTTAACTTGATCACCACAACCTCTACACTCCATTTAATCTTTGCGGCCGACATTTTTGTCTCTATTGCAGCTTTAAATCTTTCTCTAACATGAATTTGTCTCAACTCCGAAAGGTCCACTAACATCTATCCCTCGTCATAGTCCCTCTGCCCCTCTATCTCTACTTATTTTTAAATTTGAATCGCCAATAGAAGTCCAGGAATCCCAAATTTCATAAATTTACAGTCACATATGAGCAACAATAAAAGCCAGATATACCTTAACTTCCTTCCTTCCAACTATCGCCTTCCTAGCAGCAGCCTTATGCTGGAATGTGTAGAAAGAAAGAAATAATATAATTTTTAATTTTACAGCACGCCCATTACACACATGTATATGCATGATTATTATTCATGATGTTATTATTTGGGTAGATATACCCTGGCAACCCTCTTCCATCTCCAGACCAGACATAATTGGAGGATATAGCTCTTTATGGAGAGGATTGGTGCACTTGGAGGACTCATTTTACTTATGATTGTTATAGGAAGACTTTTGCTACTTATGTACTCTTTTAAAAAAAAAAAAATTTATTTTGTAATTCGAACCTTATTGTAGTTCTATTATTTACTTGTTAATGAAATGTGAAGGGACTCCATACTCTGTTTTGGTAATAAAAAAAAAGCTATCGCCTCCCTTGCCCCCAATGACCCAAACAACAAAACAAGCAATAATGAAAGTAAGAGTTAGCCTAACAATCCTAAGGACAACCCACAGTGCAAGGACCAACACAATTATGATTTAGCAAACAATGTGCATTATGACTCCTCTCCATTTGGCAAATGGAGTTGGACATTCAAATAGCCAAAAAGGAGCAGGGAGTTGGAGATAAATCATGATATTGCTTTTTGGTCCCAAGGCCTAAATTCTTCCTCCTCTTAAGGAAGAGTTGGAGATTTAGCCCGTCTCTTTGATTGAACAAACCAACTACTTCTAAATCTCTCTTCTAAAAACTCCAAGACCTAGTTTGGCAATGGTCGATGGAGAATAGTGGTTAGTTCTTTACGAAGCTAATGTAGAAATTTTAGCGATGATAGAACTTGTCAAATCAAGGTTAATGTACAACTCGATGTTGGGTGCAGGAGTAATGAGGTTTAAGGGAAAATGCCGGGGCTGAACAATTTTCCTTTTTTTTCCCCAGAAAACAAAACTCTACCCTCGGACCCAAACCTAATGAGTATGGGAATTTCCAAAGGAGCACACCCTTTTTTTTAGGTGAGCCCAATTTTCCTAGTGAGCACATCCTCTCTTTTGAATAGAAAGCATTTTACCTAGTGAACACACTATTAATTCCCAAAACACCCGCTCCGCTGCAGATCGCCGCTGTCGTTGCTTCGCCTCTACCTCCGTTGCAGATCGCCGCCTCCTCCTCCGTTTGCCCCCTCCTCCTCCACCTCTGCTGCAAATCGCCGTCTCCTTCTCTGCTCGACACCTCCGGAACTTGCCCCCTCCTTCGCTCCTCCGTCTCAGCCTCCGTTGCAGATCAGTCTCCGCTGCAGTCTCCGGAAGAGAAGGAGAAGAGAGGTTGATGATAAGGGTATTTAGGTTAAAAAAATCAATGGCAAAATTGTAATATTAAAGAAGTTTTTAAGTTGGCTCACTAGGAAAAAAGGTGTGCTCCTCTAGAAATTCCCGACGAGTATTACTAACTCTCTCGCTCCTCCTTTCGACTGTTTGACAGGGATTAGCCCAATACTCCTGCTAATCCTGTGCCAAACGAGCCCTAATTCCTAAGTCCTAACTCTACTCGACAAACGAGACTTACTTCATAAAAGATTAACTAACCGACCACTTATACATCTCAAGTATACAAGGATCATTATGCTCAAAAAGTATACAAGGATCATAAGTGAGATGATCAAGTTCTCACTGGATCCTATGTCAAGTCCCAACAAGTTACAATGTAGGTTTATGATTCCTGGTGCTGAGAAAATGTAATAGATAACATCGTTACTACTCGGATTCCATTCTTGATTGAGGGATACAAAGGGAAGGCAAATTATAGTAGATAATAAAGATCCAAAGAATAATGATGATCTCCGAATAGGAGTGAATTATTATTTTTTTAGATAAAAAACAGTGAGCTATTCCCCCATGCGTTCCATTAAAATGGTTTTAATAGAACTTACAAACAAGCTGAAAAAGAAAAGTATACATACCCAACCCAAAACAAAAGTGGACAATAACATAGCCTAGTACAAACTATATAGCCATAATAGTCTAGTACAACTCATGAGTGCAATCATGAATGCAGTCGGTGGGCGTCCATTGTCCCTACTCCTCATGCTCCTAGATGTCTCGCACCGCCTCCTCCTCACCATCTCCTGGATCTTCTATACCTTGTGGTGGTCTCAAAGTCTCCGTGACATTGTTTCGGAGATGAGTGACATGGGAGTTCGTCCATGAGTAGTAATACAGTAAATATAGTGTTCCATATTATAACCCTTATCAGTAAAAATTCATCTGTTTCTCTCCAATCATAGATTCCATGTTCTAGCAGATATGACACTCCTAAGCACGTTGGGACTACTACCCCTGATTTCAAATCGCGTCCATACTGATGACAAGATGTCCCCCCATAACTGAATGTTGTGCTGGTAAGCCACTTCTATCCAAATCACCTTAGAGTAAGGGCATTTCTAATATCGTGTGTGATATTGTTTCGGTGGGGCTAGGAGTGAATTATTGGAAAAGCAATAAATATCCATAACCCGAAAATCTCTCATTGAATTGGAACATTCCGATATTATTCACCCCCTTCATCAGATCCAGAAACCACACACAATCAAATATCAGCAGCTATATATAAGTCAATCACTCGACATCAATTCGAAAACTTCAAACCCTAGAGAGCAAAAGAAATCAGAATTGATATTTATGGGCCTTAATTATTAAAAAAAAAAAAAACAGAAAATCAGTCCTATAAAGATCGTAAGCTTGCCCCAGAAAATAAAATAAAAAACAATATTGCACAGCTCCCATATTATGTAATATTTGGGTTGAAATTGAATGACTAAATTCTGTACCATTCGAATGGTTTATATTGAAAGATAATGAAAATTAAGAGAAGGGTTACATATATTGTTCGAGGACTCACATTGCGTTCATGGTGATTGGAAGTCGGCAGCCGGTGAGGGTATGATATCGTTGTCTCTGATATTGAGGGCGCTGCAGCCGTCACCGAACCTGCCGCAGGGAGGAACGAGTTTGGAGTTGGAATGAGGGGAAGAGGAATGGAAACTTAAGGAGTTTCGAAAGGAGCACACCAATTTTCCCCGTGAGCCCACTAAATGGTGAGGGCTGAAAGCTGAGAAATGGGCTCACTACAAAAAAATAATGTTGTGCTCTTTCGGAAACTCCCGAAATTTATTAATTAAATATTGTATGTCAATTAGGCCCAGTTGTACAAGGCGCCAGATCTAGGCTCTGATTCGGAAAGGCATAAGTTCAAGCACAACTATGGGTTCCATCTCATATTTGTTGTCAAAGTGGATGTTCATTTAGTTTATAAAAAGATTATATTTTTCAACCCTTGAATTTATTGTTAATGCTGTTTGGAAATTTTAGTGAAATATAAAAGTTGGTGGAAATATAAATACCATAGAATTGTTTCTGGGGATTTCTGGAAAAAAAATGTACGAGTCCATAGGCTTTTATTTTACTTTGGTCCAATATAGAACACCAAAAAAGTTGCAGATACACATCAAACTAACTTAAGCACTTGGAAAAAGAATTTGGTTCTTCAAATTTTAATTTTTAAATATAATTATTTTAATTTTTAAATATAATATTTCTATAATGAAGGGTTAAGATCAAAATAATTCAAAGAGCTTTATTGAGTTTTAACTTAATTAGTTCAAATATACTGCTTAAAATTTTGTTTTTGCCACCTTAAACAAATAAAAAAGCAATAATATCCCTCTAAAATATAAGAGTGTGTGTATGTACGTATATGTGCGTGTATATTATATACATATACAATATGTATATGTCTATATATATGTATTTCAAATTAGCGTTGTTCAGAAACTAGCCACCAAACATATTTAATATCAATCGAAAATTAATTTTCAATCAGACAAAACTTATAAACACAAAAAGTAATGACAAATTTGTAAAATATAAAAAATTTGTAATTTTGTAATGACAAATTTGTGAAATATGACAAATTTGTAATATTTCACAACTTTAAGAGGGAGGACAAGGTGAGCAAAGTGGTGTAAGGGAAATTCTAAATGCACACGACACTGGAATTGTGAGCACCATTTTTCCCTATGGTGTGAATCTCTTTACTATTGGATGTGGTGCGTGTTTAGTATTTTCTCGGTGTGCTTAAATAGAATTTCCCTTGAAGTTACGAATCACAAAATTTGTACAGCCGGTGAGGTCCACCGGCTGATCGGTTCATCATGGAGCCATCGATGGTGGGACCACAAACAGAACATTTGTCCGTACACAAAGCTCACAACTTTGCTTTGCTTAAACCCCAAGTTCTCGATTTTCGACTTCTCATTTTAAAAAGCCCCTGTCTTCTCACAGGAATGCCTTGACTCGCAAGACGGGGGAGTGGGGGGAATTTCCAAAGGAGCGCACCTTCATTTTTTCCCTAATAACACCAATTGAAAATTTGATTTTATTTACAATTTTACTATTTAAATTTTAAAATAAAAATATTCTCATTTTCAATCTCTCTATTTTCTTTTATTTTCATATTCTCTATCGTCATTACTCTTCCGCCGCTGTCGCTATCGTCATCGCCGCCCCTATCCTCCTCCTCCACTTCAGGACCAATCGGCGCGACGACTTCGGCTTAAAGTATTAAATCCTAACAAAATCATAATTCTGAGTTTTTCTTTTTCTTTGCATCGATCCTAAAAGTTTTTCTTTTTTGGTTTAAGGAGTTTTGGTTGCATCGACGGAAATGAGGAGGAGCGATTTCGATGAAGATGGTTGGGAAATGATGACAGCAAAATCAAAGGTGTGCTTATTTTTCACTACAACCTCCAAATATTGATTCAGACTAGACAGTCTAGATCCACTATGGTGGATCCGAACTTACAGTCCCAGATCTAATTTATCGGATTTAGGCTAGACAGCTTGGATCAATAAAGTAGATTCAGAACTGTAAGTCCGGATTCACCATTGTTTAGTCCGAATTAATATTTGGAGCTAATATCCAATCACGAAATCAATGAAATCCTCCCCTCCATGTACCTTCGCATTATTATCTGTAAGTTTTGCTCTTTTCGCATCAATCTTAACCGTAATCACATGAATATTACTGAAATACAGAAAGAAGAGCAGAAGTGCATTCAGATTTCAAAACCATCCATTTCCCTTCAAATCAATTTCAATTTCAAGAACACCTTGTGACGAACTGGATGGTGTTTCCACCGACGCCGAAGAAGCAGCCAACGACAGGGGAGTGGGAGGCGGCATGGGACGTGTGACCGGCAGCAATTAACTCCGGAGTGATGGAGAACTAGTCCTCTTTATCCAGTTGGATGCTGTCATCGTATTTGGAGAAGAGGGAGAGTGGCGATGGAGAGGTGGTATTTGAAATTTTAAGTGTGCTAGCTAGACAAAACTCTCTATTTTCGTAAGCGAGGAGGGCTCCCTAGTAAAGGTGGGCTACCTAGGAAATAAGGTGCGCTCCTTGGGAAATTCCCGGGTGGGGTCCGATCGATGAACAACCTCGCCGCCGGCGCCACCTCGGCCGGCCGGCGCCGGCGGTGCTGCGACCCGATCCCGTCCCCTGTCCCCTGCCTCCTCCTCCTTCTCTTCCTCGCCGGCCTGGCCGTTTCCCTCTTCATTCTTGTGGTCGTCCACAACGCCTTCTCCCTCGCTTTCCTCCTCGTCCTCTCTACCCTTGTTGTGGGGTTTGTGGTGTGGAATCTGTACAATTTCAGGAACAATGGCACCCTGTTTCTGTTTCTCGATCGGATGCCCGTCTCGGACCTCCGCAATGCAAATGATGGCGAGATTGTCAAGATCACCGGGGTAACTCTTTCAGTTTAAAATTTGTCTGTTTTTGTTTAGATTTATTTGCTTAATTTTGTTTTTTGCCCCCATATTTGGTTTATGGGATTAATATTTAATACTGAGATTAATAATCCTCTCTATGATTTTTAGTTTTCTGTTCGTCTTGCAGGATAACTAATATGAAATTAATATGATTCATGTAATCATATTTTTATTTACCACTGCAGATTTGGAGATAAAAAAAAAATAAAGATAGTTTTGATTGATAAAGGACAATGATTGTGTTCAGAAATAAATAATAGAGAGAAAAATATCCTCCAAATTCAAAGGGATAACAATGAAAAATTATTAATTTTTGGGATGTGGGATTAATTAGTCCCAAATTGGGAGGATTACTAATTCTATGAGAGAACTTATCTCACTCACTTTGGCAAACATAGGGTTGAGTGGGATCAGTCATCATAATATCCCACTTAAATCATCCCATGTAATCTATCCAGACAAACATGACCTTTAATATTTCGATTTGAACAAAATGTAGGTTGGATATTCAAGTGTCTATATTGGTCTGGGTTCCTAAATTAGCTAAGAATTGAGCTTACAACCGGCATTGCATTGAACAATTCCAAATTTGAGAAGCGGAGGCAAGAAAAAGCAAAATCAATATAATTATTGATTGCTATCAGCAAATTATTGGTACTGATTCTTGAGTAATCTTGCAACATTTAGAGGAAAGTATAGGAGGAACTCATTAGAGCGGTTTTTTGTTCATCTCTTTGATTCTCCTAGTAATCATATTAAATTATTAAAGATGAGGGGAGCAACATCTGAAAGAAGCCAATAAAAGACAAAGCCAAAAATGGTAGGCTAGTAAAGATGAATCAAATCACGTAGGTTTCAGATAATTGATGTAGGTTCTTACGATCACATGTAATGTTAATAGTACCAATTCAAATTATGATCTGGTTATATTTATTTTCATACTTGGTTAGAATCTATGTTTTCATCGCTTACTATTTCAGCTTGGTCTAAGGAGACTAGGGGATCACCGAAGAAAGGAGTGGCCATTGATGTTCTGGCCACCAATCTCATAGTCCCCAAAGGTTGCCACCAATCTTGTAGTTTCCCCAAAGACTGCCTGCCCCCACCCTAAGGAGGTTGACATCAAGGTTACACTTTATTGGAGAGCAGGTCATGGCTCTCCTTGTTAAGTCAAGAAGATTCCTTTAATTGAATATGCAGTGGCAAAAATATTAGGGAGGTAGAAGAGTAGACAAAATATAGAACCAAGAAATCTATAAAAAAAAATAAGGAGACAGCAGTCATCGCCTCGATCACAAGCACTGACAACAAGTCCAAAAAAAATTCTCACCAACTAGGGGTCACATTGGAGTAGCAAAAGGGTGGGTTCTTATTTTGCATGAAAAGAGGACAGTAGTGTCCCTTCATCCTTTGTAGGTATTGTGATAAATTGGATACAGGATCAACGAATGTCCCATTATCCCCAAAGATCAACAAATCATCTTCTATGCTAGCAAAGACACAATGCTAGTGAAGATACAGCTAAACCGCATACCAAGAGATTCAAATGGTTCTAATTGCCTTCCCGCTCTCTACGTAAGGTTTCAGAGTAGGGTAAGCAAGGCGGGCTACTTCATTGGTGCCTGTGTAACGCCAACTCAGGAGCCCATGGCACGGAGGGTAGTTGTGGGGACTTGTAAAGAGGGCCTGGCCCAAAAAACGAGCCCTCTTATTTTCATCCCCAACTTTAACCAAGCAACAGAAAGATAACTGAGACTATCTAAATTTATGGTGGTTAAATATTCAGAATATGGGGACCCAGTTACGGAGGACATAGATCAATCCTATTCAAGTTTGCAAACTAAAATTAGTGACAAGGGATAACCCATAGCCGGAGGACTTGACTGCACGGTGGGGAGAACCGACGTTGGAGGTTGGTGCTTCAGTCGAGGAGTATGGGGGAAGTGTCAAGAACCTTTTGCTCATGAATGAGAGGGGATCAAACTTTGATCTCTTTTCTAGGGCCATTCTTGACAATCTTGCTCTGGTTGATCAGGTGGGCCTTAGGGATAATGCTAATTAAGAAGTAAATTTTAGACTCCAGCCAGAATTGGATTGGACTGGTCAAACAAATTGTTGGGCTCTTGTAATAAAGCAGACAATTCAGTTTTTCGACAATGAGCAGTTTTCAACAAGTTTGAACTAGATAGGGCTATTTGCAACTTTCCATGACTTAAATAAAGATTTAATGTTTTTTTGAGAAATACTATGACCATAGAGAATATAGCTAGAGGTGACAACTCTTGTAGAGGATTGAGACACAGGAACCGACAATCCTCTTGCCTTCTGAAATGATTGTGCAACAAAAATATAATTCTAAGCAATTGTGCCCCTCACGGACCAGCATGGAGTGGGTACTTATAATAACATGGGTTTAGATGGGAAATGGGTGACACTACGGAGGAGGTTACTTTGGTTGCTTGTGAGCGTTCGACTCACATGGAAGAGGGAAACATGGACTCTTTTGGGGAGGCCTCAGAGCCCCTCTATCACATGGGCTGAAATTAATCATGATAGAGAGGCCAGCTAGAGAAATGAAGAAAATACTGCTCTCTCTTGTTTGCATCAACAATTTAGAAAGTGGCTCTCTTAATTTTAAGTTACTTGTCTCATACTAGAGTGCATGTATGGAAGATAAATTGGTTCATACTTTGAAATGAATATTGGCTCAGAACAATTGTCTCATGGGATCAAGAAAATAATTAGAAATTGAGAACTTGGGCTTGAGTTTTTCAATACTATTCAGGCTCATGGGCCTAGGGAGTATCAATGGAAAATTACTTGAGCTAGGGAATGAAGTCCGATGACTCATATAATAGAAGATGACTGCACAGACATCAAGGGATATGTCCTTGTGCCAATGATAAATTTATTTATTTTCTATTGTCTATCTTACATGAAGATCATTATGATCTCATATTAGCACGCGATGACCTGGTCCATATAATTTGTCGGCTTAACACATTACAAGGACCTTTCTCTTTAATTAAGATCTCAAAGTTTGTAGAATGAATATTCCTCCATCTCCTTATTGTCTTGATTATCTTGGAATAACCAAGCTTAGATGAATAAGCTCTGCTCTCTTCACTATTCTATAGATGACTATTTTGACCTATACAATTAAAACAGTTCAAGGTGTTTAGTACTCTTAATTAATGAGTTTGAGGCATCATATCATATGTATAAAGATCAACAATATGGAGGCTGTTAATCCTAACTAGTGGTTCGTGGTGATGGACTCAGTACGTGAAAGCTGTGTGTAGAAGCTATAAGCAATTTCATGATATTTTTGATTGATTTGGTTCAATTAAGGAGTTCTTTCTCCCAAATTCGAAGCTTCTTTCCCTTATTATGGTGGCATTTCTTTCTCTCACTTTGGGGGATTTTCATGTATGCCTAGAAATCACTCTCCCGAAAAAAGGAAAAATAATATGTTATAATTATCACATTTGTAATCTCCTAACATTAATCACATTTTGAAAGCATGTTAACTTAGCGAGTAACAATTCGTGCTCCCAAGATGATAGTTCTAGGCATGTTTAAAATTCAGAATTAGTATTAGAATCTTTTAAACATTTATGATATTAAAAGCAACAATATCGGGCATAACGAATTGACAAATCATAAATATCGGCAATATCAAACTCATATTATATGGTATATCGTCTTATCGTCTATATGATACCTCATGATCTGGTATGATTTAGCGATGTATATCGGTATCAGCCGATATTTAAAACCTTGGTTCCAGGTTTGTTATCCAATGATGTTGATCAATGGATTTAAATTGGGTAGTTAATGTGACATTGTTAGAAAAATTATCGTTGATCACATCAGCTAAACATTACAATATGAGTTAGTAGATATGTTCTTTATATTAAATCTTTGTTTTTTTTATATTTGTCCACTAAATCTTTGTATTATCTTCATTGATTGCAAAATAATGCAAATTCAAATAAGTTGACCACTTTCCAACATTAAAATAGAATCATATAGAATATTTCATTCTCTTTTAAGTTATGACAAAATTATTAACTTAATTATACCCCATTAGTTATTTTTTAAGAAAAACCTAACACAAATTATCAGAAAATCTCTCTCTCTCTCATCACAAAAACCCAATCATTTTTCTCTCTTTCCAATCCTACCCAACAAACAACCAACCCTATAACATATCGTTGCCGACAAGGTTTTAAATGTTGGATATAGCAAATATATCGGTTGAAAAAATTTCATAGCAGATATCATTATTGAGGAGATATCGGGGATATTTAGCAAATATCGGATGGCAATATCAGATTATAAATATACATGTCCTCCTATTTTAAAACAAATATGAATAAGACAATACATGTATATATCATATAAAACTACATAAAATATCATATATACATATTTAGAATATATTTGCCTAGACAGCTGACTTATATTGATGAATCTATAATCACTAAGAGGCTAATCAGTTTACTTACTAAGAGTTTTAGTTTTTCACAAATTATGCACATGGGTTTAGTTTGGACAAAAAAGGAGGAAAGAAGGAATAAAATGAGGGTAGAAATGCTATTTGTCCCTTGGGTTGTTATAAACTAACCTGAGGGGTAAAGTTATTCAATTTTGACAATTTAAGTGGAAATAAGAAAAATACAAACATTCTCATCCAATTTTTTTCTCGGGCACCGGTAGCGGGGGGTCTGTAAAAGCCCTAACTAGTATTCAATATCTTGATATATTGTTTTGGCCTCATTGCTGCAATATCTAGCACGACAACTGTAAAGTCTTTGTCCCAAATTTTTGAGGGGTTGACTGCCTGAATCCTTGTATTTTATTCAGTCCTACAAGGGCCAAACAACTAAGGTTAAATTAGCTGCTATCATATCCTAATTTATTGCCTCTATCAAAGTCACTTAGTCCAAGCTCAAGTCCTCATTTCTTCATTAACCATAATCTTATCAGTGCTTTCTAATCAGGCACTTATGGCCTCCATTGCACATACAAAAATTATCTCTATCAGTTCCTCCTTATTTGATAAAGATCTGATTTAAGTATAATGCTGTATGTTTGCTACCTGTTGCAATCCTTTTTTATCCTGGCTTGGGACAGCCAGTTATAAGTCAGCACAAAACCTTGGGTTATATAGTGACAGAGTAAGACACTAAGCACAAAGTTACCCACTATTGTATAAGTGATATATGTGAATTGCATGTGAACGAGCACATTATCCAAATCCATTATGTCCATCATCCTAAAATGAGAGAGTAGGAGATATGTAGGTCAAATTCACTTTAGTTATATATGACGCATGAAATTTGCTCCTCATCAGACTTGTTGTATTATCTGTTCAGATAAATTTTTCATATTGTTTTTATATCAATGCTATTCTGTTTAGTTGGACGTAGAATTAGTTTCAGTTGTACGCAACTCCAAGATTTATTCTCCATAAGATTAATACTTGTCCTTGTTTACATATCTAGTCACTGCTTGGCTGATGCATGTGGTTCCGAACACTTGGAAAAACAAGTGGTGTGCTGGGACCTCTATGGAAACAAGTAGACTTTCGAACGAGTAGATCAAAATATTTTTCTATCAATATATGATGGACTGAAATCTTTTTCATTTATTTTTTTCTTTTTTGCAGCTTCCACATACCAAAGAATAACCTTTTAGCCTGAATTTTTTATTTCTGTGCTCCATACAATATGTGAAACAATAATAACTTTCTTAAACTGACAATTTTTTTGTTCTTTGATGATCACAGACTGTTTCTTGTGGGGAACTTGCTTTGGTGTCCTCTTATGAGAAAATTGAACGATGTATCTATTCATCAACTCTTCTGTATGAATATGGAGGGTTTGGATCACAGATAAGAGGTGCTGATAGCCTATGCTTCAGGTGGAACTTAACATATGTAGAGGTATAAGAAGATTCCGATTGTACAAGTTGCTTTTTTTTTTTCTGTCATCTCATTTGATTAGCACGTTAGTGCTCATCCAAGTAATATTGTTCAGAATTTTAGAACGATGATATTCCATTTACTTAGTCCTTTGTACAATTGAAATTTTAAGTGGCTTGTGATTCATGAGCATAGAGGTGAATTGCTTTTTTTATTAGGGTTTTTACAAATTTGTCCCTTACATCTTTAAAAATTAGAATTTAGTCTCCCAAATCTTCATATTTATAATTTAGTCTCCCAAATACTTTAAGTTACTACAATTTAGTCCCTCAGTCATATTTTTGGCCTGAATTTTCCGTTGTACCCCTGAGTTACTTCATTTTAGTCATTTCTTCCCTCTTCCTCCTCTCTTTCTCTTTTTATTGGGTTCCCCTCTCCATTCTTCTCCTCTCTCTCTCTCTTCTCTCTTCTTATTGGGTTCCTCTGAGTTACTTTACTTTAGAAATTAATTGGGAGGGAAGAGAGATAGGAGAAGAATGGAGATGGGAGCCCAATAAGAAGAGGAAGAGAGGAGGAAGAGGAAAGGAATGACTAAATTGAAGTAACTCAGAGGTATAATGGGAAATTTGGGCTAAAAATATTGCTGGGGACTAAACTGTGATAACTTAAAGGATATGGGAGACTAAATTATAAATATGAAGATTTGGGGGGACTAAATTCTAATTTTTAAAAGGGACAGATTTGTAAAAACCCCTTTTTTATATGATAAATTGCCACTCTCTATAAAACCCAAGTTTCTTGCTAAGCTTTGTGATCAACATAAAGAAGATATTGGCTTTTGGATTATCCACTAGAACAAGTTTGATCTAAACCCGTTCTTCAGTGATAAAGAAACAAAACTATTTATTACTCATATCATAGTGCTTTGAACTCAAGGTTCAACCGTCAACCATTAATATTGACAGTTTTTCTTTTTCTTTTTTCTTTTAAATTTGCAAATAAAATCACTTAACTCAATGAGCGAGTAATTGAATCCAACATACTGAAATGAAAGGAGAAATTTTCTTGGTCTGATTACTTATCAGATTTTTATTTAAACGATTACATCCTCCCAGTCAGAGAATGCATATGTAAATTCTTGAGACTTTGTACGTGACTTGACTCTGAAAAGAAAAGATTTTGATGTCTTCAGACAGTTTCTTCACTCCTAAATTTTCCCCTGTAGCAATGGAAATATTTCGTTTTATGCTTTTAAAAAAAAATTAGATTGCTTTTACCAATTTTATTTTTATTTACATCATCCTAATGTAACTACATCGCCTTTATATATTCTGTTGTTCTCAGTACTAATCACCTACATGTCTGTCAGAGGTGCATTGCAGATTTTTTTGTCACTGATACGAAGTCTGGTGTCAGAGTTTTGGTGAAAGCCGGCTCTGGTTCCAACATATATCCTGTTGTCACAGAAACCCAGATTGTCAACGTTTCAAGCAAAAATAGAGAACTGTCTCGTACCCTGAAGAAATGGCTAGAAGAACGCCATCTTTCAGCAGAACCACGCCTACTACGTCTCAAGGAAGGGTATGGTAACTTCTTACTGCTTTCTGTTCGGAATTCCATATTATTCGAAGCACTGAATATTTTCCCTTGACAATAACAGATACATGAAGGAGGGAAGTTCTTTGACAGTAATGGGAATGTTGAGCCGAAAGAATGGTGTTCTTATGATAGTTCCACCGCCTGAACCCTTGACTACAGGCTGTGCGCTGAGAAAGTTTCTCCTTCCAATTGATGTTGATGGGTTAGTTTTGATATATCATAGAGATGATTCAGTGGTTACTAACCAAATTACTTGAATTTTGGTGCTAATCGTAGCTTCCTGTGATCAGAAAACATCAAGTTGAGGTGAGTTTTGCTCAATGACAGCCTTTTTTCTCAGTGCTTTCAAATTTACTTATTATCTTCTTCGTCTTGTTTAGATTCTTTATATATATATATTTTAATTTCCGATTGAACTTGGTCTTCTTGCACGTTTAATCGCAAGAGTAAGAAATGGATTTGGATAATTTTTTATTTGTATCAACTTCCATCTCTTTTGTTGGGTTGAGTTGATGCCACGGAGTTGGCACTCTGCAAATAAACAACAGAGTTGAAGGATATCTTTAGAGGGTTACTCATGAATATGTCTAATTCAATGCTTTTGAGTAGTATACGCATCAGAAGTGGCCGTGGCCATGTCCAGTCCAGAACAAACCTGGTTCTGGGTTTTAGTTGTTGGAATTCATTGTTCTTGTTTGTTAATATTATCGATAGGATTTATGTTCTTTTAGCTGTCTATTTCTTTGTTCTCTATTTCTTCGGGTCATGGATCAGGACGGTAATGGACGCATCTATGTGTCTATTTTTGGCTCGTTTTATATATAATTTTTGAATTAAAAAATAAAATAAAATTTTTACTTTTAATTTACGATCCCTCCCTGCATCAACTTTTGGTGCTTGAGAACCTTCGGCAAGCATCCCCTATAGCACATGGAATTATCTGCATTTTACTCTTTTTCTAAAAAGGGTTTTTACATATCTGTCCCTTACATCTTTAAAAATTAGAATTTAGTCTTCCAAATCTTCATATTTATGATTTAGTCCCTCGAATCCTTTAAGTTATCACAATTTAGTCTCCAGCTATATTTTTGGCCCGAATATTCCGTTATACCCCTGAGTTATTTTACTTACTCCTCCCTTCTCTCTTCCTCCTCTTTTCCCCTTTTTATTGGATTTCTCTCTTTATTCTTTTCCTCTCTCTCTTTCTTCCCTCTTCATATTGGGTTTCCCTGAGTTTTTTCACTTTAGAAATTAATTGGGAAGGAAGAGAGAGAGAAAAAGAATGAAGAGGGGAGCTCAATAAGAAGAGCAAGAGAAGAGAAAGAGGAAAGAAATGACTAAAGTGAAGTAACTCGTAATGGGAAATTCGGACAAAAAATAAAGTTAGGGACTAAATTGTCATAGCTTAAAGTATTTGGGGACTAAATTATAAATATGAAAATTTGAGAGACTAAATTTTAATTTTTAAAGATGTAAGGGACAGATATGTAAAAACCCCTTTCTAAAATAATGCTTCAATGATCCGGGGCGGTCCCACACTCGAAAGTAGGCAGCTGTGCCCTTTGAATTTATTTATTTTTTGATCTGGTACTTTCTATTTTGGAAAGAAGTTCAAAGCGGTCCCTCTTTTATCCCCAATTTTCTGAAAATTTCAAATATATAAAGTGCAATTATGAGAGATTAAGGACTTGATAATTATTTGAAGATAAAATTTCATTTTTTTGCTAAAAAAATATTTTTTTAATTTTATTTTAAACTAAGGAAACATTAATAAAGTTCAATATTTAAATGTCGATCTCATTCAGGTTAATACATGTGCGATGCGGACGCGACATATGTGTTTTAGTTGCCTCATCGACATATGTGTTTTAGTTGCCTCATCGGTTTTGGATTGTAACAAGAGTTATTAAAAACAAGCATAAATATTAACTACATTATCATACTTATATTATATGAAATAGGCATCTATGTTAGTATTGTCATGTGTAAATTTGCATAAAAGTTATGAATAAAACTATGGGAGCCCAATAAGAAGAGGAAGAGAGGAGGAAGAGGAAATGAATGACTAAAGTGAAGTAACTCAGAGGTATAATGGGAAATTTGGGCTAAAAATATTGCTGGGGACTAAACTGTGATAACTTAAAGGATATGGGAGACTAAATTATAAATATGAAGATTTGGGGGGACTAAATTCTAATTTTTAAAAGGGACAGATTTGTAAAAACCCCTTTTTTATATGATAAATTGCCACTCTCTATAAAACCCAAGTTTCTTGCTAAGCTTTGTGATCAACATAAAGAAGATATTGGCTTTTGGATTATCCACTAGAACAAGTTTGATCTAAACCCGTTCTTCAGTGATAAAGAAACAAAACTATTTATTACTCATATCATAGTGCTTTGAACTCAAGGTTCAACCGTCAACCATTAATATTGACAGTTTTTCTTTTTCTTTTTTCTTTTAAATTTGCAAATAAAATCACTTAACTCAATGAGCGAGTAATTGAATCCAACATACTGAAATGAAAGGAGAAATTTTCTTGGTCTGATTACTTATCAGATTTTTATTTAAACGATTACATCCTCCCAGTCAGAGAATGCATATGTAAATTCTTGAGACTTTGTACGTGACTTGACTCTGAAAAGAAAAGATTTTGATGTCTTCAGACAGTTTCTTCACTCCTAAATTTTCCCCTGTAGCAATGGAAATATTTCGTTTTATGCTTTTAAAAAAAAATTAGATTGCTTTTACCAATTTTATTTTTATTTACATCATCCTAATGTAACTACATCGCCTTTATATATTCTGTTGTTCTCAGTACTAATCACCTACATGTCTGTCAGAGGTGCATTGCAGATTTTTTTGTCACTGATACGAAGTCTGGTGTCAGAGTTTTGGTGAAAGCCGGCTCTGGTTCCAACATATATCCTGTTGTCACAGAAACCCAGATTGTCAACGTTTCAAGCAAAAATAGAGAACTGTCTCGTACCCTGAAGAAATGGCTAGAAGAACGCCATCTTTCAGCAGAACCACGCCTACTACGTCTCAAGGAAGGGTATGGTAACTTCTTACTGCTTTCTGTTCGGAATTCCATATTATTCGAAGCACTGAATATTTTCCCTTGACAATAACAGATACATGAAGGAGGGAAGTTCTTTGACAGTAATGGGAATGTTGAGCCGAAAGAATGGTGTTCTTATGATAGTTCCACCGCCTGAACCCTTGACTACAGGCTGTGCGCTGAGAAAGTTTCTCCTTCCAATTGATGTTGATGGGTTAGTTTTGATATATCATAGAGATGATTCAGTGGTTACTAACCAAATTACTTGAATTTTGGTGCTAATCGTAGCTTCCTGTGATCAGAAAACATCAAGTTGAGGTGAGTTTTGCTCAATGACAGCCTTTTTTCTCAGTGCTTTCAAATTTACTTATTATCTTCTTCGTCTTGTTTAGATTCTTTATATATATATATTTTAATTTCCGATTGAACTTGGTCTTCTTGCACGTTTAATCGCAAGAGTAAGAAATGGATTTGGATAATTTTTTATTTGTATCAACTTCCATCTCTTTTGTTGGGTTGAGTTGATGCCACGGAGTTGGCACTCTGCAAATAAACAACAGAGTTGAAGGATATCTTTAGAGGGTTACTCATGAATATGTCTAATTCAATGCTTTTGAGTAGTATACGCATCAGAAGTGGCCGTGGCCATGTCCAGTCCAGAACAAACCTGGTTCTGGGTTTTAGTTGTTGGAATTCATTGTTCTTGTTTGTTAATATTATCGATAGGATTTATGTTCTTTTAGCTGTCTATTTCTTTGTTCTCTATTTCTTCGGGTCATGGATCAGGACGGTAATGGACGCATCTATGTGTCTATTTTTGGCTCGTTTTATATATAATTTTTGAATTAAAAAATAAAATAAAATTTTTACTTTTAATTTACGATCCCTCCCTGCATCAACTTTTGGTGCTTGAGAACCTTCGGCAAGCATCCCCTATAGCACATGGAATTATCTGCATTTTACTCTTTTTCTAAAAAGGGTTTTTACATATCTGTCCCTTACATCTTTAAAAATTAGAATTTAGTCTTCCAAATCTTCATATTTATGATTTAGTCCCTCGAATCCTTTAAGTTATCACAATTTAGTCTCCAGCTATATTTTTGGCCCGAATATTCCGTTATACCCCTGAGTTATTTTACTTACTCCTCCCTTCTCTCTTCCTCCTCTTTTCCCCTTTTTATTGGATTTCTCTCTTTATTCTTTTCCTCTCTCTCTTTCTTCCCTCTTCATATTGGGTTTCCCTGAGTTTTTTCACTTTAGAAATTAATTGGGAAGGAAGAGAGAGAGAAAAAGAATGAAGAGGGGAGCTCAATAAGAAGAGCAAGAGAAGAGAAAGAGGAAAGAAATGACTAAAGTGAAGTAACTCGTAATGGGAAATTCGGACAAAAAATAAAGTTAGGGACTAAATTGTCATAGCTTAAAGTATTTGGGGACTAAATTATAAATATGAAAATTTGAGAGACTAAATTTTAATTTTTAAAGATGTAAGGGACAGATATGTAAAAACCCCTTTCTAAAATAATGCTTCAATGATCCGGGGCGGTCCCACACTCGAAAGTAGGCAGCTGTGCCCTTTGAATTTATTTATTTTTTGATCTGGTACTTTCTATTTTGGAAAGAAGTTCAAAGCGGTCCCTCTTTTATCCCCAATTTTCTGAAAATTTCAAATATATAAAGTGCAATTATGAGAGATTAAGGACTTGATAATTATTTGAAGATAAAATTTCATTTTTTTGCTAAAAAAATATTTTTTTAATTTTATTTTAAACTAAGGAAACATTAATAAAGTTCAATATTTAAATGTCGATCTCATTCAGGTTAATACATGTGCGATGCGGACGCGACATATGTGTTTTAGTTGCCTCATCGACATATGTGTTTTAGTTGCCTCATCGGTTTTGGATTGTAACAAGAGTTATTAAAAACAAGCATAAATATTAACTACATTATCATACTTATATTATATGAAATAGGCATCTATGTTAGTATTGTCATGTGTAAATTTGCATAAAAGTTATGAATAAAACTATGGGAAATTCTAATTGCGCACCACACTTTTCTTAGTGAGCTCCATCTCCTAACTTATAAGTAACTACAATTTATAACTACAAACTTTCCATTTATGACAAAAAAAATCCTTAACCTCTTTTTTTTAGAGAGCATCATTTCTACCATTCCCTCACTTTTTTTCTTACCCTTCATCTTCTTCTTTCTAACCCATTAGAAAATATTTTTTTCCCGTGCACCCAAATACAAAATAGAATAAAATAAAATCTTGTAGACCCTGAATCCCCTAGAAAAACTTAATTTCACTAGTTGCGTCAGTGTATAGGGTTTGTTTGAGAATTTTTTTTTTTTTTTTTTGACAAAACCAAAAAGAAAAATCTATTGTTGATGGAGGAGAGAAATTGCGAAAGATGGAGAGTAAGAAAATAAAATTGGTTTCATTGCATTAATGTCCTTGTTTAGAGGTATATATAAACTATTTTTTGACTCAATTTCAAACTTAATTTGATTTACTAATTATAATTAACGGATTTGGAGTTTTTTTTTTCTGAAATTTTGAGAAGCAGCAAGTCGCGTCTGGGTTATGAGGACGAAAACTCTATTTGGAGGGGCAGCCTCGGAAAACTTGTCCACTGGTCTGAGTTGCCACCCTGTCTAGTATCTCCACTGGCCGGGGCTGCAACTTCGGACAGTGGTTCCTCCTGTTGGGGTGTCAATTATTTGGGGGTGGCAATCCCAGACTTCTCCTCAACTAGTCAAGGCAATCCCAGACTTCTCCTCAATCTGAAGCTATAGATTGCACGACCTGAGACTGGCAGCCTGGGACGGATAAGTGGATAGACCATCGGCTTGGGATTGTACGCCTGGCATGCAGGAGGCGAGCGGGGGAAGTTGAAGGGAGAATGAGGCGGAGCGGGGAGGTTTGATGAATGGGTTTCCAAATTTGAGACGCTCAACCGCAGAGGTGGTTATAAGGTTAAAGTTGGAATAATAACGAATCTCACTAAGAAAAAATTACTATGTTTCAAAAATACATGATGCTCACTAAGAAAATGAGGCTCATTAAGAAAAGTGTGGTGTTCATTTAGAATTTCCCAAAAAATATAGGGGTTTTGCTTTGTTCCTTGCACTCCCAATGAGCTGAGCTGTCTGGACAACTTGATTCCCAAATAACTTCGATTCTCACGTTCGGTTGCTGGGATTCGCCCTTGTCTGTGATCTTTTTATAACCCTAATCCAATCTTATGTGTTGCTTAGCTTGCCGTTAGGTGCTAGATCTTCCATATCAGCTGTGATCCTCTTGGAGAGGGATACAGTTTACGATGCAACATGAGACAACCTCATCAACTGTAGAACTAGCGGTATGAGAAAAAAAATGGATTTTCTACCAATTAATGTAAGATGAGATTTTTTTTACGTGCCTACAAACCTTTTTTTTCCACAAATCAGAGAGGAGATAGTTTATTTTAGAAAATAAAACTTATAAATAGATTGATATGGAGTTTGATTAGGCATCTTTATTGAATCCCTTTTTGGTTTTTCAGTGGATTTTTTTTTTTCTTTTTTTTCATTTGGGAGTATGCCAAAGTATCCCTATTTTCATAGCAAAATACAATTAATATAGTTCTCTTTTTCAATAAAAACCCAAATAAATCCCTTGAAAGTTTTAAAACCTTTTTTTTATTATGACAAGATAATCATTGTATTTTGTTTTAACATGTCTATTGTCTAGGTTTATAAAAGTCTTCCTTAATGGCAATCACCTCAATGGCAATCACATTGCTAGTTGTTGTAAGAATTATTATGAGTTTCCTTATTTGTTAGTCTTCATATCTCAACAAAATCTAATCATTGTTTAATAAAGTTTTAGTAATAACTCATTGTTTAATAGATTTTTAGTGACAATAATCAATATATTTCTTTTAATATATTAGTCAATATAACTATTTTTTTAGAGTAAATAATTTTAAAAGTAACTATAAAAATCATATAAACTATATGCCTATCATAGTCATATTCAATTATGAGGTTTATCAGTAATATAGCAATTTATAAGATTTCTATATTTTAGTTCATTTTTATAGGAATTATTGTGTGTTTATTTAGACTATAGGAATATATTGTGTTGGAAACAAAAATAAGGACTAACTTGTGTTTCAACCAAATTAATGAGACTAATTTATCATGATTCCTTCCTTTTTATTTTATGTCATGCCCACACAAACACAACTTGCTCCTCAGTACAGTCTGCTCAACTCTTCCATTTTTGCTTATGATGCTCATGACTATGAGGGAAAAAAAATGGGTTAATTACAGTCAGATCCCTTCGTAGTATTGGAATTGTGTAAGTTAACACCTCTGAAATTTAAAACTCTCAAAAAACCTCTGGGCATTCTAACGGCGTGAACTGGATGTGAGTTAGGGAGCACGTGATGTGCACGTGTTATGAAAAGTCTAAAATGCCCTCAGGGAAGATGAGAAGCAACGGAGCAGCAAAGCAAAGCCAACTTAGGGCATAGGGCGTTCCCAAATCTCCCTTAATCCCCTCCTCCCTCTTCATCCTGCTCCATTCCCTCCCTCTCTCCCTCTCTCTCTCTCTCTTGAGGCCAGAGAAGCAGCGAAGAAGAAGCAACAACACTTGCTACTCTTAGTTGCTGCTAGCAGCTGCAGCAGTAAACACAGCTACTACTGCAGCAGCAGCTTGCAGACTGCAAGCTGCTGCAGCAAAGAGCAGCAGCTAGAAAAAAATGCTTCATTTGTTTGTTATCTGTTATGTAAGGAAAATCATACTCAAATCTTAAGTTTAATAGAATTTCATATAAAATAAATCCTAAAAAATAGAGAATCTTAAGTTTAATTGTGTTATTCGGTTGAAGGAGAAGAGGGGGACGGGATGAAGAGGGGGGCGGGATTACGAGAGTAAGTGGGGGCGAGAGAGAGAGCGAGAGTGTGTGCTGGTTAAAAAAATAAGGATAAGGGTGGTAAAATAGGTATTAAAATTAGGGAGTGCATTTTAGTATAAAAGGAGAGTGATAATAACTAACTCCTCACTAATAGTGTTAAAGGTCCAAGGGTGTTTTTGAGAGTTTCAAATTTTAGGTGTTAAGTTACACATCCCTAATACTATAGGGGTCTGAAAGGGGTCTGACTGTAATTAACAAAAAAGAAAAAAAAAAACCTAACTCATGCAACTTGTTATAAGATCATAATGTGCAAATGTATTGAATAAAAACATAAATGTGCTTAAAAATTTGGCCATACTTACTCCTTGCATGCTGAAACACAAAACATATGCTTGGTTCCTTTGCCAATTTGAGAATGCTCGGCATGAGGGATGAGACTGCATGACTTTTCACACAGATAATGTGATAGTTTTGATATTTCAAAGTGATAAAAATAGAGCTTCAAAAAATGATGTGCACTTTTATTTCTGTTCTTTCATACCGATTTATTACTCGTAGATTACATTTTGCATTTAAAGAAAACTGTCGCTTTTACAATTAAACTGGATATATTGGAGGAAACTATTAAGTAACAAAACAAGATTTATGCAGTTGGGGTTTGAGAATTTTGTCATGCCCGGACCAATTTTTCCAAAAAATTGTGATCGTATTACATAATAGCTAAATTAACCAATAAAATCTCAAAGCATACTTTGAAGTAGGGAAAGTGAAAAGGAGGATGGCAATGGGCCAAGTAACATTACAAGAAGGATGATAATAGGCCAGATAACATAACAAATTTGTCGGACAAAGTTAAAAGAAGGATGACAATGGGCCAAATAACATAACAAGAATGATGATAATGATAATGGGCCAAATAACATAACAATTTGTCGGACAAATTTCTATCTGAGATGGATTAAAGCACAAATATTTAAATATTTATGTTAGAGTAATGTTAAATATCTAATGGTTTATGTGGAATATAGAAACAGTTAGCAGAGATGCTTGTGAGTTATTGTTGTTCGAATTTCATTAAGGAAGCACTGGGGACAAACCAATAACAATTGTACTTATTATAGTCTCTCTTTTTCCTTTTTCTTTTCGATCAGGACAGCAAGAAAAATATGAATATACGTAGTTTGTTTGTCCAATTGAATATGACATTTTGTACATCCAATGTACAAATTATTTTTACTATTATTTAATTTTTTTTAGTAAACTAATAATAATAATAATAATAATAATAATAATAATAATGATAATAATAATAATGACGATTTTTAACAACCACCTTAGTCACCGGCCAAACACCAACAATAATTTTTGAACCTTACACTACTAAAAATATAGTTTACCAACACCAGTATTTAAAGTCATAAATCCTTTTCTTGATGTAAATTTTAATGTAATACCTTACTATTCCTTGAAGCTAAGATCAGTTTGAGAGATGGTTTGCTCTGTTTAAATATTCAAAAGGATAAAAACATTTCAACTGCATGTGGAGTCTATTAGACTTCAAAGGCTCCAACAAGATGGGCAAAAATCCTCAGCAGAAAATGTCATTAAAAAAAAAAAAAAAAAAAAAAAAAAAAAAAAAAAAAAATCTCCAGCATAACAGAAAAATACTATGAGAGAAAGTACGCCCCAGTCCTGATCATAACAGAAAAATACCAATGAGAGAGTCTGTATCTGCAGGAAATATTATTAAAAAGGATAAATGCTACAACATCCACCAGCATAACAGAAAATATTAATGAGAGAGAAAGTACACACTAGTACTGAACATGATCATCGACTAATTGATCACTTTAGTTCTTGCCATAATAAGCATTTGCATCCTGCATCCAAGAAATGGCCTTCTCGAACTGTGCCCATCTCTGCTCCACCGTCCCGCTGTACCCGACCGACATCCTCACCAGCCCTGGGGAGATCCCGGCCAGCTCCTTGTCCTGTGCGCTCATCTCGCTGCTGGTGCTGCTACCGGAGCACGACATGAGCGTCTCGTAGTACCCCAGCGACACGGCCATAAGCCCGAACTGGGTGGAGTTCTGCAGGTGGTTCATCAACCGGTTGGCCCGTTCCTCCGTGCCCATGTCCACGCACAGCATGCCTCCAAACCCGTACCCTGGGTTGGCCATCGACTTGAGGAGCTCGTGGTTCGGGTGGTCCTCCAGGCCCGGGTAGATCACCTTGAGGCCCATCTTCTTCATGCGGTTGGCGTATGTGAGCGCTCGGTGGCAATGCTCCTTCATGCGGAGGGAGAGGTGGGGGAGGCGTTCTGAGATCTCGAAGGCCACTTTAGCGTTCATGGTCGGGCCGAGGAGCATCAGAGCGCCGTGTTGGAGGTCCATCATCGAGTTCACCAGGCTTGCCGGTCCGCAGATTGCACCTGCAGTTCAACACAAATGGAGAATACTAATTATGCATTGTATTAGCAAGCAGGAGCCGAGTCGGAACTCCGAAGCAGATGGAGCACAAAACAATAATTAGCTTCAACTGGAGTAGCAACGAGCACAATGAAACTCTAGGTTATGCTCAAAGCTTTACTATGCAAGTTTTTAGGAACTAACCTGCGTGAGCTCTCTCTATCTGTCCACATGATTGTATAAATATTGTATCAGATAGGAAATGGACATAGAATTTGACTGATCAGAATTTGCAAACCGTTATTTATAGGGATACCTCGATGCCGCTCTAGTGATTTAGATGTACACAGGTAGGATCAATGTTGAAAATAACACGTTATGAAACCTATTATATTGCGTTACGTAACCTAACGGGACCCCAACGCTACGTAACAACTGAAAATAACTCAGTGCACCGTAACAGTATGTTTTTTTATGTTATTTTACGTTATATTTCGTAACGTTACGTTAAGTTACGTTATATTACGTTATTTACAATTATTTTTTTTTTAGTAATTTCTATATTGTTGTTGATTATTATTTTGTTTATTAGCTAATTGTTGTAATTTTCTTGATTAGTTGTTGGCTTATTTGATTGCTTGTGGAATTGCTAACTTGTTAATTTGCGATTATTTCCTTATTCACTTGTTATAATTCCTCTCCGATTGCTGAAATATCTTACTTGTTGATTTTATTGAATTTTTAACTGAACTGAAATCAATAATTATAAATAAGATAAGTTGAACATTACAAAATATAAATTATAACAATGCTAATAAATGTAATTGAAATCTTGTTATCTTGTTTAAATGATGACTGGAATTACGGTTGGAGACATAATATAATTTATTAAGATAATGTAAAAATTATTGTAAAACTTAATATAAAATTAGAATAAATTATATATTATAAAATGGTTTTATATTTTTTTTTAATATTTTAATTTTTTTTGAATTTATAAAAATTATTTTATATAGTTTTATATTTATTTTTAATTAAATAAATAGAAAATTGCATAACTTACGTTATGCGTTACGCTATATGCGACATAACCTAACAAAGACAAAACGTTACGTTATCGTTATCGCTATTTTAAACATTGGGTAGGATACAATACAATCATATGAGCTAGTACTGGCTCTGCCAGCCCCAGTCTAACACAGAAAGTTAAAATTCTATGTAGCCGATAGCCTGGTTTTGGGTATATTTAGTACTCCTAGTTCAAATAGTACTACTATCCGAGACGAGAATTAATGAAGTTTAAATTGGTTCTTATGAACTTATAAAGTAATTGTAGTTAGATTTTTTGAAAGAGGAATCCATGATTTAATATAAACTATTTGATTCTTGTTTTTGTATTGAAGGCTAGTATATCCTCTTAGAGTACATTGCGAATGTTTCACCATCTAGATTTCGGGTAACTTGGTAAGAGTGCATTACAAGTCGTATAAGCATGTATTAGTAGGGTACACCCTTAGAATCCCACATCTATTGATGAAGCGTATTGTGTGTTATTGTGGCTCTTTGACAAGGGGAATGTAATACGATCTTACGAACTAGTACTAGCTCACTCTATCAGCCCCAACCCAAGCCAAAACTTAAAATTTATTCGACCTGCTTAAGGAGTGAGATGGACTAATTTGGGGATTCGATCCCAACGCATACTTACTTTCTTTTCATATGATAACTTGTAAAGGAGATAATCAGAATTAAAGTTGTAAAAATGTGATTCTGAGACCTACATTGTTTAGATTAATCATAATTTTGTTGGGTAACTCTACATTGAGACTCCATCCACTCCCAGATAGAAATGGTAAACGGAACATGACATATATGTACAAAACACTCGAACTAAAATAATATGAAAAATCCTAACTTAGGATTCGTTTTCAAGTGATATTGTAAGATGCAACATATATTGCTACAATTGAAATTGCAGTAACTGAAATAACTGTAACTTGTATTAACGTATTTGATTTAGAAGCTACAAGTGGTAATCAGAGTTATAAAAATTAGCAAATATTAAATTTTTATTTTCGAGAGGCATGAGAAATACTTTATTTATCAATAATTAAATAACTATTTGCTAAGAGGAGAGAAAAAAAAAAGTGCCCTATGCACTTTTTTTTCCCATGACTGCAATTACTGCAAGTGATTGCAATTGCAGTTGTAAGATTTTACAGATGCAACCGTGCAACTAAACAACGAAAAATACCACTTGCAACAAAAGTGATTACAATTGGGACCATTTTACACACTTATAGCTGCAACCAAATGCAACCAAACGCGCACTTAAGGAAGAACACAGAACTTGATTAAGTAGACGAATAAAAATACCAAATAGAAAAAAAAAATCATGTAGTAAGCAAATTTTTTGGAGATAAATGATGTACTGCTGTTGCTGTCATTGTATGCGGATGAATTATTAAAATATTTTAAAAGAAAAAAGAATATCCAGAAGTGTCGAAATAGATTTTTATTTTTTCTTTGAGAGATGATTTATTAATGTACACAATTTGTTTTCTAGTCAAACTTAGATACATATTTTTTTTTAATATTATCCAAATTGAATCTCTACTGGAAGTCGAATTTAGAACCTCTCACAAATTAGAGATGGATGATACTAAATGAGCTTGGCTCATTGGCTAATGGATACATGCTCTTTAGAAAAATATAGAGTGTGTACTTTCACCACTCTTGATTTACGAGGAAAAAATTTCTCCAAGAAAAATATTTGCCATGTGAAACTCTTATGGTTTGCCCCTTCTAATTTAACACGAAAATAAAGTATATATTAGTAATTTTAAGTAGAAATGAGAATGGATGATCTAAAGAACAGTCTTATTATCGTGCTCTGTTCAAATTTTTTAATTAAACAAATAAATTTTAAATTTTAAATTTAAAAATTAGAAGAGTACGGGCAAAAATAATGATCCTTCGATCCGTCATCATCATCTAAGTGATTCCTTAAAATAAGATTTAATATGGAATATTGATTGATCCTAAGGAATCTCCAACAGAGGCTCCCTGCATGCTTTCATGTCGACGTCGACAAAGATTCCCCACTAACACGTGTCCTTAATGGCGTTTTCTTCCTCACATGTGGGTGGGGACAAAAGTGGTTTCTTTCTCACCGACTTCGAGACAAAAGACAATTTCAAATTTGTGACTGTGGGGACAAAAGTGGTTTCTTTCTCACCTACTTCCACTTCGAGACAAAAGAAAATTTCAAATTTGTGACTGCGAAACAAGCTACAGGTGGAGGACACGTGTCCCACAACTCCCCAAAATGAAAAGAGTACTGAATCACATGGCTCTTGTTCCTCCACGCTTTTCTCGTGCTTGCGGGTGGGTCAGCGGGTAGGTAAGGCGACTGGCCTAAGAATTTTCAAGATTCTATCATAACGTTTATCAAGAAAATACTTTTTATTTGTATTAGACTAAATTATAATATTGATATTTTTTTTTAAAGAAAAGTGATAAAATGACTTCTTTCTTTAAATTGGATTTCTTTTCTTTCTGAATATATTACATTATCATTGTTTAAAGTATTCTATTTTGTATTACTCGACCGACACTTTCACGAGTACAAGACTAGATTCAGATAATCTCTCCTTTTAAAACCTAATCAAGATATGATTAGCTCATTCTTTTAAAAAATGGAAAAGAAAAAGACGATAAAGCTCACTTCTTAACATAAGAATGTATGTAGATTATGGATGATACAAAATCATACCAATATCTCACATGAATTGTAAATGCTTATGCAATGACAAAAATGATAACAGTAATGGTGATAATCGTAGCAAATATGATAATAATAGACAGCTTTGATTATTAAGTTGATCGGTCTAATTTTAGAGCCAAATTAAGAGAATAATTAGCCAAAGTCTTTTGTTTATTATGATTATTTGGATTAATTGCAGTGAAACTATATGTAGCCAAAGTCTTTAAATTCTCATGGTACTCACTAAAAGAAAGTATGAGAGGGCATCTAGAAATTCTGTAACTTAAATATACAGGACAAAGGGTCATACCGGAATCAACCTTATTCTTTATTTATTTTGAAAGACTAATAAATCAGCACAACAGTATTAGCGGTACACTGCCGACTTCTATCAATAATCAATCTAATATATTCTAATAAAAGACTAACATGGACTGCAAATCTTTTAAATGTGACCTTTTGATTATCATACAAATCATCGCCCACATCCATCCTGATTCTCTACAATAAATTATATTATCTAAATTCAGAAATTTTCTTTTTTAACCCACCCCTCCAAATTGAAATCCCAACCCTGTAAAGATCCATATTTACTATCTTTTAATATACAGTGGTCAATCACAAAATAAAACGTGAAAAAAAAAGAAGAAGATGAAAATAAGTGTAATATCGTTTGAGATCCAGATGGTGTTACCATAGTTAATTTGGTGACTTTAAATCAGAAACATTACAAATAATTACGCTTTAGAAAGATGATAATTCAAATCATCGCCAATAAAATAACTTTAAAAAAATGGATTTTTACATATCTGTCCCTTAACCTTTTAAAAATTAGAATTTAGTCCTCCAATGCTTTATATTTATAATTTAGCCCAGATCCTTTAAGTTACTACAATTTAGTAACCCAATTATATTTTTGACACTTTAGTTCTACCTTGCATCTTCCTTTTATTATTGGGTTCCATGTCCCCATTCTTCTCTTCTCTCTCTTCCCTCTTCTTATTAGAAATTAATTAGGAGGGGAGAGAGAGAGGAGAAGAATGGAGATGAGAACCCAATATGAAGAGGAAGAGAAGAGAAAGAACTAAAGTATAGTAACTCAGTAGTATAATAGGAAATTCGAATTAAAAATATGGCTGGGTGACTAAATTGTGGTAACTTAAAAGTATTTGAGAACTAAATTATAAATATGAAGATTTGGGAAACTAAATTCTAATTTTTAAAGATACAAGGGATAAATATGTAAAAACCCCAAAATTGTTATAATGCAAGTAGTTCTGTCCATACAAAAATTTAACCGTATATACATCCATTATTATCCCAAAATACGGGAGATGGCCCCGATGATTAAAATGAAGAATAGTAACGAACGCATATAAATTATAATCTAGAAAGAAAGATGACCGTCCAATCCAATTCATTGCAATAGACAAAATAAAATAATTTTCAGACGACAGAAATAAAAAACAGTGAATGTGGGGGTGTGAGTTTAATATTGCTGACCTGCAATGACGTCAGCGCCACCGCTGATGTACTTAGTAACACTGTGCACCACCACATCCGCCCCCAGCCTCGCCGGCGACACGACCATCGGCGTGAAGGTGTTGTCCACCACCAGCATCACCCCCTTCTCCTTCGCTATCTTGCTCAGCGCCGGGATGTCCGCCACCGCCAGCGTCGGGTTCGACATGGTCTCCGCATACAAAACCCTCGTCTCCCCCTCTCTAATGGCGTCCCTGACGGCGTCCAGATCGCCGGCGTCGACGAAGGTCGTCTTGATCCCGCACGCCCGGGGAAGGAAGTGGGCGAGGAGGGCGTGGGTGCCGCCGTAGAGGCGGCGGGAGGCGACGACGTGGCCGCCGGCGGGACAGAGCTGGAGGAGGACGGAGGAGATGGCGGACATGCCGCTGGCGGTGCAGTAGGCGGCCTCGGTGCCCTCCATGGCGGCCATCTGGCGGCCGAGGTTGAGGACCGTCGGGTTGAAGTGGCGGCTGTAGATGAAGAAGTCGCTCTCGGGGCCAAGCTCGCCTGTGAACATGCGCCGCATCGTGTCCGGCTCCATGACGGTGAACGTGGCGGAGGCCTCGATGGACATGTTGACGCCGCCGTGCTCGCCGAACTCGTGCCGGGCGCTCGCCAGTGCCTGGGCCGGGTCGGCGACAGGCTTCTTGGCTGCGGCGGCTGAGGACGTCCAGTGGTCGTTTTCGCCGTCGTCCATGTCTTTGGAGGAGCGTTTCTTGGAGTTTGAGAAGGGGAGATTGGATAGGGTTTCAGCCATTGATGGATGGATTTTTTTTTTTTAATTATTTTGATTTTTTTCCCCCTTCTCTGTACTTCTCAGTTTTATTGGTTTAAAGGGAAGGTGCATATTTATAGGAGAGCATGGCAAATTTGCTGGTTGGATAAAGATTAGGTATGTATTTATCAATAATTATTAGGACATAAAGGTTTTCTGTATATAATTATAAATAATTATTTAGTCCAGTGGTATAATTGTAAATTTTGAAAATACCCTGACCTTCAATTAGTTAATTTAATTATAAAAAGACAATTTTAGATGCGTGTTGTTAATTAGTGTATGCAAAATTCTTACATTGGTAATAAAAAAAAGAAGTCCAATTTCAAAAATAAAATAAAATCATGAACCAACACTTATATGTTGGTCTATGATCACTTGATCTCTTTGGGGAAAATGGTGCTCACTAAGTAAAATGTGGTGCGCATTTAGAATTTTCCCTTAAAGATGGTATCCTTCAAATCATCATTATACTTTTAAATCAACAGTCAAAGCATGATTTTTAGAAAATTCATAACACCATTGTTATTTGTGGGGGGTAAAAGGTATTTTCTTCTTATAAGGGGGCAATTAATGAGGGTGAAAAAGTTTCTAAAAGCTTATAATTTATTTCGAAATAAGAAAAATATAATTGGAAATTTTTTTTTCCCTTTCCCAGTGTGAGAGGTTTGGCTTAAATCTAACAAGAAGGAAAGTGTTTATGGCTGCGGTTGAATTCAACAGAGGAGTAAGAGAGAGAATAATGAGACAAGCTAGAAATTAGAGGGAGTGAACCGTACATTGAACCGGGTCCGATTCTGGGAAGCGAAAGTGAATGTAGGAATGTATCTAGGCGTTTTATTGGTATTTATTAAGGATTTATTGTATTAGTTAAGGATTCATTGCTTCCATATTTGGTATTTGTATGGATTCTCGGAGATGTGGAATTCAAGGACCTAACTTAGTCACATGAATATAGGTAATTATAATCACGTGTATCACTTTGTTGAAGACGCTCACCTTTTTCTCTACTCCTATTTGACTCAAATTTTTTTTCCTCCAATTCTAATTATTACTCTGCCTCTTATTTTCCATCTTATTTAATTATAATTGGATAAATAAAACTTGGTCAGGTATTAATATCCGATCGGTATACAATTAGATCGGATATTAATACCTAACCAGTAGACTGTAAAAATGACAACTTATTCTAAAATAATAATGACGAATTTATAACCTTAGAAAGTTTCAAAGGTGTGCATCTTGAGTAAAGTGGTGTGCATCTTGAGTAAAGTGGTGTACCTGACTACTAGAATTTCTCATATGAAGAGTAGAGATGTCTATATTAAATACGATTCCAGAAGTAATTTCCTCTCACGTTTATATATCCTTAGTTGAATATGTTATTTTCTGATGATATAAGTACTCTATTTTAAAATAGGTTGTTGGATGTCTTTTTGCTAGTAAAAGAGTAATTGATTTGAATCTTCTAAATATCGTCCATATTCTTAGGAAGAAGATTAAGATGAATAGAGACGCTTAACTAGGATTTAAGTAGGACTTTAATATTAAGGTTGACTTGGAAACTTTTGAAGAGAGATTTAAAATATGGTCAAAAGACTCATAAATAGAATATATTTAAAAGAACTTAAATACATAATTGAAATTGGTTAAATGCTCGTTAATAGAATTGAGCAATTAGAGATATTAGGAATTAATGAATGGAGGGATTTAAATACGATAGTGAAGACTTGACTTAAATGAGAGATTAATGGAATTGGTTAAATACTAAATAATAGAATTGACTAATTAAAGATATTAGGAATTGATAAATAGAGGGGTTTAAATAGAATTTAGTGAGGACTTGACTTAAGGGAGAGATTAATGGAATTGGTTAAATGCTCATTAATAGAATTGATTAATTAGAAATATTAGGAATTGATTAATAGAGGGGTTTAAATAGGATTTAGGGAGGAGTGAGATATTAATGGAATTAATTAGGATTTTTTAAAGAAAGTTTATTATAATAATTGTGGTTGATTTAGAAGAGAGATTTAAAACGTGGTCAAATAGTATTTGGGAAGGATTTGACTGAAGGAGAGATTAATGGTATTAATTAGTACTCTTTGGAGGAACGTTTGTTATAACTTAGAGGCTAATAATTAAGGTTGATTAGAAACTGTTGGAGAGAGATTTAAAATGAGTTCAAAGGAATCATAAATGTAAGCATGAGAATTATTGGCAAAGTATCCATCAATAATTTTGTTCAATTTTTCTACTAATCCTTAAAATCAAAATTTAAAAAGCATCAACCTAGTCTTAGGTAATCTCATAGTTCCAATCCAAATTATTTGAGAAGTTGATAATCGCACCGACCCAGTAAAAAGCCAAAATGGTACTAAAAAGCTGAAACTGACATATATATATATATATATATATATATATATATATATATATATATATATATATATATATATATATATATATATGCTTTTCCTGGTAAAAGATAAAAGTGTGCTACTAAAGAAACAATAGTGGAACCAAACCCCATTGTTACTTGAGTTATAGAGACCATGAACCATATTAGGGCTCGTGGAAAGCCCCATGAAGATGCATTAATAGCTAAAAACAGAGTTTCATTTTAAAAGTAGGTAGGAGATAAATCACAATTAATGATAAAGAAACTGATATTGTCGGATAACAATCTCATGATTGGTTATCAAAACCTACACCACTAGGTTAAAAAGTTTCCACTAATAGTAAGTGGTGCTCACTGTCTATCAATCCACATCATCACTTCCCAATCTGTAGCCATGAGGAGATTCTAGAGTTGTAAGCTGAATGCCAATCCTTTTCAGTAGGGAAAGAGAGTAAATAGAAAAGATTAGAATCATCGGCATCATGTAGAATTTGAAGAGATAAGATGCACATCTTTCTGTCGCTTTGGAGATGGAGAGGCAGCATTAATCGATCGATCAGACAATTGTGCTCCACTGCAAAGGCCGAGGGACCTTTCTCTTTATTTGCCAAATAATTTTAGGGTTAATTACACTCAGACTCCCTGTAGTATGGAGGCATATCCTGAAGTTTAAAACTCTCACTTAGACACCCTGGACCAAGGGGTCCGAATGCAATTAAAACCCGGTAATTTAGATACTTCAGAGGGTCTAAGTGAGAGTTTTAATTTTCAAAGGGTTTAAGTGTTACATGTCTCATACTACGGGGGTCTGAACCCATAATTTTATATAGGATTAGTGAATTGACTTATAAAAGATTCTCTCGATATTCATGCTCAATTACTAAAAGATAAGCATCCAGCGCAACATGGAGCAGTGTTGTGGGTCACGTCACTTTATATATGGTTAGTAAATTGACTTATAAAAGATAGTCTTGATATTCTCATGTTCAATTACTAAAAGATAAGCATCCAGCGCAACATGGAGATGGAGTAGTGTTGTGGGTCACGTGACCTCGGTGTGGGGCTTTCTGAATTTGTAAGAAATTTGATTGTTCTCCTAATAGAAATAAAAGTAATATATATTTATATTACATTATTCTGTATTCATCTACGGTAGATCTGTTCAAACATTCAAATTTCGAAACACAAATGGGTTACTGTAACTTTGGAAATTTAGATCTTACTATTGAGACCAAAAGCAACCAAAGCAGAACTATATGATCTATACGTACAATGCTTATGCATGTACGCATGCTTCTATATCTATGTACGAGAGTGATAAAATGAGACGGTGAAATATCAAATCTTATTGCAAAATGGCTCGCTAGTTAGTCGACTTGATAATCAGCATCACCGTCTATCTATCTGATAATCAACACCATCCATCCTGATTTATACATCATAAAATCTTTGTTCACAACAAAATTGTATAATTTTACTATTCATAGATTACTTGTTAACTATTAGGAAAACGCGCGCGCGTGTATTGGAAAAAGAAAAACGCACGAGCGCGCACGCACGAGCGCGCGCGCGCACACACACATATATATATATATATATATATATATATATATATATATATATATATATATATATATATATATATATATATAATACTACAGGTAAGCCGTCAGTTTAGGAAAATTAAGTGAGATAGCGACAAAAATATAGTAATTAAATGATTTTTCATCAAATTTTTTTCTAGAATTAGAATTTATGTTTCTTTAACTTTAATAAAATTAAATTTCATAATTTTTAAAATTCATTTGCACTTTGATCAAGTGAATACAAAATATTTACTCATTAGAAACTATTAAAATTTGTATCTACTCGATGGATGATTAAATCAAAACAAAAACTCAATTTCTCCCGAAAAAAATTTCTTAAAAAAATTTATTGGAGATAACATAAATAAACTCCAACTCAAATAACTTGCATGATTTATATGTTCGATCTATGCATATCGTACTAAGATCAAAATGATCAAAAATTAATATACACAAATTTAGTGATATGTAGAAGCGTATGGACGGTATATTTGATTATGGTGTTTTATCATATAAATAAAAGACGAGATTTAGAGTTACTTTTTTCTATAAAGATATTCTAGCCCCCGGGTATTTTGATAGACAATCACTAGCTAGCTACGAAAAATATGAGAGCTGAAAAGATATGAAGCTACAAAATAACTGCAATTTGCAGACAAAATCCAAAAGTTCTGCTATAGTTTTGTTTTTAACATATCTAAAAAGAATTAGTATAAATTCCGGTAACAAAATGAAGAGCTTAACTTGCAGATCAGTGGAAAAAAAAAAAAAAAAAAAAAGGTGGGAAAAAAAAAAAGAAAAGAAAGGAAAAGAAAGACCCAATGGATCAGATTCAAACTTTATAAGAAAACAGTGGAAACAAAAATGAAAGAGTATTGGAGAAGACTGTTCATAAAATTCCCAAACAGCTCGACGTAATTTGTTGAGATCATTCTTAAACAACAGCGCATAAATAAGCCTGTATAGACGAACGAATGCCACAATTTAAAGATAACTGAGCAGTAAAACGAACTGAAAATACCTGCAAATCCCAAATGTTAACCATATAGGGTCTTGGAATCGGTAGAACGGAAGCTATGTGCACAAAGCACTGCCGACGCCCACTATATGCACAAACCATGGTTATCAGCGACGTCTCGAAAGATATTATTAGATTGTTATTATACAACAAAACATGGATTTTGTCACTAACATTTACATGTACATCAATTGTAGCTGGTTCAGACATACCAGACATTAAGTTAGGATGTGCCACTAAATTTGCACTTGAAAGAGAAACACATTCTACGGTTTCTACCGTTCCAACAATGTCAACTTCTGAACAAGTAGATGAAATCCCTAGGGGAATCCCTCATAAGCTCCATTGCTAGGTCCAGAAGACTATTCACTGCACACCAAATTATGAACTAATTACTACCATGGAACAGTGTAAATTGTACCCATGAAGGACCAAAATAAATTGTATATATGTACACATGCACAGAAAGAGAGAAAATAATGGAAATGAGCTGATACCTCCCGTAAATTACCTAAGCAAGCGGCAAACGAATAACGATCCTATTATTTTTTTATATTTTTTATTTGGATTATGATTTAAATCCCTCAGAATACACACATATGAGTAAACGGAAAATCAACTGACATAAAATGAAAATCCTTCACCGGCACTTATGTGGACCTATTAACATATTACACACATATATATAGTGTGTGCGCGCCCAAAGTGGTGTATCCAAAGAAAGTTGCCTATAGGCGCCCTTAAATATGAGAGTGTATGTAAATAATCCGAACCATTAATTATAATTTTCGAGCTCTAAATAGGTGGTGAATACAAAATCATCTGATTTAAACACTACTCTATCATCAATCAAGAGGTTTTATTTGTTCTATTGTTGAAAAAAGTTTATTTTGCATATCTAATATACCGTCAAAATGTATAAAAAATGCATAATTTTTTATACATCATCATTTTTGGGCATGGAAATCACAACGGTTTGGATCATCCACATAGACCCTCCGTTTTAAGATTTAAGAACCCTTTCATAGACAACTCTCCATGGAGACAAATTAAATACTTTTCAACATACAGGGAATGGTGTATCTCAGATAATAAAGAGTTGTCTATAAATGTTTCCTCAAATTTCTATGTAGAGGGTGCATATGGACAATGTTCTCAGCAAAATTCTTACTTCCTTCCATTGAAATAACTTAATTACAATGAAAGTGAATAAAAGAAAACAAACGAGAGGATTTATAACTTATCTCTCTCTTTTACAATAAAAAGTGGGCTCTATGCAGCGATGGGATCTATCGAGTAGCTCCTTTTGACGATCTGACGTAGAAATCTTTTTCTTGATGAAAAAGATAGCCGGCTCTAGATCTTCTCTACTGGTCTTGATGGGTGTAAGGCTCACGCGTAACTTGAACTTCACAAAAGCTCCAAAAAGTAAAAAATTTCCAAAAGGTCATGGATTCCATTGACGATCCGACAGCATGAGGTCACCCTACCTGCCAGATTTTTGAAGCGCGCATATGCACGTTAAATTGACCGGATTATACGCACTCAAGAGCTCGTCAATTACGAGCTCAAGAGTACGGACCTTGGATCTCCCCAAAAGGTGATTTCTACAATACCTCATGACGCCTATTTGTAGGCATGAGGTGGTTAGATCACCTACCTTATAGATAAGATAAAATATTTGTTTCTCTTTTAAAAATATTTGGAAATCTCTGGTTCATCGTATCTGCACCTGATCTGATCTTCAAGATTTGTCAGAATCTCTGATTTGATGTGTTTAGTTATGATTTAGATACCCAAAATCAAGATCAAGTATGATTAGAAAAGATTGGATATCCAAATCTAAACCAAATTCGATCTCCAACCGATTAGAGATTTTTTGATGCAATCCAACGGCTAACCTCGCATATGAGGTTTTTCTTTACTTTTTAGTCATTAACAGGACCCCCTCCAAAGTTTTCGAAATCTCGTCGTTAGTTTGTAACGAATTTCGAAATACTTTGGATTTCTTTGTTATCATGAGTTTAAATCATTTATTGACTGACGAGCTATTTAGTGACCGTAATATAAAAACAATCATTCACCAATAACTACCAGAAGCGATTATTAACTCAGTAATCTGGGGTGATCTTGTTGATGTAGCAAGTTGAGGGCATCCTTTGGTCGATCTTCTTGATATATCTTCTTGTTGGCATCTGACTTTTTCTTCATGAAATATCCACATGAAGTTATTTGGCTTTATTTCTCAAAGCTATTAGCTTCGTGCTTCGTTGTGCTGTGAAGATTTAAACCATCAGCAGGCTTCGATCCAGTAGGAGGTAATTATGAAAAGTAATACTTTGAAAGACTCTCAAACTGAAACTGCCCAGTGAATCAACAAAGTGGAGCCACATCGTCTTGTTGCTTGAAGAAGTTCACCCAAAAAAATTTGAATGCAATTATAGGAGAGACTGAATGCTCTTGGGAAGGCTAAAACCCCTTATATCATTTTCTTTACTTTTACCTTAGCTTTCTCTTTGTTTGCAATGTGTAATGAATTTTGTGCCTGCTCGTTTCTTCATTCCTGGGGTTTTGGCGGAGACGATTCAAGACTCTCATGCATAACTTGAACTTTACACGCCAAGATAATCAGGTCAGGATCATCAAATTTCGACAGAGGTGCCTAATTGCACATGCCTAGATTTTGGTGGAGACGGTTCAAGGCTCTCACGAGTAACTTGAACTGCACATACCAAGATAATCGGGTCAGGATCATCGGGTTTTGACAGAGGCGCCTAATTGCACATGCCTGAATTTTGGTTGAGAAGGTTCAAGACTCTCACGCGTAACTTGAACTGCACACGCCAAGATGATCGGGTCAGGATCATCAGATTTTGACAGAGACGCCTAATTGCACATGCCTGTGATTTTAATGGAGATGGTTTAAGACTCTCATGCGTAACTTGAACTGCACACGCCAAAATGATCGGGTCAAGATTATCGGGTTTCGGCAGAGGCGCCTAATTACACATGCCTGAATTTTGGTGGAGACGGTTCAAGACTCTCACGCGTAACTTAAACTGCACACGCCAAGATGATCGGGTCAGGATCATCGGGTTTCGGCAGAGGCGCCTAATTGTACATGCCTGGATTTTTGGTAGAGACACTTAATTGTACATGCCAAGATGATCGGGTCAAGATCATCAATTTCGGTAAAGGCGTCTAATTGCACATGCCTGGAATTTTGATGGAGGCGGTTCAAGGCTCTCACGCGTAACTTGAACTGCACCCGTCAATACGCCATTTATTTCAGTATGACAATGATTCAAATCTTACTGTCAAAAGGAAAGTTTAACATGACAGAGTTTATCATATCGAAATAACAAGGATAGTAATAATCAAATCTTACTGTCAGAGATAAGAGTTTAACATGACAGTTTAATCATATCGAGATGATATGGATGAGATGGTTCAAATCTCACTATCAGAGATAAGAGTTTAACATGACAGGTTCAACCTCGCTAAGATGATGTAGATAAAATGGTTTAAATCTCGCTGTCAGAAATAAGAGCTTAACATGATAGGTTCACGAGATTTTTAGTAAACCTCTAGCTATCAACGGATTTGTTTCGCATTTACTAATTGCCGTTTGCATTGGGCTAATATAACTTCATGTTATATGCACAGTTAGACTTATGTGCTAGCTTAGCCTTGCGTACTGAGTTAGATTCATACGCTGGCTTAGCCTCACTCACTAAATTACTTTGCATTTTAGCTATGGGCATAACTTCGCATTCTACATTGGTATATCCTTGCGCCTGAGTAACATTGCAGGGTCAGACTCATGACTGGTTTAGCCTCGCCACCAAGTTGGACTTGTGCACTGGCTTCGCGCATTAAGTTGAAATTTTGCATTGCCTTAGCCTTGCGCAATGAATTAGCCTCGCGCTTTAGTCGCAATATAACTTTACGATCCACGCCAGCATAGTCTCGCGTTTGGGTTGCTTTATATGAGCTTAGTCTCGCATCTTGATCGCTTTATGCGGGCTTAGCCGCACGGTTAATGGATGCGGGTCCCACCCCCGGTGTGGGCCTCATTTGATTGGTTACGAGTCCATTGTAAGTTAATGGACCACCATCTTCTTCATTGAAATTTACGCGAGACTGAGAGCTAATCTCATGTTCTGGACTTCTTTACACTTTGGATTAGCCTTGTACTCTAGATTTGCCTCGTGTGCTGTATTTGTCGCACGCTGGCTTATCTTTGCATATTGAGGGTTTTATGCCAGGCTACAAATTTGCCTTATATTCTGCATCTCTTCCAGTAATGAAAATCTCGCTGTTTGCCAAATAGTCTTGTGTATGTGTTATCCTTGCGTTTTAACTGTTTTGCAAATTAGTCTCGCGTTTTGGAGCTTCTTTGCAGAGTTGGGACATAGCCTCGCGTTTGGCTAGTTTTACGCTGGCTTGATCCGCGTTGTACGTGGGTTTAGACTTGTGTGCTAGCTTAGCCTCACACACTAAGTTAGATTCATGCGCTGACTTAACCTTACACACTGAATTATCTTCGCATTTTAGTTGCAGGCATAATTTTGCACTCCACGTGAGCATAGCCTCACGTTTAGATGACTTTACGCTGGCTTAGTGTCACATTATATGCGGAATTTAGTTTTGTATGCAACGTTTATTGGACGTGGATCCCACCCCCAACATGGGGCCACATTTGGCTGGTTACGAGCCCTTTATATCAAGGACCACCTTCTTCATAAAAAAATTATGCAAGAGTGCTGGTTACCATGGCATCTTAAGTCTTTGACGCAGACCTTAGCCTTCTGTTTCTTGAAATTTATGCGGAATTGGGAGATAGCCTTGCATTCTGGACCGCTTTGCCTTTTGAATTAACTTCGTACTCTGGATTTGTCTCGCGCACTGTGTGTGCTGGCTTAGTCTCGCAAACTGAAGTTTTATGCCTGGCTGCTACTTAACCTTGCACTCTGCCTCTCTTCCAACAATGAAAACCACACGGGCTACCAGATAGTCTCGTATTTTGCCGTTCTTACGCAAGTATTATCCTCACATATTAACTGTTTTACGTGGGGCTACAGATTAGCCTCTCATTTTGGAGCTTCTATGCAAACTGAGGTATAGCCTCGTGTTTTGTTCACTTTTATATTTTGAATAAATTCTGTGTGTTGGCTTAACCTCGTGCATTGGGTTATCCATGTATACTAGTTTAGCCTCGCGCACTGAATTAGCTTCTCATTTCATCATGGGCTTTGAATTTTTTATTTTTTATTTTTTTTTGCAATGATTGAGTTCGCTTTTTGAGCTCCTTCAACTGCTTGAGTTCTGTTGTGAATATCAGCGGAGATGTAGGCGGCATGACCGGAGCGGTGCTTCGCCGAAAAGGCCTGCCTCCTCGACGGGCTCGAGCCTGATTGCAGGGAAACAAATCTTCTCGGGCCAAGGTACCTCTCAGGTTTTTGTTTATGTCTTCTTGACTATGATTCACAACAACGCCCGTATATCCAAGTCTAAGAGGGATTAGGTTGCCTATAAAGAAGTTTCTTTCATCTGCACCTTTGTCCATGATATCCATCCAACTTTTGTAATGACACCAATTATGGCTGGTCTTATTCTAGGGTGACATTCAGAAAAAAAAAAAACTTTCAAATGAATTTCCTTAACCAAAACCCCTTTGATATTTCACTATCAGTTTCAGCATGATCTCATTGAAATCAAAGAACATCTTCCTATGCAAGTGTAGGAACCGCCTCACTCGTCCCCTCCACCGCCTCTTAGTCGCTTCGGGCAGTGGACTAGCTGAAGGACCAGCGGCCTCCTCGTACAGATTCCGACCCCCTCGGCAAGGAATCTTGCCGAACAAGCGCCTCGAGAACACTTAATTTACTGTAACAACCCTCCATTTTTGTATAGTAATAAAAGATTAAATAAACAAATAAAATGATAAATATGACTCTTCATTTTTAAATATTTCATCTCTTATAACTCTCAAACTTTTCATATTCTCAACTCATTACTCATTTATTTCTCTAACTCCCATCCTTTCATCTTCTCCATGAATTATCTACATTAAATATCCAATTTAATTCTCTTAGCTTTCTAAATTCTATAACTCCTCAAACCTTTTAGATTCTATAACTCTCTAAACCCTTCACATTCTGTAACTCCTAAATCCAATCCTATATAAACCCCTAACTCAAAACACATTCCACTCATTCTAAAAATCATCCTCTAACATTCTTATCTCACTGGAGCCACCTTCAAAACCACTGCACATCTCATCAATTAATTGACATCATTACTCCAGACATCTCATTCCATATTTTCTAAAATTTGTGTAATTATTATGTTTGGATATAACAGTTATATTTCATATTCTTTCTGCGTTTTTATTTTGGTCGCAATCTGACGACCTGGGTGTGCATGCCCAGATTTACCGATGGACACGCCAAAACTGACGCAGGATCTGGTGTACTTCAAACATCATATTGAAGCTCCATAACGGATTAGAGATTCCCTTCTTCCTTTTGTTTAATTTTATTATATTTTGTTTCAATTGTATCTACACTTCATTCCAATAAATGAAAAGTCAAACTTTTGTTGAATTTTTCTATCGTAATTACTGAGTATTATTGTGGTAAATTTATTGAGGCTTTAGCATATTCAAACTGAATATGTTGCCGGTACCTGTTACACGTGCTTGTATACCGTATATCGGGAGCGGGGCGTGACAGGTATTTTAGTGGTATCAGAGCCAGGTTTCTCAAATCAGTTCATGTGACTTGAATTGATTTGGATCCGATATTAAAATTTTGCCACGCTTATATAATAATACTCTTTGAAATATCTGAATTACATTCCTTCAACTCTTTCACATTTCGTATATTGATTTTAATCAGTGATCCATTTATTTTGATCCATGTCCGAATTCTTTAGTCCCTGAAAATTTACATCCTAAATAAGATTTAAATAATAATCCTTTGATATCTAATCTTATCTTAAAATTATAACTTTTATAACCCTCTATTGATTCAAATTCCCTCCCAAGCTTGAGAAGATTTGCCTTATCCATAGATCAAGCTCGAGCTCAACAAGTATGGTGAGAAGTTGTCCAAATGATAAGAATACATAAAATATTTCCTTAATTTGTTTTATTTAATTTCGAGGACGAAATTATTTTTTTCAAGGGGGGTAGAATGTAACAACCCTCCATTTTTGTATAGTAATAAAAGATTAAATAAACAAACAAAATGACAAATATGACTCTTCATTTTTAAACATTTCATCTCTTATAACTCTCAAACTTTTTATATTCTCAATTCATTACTCATTCATTTCTCTAACTCCCATCCTTTCATCTTCTCCATGAATTATCTACATTAAATATCCAATTTAATTCTCTTAACTTTCTAAATTCTATAACTCCTCAAACCTTTTAGATTCTATAACTCTCTAAACCCTTCACATTCTGTAACTCCTAAATCCAATCCTATATAAACCCCTAACTCAAAACACATTTCACTCATTCTAAAAATCATCCTCTAACATTCTCATCTCACTGGAGTCACCTTCAAAATCACTGCAGGAGCCGCCGCTGGAACCGCCACCACTTCACCGGAGAAGAGCATCTCCTTCCATCTCTTTCCACATTTTAGGTTCACTTTTTGACAAGAGGTTAGATATTATCTTTCTTTTTCTTTTGGTTAAAATATAAATTATAGATTAGCTCATTTACTATTCAATAATCCTAATAACCTAAAAATAGCATCCATCTTTTTATAAGTCCAATAAAATGGAGCCAAACCTATTTCTTAATTTCAGACCCGCTTAATACTAAAATCAATTTTGAGTATGTTATAAATATTAGAAAAATCCCTAAAAATTATCTAAATTTATATTAATCTGTTTTTAATATTCTTAGAATATTTTTAATGTGTAGATTACTCCATTGAGCGACATCGGGATACAAAATCCAGGTGAGTTCTTTTTGAACTCACTAAACATGCTAATTTTTCTTATAGAAATATTACTTCAATTATATCATCTAAATTTGTGATTACAAATACTATTTCTTTATATTGTTAGAATTTAATTTGTAGAAGCTAAATGTGTTATTACAAGTGCAATCATTGACATATCTGTTATTTCTTTATGATGCTAGAAATTATATGATTACTTATTAAATTACAGCATGTAGTTAGGTTTTTAATAAATCATGAAAAATGCTATAATCGTGGAAACATACTGTTTGTGATATCATTCTATATCGGTGTCTAGAAAAGTTTTGTATGCTGGTTCTCTAATTAAGGAACGTGCAATGCACGGAAAACCTCTCAGCATTCATACACTGGCCTGGCCGATATCTGTATGATATCTCAAATAAGTAAGTCCTTGATATAACCAATTGTGATTTAGTGAATAAAATATAAAACATATTCTATAAATTATGTTGTTAACAAATTAACAAAATCTAATTGAAATATTGTATACGAAATTCAATATACAAGTTATGAAAACCAGAATTTAGACATGCATGTACTATATTTAAATGACACTGGGTTGGGGGAGAAACTGAATGATGAAAATATACTCTGTTTCGGCTGTAAACTTGTTAAGTTGTACAACTGAATATTTCGCACACCATGGGTGCGTGATGATTTGTTGGATCATACCTGATTATAATTCCTGTTTGCCTGACGGCAGGTCCGACTCAGCACCGGACAATCCTGTGACCATTTCCTGGGTCTGTACAGGAAACAATCGAAACAGTGGTATCCCATCAATTAGCTTTTCCAATTACATGACATCCTAGACAAAAATACCTCTGTTATAAAGTTGACTTCATTAAAATGACATTAAGATGACCTAAATTAATTGACATCATTACTCCAGACATCTCATTCCATATTTTCTAAAATTTGTGTAATTATTATGTTTGGTTATAACAGTTATATTTCATATATTCTTTCTGCGTTTTTATTTTGGTCGCAATCTGACGACCTGGGTGTGTATGCCCAGATTTACCGATGGACACGCTAAAACTGACGCAGGATCTAGTGTACTTTAAACATCATATTGAAGCTCCATAATGGATTAGAGATTCCCTTCTTCCTTTTGTTTAATTTTATTATATTTTGTTTCAATTGTATTTACACTTCATTCCAATAAATGAAAAGTCAAACTTTTGTTGAATTTTTCTATCGTAATTACTGAGTATTATTGTGGTAAATTTATTGAGGCTTTAGCATATTCAAACTGAATATGTTGCCGGTACCTGTTACACGTGCTTGTATACCGTATATCGGGAGCGGGGTGTGACATTGACCATTACTCGGGCTCCCTACAACAGCACCCGGCACACCTCATGGCTGCTGCTTTTTGTTACTGATGATGGTGGTGGTTGAAGGCATCACATTGATGGTTGAGGTGAGAAAAGGAATCAATGACGGCGGTTGTCAGTTGGGAATTTCATCGTACAATTGGCGGACAAGGTCATTATTGGCTTCATGTTCCATCTTTTTGATGTGGGCATTGCTGAATCCGCAGGATCTGATGAAATCCGCGAAGGATAATGGCTTCATGATAGATTTGTGTTGAGGTCGACGGTTTCGCGTGGCAAGACTGGTCCGACATGGCAGAGACGATTCGGTGATGATGCGGATGTTGGCCCTCTCCTCGGAGATACCCTCCGAGATGGCTATGCCGCCGCGGCCCAGGTTGGATTTTTGTATCAATTACTATAGTAGTGGATGTAGTATCATGACTGGTATTATTTCAATTCAACTTCTTCCTTTCATCTGCAGTTTTGGCACTTTTTGATTTTTTTTTTTATTTTTATCTTCTCTTCTTCTTCTTTTTTTTTTTTTTGGAGGTTCTTGAACAAGTTTTGGACTAATCATGTTATACCAAACAGCAACCACATCATAAATAGATATTTCTTTGAATCCAAGTCCGAGAATGCCATCAAATTTTGCCATCAAGAAAGTGAGGCTTGGCTCCTTAGCGACTTCAATGAAACCCTGATCCTTGACAACCAAGTCACCAACTTTAACATGATCCTAGCTAAGGAAACCTGAGATTGATCCAGTTCCATACTGAATGGTGGCAGATTTGCCGTTTCTTGATATGTGCTCGATTTGCTCGAACTGTACTTGGAATAGAAATAAAAAAAAAAAAAAAATCGAGAAATAGCACTTGGACGATGGGACCCGCAGATTGGAGCTCCAGGTGTCAAAAATCAGGGTGAATGGCTGCGGCGGCGATCCGACAGCGATCTCCCCAAAGTACTGCATGTTCATGTAATTATTCAGCAAGATTATGTCCCCATCGGAGGCCGCATTACCACCAGAATTCGATCCGAATCTGTATAATTTTTCTTCAGGCTTAGGGGTTGGATAGGCCGATCGAGGGGCTTCTTCGCGAATCCCGCCCGACGAGGAGAAGGAGGTGGCGGAGGCTTAAAAGGAGAGGATCGGGAGCAGGAGGAGCCATGCTCGCTAGCCCAGCTAGGGTTTTATTGTCCCAATCTCTTAGACATCCTTTCCACAGAAACTCTGGCTTTCTCTTTGATTTTTACTCGTGCAATTTTATTATGCATCATTAAACTTTACAAATCAAAACAATCTCTTCGACATGCTCCTTGGACATGAGAGTCAGCGAAGAATCGGGGTTAGGCCGCCATTGAAGTTCGCTGCAGCAAATTTTTTTTTTTATTCTCCTCCTGCTACAATATATATATAGAGGAAACGGGAAATAATCTTAAATGAATTCTTTTAAATGACACAACGTGTAATAATTTTATTGGACCACCTAAGCGGCGATGAAGGAAACTTCCTTCACGCCGGTGTATTTCCCATTTTCTCATATATATATATATATATATATATATATATATATATATATATATATATATATATATATAATGTTAGGATTCTCGGAAATTTCTCTTTTTACGTGGCGATTAACGCCACATTGTATCTCCTTAACTCCTTAATGTCAGATTGCACCACAACCTTCTGATACGAAGGGTTTTTCACTGTGATCACCAGTTTGTTCTCAGCAAAATTCTTACTTCCTTTCATTGAAATAACTTAATGACGATGAAAGTGAACAAAAGAAAACAAACGAGAGGATTTATAACTTATCTCTCTCTTTTACAATAAAAAGTGGGTTATATGCAGTGATGGGAACTATCGAGTAGCTCCTTTTGACGATCTTAACGTGGAAGTTTTCTTTCTTAATGAAGATGATGGTCGGCCATATATCTTCTCTACTTGTCTTGATGTGTTCAAGGCTCTCACGCATAAGTTGAACTTCACAAAATCTTCGAAAAGATTCTCTAAAGCTTCCTCAAAAGGGTATTTATAGCCTTGAGTCAATATAAGAGTTTTCAATAAAATAGAATTGGAAAGTAGTTGTATTCATCAAGAATTCTAATCAAATATTTTAATTTTGATTTAAATCTCTTGATTATGAATTCTGATTGGACTCAATTCGGATATCGGATAAGCCCAAATCTCAATCTCAATTAAATTGGAATTCTGCTCACGCAGAGTTAATGCGGAGGTAAAACACCAGAACGCGGAGCTATAGATTAGCTCCTCGTTTTGCTTAAATGCGAGGCTAAAATAACCAAAACGCGTTCTGTATGGAAAATTCCATTTTACTTAAAAATTTTCACTACCAACAGACAATCCAAACCGTTAATTATGATTTTCATATTCTAAATAAGTGGTGTATAAAAAATCATATGATTTGGACACATCATCGATCAAAAAGTCTATATTTGTTTTATTGTTAAAAAACCATTCATTTTGTACATATATAATACATACGGTTAAAATGTATCAAAATGCATGATTTTCTTTTGTAAATCATCACCTTTTAACGTAGAGATAAAAAATAACGATTCAGAATCATCCATATAAATCCTCCATATTGAAATTTAGGAATGCTTCTATAGATAACTCGCTATAGAGGCACCATAGGTACAATTATATATATATATATGTGTGTGTGTGTGTGTGTGTGTGTGTGTGTGTGTGTGTGTGTGGATTACTGTAGCTGAGCCGCCAGCTCAAGAAAAATTACGTGAACTAGCGTGTAGATACCAAAAAAAAAAAAAAAAAAATCCAAATTTGCTAAGTGGGCACACCCGCGGGTTGCAACCCGCGGGAACCCCCGCGGGAAGCAACCCGCGGGAACACCCGCGGGTTGCATCCCGCGGGGCACCCGCGGGTTGCAACCGGCGGGAGCCCCAGCGGGACCTCCCGCGGGTTGCAACCCGCGGGAGCCCCCGCGGGTTGCCACCCGCGGGAGGATTCCCGCGGGTGGCAACCCGCGGGGGCGATCCCGCGGGTGGCAACCCGCGGGTTGTTTTCCGTTCTTTATTTTCCGTTGATTTGTTTCCTTAGACTGATAATCCGTGATCCGCTTTTTCAGGAGAAAATTGAGCCAGATTTCGAGCTTCTTCGGTTTATAAAATACAGGAATTTAACGGGAGAGGGGACTTTTGACTTTGGACTTTTGGATTAGAGGGGACTTTTGAATCGGGGCAGAGTTGGGAGATTCTTTGGGGAAGAGTCTAATTTTCCAGAGTCCAAAAATCCAGAGAGGAGTTCCGCAATTCAGAGAGATCGGATCGTCAACGGAGTACAGAAACAAAGCTCCACCGCTGCCAAACCCACAAAAATAAAGGGAAATCGAAATCAATCGATCCCCATTCTTGTAATCTCGATTTTCTATTTTGTAATTTTTCTTTTATTGCTGTAATTCAAAATTAAATTGGCATATAAAGGAAGATTCAATTTAGAAAATCGAGATTACAAGAATGGGGATCGATTGATTTCGATTCCCCTTTATTTTTGTGGGTTTGGCAGCGGTGGAGCTTTGTTTCTGTACTCCGTTGACGATCCGATCTCGCTGAATTGCGGAACTCCTCTCTGGATTTTTGGACTCTGGAAAATTGGACTCTTCCCCAAAGAATCTCCCAACTCTGCCCCGATTCAAAAGTCCCCTCTAATCCAAAAGTCCAAAGTCAAAAGTCCCCTCTCCCGTTAAATTCCTGTATTTTATAAACCGAAGAAGCTCGAAATCCGGCTCAATTCTCTCCTGAAAAAGCGGATCACGGATTATCAGTCTAAGGAAACAAATCAACGGAAAATAAAGAACGGAAAACAACCCGCGGGAGGTCCCACGGGGGCTCCCGCGGGAACCCGCGGGTTGCTTCCCGCGGGTGCACCAGCGGGTGTGCCCACTTAGCAAATTTGGATTTTTTTTTTTTTTTTTTGGTATCTACATAACCCCCTCCAAAGTTTTTGAAGTTGCTCCTTCTGATCTCTCTCAACCCTCTGTGAAGAATCGCTTTGCCGGCTCCCAAAGAAAAGTCCCCTCTCCCGTTAAATTCCTGTATTTTATAAACCGAAGAAGCTCGAAATCCGGCTCAATTCTCTCCTGAAAAAGCGGATCACGGGATATCAGGAAAATAAAATAGGAAATAAAATAACGGAAAACAACGAAAAACAACCCGCGGGTGGCAACCCGCGGGATCGCCCCCGCGGGTTGCCACCCGCGGGAATCCTCCCGCGGGTGGCAACCCGCGGGGGCTCCCGCGGGTTGCAACCCGCGGGAGTTCTCCCGCGGGTTGCAACCCGCGGGAGCGATCCCGCGGGTTGTTTTTCGTTGTTTTCCGTTATTTTATTTCCTATTTTATTTTCCTGATATCCCGTGATCCGCTTTTTCAGGAGAGAATTGAGCCGGATTTCGAGTTTCTTCGGTTTATAAAATACAGAAATTTAACGGGAGAGGGGACTTTTCTTTGGGAGCCGGCAAAGCGATTCTTCACAGAGGGTTGAGAGAGATCAGAAGGAGCAGGTTTTCTTCATAGATCCCCTTCCAAGTTGGATAGTCAACGGAGGCAGCAATAAGACTCCACCGCCACCCGTACCCACTCAAAAAAAGGGAATCCACCAATATTCCCGTTCTTGTAATTCTTCAGAATTTTTGTAATCTAAATTCCTATTGTAATTCATCAATTTTGCAATGGAATCAAAGGTTCAATTTTCGGGCGTACAAGAACTGGCGACCACAGTGGGAGCCTCTCTGTTCACTACAGAGAACGTCGTGGCGCAGTCCGACTTGATACCCATCGGATCTGTTGTCGAAACGCTGATCGTAGAGGTTGATCAGCAAAAATACGAAGAGTTTATCTCTTCCTCTGACTCGGAGCCCAGGCGTCATCGCCGGGCTATGATGAGCAAAGGTGAGGCGTCATCGCCCACCGAAAAGAAGAAGGCGTCATCGCCTATTAGAACTTATGAGGCGTCATCGCCCGCTAAAACTGACTCTGTCAGAAAACTTGAGGCGTCATTGCCCACTCCTAAGTTGAATCAAACTCTCACCCGCTCTCAGAAAAGAAACTTGAGGCGCAAAATCCAACGGGCCCGCCTGAACAGCGCCTCTGGAAAATTACAGTCGGAAAATCCAGCCCAAGAATCCAAAAATGGAAATTCACAGGAAGAACTCCGGGTTGCACCGTACGGAGGCAACCACGGAGTTGCAACCGCGTGTGCAAACCCGCGGTTCCAACCGCGGGTTGCACCCCGCGGGTGCAATCCCGCAGTTGCAACCGCGGGTGCAAACCCGCGGTTGGAACCGCGGGTTGCACCCCGCGGGTGCAACCCCGCGGTTGCACCCCACGGGTGCAACCCCGCGGTTGCACCCCACGGGTGCAACCCCGCGGTTGCAACCGCGGGTGCAAACCCGCGGTTCCAACCGCGGGTTGCACCCCGCAGGTTGCAATCCGCGGGTTGCACTCCGCAAAAAAGATCAGGAGTTGGTTCTGGTGTCTATTCGGGCACACGCGCAATGAGCACACAGCGCACACCTAACTTTATGGTCACTCTCTCAGGTGTACCATCTCATTCCTCTTCAAACAAACATAAGGATGTGCTCATGCACTCACCTGAGAAGATGTCTGCGGAGGAACAGTCCAATGTGTGCGGGGCCCACGCAACTGCGCAAGCCAGCACACACTCTAGACGACTCCATAGAAGAGAGTGTGTTGATACAGGGAAAGCTCTTAGCCCTGAAATATTACAAACCAACCAATATTATGAACAGAACTTGCGGCGCAAGAGACGTCAGAATGTAAATGGAGACACGCCCGAAGATTTGAGAGAGTATCTTACTCGAAAGAAGAGCACATCCCAACCCGATTCTCACTGCCATTGTGAACGACTGATCTCAGCCGTCTTGTCAAACTGCAAATGCAAGTCAGGACAATCCGTTTTTGAGCGGATTACAGAGCCAAAGAGAAGGCGGATAGTAAAAAAGATGTGCCCTGGGGATGATCTGCCTGCCGTTTCATCCTATATGGTTGGTAAAGGCAAGAAAATTGCCGAAAATGACTCCTTAGACAAAGAGTTCACTTCAAAATTAAGGGGGGTGTCTGTTGAGCCAGAGGGTGTGTTCCGACACACTCGGGCTAGGAGAGGAGTCGCCATACCATTGAACTATAAAAAGTTAGCTGCAGGATCTGACGAAGAGGAAGACAGATATTCTGCTATTGTATCTTCACCCTATTCTGATTCAAATAGAGGGTTGGAGGCTACAATAAATATGGCTGATCTTCCAGAAGAAGTCTCTAGAAGACTTGAAAGGCAAGAACAACGCCTCAAACAGCAGGAAGAGACTATGGAGGAGATGAAACAACTCTTGACTCAGTTGCTGGCCCAAACGAAGAAAGGCCAATCTTCGTCATCTGCTAAACAACATGAAGAGGAACATGTCCGCGTAGAGGAAGACAGTGGAGATGACTACGAAGAAGTACCTTCTCAGTTAGGAGAAAAAGAAAGAGTAAAAGTGTTCATTAATCCTCAGGTGGAAAAAATGGAAAAGATGGAAAACCAGCTGCAGGCCCTTCTTCACCGAAAGAAGTTGCAGGAAGTGGGAATAGTGCGTCCCTATCCTATTGAATGGGAGACCGCGCCCTACCCTGCAAATTACAAACCGTTAAACCTTCAATCGTTTGACGGGAAAGGCTCTCCACAGCAACACATCTTCTACTTCCTGTCACAGACAGGACATTTGATGGGGCATGATCCAACATTGACCAAGATATTTGCGAGTACTTTACGGGGGCCCGCATTTACCTGGTTTATGCAACTTCCCCAGGGAACAATTAAATCTTGGGCTGATGTAGAACGTGAGTTCCTAGCCCGATTCTTTGAAGATGATACAGAAGTCTCCATATTATCTTTGCTAGCAGCGAAGCAAGAAGAAGGCGAAACGGTCAAAACTTATGTCGAGCGGTTCCGAGAACTTTTCGTTCGATGCCCACATGGCATGACGCAGGATACGCTTGTGGAAACCTGCAGACATAACTTGTTGACCGATATTTTAGACAAGATGGGTTCGGTCGAATCCAAGTCATGGAAGGATCTGCTTAAGCAGGGCGAACAGGCCGAAGAAATACTTCGACGTCTCGAAATGCAACAGTCTGCAACCGGAGACGGTGCAAACGAATCTCCATTTCATTTTTCCCGTTCAAAAGGGAAAGACATAACGGCAATGGCGGTAGAAAGTACACTGAAGCAGAAACCATGGCCAACTACAAGCAACACAGCAAAGTCGCCCAGACTTCAAAAGCAGTATTCGTTCAAGGATGAACATACTGCTACTATGTTCAATCTGCTCACCAAACGCAAGATGCTTAAATTGCCGGAGAGCAAGAGACCTGAAGAAGTAGGGAAAACTAACGATCCGAATTACTGCCTGTACCATCGGATTGTAGGTCACCCCACAAAAAATTGTTTTATCTTAAAAGATAAAATTCAAGCGTTGATTGACGCTAGAGCAGTTCAGCTCAAAGCTGAACAAAAAAGGAGTTAGAGTTAACTCCGACACATTTAATGTGCGTGGTCTAAAGGTACTACTTGGGCTCACAACAATTCCCAAGACGAGCTCAGGGCGGTTAATTTAAACCCCCATAAAAAAAAAAAAAATTTGCCCAACGCCGCTAAGGTTACGGGAAGAGAATAAATTTCTCGCCAACCCTACCATGCTGGGGGTAATAAGTATGAACCGCCCAACGCCCATAAGGTTACGGGAAGAGAATAAATTTCTCGCCAACCCCATCATACTGGGGGTAAAAAAGTATGAATCGCCCAACGCCGATAAGGCTACGGGAAGAGAATAGATTTCTCGCCAACCCTACCATACTGGGGGTAAAAAGTATGAATTACCCAACGTCGCTAAGGCTACGGGAAGAGAATAAATTTCTCGCCAACCCTACCATGCTGGGGGTAATAAGTATGAACCGCCCAACGCCCATAAGGTTACGGGAAGAGAATAAATTTCTCGCCAACCCCATCATACTGGGGGTAAAAAAGTATGAATCGCCCAACGCCGATAAGGCTACGGGAAGAGAATAAATTTCTCGCCAACCCCACCATACTGGGGATAATAAGTATAAATTACCCAACGCTGATAAGGCTACGGGAAGAGAATAAATTTCTCGCCAACCCCACCATACTGAGGGTAAAAAGTATGAATTGCCCAACGCCGCTAAGGCAAAGGGAAGAGGAGAAGTTTGGCATTTAAGCCCGAATGAAATCCTCGACAACTCACTATGCTGAGGATAATAGCATGGCTAGCCCAACTCAAACGGTAGTTGGTAAAGGCAAAATCAAACCCGTTGATAGCTGGGGGTTTGCTAAAAATCCCACGACAAATCTGTCACAATAGTATTCTTATCCGAATATAAGAATACATCACTGCCCTAAGCTGCTAAGGCAAAGGGAAGAGGAAAAGTTTGGTATTTAAACCCAAACGAAATCCTTGACAACTCACCATGCTGAGGGGAATAGCATGGCTAGCCCAACTCAAACGGTAGTTGGTAAAGGCTAATCAAATCCGTTGATAGCTGAGGGTTTGCTAAAAATCCTAATCAGATAAATCTCCTGTCACGTTAAGATTTCACCTCTAACAGCAAAACTTTTCTTGTCATTTTGCTCCAACAGAGCAAGCGACACTCCAAAATATTAGTCATGTTAAAATCATACCTCTGACATCATAATTCAAAATCAAAAGAGATAAAATCCTAATTAAATCGATCCCCTGTCACGTTAAGATTTCACCTCTGACAGAAAAGAAAATTCACACTTCATCAAGTCCAACATTACAACCTCTGATGAACGTGCTTTTGATATCGTTAAGTTAAAAATCACCTCTGACGAAAATCATCTCCCTATCAAGTTAACAGTTACCTCTGATAGTCTGATTCCAAAACTAAATACGTTAACCGTCACCTCTGTTTAGTCAGCTTGTCCTTATCACGACCAGATCCTTTGAATATGTTAAGCTCCAAGACACGTTTAATGTCACCTCTGTCTTTTCCTGATTCGTCATACTAGATGTCACTGAACGGTTCGGATTAAAATAAGCACGTTAATATTATACCTCTGCTTGACCTAAAATAAGCACGTTAACATGATACCTCTGCTTGTCATCTAATGAGTACGTTAAAATCATACCTCTGCTTGTTATGGAATAAATAAATATATTAATAGTTATCTCTATCGACCAAATCTTTTAAAAGGTTTCTAACCAAAATTAAAAAATCCAAAGTATTTCGAAATTCAGTACGGTTCAATACAGAACTTCAAAAACTTTGGAGGGGATTATGTAGATACAAAAAAAAAAAAAATCCAAATTTGCTAAGTGGGCACACCCGCTGGTGCACCCGCGGGTTGCAACCCGCGGGAAGCAACCCGCGGGAGCCCCCGCGGGAAGCAACCCGCGGGAGCCCCCGCGGGACCTCCCGCGGGTTGCAACCCGCGGGAGGATTCCCGCGGGTGGCAACCCGCAGGGGCGATCCCGCGGGTGGCAACCCGCGGGTTGTTTTTCGTTCTTTATTTTCCGTTGATTTGTTTCCTTAGACTGATAATCCGTTATCCGCTTTTTTAGGAGAGAATTGAGCCGGATTTCGAGCTTCTTCGGTTTATAAAATACAGGAATTTAACGGGAGAGGGGACTTTTGACTTTGGACTTTTGGATTAGAGGGGACTTTTGAATCGGGGCAGAGTTGGGAGATTCTTTGGGGAAGAGTCCAATTTTCCAGAGTCCAAAAATCCAGAGAGGAGTTCCGCAATTCAGAGAGATCGGATCGTCAACGGAGTACAGAAACAAAGCTCCACCGCTGCCAAACCCACAAAAATAAAGGGGAATCGAAATCAATCGATCCCCATTCTTGTAATCTCGATTTTCTATTTTGTAATTTTTCTTTTATTGCTGTAATTCAAAATTAAATTGGCATATAAAGGAAGATTCAATTTTTCGGGCAAACATAGCGCATAACTGTAATGATCAAATAATTTTTCTTCAAATTATTTTTATAATTACTATCTCTACCTGCTTAACTTATTTCAGCTTAAATTTGAAATTTAGGATCCTGATTCTATATCAGCCTTTTCGCCACTATCAGAATCATCTTGAACGGGCCGTTCTGCGACGCCAAATGCATCTTGATACAGCAACGCGTCAGTAAAGTAGTTTTCAACTCCTTTGAAGGGTTGTTTTTCCGCAATGAGCGTCTTCACGTTCGCGTCTTCGTCGACATACTTCATGCATTGGTGTAACGTGGAGGGCACGATTAGATTGCTATGGATCCAGGGCCTCCCCAATAACAGATTGTATGACGTATCCGCATATATCATGTAACACGTGACTTCTGTCTTCAGGTCGCCGATTTGAGACTTGAGCTTTATTTTACCCAGGGGTCTACTACCGTTAGCATTGAACCCGAAGATAGTAGTGTTGGTTGCGGCTAATCTGTTCATCGGTACTCCAAGATATCGCAGCATTCTTTGCGGCATGATGCTCAAGGCCGAGCCTGAATAACTTGAATACGATCAATCTCCGTAGATCCTATATATCCCTTGTAATACAAAGGGCGATGATGCTTATTGCTTCTGACTTGCATATCTTCCGGAGAGAAGGTGACGCAAGGGATGTTTTTACCAGAGATCTGGTGACATGTCGCTCAAAGAGACCCTCCTTCTTCGATCATCTCTGGTATTTGCACCAAGAACACTTCCGAATCTTTCAGAGCTTCTCTTAAAGCTTCCCTAGTAGATTTGGAGAGCTTCAGGAGCTCGTACAAGGTTATCCTTGCAGGGATATTGGCCAACTGTGTTAGGATGTCGAACTGGAATGACTTCCGCAAGTCTTCCGTAAGTTCTTTTCCCTTCTTCCTTAGAGCTTTGTCAAACTTCAGCTCTTTTTGCTTAACTTTCTCTGGAGATGGTTGAGAACCCGTTGTTTGGCCGTAATTTTTTAAGTAATCTTTTCCCGAACGGGTCCCCTCGAAGGGAGGGTCTGCATCGGCGACCAAGGAATTTCCGATTTCTTTTTCTGAATCGGTCAGAGCAGGAATGATCTCATCGTCTTCGGAAATTACGGAAACGACATTAGAGGTGAAGACCCTCTCTCTTCGCTTCTTCCCAGATGAACTGGAACTCCATTGTTCATCATTTAGGAGATCAGGATGTACTCATAGTATCTCCCCCCTATCAGTTTCAAAGGGGAATAGTCCTTTCTTTTGCTGTTGGTATGGATCAAAATTTACGACTTGCATCGTGCCTTTATGGATGGGTTGCACTCCATCTTGAACTGTTGACTCTATCCAGTGGGGCGCTTTACCGAACTTGATGGTCACCATGTTCGCAGTCACCTTCTTCTAGTGCTCTTGAAGCTTGATGACATTGGCGTCCACTAAGGCTTGAATTTTATCTTTAAGGATGTAGCAGTTTTGGGTAAGGTAGTTAATGATCCTATGGTAGACACAGTAGTTAGGATCATTAACTTTCCCAGCTTCCTCCGGACGTTTAGACTCTGGCAATTTCAGTATCTTCTTACTCATGAGGAGGTTGAAGATAGTCTTCGTGTGCTCATCCTTAAAGGAGTATTGCTTTTGTAACACTCGTGTCTGAAGATGAAGTTTCGGGGAAGTCTTCGTGGATTGTGTATCAGTGACCATTATCTCCTTTCCCTTATACCCTCGGGATCGGGACTTATAACTGTTATCACCACTTCGTTTCGGTTTCTCCTCGCCTCCTTCTTCTTCAAGCCTTTGCGCAATTTCTTCAGCTTCTTCAGCTTGTAGGGCAAGATCCTTCTAAGTTGAGGACTTCACCGCCCCTATCCTGGCTAGAACCTTGGTCGATAAATTATGTCGATAGATTTCTACCAGGGTCATTTCTGGCATCCCATGCAATCATATGAGAGAATCGTTCTGGAATCTTTTGATAAAGTCCCGGACTGACTCTCCTTTCTTTTGTTTGGCGGCTAGAAGCGTCGGCATTGATACCTCCATATCGTCTTCGTAGAATCTAGTGAGAAAGACTTTCTCCATGTCGCTCCAGGAATTGATGGTTCCCGGTTCTAATCTCCGAAACCATTCAAAAGCTAGTTCGGTTAAGGTACTAACAAATATTCTTGTAATAATATGGTCATTTCTGGATAAATGCCCTATCTGTGACTTAAAATAGTAGAGGTGTTGGTTTGGCGATCCTCTACCATCAAAAGATTTGAGCTTCAACGGTTTGTAGTTTTCTAGGAACGGCACTGTTTCTCACTCCATGGGATATGGCCTTACTACACCCAGTTCTTATAAGTCGCCCTTATGCATGACAGCTCTCCATCCAGACAGTATTTGCGTTTTCCTCCTAGTGCATGGAGCGGTTGTCATCATCTTTATGATGTTCTTCTTCTTCTCGATTGTTATGAGGACCATGACCTTCTTCTTCGGTCTTCTTCCCTGTATTCTTCAGTTTGGCTTTCTCTAACTCCATCAGAACGTGTAGCATATCTTTAAGCTCGCTGATGGCGTTCTGCTGCTGCTGGATATGCCTATCTAGCTCCTCCATTCTCCGCATGAACTCCTCTGGGACATTGTTCTGCGTCATATATGCAGAGGCGGAGTCTTCTAAGAATGAATCAGACGTCTGTGATTCAACCATAACAGACTTGGCTATATCTTCTTCATCTGATGAGATCCCCGCCATCTGTCTATAATTCATAGGGACCGCCACCCCACTTCTGAGTCGAGTATGCCGAAAAACTCCTCGCTCTTCATTAGATGGGTCTTTCGAACTCGAAGAGAGCTCTGGGTCAGAAGTTTCTTCTTCGGAGATTTTCTTCGCCTTCTTTTTCTTCTTTTTTTCTCCAACACTTATCATGTTGGAGGTCATTGCGGAATATTCCGGCTCAGAAAACTCGAGCCCGCGTCGTCTCCTTTTTGCCAATTGGGATGACGAGGTTGATGGAGACGACAATCGACAAAACACCGAGGATCGGGCATAAGTTGAGCAATGACAGTGAGACAGTACTGCATTGATCAGTCGTTCACAGTGGCATTGAGATATATGGGATTCTTCTTTTCTTCTGTTTAGAAGTTTCCTAAGATCTCTTGCACCGAAGTCCTTTGTGATAGGCTCATTTGTGAGAGATAGCTCGCGGATAGGTATGCACCTTCTTCGAATTCGAGATTCGCGAGTTTCTTCAGACTTTCCCCTTGGGACGCAAATGTATGCTCCGCGTTGATTATGGACAACTTTGACAGGTTCACTCCGCTTCCTGTAGGAAATGTGAGTGAATCCTTCTGTATTTTGATCAACCACGCCCTTAGGCTTCCATATTTGGATCGTAGGTTTCTGCTGAGATGAGTTGGCAGTTTCTTTTTGTTGCGCGTTCCTGTGAAGGGCATGAGCTTTGCTTCTCCTCAGGTTTCTTTTCGTTGTACGAGTAGGAGGAATCTCCTTCTCTGCATGACAGCTTTGCGGAGCGAGCGGTGGTCGCTTCCCCTTGTTGCAATGGGGACCTTGGTCCACTTTGCTTGAGAGATCAAGAGTCTTTATCGGAACTGGCAGAGAGCCCGTTGTTAAGGGAACTTCGGACTATCATGGTCCGTTGATTCTCTCAACTGGGCTATTGTCATCACCTTGGGAATTGACCCCTTGGAGATTTTATAGTACCCCCTTAGGGAAGTAGGGCTCTTAGAGCCTGAAGAAAGAAATTCTTCATACCTTTGCTGGTCGACGGAAATGGTGAGCGAGTCGACCACACTACCAACTAGAATGTTGTCGGATTGAGCCACCACCAAGTCACCGGAGGTGATGGTAATCCCCAGCGGAGTCGCCAATTTTCTGTTCGCCATGAAAGTTGTACGCTCTTTATATCGAAGTATTTTCAATACAAGGGTTACAATCGGACGGTTTTCCGTTTACGAGGAAGATAGCTTTTCCTCTTTATTTAAGGCTGGGTTTCTAGGTAGCTATGGAGGACGATCCTGCTTTCCGTTGACACTCCGTACAATATCTCTCAGTTGGCTAAAGGAAAGAAAAAGGGGCTCTTTTCTCTTGATCACAAGGGATAATTTCTGGGAGAAGACGTCTGTCTCTGTCTCTTCTCTCTGTGTGTGTGTATCTCTTTCGCTTCCCACCTTTTATAGGGGGCTTACAGTAACATCCCGCCATATTTGGCTCGACCGTTAGCTCCCACTACTCTAGAAGTGCCGCCATATTCGCCAGGTGGTTGCTCCCATGATCGAAGTAACGTCGCTGTATTCGTTTGGCAGTTATTCCCACGATCCGATGTGGCAACCCTCTGTTCGGGTCGGATGACTTTGTATTAAACCCCCATCCGAAAGCTATGGGTAGTGTCGTAAATCTCAGTTTTAGATTCGCGAATCTGTTCCATCGTCTGAATCGCGAACCTCAGTTGCTTAGATTCGCGGACCTCATTTTCTTAGATTCGCGGATCTCAGTTTCTTAAATTCGCGGACCTCAGTTTCTTAGATTCGCAGATCTCATTTTCTTAGATTCGTGGATCCGATGAGTTGCGGGCTTCTGGCTCGTGGATCTGCTTTGTTTTTCTAGAACTTTTCGCCGACAATAAGTACTCTATTTTAAAATAGGTTGTTCGATCCCTTTTTGCTAGCAAAAGCGTAATTGATTTGAATCTTCTAAATATCGTCCATATAGAAGGAAGAAGATTAAGATGAATGGAGACGCTTAACTAGGATTTAAGTAGGACTTTAATATTAAGGTTGACTTAGAAACTTTTGAAGAAAGATTTAAAATATGGTCAAAAGACTCATAAATAGAATATATTTAAAAGAACTTAAATAGATAATTGAAATTGGTTAAATGCTCATTAATAGAATTGAGCAATTAGAGATATTAGGAATTAATGAATGGAGGGATTTAAATAGGATTTAGTGAAGACTTGACTTAAATGAGAGATTAATGTAATTGGTTAAATACTAAATAATAGAATTGACTAATTAAAGATATTAGGAATTGATAAATAGAGGGGTTTAAATAGAATTTAGTGAGGACTTGACTTAACGGAATTGGTTAAATGCTCATTAATAGAATTGATTAATTAGAAATATTAGGAATTGATGAATAGAGGGGTTTAAATAGGATTTAGGGAGGAGTGAGATATTAATGGAATTAATTAGGATTTTTTAAAGAAAGTTTATTATAATAATTGAGGTTGATTTAGAAGAGAGATTTAAAACGTGGTCAAATAAGTCATAAATGAAATATGTTTTGAAGGATTTAATAAATGTATATAAAATTGGTTAAATGCTCATTAATAGAATTGACTAATTAAAGATGTTAGTATTGATGAATGAGGGGTTTAAATAGGATTTATGGAGGATGTGACTTAAGAGAGAGATTAACGGAATTAATTAGTATTTTTTGAAGGACCGTTTGTTATGACTCAAAGGCTAATAGATTTAGAAACCTTTGAAGAGAGATTTAAAATGAGTTCAAGGGAATCATAAATGGAATATCTTTAGAAGAATTTTAAAGACGTTTGTAATTGGTTTAAAAGATCATTAAAATTGACTAATTAGAGATTTTAGGAATTGATAGATAGAGAGGTTTAAATAGAATTTATAGAGGACTTGACGAAGAGATTAATGAATTATTTAGGAATTTTAAAGGAAAGTTTGTGATGAATGGAGGTGTTTAAATAGTATTTGGGAAGGATTTGACTTAAGGAGAGATTAATTGTATTAATTAGTACTTTTTGGAGGAATGTTTGTTATAACTTAAAGGCTAATAATTAAGGTTGATTAGAAATTAACTGTTGGAGAGAGATTTAAAATGAGTTCAAAGGAATCATAAATGTAAGCATGAGAATTATTGGTAAAGTACCCATCAATAATTTTGTTCAATTTTCTACTAATCCTTAAAATCAAAATTTAAAAAGCATCAACCTAGTCTTAGGTAATCTCATAGTTCCAATCCAAATTATTTGAGAAGTTGATAATCGCACCGACCCAGTAAAAAGCCAAAATGGTACTAAAAATCTGAAACTGACATATATATATATATATATATATATATATATGCTTTTCCTGGTAAAAGATAAAAGTGTGCTACTAAAGAAACAATAGTGGAACCAAATCCGATTGTTACTCAAGTTATAGAGACCATGAACCATATTAGGGCTTGTGGAGAGCCCCATGAAGATGCATTGATAGCTAAAAAAAAAAGTTTCATTTTAAAAGTAGGTTGGAGATAAATCACAATTAATGATAAAGAAAACTGATATTGTTGGATAGCAATCTCATGATCGGTTATTAAAACCTACACCACTAGGTTAAAAAGTTTCCACTAATAGTAAGTGGTGCTCACTGTCTATCAATCCACATCATCACTTCCCAATCTGTAGCCAAGAGGAGATTCTAAAGTTGTAAGCTGAATGCCAATCCTTTTCAGTAGGGAAAGAGAGTAAATAGAAAAGATTAGAATCATCGGCATCGTGTAGAATTTGAAGAGATAAGATGCACATCTTCCTGGCTCTTTGGAGATGGAGAGTCGGCATTAATTGATCGATCAGACAATTGTGCTCCAATGTAATGGCCGAGGGGACCTTTCTCTTTATTTGCCAAATAATTTTATATAGGGTTAGTGAATTGACTTATAAAAGATACTCTTGATATTCATGCTCAATTACTAAAAGATAAGCATCCAGCGCAACATGGAGCAGTGTTGTGGGTCACGTGACTTTATATACGGTTAGTGAATTGACTTATAAAAGATAGTCTTGATATTCTCATGTTCAATTACTAAAAGATAAGCATCCAGCGCAACATGGAGATGGAGTAGTGTTGTGGGTCACGTGACCTCGGTGTGGGGCTTTCTGAATTTGTAAGAAATTTGATTGTTCTCCTAATAGAAATAAAAGTTATATATATTTATATTACATTATTCTGTATTCATCTACGGTAGATCTGTTCAAACATTCAAATTTCGAAACACAAATGGGGTACTGTAACTTTGGAAATTTAGATCTTACTATTGAGACCAAAAGCAACCAAAGCAGAACCATATGATCTATACGTACAATGCTTATGCATGTACGCATGCTTCTATATCTATGTACGAGAGTGATAAAATGAGACGGTGAAATATCAAATCTTATTGCAAAATGGCTCGCTAGTTAGTCAACTTGATAATCGGCACCACCGTCTATCTATCTGATAATCAACACCATCCATCTTGATTTATACATTATAAAATTTTTGTTCACAACAAAATTGTATAATTTTACGACTCATAGATTACTTGTTAACTATTGGGAAAACATTTTACATTACCAAAGTGTGTGGGCATGTATATATATATATATATATATATATATATATATATATATATATATATATATATATATATATATATATATATATATATATATATATATATATATATATATATATATATATGAGAAAAATGAAAATTAGCTGACAGCTCACGCAAGTTATCTGAGCTGCAGTTCAATTCCAATATCTCCAATAATGTTTTTTAAAAATTTTCTTTTGGATTATGATCTCGTCCTAATTTTTTGGGTTTTAGTTTTGATTTAGTCCTCCATCAAGTTAACAAAAAATTAACGGTTTTACTTTCTTGGGTTTTAGTTTTGATTTAGTCACTCATACCTAATTTCTTGGGTTTTAGTTTTGATTTAGTCCTCCATCAAGTAAACAAAAAATTAACGGTTTTTAATGAATAAAACATTTTGTATGCACTTGATGAAAGGGTAAAAAAACTTCTAAATTTATGAAATTTAATCCTAAAAAAGTTAAGAAAGTAGAGATTGTAATTGTTAAGAAAAATTATTGGATGATTATAGTTTTGCCGCTAGCTCACGTAACTTTTCCTGAGCTGGCGGCTCACTTACAGTAATCCATATATATATATATATATATATATATATATATATATATATATATATATGAGAAAAATGGAAATGAGCTGACAGCTCATGCAAGTTACCTGAGCTGTATTTCATTTTCACTATCTCCAATAATCTTTTTTAAAAAATTTCTTTTGAATTATGATCTAGACTCTCTAGGGTTCACTCATACCAAATTTCTTGGGTTTTAGTTTTGATTTGAGCCTCCATCAAATTAATACAAAATTAACGGTTGTAATTGTAAAAAAAATTGAAGAAAAATCATTGGATCATTATAATTTTGCCATTAGCTCACGTAACTTTTCATGAGTTGGCGACTCACCTACAGTAATCCATATATATATATATATATATATATATATATATATATATATATATATATATATATATATATATATATATATATATATATATATATATAATACTATAGGTGAGCCGTCAATTCAGGAAAATTAGGTGAGCTAGCGACAAAAATATAGTAATTAAATAATTTTTCTTTAAATTTTTTTCTAAAATTAGGATCTCTGTCTCTTTAACTTTAATAAAATTAAATTTATTAAATTTTAAAATTCATTTACACTTTGATCAAGTGAATACAAAATATTTACTCATTAGAAAGTGTTAAAATTTGTATCAACTTTATGGATGATTAAATCAAAACTAAATCTCAATTTCTCCAAAAGAAAATTTCTTAAAAAATTTATTGGAGATAGCGAAAATGAACTCTAACTCAAATAACTTACGTGATCTATATATATATGGGATTACTGTAGGTGAGCCGCCAGCTCAGGAAAAGTTACTTGAGCTAGCGGTAAAATTATAATGATCTAATGAATTTTCTTCAAATTTTTTTTACAATTACAATCTCTATTTTCTTAACTTTTTTCGGATTAAATTTCATAAGTTTTAGAGTTTATTTACCCTTTTATCAAGTGCATACAAAATGTTTTATTCATTGAAAATAGTTAATTTTGTATTAATTTGATGGAGGTTCAAATCAAAACTAAAACCCAATAAATTGGGTATAAGTGAACCCTAGGGGGTCAAGATCATAATTCAAAAGAATTTTTTTTAAAAAGATTACTGGAGATGGTGGAAATGAACTGCAGCTCAGGTAATTTGCGTGAACTGTCAGTTCATTTCTATTTTTTTTTTCTCTCTATATATATATATATGAATGACATGTTCGATCCATGCATATCGTACTAAGATCAAAATGATCAAAAATTAATATACACAAATTTAGTGATATGTAGAAGCGTATGGGCGATATCGATAATCAAGTTAATAGTACCCCTTCGAGCCGTCTCACGATCGCATTCGTTGCAGATAGACAACACAGTATATTTGATTCTGGTGTTTTGTCATATAAATAAAAGAGAGATTTAGAGTTCCGTTTTTCTATAAAGATATTCTAGCTCCCGGGTATTTTGATAGACAATCACTAGCTAGCTACGAAAAATATTTGAGCTGAAAAGATATGAAGCTACAAAATAACTGCAATTGGCAGACAAAATCCAAAAGTTCCGCTATAGTTTTGTTTTTTTAACATATCTAAAAAGAATTAGTATAAATTCCAGTAACAAAATGAAGAGATGTGAACTTGCAGATCAGTGGAAAAAAGAGATGGGAAAAAAAAAAGAAAAGAAAAGAAAGACCCAATGGATCAGATTCAAACTTTATAAGAAAACAGTGGAAACAAAAAAGCAAGAGTAATGGAGAAACAATGGTCTGTTCATAAAATTCCCAAACAACTCGACGTAATTTGTTGAGATCATTCTTAAACAACAGCACATAAATAAGCCTGTATATACGAACGAATTCTACAATTTAAAGATAACTGAGCAGTAAAACGAACTGAAAATACCAGCAAATCCCAAATGTTAACCATATAGGGTCTTGGAATCGGTAGAACAGAAGCTATGTGCACAAAGCACCGCCGACGCCCACTAAAGATATTATTAGATTGTTATTATACAACAAAACATGGATTTTGTCACTAACATTTACATGTACATCAATTGTAGCTGGTTCAGACATACCAGACATTAAGTTAGGATGTGCCACTAAATTTGCACTTGAAAGAGAAACACATTCTACGGTTTCTACCATTCCAACAATGTTAACTTCTGAACAAGTAGATGAAATCCCTAAGGCTGTGTTTGGATTGAGGAAAAATGAAGGAAAAGAAAAGAAAAATAAATAGAAAGTTGCTTTCCAATGTTTGGTTAGAGGAAAAATTAGAGAGAATAAAAGGGAAAGAAAGTGAAAGAAAATGCATTAAGTTTTTTTTCTTTTTTATTTTCTTCCTCAAATCCAAGAGAAAATGAAAGAAAATGAATGTTGAGAGTAAAAGGAAAAAGGGTGAGAAATTTTTGCATAAATTTTATTGTAATTTTAGTCTCAAAATATTTTTAATTTTTATGAAGTTTGGACCATTTGGTTATTATATGGTTAATTATTTAAAAATTAAAAATTATATTAAAAATATGTAAACTAATATTAAAATTCTCTATAGTTTAATTAGAATTATATTTTCTTTTTAATTTTCTATTGAACAACCAAACATAAGAAACTATTTTATTCTAAAATTTCCTTAAAATTTTCTTCTTTATTTTCTTTCTAACCAAATATAAAAAAGAAAACCAATTTCCATATGCTTTTCTTCCTTTTCTCTTTCCCTTTCCTTTTCTTTTCTTTTTTTCTTTTCTTTCATTTTCCCTCAATCCAAACACAGCCTAAGGGAATCCCTCATAAGCTCCATTGCTAGGTCCAGAAGACTATTCACTGCACACCAAATTATGAACTAATTACTACCATGGAACAGTGTAAATTGTACCCATGAAGGACCAAAATAAATTGTATATATGTACACATGCACAGAAAGAGAGAGAAAATAATGGAAATGAGCCGATACCTCCCGTAAATTACCTAAGCAAGCGGCAAACGAATAGCGATCCCATTATGTTTTTATATTTTTAATTTGGATTATGATTTAAATCCCTCAGGATACACACATATGAGTAAACGGGAAATCAACTGACATAAAATGAAAATCCTTCACCGGCACTTATGTGGACCTATTAATATATTACACACATATATAGTGTGTGCGCGCCCAAAGTGGTGTATACAAAGAAAGTTGACTATAGGCGCCCTTAAATATGAGAGTGTATGTAAACAATCCGAACCATTAATTATAATTTTCGAGCTCTAAATAAGTGGTAGATACAAAATCATCTGATTTAAACACTACTCTATCATCAATCAAGAGGTTTTATTTGTTCTATTGTTGAAAAAAGTTCATTTTGCATATCTAATATACCGTCAAAATGTATAAAAAAAATGCATAATTTTTTATACATCATCATTTTTGGAAATGGAAATCACAACGGTTTGGATCATCCGCATAAACCCTCCATCCTAAGATTTTGAGAACCCTTTCATGGACAACTCTCCATGGAGACACATTAAATACTTTTCAACATACAGGGAATGGTGTATCTCAGATAATAAAGAGTTGTCTATAAATGCTTCCTCAAATTTCCATGTCGAGGGTGCATATGGACAATGTTCTCAGCAAAATCTTACTTCCTACCATTGAAATAACTTAATTACAATAAAAGTGAACAAAAGAAAACAAACGAGAGGATTTATAACTTATCTCTCTCTCTTTTACAATAAAAAGTGAGCTTTATGCAGCGATGCGATCTATCGAGTAGCTCCTTTTGACGATCTAACGTAGAAATCTTTTTTTTGATGAAAATGATAGCCAGCTCTAGATCTTCTCTGCTAGTCTTGATGGGTTCAAGGCTCTCACCTTAACTTGAACTTCACAAAAGCTCCATAAAGATCTCCAAAAAGTGGAAAATTTCCAAAAGGTCTTGGATTCCATTAACGATCCGACAACATGAGGTCACCCTACCTGCCAGATTTTTGGAACGCGCATATGCACGTTAAATTGACCGGATTAACCGGATTATACGCACTTAAGAGCTCGTCAATTACGCGCTTAAGAGTACGGACCTTGGATCTCCCTAAAAAATAATTTCTACAATGCCTTATGACGCCTATTTATAAGCATGAGGTGGTTAGATCACCTACCTTATAGATAAGATAAAATATTTGTTTCTCTTTTAAAAATATTCGGAAATCTCTGGTTCATCATATCTGCACCTGATCTAATTTTCAAGATTTGTCAGAATCTCTGATTTGATGTATTTAGTTATGATTTAGATACCCAAAATCAAGATTAAGCATGATTAAATAAGATTGGATATCCAAATCTAAACCAAATCCGATCTCCAACCGATTAGAGATTCTTTGATGCAATCCAACGGCTAACCTCGCATATGAGGATTTTCTTTACTTTTTAGCCATTAACAGGACCCCCTCCAAAGTTTTCGAAATCTCGTCGTCAGTTTGTAACGAGTTTTGAAATACTTTGGACTCCTTTGTTATCATGAGTTTAAATCATTATTGACTGACGAGCTATTTAGTGACCATAGTATAACAGCAATCATTCACCAATAACTACCAGAAGCGATTATTAACGCAGTAATCTTGGGTGATCTTGTTGATGTAGCAAGTTGAGGGCATCCTTTGGTCGATCTTCTTGATATATCTTCTTGTTGGCATTTGACTTTTTCTTCATGGAATATCCACACGAAGTTATTTGGCTTTATTTCTCAAAGCTATTAGCTTCGTGCTTCGTTGTGCTGTGAAGATTTAAACCATCAGCAGGCTTCGATCCAGTAGGAGGTAATTATGAAAAATAATACTCTAAAAGACTCTCAAACTGAAACTGCCCAGTGAATCAACAAAATAGAGCCACATCGTCTTGTTGCTTGAAAAAGTTCACCCAAAAAATATTGAATGCGATTATAGGAGAAACTGAATGCTCTTGGGAAGGCTAAAACCCCTTGTATCATTTTCTTTATTTTACCTTAGCTTTCTCTTTGTTTGCAATGTGTAATGAATTTTGTGCCTGCTCGTTTCTTCATTTTTAGGGTTTTGACGGAGACGATTCAAGACTCTCATACATAACTTGAACTTCACACGCCAAGATAATCAGGTCAGGATCATCAAATTTCGACAGAGGTGCATAATTGCACATGCCTAGATTTTGGTGGAGACAGTTCAAGACTCTCACGTGTAACTTGAACTGCACATGCCAAGATAATCGGATCAGGATCATCGGGTTTCGGCAGAAGCGCCTAATTGCACATGTCTGGATTTTGGTTGAGACGGTTCAAAACTCTCACGCGTAACTTGAACTTCACACGCCAAGATGATCGGGTCAGGACCATCAGATTTCGACAGAGGCGCCTAATTGCACATGCCTGTGATGTTAATGGAGACGGTTTAAGACTCTCATGGGTAATTTGAACTGCACACGCCAAGATGATCGGGTCAATATCATCGGGTTTCGGCAGAGACGCCTAATTACACATGCCTGGATTTTGGTAGAGACGGTTCAAGGCTCTCACGCGTAACTTGAACTGCACATGCCAAGATGATCGGATCAGAATTATCGGGTTTCGGCAGAGGCGCCTAATTGCACATGCCTGGATTTTTGACAGAGACACTTAATTGCACACGCCAAAATGATTGGGTTAAAATCATCGATTTCGGTAGAGGCGTCTAATTGCACATGCCTGGAATTTTGATGGAGGCGGTTTAAGCCTCTCACACGTAACTTGCACTAGACCCGTCAATACGCCGTTTATTTCAGTATGACAATGATTCAAATCTTACTGTCAAAGGAAAATTTTAACATGACAGAGTTTATCATATCGAAATAACAAGGATAGTAATAATCAAATCTTACCGTTAGAGTTAAGAATTTAACACGACAGGTTAATCATATCGAGATAATATGGATGAAATGGTTCAAATCTCACTGTCAGAGATAAGAGTTTAACATGACAGGTTCAACCTCGCTAAGGTGATGTAGATAAAATGGTTTAAATCTCGCTGTCAGAAATAAGAGCTTAACATAATATGTTCACGAGATTTTTAGTAAACCTCCAACTATCAACGGATTTGTCTCGCATTTACCAATTGCCATTTGCATTGGGCTAATACAACTTCATGTTATATGCACGGTTAGACTTATGTGCTAGCTTAGCCTTGCGTACTGAGTTAGATTCATATGCTGGCTTAGCCTCGCTCACTACATTACTTTGCATTTTAGCTGTGGGCAATGTTTAAAATAACGATAACGTTAACGTTTTTTTTTGTTAGGTTATGTAGCAAATAACGTAACGCATAACGTAGGTTACCCAAATTTCTATTTATTTAATTAAAATAAATATAAAACTGTATTTAATAATTTTCATAAATAAGTAAATAAATCTAAAAAAACATAAAAAATACTGTAAAATCAATATAAAGGCGTAGAAAAATTATAAAATGTCATAGCTAGCAAATATCATATATCACAATAATTTTTTAAGTCATATACAACAAAATATTGTTTTTCTTTATAACATGAAGATAAACTCGTATAATCATCTAATCAATAATAATAAGATCATCTTCCTCCAAAATGTAATTTGCATTTTCCGGATCGATATCATCCCCCGTCTCATCAAAACTATCATCAATTGATTTTCCTTTACCCGAAGAAGATGCTACACAAGAGATATACAAATTAAAATGTTATTAGATACTCAAATCATGATAGTATTCATTTAAGAATATTAAAATGTAAAAATTGAATAACTTATAGGAATCGACCTTTCGTTTATTTGCTGGGATTTCAGTTTCATCTTGCTTATCTCGCTTATCAACAATGGATGGAAGAACATTTTGATTGCTATTAATTGCAGTGACTTCTAAGAAATCATTAGTTTTTGGAGCTGAATCGTCATCAGTAGGCTCATCTAGCAATCCAAGATTTTCTGCGAGACAAGGCTCTTCACTCTCAACTAGCCATTTATCCTCTGGTGTCGCCTCATCAATCAAAATTAGATCCAAATTTATTCTCTTCCTCCGAATATTTCTTTCTCTAAGCTTAATATTGTACATGACGTACACGAGAGAATGTAGGCGTTCTCGCTCCAAGCGACATCTTTTTTTTTTGAATGCATCTTTAACAAAGTTGTGAATTGTTATATGAGCATAAGGATAAATAAAGTAATTAAAATATTATATTAAGTTTTTAAAATTCATACTTGTTCATAAGTGCTCCAATTGCGTTCACATCCAGAAACACTAGTCGTAAGAGAGAAGATTCGAATTGCAAATTTTTGGAGTGTTGGAACAACCTCACCAAATCTTTCCCATCAGGCAACTAAAATAGATAATTAATTTTGATGTTAAAAAATGCAAAAAAAATTAATGATATTTCTACCAATAGAACCCTAAGAATGGAAACAATGAATTAAGATATACCAGGACTTCGGACATTCATAGTCATTTGAGCTAGCGGGGATCCAAATTCTCCAAGTTTCTGTTTATATTGATCCAGCTCCACGTCAGCTTGTGCATACTTATTGAGGTCGGGGATCATTCGTTGCATACATTCACGAAAGCTTTTTCTAATCTCAGGAACATTGAAGAATGTATCACTGTAGAAGCATTTAGGATTTAGAAAGTAGGCCGCTGCATGGAAGGGCCTATGCAATATGCCTGTCCACCTTTTGTCAATTAAATTCCAGTATGGCATGTACTTCTTCTTACTGGCCCCACAGACTCCGGCGATTCTCTCTTTGCAGCTGTTGAGATACTCATATAGAAAAGGCATGGAAAGCCTTACATCTGAATCCACCTCTCGCACCACATAGACCAATGAAAGTGTGGTGCTAAAGCAAAAGAGAACTCTGCCCCAGAAACTTCTGCTAGATAGCACTGCTCTTCTTGTCTTTACTGCATTCGGTTTCTTTATCCAAGCACTCTTCATGAAATTATCAGAAGCAAACATTTTTCTTAATGGCTGCCTTAATTTATAGAGTCTTTGTAGAGTCATAAATGACATAGCAAATCGGGTGATGGCTGCCTTAGCAGTTCCTTACCCTTTGTGTAGGTCCGCATCAAACTCAAAACCCAGCCATGATTATATATGAATTGTATGATCCCCTTTGTTGTTTCAAGAGTTTTCTTATGGATCTTCATCTTACATATATCCTCCAGCATCAAATCAATACAATGAGCCACACAAGGAGTCCAGTAAAGCTGTTTTCGTGAATCCAAAAGTTTTGTACCGGCATTGACATAAGAAGCGTGATTGTCCGTAATCACTTGTACAATATTATTTTCTCCTATCTCCTCAACTACCTTATCAAGACACTCCCATAAGTAATCTCCTGTCTTGAACTGAGCCGATGCATCAATGGACTTATAAAAGAAAGTCCCCTCTGGTGAATTCACAAGGAAATTTATTAAGCTTCTGCTCTTCTTGTCAGTCCACCCATCTGACATTAATGTGCAACCGTATTTCTCCCAAGCCGCCATGTGCCTCTCCTTAATCTTGTCAATATTCTCAACCTCGGCCTTAAGAACCCACGTCCTTATCTCATATGGAGATGGTTGCTTCAAGCCAAATCGAAATTTCCAACTGCTTCGATCATCTCCTTCCAATATGGACTATTCAAGATGTTGAATGACAGCCCATTTGCATAAATACATCTGCCTATTTTTCTGACACATTTCTCTCTTACTTCCTTCTTTAAGACTGTCTCTAACGTGGATTGGCGAGCTTCAAGATTAATAAATTTATTCATCGCGCCAAGAGTTCGAGGTTGAGTGTTGCTACCGGCAATGCTTTCAAGCTCTTCACTCACCATTTCAGTGTCTGATTCTCCCATTCTCCCAATTTCCCGGCTTAGTGTTCTTCTTTTCTACCTCAGTAGACTTCAAAGCATCTTTACATGTTTTCTTCACATCTGGCGGGACTCGTTCACACATTTTCACTCCATGTCTCGTCCCAGCCAAATGATACTTAAGCTGAGTGATTCCTGCAGTTATGTGGTGATTACAGAATTTACAATAAAAATAATTGGGAGCTCCCCTTCCTTGTAAATCTCCCATTCTCTGGCCGGATCTATATTCTTTGCCATGACTCTTCGTGCGGATTGTCAAATTTTAATCTACAAAAATAATACACTTTTTTTAAAATTCAGTTTTTTAATTCAGTGCGGATTGTCAAAACTCAAAAGATTCAACAGTTGCATCTAATTACTTCCACACATTACTTCTACACAAGTAATTAAATGTATTCAAATCCCAACACAAGTTAATCATTTTTTTCATTAAGTATTTATGTTTGTATTGAGTTTTTATTCTTAAATGAACTAAAAATCAAATTTCACACCTTTTTTTAATTCAGTTTTTTTATTTTCTACTACAAAGATTCATACTTAATTCAGTTTTTCTTAACTTAATTAAAAATCAAAATTCACATGATCACATCCTTTCCCATCCTGTCTTAACTGAATCAAAATCAAAAATCAAAATTTACTCCCCAGTTCAACAGTGTTCAACAGCGGAGAGAAATTGGGGAAAAAAAATTTCCACCCATATTCAAGGAAAACACAGTGCAATATCAAACTCATCCATTCTTACTAATGTCAATAGTTCAAATTTAACACACTCCAATATATTTTATCCCATTTCCCGAAAATAAATTGATGGGACAGTTAAAAAAAAATAGGGAAAAAATGAGGAGAAAAAATTGGCCGCACTAATTTACTCATGAATTTTGTAAAACAATAATTAAATCATGAATTTCTCCTAATATCCATGGAATCAATTAAACAGTTGAAAAAAAATGGGAGATTGAACTAGAGTTTACGAAATCTAACCTCACCGGAGCTCGGGACTCACGGAAAGCCGCAGGGGACCTCGGAGAAGAAAAAAATTGTCGGGCTTTGCCGGAAAGGTCGCCGTAGGTGGAGACGGAGGTCGTTAGGGCGGTGGGTTGCTTCGAAGAGAGTCGCCGAGAGGTGATGCGGATGGTCGGAGCCTCGGAGATGCTGTGGATGATCGGAAGGATGATCGGTGTTGGGGAGGATTTGGTCGGAAACGTTGCCAGAAGAGAATCGCGGAATCGGAATAGGGAGGAGAATCACAAGCGAACGAAATTAGGGTTTTTTTTCCCCTCGCGAATTCCTGGGCTGAGTCCCTTTATAGTTTTTAAGTACGTAAATAACGTACGTACGTTACGTTACATTATGAAATAACGTAACGTAACGTACGTTATTTTTACGAAAAACGTACGTTACGCTGCAATGCGTTATTTTCCTCTATTAAGGAGCGCAACTGCTCCCGTTACGCTCCGTAACGCGTTACGGAGCGCGTTTTTTTCAACATTGGCTGTGGGCATAACTTCGAGTTCTACATTGGTATATCCTTGCGCCTGAGTAACATTGCAGGGTCAGACTCATGATTCGTTTAGCCTCGCCACCAAGTTGGACTTGTGCACTGGCTTTGCGCATTAAGTTGAAATTTTGCGTTGCCTTAGCCTCGCGCTTTAGTCGCAATATAACTTTACGATCCACGCCAGCATAGCCTCACGTTTGGGTTGCTTTACACGAGCTTAGTCTCGCATCTTGATCGCTTTATGCGGGCTTAGCCGCACGGTTTACTGGATGCGAGTCCCACCCCCGGTGTGGGCCTCATTTGATTGGTTACGAGTCCATTGTAAGTTAATGGACAACCATCTTCTTCATTGAAATTTACGCGAGACTGAGAGCTAATCTCGTGTTCTGGACTTCTTTAAACTTTGGATTAGCCTTGTACTCTAGATTTGCCTCATGTGCTGTATTTGTCGCACGCTGGCTTATCTTTGCATATTGAGGGTTTTATGCCAGGCTACAAATTTGCCTTATATTCTGTATCTCTTCCAGTAATGAAAATCGCGCGGTTTACCAAATAGTCTTGTGTATGTATTATCCTCGCATTTTAACTGTTTTGCAAGTTAGCCTCGCGTTTTGGAGCTTCTTTGCAGAGTTGGGACATAGCCTCGCATTTGGCTAGTTTTACGCTTGCTTGATCCGCGTTGTACGTGGGTTTAGACTTGTGTCCTGGCTTAGCCTCACAGACTAAGTTAGATTCATGCGCTAACTTAACCTCGCACACTGAATTATCTTCGCATTTTAGTTACGGGCATAACTTTGCACTCTACGTGAGCATAGCCTTACGTTTAAATGACTTTATGCTGGCTTAGCGTCATATTATATGCGGAGTTTAGTTTTGTATGCAACGTTTATTGGACATGGATCCCACCCCTAACATGGGCCACATTTGGCTGGTTACGAGCCCTTTATATCAAGGACCACCTTCTTCATAAAAAAATTATGCAAAAGTGCTGGTTACCATGGCACCTTAAGTCTTTGACGCAGACCTTAGCCTTCCGTTTCTTGAAGTTTATGCGGAATTAGGAGATAGCCTTGCATTCTGGACCACTTTGCGCTTTGAATTAACTTCGTACTCTGGATTTGTCTCGCGCACTGTGTGTGCTGGCTTAGTCTCGCAAACTGAAGTTTTATGCCTGGCTGCTACTTAACCTTACATTCTGCCTCTCTTCCAACAATGAAAACCACACGGGCTACCAGATAGTCTCGTATTTTGCCATTCTTACGCAAGTATTATCCTCACATATTAACTGTTTTACGTGGAGCTGCAGATTAGCCTCTCATTTTGGAGCTTCTATGCAAACTGAGGTATAGCCTCGCGTTTTGTTCACTTTTATATTTTGAATGAATTCTGTGTGTTGGCTTAACCTCGTGCATTAGGTTATCCATGTACACTAGTTTAGCCTCGCGCACTGAATTAGCTTCTCATTTCATCATGGGCTTTGAATTTTTTATTTTTTATTTTTTTTTGCAATGATTGAGATCGCTTTTTGAGCTCCTTCAACTGCTTGAGTTCTGTTGTGAAGATCAGCGAAGATGTAGGTGGCACGACCGGAGCGGCGCTTCGCCGAAAAGGCCTGCCTCCTCGATGGGCTCGAGCCTGATTGCGGGGAAACAAATCTTCTCGGGCCAAGGTACCTCTCAGGTTTTTGTTTATGTCTTCTTGACTACGATTCACAACAACGCCCGTATATTCAAGTCTAAGAGGGATTAGGTTGCCTATAAAGAAGTTTCTTTCATCTCCACCTTTGTCCATGATATCCATCCAACTTTTGTGATTACACCAATTCTGGCTGGTCTTACTCTAGGGTGACGTTCAGGAAAAAAAAAAACTTTCAAATGAATTTGCTTAACCAAAACCCCTTTGATCTTTCACTATCAGTTTCAGCATGATCTCATTGAAATCAAAGAACATCTTCCTATGCAAGTGTAGGAACCGCCTCACTCGTCCCCTCCACCGCCTCTTAGCCGCTTCGAGCAGTGGACTAGCTGAAGGACCAGCGGCCTCCTCGTGTAGATTCCGACCCCCTCAGTAAGAAATCTTGCCTCACAAGTGCCTCAAGAACACTCAATTTACCATTACGCTGGCTCCCTACAACAGCACTCGGCACACCTCATGGCTGCTGCTTTTTGTTACCGATAGTGGTGGTGGTTGAAGGCATCACACTGATGGTTGAGGTGAGAAAAGGAATCAATGACGGCGGTTGTCAGTTGGGAATTTCATCAAACAGTTGGCGGACGAGGTCATTATTGGCTTCATGTTCCATCTTTTTGATGTGGACATTGCTGAATCCGCAGGATCTGATGAAATCCGCGGAGGATAATGGCTTCATGATGGATTTGTGTTGAGGTCGACGGTTTCGCATGGCAAGACTGGTCCGACATGGTAGAGACAATTCGGCGATGATGCGAATGTTGGCCCTCTCCTCGGAGATACCCTCCGAGATGGCTATGCCGCCGCGGCCTAGGTTGGATTTTTGTATCAATTACTATAGTAGTGGATGTAGTATCATGACTGGTATTATTTCAATTCAACTTCTTCCTTTCATCTGCAGTTTTGGCACTTTTTGATTTTTTTTTTTATTTTTATCTTCTCTTCTTCTTTTTTTTTTTTTTTTTTGGAGGTTCTTGAACAAGTTTTGGACTAATCATGTTATACCAAACAGCAACCACATCATAAATAGATATTTCTTTGAATCCAAGTCCGAGAATGCCATCAAATTTTGCCATCAAGAAAGTGAGGCTTGGCTCCTTAGCGACTTCAATGAAACCCTGATCCTTGACAACCAAGTAACCAACTTTAACATGATCCTAGCTAAGGAAACCTGAGATTGATCCAGTTCCATACTGAATGGTGGCAGATTTGCCGTTTCTTGATATGTGCTCGATTTGCTCGAACTGTACTTGGAATAGAAATAAAAAAAACGATCGAGAAATAGCACTTGGACGATGGGACCCGCAGATTGGAGCTCCGGGTGTCAAAAATCAGGGTGAAGGGCTGCGGCGGCGATCCGACAGCGATCTCCCCAAAGTACTGCATGTTCATGTAATTATTCAGCAAGATTATGTCCCCATCGGAGGCCGCATTACCACCAGAATTCGATCCGAATCTGTATATTTTTTCTTCAGGCTTAGGGGTTGGATAGGCCGATCGAGGGGCTTCTTCGCGAATCACGCCCGATGAGGAGAAGGAGGTGGCGGAGGCTTAAAAGGAGAGGATCGGAAGCAGGAGGAGCCATGCTCGCTAGCCCAGCTAGGGTTTTATTGTCCCAATCTCTTAGACATCCTTTCCACAGAAACTCTGGCTTTCTCTTTGATTTTTACTCGTGCAATTTTATTATGCATCATTAAACTTTACAAATCAAAACAATCTCTTCGACATGCTCCTTGGATATGAGAGTCGGCGAAGAATCGGGGTTAGGCCGCCATTGAAGTTCGCTGCAGCAAAATATTTTTTTCTTCTTCTCCTGCTACAATATATATATATATATATATATATATATATATATATATATATATATATATATATATATAATGTTAGGATTCTCGGAAATTTCTCTTTTTACGCGGCAATTAACGCCACGTTATATCTCCTTAACTTCTTAATGTCAGATTGCACAACCTTCTGATATGAAGGGTTTTCCACTGTAGTCGTCAGTTTGTTCTCAGTAAAATTCTTACTTCATTCTATTGAAATAACTTAATGACAATGAAATGGAACAAAAGAAAACAAACGAGAGGATTTATAACTTATCTCTCTTTTTTACAATAAAAAGTGGGTTATATGCAGTGATAGAAACTATCGAGTAGCTCCTTTTGACGATCTTAACGTGAAAGTCTTCTTTCTTGATGAAGATGAAGGCCGGTCATATATCTTCTCTACTGGTCTTGTTGTGTTCAAGACTCTCACGCGTAAGTTGAACTTCACAAAATCTTCGAAAAGATTCTCTAAAACCTCCTCAAAAGGATATTTATAGCCTTGAGTCAATATAAGAGTTTCCAATAAAATAGAATTGGAAAGTAGTTGTATTCATCAAGAATTCTAATCAAATATTTTAATTTTGATTTAAATCTCTTGATTATGAATTCTGATTGGACTCAATTCGGATATCGGATAAGTCCAAATCTCAATCTCAATTAAATTGAAATTCTGCTCACGCGGAATTAATGCGGAGCTAAAACACCAGAACGCAGAGCTATAAATTAGCTCCTCGTTTTGCTTAAACGCGAGGCTAAAATAGCCAAAACGCGGAGCTACGGAGCTAGCTCCGTGTTCTGTGTGGAAAATTCCATTTTACTTAAAAATTTTCACTACCAACAGACAATCCAAACCGTCAATTATGATTTTCATATTCTAAATAAGTGGTGTATAAAAAATCATATGATTTGGACACATCATTGATCAAAAAATCTATATTTGTTTTATTGTTGAAAAACCATTTATTTTGTACATATATAATACATACGGTTAAAATATATCAAAATGCATGATTTTTTTTTGTAAATCATCACCTTTTAACGTAGAGATAAAAAATAACGATTCAGAATCATCCATATAAATCCTCCATATTGAAATTTAGGTATGCTTCCATAGATAACTCGCTATAGAGGCACCATAGGTACAATTATATATATATATATATATATATATATATATATATATATATATATATATATATATATATATATATATATATATATATATATATATATATATATGGATTACTGTAGCTGAGCCGCCAGCTCAAGAAAAATTACATGAACTAGCGACAAAACTATAATGATCAAATAATTTTTCTTCAAATTATTTTTACAATTACTATCTCTACCTGCTTAACTTATTTGAGATTAAATTTCATAAATTTTGGGGTTCATTTACCATTATATCAAGTGCATATAACAACATTTGAGAACCGTTAATTATGTATTAACTTGATGGAAGACCAAATCAAACCTAAAACCCAAGAAATTGGGTATGAGTGAACCCTAGAGGGTCGAGATCATAATTCGAAAAAAAAAATTTTTAAAATATTATTGGAGATAGTGAAAATGAACTGCAGCTCAGATAACTTGCGTGAGTTGTCAACTCATTTTCATTTTTCCCATATATATATGTGTGTGTGCGCGCGCGAGCGTCTATAAAGATTGAGAATTGAAATCATAATCCAAAAAGAAATTTAGAAAAATTTGGAGGTAACAAAAAAACAGAAATGAGATCATAGTCCAAAATGAAATTTAGAAAAATTTGGAGGTAAGAAAAGAATGGAAATGAGTTGAAAGCTTACATAACTTTTGCACTGGTATCCATTTCCATTATATCTATTTATTTTTTTTCATTATGAAAACCCCCTAAGGTACGGACAAGTAACACGACATTTGAGAAAAATGAGGACATTAAGAACATGGGAAAAAAATAAATATGAGTATATATTCTATTATTAACAATATAGTTTTACTACTTAAATATCCAAAAAAAAAAAGCACTAATAATGTACGAGATTTATGTCTTTTCATCTTTTACAAAGCACATCAGCAACCATACATCTCTCCCTCTCCCCCCTTCATAGATAGAGATAAAAGAAACATGATGATAACAACAAGTCATGGATTAACTTCGAATGTGAATGAAAAAATAATTATTTCTTCATACACAGAAACTAAGTAAGAGTCACATATACAAAAAATATTAAAATATAACTTTACAAAACTATCTAGATATAGATAGACACTAGTACATTAGCAATGTTTACTTTTGATTTTTCTTTACCATTTAACTCTTTCTTTTAGACAACCTATAAGCAGTACGGATATGACATGACAATGACAATACATTTTTTTTCTTTTCTTATTGGACACGTCATGTGGCGTGTCCTACACGATTTTTGCCATGTCTGCAGTATGCCCACATCACACATATCCAACACGAATATGGCATCCTTGGCAGCAGTGTCCGTGCTTTTACGGTAATCCTATATATAGGTCAAGAAATTGAAGGCACAAAAAGATTGAAAAATCAAACTAGCATGATTGTCCTTTAAAATATATATAAAATAAACAACCACATAAAACTCTCCCATTCGATATATCATAAGTTGTTTGTTTTATATAGATAGACCTCATCGTCATGCGTAAACACTATTTCAGTTGAATTGTTGTTGGGGTTGGGGGGAGAAGGGCACGAGGGGGATATTTGGCAGTACAGAAGGTTTGGATGGGGAGGGGAGATCCAAAACTTAGCTTACAGTGCAACACTGAAATCCTCTTGGAAGGACATGCATACACGTTGGAGTTTGTTTCCTTATCTTTTTGCAATAAAAATACTCAATCTATAAGAGAGAGCGCGTGCAGGAAAAACATCATGATGCTTCCCAATCTAAGTTTTATTAGATTTCATTTTATAAGATATAGTTAAATTTTATTTGAGATTTGAGCTTTGCATTTTACTATTTTGTTTAGTCCCACATTAGTTATTGTGTGGAACTTTTATTCTTAATTGATTATTTAAGGATCACAAAGTTATTCAACAAAATTAAAGAGATGATATGATGGAAATTTTTTGATGCAAGATGCCATGTTGGCATTTAATTAGTCTAGTAGTAGTCTAGATCAGATTAGATTAGTTTACTCTTAAAAAAAAAAAGCTTAGTTCTCTTCCAATCCCCAAATTCTCAAAATCCTAATTCATTTCAAATCTCCAAATTCCACCAAAAAAATCCCAAATTGCTTCCCGCACGATAGCAATTCAGAGTGAAAGGAGAACAAAATGCACAATCAGCATAAAGTTTTACGTCATTAAACAGCAAGAATGATTAAATGGCTGTAGCTTGCTTGAAAAGATTTACCTTCGCTTATTCACAAGCTGCTCCCCACAGCAGCAGCATATATGCAACCTGAAGCAATGGGGAACTCGTTAAAAATACACCAAAAAGTTTGAATATTTTACATGCCAAAATAAGAATATAACACAGTAACTATTTCAGCATTTAGTTTTCCAAAGAGATAAGAGATTCAGGTATATAATCAATGAATAATTATCAGATATATGACATTTCAATCTCTTATCATCAATTGGCATAATAAAGTATGACCTAATTACTTGACGGTTCATGATCTTTATCATGTTATGTTTATCACATAATCCATCATCCAAGTGAACTATTATCATTCGAATATAAAATCAGAAAAATCAAATGAAAAAGTAAACCTCCCCACCTTCTGTACTGTACATGATTATGGAGCTCATTTCTACATTAACTGATTGTATAACCAATAGATTCACATTAACTTACAATGTACTGTGACAAATTCCCAGTAGGCATGTGGCAGTATAATAAATAAATTGAAGGCTACAAAAGAGGAGAGAAAGAACAGGAAAGCAGTCGGTTTACATTGACTAGGAAAGTATGAAAATTGATCTTGAACCACTATATCAAAAACTGGTCATACTACGATTCCAAATGGAAAAGTTCTAGGGCTTGGTAAGAGAACAAGGACAACCAAACTAAATGCAATAAGTTCTCAACCAAATTGTTTGGGCATAAGCAGCAGTTAAAAGCCAGTAACATTAGAAGAGTAAACATGAACTTTCCCAAATTCACTAGGTTCCCTCCCAGAACGAGAAAAGAGAGGTGCACAATAACTCATAATGAATAATGACATCATTCACAAAAAAAAAAAAAAAACAAAGTCAGTAAAATAAATACGAAAAGCAAAACATGGAGATACAATCTGGTACTGAAATTAACTCTTAAGCCACTATATTAGAACTGACAGTGTTACATCAACGCAAACAGAAAAGTCCTGGCTGATGCTATAAAAGATGCACCAACAAAAAAATAAAATAAAGAAGTTATCCTGAGCTCCAAGAGTACGGCCACATTGTGCGTTCAAGGGACGAGGGATCATATGAAGTTAAAATAGGAGGTTTGACTTCCCTATTTTCTCCTTTAAATGGCCTGGACTCTCTTGGGAGCACCACATGACCACACTCACGAACTATTTGATACTTTTCCAATTCAATATTAGAGATCATCAAAGCAGCCTTTACCCAAGTCCTTTCCTTTCATTCAGCTAAATTAAAGGCCATCTCAATAGTTAACACCCCATGTGCTTCTTAATTGCTTCATCCCATGTTTGTTCAAGCCTACTTCTAGTCCCCCTTCTAGTCCCCCTAACTCCATGGATTATGATTCTATCACTTTTCCTAATCGATGTCCATAAAAGCCTTCACCGGTCATATCCAAACCACTTGAATTAGCTTTATCTCACTTTATTCTCAATCAGACTAACTTCTAATTTCTTTTAGATACAATTATTTCTTACTATATCTATTAATGTATTACCACTCATCCATCTTTATACACATTTCTACCCCTTTTATGATTTAGATATGTTGTTTATTAATCGAACATTCGGAGCCATGACGTATTGTTAGTCTATAGCCATCTTATAGAATTCCCTATTTAACTTCAGTAGTATTTTATGATCTCATAAATCCCGAAAACACTTTTTCATTATAATCATCCAGTTCTGATCTGATATGTCACATCTTTTTATAAGTTATAACTGCATAGAGGCAAGAAGGCATAACAATGAGCAAAAATAAGATTAAAAAAATTGAAAAGGAAATTGCATATTATTAACATGTTTTTGATTCTCAATTCGGAGTATTTTCTTTGTGTTGTCTTATCAAAATTTTCAACCGGAAGCATGATGGGCTTAAACACAAATCCGAGAATCAGTCTGACCTAAAAGATTAAACTGATAGGTAGAGGTCCCAACTTTGTATTTAAACTCGTAAACTTTTTTTGTCCTATCCAATGTGGGACTATACTCATATATGAACAACTAACAATATTCTCTTTCATTGTGAGTATACCAACTTAATTTTAGCAACCATCCACATGGGGGACCGACACGTAGGAAATCAAATCCAAAGTTACTTGCACCACCCAACCAACTTAATTTTGGCAACCATGACGTGGAGGCCGGCACGTGGGAAACCAAACCCAAAAGTTAATTCGGCCTTCAACATTGGCTTCACTCCCCTTAGGCCATAACCTAAATCCTTAACACGACGACAATTTAGCCCGAACCTGGGATCTGATACCAGTTATTGAGATTTGTGCAACGATTAGATAGTAAATAATCGAGAAGAGAAAGAGAGAAATCAACACAAAGATTTTACGTGGTTCGACAATGTGCCTACATCCACGAGGCGACAGATCAATTTCCACTATGTGAAAAATAGGGTTATAATATATATATATATATATATATATATATATATATATATATATATATATATATATATATATATATATATATATATATATATATGCAAACTCTAATGATGTACAGACAGAATTACAATATTACCCATATACCGTACCCCGGGGGGCTACGCCCCCTGCACCCCCCAACCTATATGCGACTGCCCACAAGGCCGGCAGAGCCCCCGCCACTACGAAACAACCTGGCTTTCTTTCAGAATTAAGAGCTAACTCCAACACATTTTATTCAATTTTGGAAACTCTTATGTTCACTATGAGTTGCTCTAGTGTTAAAACCATCTTGCTCTAGATTCATATTTGAATTCCAATTTGAGTATATAACCAATATATATATTTATTGTCGATTCGCCACGCAATTTACATTCATGTTGTTTTCATATTATTTTTTATATGTCTTCTTTCACTTTTGTCTTGTCCATTCTATTATTTTAGTTGCCCCAATTTTTCAATATTTTCTCCCGCACATATTCAATCGCCTAAATTGATCAGATATTTTCTCCCAACAAGCTAAGAATTCTTTTGATGTCTTCTAAGATAACCCATTTAATGGTATTCTAAAAGAAAGGACATATATTCTTTTTAAGTACCTAAAGTTAGTCAACAACAAAGTAAAACCACTTGACTATTGACTGCATTAGTAATAACTGCCGGTGTTGGTAGTGGATCGAAACCTTGAAGTGAAATTAATTGAACAATTAACTGAGAAAAAACAAAAGAGGAATTGAGTTCTTAGGGGAAAATAGCAAATAATTATCCAACGTTTCAAGAAAGATTTTCAATATTAACAATTGTTATTTTGAATTTGAGATGTGACCATCATTATTCTAAGAATGCCATCGATTCTTAGTATGCTCATTAGTATCTAAGCTAAGACTAGAGAGGAACTTATCAGTACCTGTACTTAGATTAGAGATAGGATCAATAAAGAAAGAGAGAAAGGGTTCATATACTTCTGTCTCTCTCTCTGCACCTCTCTACATACCCTTGCTCTTTCTAATCTAAGCTCAAGTATTAACCAGCTCCCTATCTCTAATCTAAGCTAAAATACTAATGAATTCTATCTGATCTATGCTCAATTTGAGCTGAATTCGAAAGAGAAAGGGTGATGGAGATCAGGATTAGATTTTATTAGATTTGATTTGATTTGATTAGGATTGGATTGTATTAGATATTTGATTTGATTAGGAGTTTTGATTTTATTAGGATTCTTTTTGTTAAGGTTTCCCTATATATAGGGTTGTATGGAGTATTAGAAAAAGATGAATAATATTTTGAGAAATTTTCTTGAGAAATCTCTGGCGTGGAATTCGCTGAGTAAAAATCTTTCTTCGTGGATTCGTGGAGAGTGGGCGTGGGCCTGGGTGGATTCCCAAATCCCAAAAGTTTTCCCCAATCAATCTTTTCTTCCCCAATTCCCCTAGAAAACCCTAATTTTCAAAACCCTAACCCTAATTCCGCTTCCGTCCTGCGTCAAATTGGTATCAGAACCTAAAATTATTTACTCTTCCTCCACCTGATCCTCCCCCACCTGATCTAGCCACCCTCATCCTCACCCTCCATCAACCAGCAAGAGAAGAGAAGGAAGGAAGGAAAAAAAAAAAAATCAGATCTGATCTGTAGAGAGAGAAAGAGAGAGAGAGAGGGACAAAAAAAAAAAAAAACTCTTTCTCTTTCTCCCTTAAAACCTCCCAACCCTCTCCCTCTTCCTTCTTTCCCACCCGACCAAAAAGCCTCCCAGCAAACCCAAACCCACCATCTTTCCCCCCCCCTTCCCACCAAACGCCCCAACCCTCCGCCCAGTCCCAATCGCCCCCGACCGACCCCCCCTCCCACCCAGTCCGCCCAAGCAAACCCTAGCCGTCTCCGCCCACTTCCCGTCTCCATTCTCCGCCCCCTCCGTAGTCGCCGCCTGCCGCAGCCTCGTCGCCATCGCCACCCGACGCCGCCCTCCACAGCAGCTGCCTCCGCTCACCTCCTCCTCCGTCGCCGTCTCCGCCTCCGCCCGCTGCCCTCTGCCCACCGTCAGCAATCCGCCAGTAACGCCACCGCCACCTCCGTCCTCCGCCCTCTCCGTCGACGCCATCGCCTGCTGCCTGCTGCCCGCCTCACCGCCAACACCGCCGTCTTCTCTCCAGTTCGACAGCACTTCGCCCGCCAACTGCTTCCCCCTCAGCTGCAGCGAGAGAAAGGAGAAGAAAGTTATTGGGTTTTGGATTTGTTTACTATTGGGTTTCGGATCAGTTCAGCAGTGCACCCGCTAACAGTGCAGATCCGTTAAGCAGAAAAGTAGTGATTTGGAGCCCGTTCGGAGTCCAATTCAAGTCAGATTCGAAGCGTTGCATTCTTGGATTTATTTCCAACAATTGTGGTAGGATTGCAGGGCTCTTCAGCAAGCGAACCAACGTCGGAAGACTCCAAGGGACTACTACAAGTGCACGAACTTCTTCGGTATTGGGTAATCTCTAAACTAACCCATTTTCTTCAGCAAAATTTTGCAACTATTTTGTGAAAATTCTGCATAAGATTGTTAGTTAGAATTACTAGTAATTATTTGCCAACTTGTTGCTTGCTGCATACACACATTTTAGGACCTATTTACATACATTTTAGAAACTAAATCTTAGGAAATTTTATTTGATCATATAGTGCACGCATATAGAATTTGACCGAGTCTAGGAAATTGCATTGCATCCGCTTGTTTGATTGTATGCTTCTTCGTAACGGCAAAATGACCACCTCAAGTTCTAGTAATGTGGATGAAAAATTAGAAATCATGATGAAACAATTAAAAACTATCACCGAACAAATGGAACAATTTAAAATTGTTGATAAACGATTGAATGCACTAGAACGACAAATGGAAGAACAAAATGATCAAATTTATGAAAGGAATTATGATAGAGGGCCAAGAAATCGGAATGAAAGAAATAGAGATGAGAGCATCCCTAGAACTAGACGTACTGAAGATGACATCACACGTAGAATAAAAATTGAGGCACCTACGTTTAATGGCACTCATGACCCTAAAATCTTTAGTGACTGGCTCGCAGACATGGATTACTATTTCGATTGGTATGATATGCCTGAAGAGCGTAAAATACGATTTGCCCGGATGCGATTGACAGGACCCGCTAGGATATATTGGGCATCAGTAGAAAGAGAGTGTGACAGATACCTAGATGCGATAGAGACTTGGAATGACATGAAAGCTAGACTCAAAGAGAAATATCTTCCAGTCACATTTAGGGGTCACCTTTTAGATAGGTTGCACAGTCTGCGACAAGGGAGCATGACGGTCCAAGAATACATGACTCAGTTTGATGAATTGACACTTCGGTGTGATTTGCGAGAGGACCGACATCAGGCAATATCTAGATTTCGTTCTGGACTACGTGCAGACATACAACGAGCTATGCATATCCATTCACGAAATATAAGTTCCCTAGCTCAAGCTTGTCAATTAGCAGAGGATATTGAACATTCTCTCAAATTTTCTGCTGACCGTAAGTTCACTCCTAAAACCGGGGAGCAATCCAGACGCCCTTTTGAAGCTAACAAGAAAGCTAACACCCAACAAAATAAAGACTTTAAAGGTAAAACCGTAATGGGTGAGTCATCTAAACAGGGCATGAAAGGTGTAGAGTGTTTCAAGTGTCACGAGTATGGCCACATAGCTTCACAGTGTCCCACTAGAGCTTTACTCGTAGAAGGAGAGCATAATGGTGATGATGATGATCTTGAGGAGGAAGTATATGAACCAGTAGGAGACGCTAGTGAGTCAGACGAGGAAATAGTCATTTCAAATGTACGCTTAAATGTCGTTAGGTGTCTTTACACTAAAACGAAAGATGAAGATTGGCGTAGGTCTAGCGTTTTCACTACATACATCACACACGGGGAAAAAAGCTATCGCGTAATGATTGACGGGGGTAGTTGTGTGAATATTATCTCAAGATCAGCTGTTGAGAAAATGGGCCTCAAAGCTGAACCCCATCCACAACCATACAACGTAACATGGGTAGATAAAACTGCTCAATCTATTACCCAGCGTTGTCTAGTGCCTATTCAGATGTCGAGCTATCAGGACCAGCTTTAGTGCGATGTGTTAGATATGACCGCCGCACATATCTTGCTTGGTAGGCCATGATTGTATGATTTAGACGTGACGAGTTTCGGCAAATCAAACACATATACATTCAAATTTAATGGAAAGAAAATTGTCTTGAAACCCGCGCCGCCTAAGTCTAGTGAAGAGAGACCGAAGAGCGAAAAAATCACAGGACAGGTGCATAAAAAGTCTCTTGGTCAGTCGATCACAGTTCCTCAAGGAGAGTTTAGAGGAGGGACTAGTGTATGCGGTAATTGCTTTAGGAGAGTCTTCTAATCCACCTGTCATTTACCATCCTGAGATTCATCAGATTCTCTCTGATTTTCATGATATCATGCCCGATGAGTTACCTGATGAACTTCCTCCCCTTCGAGATATTCAGCATGCCATTGATTTCGTACCTGGTTCCAGTTTGCCCAATTTACCTCATTATAGGATGAATTCTATTGAGCACGCTGAATTGAGAAGACAGGTCGATGAGTTATTGCGGAAAGGCTTTATTAGAGAGAGTTTGAGTTCTTGTGCCGTTCCCGCTCTACTCATACCTAAAAAGGATGGTAGCTGGAGGATGTGTATTGACAGTCGCGCCATCAACAGAATTACCGTCAAGTATAGGTTTCCCATTCCTAGACTTGATGACTTACTAGATATGATGGCTGGCTCTCAAATCTTTTCGAAAATAGATCTTCGAAGCGGATATCATCAAATTCGTATCCGTGAAGGTGATAAGTGGAAAACTGCCTTTAAAATTAAGGACGGATTATATGAATGGCTGGTCATGCCTTTTGGTTTATCTAACGCACCCAGCACATTTATGAGAGTTATGACTCAAATATTACGTCCTTTCTTAGGCAAGTTCGTTGTTATCTATTTTGATGACATTCTCGTCTTTAGTCAAACCCAAGAAGAGCATCTTTCTCATTTGACACAAGTTTTAGAGACTCTCCGTAAAGAGAAACTATTTGTCAATTTGAAGAAATGTGCGTTCTTAGCTTCCTCTGTTCACTTTCTTGGGTTTATCGTCTATAAAGACGAAGTAGCAGCAGATCCTGACAAAGTTAAGGCCATAAGAGAATGGTCTACTTCTAATACGATCCATGAGGCCAGAAGCTTTCATGGTCTGGCCACATTTTATAGGAGATTTGTTAGGGGCTTTAGTACCATTATGGCTCCGATCACTGATTGTCTTAAGAAAGGGGAGTTTCACTGGACTAAATCTGCTGCTCATGCCTTCGAGCAGATTAAAGAGAAGTTGACTACTGCTCCAGTTCTTCATCTTCCAGATTTCTCGAAGGTTTTTGAGGTGGCATGTGACGCATCAGGCGTAGGTATAGGAGGTGTTTTAAGCCAAGAAAACCATCCTATCGCCTTTTTTAGCGAAAAATTGAATGAGACGAAACAGCGCTATGATGTTTATGACAAAGAGTTTTATGCAGTAGTGCAATGTTTGCATCATTGGCGTCACTATTTGCTACCAAAAGAGTTCGTGCTCTACTCAGACCATCAAGCTCTACGCTATATCAATTCCCAAAAGAGAGTAGGGCATCGACACATCAAGTGGCTTGAGTTTATTCAGGAGTACAATTTTGTACTCAAACACTGTGCAGGAACTGAAAATAAAGCCGCTGATGCCTTGAGTAGGAAACTTTGCACTTTACAGACAATGAGTGCAAAAGTTATCGGATTTGAGCGTATCATTCAAGACTATCCTACTTGTCAGGACTTTGGTGACATCTTTTCATCTTTGACTCAGGATCCCCCTATTATGGTAGATGCCTTCACCATTGTTGATGGCTTCTTATTTCGAGGTACTCGTCTTTGCATTCCCAATACTTCTTTGCGCGATCATCTGATTTGGGAAATGCATGCAGGAGGGATTGCTGGTCATTTCGGTCAAGATAAAACTATCATTCTTGTAGAGGACCGATTTTATTGGCTAAGCATTAAACGTGATGTTGCACGAGTTGTGTCTCATTGTCGAGTTTGTCAGGTAGCTAAGGGTAGGAAGCAGAATACAGGGCTCTACACACCATTACCCATACCCTTTGCACCTTGGGAGCATCTTAGCATGGATTTCATTTTAGGACTCCCTCGCACACTTAGGAAGCATGATGCAATATTAGTCGTGGTGGATCGGTTTTCCAAAATGGCACATTTTATTCCTTGCCACAAGACTTCGGATGCCTCACATGTTGCACACTTATTCTGTAAAGAGGTAGTTCGTTTGCATGGTCTTCCTAAATCAATTGTTTCTGACAGAGATGTTCGATTCACAAGTCATTTTTGGCGAACTCTCTGGAAGAAAATGGGTACCACACTTAAGTTCTCCACTGCTTATCATCCACAGACAGATGGTCAGACAGAAGTAGTCAATCGTAACTTAGGTGATTTGCTTCAATGCTTAGTGGGCGACCATTTAGCGACGTGGGATCTTGTTTTGCCTATAGCGGAGTTTGCATATAATAGTTCAGTCAATAGGTCTACTGGGATGAGTCCATTTGAGGTAGTTACAGGATATAAACCTAGGAAACCTATAGACCTTCTTCCACTCCCCATAGGTGATAGGCCTAGTGCTTCAGCCGAGTCTTTTGCACAGCATTTGCATGATTTGCATGATCATATTCGTCGGCAAATAGCAATTAGTAATAATAACTACAAGTCTGCAGCAGACTCGCACAAAAGATTGCAGGAATTTGCAGTGGATGATGAGGTGATGGTTAGAGTGCGTCCAGAGAGGTTCCCGCCAGGAACCTTGAAGAAACTTCATGCTCGACGTATGGGTCCTTACCGAGTTCTAAAGAGGATTGGTTCTAATGCTTATGAGCTTGCGATCCCCCACAATCTTGGGATCAATCCAGTTTTCAACGTCGAGGATCTGACTCCATATCGTGCTCCATTTGACTATCCAGCGGTTATTCCAGATCTACCATCATCTGCTTCGCCAGGACGTCGACATTTTCCCATCCGCACACCGCCTCCTCCTGCTCCACGCAAGCATCATGTAGATCAGATTGAAGACATATTGGATGATGAGATTGTTTCGACTGCTGATGGTGGATATCAGCGTTATTTGGTGCGATGGCGTGGACGTCCAGATTCAGATTGCACTTGGTTGCGCACCGAAGAAGTCCAGCAGCTCGACCGGGATTTGCTTGATAGTTATCATCTTCGTCATTCACCGGAGGTTCATTTTTTTGAAGCCGGGGAGAATTGATGGAGATCAGGATTAGATTTTATTAGATTTGATTTGATTTGATTTGATTAGGATTGGATTGTATTAGATATTTGATTTGATTAGGAGTTTTGATTTTATTAGGATTCTTTTTGTTAGGGTTTCCCTATATATAGGGTTGTATGGAGTATTAGAAAAAGATGAATAATATTTTGAGAAATTTTCTTGAGAAATCTCTGGCGTGGAATTCGCTGAGTAAAAATCTTTCTTCGTGAATTCGTGGAGAGTGGGCGTGGGCCTGGGTGGATTCCCAAATCCCAAAAGTTTTCCCCAATCAATCTTTTCTTCCCCAATTCCCCTAAAAAACCCTAATTTTCAAAACCCTAACCCTAATTCCGCTTCCGTCCTGCGTCAAAGGGTCTTCAGACTCCCTCTCTCTATAGACCTATTCGCTTTACAAACCCACACACTATCTAAAAACCCTCACTCTCTGTAATCTAAGCTTGAACATTAATTAGCACTCTCTAATCTAAACAAAGTACTAATAAGTCTCTCTAATTTAAGCTCAAACACCAAAGAATATTCCAGAAATAGATGGCGGACACATCTTCAAACAGAAATACCAATTTCAATTGCTAATATTGGTAATCCCATTCGAAAATGATGGATAACCGCTTACCATTTTCCTTCAAAAACTTGATTCTTCTTAACTTTTGTTCTTTCTTATCCAATTTCTTCTTCACATAGCAAGTTTTGATCCACTGTTGGCAGCAACATTGTCACGAGTATTGATTACAGTTTTACTTTTAACTTTTTATATTGTCCTAGACTAACTATATGTCCTTATAAAGAATACTAGTACAAAGGTTCTTCCTTTCTTAAATAATACCAACAAATATGTTTTCTTAAAAGACATCTGAATAAATACTTAATGGGCTCTAGTGAGAGGGAAAAAACATGGTCAATTTAGGAGGTAGGATTGGACAAGAATAGATATTAAAAATTAGAGAAACTAAAGTTAACAAAAACAAACAAGATAAAAGAAAAATAAGACCAAATATGAAAAATAGCAGAAAAGTAGCATGAATACAAATGGAATGCCGAATCCACAATAAATAAAAAAAATGATTTTAAATAATAAAAAATTAAACAAGAACTCAATTACAATAGAAAGAAAGATGCTCATGGCATCCTGGTGAAACACATAATGAATCTAATACTACCTGATTCAAATAAAAACAAATTAGAACATCTCTAGTGTTAATACTTCTTAAGCAAAGGCCTCTAGTAAAGACAACAAACGAAAATGCTCCGAACTGAGAATAAATACCTAGATCAACTTGAAATGATAGAATGGATGGAATGAGCAACATTGTATATAAATAAAGGAGGTTGTTGAAAACTAGGAGCTCTAAGACTATTCAAACTATTTTAATTTATTCTATTCAAGCGAAACTACATCCTAAAGTTCAATCCAGCTACTTCAAAACTTCTCATTCACAAGTCTCCAACAAGTCAGAATGAAGCCATGAAAGGAACAAGCTTCAAGCTAAAAGATCATCCTCAACTCTAGAAACATTGGAAGGTGCTTGATGAAGTTTACAATTAGACTGGCGTCTTCAGGGTCCTTCGGTCTTCAATTTTCCTTTTTTACATTGTTGGGCTTTCCATTCATAAAACATTCCTGAATGCCTGCTCATTTGGTTTAGATCTCATAATGAACTAAAGCATTCCAGCATAACCTGCTCATTTGGTTTAGATTTCATAATAAACTAAAGTGTTCCAACATAACCTGTTCTACAAGGTTTACAAACTCTACCTGCCAAAACTATTGCTTGTTGCTTGCTATATTCCTTGCCTTAATTTTTTATTACTATATAATAACTTGAGTATATAACTCCTTTAATCCTACCAAAATCTAGGTTGCATTCTTTCAAATTCTTTTTTGGTTTGAGATATTTTACGTGACACATACACTCTTCATGTGAACAAAAGAAAGCCCTGAGCAACAAAAGCACGATACAGATAGCAGAGCTTAATTATCCAAACTCGCACGCTTCATCCTTGTCAACTTGTCAAATGAAATCACATGGCTGTCAAAATTCTAAAGACACCATAATAACCCCTTTTGAACCCAATTTTCTTTCAAAGCAATCTGTTGGATCCCAATGCTTCGGGAGTTTCTTCTACCTCACAAAAGTAGAATGTTGTTGCCACTATAGACGTTAGAAGAGAGGATTGAACCCAAAAACAAGGAAAATGTGAGAGTTCAAGATGCATTTCTATATAGCTTTAAAGCCGAAAAAGCCTTTACCATTTAAAAGATTACATTCAATTTTCTTATCTTTCCTCTCCAAGAATTGAGATACATTCTTTTTAGTCAAGGATTCATATTCTTTTTACTCATGGATGCATCTCTTTATTCATTGCCAATCATTTGAGAATTCAATTTGAAACTCATCAATAAGCCATAAGATTTAATTCTATTATTTGAGGCGACTGCACCTTAAAAAGAGTTTTCATCTTGTCGTAAACAATATCTTAAACAGGGATTGCTCTTGGGTAAAGAGAAGCAAATCCAAATAGCTATTAAAATTAGCATATTCGCAATTAAACCTTGGTTCAGCTGGAAGCAGCGTAGAGGAGAAGCAAATTAGTGGATTTTGAGTCCTAAAAAGGAAATTCTTAGGAGGTGGACTAGAGGAGGCAAACTCATCCTTATCATATCATTGTGTTTGCACTAGTCTATTCTCCATGCTTTTTTTTTTTTTTTCTTTATTTTTATTGCATGGTTTTAGATACCGATTATGTTTGGACTGTTCTACCACATTGAGTTTCTCAAACAGAATATACGTCAGTTATTTCTTTAGTTTTCACACTCCCTATCAACCCCCTCTAAGGGCTTACAAACTCTAATATTTTTTTTTGTCAGATGGCTCACCCTCTCTTGGGTTACCATACGGCCATGTGCTCACGGACCATTTGACACTTTTCCAATTAAACGTCATAAATTATCAAGAAATCTTTGGCAGTTTATAAAGTAACTCAAAAGCCAAAAAGTTAGAAGAAAAACATGAAACTTTTCCATAGTACACTTACTTGTCTTCCCCATTCTCCCCACCTCTCCCGTAATCTTTTTATAAATACATAAAGAGATGCATGAACAAATAACAGTGAGCAAAAATAAAATAAGGATAAAATTCAAAAAAGAGTTCAAAATGTGCAAGCACTAAAATGTAAAACTAAGTAATTAATTTCATGCAAAAACAAAAAATAAAAAATTATTATCTTAACATCAAGAAAAGACCACTATAACCAAGAACTGAGGAACAAAATTAATCAAGAAAAATGACACACCTACAGTTTCTGAAGAATACCATGGAAGTTAGAGGATACAAGTCACTTAGAAGTAGATTAATAAGATTGAGCGTTCAGACTATAGGCACCAGTATCAGCCTTGCCATCAAAAATAAATAAAATCTCAAGTATCATAACCACGGATGAGGATTCACTTTTTCATAAATTCTATTCACACGTTCATCTCTATAGTTTCTTGAATTTAAATGTGCATAAGTTATCCTTCAAAAACTTAGCTAACAAATCTAATAAAAATCATTCTAATTGTTCTTTAATAGCTGAGCACAGGAATCCAATTCCACATCGTCAACGTTATAAATGGCTTTTTTTTAAGGGGTTTTACATATCGGTCCCTTACATATTTAAAAAATAGAATTTAGTCTCCCAAATCTTTATATTTATAATTTAGTCTCCAAATCCTAAAATCTACGCAATTTAGTCCCCAGCCATACTTTTATTCTGAAATAATCATTATAGCCCCGAGTTACTTTACTCTACTTAAGTCCTCCTTTTCCTCTTCCCCTTTTCTTCCTCTTCTTATTGAATTTCTCTCTCCATTCTTCTACTCTCTCCCAGTTAATCTCTAAAGTAAAATAACTCAGAAAAATCCAATAAGAAGAGAAAAGAGAGAGAGGAGAAGAATAGAGCGGAACCAATAAAAACAGGAAGAGAGAGGAAGGAAGAGAGAAGAGAGAACTAAAATGAAGTATCTAGTAATATTATGAAAAATTTAGGTAAAAATATGATAAATTATGATAACTCAAAGGATTTGGAAACTAAATTATAAGAAGATTTGGAGTACTAAATTCTAATTTTTAAAGTAAGGGACAGATATGTAAAAACCCCTTTTTTCTAAAGGAAAAAGGCTTACGTTATAAACGTTCCTAAATGTTTAAAGAAATTGCACATATTTCCTTTAAAATTCCTATAATTCTCATAACAATATTTTTTGTACTACTTTTCATTCTAATTCTAAAAATGGAACAGTTCAATAACCAACCCAGAAAATTCCCAAAAAGAAAGAAATAAGATTCTTTTTTTTTTTTTTTTTTAATCAAAACATGCCCTAAATTTCGGCCATCATCAAACTTTGAGCCCAAAATGGGAAAGAGATGACTGGAGAGTGAGAGGTTCGAAGGGAAGCTTACCGATCGAAGAGGAGTGGAGGAGAGATCTCTGTGGCTGTGGCGCAGGGCCCTGAGAATAGCTGAGGTCGCCATCTCCTGAACGCTGCTTTCTTCTCGCTTCGCAGGGTTTAAGAAGGGGTTTTAGTTTTTGTTTAGCTCAGCACAAAGTGTTGATAACCTTTCAGCACGTTGATCCTCAGGGCACTTTTACCAGTGAGCCACTTTTTAAGGGAGCTTCTAAAGGGGCACAACTTTTTTCCTAGTGAGCCCAGGTAATAACTCTAAAAAAATAACAAATTTACCCTTAAAAAACTTTCCCATTTTGCCCTTCCTCATTCTCCCGCTCCAGCGCTCCGCTCCCGCTTGCGCTCGCGCTTCCCGTTCGGACTGTTAGTCCGAACGGGGCCTTCCCTGTTCAGACTGGGAGTCCGAACGGGTCCGGACCGTTCGGACTCTCAGTCCGAACGGGAACGCCCCGTTCGGACTATCAGTCCGAACAGACCAGTCCTGTTCGGACTCACAGTCCGAACAGGTCTCCCTTGTTCGGACTGTCAGTCCGGATAGGGGCTTGATTCGATCTGCTATTCCGGACACCTCACCCACTCTATTTATATAATAAACTGATATATCATTAGTTTATCCAATTCAACGTCACTTTACGGACTTATATTAACAACTAATTATACATTATTACAAAAATATAGTGAATGAAGCAAAATGATACAATGATACACTGATACACCGACACAATGATTCACTAATACAATGATATATGGATAAACTGATTCATCGATACGCCGATACAATGATACACTACAACACCGATACACCGATACACTGATACATCAATATACCGATACAATGATACACTGATACACCGATACAATGATATTCCTGATATACAAATGCAATGATACTCCTGATACACCGATACAACGATACAATGATACACTGATACACCGATACAATGATACAATAACCGATACAATAATATAGTGAAGATTATAAATAAGGTCCCCTACGTATAAAACAAACAAAATCTCGTACAAATTAAAGAAATAAGATCAAAAACAAACGTAGTGTATATATTCCCCGAACAAAAAGCAAATAATAGGGTTCATTACAAACAAAAACCATATATTCTACAAATTCTTCAAAATGTTTAAAAAAAACAATTACACCGGTCACTTGAAATTCCTTACAACATCCATATCAATACACAACTAATATAATCTAATCACTGTCTCCTTGTTTGAAAAAATAACTAATATAATCTAATTGGGTGCATCAGGAAAGCAACGTGCGTCTTGAAACTCTTCAGTACTGATAAATCAACTGGATCTCGGTAATTTAACTCATGAAGATCATCTTGAGAGCCTCCTGCATCAGTATTCTCTTCTTTTAGTCTTGCACTATCATATCTGATCAAATTCGGAGTTTCTATATTTAATTCAGTATCTACGGCCACTTCGATATCTCTCTCGTATCGGGCGTTGGATTTGTGGTCGAGATACTGCTTTCTTCCTCCTTAACGAAGTAGTTGGTTGAATGCGAGAAGATTCTGCCGGATCCATCTATGCAATACAAAGATATTTCTTACAATAATTGATTCGCATAAAAATAGTAAATTTTCTATGTGTAAATAAGTATTAACAAAATATAATTTGCTACAAATATCAGATTTTTTACCTACAAGATAGTGTAATATTAAAATTTAAAGACACTGAAACCGTTCTTTGTTACTTAATCAACAATTAGGATAATACTATTAAAATTCTAAATTAATTAATACATTTTAATATTAACATCTTTAATTAGAATAAAACTATTTTTTCGCATATTTTACAACTACGATTACAATATTATATTTTCTTCATAATTATAATCTAAATATTATAAATCATAATTAACAAAAAAAATGTACTCATTTAGAATTTTCACATTCTAAAATATTATCAGACCAAACAAGAAATTCTCAGTTTTCAGAGCAGTCACAGAGCAAATAAGAGTAAACTAAATGTAATAAAATTAAAATTAAATTAAAGGAGACTTACAGTGAGAAATCTGAGACCAAGAGAGAGGAAATGAGGCAACGGCGAGTGGGGGGCGTGGCAGCGGAGGGGGTTGGGAAGGGCGGCGGCGGGTTTTGAAGGGCGACGGCGGCGGGGGGGGGGTTTGGGAAGGGCGGCAGCGGGGGGGTTGGGAAGGGCGGCGGGGGGGGGGGTTGGGAAGGAGAAGAGAGCGGCGGGGGGGGGGGGGTTGGGAAGGAGAAGAGAGCGGCCGGGGGGGGTTTGGGAAGGAGAAGAGAGCGGCGGCGGGGGGGGGTGGGTTTGGGAAGGAGAAGAGAGGAGAGCAGGAGCGGAGCGCTGGGGGGGGTGGGTTTGGGAAGGAGAAGAGAGAAGAGAGGAGAGATATAGGTGAAGGGTATTTTGGGAATAAATATGGGCTCACTAAGAAATTCTCTCCTTTTCTTAACTCAAACTGGGCTCACTAGGAAATCTGGGCTCACTAGGAAAAATCTTGTGCCCCTTTAGAAGTTCCCCTTTTTAAGAGTCGTATGTAAGCCTGACTAACGGGCCGGGCAGCCCGTTGGGCCCGGCCCGGCACGGCACGGCCCGCCACCTCAGCCCGGGCCGTGCCCGGGCCAAGGCCGGGCGTGCCAGTGGCACGCCGAAAAAGAATTTTTTTTTTTTTTTTTTTTTAAATATGGACGTTGGGATGTTTGGAAGGGTTTTTGCATTTTTTTTTTGCAAATAACCTCCCAAGCCGTTGGGGGGTTTCTTGCAAAAAAAATTTGCAGATTTCTCCCCCAACGGTCAAAATAGCCGTTGGGGGGGTTTGTAAATTTTTTTTACAAATTAAACCTTTTCTTTATCTATAAATATCTCAATATCTCTTCTATTACCATTCATCATTCTTATACACTAAATTCATTCTAAAAAATCTCCTAAAATCTTTATTTCTGAAGAAGTCTCAAGTAAAAGAAGTAGCAAGTTTCAATCAAGTGATCAAGAAGTCTCAAGCAAGCAAGTCTCCCAAATAAGATTCAAGCAAATTTTCTCATTGAAGCAAGGTTTTTTTCGCTATTTCGGTTTCCAGCTTCATCTCTCTAACTAGGTATTTATAATTTAAAGTTTTTTTGAGAATTTTAATTAGTTATTTTTGGGATTTTATTAAAATAGATCCACACTCGTCTGGCGCTTCTTTCTCTCAAGCCACGGGTTCTTTTACTCCCTTTTTAACTGATGAAGAATATCAAAATCTATGTCAACCCTTAGAACAACCTCCTCAAGTACCATTTTTTGTATCTCAGGAAGAAATAACTAATACAACCATACCCGAAACACAAACTACCGCATCTAGTAGGGCTGTTAGATCAAACATATGGAAACATTTTGAAAAAATAACAGAAAATAATATTAGGAAAGCTAAGTGTAAACACTGTCATAAAATTTATTCGTTTCCGGTAGGTAGCGGAACGGGTCATCTTAAAAGACACGTAGAAAAAAATCACCCACCAAATGTACCACATCAAACACAAATAAGCACATTAGGTGGATCATTAGGTATACGTAAATATGATCCAATTAAAACAAGAGAAAATTTAGCAATATTTATAATACATGACGAACAATCATTTACTTTTTCGGAAAATCGCAAATTTGAAAGATTTTGTAAATCATCATTTACTGACGAATTTAAAAAAGTCCCACATTCAACATCTACATCTGATATGTTCAAACTATATAAAGAGCAGAGGGACACTTTAATAGCTATTTTTTCTTCTTTAATTTTTAGAGTTGCAATAACTGCAGATAGTTGGGAAACTAGAAATATGACTCATTATTTATGCATGACGGCACACTATATAGATCAAGAATGGTGCATACAGAAAAGAATAATAGGGTTTAGGGTATTTGAATTTCCTCACAATGCACAAAATTTATCACAAACCATGCTAAATGTATTTTCAGCTTTTGGAATAGACAATAAAATATTTACCATTTCCTTGGATAATGCTTCTGAAAATACGGCCGCAATTAGAATTCTTAAAAATTATACAAAACCAATTCTAGATGGAAAATTATTCCACGTTAGGTATATTTGCCACATACTAAACTTATGCATTCAAAATGGATTAAAAATAGTAAATGATTCACTAATGAAACTTAGGTATACATTACTTTTTATTAAAGATAGTGGGCCAAGAAGACAAATATTTAAACAAATATGTAAAAATATGAAAATATCACCTAGAATTGTACCTATAGATGTTAGAACAAGATGGAATTCTACATATAAAATGTTAAACATAGCTATTGAGTATAAAAATGTAATAAATGATTTTAATGAAATGGAGACATCAATGTATAGTTTAGCTAATAATGAATGGCACCAGTTGCATTGCATTTCTAAGTTTTTAGGCAAATTTGAAGATGCATCTAGAGTACTGTCAGGAAGTTATTACCCAACTACACACATTGCATTATATTATTTAACCGAAATTAATTCGGTTTTTAATGAATGTAGAAACCACTCTATACTTGAAAGTATTTTTCGACCTATGGAAATTAAATTTAATAAATATTTTAAAGATTTTCCATACTTAATATATTTTGCAACTGTTATAGATCCCCGTTGCAAGTTAGATGGACTTGAAATATTAATAGATTTATTTTATACAAATATGTCTTATGAAAATAATGTGAGGGATTTACTTAATGATATTAAAACATGTTTAGATATTATATCTAAAACTTATGAAAATATGTATGGTGTGCCAACACAAACTACAAAAGAACCATCTACTAGGGAAATTCGTAATCCAATAATATCATCTCTATTTAACAAATAAAAGCCAAAACAAAGTAGTACATATTTTAATGAATTACATTATTATTTAGAGAGAGCTAGCTATGAAGATAACGCATCTCCTGAAAAGTATGAATCCTTTGATATTTTGGCATGGTGGAAATCACAGGAAAAAACATATCCGGTGCTTTCGAACATGGCCCGTGATCTACTAACTCCTCCAGTGTCTACTGTAGCATCGGAGTCTGCTTTTAGCGCAGGTGGTAGAGTGCTCACGTACTTGAGAACCTCAATGGCGTCGGACACATTGGAAATGTGTGTCTGCTTGAAGGATTGGTACGACGCAGAAGACAGGAACAAGGCTTGACTAATGAAGAAGATATACTAGAGATCTTAGGTTTACCGGAAGAAAATGAAGATTGATTAAAAGTATTTAAATTTGTAAAGATATTCATGTATTTTCAATTTTTTTTTTTTTAACTTATAAATCTCTTAGAAAATATATTAAGAACAAGTTGAAGGTGACGGTTAGGGTCATCTCCCCTCTCTTCGGGCTTTGTATAATTTCTAAAGAGATTTATAGAGTAATTACATAAATGTAATTTGATTATATATAATATAACAAAGCTTTTTATCATATGATATGATATAACTTTTCCTTCCCCTCCTTTCTTTTTTTTTTTATTTTTTAAAAAAACCGGGCCGGCCCGCCGGCGGGCCGAGGCGGGCAGGCCCCATGGCCACCGTGCCGGGCCAGGCCCGGCCCATTAGTCAGCACTAGTCGTATGGATCAAAAATACTAGATAGTGGGCTCACTTAGAAATGATGTGCTCACTTGGAAACTCCCCTTCCAGACCCTTTGGAAGCTTGTAGAATCGTCGCTGGGCCTCCAGGCCACGCACCGCCAAAGCCTATGCAAGAACGCGTTGGGTCGGGTCGGGTCGCGTCGCGGAAATTATGTCAATGCCCCAACTCACTGAGTATAATATTTATAGGTTAGTTGTTTGTTTACTGCAGCAGCACAGATGATAATAGGCCACTTCCAGATTTAATAGTACTTCCACTGTGCTATGTCATAACATAGTGTAATCCAATAGTACCTAGCAGCGCTACAGAGGGGAACTTCTAGATGGGCACAGTTTTTTTCCTAGTGAGCCCACTTTTCCTAGTGAGCACACCTCCTCTTTTGAAAATTGAGGGTTTTTCCTAGTGAGCACACTAATATTCCCTAACTACCCCTCTCCTCTTCTCTCTCTCTGATCCCCTGCCCCCGCTCGGCCTCGCCGTCGTCCACGCCCCCCATGCCCCCGCTCGCCCTTGTCGCCCCTGCTTGCCCTCGCCGCCACCCTCGCCTTCGCCGCCGCCCATGCCCCTCACCGCCCCGCTCGCCCTCACCGCCCCGCTCGCCCTCGTCCCCTGCCCCCGCTCGCCCGGGCTAACCACCCCCACCTCCGCCCCTCGCTCGCTCTCGCCCCAAATGCATTGGTCCCTCCCCACTCCCCCGCCCTGTCCACTTCTCCGCGGCCTTCGAGACCTCGTCGGCGACGGAGGAGATCGAGGAGAAGAAATTCGCTGAAACGGTAAAAATCCCAGTAAAAATTCATTTCTTTTCTGTCCTAATTTTTTGCTCTAGTAAAAATCCCAATTACTGTTAAAATTTGATTTTGCGGCGAAAATAGTTTCTCAATGTTTGTGAAGATTTTGGGGGAAGTATATTGATATAGGGCAAGTTGAAAGAGTAAAGAGACGATCGGATGAAACATTGGATGCAGGTGATCTTATATGAATGACATATTGCTCGATAGGAATGAGTGGAGAAGGATCATCATGTGATTGATCAGACGTGATTCTGTTTTGGTTCATGTAGCCTACACTAAGTGTTTGGGATAAAAGGCTTGGTTGTTGTTGTTGTACAGAAAACTGATCGAATATGTTATAAATATGTTATGTTGTAAATTAGTAACATGTACTACAAGTCATTTTATACTTATCTAAAATTATTCAAATGTTCAAAATGAAGTATAGATCATTTTATATTTGTCCAAAATTATGAAATGAAGTGTAATTCAAAACACATTATACATCCAAGAATATTTGGAAATTAATTATTAGTGTTTCAAAATTATTTACTCATTCCTCATTATGCAATGAAAGATTATTTAATATTAAGTTGCTTTGAACATCTCTCATATTTACCACTCCAACATAATCTCAATGAAAGATTATCGATAGGTATGTTGTGATTTCTCTCCTTTTTTTTTTTTTTTTTTTTGTCATTGTTCAAGTTATGAGAGGTTTTTTGCTAAATATTTGGAGTGTCTGCTGGGGATGGTTTGGCTCACTGGTCTTTTGTTACAAGAATATTTTTATATCCTAATCGGCAAATCACATATATCATAACTAGTCCAATTAAATAATGTCCCGTGTGTGCGTGCGTGCACACATGCACTTTTGACTATTTCTATAAATTTAATGCAAATTCTGCTTCCCTTGTTTCAATCGTTTTTTGCTTTTTCTTCTAAGCATTGATGGATAAGGCTAGTAAAGAAATTCCTCTTGTTAATATGCCTAGTCCAATTTTCTTAAATGGTGTTGGGTAGGAAATATAAAAATATAAATGAATATGATTTTTGGATTCTGATATGAATACCTTCAAATATTAGAACGAGATCCAAGTAAGCCTATAATGGATTCTAGTTAGAACACACGTTGCTTTCTTTATATCTAAGAATGAGGTCAGACATAATTACTTTGATTTCAATTTTATCATAGTAGTTATTTATCTAAAATATCTTACTTTGTTATCATTTCAGGAATGAGATTCAAGACCGGGTGCACACAAGCTAATGTTAACACAATAGCGTAGTCCCCCACCGAAGGTCCCAGCTCTGTAAGACGCCGTCAACCCAAAAAGAAGCAACTCTCTCGGAAGTCTCGAAGAATCTAGAATTTGTTGGGTTTTTTTATTTTTAATTGAGCCTCAAACTATAGCTTACGATGATTGTTCATGTCAATATAAAAATGAAGTTGTTAGCATGGAACATAAATTGATTTTATTTTGTAGTTTCATGTAAATAAAGTTGTAGTCAAGGAATATATTTTATATATGAAGTTGTAGTTTTGGATATCACTCTTCAATTAAATCTTTGAAACAATAAATGAATTGTTGATACGTAGAATTTTTGTTGCCATTATTCTTTGTTTTTGAAGCTATGAATGATTTATTAATATTGTGTGTTTTGATACCAAATTGGGTGTACGAAACACGAACAAGTAATTATATTTGTTAGGGTATATTATTTATCTTCCGTATTCGTGATTTTACGCACCGTATCAGGGCATCTCTAGTCCTGTATCCTTGATCCGGATTTACAGAACCGGATCAATTTTAGTTTATCCGGGACTGTAAACCCGGATCAAGAAGCTAGGGCTCTCGCACTCTGTCCGGGCTAGCCAGCCCGGATCAGTGCAGTTGATCCGGGCTAGCAGCCCCGGATCAACTGCACAGATCCGGGCTGGCTAGCCCGGACCTGCCCACTCCATCCGGGACTGCTAACCCGGATGGGTTTGCCTCATCCGGGTTAACAGTCCCGGATGGAATTTTAGAGGACAGTATTGGAAAAAAAAATAAATGGCAAAAGGGTAAAAAAGGTGAACTTTTAAAGTGGGCTCACTAGGAAATATGCTGTGCCCATCTAGAAACTCCCCCACAGAGTGGTGGTCGGATTTCGAATATGTGTACGAGTATTTATACAATACAAAGAAATATTACTATCTTGTCTATCCATCTAACTTTAATAAATTAATTTGGAATTCGATCTAAACTTTAATTTCTATACTTTACATGTATATCTACACGACTTCTATTGTTACAAACCGACACACGTACATACTTCATAAGCATGCATGACATCCATACTTGACTAGTATGATTACATAGGTGACTAGTTTTTTACTTGCACATATTTATTTACTATTAGCACACTCCATTTTCGAAAGTAGGTGAAAACCGAGCCTTACATAGTAATATCAGAGCCAAATTCGTCGAATTAGTCCAAGTGATTTAGCTAGTTCAGTTTCGCGATGAGTTGGTAATAAAAGGCTACTACACCTATTGTCTTATTTACTCAATCATTTGAAATCTTTTTTATTCCTATCACTTGTTTTTTTTTTTTTCTTGAATCCTAATTTTCAAAATCTTAAAGGAAAGGTGATGGATGCCATGTCCAAATTTCCCGAAGAAGAAGCGTGACAAGATGTGGGGACTGTGGGGCTGCCATATGGCTCGTATCTTTTTTTTTATTCGGAATAAGATATAGTAAACAATTTAAAAATTACTCTTGCCATCTGTATGATTTGAGTGTTTAGATAAATATAATGCGATGCGTATCCTCAAACAATGTGTTATAGTTTCCGATAAATGCAGTTCAAATGCAGTTCGTAACAAGTATGTGAAATATCTCCAACCAGCAGCACCGCCGAATCATGGAAATAGATAGAGCTGAGGCCGTCTCAAAATCAGTAGAGGAAGAAAAAACAAATATTAGTTTGCTATGTATTATAAAAGAATCTCGTTTTGAACAAAATGCATATAAACCCTCCATTTCATAATCATCACATTCTCGATAATCTTTCTCTGAAAGCTTGTCAATTTCGATTTGTAACATAATGACTTGTCCAATGTCCATGAGCCACTCCTGCACCAGGTCTAGTCCAAGATTTGTATCAAAGTTCAGGCCAACTTAGCTCAACAGGCCTCAAACACCACATGGGCAGATGAAATAAGATGAAGCAGCTACATACTTTGATTATAAAAGGTCCTTAAGCTAAACATGCAAGAACTACAGATAAAATTGCTTGAAAGACGGTAAAACCAAAGGAAACAATTTAATTTAATATCAAAGACTGGGGAGCTTAAAGAATAACATCAAAAGGGCACTAGTAACATAAGGTCATGAACTACAAGAATAATTTATTACAATCTCAAATAACCCTTCTCCCTTCAATTGCTATGTTTGTGTAGCAGTCATATCATACGCTCATCTGACGCATGACCTAACACAGGCCTAGAGATCCCTAATCGCCACGGAGAAAAAGATAAGACCAAGGAACCACCTTTATGCAACTTTATTTTAACGCTTTTCTCACATCATTCACCATGTAGCTAGAGCCAATTCCACTCCAAAGTACAAATGAATCATAATTTCGAGAAGAAGTTTAACCATATTTTATATTACTCATTCATCTTCGTCAGTGAGTAGTGCAAACGAGAAGGGTGCAAACTTGTACCCATCTCCCTCGTAAAACTTGTTCTGGAACTCCACCCAGTGAAGCCTCAGGGCGTGCAGGAAGGCACTGAGGGTCTCCATAACAAGCAGAACACCAATGGTGGCAAAGATGAAGACGATTGCGCCAATGATGAGGATAAATATATTGTTGTAACTGGGGAAAAAAACAGCAATTGACATTAGGTTTTCTTCTTCAAATATTGAAGGCTATATACATAACAAAGCAACATCAAATGCTAGCAAGGCTGGGACGCTCAACTTACCCCCAGGCAAGAAGAAGAACCTTCTCATAGAACACAGTCGACAACTCTGAGTGAGCAAGACTGCAAACCACCGAATCAAACACATACCCGAGTTATTGTAATTTATAGTTAATAGATATTTTTTTTATAGAGAAATAATGTAGCAAGTGCAAGAGGCCTCTAAATACAAAGAACAAAGCATATCAAGTAATAGCCTTTGAATTCTGAGGGAACAAAAATTAATAGATATAATCCACCAACTCTGAGGGGAGAAGTGCAAAAACCATAAGAATGACCCACATGCAGATGAGCATGAATGCAAAATCCATTTGATACAGTAAAACCATAAAATAAGAGGTATGTGCAAGCATATGCAAAAAGCATGCAGTATGTACACACAATCCTTGCGAGATAAAAACAAACACATACACAAGAGTGTAGAGACAATCCATTGCTAAAGAGAGTATACACTAGGGCCATACCTCAGTGCCCACAGACGAAGATATGATGCTGTATTTGAAACCGCACCGAGAACAAACTCAATTGTATGTATGAGTTGGTGGACGAAAACTTCACTAAATTCAAACTCTTCATGATCATGTGAACCATGGTCTTGCTCCTCGAGCACGTCAATGTCGGTACTTTGAAGGAGGGCGTAGGACTGGCCTTGGTGTCGCTGAAATACATGCACATGATCAATTCATGCATGGAATCTCTTAGGAGAACAAAGAATTTAATTTCCATAAATACAAACGTACTTCTTGATGCTGCTTCTTCAGAAGAAAGGGCTTAGGAAGTAACATCCATGGAACAGAAATAAGCGCTAGAAAGAGTAACACGAGCTGGCAAGATGGTAACAGATGTGAGTGTTATTTGCCTGAAGTATGACCAAAACAATATAAAATAGGTGGATATCGACAAACCTGTGTCAATTTCTGACCCGGAAATAGCTGATTTTCACCAAGATCATCAGTTGGGCTAAGGAACATATAAATCATTACATGGTATAGATCGGCTTGTGAACCAGTGCACCATTTCACAATGATGAGCAGTGAAAGATAACCAAACAGACTGTTCAAAAAGATCAACTGAGGAACAAACTGGTACCTGAGATAAAATACCAAGTCAAGAGAAGCACAATATGCAGAATTCACAAATAATAAAGCATAAACTGAGAATTGCATTTCTTGAATAACTACTTCAGTTTCTGCAAAATAATTACACAGCATAATGAAAATCACAGGAGATCTTCATGTGATGGAGCTTAAAATCATACATTAAGAAAAAGGTAAAGAATGAACAAATTGAAGCAAGGCACAATGATTGTAGTAGTCCCCTATCCAACCTCCATCTTTATCTTATCATGGAAGTTGGAACTCATGTTAATTTTAGACTTTGGATAATTGGGTATAATCAGAGAAACAAATTCTGCAGTACACAATGCAACGGTCTACTCGAAGCAGCAGCAAAAAACAACCTTCTTTTAGAGAGAAGGCATAGTTAGCCTACATATAAATTTGTTGTAGCTTAGAAAAAATTTGGTAGCTTGATTTTAACTTGGTAGAAGTACTAACAATGCATGATAACTTTTACCTACTCTGAAGAGGAACAAGTCAAATAGACCTAAGAGCTATCAGTGCCCACAAATTATTGAAGTTCTACGTTATAACTTCAAGCGTTATATGCTAAACCTACTTCTAAGGGGACCAAGGATTAGCACTGAGCCCAATTAATACCAGCAAAACAAGGGTAATGAATGATCCATCATGATTCCTATTCTTTTGAAAACCATTAAACAAGGAAATGTTTCCATTCATCATGTATAAAACATAGTAAATTACTTCTAATCTATTAGGCTACAATGGTAGATAAAAGTACCAGATATGCAGACTATTTCTGAAGAGCTTGGCATTGAAATAACTTAACACGATGCCAAGATTCATTTGTGCAACACCGAGAAGGATTGACATCTTCATCTTCAGTGAGTTGAGCTATCAGTGCCCACAAATTATTAAAGTTCTACGTTATAACTTCAAGCGTTATATGCTAAACCTACTTCTAAGGGGACCAGGGATTAGCACTGAGCCCTATTAATACCAGCAAAACAAGGGTAATGAATGATCCATCATGATTCCTATTCTTTTGAAAACCATTAAACAAGGAAATGTTTCCATTCATCATGTATAAAACATAGTAAATTACTTCTAATCTATTAGGCTACAATGGTAGATAAAAGTACCAGATATTCACACTATTTCTGAAGAACTTGGCATTGAAATAACTCAACACGATGCCAAGATTCATTTGTGCAACACCGAGAAGGATTGACATCTTCATCTTCAGTGAGTTGAGGAATGGCAACTCACTTCGGCTACCATGCCATTTGGGATCCACACCAAATGCATATGCAGGCCTCACCTTGATTAAGCCCTCAGTAGTTGCATCCCTACAAATTGATGGGGAAAAGACAATAAGACATGATAATGATGAAAACGCTATCATTATCAACAACAGGAAAACATTGTCATACCTGCAGGAAACATCACGACATGCATAGGCAGAACGCCCAAATATCTCAAAGGGAACAGAAAAGAATTCATTGTAGATAAACCCTGTATAAATTGAAAACACTGCCATCATCAGAATTACATAGCGACCGCCAAATGTCATCTCCGTGATATCCCCAAGTTTCTGTCAAATCACAAAGCAAAAAAGGAGGAAAGAAGGTCAGACTGGAACTCTAGCCAAAAAAAAAAAACTATTTGAGCATATATAATGAACTTGGAAAATGAAAATAAGGGCATATTAAAACTTCAAAGCTTGACAAGGGAACATGAGCTATGGAATAAAAGGAGAAAACTACACTACGTAGAGCACAATACTTGTGAGTTGGGTAGAAACTTGGGATTGAGTCTTTGGGTGAGGCTGCCACTAATTGATTCAGTGAGCACTTTTGATGTATTTAGAATTAGAAATGTGATAGTTTAACAGAATTAGTTGCCATGCTTTTTTAACTTAAGCAGTTTGAATCATATGCCTTAAACAATAAACACCATCTTATAGGAGTCCAATTGCCACAGTCTCTTGGAATAATTTCGTCCAATATCAACTATTTTCCCCTTCTAACGTAATAATCAATCTTGTGAATATACCTTCGCATGGCAAGTGTTAACTTCTGTTTAAAATAGGACACAATATAAAATTTTCATTTGTTTTTGGTTTTGTGCGGTTAACCTTTTTGGTTTATTCAGAAAAGAAAAGGAAAAAAAATAATAATTTACACCAATTCACTTTCAAATGTTTTTCCTATTTAAGTCGTAAAATTTTTTATATAGTAATTATAGATTGTAAATGTCATGTGTAGAGATGTGCTAACCCATTAAGCCATAGATAACATATGGAGTTCAAGATCTTGATATTTCTTAAATAGCTCATCAAACTTTATATATCAAAATGCTTTTAATCAGGAAATGTACACATAATGAGTAGCAACAATAAAAACTATATAGAAAAAAAAATTATCATGAATGATCATCAAGATTACTAGAGAAATTTACAAAAAAAAAAAGAGCATGCATAAATTATAAGATTTTCAAACTTAGAAGCCTCAAGCAACAAGCTCTGGCATCCTGACCTGAGAAGATAGTTTCTTTTCCCGAAATATGAAATACATTGTAGCAGCCAACAAGCATAAACCATGACCCCAGTCACCAAACATGACCGCAAACAGAAATGGAAATGTAACAATAGTGTATACACCAGGATTTGCTTCCTGATATTTAGCAATCCTGAAAAAAATGAAATCAAAACCTTGGTTAGCAACAATGAACTAGATTATACTTTGAAATATAGAAAAAGACAAAAAGGAGTGGACAAAAAAGTTGCAGTTTTTCTATGTCAAGGAGTGTAATAATTGTTTGACCTCGCTGGTATATATACACATCTCAATGATAAGGCATTGGAAATTGCTGTGATAACACATGGACATCTGCTGGAACACATGATAATGATTTCCAACAAAGCTTGACCATTAGCATCAGTAATTAGATTCAGCAGGCCGCAGTTTTTTTGTTAAGATATTTTTGTATGCGAGTTTTCATTTGATGTGCAAGTACAAAAGTGTTGCTCCTAACCCTCTGAACAACTTCAAAGTTTTGATGCAGTTTCAATACAGTGATAGGCTATTTAACATGGTATTTGAGCAACTCTGATCGAACTCACTAAAGCAAGAACATAAAAACGCATTAAATTTAAAATTCCTAGCAAACACAACCAAGGTTTTGGCCCACAAGAAAGGCGGTCAAGCTGCAGATGATGAGTGATGTAATCCACGTTAAAGAAGATGCTTGACAATTATAGGTGCCCGACCTAGCACTAGCGTGTAGCTCCGGCTAGATGAAAAGGATTAAAAGGCTAAAAAAAAGAATGGTTGCTTTATAGAAGCAAATATAGAAAAATTAAGATTACTTGTTTTCAGTAGATGCAGATTTAGCTATTACGAAACTAGTCCTAACACAAGCTGCTCCGAATAATAGGGTTAGAATCGATCCCTAACACTCTCTTCTTCCTCTTGTGGAGTTGGTAACAACAAGAGACAAGGCAACTTCATTAAAAGGCAGCAATGCAGGCGGTAAAGGGCTAGGGCAGCAGGGCGGCATCAATGCTACTATTTTTTCTCTCCGTTTCTTTTTCTATTGTTTTTTTATGTGGATGGTGCCTAATTCAACACCTGCACTGAAGGTGGGGAGGCCTGCATGTCAACTCCAGGTGAGCGCCAGGCTGCATCTTAGAACAATGGTTGGAGAATAGAAGTATTTCTCTAAACCGGCTCTACAACTTTCTAAGTTAAATTACAGTACTTAGGAATGTAGAGAAAAGTGTCATTCACGTCATACTCAGAAATGATAAATGTATAAATTTGCAGTTAGAAGTTATGATGAGGATCATTAAGAGACGACTTTTATTATTGCTATTCTTCTTTTTTTATGATTTTTGGTTTTTTTTATTTACATTATAAATAAGATTCCATGAAACTATTGAGACAGAACAATTATTAAAAAAATTTCTATATGAAACTTTTGACATGATACTTGCTGTTAAATCTCATCACAAGCGATTCATATAAGAGTGGATAACCAATTCACCTAGGCATGAGACCAAATCTTATCCGCATTATTTTGTTATCAAACCCTCATTCTTAGTTCTCCATTTTATAATTCCCTCAAATCCCCACCAGCATAGCCCCAACTTTTCCCTTCCATTTTGCATCAACTTTGATACCAAAGCTGAAGGATCCATTTGCCATCATCTTCTTCCTCAATTTCATACTAATACATTTTGATTTTTACTTAAAAAAACAAAATCAAAGTTTAGAAAAAGAAAAGAGAGAAAAAAAATGAAAAAAGAGAGAACATATAAGAAAGAGAAGAGGAAAAAGGAAAAAAAGAGAAGGAAAATTTACAACCCGACATCAGCATTGTCACGGACATCTTCACCCAAGAGTCATGATCAATATCATCATCAATCAACATAAAAAAGAAAAAGAAAAAAAAACCTCCAATCATCTTCTTTAGTAGTCCATCACTGGAGCAACATCATCAATATCCAACAACCCATTACCCAACAGCAACAGCACCATTGAAGCCATCTCCATTTCAGTATTCAATCATATAAATCTTCTTCCCTGACCAACCATAACTGTAACATTATTAAATGCATCATCATCATCGTCACCCAAACATCATTAACAGCATCTCCCAATTGAATCACTACCGACATCGATAACCCGATTCATCGATAATCATTCACTAACACCCAACACCTTCCTATCAACTCGACCTCTCTGGAAACCTCCCCTACTCTTCGATCAAGCAATAATGGTTCATATTCCCATCAACCGCCACCCACTTCAAATAACTACATCGACATCAGAATTACCTGCAATCATCACCTGAGCTCCGACAACCACGGTAATGACAACTCAACCCAACTCATCCATGATACATCGTCAATTCCTCTTTGAAATCATCACTTCCATCTTTGATAACCAACCATCATCTTTATCAACTTTTGTCTCCATTCTCACCACTATACCGTTAGATCGCAAATTGTCTTTCTCCGACTGCCTATCTTCCTCATCGGGACCACTTCAGCTTCCCGATTGGAATCTGAAATTTTTGAGTCCACATTTAAGAGGCATGACATGAATAGACTTGGGTTCATTTAAAGTAGATCCATAATGCTTGAGATTTCAAAAATGACCCAATATTAACCCGACCAAGTTCAGCATCAATCTGGGTCATCAGTGTAATCAGACTAGAACCACTAGGCCGTTACAAACCTCTTACATTAAAAATTTCAGAAGCGATTCAGCAAAGTCGTAAGAAACACCATAAAGCCAATAAAGTTGTGGGAAGAAATGAATGACATACTGAAGGAGAAATACCTACCTAAGTATGTCTCTTAGATAATATGCACAATGTTCATCAAGTTGACTTGTATCTTCAGGATTACGTGGCAAGATCTGATTAAGTAATCAATCATTGTGATATGGGAGAGGATCATGTTTTTTACCAAGCTACATCTAAGTTTTGTTTACGTTTGAGGTACACCCTACGATGTGCTATGCATGCTAGTTCCAACGTGTGAATTCCATCGAAGAGATATTATATTTCTTGAATTAGAAGTGTCTTTTAAAACACATTTAGATAGTAGATCCATTTTCAAAGCTAGAGCTTGTTAATGTGAGGAATATGGACATTATGACCATGATCCCGCTTGAAGAATCAACACATGAATATTATACCTACCAATAATATTGACAATTCGAGAGTTGGAGAGTGTTTATGTTCCTGGGTACATATTAGTTGTTCATGCACATTAGAATTTAGTACGTCCACTCTCATTGAAGATGTTCATATTCTTTCTGAGCTTACTAGTGATATCGTTGATGAGTTAACGGAGTCTAATACACCCCCCACACTTGCTGAGATCTATAGTGTGCAGGATCCCAACTCAGTTCTGCCGAACCCCGACCCAAATGGAAATAGTCTTTCATCGTTCTAAAGGACCTAACGAAAGACCATGCTCCAAAGTGTACTAAGAGTTTTGTTTGTTAGAAAAAATTGATCTTACCCTTTCTATTGAGCCATGTCTAGGTGGAATCAACAAGATTGACTCGAGGCCTATCCAGCCACAGTTGGCAGAATAATCACACCAACCAATATGCTTTCTTGGAGAAGTTTCCTTCCAGAATTCTTAAACTATTGAAATCATAGGATTGTCCCAACCAATGGTCCAAGAAAAAGACATGAGGGGCAAGATTATGTATGCTCAGGCGAATTCATTCTAGAAAAAAGAAAAAGGATTACTTGCTATATCTATGCAACTACAGTGAGTCCACTGCCTGAACTACATGAAGGGAAGTCGTTGACGTTGAACCGAAGACACAGTTCCTGATCCATCCTGAAGATTTTTTTCCCCTCTTACCCATCATCATACCCAATCCAATTATCAGCCCAACCCTATCTATTTCTCTTTTTTCGCATGGATATTTGTGGATCTCCCTTGTTCATAGATCGTTGAAATCAAATCAATTGAAAATGATCAATTGATTTATCTATCTATATAAAGATATAAATCTCTATCAGAATCTGAATACTACGGATGTTCATGATGCCATGATGGAGTCTAGTACACCCACATATGACTTTAGATGTTCACTATCTAGACATGGATAAAGGAAGAGACTGAGCACGAGATAATTGATGCTATTATTACTAATAATCCTTAGGATTCCTTCCCATGGTTTCTCATGTTAGTCCTAGTGTTTCTTTAAGTAAGCTTCCATAGTCTCCTTCTGAGATTCATCATGTATCCCTCGGTTTAGTTGTATTATACCATCAACGGTGTTTGATATACATCCCCCTACCAAATCTCTCCTTTTAGAAATTATACCGAGTGACCTGATGCATTGCGCTTGCCTCTAATACATAATGAAAACCCCAGATAGATAGCAATTTACAAATTTGCTATGCATCCATAATATATCTTGTAAGAATTTGCAGTTGATGAGATGATGGTTTCAATTCCCCCTGCGAGGTTCCCTCTAGGAATCACAAGTTGCAAGCTTAACATACAAATTCTTACAGAGTTCCAAGAAGGATTACTTTCATTATTACTAAGTTGGATATTATATAGGATCCTAATATCGGCCAAGTTTTTTATATTGAGAACTTGATTGTGTTGTATTTGGCACAAGGGACTTTCGCGACCACCACCTATGCAAGGCAAATGAGATGGGGCATCTTCATCTGGACTTACTCAAATCACACCATTGTCATCAACATTTAATGATGATGAATATTTGCAATTCGTGTGACAGTGGATGAGTGATTCATTTGGGTGCAAGGCCTGAATCTTATATGCCTTATTTTGTTATCAAAACTATGATATTTTGTTATCAAAACCCAGTTCTTAATTCTTCCCCAGTTCCATAAAAAAAATCCCCAATTCACTCAAATTCCCACCACCATAAACCGTAATTTGCCCTTCCATATTGCATCAAGTTGTGTAGAGGGTAGAAATTTATAGTATAGGAGGAACTACTGACTAATTGTATTTGTATTTAAAATGTATCGAATTGCAATTAAGAATGACTAGGGGCTTCATTATAAAATCATAGCTATTCAGACCGGTAAAAGATAACAAGTGCTTTACCTGCGTTTAACCCTTTTAAATCATCTCTAACATAACCTGACAAATTTGCAATTTGGAAACTAAAACACATTCCCTTTTAGTCCCCAACTCTTACTTGGCTTTGAAGCCCCATTAAGCCCTAACACGGCAATCGGCATAAAAACTGTGGTTGCATGTTACCATGTAGCAACAATAGTGCTATCTATCGTCTGATTACTTTTATCTTTTTCATCTATTTTTAAGGTTCGTCAATTAATGGTTTTAGAAAAAGACATTTATTTGTTCTTCTACTTCCAAATAATATTGGATGATTCAGCCTCAATTTCATAATTTTGTTATAGCTATACAATCTTGAATATGGGACCTCCAACTCTCCTGCTACCCAGGGACCTAGATCCCGAGAGCCAAGGCCTCAATCACTATACTTTTGACAGCTCAGTCTAAAAGTTGTGTTTTATTCATTTAATGAGGTTAGATTCAAATGAAACAGATTTGCTGGAGTTCACTTCCAATGAAACTCACATTCATGTTAATGAAGCAGAAACAATTATGTTTTGGCTGAAATTTTGATCCTTAATCACATATAACCATCCCTTCACACAATCTTATAAACAGAACATCAAAAGGCAAAAGAACATGGAATTCAGTAAACACTACATCTATGCTGTCTTGCTATTGCTTGATTTTCAACTTCTGAGCATGTGCTTTCATTTTGAAGTTCAGCTTATTCCATTGCTAAATTATGAATCCAACTACCTATAGAAAATCCAATCAATGCTCCTATACTTTAAAACAAGTTCCAGGAGAATCTTGTGGTTAAGCTTCTTAATTGCATGAGTTAACCTACTAGCAAATTAACTAGATTCTCCTACAGATCAAACATTAGTAGGTTCTAATGCAACCCCTTTAACCGTCCATAATTTTATTTGCCACCAGTTTCAGCATGATAATGCCATCTAAATAGAAACTTGATGTCATGGTTCACACTCCATAATTAATGCAAATTTTGGCGGAAAAAGGACTAATGATGATGATGATGGGCTCACAACTGGTGTATCTTGCTAAAACCTAAATACAAATCTGAACAGCATGGAGGTGAAACATTTTGGGAAAAAAAAATCAAGCTTTTAGTTTAAATCTTACTGAATATCTATTTGTTTTGAACCATGACTTACCCATATGCATCTACAATTTCCTGGAAAGCTGTCGTAAATTTGTTCGTCCTGAAATATGTGGGTGGTAATTCTGTTGTATGCAAAACTTGGAAAATTGACCCAACTTGGGATTTGCTATCAAGGGCAGCCCGCAGCAGTGCATCCTGAATCTGCACATATGAGGTTCACCAGGGTGGATAAGGATACTTGACAAGTGGTGCAAGAATCAAGAAGCTACGTAAAGTATAGCTTCTAATTTAGAATCCGGTATACCTGGTTAGTACCAAAAATGGGACTCCAGCCCTCAGCGACTAAGCATTTTTTTGTAACATCAAGGCTGAGCATGTTCAAAGTGTGGTACACAGACTTCTCTTTCCTTACCTAAAAAATATAGCAACAGTTAATTAATGAAATATATTAAAATGACTCGACACAGAACATCAATCCATGATGAACTGCTTGAAACTAATACAAAGAACATTCTGAAAAAGAAATAAACTTCTATAAGTAAAATATAAACTCACCAGATTATTCCACTGCTCAAACTCGTAGCTAATATTCTTCAATAGATTATCACGGTGGCCCAGTCCAATATCTATAGTTGTCTTTAGCTCAGAAATTTTTCCAGATACCTAAATATCCAAAAGTTCACAAGTAATTAATTCCATGTAAACTTAGTAGTAGCATGCATATCTCACTCAAGGAAAAGGTTTAGTCCCATAACATAGAAATAATGTACAATGAATTGTGGAGCTTATATGTCCAAATTGTTTTACAAATAAATGGAACAAGCAAAGTTTAGTGAATTGCAGGAGGAATGATGGACAAACAAACGAAGAAAAGAACTACCATCCAACTCAAACATATTAGAAGCAAACTCAAATTTCCCGAGTTCGCAAGGTCGTCGAATCTCATCTTTTGCGCGAGTAGGCTGATCGAGCCACCATTTGATGAACCAAACAAAGCAGCAAGCACTAACTTTACGAAACCAACGGGTATTGACTAGTGCCCATGTGTGTGCTTGCATAGCTACTCTGACTCTTTAGCGGAAATCCTCCCAACTCTCTAAACATTCAACTCAAACAGATTAGAAGCAAACTCGAGAAAAAGGTTCCAGAGAATGCCAGAGAATGAGCAGGAGCATCAATGAGGTTTCTTTATGTGGTGTCATCAGAATCATCACAATATCAAACCCGGATTGACCAGAGTTGTCTTTATCAATCGTTTCCTTCTTCAATAATCATTTAAGCTCTACCAAAATTAACAATATACATAGCTCATATCCCAGGACAATAAGGATCAATATCTCTATAATTCACTTGTGCAACATATAGCTTTAGGGAGAAAGGGGGAATACGTCCACATAATGAGCAAAGCTGATATAAGAATGTGTAGATAAAGTTTGTGTCAATACCATAAAAGATAGACAAAGATATGACTGCATTTGTTAAGAGTGAGAGGTAGCTTCAACTTAGGATAAGATAGTGGGAATTGGATTGGGCGACAGAGACCAGCCAGTGAGCTAGTTAGAGAAATTGACAAGACCATCGTTGGTCACGGGACAAATATTACGGCCCTTACAGAAGCAGACCAAAGTAAACTTGGACTCAGGGTAAGCAAATAAGAAACGGTGAAAGTGGCCCTCAACTGAAGTGAATGAAGAAAGGAAATGCACATGGCTGACCAAAAAAATGGGGATAAAGGCTAGACATTTTCACTGCTCCTGTCATTTCTATTTATGTTTGAAAACATGTGACTTTCCTCATGAAGATGATTCTTTGCTTAATAACTAGGCTTGTACATAACAATATGGTGCAAATACTTTGTAACAGGCACAGTTGATAGTTTAGTTAGTTATCAAGCAGACAAAGTGTAAACTAAATATTAGCATTTATTTAGTGATGAAACTCCATTATGTTTGCTCTTTGATTTTCTCCTGTGACCCAGATATGAATCTGATTTACCGTAGCAAATCATATCACATACCCCCATGTCTACAATCTTTTCATAACTAAGGACTTTTGGACAATGCACCTTGTTGCATGAGCTTCAACTGGATGACAATGACAGGTCTATCTACCTGCCAAAATGCTACTCACATTTTGTGGAAAAGACCCTCTCTGTCTCTGGCATATGCATTGGAACGAAGTAGGTATCAACTCAGAAGGACTGATATCATGGTAACGGTCACTCAAGAAGCATAGAAATCATAAACTTAGCTTTCCCACCATTCATTTTGCTCCATATCCAAAACTCATTGATGGGATGATGAAGAAGTGTTATCGTTTATTAACATACAACATCCTATAAAACAATGTTTTAATGTTTAGGACTCTGCGACAATTCATTCAAAGATGTTTCCATTTAGAATTAAAAAAAAAAATTATGTTTTCCATTAAGAAGATCTAAATATTTAGGGGTGCACTCCATGTCATAAAAGTTATAACAACATTAAAGATTGCTTCAGAATCATGTAGCACTTGAACTGCATTAGAAAGAGGAAGAATATGTAGTATTAGAAGTTTTATTAAAGTATGGAATAAAAAAAATTATAGGTCAATCTAATTGTTTAAATGGTTATCCCTCACAAGGCAAAATTGTTTGGAATAAAAGAAACTATAGGTCAGTCTAATTTTTTAAATGGACATCCATAAACAAGGCAAAATTGTTTGAAATAGGGAGGCTGCTTTCTACCAATGATTGGATTTACAAACTACAAATCACTCATAAATCAAAATCCATCCTTCTAGGTAGTATTCAATTTAAAGCATGCTCCACATATATGACGCTGTCATGAAGGCTGGTTTACCTTGCATCAAAAAGGAGTATATAACACCACAGAGCACTAGTATTCAAGAAGAAAATAAAATGTAAGACCTTTTATTCTAGATAAGACAATGGAGTTATAATTGAACTGTTGAAACACTTTAAATTAAAATGAACAGTATGCCAGTACAAATAGACAAAAGCAACAGAGTTTCTCCCACAAACCTCACTCATCATCTGCATTTGCTTGTCTATATCTTCAGTAAATGGGTAACGGTTTGCTCCAAAAGCTTCACATATCTTCAGAATCTTGGATTTTGCTCTCTCTCCAGAGTAAAATATCACAAATACATTTTTCACGACCTGACAGGACATATAATCAAGGTAGAGGGAATTTATTAGATAAAAATAACAAAGATGAAACAATGTTGAATTTACAATAATCCCAATATAATGAAATAATTTCATAAAAATAATAAAATATAGTGCCAAATAGATAAAACTAAGATCCAAAACTAACAACCTAAATGGTAACTTATACAAACTACAACAATCATACGTGTTAATCAACAACAAAAGGAAGCAACGGGATCAGTGTTTAAAATGTCGGTTGTGGAACCTGCCTAGGCAGAAGCGACCTCTGCTGCCCAAATACTGCCTGAGGAACCAGGTTAGGCGGCTGATCCATAAGGAGGTTTTGGGCAGCCTAGGCAGCCAAACTGTCAAATATTTTTTATTATTATTATTATTATTTGGAACAGATCAAATCTATATCATATTGGATCTAAGCTAATTGCTTAAAAGAAGAAGATGGGCTAGGCTTCCACCTGACTCCCCCAAATCCCCACCACTCTCAATTTACCAATCCCCATCCAGCCACCGGTGCCACCCCAACAAAGCTCTGACGAAGCCCAACCTTGCTACAGGTATTTTAAATTTATTTTTCTTATTTCTTCCTCCTTCACCTCCTCCTTCCTCCCCCTCCTTCGCCAGTCCTTCCCCTCCTTCAGTTCTCAGCTGAAGGAATTCAGCACTAAAAAGAAGAGGAGGAGGACTGAAGAAGAATAAGAAGAGAGGAGGCTGAAGAAGGTAATGCTGTTGCTGTTATTGTTGTTTTGCTAGGCCTTAGATGTGCTATTGTTATTGTTTGTGTGGTTTCTGCTGCTACTGCCTTTGCTGTGCATTTACTATTGAGTTGCTATTAATGTTTGTTGATGTTGACGATGATACTGATATTGTTATCTCTATCCGCTGCTGTTGCTGCTGCTTGTGGCTGTCATTGCTGTTTGTTGCTATTGCTGTTGCCTTTTGCTGCTGACCTGCTGTTGTTATAGTTATAAATAAGTTGGTTTGGTCAAGGTTATAAATACCAAATAATGGGTTTGTAACAGATGAGCAATTTTCATAACGGATAGTGAGACAATGGAGAAAAAATCAGGAATATAAGCCAATATCGGACTTTCATATTTTACCAGCAAATCCTCCAAAACAATATATTGGCAGATATATTGTTCATATCGGCCGATTTTTAGAACACGGGTTTTAGTGTTGGATTTTTTGCAGACAATGTATTATTGTTCAAATAATTGAATGTATTATTACTTGAATAATTGAATGTTTGTAATTGAGTTACAGATTATTGTTGTTATTGTTCTTATTGTTGGATTGTTGCGAGATATTGACATATTGGTCGTCGATGATCCGTTGATGTCTCGTCTATTTTCGTGTTTTAGGTGAATTGTCACCATGGCTAAAGGCAAAGGTAGCACAAGTCAGCATCCAGTCCATTCGAATTTCTCTTCGACATATTCTAATGCTCCAAACACGTCCACCTTCTGATACAATGACACCATAATTCACACAACTAGGTAGCATCGATGAAGAATCGAACAAAAAGGACATCCAATAACATTGGATGGAAGTATAGATACTCACCCGATCCAAGCAAAAACTAGAAAATTGGGTGCAATACATGCAATCTTTTATTCAAAAGTGGGATACACAAATTGAAGCAACATATTGCTCAAGTTGAAGGAACGTACGATCTTGTCAAAAAGCCACCAAGCATGAGATTGATGAATAGAAGGCCACACTAGAGGGAACTTCAAAGAAGATGGATTTGAAGCAACAACATATCATGGAGTTGGAAAATTAGGTGGAGAAAGAGCACGTGAAAGTGTAGATGAAGAGCTCGAAATTATTGTTTCGAAGGGAAAAATGAAAGGAACCTAGTGTTGGTCCAATGGATGCTTATATTGCACATGATCAAAAACTTGCAAGATGGTTGAAAGTGGCAACAACACATAACTGCAATTCCTGATGTGCTACTGAAGGGTAGGAAGGTGTATGAATGAAAATTGACAGAGTGGGCATATGAGAATGCCATAGAATTTAATTCCTTACAATTCAAGTCCATTTTGAAGTTGCAAAGCTATTGCAAATTATGGTCCATCTTACAGACCTCCAACCAGGTTGTGGGTGCCATTGAGAATGCCATAGAATTTAATTCCTTACAATTCAAGTCCATTTTGAAGTTGCAAAGCTATTGCAAATTATGGTCCATCTTACAAACCTCGAACCAAGTTCTGGGTGCCATTGTTGAATCGAGCAAGGAAAAGAACAAAGAACACTATGAAGGAATATGAGGAGGAATGAGGAAGAACTGATGTTCAACTATAACCGAGGTGTTCAGCTATAACCCACGCTTGGTCTGATTGAAAGTTGACATCGGTGATGAATCTAATTTATGTGTGCACTACAGAATGGGCACAACTTTTTATACCTCAGACAAGAGCTTTGAGTCACATACCAGTCAGAATATATGTGATTGGATCAAGGAATAGGTATAGGTCATAGGAGTCAAAAGAGTTATTCAAATTGTCACAGACAATTATTTTGCAGATATGGAGGCTAAGAAGCCACTGGAAGAGAAGCTTCCATAGATATATTCAACATCTTGTGTTGTGCACATCATTGGTCTGATGCTAGGGGATTGGGAACTTGCCTGATTCAAGGGAGTGGCAAAGCAAACTGAGGAGCTTACTATCTTCATTTATAGCTATCATATGACCCAACCTACGATACAGAGACACACAAAGATGGAGATAGTACAGCCAAGTGCCACACATTTGCTACTAGCCAACTACCTTTCCCACATTGAAGAGCCTCGTTGGAAGAAGGGAAAGCTTAGATTGATGTTTTCATTGTACATATTGAATAAAAAGTACTAGTAGAAAAACAAGGCAAGGAGAGAAGGTGAAGCCAGTGTGATGCAAGAATCTTTTTGGGCATCAATCAGGAAGATAATTAAGATGTCTACACTTTTGTTTTGCATTCTTGAGGGTGGTGGATGGCGGCCATAAGTCCACAATTGGATTTGTCATGGAAATGTTTGAAGAAGTGAATAGTGAAACTAGAGTAGTTTATAAGCACAAGGAGAGTGAATACCTAAAAGCAACTTTCAGTTGGAGATAGATGTCATGGAGAAGCACAATGAAAAATGGATTTAATGATGTGGCGGAATAGTTCTATCTTGGAGTGGATGATCAAATGAAAATCTCCAAATATGAGTTTTAGAGCACATGGACTGTTGGTCTTTTGGTAGAAAAGTTGGAGTAAATTGTGAGAGAAATTTGACTTCAACCAAGTTAATCATATTTGGGTCATCATTCATTTGCCATTTTGTCTCAACTTCTAGTTTCTTAACATTAGTATGATATTAAACTCTCAAATTTCTATTTGCAGAAAATTGGTGGTACTTGTATGCCATACTTGGTCATTAAGAACCTTAATCTAACTTCAAACTCTTCTGGATGTGTGAGAAGATGTAAGAGCGACTGGCGCACATTCGGGGGTGAGTTACTCTCATAATTGACAATTTCATATTTATCTGTCTTTTTTTTATCATTATGTGAATGTTGAATAGTAGTTAATAATGATTCATGAATTCTCTCTCTTTTTTTAATATTAATACGAAGCAAAAAATAGGCTTAAGTATGAGAGATTGAATGATCTAGTGTAGTGCAAATTCAATGCCAAGATCAAGCAAGAGAGAGGAGGAAGACAAAAGTATCTTTTACTTCCACAGAACGTGGTTGAGCACATTCTTGGTTCATAAAAGGGAGCAAAACGATGAAGAAGTATGGCCCAAGACTTAATTGGAAGGTGGAAGTCTTCTCAGGGGCAAGGGAGGTTGCAAAAAATCAAAGGAGTAATAGGTTGGCAATGGCTTCAACTTTAGGCTAAGTTGTGTAGGATTCGAATGATGACATGACAGACAAGGAACATGTGAATAAGGGTTTAGAGGCCGATGCAATACTGATTGTGATAAGGATGGAGCAGGTTTGGATGAGGGCGATGACCCGACAATCTTGTCCTTTTAGTATTTCATCTACTTCATAATTTATATTTGGACATCAAACTTAGACACTTCCTCATATTCTCATACTTTGTTTAGTACTTTAACTTGTATAAACTTATTAGTTCTTGACTTGTTAGTGTTTAATTACATTTGGAACTATAATCTATTATTGACGTGTTGGAAACTTTAATATTTGGATACTAATTGTGGTTCTACATTGTGGTAGTTGTAATTTTATATACCTATTTCGCTAGCCTAGAGTCTTATGTTGTTTATTAATTGGCAATATCATTATAATTTTGTAATATAAATGGCAATATGTAGCATAAGCCTTGTATTGATTATTGTTAAAAGATCACTGTGTAGGAAGTCGAAATGGAAGTTAAGGAATTCAACTTCTCAAATTCCTCGAGATGGAGAAAGGCATGTTAATATTTACTATTTAGTAATATAATTTTTGTATAAAAACATTTGATGAAATGAAATTGATATTATGCTTCTTGTTCTTAATGACTATTAAGTCATGACAGAAAAGGCCAATAAGGAGAGTCTTCAACCTTCAATTGATTTTCAAAGCCATTCTAACCACCTAATCAATAAGCTTTTTATATTTTAAATTATTTATTTATTAATTTGATTGAATTGAATAATTGTTTCATTGCTAGGACTTATGAGAAAGTATACATAATACTCTAAACCATTATCATGTCTAGTTGGGGTTACTTATACTATTATTGTGGCCTATTATCGCTTAAAATATTATAAATAATGATTGTATGTGTAACAGTGATTTTTGGTTATTTTTACTGAATTTTATGAATTTTTACATGCACATAATATAAATTATTACAAACACGTGAGCGAGCCTGAGCAGTGGCCTGCCGCCCCACCTCGTGCAACAACATAATGTAATTATCACAATTGCAAAAAACTTAGGAAATACAATTTGGAAATAAATCTAATACATGAACCGTAAATAATATAAGAAAAGGATATACAAAGATATACCACTGCACGCCTTTGTTGAATTATAAAATTTATTCTAAATTTGAATGAGAATTTAGAGACAAAGGCCTTACGGCTGAAGGATAAGATTTCAAGATTTCATCAAAAATGATGTAAGAAAATTCAGAAATATATTATGTCTAAACATTAACCTTCATCCCCAGGCGCTACCGCCTCAAATTTTGTTCCTCGCTCATATTAGTGTTCATCGGTCTTGATCACAATTTAGGTCTCCTTTATCACAGAGTCAACAAATTGAGTTTAAGAAAGGGTAGTAAAGGAAATGAAGAGATGTGAAAACTGTGTCAAGAAAAAATCTTCATTTCATTCCACAATAGTAGATCATAAAGCTGATTGCAGCTTAGAAGGTTGCCAGATAGAAAGAGATTGGGGGTCTGAGAATAAACATGGACATTTGATGGGGCTCTAAAAAAGAGAGATGCGGTAAACAAGTAGTTCACAAATACAACGAGACAAAATATGCGAGTATATCAAAACAAGAGTGCAAATCACTTTAAGGAGCAAAAATGGAGCCTTAATTATAACAAGAATACAAGAATAATCAACTTTGTTCTTGGGATACAATAGAAATTATTTACATGATAATAGTTATTAATAGAAAATAATAGTTATTAATAGAAAAGATTACCCATTGCTTAATATTAAATGTTTATTTGAAAAGGAAAAATGTTTCTATACGAAGTTAGTTCAGGTCGTAGTGGAACAAGACAAAAGTATAGAAGACCCGGGAGGCGACCATAATAAAAGAGATGTGAAGGATGTAACTAAGGAAAAATTATGTGGCCAAAGTTATCATGCACTAGAAGGGTGTGTGCACTAAGGTTGAATACAAGGTTTTAAATATTAGATATCAGGTTGGTCGAATAGAGATTTCCTATCCAAAGTTCAAGAAATATTCAGCAAATATAAGGGAAAAAAAGGGTGTTAAATAGTTTCATATATGTAAATTTTAATATGTTAAGGATAAAAGCTCTTAATAGTATTCTAAAACCCAGTTTCATTACGTTCTTAGAAACTTCTTTGAGTGAGTTTTTTTATCTCAGTGTGATCACAGTGTGTTTAGAGAACGAATATGAGTACTCGGATGAGCTCTACGGATTTTACAACGCTGGTTCTAAATCGTAAATGTCATAGAAGTGCTAAAACTTTAAGTGCATCATTGCACATGCACCCCCAAATAGAGAGGAAAGGGTGACGTTGGCGTCAATTGAGGGCTCAACATCTAATCTGTCTTGATGTTGGGCTAATACCAGGACTGGGCAGAGGTGGATGGGATTTCTAGGTTGGCAGGGAAGGAGCGGGGGTGATGGGGAAAATAGAATAAATTATATGCTTCATTGTCATCTTTTGTTGGTGCCAGTGTCTGATTGCATTCAATTGATGAGAAGGAAATGAAATTGGGTAAGAAAGGAAACGAACTGGGGCACTGGTTGCATGAAACATCAAATGGAAATTGGAGCTTGGGCATTAGTTAGTTAAGTTCCATGAAAGAATTAACGGGTTCAAACCCAAAATACTACAACTCAAATTCCTTGAATCAATAGTAGCTACCAATATTTCATATAACTCCCTATATCTGACATGCTACAGATTGACAGTAATTAATTCAGACAGCCCCCACTTGAAATATCAGCTTCTATTGGGTCTAACGATAAAATATTGGTATTTTATATCATTAGAACAGATGGAGTTCTCAACTATGGCTCAACTGAAATACAGCTGCTACAACCAATATTTAAAGCAAGAGATGATAATTAGTAAAGGCTGGGATTAGTGAAGTTTATATATGGTGCAAAAAAGGTGAAATGATGGAAGATTGATGCAGTAATGACCAACAAGGAAACTTCAAGTTTCAAAAACTAAGGCAATATTACTCTGAACAAAAAGATGTCTGGTAGCATAAACGAGAGTATAAAGTCTGCTTATGCATTTATAAATAGAAAGGAGTGTGTCATGGAGATGAACAAAGAAGCAGCTTGTCTTGAAGTTACGTTGAATTTTGACTTCTAAAGATAAGAATGAAGAGACAAATTAGAAACTACCTAAACATCAGCACTGGTTTCACTGGATGGAAATTATAGCAAAGCTAAATGTCAACCATCATCTACTCAATCTACTATCATGTTTACCAGATCTATTTTTAATCTTCTTCATAGTTCAGTGATATGCAGGGAAAACATTTTTACGCGCAAACTGCCCATAACGATGTCTTTTCTATATGTACTAGCCCGCCCATGCAGGTACATATGCTTGTGTCTGTGTACCATGCACATGTCTACTGCAGAAAATTACAAGACAACCTCTATTATTTTAGAATGGTAAAGAAGTCAAACATAGATGACAGGGATATAGAAAATGTAAACAGACACTGATGAAGAACATAGGCAGTAAGAGATATTGTTAAATCCCATGAGTAATCTATAATAAAAAAAAAACTATTTGCCATTTAATCAACTTGCATTCATGCCTCAAAGACTAACTTAAAAGAGAAAAGACAATAACCTTCTCTCCAGATACAGGATCTATGACCGGTTCATCAACTACAGCTTGTTTAAGAAATATGTTACCCCGGGTAGCACGGAACAAAATTCTTTCAAAAGCCATGGACTTTTCTTTTGGTACAAGACCACTAACAAACCCAAGCTTTACTTGCTTTGATGGATCAGTTTGCATTTCCTGCACAAAGACATGTTTAAAATTTTTAGTCGAAAAAGGGTAATTTTTTTTAACTTCCGGTATATACAAGACTAAAAACTGTCAGAGAATTATGCATACTTGCTCTAATAACAAAGGATTGTCAAGACCATCCCCTACTTGGCGTGCTTCAACCTCTCTCTGTTGAGCAGTAGCAATTCTTTGAGCTGAGTGAAAAAATTCTCCAGCCTGTAAAGAGATGACAAAAAAGGTCACCCGTTTGATACACATAGTAAACTTCTATCAGATCATATTCCAGTTATAACTCCGATATACAGAAGAAAGAGCATTGTTGTTATTTGCATCCTCTTTTTTTATAAAATTCAACTATATAAAATTAAGCTCAAGATAATACAGAAAATACTACTTAAATGCCACACATTTTGGCCATTCATTGTTTACGAGATGTAAAAAGTACCAAGATTGCTGCATTCTTCATACAATTTGTTCGTGCTGCATTCTTGATACAATTTGTTCGCCACGTAGAATGTAACAATAACTACAAACCATTCTAAAAAAAGAATCTTTCATCATTCTATAACACACAAAAACTATTCTAATTTTCTAACAACTTTCACAATAATTTTCAAATTCATTTTCATCACCAAACAAGAAAACAAGATGTTCAATTTATTATTTCAATTTCAATCATCAATAATGTTGTAATTCGGACTTTGTTATGCTCAATTCATCTTATTTGTTTGTTCATTTCAATTCTTCAGAAAGTTTAATAGAATCAACAGGAAGAAATTCCTGTGGCCGGAGAGGAAATACATGCTCTAACATATGAAAATATATGAATCGTAATCATAATTTCTCAATTCCCACATTCATACTTTATAAAACAAGTTCACAAGAATCACAATCACAATAAACACAAATAAAACATATTAATATTTCCATAATGTCATAGTGTAATACCAACCACAAGAAAGAATAATTATATATTTACACACAACAAATTATAGATAGAATCCTCACATGACTATGAAGAGGTCGACTATCGTGGGATCGGCTGGTTAGCTAAGTCCATAGTCTAAATCAACAAAATAATTGAAATTGAAACAAGTTAGGTACTAAATGGTAGTAGGGGGCCACAAGATCTATATGCTTCAACAAACTCATAATGAAGCTATGTTACAATAAATATTGTAACACAAAATAATGCATTATACCAAAAGAGCACAAAGTTATGCAGCATTAGTTACTTGAATCAAGGTTTTCACTTATTATATTGCATTATGATACCTAACCCAAACTCTGCATCATCTAATAATCGAAAATAACCTAGTGCATCGTAACAGTGCATTTTGTATGGTATTTATGTTGTGTTACGTTATTTCGCATTATATTACATTAATATTACATTATTCACTGTTATTTTTTAGTAATTTCTATATTTTTGTTGCTTATTTACTTTGATTTCTAACTATTTATTCTAATTTCTTTACTTGATTGCTTGTTGATTACTTGTTGGATTTATGATTGCTTATTTATTTTCTTGTTGTAATTTCTCTCTGGTTGCGTTCTTAATTGTTGTTGATTCTATTGAACTCTTATATGAACTAAAATAAACAATTGCAAATAAGATGAATCAAACATTACAAATTACAAATTGTAGCATTAAATATATTTGATATCTTCTTTTCTTATTTGGTAATGGCTAAAATAGCAGATGTGAATTTATTATAGCTTATAAAGATGAATATAAAAATTATTATAAAAGTTGTTAGAAACTTAGAATCGGTTCTATGCGTTATTAAATATTTTTATATTCTTTTTAAAACTTTTAAATTTATTTTCCTATTTATAAAATATATTATATATAGTTTTATTAAATAAATAGAAAATTTCATAAGCTATGTTTTAAACTATATGCGATGTAATCTAACAAAAGCAAAATGTTACATTACTGTTATCGGTATTCTAAACACTTATTTGAAGCAGCTATTGAAAATTTGCACTCATTAACTGGTTATTTAATTTATAAACACTTACATGCATATAATTACATATACACAATATATAACCTTATAAATGACACATGGACAAGTAAATTTCGAAACATTTCGAATACAAATACATGTGAATACATCATTAATTAAATTATACATGTGTGATAATTCGCAATGTCTTGTATATTTGAAGTATTTGTGAGTCATCTTAATTAATAATTGTGGTGCACAATCATATTTTTTCTTACGATAGCCAGAAAAATTATATAAATGCAATGCTTCAGCAATTCTCAACCAATAATTCGTGCATCCTATTTTTAAACTTTTAGACTCGCTCAATGTTACAAGATTCATGGTATGCTTTGGTTTGTAGTATGGATACAGGACACGCTACAAGATTCACGATATTCTTCGGTTTGTAGTATGGATACAGATATGCTACTTTCGGTAGCATGCATAGCACAGTGGATAGGCTTTAATAGAAAGGTATTTGGATCATGGTACCTTTGAAAGCATATTCTAGGCCATTTCAGTAAGTATGCACGTAGTATTGTTCATGTATATGTCTCTGATAAAAGACTTACCACTAAAGGTAAATACATCAAAAAAGTAATTCAATTAGTCATTCATTCACTTCTTTTTCGCTCACTAGTTTTCGTGATATGCATTGTGATTTTACCATAAATCTTACGCTTGAACAAGATTGCAGTACGAGAGGGTGGAGCAAATTAGGTAATACTGGTCTTGCTTACGTTTATGACACATTTGATATGTTACACATTTGATATGTTTAAGATATGTAAATTTTTGATATTGTAAAAGAGGTATCAAGTATCGAACACATATCTGACTCGTGTACTTGCCAATGATTAGAGGAAAAAGTCTAATGAATAGGAAAATAGTAACTCAATGACCCAATGGCTAGAGTTACAAATAGAAATTTACTTAGAGATTGCCCATTGAAAAGATCAAGCAATTTCGAATCAAATGGATCAAATATCATTGAAAAGATTCAGCAAGCTACCTGGAATCCAAAAACAGTCAACATAGCAGATTGCAGTCATTCCAACTTAGTAGTGCAAAATAAACAGGATTTTCTAGAGAAGACTTGCAGAGGATTTGAATTTCATTCGAAGAAACATAAGCGCACAAGAGGTATACTAATTGCATAGAAAAAGGAAACTATCAAAGTTTAAAATTGCTTGTCAACATCGTTCATCAACAACTCAAAGCTCGCGTTTTTGGGTAAAATGGTTAATATAAGTTGTTACTAGGTAAAAGGGTTCTAGGTTCCATCTTGCCATTAGCAATTTAAATGCATCGCTACGCCCGAAGGCCCCCATTGTGGGTACACATGAAGGAGGGTGCTTTATTTACGTTTTCATTTTCCTTTTTATTTGTTTATTTATCCTTTTTATTGGTTGACCTGTGTGGGTGACTTGTGTTTTTTTTCTTGTCCCTCCTCTCTTTGAAAGCAGGGATGACAATTGTTGCTGCTGGGAATGGATATCAATAACTAGTTTGCCACTAGATAAGCCTCCAGTGCTACCACAGTGACAGTGTATACAATGATGTCGTTGCTCAATATGGATATTGATGACTATTTTATCAGTAAAAATGCCTCCGCCGTACCACAGCTGCAGTATACGTACGTCCACCGTAGACCAAATGTGTCACCGGTCAGCATTAGCAACCCAAGGACCAACCCCTAATCAATCTATCACTCCTGAATTTGGAAAACTTCCTATCATCTTACAGAAAACTAAATTATTTGCACCTCCTATAAAATATCCCATCACCTCTTATTCAGATTTACAGCCTATTCCTCGTCCTTTCATTTATTCCTTATTTTCCTCATAGAATACATGGAGCCTTTAATTCATTCTGGTTGATACCAGAATGAACGAGATGGCTGCTAATCACAATTATCTTTGGGGATCATAACTAGCTGAGATATGTGCAGTTGTTATCAATTTCCAGAAAAACTTCAGGACACTTCACTGGTAAGATGTCGTTAAGAAAATAAAGAATTCTCCTGCTAGTCTTCGTCTCATCACAAATAGATAAAAAAAAAGGTCTGAAAGACTATACAACATTATATACCAGCTACATTTCTAACAGATGACATACAAGTTTTACATGAATTTTCCTCTAAATAGCTCACTAGGTTGTCCCTCATCCTATGGAGGTATGATGAAATCCTTTTTTCTCAACAAATAAACCAATTGTTTTCATTTTATCATTTTACTATCGAATTAGTGGACTTCATAAGACTGAATGAAACTATTACATCTACACAACCAAACACCATAGGAAACTCTTCAAACAACCACTCAAAACATATCACATACAATTAGCTACTTTAAATGTCTCCAAGAGAATATGAAAAATGATTACACTAGTAGCCTTTCATTTAATCAGCTCGACAGATAGACACGTCATCCAAACGCTTGAGCAAACAGGCTCTTGGCCAACAATCTCTATCAAGCAATCTAAATACAACCCCTCGCCGCTCATAATCATAAAGGCCATCTGGAAAACCTGGCAGAATGGGATAAGGTAACATTTAAGTGTACAGCAGTGATGTTTGAATCGGGACCTCTTGAAACCTGCTTTTGCTCTCATACCATGTGATATAAGCACTGCACTCTGAGGTTTCAAATATTGGCTAAACATCTTTTGGATTTTAAGGTACCATCATATCAGATTCGTGATATATTATATAATCTATCTAATATTGCAGATATTCCCACTATGACACACCTGATATTGCTTATTCCGATACCACAAATGATTGGCAGGTACCAGTACCAATTCTGAAATTTTGAACCTAAGTTCACCCAAAGTCTAAAGCTAATTGTTTGTGGCCAACATTGTATGTCAACTAACAAACTAAGCACATTTAACTACTGTGAATATATTCTTGTATGTTACTTGATGTGCAGCTCCAGTTGCTTCCACAAAAGTCCTCCAAATCAAATGGTACTGGAAACAATAGTTTTCCCAAAAAAATAAACTCAAAAATGAGCTTCAACTGAAGACTTTTGCAATAGAAAAGGGACAACTCTTTAATTCCAAAACATATGTGGAAAATTCCTAAGTGAATATCAAGACTGTTTTATTAATTTACTTTCTTCAACTTCATAAATTTTTTTAGGCATATATGTCACAATCACAATTTCCCATTTTCTCTTCTAGAAACTTAAGGAGTCAAGATATTCAAAACTAATAGTCCGGAAGCATAAGAATGTATTGTGTCACTTCTATACAAAGACATCAAGAGAAAAGGTAGAGAATGTAGGACAAGTACTTTGTATATAAAAATTGCAAAAAAAATGCATGAATGAAATTTATGAGTATAAATTGGAAAATGAAAACAAAGATACCTTTTGAAGAACAAGCATATATTCCAACAGTTCACTATATGTCCGTTGCAGCTTTTCATTATTTGCATTAACTTCGATTACTTCAGCTTCCAATTCTCCAAGCCGTATCTGTAGCATGCACATGGCATCAAACTTTGGTAAGACAATCTATGGTGTACATAAATATAGTTTTAAAAAAAAGGAATGCAAAGTTTACCTAGACCAAGTCATCAATAATAGACATACCTCCAAGTCATCAAGATCAATATGGTCTCTCGTCAAGGACATTGCAGAAGGTGATATGCCTGCCTTTGTCATCTGTTCTTTAAAAAGCCGAAGCTTTCGTGCCATCTCCCCACATCTTTTGATCTGCACGCATTTAAGACATCAGGCAAGTCATGCAACCTTAAACTTTGTCATCAAAAAATTATGAAACTCAACTCTTGAAGGCAATGCTCATAGGAGCACACCAGAGGCACCAACTTATAGCAACTGAAATAAAAAAATCCAATACTAATTTTTGTGGTGAGGTCAGTGCTGCATGGTTGTGGGCATGATAAAATGATGGATACACTGACTCAATCCTATGAACCAACAAACTGGACGATAACAAAACATGCAAGTGCTACAGTATGGTAGAGATCTAGAAAATGTGATACCAACTGGGATAACTAGATATTAATACAAACTAGCCTAGTTGAACTTGAAGTTATCCTTTGACTTTGAGTTGACATGGTTTCATCACAAAATTTTTTACAAATTCTAACATGAGGCTGAACTAATTATCTTATGTTCACAACTCTTTGGTTAAATATAGTGCAAGGCTCAAGCCCGTATTAATGCAATAAGAATCTTTAACTATGACACAGGGCATGAATTTTATCAACAATCTGCATGAACCATTAGTAACGGAAATGATGTTAGCTCAGCTTATATAGGTTAATGATTATTTTTCCAAAACTTGAGAATTGACTATGCTACATGGTGAAAACTTATTACCTAGGGAGCAGAAAGGAGCCCAGTACAGAGGTTCTGAATATTGTATGCTAGGATCATATCGGATGGGAGCTTTCATATTGAATGGAGATTTTTGGATGTCAAACAATGTATCAGGGATACACGCTCATATCATGTGCTCATACCATTATATATATGTGTGTGTGCGTGTGTCAAATACGTAACTACGAAATGGTCTAATATCCCAATGTTATCATCTAACAACTATTGCATAAGATCTATAAACATTCAAAAATACGAAGACACACACATACATACAAGCATGACAAAATAAAAAAAAATAAAGCAAAGATAAAGGAATTAGATCTAAAATTTGAAAAACATAAATTATAGGAATAATTAAAGTTAAGGAAAGACAGCTATAGTAGTGAAGCAAATTGACAGCAATAACTATTGTCGCGACAACAACAACATTAGCCATGGCAATAACAAGACCAAAGCAAGCAGAGGAGGTAAAGAGAGGAGGAGGAAGAAGAAAAGAACCACTAAAAATAGGTTTTAAACTTTAGGTAGTACTTAAAGAAGTTCCCAATGTAGATCTCCAAACCCTAAATGATTTCTAAGTTACAAACTCAACTGAAAAAAGAAATAAACCATATTGGCTAATATATCATGTCACATATCATGCTATATCTAAATATCAGCCGATATATGCACAAAACGATCTCTTTTTTACCATATCGTCGCAACTGCTAGGGAAGAAAGAGATATATCAGGTGTTATATCAATCATATTGAGAGATATTGTTTTAACAATGGTGCAAACCACCTAGTGACATAGGCAGAGGAAGAAAAAATGCATGGAAGATGAAGAAATGAAAGGTAGAATATCGAAGGAAGACAAAAGGGAATGATATTAAGGGAATATTGTTGTAGAAAGCCTACTTAAGCTCCTTGTTTAGTAGTGTCCAACAGCTTGGAAATCATACAATTATGTTCATGTAATTAACATTTGTTATCCTCATTAAAATTTATCTTTACTTATTAATCGCTTTATTAGTTATAAGTTTTCAAAATTTCAATATTTTCCTTAACTTCTCAAAAAAAAAAGTATTGGTCGCTACGTACTTTGCAGGGTAGGAGAGACAAAGGAGGTGAAGATTCAAAATAATAAGGGAAGAGATGACTTTTGCTTTCAACCAAATAATATACAGAAATTCATGTCCCATTATATATCCATCATTTGTTACATATTTGATCATGAAGAATGCGAGGGAAGGAAATCACAAACATTAAGAACTAACATATCATTTAAGCATTCAATAACTTATTCATATTGAGACCTGAGATGAACAATAGTTCTTCAGCAAATTGGTTTCAATTTTCAAAATGTTCAAACAACAAAGTGAATGGTAGACTATCAAAAGGCCAAATGACAATACAAAAACAATATTGGACGGCAAAACAGCAATTTGAGCAAGATACTCAGCAGCTCAAGTTTCTATTGAAAAAAGTTGGTAGCTAGCCCTATCATGCAGAGTAGGATGCTTGGGAGTTGTTATACCCAAAAGAAGTTCAAGCTATGACAAGGCATAACCACTCTATACTAGGGTATGTATTGCTTTAGAGTTTTCTTAACTGCAGTTTACTTTAAGTTGCAGTTAAGAGTTTGCAAACTGGAGTTAGCAAGCAGTTCAATAAACTAGAACTTCACTGAGTTCAAGACATGATTGGATATTATCTTTAACCCCATTTTTCTTTTCATGCAACTCGTTTTTAGAAAAACACTATCAAACTAAATATTTCATACTTCAGCTATGGGTTTACTTCAAAGTTAGCTAACAATTGCTAACTACAATTACTTAAATGTGAAAGGTAGTCGAACAAGCCTCCGATACAAATATTTTAAATCGCGAGACTAATGTGGCTAGGATAACTCAACTCCAAAGCCAAACAGACCCTCACAAGTACTTTTCTTTATAAATAAGTAGACTACACTCTCATCTTCAAGCTCGGTCCTTTCCTCCCTTGGATAGACAGGGAAGGACAAAGGTCCTTAGTGTCCCTTCCAGTAATTAAACCCTCACAATCACTAGCCAATATACTTTTCTCTCATGCCTTTCTCAGATAAACTCTCATGACTTCTTAGTTCTTCTAATGTTACGCTCAGCTCTTACTTTTCAGTACCAGTACCAATGACCTGATATTCGGAAGGCTTTTGCTATGGATCCCCTTGTATCCCAACCTCTTACCTACAAAGTTCTTGAGATCAAATCCCTGATCCATGGTTACCTACATTGATTGAAGGTTACCTCTCTAACAAAATAAATAAATAATAGGTTTGTCGTATCACTCAACTTGGGCAGCAGAGCTTGGGCAATGCATGGCTTAACCTATCACCTAAGTCAACCCTTAGGACATGGGTTAAGATGATTTATGTACCTTCTGCACCATGTTTAGCTCCAAGCTCCAATCATGTTGAGGCCACTCCTAAAACTATAATTGGCTAATGACCTCAAAATCAAGTGCAACTAAGCATTGTAAAGGGTCGGCTAGAGTCCATACTAGAGCCAGACAAGTTCTTCAAAGTTTTATATTGCATAGGAGTGAAGATGTGGGTCCTATTTAGGAGTTTATATCAAGTGCTAATTATTTTTAAAGTTTGAGAAACCTAGTGGAATCCCACACTGGTTTATTACTGCATTTACTAATATTTTCTGTTCACATCTTATGTGTACTTCTTATTCAGCCTCTTATTCAAATACCAGAACATAGCACAGGCCAGTCCAGTTTGTTGACCCAACTACATGAATATGAATGGTGTAATCCAATGGATTACACAGATTTGGGTATCAGAATTCACCAAAATCTAGACAAAAAACAAGGCTATACATGTATTCCATTGTTTATCTATCAATGCAATTAAATACACAGAAATTCCTTTTTATGTTTTCTTTCTCATTTTGGAGAGAAGAGGGAGACTACCTGCAATAATTATGCCAAGTTTACAACTAAAATAACGCTCATTAAGGGAATAACAGGCCTCTGATCATTGTTTTGGAAGTGAACTAGGATTACCATCTAGATGGGCTGCCAAGTTCGCAAGGCAAAAGCCTCTTTAATGTTATGCACGCTTATTCCGATGCAATAACAAGTCAATAAATAAAAGAGAGAGAATATAAGTTTGCAAAGTTTGCATGAGTCCCTCTATTTCCAATCTGAGCTGTATCCAGATGAAATTTCACATGAAAATACACATAAATTATAAATTTATACACACGACACATAAGAGAAAACGGAAGTTACCTGGGTAGCATATGCTCGTTGGAAGGGACTCTTATCTGCATTAAGCTGAACAAACAAGAATATGAGATAAAAATTCTGTTAAAGCTAAAGAATAACATACATCAAAGAACAAAAAGATAAAGTACTCCCAAAAATTCATTTTAGTTGTTAAGCTTAGGGAAATACTATAATCACTTATTAATCTTAATAGTAAGACCAATTGACAAAATGAAAATCACTAATGATATTTAAGAAATTTTGAATCACGATGAATTAGAAGAGGCATTGGCTGCATAGCTCTGGAACCATATCCTTGGACCGCCGCCCCATATCATAAACACAAAAACTAATCCCGGCACGAAATCAATCTTTATCTACCCTCCAGCTACATCTACTATTATTGTTCAGTTGACCCACTAAACAATCACGCAAACCTAATGGGTAGACTAGTTATTCTGAAACCTAGTCTAGCATTTCAGTTCGATTTGATTTTGTTTGCTTTATTGTTTACTCCAGAGTCTACCCAAGTTGGGGTTCTATGCACTCCTAAACCCACTAGTCAAGAATTTTTTAGCACTGGAGACTTGAATATTAGTCATTTTCTTGTATTGTGTTTATATATGGCTTAACCAAGAATTTATTTTTATTATTAAATATTATTCTTGATCTCCTCAAAGAGCTTTTGTATAACTTCCACAAGTGGTGCTCTAATCTACAGTTGAGTTCATACATGAAATACACTGTTCATGGAAACATTTTATAAAACACAAACATTTTACTTTGAGACCAGGGCGCTTCTTGAATAATGAGGCAAATGAGAATTAACCAGGCTTATATGTAATAGAATAAACCAGAAGCATATCAAAATACAACAAGAACAACAACAAAACCAGCGCAGTGAACCAATCCATAAATATAACCATTCAACAACAATAAAATAAAACCAAAAAAAAAAAAAAAAACAGAGATAAAAACTCATAATAAAAAATTAGTAATTTACATAACAAGTAAAATATTTTATAACTGAGTATGATACTAGCTAGATTTATTTTCCAGCCAAAGTTGAAACCTGATTAAAAATTCTAAATACCAATGTAAACCTAAGAGATCGAGTCCAGAGAACAGGCGAAAGAACAAATTTCCAATCTAACAATCACCTACATGGATCCAATGAACCAAAAAACATCAAAAACTTAATATCGACCTTGAAAATTATAAAACAACAGTATAAAAACCTTAACTTTCCGATCAGAGAAGCAGAATTAAGGAGCAGCGCCATTGATCAAAAATCAATTAAAGATCTAAGATCGGAACCTAGGGTTTAGATAGAAGGATAAAGATTACGTCTTTGAATTGGAGGAGGCCAAGGTCGCCGAGATAGGAGACGGTGAGGTGAGCGGACTCCATGGGGATGATGATCTGGACCAGCTGCATCGGCTCCGACCGCATCAGATCCATCGGCGGGCAGCAACCGCCGCCTCTGTTGTTGCCAAGATCCCCCATCGCCTCCGCGACCCTTTCTTAATCTTCTTCTTCCTCGATCGAACTTGGGAATTGGGTGAAGATTGGGGAAAAAAAAAATCTCTCCTTTTTTTTATTTTGATTTTTGTTGCTCGCACAAGCCCCGATGGAAGCGGGGCCTCTTATCGGCTGTACTGTTTCCCTCCTTCTGTTCTTTTTCGCCCCGAGACGAAGAGGATAATGACTTCCTCGAGGACGGGGTAGATTCAACGAGAGCTAATCAACGGGACTGATATTTTCACCCTTGCAAATTAATGCATAAAGGCAACTTATATGGTATAAATTTTAAGGGAATTTTCTACGTGCGCCCATACTTTTCACAGTGAGCCTCAATTTCTTAGTGAGCCCGAGTAGTTTAAAACATGCTTTTCTTTTTTATTTTTTTTTATTAGTGAGTCGCATATTTTTTTTCAAAATTGTCCTTTTAACCACTAACTTTATGTTCAAGTGAGAAAATGGGACTACTAAGAAAAAATGGGACTCATTAGAAAATTAGAGCTCGCTAAGAGAAAAATGAGGCTCACTAAAAAAAAGATGGGGCTCATTAGGAAATTAGGTCTCATTAAGAAAAAAAAATATAGGTCGCATTTAGAATTTTTCCTTCCCTCTATCTTAACTTCCGCTCCAGCTTCTCCCTTCCCTTTCAATCTCCTCCGTCAAGAACACTCCCAATGTACCGCACCCTCCACACTCTGCATCTCGTCTTCAGCTTGCTCGTACACTGCGAATAGCAGCCTACGCCTTACAATGGGTTGTCTTTATAGAGAATTTATTGGAACTTATTGGACGTGCTGGCAATCACAGCTAGTAAGTTGACTGGATGAGGTTAGCCTCTAGGTCAGATGAGAATTACACCAGGGTTACAGTCCCAACCAATATTTAAGGCTGTTTATTCATTAATAAAAACAGGTCGTAAATTCAATCCTGACTAAATACAAGTTCTGACTGGGATTTTCGTTCCGATTGGTTGTTGAATAAGTTAGGGCGTGCTCCCCGACCAATGTTTTCATTCCAACAGCCACACAAGAAGCGTGATTATTACTAATATAATTAAAATATCTCAATATCATATTCTTAATTCATCGTTCAAATTATACTTCATATTGAGTCCAAAATTACTTTAAACATACCTATAATCCGCACCCGATTTATAAAAAAAAAAAAGAAAGAAACAAAAAAACTCAAGCAAGCCTTAACAATCTAATACAAGTAATGAGAATCAAATTTTGGATGGGATTTAAAATTTGAAGTATATTTTTTTTGGACTTTACTCGCATTGGGTTTTTGAAGGGAGATGAAGAATTTTGGGCTCACTAAGAAAATATAGGTAATGAAATGGAGGAAATGGGGCTCACTAAGAAATGCGTAAGGACTGCTTGGTTCAAAAATAAAATGGCAATTTTGTAAATACAACACCTTTTAGGATTGGAGCTCACTAAGAAAATTATGGGGCGTATCTAGAAATTTGCAAATTTTAAAAACACTCTTCCAACTTCTAAATACATTTAAAAATTTTCACTTTTATTACAAATTTGGCATTAAATATTGGAATTTTTTGCTTTTCTTCTCTAAAATCATAATAATTCTCTTAAAATAATAAATCGTTTTAAATCTCTTTAAAAATTTATCCAACAAAATTACGAGTTTTTCTATTTCAATCGAAATGAACTTCAACAGAACCAAAGGAATGATATAGGGATTGATTGCATAATAAAAGTAAATTAAATTTTACTTAAAAAATACTTAAACTTTTTAAAAAAATTGAATAATAAATAAAATAATCTATTAAAAATTGTATAATTTTCACATCTCAATATTTTATGGTTGCTTAGAATACAATTTTTTCGGGTGTTTAGTGAATTAGAATTTTTTAGAAGATGAAATAAATGGTTGGGAGAGAGATCCTTTTAGAAATGGGAAAAAAGAGAAGGGCAATTTAGAAATAAAATAAGGTATATTTTAAAAAAAACAGCTATTTTTTAGTTGGGATTTTTACATATTTGTCCCTTAAATCTTTAAAAATTAAAATTTAGTCTCCCAAATTTTCATATTTATAATTTAGCCTCTCAAATCCTTTAAGTTACCCAAATTTAGTCCCAGCTATATTTTTTATCCGAATTTTCCGTTATACTCTGAGTTACTTCATTTTAGTCATCTTTTCACTCTTCTTCCTTTTCTTATTGGCTTTCTCTCTCCATTATTCTCATCTCTCTCTCTTCCCTTCTTCTTATTGGGTTTTCCTGAGTTATTTCACTTTAGAATTTAACTAGGAGAGAAGAGAAAGGAGAAAAATGGAGAGAGAATCCAATAAGAAGAGAAAGAGAGGAGGAAGAGGGAAAGAAAGACTAAAGTGAAATAATTCAGAGATATAACGAAAAATTCGGACCAAAAATATGGCTGAGGACTAAATTATGGTAACTTAAAAGGTTTGAAAGACTAAATTATAAATATAAAAATATAAAAGACTAAATTATAATATTTAAAGATATAAGGAATAGATATGTAAAAACCCTTTTTTAATTCCCTCGGGATGTACTGAACGGAGGGTAATAGAAATTTGGGGTGCATTTAGAAACTCAAATCTAATATTTACTCCAAAATAATATTGCAGATTGAAATTTCATCTAAGAATTTATTATGCAAGGAATTTATTATTATTTTTTTTTTCTAATTCTCTCACTTAACACAATACTAATCAAATTGCACGGTATTGATATAAGAATCCTTTCTTACACTAAGATCGTAGTGAAAAGCTATCCATGCTTGCTATAATGGTATTCTACTTCAATTAGGTTACGACCTTAATTTAATATAAATTAAATAAATAAATACTGTGAAGGAGTAAACATGAAAAGGTGTTTAGTGTTTAAAATTATATACATTAAAATAAGTCTATCAAATTTCTTTCAACTCTTGGTCTGTACTTATCAAATTTTGAATTAAAAAATATCATATTTAATTTGAAATTTTGAATGAGTCCAGAGGCATAAACTAATAAGAAAAAGATTTACATACACAAAATTTATATATGAATACCATATACTAAATAGAACAATTACGAGCTTAATTAAAATAAAAAACAAATGAAAGTTTACTGGTGCAAATTAAAATATAATTTATGGCAACAAGCATGAAACCTTACTTAACTTGGAGTTCGTGGCTGTGAAAAAATTTCAAAAAAAATTATTACTGTCTAAAAGTACTTTCAATTAAAAAGATAGTTTTCAAATTTGAGTACATGAATGCATCATCTTTTTTTTTTATGCAATGCAATTAATAAATATACATAAAAATGTGGAACAATCATAACATTTTATAATATAAGGAGTAGGGAGCTAGTTGGTTCATGGAATGTGTCATGAAAAATGTCATGGAAAGCATTTTTTTTTTAATTTTATTTTAAATATGATACTTTTTATTGACTGATTTATAGAAAATTGATATTATGAAAAGTTAACATCTTTCTTATTTGGCATGAAAAGTTAAATAATGGATTCACAAAAAAAGTGCTAAATCCGGTTGAAAGTTATCATCTCTCTTTTAAATTAATATTTCTTAAGTGGAAGAGAGCCAAATTGATCTGTGACGATTACATTTTACTTTCAATGAACTGTTTTGCATGACCAATTTTTTTTTTGAAATAATCAATAGAAAGTTAAATACAATTTTCCATAACTATTTTTTATTATCAATTTCTATGAAAGAATTAATAAAAAATAAAAATGAAAAGTTGATAGTCCGCATCAATTCCCTTTCTATTTTTTATATTTTATGAACCAACATTAGATGCAAAGGTTTAAAAAGTCGGTGACTTGGTAGGAAAATTCATAACTACTTTCTTTTTTGGGAAATTCTAAATGCGCACGTCATTTTATTTGGTGAGCCCCACATCCTATAGAAAAGTGATTTACAACATAGGGAAAAATGGTGCTCACAAAGTCAAATGTGGTGCGGATTTAGAATTTCCATTCTTTTTTCTATTAAATTTACATGCACTCCCCGACTTGCCGGGGGGGAGGGAGAATTAACAGGGGAAGTGCGAGCACCCAAAAGAAGGGGTGCATATATCCTTTCGCAGAAAAAAAAAAAAAAAAAAAACCAGATACGCTTCTCTTCGTTTGAAACGTGGCGGGAGTTTATTGTTGGGCCTTCACGGTCACGGGCCTAATAAGCCCATGCTTCTGCGGCTCAGCGAACTGACACCGCGACCCCAAAAATCAAGTTGCGTCGAGTAAAATCATTTAGAAATTAAATTAAATTAAATTAAATTAAATTAAATTAAATTAAACTGACGTTTCTAGTCCTTGAATGATCACATCACATACTCGCTGCACGTGTGTTGCATGTGCCAGATCCACGAAGATGTTGATGAGGGTTGTATTTGATTACCGGCTCAAATCCTAAAATAAAACTAATGATTATCTCTATTATATTACTAAGGCAATATCATAACCTGTCATTAAAAAAAATATATTATTGGATAGTCCAACTTAGAGTCTCTCAGATTCTCAGTGTCCTTAGAAAAATAAATAAATAAATAAAATGATAATGCTATTTACAACTCCGAAATTACGATTTCATAGATTTTATATAATTAAATGTAGTTAACCTAATTTTCTTTTTAGATAGATACTTGAGATCATGCTTCTATTTCCTCGGGAGACACTATAAGAAAATGGGGTATTTTGCAATGGTTATCGTACAACAGTTTTAAAATCATTGTAATATAATATATTTAGTAATGCTTAAATTAACCGTTACAATAGATTTTTATTTTGCAATGGTTACTACGTAACACTTCTTAAACCGTATTGATATATTATATTTTACAATGTGTTTAAACAAATGTTGCGAAAGATAGCTTATTTGTCACGTTTATGTTGTAACGCTTTTGTCGCTATTACTAAATAATTATTTTGTAACGGTTTAAACAATTGTTACAAGAAAAGAGGTTTTTGGCAATGGTTTTTTTGCAACAGTTTTAAAATTATTGTAATATAATATATTTAGTAATACTTAAATTAACTGTTACAATAGATCTTTATTTTGCAATGGTTAATATGTAACTCTTCTAAAATCGTTTCGATATATTATATTTTACAATGTTTTAAGAAAATGTTGCAAAAGATAGCTTATTTGTCACGTTTATGTTGCAACGCATATTTAGTTGTTACTAAATAATTATTTTGTAACGGCTTAAAGAATTGTTACAAAGTATCATTTTTTTGTAACAATTTTGATGCAACGTTTTAAGAATCGTTTCTAAATATTAAAATTTAATGATGGTCAACATAACTGTAATAATAAATTCAATCATCTGCAACGTTTCGTATACAACGGGTTCAAAAAGTGTTGCTAAATAAAATATTCGGAAATAATTTGATTATCCAAAAATCAAAATAATTATTTATTAATAAAGCATATATATATATATATATATATATATATATATATATATATATATATATATATATATATATATATATATATATATATAATTTTTTTACTATTGAAGTTTAATTTAGAATCATATATCCCAATATAACATGTAGTGATATTTACGAAAACTTTACATATACATAAAATATAGTTGTTAGCTTATCCATTTAACCATATAATTAGAAATAAAAAAATTGTGAAATAAAAAATATTTAACATAAATTATTCCTTTATTTTGTATTTTTTTCACTTTTTTATTTTTCTTGTGCATCATTTTTAAAAGAGAAAAAATATTAAAAGTAAAAATATTATATATATATTTTAAAATAATTAATTTTCTCAAGAACTGAGAATGCACTATTTGTGCATAAAATATATTTAATTCACATTACTAATATCACAACTCTAATTAAAAACTATATATGCTCCCATGCATGTGGTTGAATATAAGAATTTACTGGGTTTCAAACATAGAGTACGAATTATTTTTTCCAGATACTTTTTAATATGTAGGAATTTTCACTCAATATTAAACAAAACTTACTCAACATCTTCAAGATGAAGTATAAATCTATATGTTTATATATATATATATATATATTATTTTAAATAGAATGTTAAATTTATTTTATATATATATATATATATATATATATATATATATATATATATATATATATATATTATATGGAATGTTAAATTTAAAAATATTAATATAATTTTTCTATATTATTTGAAGTCTGAGTTAGACCAGATAACTGCACAGTCATCAGAAACATCCGAAAACAAAATAGCCATGGACAAATTTATAGAGAAAGTATTCAAATACCATCCCGGCCGAGTACCACAATATGGAAAAGGTGTTACACAATCAAATTTAGGAAAACCAACAACGACCTCTCTATCTAATGATGCCATCACAGAACTACTTACTAGAGAACAGAGAGTAGCTGAAATGGAGAGGAAGTATGAAATGATGATGAATGAATTGCAAGACATATTAGCTCAAATAAAGCAAGTTAATCCAAATATCCAGATATTGGATTCATTGACTAGTCCTCTACCTACTGTCTCACAGCATCTTTAAGGAGAAAGTGCCTTTCAGAAACTAAAACAATATACATCTACTGACACAGATAATTCTGACAAGGTTGGTTATTTTTGTAAATCTCAGTCTCATTTATTATAAATGCAAGTTATTAATTCTGGAATTTATATGTTTTATGAATTCATATAGTATGTGTGTATATAGTTTCAAGTTTTATTATTCTAATTATTCTTATAAATTTGTTTTGTAGGTGGGTCAAGATGATGATAATCCTAATATAGAAAGAGGCAAAGATGCTAACGGCATGGAAAGTGACAATGCATGAAGTTTTTATTTAATTTCATCTAGTAAAACTTATTAAGTACATTTTGTTATTATTGTAAAAACATCCATAGTTATGATTTTGAGTTCAATTTGTAGTTTTTGATTTAGAACAAAAGAACATCCATAGTTATGATTTTGAGTTCAATTTGTAGTTTTTGATTTAGAGCAACTGTTTGTATTTAATTTTTTTGAACATTATTATATATGTTATGATCGTTAACTTTATTTGTGTATTTAGTATTCTATTTAAATTACTAATATCAATTTCATATATGAATGCCTAGTCCAATAAGTTGGAGACATTTAAAAGGACTCATATTGTTGTTGTTGATGTACATTTGATGAATATTTGGTAATTATATTGGTGTGTTATTGTTGTTGATGTACATTTGTTGAATATTTGGTAATTATATTTGTGTACAGGGAATTATATTTGTGTACAGGGAATAATATTGTGTAGTGAGATATATATTTATAATCGCAACGGTTATGTAAATGTTACAATTTGTTACTTGTGATATCCTATAAACGTTGCAAAAAAGTGAACAACGGTTACTAGTAAGTATTGTTATTCAGTATGCAACATTGTTTTGCTAACAGTTATCAACAAATTAGTAACGGTTTTAAACTATTGCAAATTAATATAACCTTCTGCAACGGTTTTTAAAACCATTGTAATAAAACAGTATAATTAGCAACGGTTTTTTCAACTATTGTAATAGACAAGTTCAATTGGCAACAGGTTTCTATAACCATTGTTAAAATATGCATAACTAGCAACGGTTGATTAAACCATTGTAATAGACATATTTAATTGGCAACGGTTTACATAAACATTGTAAAAGGTTAGTATGAAGTGCAACAATTTCTGATAAATGTTGCAAGAATATTGTAATATTTATTTACAACCGTTACTATTGAGTTGCAACGGTTTAATACTATAGTTATAATAACCGTTGTATTGAAGATTGCAACGGCTATATGTGACCGTTGTAAATATACTCTTACGGAACAGTTCAAACAACCGTAGTAATATTTAATCGAAACCGTTACTATTATTATTTGCAACGCTGGTAAGCACAACAGATTTCAAAACCGTTGCAAATAAATTTAGCAACGGTTTAGATATCTAAGGCAACACTTACCAACCATCGCAAAATACCCCCTTTTCTTGTAGTGAGAATATTGGTTTGCAATAGTGAACCGAAGCAGCATCGATTTTTACTATATTTATGAAGATCATATAAAATGGGCGAAACTTAGAAACGAGATTCATAAAAATAAGAATTTTGTTTATTTATCAAGTAGACATAATATTTATCCAAATAGTTAATTTAGCTATTTGACAATGATTTCATACTGCAAAGTATATATCTGAACGAATTATTATCCTAATGGTTCGTTCGCTGCCTACCTAATGTTCAGGCTCTGTAGACAAATAAAATTTTAAATATTCGATTTTTGATTTTAAATTTCTTTAAGTTGTGCAAATCAATTTTAATTAGGTTAATTTATTGTCAAAGTTACGATCTATTACAACGTTTCGATGTCAAGAATCTTGTATGACTTCGTCTTATATTTAGTCCTACTTTGACCAGGATGTGTGACTTCGTCTTATATTACAAAGTTCCGATGTCAAGAATCTTGTATTTAGTTTTATACCAATTAAAAAAAAATCAATTCCTAATAAAATACTTTTTACATGAGTTTAAACATTTTTCATGAAAATTCTAGAAAGTAGATATAAGATAATTGAAAAGACTAAAACTGTACCATTGAATGGACTTTATCTGACAAGGTTTTTCCTTTTTTCCTAGATTTAGGCTATAAACTTCCCTTGTCCCCTCAATTTCAAATAGGGATGTTTACATATTAGTTTCTTACTAGTTTAAAAATTAGATTTTAATCTCTGAAATCTTCATATTTTATTTTAGTCTCCTAAATTTTTAACTTAGTTCACTTTAATTTCTCTGGATGGATAACTTCCATTTAGGCAGCTAAAATTTTGGCCCGAATTTTCCGTTATATCTCTGGAAGGGAGGAAAATATCAATTTTTTCCTTCCCTTCCCACTTCTTTCTTTTCATATTGGGTTCCACTCTCCATTCTTCTCCTCTTTATCTTTTTCCTGTCAATCTCTCTCTCTCTCTTCTTTTTTTTTTTTTCCCCTAATCCAATATCTCTAATCTTGAGAAGTATGGCTTCTTCAAGCAACTCCAATCCTAACCAAATGACTTAACATTAAAACTAACTTAGAGTATATTAGTCATTTTTTCTACCTCTTAAATATTAAAATTAAAATTTACCATTTATTTAGACAGAATAATTAACGGAGGGACTAAAATGAAATAACTTAAATGATTTGAGGGACTAAAATTAAAATATAAAGATTTCAAGAACTAAAATTTAATTTTTAAACATGTAAGGGACCGATATATAAAAACCCTTTCAAATAAAGTTCTTTTTACTTCCTACTTAAATTTGTTTTCAGAAAACTTGCATTCTTCTTCTTTCGACTAATAACATATAATCCCTTTTGTTTTGTTTTTGGCAAAAATGAGTTTTTACTCTCCTAATCTGTTGCGCATGAGACGTCTCCTTCACCACGTATCACCACGTATAAGTTAATTATTAAGTAACAATTTTCTCAAAAGTACACAAAATTATTAGTAGGGTATCACTTATCTGGAAATGCAATATTTTGATGAATGTTTACGTCCAATTAGGGATGATAATGAAGCGGGTTAAAAACTCAGCCCTTAGTTCGTTCTATTCAAAATTTTAAAATAAGAAGATGAAAATTTATTAAAGTCGCTAAGGTCCCAAAAGAATGAGCTCTTGCCAAGTGCTTGACACAAAATTGAGCACAATCAATCAAACACATACAGGATCTTATAAAGAATCACTATATTTATTTCATAATTCCTTGGTATTTTTCCTAGTGGTTAGCTTGTAATAAGAAATTTGCTTGTATAGTGGGAAAAAAAAATTTAATAAAAAATTTGTGGAATAAAAATAAACAAGTAATAAAATATCTATCCTGGAGATCATGATATGTTTCTTCTTTTAAAAAGTGGAATTAAATTTTATTTCCATGGCGGAATCTCACCTTCTTTGTGAGAATTCATGCTGATTATGGCAAGAATCCAATGCCAAATGTTGTGTTATCTTTTTGTATTTAAAACTAGTTTGCTCTGGCGTCTAAATTGTACTGGTTCCAGCAAATTTTGCTTCAAATTAAAGCACTATCTAATGATTCTAAACCCAGAAGGATTAGCACCTTAACTAAATCAATTAGTGACTTTAACAAAATAATTATGAAGCCATTGTTTGCACATACGACCATTAGAAAAGAAAATAACCGTTAACCATCATTTTGGTTACATAACTACCCACATATTTTTCTTAACATTACCCAAATTGAGTCCCCACGAAAGTCGAACTAAGAATCTTTCGCAAACTCATTGACTGCGATATGTCCATTTGAGATTAAAAGTGAACAGTAAAAGTAAAATAGTAATAAAATATCTAAAACAAAATAATAATAATAATAGAAAAACATTTGAATTGATTAATTATTTTTTTTTTGACTTGGTTCCTTTGATATCAAACAAAAGTAATGTTCTCAAAATTACATTAAATTTACCTGTTTCATTTTCCTTGAGATTTATATTGATTTAATCTTTTAATAGACATGTCAAGTAATTTTTTTATCCTATAATTAAAATTAAAATATATATACTTGTATTACTTTTTTACATTATTTTTCTCCTTTTATAAGCTATTTCTTTTCTACTGGTAAATATCTTAGGTTCATGCCCGTTAAATTTAGGAAAAGTAGAAAGATATATCTTGATTCACTTCTACATGGTTTATTAGAATAAAACTTAATAAATTTAATTAATTTCAACTTCCATGAAAAAATAATAAAATTATTTTAATAGTTAATATGGTTTAACTTCATATGTGCAATACAAGGTGTGAGATTCATTTGGTAAACATATCTTTTGCGTTAAATTTTTAGCAAAGAGGATGACTCAAATATTTGATATAACTTGGTTTGAAATCAATTTAAAATAATTTTTGAGTTTTACTAAATAATCTAGATAAATTGCTCGTATCAATTATAAACAAAATATATATTCCTATAATCATGTAAAATTAAAGAACATTCTCCGTCTATAATTTTTCTTAAAGATTTTTCTTTTTAAATTATCTTATTCTTAGAATTGGGTGGGTTTTTGATGAGGTTTGAATCCGACTTGGAAGGGGAAATTCTATTTGCGCACGGTATTTTACTCTTGGCATCCTGGTTTCTCTTTATACCAAACTCATATTTTGAAATACTGTCATTTTACTTTCTGTGCCCAAAATTTTTTCCAAAAATATCCCTCCTATTTTTCTCTAACTTCTCACCCGCTCCAATTCCATTTAGCAAAAAAATATTTTGGTCGGGTATTAATACCCGACCAAGAAACGTGTTGGTCGGGTATTAATACCCGACCAGCAAGCGAAGTCTAAAAAAACCTAATTAACGATAAATTTCAAACAAATACGCATAAAACCTAAAAAAAAATTCAATTCGTATCTTAGATTTAATCTCTGACGCCAATTGTATGTTGGAATTTTCTATTTGCATAAGAAAACTTAAATACAAATTCCAAACTCAAATTTCACTTGTCACAGTGAAATCGAAAAATTTAAAATTCTTCTGATCTTTTATGAAATGTTAATGTAAAAAATTTTAAGGGGTGAAGAAATCAAATAAATGATTTTGTAGGAGATGTGTTTTTATTAAATACTAAAAAAATCATTTAGGGTTTTAGAGCGAAAATAGAGGAGGAAGACGATGAGTCGTAATTAAAAAGTCTTAGTTTGAAATTTATAAGGGTAACTTAGTCAAAAAAATAATAGCAAATTTGTAATTATTTATAAGTTTTAAAACCGTGCGTCAAGAGTAAAATGCAGTGTGCAAATAGAATTTCCCACTTGGAAGTTAAATGCTCAATTTGAAACTCGTCAAACCTAACAAATCTGCCCATTTAAGTATCTAAACACGCACAAACGAGTCCAAGCGGGTGCGGGTGGTTTTGGGTAGGTTCAAGTTTGAATGGTTGGTTGGTTTTTTAATGGGTTTTCTCTGGTTTGCCTTCATTACATTCATTATTACTACTATTCTTGATCTAGTAATCTTAATTCAACATAGAAAATCAAAAAAAAAAAAAAAAAAAAAAGGGAAATGAAAGCTTTTGATGGTTCAAATAAAGAGCAACTAAATGTTGGATTTGTTATACAATTATTCAGTTAAATAAAGGGTCTTCAGATACATGTCCTTAGCAAATTATATGTTTAGATATTAGTCTCTAATAAATAGTTATTAGAAATCAGTCTCAACAACTATGAGATTCATAGTTTCATCTAAAATATTAACTAATCTGGATTAAGTACTAATCATGACAATAAATTTACTTAATTATTCCAAACTTCAGTAATCAAATTAGGTTACCGACGTCATTTGATCCCATGCTTTCTTTTGCTCTATCTTCTTTCTCTCTTCGACTACGAGTAGGTACGATAATTATTAGTAACAGATTCAGTTTGAATATGTTAAGCCTCTAGAAGAATAACAAGAGTCAAAATAGTTTATAATTGCCATAGATTCCTCAAAAAAAGGCTAATTACAATTATTTTATGAATTCATAAGAATCATTATAAACCACATTAATTCTTAGCATATCCAATTTGAGACTATTTAAGCTGCCTCCTTTTAGAATCTGAACTCCACATACTTTTGGCTGGTGTCTGCTCTAGTACCACCAGAATACCTGTCAAGTCCGGTTCCAAAATATAGTACATGAATATATAAAATATGTATCGATAATATATTCGGTTTGAATCTACCAAGCCTTTGAAAGAATAATAAGAGTTAAAATAGTTTATAATCACTGTGTATTTCTCTCTAAAAATGGCTAACGTAGGAATGAATGGAGACAAATTATCTACGTACTTAATCCGACACAATCTTCCTTTGGTTCCTATAGACTACCCTAATGCTTGAGATAAAGTACTTGGATGTTACTGTAGGTTTTACCAAGCTTAAGGCTGTTGACATGTATGTATGAGCTATAAAATAGTGTATTAAGAATGAAGGGAATATTTAGAAATTATTGAGAGTCAATTTTTTTCCTCTTAGAAATGTTTAAAAGTGTTCCACATTCAGTTCGAAAAATTGAGCATAGGGGATATAATAGAAAGGTTAGGTATGTAGTTATAAACCAAAACTGGAATATACATAAATTATATGAGTTTTAGAACTTTGTGCTAAAAAGGATAAATAAGATGGCACAATCATGAAGGGGTCATTGTTATGACCATTTAGAATAACAGTAGTGAATAATGTGAATTTATATAGTAAAGAAATTGGACATGTGAAAAACATTTTGAGCTGTTTGACTCATGAATTTGGAAAATAAATTTATAACAATGAATTGTGCTTCAAATCCTTACTTTTCCATTTTTTAAATTTGTTTCATAGAAAATAAATAAATAAGAATTCGATGGTAGAATTTTTTTTTCCCATGCTTTCCATAATTTGTTTCATAGATTTGCAGCAGTGGAAAAGGAATATGGATTTGCGAAAATAATTGTTAAAAATGATTTATAAAGGAAAGATTCTCTCTTCAGTTTAGATAATTAAGTAAACAAATAAATAACCCAAATACTATTCCCACCTGCCACGTCAGAGTTTTTTCCCCTCCCTTCAAGTCCACGAACCAAACCGAGAAACAAACAGTGAAATGATTGGGGATTTGTAGATTTTTAAGCATCAACAGTAAATCCAATCCAAAATCAACAAGACAAACAGGCCGCTAGCTTTGAAGGAAAAGCTGTCCTGATGGTTTCACATCGTCCTGCACTGTTACTTCAAAATTACGTCCCTCTCTTTGTTCTGTATTGGGATTGACATGGATTGCCAGTTAGCATGCATTAACTTCGATCAAATGGAGATGCAAGTGCTGCCATCCATGAATTTGGAAGCAAAGAGCAAAAATGTGGGATATTTTTAACAGAAATAAATGAAAACCCATGTTATGCCTCCATCTTATCTCTTCTGACCTTCTCCAAAAAAGTAAAAAGTAGGATGAAGTTAGAACTTGGTACCTCAGGTCAAAATTGCAAATGTACCTGCTATCTGCAGTTGAAGGGGAAAAAAGCAAGAAATCTCGAAAGAATAACGCACACAAGACTATTGTTTGCAAACAAAGATACTTCACTTTTCACACAAAATACAGTCCCTTTATCAGGTTCTTCTTACATAGTATATTTTTACATCACATTATATAAACAATTGACAACAATTCGTGTAAATTATATAAACTAAAACCCAATTACATTTTTTTTTCCTATTGCCTTTAGGAAGTGATGATTTGATTTGAGCCCCCTGGCCCCTGATGATCTGAACTGCATGAAGTCTAGTAGAAAACTTGAAGGGAATCAACGAAACACAACAACATAAGGAGTTAACCATCGATATATAATCTAAAAATAAAATGAAAACACCTGAATGCAATTTCACACACAAAACAACAACAAATTCAAACCCTGCTCCATGCTTTAGCTTCCATTTCCTTCAACACTGCTCCCACTTCTACGGGCACTGCTAAATTGACCTGTAACGCTTTTGCCCATGAACTTACCAGCCTTGCTAAGTCCGCTTCCCACTGCACCTAATCCGCTGCCAACCATCCCTGCGCCAGCCCCAAGACCACTTCCCACAAGCCCAACTCCTGATCCAACTATGGATGCTGCTCCACCCAAGGCATCCATCGTGCTTCCTATCATCCCAGCCTCCTTCATTTTCCTTCTTTCCTCTAGGATTCTCTTCCCTTCTTCGAGCGCTGCCAACTGCTCTTCTTTAGTGAACTCATGATACATCACCTGATAATAAATTTATCTCAGATCATTCACACAATTACTACAAGCAGAATGAAAAAGCGATGAATGGCATTAGTATAGAAGAAACAAATGAGAGGACAGAAGCAATGACATATAACTAATTTCATGTTCCAAATTGTTTCCCATTTATGAGGCACTAATTAATTAGTGCCGAGAAGAACTATGAAGAAACTTGGAGGTTACACTTATACGAAAAGAGGCCACCAAGCTTCCACAAACAATAATATACAATTTACTGTGGTTCAGATCATTTTCTGCAGAGAAGAAACAAGATGAAAAAAAACATAAAGGCGCTTTAGTGCTAAATGAGAGGTCAAAGTGTGCAGAAACCATGGTGTACTTGATCATAACATGCGTTTGATCCACATGCTGGACCCAAGCATTAGAGCTTTAAAGCATGCTGTGGCAGTTACACATGCCAGAAAGTTGCCGCACATTTGAGCTGAATCCCCAAAGGTTTGAGTGCAGTTCCAAAGTTACTAATCATTAATCAAGCAAAAACTTGGTCAGATTGTACCGAGCCCACTGCAAACAAAATACATGGATCTGTTATCAGCCTTTCTCACAGTCACATACTTACATTAACCTCCCGTGTGAAAAGACTCAATCTGCAACATGAAATCTAAAGAAATCCAATGAAGCTACCCATATGCAACCTCATCATGCCATTTTACATTTGTGCTCTTCTTTGAAACACAAACACACGTTATCCGTGCCCGAAACCGTGACGAACAACACGTGTCAGACACAAATTCGTGCCCGACGTGACTGACATGGGCCAAAAAAGGATTTTCCGTGTCCGTTCAAAAGTCAATAGCCAAAACAACTGGATACTATTGGGACACGCTCCAGTCACGGTGTTGACAAGGCGCAAGTTGCGGGGTTGGATATTTTTGGATTTCGACCCGCAAACCCGTTTAATCAAATAACCCTAATTTTCCCAAATCAACTCTCAAATCTCTCTCCTGACCTCTCAGATCTCACTGCCTCTCCCCTCTTCCATGCTGTCAGTCACCGCTTCTCTCCTCCATGTTTGCCGCCGGCCACTGCCTCTTCCCTCCTCAACGATCGTCAACAAACCCCAACCCTCTCCCCCTCCTTTACTATCGCCGTGAAGCTTATCTCACCCCAAATCTCTCTCCACCTTACTGACTCTCTCCCACCTCTATGTTGACACCTCTTTAACTTCTCCATAATCGCCTTCTCCTCTATGACCTCCTCGGGCCCTTTGTCTCCTATCTTTAATCTTTGCCAACTACCTCCGGCCCTCTCCCATCTTCGATTGCAGCCGAGTGCCTCCAACCTTCTCTCCCATTCTTGACCTTTGTCGAATTTCGAGGCTCGCCGCCGACCGCAGCTGAACCTCTCTTGCTCACCAGCTGGGTCACGCAGTCAATGAACCGAAGGTAACTTTTTTAATTAATTCCAATTCCTAAGTTGCTGCTCTTAATTTCTATTCATTATGGACTGAATTGAAATTGATATTCAATTGGAATTCAAAAATGGTTGAAATTATATTGAAATTGAAAGTGAATGAGATTGAAATGCTCAAAACTTTAATGGCTTGAGGCTAAAATTGATAGGGACTGTTATTGAATTGAAATGCTTCAAATTTTTTACTTGAAATGGGCTGATTGCTAGAAATTGACTTGAAATTACATGAAATATAGTATAATACAAATATACTTGAAGATGACGAATAAATATGTTAGAAATGGACTTGAAATTGCATAAATATTTAATAAAATATATATAAATATACTTGAAGATGATGTATAAATATGTTAGAAATGGAAATGAAATTGCTTGACATACACAAACATACACACAAACACTTGAAGATGATGTATAAATATGTTAGAAATGGACGTGAAATTGCTTGAAATACACACACACACACACTTGAAGATGATGTATAAATTACCTCTGGACCCGTTGGAGGATGTTGTGGATTATGTATTATAGAAGATTCTCCATGTTCCATATTTACAAAATATGATTCATAATCAATCTCTTCTTCTTTCGAAGAAGGTACCTCCTCAGAAACTGAGAGTGTCTCCTCAATATCAATTGAGGGTATATTCTCCTCATCAGAGGGTATAATCTCCTCTTCATCAGAGGGTGAATTCACAGAAGTAACATATTGTATTGAAGCAGAATTTTGATCATAATATGTATACAGTTCCAAAGAGGAAATTGTACCTTCTAATTCTTTCTGCTGTAATGTTCTATACTGCAAAAAATTTTCATAACTTATTTCTTCTGGATCTATATGGCATAATTTTTTTGATGAAAATTTAATCATGCGAACAGATCCGAATCTTTCTGTAGATGAAGATGAAGAAATTTTTGGATATGATGCAATTTTTAATGAAGCTACTTATTTTGAAAGATTATATATTTGATCACAAAGATAATTTAGCATGCTGTTTTGATGCTCTTGTGTAGCCGTGTCTGGAAGATGTATAACATGACTGTGTTTCTAAATGATGCATTACACAGCGTTGTGAATCTCCCATTCAATCAAGTCTTTGTTAATGAACATATAAGTCATATATTTAAATTAGATTCCATAGAGAAAAAAATATTTTGGGTTACAGCCTTTTTTTCAAAGTTACCTATACCTTGGGATACAATAGTAGAGAAAAAATATAATAATTTAAGACTTCATCAATACATAGGTTCTAATCCCGATTCAACACATTCCACAGGGCTATTAAAAAATGCCTAAATGGAAACATTAAAGAAAACTTGTCAACAACAGAAAGCATCATCACAAATGAATAAACATATACATAAATCCGACTTAAGGAGAGCTTGTTGTCCTAAATATGATGATGATATAAATTATCAATTTGGTTGTCCACCAGTATATGGTTATAATAAACCATATAAATCATATAAGAAAAAATCATCCAAATACAAAAAATATAAATCAAAATCAAAAAGATATAAAGTATCTAGAAAGAAATAGAAACCCGAATACAAATGAAAATATCAAAAATCTAATAAATTTAGGAAAAGAAAATTTATTAAAAACAAATCAAAATTTAAAAAAGGATGTAAATGTTTTACATGTTATAAAAAGGGACATTTTGCCTATGAATGCCCATTAAATATTAAATCAGTAATTTTACCCAATTTAGATAGTTATGATATTCATCTAGGAACTATTGAAGAGATTCTTAGTGATAATTCAACTATATATGAAGTAGAATCTATCTATGAAACAGAAAGTTCAAGTGAATCAGATTCGGAAAATATATCAATAAACATGATTACTTTAAATAAAACATACAATTATGTGAAAATTATACCACTTAATAGTCTAGCAGTTTTACCTAAAAGAGAATCATTAAAATCTCCAGGACATATAGTTTATTCTGGAAGAAATTATACATTACAAAGATATCAAACAACTGAAATATATTTAGACTTAGTAATTCAAATTCCCTATGGATATTATGGAGAAATTTATAATATTAGATACCATACAATTAAAAATATATTTATAACTTATGAAATAATAGAATCAATGTCAGATTAACAATGAAAAGTACAAGTTTAGAAAACCATCCTTATCATATTCCAATTGGAACACCAATAGGAATGTTAATAATATATAAATATGAAGATTTACCTTTTATTAAAATAGATCCAGATCCATTAAAATCTACATCACCACCATTAAGTCCTGATATTGCATTCGGACAAATATCTAAAGAAGCTATGTATGAATATAGAGTATATATGAATACAATGATAGAAATCGAACTCAATAAATACATAATGATAATATAGATAATAACCAAGGTGAACAATTTGAAATCACTGATGAAGATATCGAAAAATTAAAAGAATCAATTCCACATGCTGAAAAAAATGATGTATATAAAAGACAACCTAGATTTAGATCTTTGATTTCAAATAAAAATAGCTATATTTTTGAAAGAATGCAAGGAAATATAGAATTAAAAAGTGATGAAGATTTTACGTCAGTAAAACTTATCAGTATGACACAAATAGAAAAAATTAAACAAAAGTACCAAAAAAGAGATATTTACATATTGGATTAATTCAAATTAAAATCACTGGTTTATTTAGATTAGGAATAGAAACTCCTATTATGATAATATGTTGCGATGAAAGAATTATTAATAATCCCTTAAACAGTATTTTAGGTGGAGCTAAATCAAATTTAGCCAATAGAATATTTGGTGTTAATATAGATCCTGATTTTTGCATTAATTTAGATGACAAAAATATAGAAAAACCACGTACATTATTTATTAATCTAAAAGGAATTGAATTATTACCTGTATCTAAAGTTTTAGGAATCCAGTGGGAACATTATTTAGATTTAAATGATACATCAACATTTAAGTCTGTAACTCCAACACAATTTATTAAATTATATGAAGTAGGAAATGGCAAGGAAATTCAGGCTAAATTAGTAAACATTAAACATTTGAAATATGATGACATGCAAGTATTTATCAAAACATTAAAACTAAAAGTAAATATTTCTGTAGAAACATTTATAGCGTCAGGGAACACTATATCAACTACTATCATAAATCCTTCAAGACCCAAAAGTCTGAGTACAACAAGATATAGACACATAAATACTATTAACTTAGAACCTGCACGGTCAAGTCATTCATCTACACAAACTTATGATACTGAAAATGAACCAGAACCTCTTGAAGGTCGAATAGAAAGAATACTAGATGCACAAAAAGATCTTGAAGAACAAAACTATTCTAGATTAACTATAAGAATACCAGATCATACTGTCGGATTCCCACATCATGTTAGATCTTAAGAAAAAAATCCCAATTACATATATATATACCTATTACTGAACATTTACCGAGCTTAGTAGAAAATGAGCTCGAATTTACTTTACATGCTTTAGTAGACTCTGGTGCCGAAGCTAGTTTGATACAAAATACATTTATTCCCCAACAATATTGGATACCTCTTGATAAACAAGCACGATTAAATGATTTCATGGGTAGACCAGTTCAGGTAACTCATAAAGCTAAATTACCAATTACTATACCTGATATACATGGCTCAGAAAGATCTTATACATTTGAGTTTGCTTTATTACCTCAAGAATTTGATATAGACTGTATTTTAGAAATGAATAATTTACGATATTATTTCCCATTTAATACACATTATTTTCAATTTGATAATACTCAGATACCTCGTGTTTCTTTTCCTGTACCTTTATTACCTCATTTTACGGCAGCTCAGCGTGGTGAATCTTCCATTCAATTAATTGATCACAATATTCAATAACCCATTTATACTTATCCAGTCCAAATTACATCTGACTTTGAAAACGTAATTCATAATATTTTAGAACCATTATATACGAATAATCCTTTATTACATTTTGATAAAGCCCCTAGATACTGTTCTTTAGAATTATTAGAACAATATAAAAATACCAAAGTAAGAATAAATAGTATAATGGTATCAACACTAGACAAGAAAGAATTTGCTAATCAAATAAAAGAATTATTAGAATTGAAATTAACAACCCAGTAGGAGTCCACAGTCATCACCAACTTTTATGGTAAGAAATCATGTAGAACAAAAAAAAGAAAAAACAAGAATGGTAATAAACTACCGTAAAAATAGTTATACTAAATTTGATGGATACTTTATACCCTCTGCAGAACACTTACAAATTCAGGAATCTAAATATTATAGTAAATTTGATACTAAGTCAGATTTCTGGCAAATTAAATTAGCAAATAAAGATACTATAGAATTAACTATATTTAGTTGTTCTCAAGGACATTATGAATGGCTAGTAATGCCCTTTGGATTAAATAATGCTCCTCAAGTGTTTCAAAAATGGATGAATTCAATATTTGGACATTTATCCTCTGTGGTAGTTTATATTAATGACATTTTAGTATTTTCACAATCCTTAGAAGAACATAAGAAACATTTACTATATGTATCTCAGTTATTACTTGATAATGGAATTATTTTAAGCCCAAAGAAAATTATTTTATGCAAAAAGAAAGTAGAATTTTTGGAAAAATATATAAAGGAAGGTTAAATAGAATTACAACAGCATATATATACAAATTAAAAGATTTTCCTAATACATTTACCACATTAAAACAATTACAAAGTTTTCTAGGATTATTAAACTATGGTAGAAAATTTATTTCTCATTTATCTGAATTAGTAAAAAATCTACAAGAAAAATTGACACAAGAACAAGTAAAATATAAATTAGAAACAGGAGAACAACCACGAAGATAGAATACAGATAAAATTCATATTAAATTAACTCCTAGCGAAGAAAAAGAAATTGAGAATATTAAGTAACTAGTTATAAAGCAACCAATATTATATTTTCTTCAAGAAACGGAGTTAGTAAGACTTCAAACAGATGCTTCAGATTTATTTTGGGCAGGAATATTAATTGCTAAACAAAAGGAAATAGTTGCCTATACTTCTGAAAAATTTTCAAAATCACAACAGAAATATATTCAACTTACGATAAAGAGCTATTAGCTATTAAACTTTCAATAAAAAGTTTCAAAATCCCATCTGTCCATGTTACTGCTGTTTTTCTGCTAAGCCAAAGTGACAGTGGGAGGAGGAAACTAGGGGAGGAAGAAAGAGGAGTGATAGTCAAGACAGCACATGAGGTACAACTTGCCCAGAAACTATGAACAGTTCAAAGTGAAGTTTTTCATGAAAACAGCAGGGACTCAAAGGTTAGTTTGTTAGCTTTGATAAGAATCCAAGAACACACAAAACCGACATCCTATGAGAAGAGACATGCTGAACAAGTGAAGGGTATCAGTAAGGCAAAAAATCTTTCCAATTAACCACCCTCTCAACTTTAGAATTCTTTGTTAGATTTTTTGAAAACAAAAATATGAGCTTGTAAGAGCATTTTTATTCAAACTGAAGAACAAATCTACATCATCATGATACGATTCTCTCATTTTATTATGCATATGATTTATTAAATGAAAAGCCAACCTGCCAAAACATTAAAGATGCCCAACTTCTTTAACTTGCCTCCGAAATCATCTTGTAGCTTGTGTCTCATCTTGTAGCTTGTAGCTTGTGTGGGTTCTCATTCTTGGAATGTTTTGATGAAGAATGTAATCAAAATACGAAACAATATATAAAAATTTTAGTGTTATTGTTTATACCTTGATTTGGTTATAAGAACATGATAACATCTAATTTGTATACTTGTTTGGATACGTATGAATCTATTGCAGTATTGAAATAATAACAAAAGGAAAGCAAGAAAGTTCTCTAGACGCAATTGTATGTTGGTTATATTTTGTAGGTATTAACATTTGTGTTCTAAATATTATGTGGGTGTCTGTGATGATTGTATCTGGTTGATGGTATTGCAATGAGGAATGAGATGATGCCAACTGCCAAGGCATAACAGAGGTTGCTGTATGAGGGTGTAGTGATGCCAAATTGTGAAATTGATAAATGTCTTGGGGGATGGTGTCCACGACAGGATTGGGCGCTTATGAAGAAAGTTTGTGTAGGAGGGTTGGATGAGCATGGTGCAGAGATGGAGAAATACAACAACTTTTTATGAATGTACGTCTACTATAGCTGGAACGTGTGCTTAAGAAGAAAAGAAAGATTTAGAGGCACATACAAGCACATACATATTTCAATTAAATGAGTAGGATTCATGGATATCTCATTTAATTTTCATTGAAACATCATTTCTTCTAAATAACGAGACAGGCCGGAGTTGTGCAAGTAAAATGTGATTATAGTAAAAGATAACGTAAGCACATTCTCATCTTCTTTAACTTTATTGCCATGATTTGCTATTGGCTGTAATATGCATGAGTTAGACTTATCATTTAGACATAGTTAGAGTTCATCCCCAAAGACCATATTGATAAATGCTATTATATCTTTAGGATTTCCCCGCAATTACTTCTGTGTTAATATTGTTAGTTTATAAATTGGTCTTCACAAGCATATCACTTTAGGAGATTTAAAATTTTATGACCTTGACCTTAAATAAATGGTTATTTGTTGGACTATTTAACTCAACCGTTGTGCGACAGTAGACCATGCAGGAACCAAGAGCAGTTAAATCAAGGGATAGCAGTACGACATGAATGGTTGATATTAGAAAAAGTTGTTTCAATTTTGTTTTATGTTGTACAATGGAAGGAGTATTGTAAGGATAAAGATTATACCAACCCTCATTGTATGTAAAAATTTTTTTTAAGGTGATCATACTCATCACCTATGCTTGAATATTAGTAATGGCATTCTACGAACCATTGATCCTTATTAATATTTCTTTTATATCTTATAGTTACATAAATTCTTAGTATTCAGTTGTTCCCTTCAAGAAGGGGAAAGCTTACTACAACTCTGTTCTATTGCTGATAATATACCTACTTAGCAAGCTGTGACAATTGGTATCCAACCACCTGACTTTCTTTCCTAGTTTGTTCCTTCATGGAGGTCGTATCATCTTGCACCCAGATAATTCGTCCGTCCAGTTTGAAAACCTCATGCTTCTCAAATACTAATCATTCATCTCCATAACCCTCAACCTTCATCTCAATCTCCTGACTTTCTTTCCTAGTTTGTTCCTTCATGGAGGTCGTATCATCTTGCACCCAGATAATTCGTCCGTCCAGTTTGAAAACCTCATGCTTCTCAAATACTAATCATTCATCTCCATAACCCTCAACCTTCATCTCAATCTCTCTATATAAAGCATCCTTCCTCCCAAGAAAGGATGAAGCATCTTAGCACTAGGAAAATGCTAAAAAGATCAGTAGAAATCATCCAAAAAAAAAAGATCAAGAAAAGAAAACAAGAGAGAACTATTCTAAGAGGGAAGTCACCTACATCACAGTCCATCACCAAAAGATCAACTTGGAAAGATGTATAAACATCCAAATGAAGTAATGAGCCCATCTTCAAAACTGACAATCAATCAAGAAACAAAGAGTCTACTATGTAGATACAACCATTCTCCCTTTCCTCTTACTTCATTGCTTTATGATGTAATTTGTTTCTCTATTTCGCTTAGATTATTTTGTAGTTAGATGTAGACTAGGTTATTAGCTCAAATTTTTAATAATATATTAAATGGTCAATTCCTCGTTCCAGAACAGTCATTTTTGTTTATTTTATTAATTCTTTCTCATGGCTAGATTACTCTTTACCTCTTTCCTTGCTTTATCTTCTGCCTTGCTTTACTTGCTTTTCTTATTCTGGACACCCTTTGGGCCTCTTCTATTAGCTCGAATTCCCCCTCCCCTTTCTTCCCTATTTTATTTCCATTGATCAGGGAGCAAAACAAAGGAGACAATCAGTCCCAATGACTTGTTAAGGGGAGATAACTGTAGCTGTTCTCTTCTTTCAGCAGAGACTAGCAAATATTCTATCCAATCCAACTTTTGCTTCTCTTCCATCACTCAATCTTCCTTCTTTAATTTTTAAATATTCCCTTTATTCTTCCTTCCCCTTTTGTTTTCTGTCCAGATGGTGGGCAGTGCCCCATTTTGATTCTTTTATTGATTTCGCTCCTCTTCTCACATCTTCCTCTCATACTAGCTTCACCACATCTCATCTCATCCCTCTTCTTTACTATCTTATTATTTTTTTTCCATTGATCTCTCTCTGTTCGTCATCCTCTCTAGGTGATCTATCTAACCCTGAGAACAACAGAAATATCCAAAAATTTGTGTTCACAAGGTTGGGGAAGGAATAGTAAAAACTAATATAGTTATTCAATTCCACCTTGGGCATATTACCCTTATCTAGTCTTTCCTCTTATTTATCAGTTTTTCTTGTTTATCCTTTTGTTTTCACAACTTTTCCCTCAAAAAAATAGGAGGTAGCTCTATTTCCCACATTGTGGACTCAGCCTGGTTATTTCTAAAGTAAAGGAGAATCCACGCTTGTCATTCTCAGATATTTTCTATCATATTAAACATTTACACATAATAGAAACATGGCAAGGCTCTTGAAATTCTAAAATGAAATTTAGTTTTTGGTACTCACCTAAAAATATTAGAACGTAAAACAATAACAAACCGGTACTCTGCACAGATGGATTAGACAACAACAACAACAACAACTAAGCCTTTTATCCCAAGTATTTGGGGTAGGCTACATGAACCAAAAAAAGAATCACGCCGGATCGATCACTTTGATATTCCTTCTCCATTCATTTCTATCAAGTAATATCTCATTATTTAAACCTCTAGACTCCATATCTTTGCGTATCACCTCAATCCATGTTTTTTTCGGTCTTCCCTTCGTTCTTTTAACTTGTCCTATATTGATAAACTCCTCTCTTCGAACTGGTGCACTTGTAGGCCTACGTTGCACATGACCAAACCATCGTAAGCGATTTTCTCGCATCTTCTCATCGATGAGAGTTACACCTAGTTTAGCATGAATATCTTCATTTCTCACTTTATCTCTCCTAGTGTTGCCGCATCTCCAACGGTACATGCGCATCTCTGCTACACTTATCTTCTATGAATGACGTTTCTTTATAGCCCAACATTCCGTACCATATAATAAAACTGGCCTAATAGCAGTCCTATAAAATTTTCCTTTCAATCTTAACGGAATGTTACGGTCTCATAAAACTCCCGTTACTCTTTCATTTCAACCAGCCATGTTGTATCCTATGGTGAACATCATTATCGATCTCTCAATCATTCTAAATAATATAACCCAAATATATAAACTGACTGCTCATTTGTATCTTTTGCCTATCCAGTTTTACAGTATTATAATCTATAGTCCGTCGTTTACTAAATTTATACTCCATATACTCTGTTTTAGACCTACTCAATCTAAAACCTCATTCTACTCCACAGATGGATTAGAATTAGCCAAAAAAAAAGTTTAGAAAAATGTGAAACTGAAGTTGCTAAATCTTAAATAAAATCAACTTGTTTAGATAGGCTGCATATTATCACAAACCACCTTAAAAACATTAAATTGGCATCTTGCGGATGCCTATAGTGGCGGAATTCATCTTATCAAAAAGAATACATGGAGCAAGATTAGAATCAATTTGCAGGCCAAAAAAACATATCAGAACCCTAAGTAGGAGCATGAACAGTTTGCTGAGGTTCTTCATGGGTCAATGAGAAGTGATAAAAATAATAAAGGTTCTTGTAAGCATCGGGTTATATTAATAAACTAGCATGATCTAAAACATATTCTAATAACAATATGTTATTCGGGCAGTAATCTATGTTTAAAAAAAATTATGGATGCATTCATATATTTTGCTCATGGGCACAATTTTCAGCGCAGGCAAAAACAATATATTTTTTTTCAAAAATACGCTTAAATTTGGTTTCTAACAAAAGTTTACTGAAATCTAATATCACACCTTGATAACAGACACAAGATGGAGTTGCGTTGCAAAATGATGATGCCATGAATCATGAGTTCCTGAAAGAATGTTAAGGCAATACAGAAAATAGAAATTCTGACCTTAATTGTAATTGTCCCCCTGTCCTTTTTGTCCTTAATCTTCAACATGTCCAGGGAGGGCAATAATCTTAGATCATATTCCTTGGCAATTTCAGGCTCCAGGTCAGTCAATGGTAACTTGACTATACCCAACTTTTTGTCTTGCGCAAGGTTGTCTTCATCAAAAACCTGTGTGGAGTTTTTTTTTTAGCTTTTAGTGGTAAAATTTACAGCACTAGAAAAAACTAGGGCATAAACTATGGGTGAGATATAACAGAAAAAAACAAATGCAACAATTAACAGGCTGTCTGATGCTTCTGCAAGTATTATGCAGACCCTTGGAACTCAAGATCGACCACTAGAGAAATAATTGTATCAATAGCTATAGCGACAAGGACGCTAGTGTTGATTGGCCTGGTTCATGACAAGCTAGCAATTTTATATTTGATGATTCAGTTATATGCCCATACATGCATAATAAGCGCGAAGTACTGGTTTTGACTTGACAAAAGAATCTCACTAATGCAATCGTGTATCTTCTAATAAATTCATATTAGACTATTATGTTAGGTCATACTTTGACTTGGGTTCGGTTGGGACTTGAATATGGATTGCTCAGTCTACTAGTCAATTGTTAATCAACTAATAAAATAATCATATATGCCAACTATCCTTGGTAGGTCATACCATGTATGTCTCTGAGGTGCCTAGACAAGGACAATATGACTTTCTAAATGTGTTAGATGCATCAATCTTATCTATCTCACTAAAAGCTAAGATTTCCCTTTACGTACTGTCACAAAAATATGAGGACTCTCTTTATTATGCAGCAATCACTTCTCTTTCCAGAGAGGCATAATACATTTCAGACTAATGTTATGTGTTATAGGGTGAAGGTCCACACTAATTTTTGATATATCCTTTGTAACAAAATAGCACATTTTTCATAGAATTATTTTATTATTTGCTAACGTTTCCTTTAGATGATTACTAGTATTGTAAAATTTTGATTAGTGAATAGTCGAAATAAGTTACTAGCTGTCACCCTCCCTTCTCTTCCATTCTCTTACTAAAAGAAAAGATTATCCATCCTTTTAGTTTGTATTATTTGTTCTGTCTAAGCCCTATAAATTCAATTCCAGCCACCACAAGCTCTCCAGAATCCCTATTCTTCATCTTCCTCAAAATTAGCTAGCTAACTACATCCTATCAAACGTCCTTCCAATACCAGCAAACTTCAATATAAAACACCAGCAAACTTCAATATAAAACACCAAACTTAGTGGCCTCAGATTACATTTAACTATAATGCCCCAATGACATCTATTTGGAATATAGCCCTAGGGCCTATGCTTTGCTAACTAGAATCAGAGCGGGTTTAATGAGTCCTATGCTGTTATGATCTTGATTGTGCAAGTGCCAAGGATGAAACTTGAATCAAGACACGATCTTGATCAATGCTTCTTAAGATCGCAGATTTGGAGATGTATCGGAAACTGCAGAACCCGTTGTCTAGCAGTTCCAGGACATGTGTGAGACCCGATCAACACAAGACAAAATTAACCTTCCTCGACACTTGCAAAAAAAAAAAGATTCACAGATTGCAAGCGTAAGTTGAGCTTTCTCTCCGTTATTATGAAGAAACATGAGGTTTAACTGATGCCGTTGTCCTACCTAAAACATTTAAGCAAGCAAAAAAGAGAGAGATTTCAATCTAATGAGACTTGAGGATCTACAGCACCACAAAGGCACAAAACTTGAAAAAACTGTATGAGCAGAAACAGATAGGTCCGGATCTAGATGAAACCGCCCAAGTAAAAGACAGGGCATAGTGTTAGCATAGCTAATGCACCAATGGAAGGCGATCATTCCATCCGCATGCAACAATGTACAAGGTGATCTTCGTCAAGCATTTTATCTCAGATCTCTGAATCTGAACCCAATCCATATAACCCATTTAACACCTGTGGTAGGAATCAGACTGAGTAAACAGGAGTAACCAACTTGACATGATTGAACTGCTACCTTCCCAACATTACACCCTGACAGGTTTGAAGTTCATAATTGGGTTTAATTTTTGAAGCATCAAAACTCCAAATTGGGCCTATACCTGAACCCAGTGAGTATCTGGGCTGAAGAATGAGATTACGTTGTCCACAAGCAACCAATCACCCTGACATGGTCGATTTGCTAGCTTACAACCCAATGAACTTATTAACCTACAAGCATAGCACACGACACAAGAATTGAAAGGAACCAGCAATAGAATGGCACAAGATCATTTACTGGTCAAATGATCTTCGGCTAAAACTAATGCACTAACCTTAACAACTGATAAAGAATCTAATCGTACCAACTAATTACCTACTTTCGTTGACAAATACATGATAAATAACCCTTTCTCAGTTCAACCAGAAATGGGTTGCAGACATGGCAGCTAATGCTGGACAACCAATCATTCCATAGATAACCAATAGAAGTATTAAACCATTATTCAGAATAGTATTAGCGTTGTATTTGTATTTGAATGTTTTATCTTTAAATAGGAGAGGACACCCTCCAGGGGGTATGCTGCTTTTTCATAAACCTCGACATGGTATCAGAGTAAGCTACCTAAAAAGGAAAAAAATCAAACGCTACCTCACTGTCACATCCCTTCTCACCAGTCACCACCTCTCCACCCTATCCTTGTCTCTGCCCAGCCCCGACTCACCCTTACCATCGAGATCCATGCCCTAACCTTGCCCCTGCCTTGTCCTCATCATCATGATCCTGCCTATAACATCGAGATCTGACCCCACCATCACGATCTAGTGTGATTGGCTATGCGAGGATACTTCTTCTGTGGGTATTGCAATAGTTGTGTCTGAGATTTCTCCTATCCAGTGACATTACCGATTAGGTCATGCGACTATTAGGTCAATAAATAAATTATTTCATTTAACTAGTTCCCTATCAAAGTTAGAGTGTATATCGTGTCAGTTAGAGAAAAATCATAGGTCTACTTTTCTTCCTAGTGATACTAAAAGATGTAATTTTCCATTTAAAACTATTCATACTTATATTTGGAGATCAGCTCGTCGGGAAACAAACACTTATTTTAGATACTTCGTAACTTTCATTGACGATCTTTCTATAATTATACGGATTTTTTTGGAAAGATCAATTTGAAATTATCTCTTTGACAGTCCAAAATTCATTAAAAAATGAAAATCAATTTGGTTATTCTATTTAAAGTAGTTAGATATGATAATGCACCTGAATACGTGTAAAAGGCCTTTCAAGAGCTTTGCTCCTCACTTGGTAATATTCATCAAACTTCTTGTACTCACATACCAAGAGAAAATAATGTTGAAGAGTGCAACGTTCTACATACCGAATATCGGCATTGTATCAGATTCATTCTTTTTATATCGGATAGCAAATATCAAACAATATATCAGATAAACAAGCTCATATAGGGCGTCCATATCAAATATTATATACACATATCAAATATGAAAATTTGATACCTTATAGGAATTTTATCTATCTAACTAGTATGACATAACATATATATATATATATAATAAACCATAGATAGAATCAACTATAGTTGAAAAAATTGATTATAGAAATAATTTAGGAATGTTAGGGAAAGTAGTTGAAGGAGATTGGTTGCAATAATAGTAACAATGAGATTGAAAATAGCAGAAACAACAATAACAATAACTGAGTAAGAAAAAAACTTAAAGAAAGAAAGTGAGAAAGAAAATTTTAAAGCAGGTTTTAAGTATTCAGTAGCATTGAAATAAGCTCCACAAGCGATCTCTAGCATTTTTAACTATTGACATGTCAAAGTGATTCTATCTCCCAAGCTTCTTCTGCAGTAATTCAAATATTTTATTGATTTAATTAAATGTAAAAGAAGTTAGGGTTTTCTTATACACATGAAAGATATTGGGCATGACCAAACCTATTTCAAAGTTACAAAACTCAATTGAAAAAAAAAAAAAACCATATTGGTCGATAATATGTCAGGCGCTATTGTAGATGTCGGTTGGCATGACACAATATATATGATCCTTTTGTTTAAGGTATCATCTGGCTAACCACGAAGAACCATATATTGGGAGAATATATTGGCCGTTTCGGGAATATTTAGAACTAAAGAGCGCAAGAATTGTTACTACTTATGCTGCAGGATCCATCATGATTCATATGAATGATCCAAAGCATTTTTAACTTCTATAGAATGATGCATTTTCAGCTATATGTTATCCGATTAATCATGTTCCTTCTACTGTATCAGGTGGACATAGACCCTTTTATGTTCTTCACAAGAATTAAGAAATTGTTTGACTTAACACCTAGGATTGGCTGCTTATGTGTTAGAGAAAGGATATGATAATTAAATCCAAGGTTTGTCAAATGTATGTTTCTTGGTTACTCACATACCCAGAATGGTTCTCTCTCAAATTGTACACTGATGTGATAATTCTTTGAGAATTTTTTGAGAATACACCATACTTTTCACCTTTTGAAACGATCATAGATTTTGTTGATGTGCCACTGCAAAGGCTTATTATCTCCGATAATCCTAATATATCCGAAATTCACCAAACAAATCACACAAAAAACCACCAATTGCGAAGGTTTCCAACATCGACCAAAGCTAGCTATACAAAATCTCGACCATACCTCCTGCTCAATCTACTTCATATGAGGACTCTAAGTTTGATCGTCCAAATGCTCTCAGAAAAGGTAAATACACTTGTGCTACAAACATTCTATTTCCAATGTTGTTTTCTTTCCTTGTCTATCTTCTACACATCTGTGCTTACTTCTATCTTATCTATTGCATCAGTTCCTACTTCAAACTATAAAGTATAGATACATAGCAGATACGACATGACACGACATAGGCATGTTGAAATGGCAAACTCTAAAAAAAGTAGGATGTGGACACGATCACATAAACATGCTCGCATTAAGCATGTAATAAATATATAATACGCATCAAAATTTGTAATCGCTGGGATATGTTTTTTGGATTATAAAGAAAAAACCAAATGATCAAATAATATAGGGTATAATTAAGTAATTACACTAAAGAAAAAAAATTCAAATTCAATCCAATGAACTAGAACCATGAACCATGAATATAATATTTGAAGTCTCTATCATCACAAGGCATTTGGGCCTATTAACTTAGTATCCTTTATGTCAATTTTTTTTTTTTGTATTTTTAGGCAATGCACGACTCTATATTGTTCATCACGTGATCTCTATGACTATTTTAAGGTAGATATGGTCCCAACATGCTATCTCTATAATTTTTTGAAAGCAGATATGGCTCCTATATGTAATTTTTTGGATTCTCACAATTTGACACGGTTTCGATGTGTCATATACATGTCCAATACGAGCACGACACTCACTTTGAAATGTCCGTACTTCATAGACATGAAGCATTACGAAATTTTGGATGAAAAGTATTATGGGTGAGGAAATACCACTTCGTATCATAATCTGATTTAGGTGTTTACTACTTTTTCTCCTCAAACATTGTTATTGTTAGGTTAACATAGTGAAGTTTCTTCCTGATAGTCAGGTAGAACACCTGAAAGCTCGACTAGTTGTAAAGGGGTATAGACATATATTTTGAGTAGATTACTCGGAGACTAATATAGCGGATTGATTACGTTACGTCAAGATTCTTTTATTAGTGGCAATGATCCATTATTGGTCACTATATCAACTTGATATAAAATTATATTTCTATATGGAGATCTTCAAGCAGAGGTACACATGGTTCAACCAATAGGATATGATTCCAGGAAAGCGTATGAGTGCGTCAACTCAAGAAGGCTACATGCAGTTTGAAGTAATCTTCTAGAGTATGTTTGATAAATTCGATATTGTGATTACCCAAATTGGTTGAAAGATGAGTGTTTTTGATCCTTTTATTTTTGTTCGTTGGTCTTACATTAGTATTATCATTCTTGTTATTTATGTTCATATACTACTAATGGGTGATGATTATCAAGATATTACTAGGTTAAAGTCCTACTTGATTCCATACGAAAGATTACAATACCTTGTGGTACTTTCTTGGATAGAAGTCACTCGTTTATCAAAGAGGCTTTTCATTTTCCCTTGTCTCAGAGAAAATACCTCACTTATCTTTTGGAAGAATCTAGTATGTGGGGTTAAAATCTATTGATACATTCAAAGGATCCAACAAATAGATTTGATACAACTTAGGAGATGCTCTTGATAAGGTCAGTATCGATAGTTGATTTGGAAAACTTATCTATTTGACCGTCACAAAACTGGACATCACCTTCATTATCAATGTACTAAGTTCGTATATGTAGTCTCCCCATCGGCTTCATTGGTAGACTGTTTGTCATATATTTAGATATCTTAAGAGACCTGGTAAATGATTGTTCTTTAAGCCTCCTCCTTAGCTAAGTGTGACCGGTTACTCTGATGTTGATTGGACAAGGGCTCTTGATCGTCAATCCATTAGTGGCTATTGCACCTTTATTGAAGGTAATCTTGTCACTTGGCGTAGCAAGGCACAAACAGTGGTTTTGCAAGGTTTAGTGTTGAAGCTTACTACAAAGCCATGACTCATACTGCCTGTGAGATATTATGGACACAATGTCTCCTACATGAGATGGGTGTTTTTTCGTCTTATCCTATGGTGATGTACCACAACAATAAGGCGGCGATATCTACTGCTAACAATCATGTTTCATAAGAGGGCCAAGTACATTGAATGGAAATGTCATTTTATTCCAGATATGGTCCTAGCCAAGTGAATCATCAGTTCTTATGTTGCTTCTAAAGCATGGATTGGTGATATTTTCATCAATGCTTTGTCTATGAAGTCTTGCTCTATTCTTTGTAACAGATGGGCATGATTTATATCAATGTCCAGCTTGAAGGAGAGTACTAGAGTATTACTAGTAATAATATTAGAGTTGTACTTAGATTTAGATTTCCACTTATCATCTATAACTGAGAGGATAAACCCAATAGAAGGTATGTTGCTTTTTCATAAACTCTGACAAAAAGCTTCAAAAGGTTATGCACTAGTCGAAACATTCCTTTATGAAGGAATAACAACTCTATGAAACACAAGTATTAAAGTTGCTAGTGGAGTTATTGAAACAAAATAATAAAAATAAGAAACAGCCAATAACCCAATTAGGGAATACCAATTAGGGAATATGAGAACAATCCTAAACTTACTAAATCATGATTTACCCACTAAAAGAATGTTATAATGAAAGTTCAAGCAGAAAATCTAAATTTACAATAGGAACACAATGAAGACGGAGCTACATCTTTCTTTTTTGTTTAAGGTTTTCACACTAGAACCTCATTAAACTTCTCAGGATAAAATTATCCCCAATTAAAGTTCTCAAATGCAAAATAAGAATATCTAAAAATTTAAAAAGAATTATTATTCAAGAACTGTTTGATAAAGCAACAGATCAACAAAAAAGGAAGAATAGGATTGGGGGGGAACATACCTCAAGGATAAGAGCTTGTGTCTCCTTGTCTTCAGCAATCAACTGAAATGTTTCATTCCATACTGGATTTAGATTGTTGTTGATCACTTTTGTTTTAACTTTAAACATGGGGCGTATTTGCAGAACCACATAAGGATCAGATTTACCAATCACTTCCTTATTTTTCAAAGCACTAGCTTTTACTACGGTTACTGTAAGCTTTCCTTGTGGTTTGAGCTCAAGTTCACTGCAAAAACAACAAATAAGGATTATTACTATTATACTACTATCTCTACATGGAACTTCACATAAATCAAGCAGGCCAAGTATACTATTCACTCTCCAAAAGAATAATATATAACAAATTACCTTTTTTTGAACCAAAACGATATATTGTCCAGTAATCTTTAATTGAAAGCTGAATATCTCAATCTATATCATGATATCACAATAATGCTTGAAGCTCTAAAAATATGAGGTCCTAGGACCATAAGCAAATCTAGAACCAGTTCATAGCACTGAATGGAGTATCTACACATTCATGAGAATACTTGCACTATAGTGATGGAACAAGAAGGGAAGAAAATCAAGTAAAATGTTTGGATAATGCATAAAAACTAGAATCGTCTAGGAATTAGTCTTTAAAGATGTAATAGATCACCCACAGTTTTGCTGCATGATATGCTTTACATTTTTGCCAACTGCAGAGGACTGGTGCACCAGCCACCCACAAGTTAATTCTTTTTGCCCCTCTGCAGCTTTTGTTTAATGAACTGAGCAGATTAGACACTCGAGTTTAAGCAGGAACAAATATTGAGTGGAAATCATGGAAGAATAGTCAAAGTTCAATTGGAAAAAAGAAAAAAAAACTATGAACTGCAACTTTATAGTGGAAAATTGATATGAGAATTTGGGAGAAAAGAACTTCAAAACGTGAGATTTTAAGAAAGAAAAACTAAAAGAGAGACTACAAAAAAAAAAAGGTAACGTACTCATGAGATATGGAAAAGAACCAAAAGGTTGGTGAGTTCATCATATATAAAAAGCAAAAATAATGAATCATAAATTAAAGAACATACCTTTCTTCTTCAATTTTGTCCATCTAATTTGGCTGAGAATCTCTTACTAAACCTTTTTGTTCTTTATTTTGATTACAAATAGACGAGAAATTTGTAGTTTGACTACGAATATGAATTTAAAATTTTCAATCATAATTAGTTAAAAATTTTAACTCATATTGGACTCTTACATCATAGGTTTCCTAACTAAAAATAAACTTTTGAGGCGATGAGGTGGTGTGACGTGGTACGAGATATGACCCAAAGACTTCTTTAAATTCAACAAATATCCAAAAAAAGGAGGCTCGATAATTCACTTCATATGTATATATGTATGTATGTATGTATAGACACACACACATAGAGAGAGAGATTAAAAGGTCACAACCATCATAGGACCAAAAGATTAAAATGAGAGACTTTGGTTGTCATAACTCCACAACCATCACCTGCTACTTCGATCATAGTGTTGATCTCTACTTCTTCAAACTCACTCATACCAAAGTTCATGGGATATAGTTTTGGTTTGCCCATTAATTAGGAGTGCATGAAATTAAAAGTTTCGTGAAAGCATATCATTTTAATACCCTTGATTGATGGTCAAATAAAAACCATTTCCCATAAAATTTGGTATGAGTAAATCTGACTGTAGAAAGGACTACCATAGTTGCTGATCAAAGGAGGTGGAGGTTGTGGAGTTATGTATGCCAAAGATGCTCATTTTGGTCCTACATTGGCTATACCATTAATCTCATATATGCATGAACCTTAAGGGGTATAGAGGAATATTGTGGTGGCTAATCAAAGAAGGAGGTGAAGGTTGTGGAGCTAAAGCCGCCAAAGACGCTTATTTTAGTCCTACACTGACCGGCTGATACCCATTAATCTTATATTCACCATATGAAATTTGATAAAAATGAACCCTGAAGGATAAAAAAGAAACTGGTCGAATGAAGGAAGGATGGCGATTATTGAGTTCTGTCATGAAGGACACTCTTTTTGGTCCTATAGTGGTTGATACCCATTAATCTCATATGTATAGAGAGATAGACTTAGATCCTTTGAGAAGGATTTGGAATCATATGCTTCCACCAGATTTCAATGATGGAAACATTATCATGAATCACACCATTAAAATTGAATTATACTACAAAAATGTCATAAAACAAAAATTAAATTTTTTTGCTCGTTTATCAAGTAAGCACTAAATGGACAGTTGCAAAAATGATTTGGTTACTTAGACAGTGTAGAATGCTTTGAACCTAATAAAAATTTATATGGACTGATTTTTAAGTATTTAGATCATTATCAAATATTTGGGTCTACAAATTTTTAAGCCTTAAAGTGTAGATCTAGACGAGATGCTATCTTTGACCATCCATTTTGTGCCTATGGATAATGCAAATAAAATTTGATAATTTTGATCTTTTTAGCCACTTTTAAATAGTATAAATCAACTTCAACAAAATAGATCTTCCATATAAATAGCATGTGGTTGATTTTGAATGGGAATGATTTAGATCAAAATCCTTTTGGAAGGACCTGTCTACATGTATAATATATATGAGTGTGTGTGCCTGTGTTTGTGTGCACGTGTGTGTGTGTCTATAGAGAAATGATCCTTTGAGGTGAGTTCCTAAACTAAGCTCTGCGAGAACTCTATGCGAGCCTTCTCATGAAAAATCTGAATCATCCATCTTAATCTACTCATATTTATTAGGTTATAAATAAAAATTCAGGTCATTTCAATACACACACTTATACATACATCCATATACACACACATACATACATATGCTTTCCATTAGATTTCAATGATAAGACATTCATTATTATGATTCACTTCGTGAAAGCTGATTTATACCATTTAAAGTGTTCTTAAACAAAAAATAAAAATAAAAAATTTAATTTTTTTGCCATTGTATAAAAATAAGCACAAGATAGATGGCCAAAAATGCTACTTTTCATAGATCTACGATTTAGGATATATAAATTCACAATGCAACTTTAGACACTTAGAAATGCTAATATACCATTTTTGTTAGATTTTAAATATTCTACACGTTTAACTCAAACAACTCGCAAGTTAAGTCGTCTATTTAATGTCTATTGGATGCATGGTAAAAAATTATTTAAATTCTTTGATTTTTGGTTTATAACAACTTCAAATAATATGGATCAACTCGAACGGTATGGACTTTCCATAAAAATATTCAAAGTTAATTTTGAATTGGAATGATATGGTCTCAAATCTTTCTGAAAGGAACCAAGTATGTGTGTATGAGATTATAGTAAATGAGCTGGCAGCTCTGGTAAGCTATGTGATCTAGCAGAATTTTTTTTTTTATTAATTTTCCAAATTATATTTTGGATCATGATCTTATAATCCCAACTTCTTTAGAATTAATTTTCAATAATTTTAAAGTTTATACAAGATGTCGTATTCACTGAAACCGTTAAATTTTGTGTATAACTGATGGAAGGCCAAATCAAATCTAAAACCTAAGAAATTAGGTATGAGTGAATTCTAAGAGGTTGAGATCATAACTCTAAAATAATTTGAAAAAAAATTACTAGAGATAAGCAGAGATGGACCAGAGCTCTTGTAACTTAGTCTACTTAGAAGAGTTGTAAGTTCATTACCATTATTCTCACACATATATATCTGACCCTACACATCCATATAGTTAGATTTTAATTTTTGATTTTCGTGTCTATAGTATCAACTTGATAGGATCTATGTTTTAAATCTTCTAGGGTATATCCTTGCCGTAACTCTATTTATATATATTAACATGTGTGTATGCACACATATATACACATGTCCATATGCATATACATATTTATATACACACATATGCATACGTATGTATATACAGAGTGAATAATGAAAATGATTTGATAGCTCAAGTTACTTGAGGTGCAATCCATTTCTACTATTTCCAATATTTTTTTATTTTTTATAAATTATGATCTCACCCCCTTAGGGTTCACTCATATCCAAGTTCTTAGGTTTTAATTTTGATTTTGCTTTCCATCAAGTGCACACAAAATTGACAATTTTCGATGAATACATCTTATATCATTTTGATGAATGGAAAAATAAACTCTAAAACCCAAAATTTCATTCTAAAGAAGCTAAAGAGGTGGACCAAAAAATTTTTTTAAAAAAAATGAGATTACTATGCTTTTGATGCTAGCTCACGTAATTGTACTGAACTGACAGCTCATTTATAGTAACCTCTTACACACACTATAAATGAGCCATCAGTTTAGAAAAGCTACGTGAACTAGCGGTAAAAAATAGCAATTCAATCATTTTTTATTATTTTATTTTTTTAATCATGATATTCACTTCCTTAGCTTTTTTAGAATCAAATTTCATAAGTTTTGAAGTTCATTTGTCATTTCATCAAGTAGATACATATGTTCTATTCAATAAAGACCATTGATTTTGTTTCTATTTGATGAAACTTCAAACCAAAACTGAGTGAACTCTAGTGCGTTGTGATCATAATCCAATAGAAAAAAGAAATTAAAAATTTAATGGGGATAGTGGAAATGAATTGCAGTTCTACTAACTTAAGTGGGCTGTCCGCTCATTTCCATTGTTCTATATATACACACACAACACACAACACACACACACACACACACACGTAACAAATGAATGGTAATTGGTAAGGAAATAAATAAACTAAATAAATCAATAAAGGAAAGAGCAAACTATATGCCTACCTTACGTCTATGTCCACACCGCCTAGTGGAACAACAATTCTATGAGGCCATTGGAGCATGTCTGAGACCATTGATTTCACGGTATCCTATACAGTAGAGAAAATTACATTACACTTTCGAGGATGAATGACTGAAATGCATTCATAGAAGATGAATGGCATGGATCCTAAGCATATAAAAGAACAAGAATAATAAGTAAACTTACATCTATCATGTCTGAAAGACCTGGTATAGCAGTTAAGCTTCCACCTACAGCTTTCAAAGTGTAAACTATTCTAGGCTTTGGCTGAAAAAGAGAAGCAGATCAGCTCAGTATCATGCTAATTCAACTACTTGAATGCCTCAAACCATGTATATATGATGATTATGTAAAAGTAAACTATTGGGGCTACCAGCATTTAATAAAATTAACAAAGTACATTGTGAATAATTAAAGGCACCGGTACTATTATTAAATGTTTACCACAAAAGATCATGCCATGCAATGCCAAATCAAACACCACATATTGGGGCAACACCATGAAGAAGTTGACAAATACATGTTCTTCTTACATGGAACACTTGGTTATCATTCTGTTATATACCTTTTCAACTATATGTGTATCACTGGTAATAATAAAAAATAAACTTTTAACTGATGAAAAGAAAGAAACACCTGAGATGCTAATCCTGAGATCCTCAACTGAGACTGGCTGATTGCAACCCTTTATCACATCATCAGGAATTTATTTTATAGATCTTCCTTCATCATTCACATCAATTGACTAATAAAAGCTCAGCAGGGTCATCTCTCTAGGACAAACAAGATCCAATAGCTATATCAATGTTTTAAGAAATATCAGATGAAAATAGTAACTATGAGAAGACATGGAGAGACAAATACATTACTCATCACTATAGTTTTTCCTCGAGATCAAAACTAATCCTATATCTTTTTAGCATGAGATATATGTATGAAGTTAGTATGCATATTCAGGATTACCTCAACAGGGTCATAATATTAGTATGTTGTTTGCATGGGTCACAATATTAGTATGTTGTTTGCGTGAGTCATAATATCAGCTAATGTAACTGGAGAAGGTATGATCTCTCTAGTACAACACATAACCAGAATATATGAAATGTAACCTTTGAGGAAAAAAAAATAATCCAAGATATGAAGGTGACGGGATGAATTGGCGCTATGTTTTCTCAAAAATAATATGAACTGGATGTTAATTGAATATAGTAAAAAACCAAGTGGAATCACATCTAGTAGAAAGGGAAGCCCACTCAATTTAACAACGTTCTTAACCCATCTCATCTAGCCTATTTAATGCCTTCTATAATAAGACTAAGTTAAACTGGAAGAAAGAAAAGAAACAAGAATAAAATTGGAAGTCCACCATTTACAATTATCAAGGTTCTAAATCTTGAAATCAATCTTGTCAGATGGTTGTGGAAAACAGCAGTAGATATAATGTATTGGCAATATTGCTGTAAAATATTGGCAATATCCACAAGGACATTATAGAGTCTATATTGTCTCAGATACCTCAGAAACCAATATCGTAGTCGCGAGATATACAGATATCGACCAAGGTTCTAAGTATCATATATCGAAATCATATAGGATGGGGATTTCATATTGGGTAGCGGATATCAGACAATATATCAAGAATGCATGCTCATATCACACATTTACATCAAAAACTATATATACATGTCATATATGTAATACTGATACCTTAAGAGGTGGTTTAATATCCTAATGTCATCTATCTAACAAGTATGGTATAACTTGTATGTAGAGGCATTCAAAAAGATATGCATAAATGTAAGTGTAACCAAATTAAATAAACCACGGAGCAAATTGAATCTAAAATTGAGAACAAAAATTATAGGAAATAATTAAGGTTAATGGACAACAACAATAGCAGTAGGAGAAAATCGGCAACAATAACAATATCAGGGACAATGACAATTGTAGCAATGCAATAGCAAGTAGAGTAAGCAGTAGAGGCAAAGAGAGGAAGAAGGAAGGAGAAGATAACCATTTCTTGAGTAGCAATTGATGAAACTCCCCACTGTAGATGCTATTTAGTTGTTATTGGTGTGAGAATGATTCTCTTTCTTAAGTTTTCATTTAAGCAATTTAAAATCTAGTTTATTTAAGCATAAGTGAAATTTTTCATACATACATATATATATATATATATATATATATATATATATATATATATATATATATATATATATAAGAAAAATGGAAATGAGCTGACAGCTCACACAAGTTATCTAAACTGCAGTTCATTTCCACTATCTCTAATAATCTTTTTTAAAAAAATTCTTTTAGATTATGATCTCGACCCCTTAGAGTTCACTCATACCCAATTTCTTGGGTTTTAGTTTTGATTTGGTCCTCCATCAATTTGACACAAAATTAACGGTTTTCAATAAATAAAATATTTTGTAAGCACTTGATTAAAGGGTAAATGAACTCCAAAATTTATGAAATTTAATGCGAAAGAAGTTAAGAAGGTAGAGATAGTAATTATTAAAAAAAATTGAAGAAAAATCATTGGATCATTATAGTTTTGCCGCTAGCTCACGTAACTTTTCCTGAGCTGGCGGCTCATCTATAGTAATCCCATATATATATATATATATATAGGAATGTGAATAGTAGGAAGCTCAAAAGTCATGTTAAAAAGGAACCATATAAACAGATATATCAAGATGATACATCAAGCATATATATCGGGTGATGTTGAAAATATCAGCCAATATGTGGACAAAACAATATGAACCTTTCTTTTACCATATCATCGTGGCTGCTGCCAAAAATATATCAGACAGTATATTAGCCACACCACAATGATAATAATTTTAAATATCAGCCCGTACTAATACACATCATTGAATATTGGGTTGGATCTGTAACAGTATTTATGATACAATGTTTATCCTATAATAGCTTTATCGATATTGCCGAAAGTTTTTTATATTTGGCCGACATGATACATCCAATATTGCCTATTTCCGATGCCATAAAGCATTAACCAATACATATTTCTTAGATAATTAGGACTTTTCAATGCTCTCGTGATTCTAGACTAAACAAAAACTGCAACTTGCTAGGTACTTCAGACCTATCTGCTGGCAGAATCTTGAAAAAAGGCCCGAATAAAATGACTCATCAAGTATTCTTTCCAATGGATCCAGAGCCGTAATGCTATGATATTGGATGTCTGATACATGCTCAATGTACCTAGATGGGTCAACTCTCCCAGAAAAAGTTTTCTGGCATGAAAACTCTTAATTTCCTTGATTTTCTTCTTATTCTCAATGGCTTGAAGAGCATATACAATCCACTTTAATCTATCTTTAGAATGTGGCAACAACCCATCAAAAGTAAGGGTTAGTTTCGTTTCATTACAAGAGATGATCCTTGAACACATGATCATGACTATGGTAATATCGAACTGGGTTCACAAGGACGGTGGGTTCACAAGGACGGTGAGTATACCCTGTCCGAAGGCGAAGGTAAAATTCTAAGAAAAAGTTCAACTGGTCATTTTTATTACTCTAGATAATGAGACTAACGATGATGCTGCTATAGGCAAAAATAGGATGGTTAATGTCGAGAAAGTGCTTTTAGATACTATGTGAAAATGGAAGGTCAATAGAGTTGAAAATTTATAAGATAACAGCACACTATGCACTCCTTTGTGAATCGGAATCGGGTCAATTAAAGAACATTATTATCAATTACTGAGAAAAAGGTTGAGAAGAATACACAGCAATGTATGGAGGATGGGGATAAGAAAAATGTATTTGCAAGAAATTAGAGGTTGCTATTATAAAGGATAAGATGAACAACAATCATATCAAATGGCTTGGAAATGGAGGTGGAAATCGGGTCAGGTCAGGTCATTAACGAGTCATTTCACAACATAACCTGTTAATAAAGAGGTAAAATTTTCCAACCATTCCTGACCTGCCTATAGTCGGTCACTTGAGACAGGTCCCTGACCTGTTAGATCGCATCATAATATATAGAGCTCCTATATAAGTACATGAAACACTGAGGATTTTAGCTCGAGCCAAATTTCACACTACCAAACCTACCAAACTCTTTTCCAAATGACTCTGGTGTATGGAAGCTCTGTTAAATGTACTGATTAGAATATTAAGGTTTTCTGTTTCTCCAGAGAAGAAATGCCACGTCCAGATTCAAACATGCGCCAACTCAAATACATGAAAACTAGCTAACCACTATGCCACTTCTGTACAGTGAACATTTTTTACAAATTTTATACAAACTTAGATCCCGTTACATAGCTGCTAATAAAGTTGACAAATGGCCCTTAATTTTAAACAAACTGCAAAGAAACAAAAGCTGCTAATATAGCTGATAAATGGCCCTTAATAGAGATGAAAGGAAAAAAGAGTATTTCCTATATCTCATTACCAAAAAACAAAAAAAGCAACAAAAGCATGTTCCTTGCTACACAAGTCAGCAGCTAATGCACACTATCTCAAATGGTTAACATACTTAGTTTACCATATTACGGTTTTATATTCTCACTTATATCATGTTCCTACCATCACTTCCCCAACTTGCATGAAGCATACCTCTGCAAGGAGAGCAACAACAACAGCAGAAATGCAGGGAATCTCTTCGGAAAGCTGGAAAATAACACGGATCACAGTGAAGACCTGAAGATCCTTCAACTGCAAAAGGAAAAGGGAAAAAAAATTTTGCAACCTCTCTTTGTAAAAATATGAAGCAACACAAATAATATAGTAGATTTCCCCTGTCAACAGATATCTACATACAACTAAATCGATGTAAAAAAAGTGCAAGGTAAAACATCATGTTTACACTGAGGTAAATCTGAAAATGAGTTCAGAAGTAAGAAGAAAAACCTGAATGGGCAATGAAGCAACAAGTGCTTGCACTGCAAGGATTATACTCGGATCTCCACCCCACCTCAAGTCAATATCCATGGTAATCTGGCCTTTCTTAAGGCTCTGCACTCGAATACCTTCATAAAGAAAGAATGAAGACATAATAAAATGTGTACCTAGAGTTTCACATGTAAAGGATGCAACATCTAACAAAATTGCAAAAAAATACGGGTGAATCAGACAGCATGAATTGTTCTCCAAATTGGATCTAGACCATCTGGCAGGACAAAATTAAAATTGGACAGATGAAGCAACAACTAGAGGATCTGTCTCCTTGCTTTAGTTTGTCTAGTCAGAAATTGTATGAATCATTCATGTCCTTTAACATCTGTCATGCTTTAATCTATCTAATAAAAATAGTATAATGAACAATTTAACTTGAACTGAATAGAGTTCTGATAAGTATTATACAAACTTCTCTATAATTGGTTTGAATTTGAACATACATCCCATAAAAAGTTCTAAAATATCTTACTAGCAATTCAGGTAAATGTTTAATCCATGACACTGATGTCCATTCCATGGACTTGTTATGAAAAAATCATATATGTAGAACCTAAATCTAGGTGTTATATCTAACTTCAGTTTCTCTTCCTCTCCCTCTCATCCATTTGTCTGAATCCCATTTATAATGGCTTAAACCTGAGTTGTTTCATGCATTAAACAGCTGAGGTATTTACTTTTATGACGTGTGCTAAATAGTGCTCATAAGAACATGGAAGGTCCCAATAGTTCATTCAGATTGTGTTATAAAATGTAAAACATGATTCATGAAGACTTAATAATAGTGATCATGTAAGGTCTAAAGGAGCTATATCTTATTAATTTATCAATAGGCAAGCAACCAGATATTAAAAAACAAAGATAAAGCAAACAACCAACCCAATGAGATTAAAAAAACTGTATTTTTACAAGTGGGGAAGAAATACAGACCTTCAATCTTAGGTGACACATTTCCAAGGGAAAGTTTGCTAAACTTGAGTGATGATATTCCAGGTGGACGATAATCATCTAATAGCGGCTCAACAGATTCCTTGATGACCATTGACCCTGCCTAGGACCAAACACAGGAACCGCAAAATTAGCACGGGGCATGACCAGCGACAGCTGGATCTGTGCAAATATAACCTCAACAATCAACAAATTTAGAACTGTCTTTATTGAGCGCCAGATACTTCACAGGCTAGTTTTAAAATGATATACATGATTCAAGTGAAAATTTTCACAGTTTCCCTCTTATACATGAAAATTTTCACATCATCCCTTGATGCCTCAAGCCCTGTTCCTTAAAAGAGCCCACTCTGAAGGAAGATTCTAAGTTAAGAAATCTCTCAAAGAGAATAATTCCAACTAGTTTGATTACCAGTTGTCAACCCTCTTGGGTTGGCGCCATACTGATGACAACCAGGTCTTATCAGAAAATATTGATGTCGGCTTGGCAGGTTGGAGGACAACATTTGGGTCATGTGTAATATAATAGCAATGAGTTGGAAAACAGATCAAGTGAGGAACTTATTTTCTTCCCTGTATTTAAAAGTAAAGGAAAAGGCAATGATTGGACCCACGCCAGACAGAGATCATGCCCAAGTCTCAAATCTAAATACAGTCAGAGTTTCTTCAGTTGATTATTGTATAACCGAATTCCAGAACCATTATCCATAATTACAAACTAAAAGTAAGCATAAAATGTAGTTGCAGGAGCAAGACTAAATTAAGTCTTTCTTAAAGTGTCCTAGTTTTATAAGGTTTTCCTATAAAGGAGTAATTTGCACCGATCAAAACACGAGTGCAGACATATAAACACACGAGAAATAAAGGTAAACACAAAGAACAAAGGTATGTATCTTACTTCAGCAATGAAAGGCCATAGTTTGCCCAGTTGCTTGTTCAGCCACTTAACCTGCAGCAAAGGGAAAAGGAAGTTGAAGTAAACATAATACTAAATCAATACAACAATATCAAATCTTAGGGCTTCGACTATGATTTGAAATGACAAAAGCAAAATATGAAAAAACATATAGTAACATGAAACAAAGAGAAATACTAGACAAAAATCTAACAAGGTAATGGAGATCAGATTTGATTTGGGAATAGATTTGATTAGATTTAGATTTTGTTAGGATTTTAGAATATTTGATTAAATTCTGATTTTATTAGAATTCTGATTTTGTTAGGATTCTGGATTCTATTAGGATTTTGTTTGTTAAGTTTTTCCTATATATATGGGTTTTGTATGAAGTATTAAAAAAAGATGAATAATATTTGAAAAATTTGAGAAATTTCTGATGTGAATTTCGCTGAGTAAAATCTTTCCTCGGGGATTTGTGGAAAGTGGGCGTGGATTCGCCTGGGTGGATTACCAAACCCACTATAATTTCTTTTTGTTCTTCCCCAATTTCTCAAAAAACCCTAATTCTCAAACCCTAACCCTAATTTCGCTTCCGTCCTGCGTCAAACTTAGTATCAAAGCCTAGATTTTCTTCTCCATCACCATCTTCTTCTTCCACATCTCCATGCTCTTTTATTTTTATTTCAGCTTTTTTTTATTTTTATTTTAAAAAAAAAAGAAAAACAGTACAGATCTGAAGAAAAAAAACAGTACAGATCTAAAAAAAAGTTTAGTTCAGAAAAAAAAAGAGATCATAACCCAAAAAAAAGGTTTAGTTCAGATCAGATCTGAAAAAGAGAGAGAAAAAAAAAACCTTCCTTTCTCCCATCTTCTTCTTCCCCCAACCCGTTTTTCTCCAACTCAACCCAAACTCCCCACTTGAAACCCAAACTCCCCCAAGTTCAGCCCCTTTCCTCCCGACCCCATCTCCTCTTCCGCATCTTCTTCTTCTCCCTCATCACCTTCTTCGGGTCCATCCCGCTCTCCCTTCTCCGGCGAATCCACTGCAACATCAGCAGTAGCATAACAGCAACAACAACAGCCGAATAGGTGCAGAACAGCAGTAGCAGCTGAACGGTAACAGCACCAGAACAGCGACAGCAGAACGACAATAGCAGCAGCAGAATGGCAGTAGAACAACAGCAGCGGCAGCAGAACAACAACAGCAGCAGTAGAACAACAGCGACAGCAGCAACAACCACCGCAACTAGTGCAGCAGTGAAGGAAAAAGTAGTGATTCGAAGCCGTTCAGATTCCAATTCAAGCGGTTTTCGATGCAGTGTTCTTCTAATCACACCTGACTCCTATTACAACTATTTCAAAGCTTCCATACATAATTATCAGAGCTCAATTGCGAGTAATCTTTTAAAGAATTTTATAGAATCTTACAGTTGGGCGTGAACTACTCACCCTTTCAGTTGATACCTAACTTGAACTGAAATTTCAATTACAAAATTCTTTGCAAATATTAGGGGATTGCAATAATTTGTTAATATAATAGTTAATTGCTTCTCTATAGTGATCCCATAATTATTAGCATATTTGGTTGATTAATATTGCATGATCCATTTTAGATTATAAATATGTTATACTTTACAACACGATCTAGTCGTTATCTAGAATCAAAGAGGCCTAATTATATTTATGATTTGCGTACTGCTAGAGAAATAATAAATGAAAAATTCTGGTATAAAAATCATGTATTTGATGGTTATTTCTCCACTTATGACTTTATTGATTGGTTAGTGAATATGAAATGTTACTTTGCCTGATATAAAATGTCTAGTAAGTAGCAAATATAAATTTCAATTTGTTAGGAGACGATTAGTGAGACAAGCTAAAGATTTTTGGATTTTAGTAGAAATAGATTGTGAGGAACGTTATAGGAATCCTATAAATTCGTGAGAAGAGATGAAAAATATTCTTATTGAACAGTATCTTCCTACGTATTATAGGACTCGTCTTTTAGATAAATTGTAAAATAGATTCACTCTAAAAGTTAAAACACAGTACCCTAAATGCGATAAATATGGACACTCTGCCTTTCAATGTACCATGATCAAGTGTTTTAAGTATCGCATATCTTGGCATTATGATTATGAGTGTCCCCTCAAGAGTAAACTCATAAATATCATGCCTACTAATCATATTGACGATTCAGGAGTTATTGAGATTCATATTTCTAAAGAAAGTATTGTAGTTGAATCACAATTGGAATCAAATATGTTTATTCTTTTTGTCGATACTACCATTCCTTTTATACTTAATGATGATATTATTAATGAGGCAAAATAGTTTAATATACATGCACCAACTAAGATTCATGTTCCTATTGAAATCTATGCTACTAAAAAAAGTACTACTAATACTCAGAATGTTTTGGTAGAGTCTAGTGCACCCCCACATGATACTAGGTGTTCAATTTTAGAGTCAACTGTAAATGAAGAGACCAAATATTAAATAATTGACACTAATATTGCTACCAGTAAGTCTTTGAGTATCCTTCCTATATCTTGGAAAGTTACTCCTAATATTTCATTTTCTAGTGATCGTTAGGAGTTTTCTTCCGAGACTCATCAAGTTCCTATACAATATAGTGACGTTATATCATTTACTGTGATTGATGTATACCATCTTAGGGAACCAAATTATCTATTTTTTGGAGTTGTACTACTTGAGTCTGTTGCATTGTATTTGCTTGATATGCATGTCATGCATGATGAGATCTCTAGACAGATAGCAATTTACAATGATGAGTACAAATTTGTTGTAATATCCACATAATGTTTTGCAGGAATTTGTACTTGATAATAAAGTAAAAGTTTTGGTTCCCCCTAAAACGTTGTTTCCAAAAATTGTGAAGAAATTATACGTTCCACATTCAGATTTCTATGGAGTTTCGATGAAAATTGCTTCTACTACCTATGGCCTGGATATTTCACGGGATCTATATTCGACTACTTCTATTACAAGTGTCTTTTCAGATCTACCGTTGTTCGACACAAGTTCACTAAAGAAGTCAGTTCTCCCTCCACCACTTTTATTCAGATATGATGCACGAGCTATGATTCCTCGACCACTACTATGACCTAATTGAGATACTTCATAGATGCCAATCAGTTCAACCCAGACATATTTACCATTACTTATCTCCGCATTCATCGTGGATGAATGTTTTGAAGCCCGGGAGAATTGATAGAGATAAGATTTGATTTGGGAATAGATTTGATTAGATTTGGATTTTGTTAGGATTTTAGAATATTTGATTAGATTCTGATTTTATTAGAATTCTGATTTTATTAGTATTTTGGATTCTATTAGGATTTTGTTTGTTAAGATTTTCCTATATATATGGGCTTTGTATGAAGTATTAAAAAAAGATGAATAATATTTGAAAATTTTGACAAATTTCTTACGTGGATTTCGCTGAGTAAAATCTTTCCTCGTGGATTCGGAGAGAGTGGGTATGGATTCGCCTAGATGGATTCCCAAACCCACTGTAAGTTCTTCCTGTTCTTCCCAATTTCTCAAAAATCATAATTCTCAAACCTAACCCTAATTTCGCTTCCGTCCTGCGACACACGGACTATATTTGCTTTTCAAGGTTCTAAAATATGATATTACCCAGTGAAGTTTCTTCTTTCACTTGCATTATAGGAAAATTTAAAGAAAAAGTCATTTAAGAATAATATACATGACTTCAATCTACCGGCTCTAAGGAGTTTCTATCAAGTGTTTCCTCTGGCAATGTTGTTCAACGAACAGATTATGATTGCACATGCACCACTGCTGAAATACTGAGGATGCAAAATCATTATTTCAGCTATGGAGTTATTGTTGTGTGTTTACTGAACAACCATTTTATTCCAAGATATTCACCTTGTGAGGCTTGTGTGCTTTCTATTTCACAAAATATTGCACGTGCTTTGAAGATTAAATATATATAAATCTAGTAGTTATATTTGGAATTCAAGCAGGACAGAATAGTACAGATGTGCTTTCTGAAAAAAGAAAAAAAAACTAATGTCAGTGTCATCTCAATTAAGAATCTTCTCCCTCTTCCAAGTGAAAATCAAGCTATACCCAATTGTAATGTCCCATAAGTATATTACTTAACCTGTTTCCGCATATTCACTGGCTACTTCTCCAAATCCTAAAAAATGCACATAATTTCTGTTGAAGAACCTAATTTTTAAAGAAATCTTTTATTGAGAAGCTTCAACAATGTATTCTTCTTGGCTTGTCTCATTAGCGGTGTTCTCTGCTCATCCTATTAATCGAACTCTTTTTCTTCATTGGGTCCCCAAGAAATGGGCTAAAGATATTGCCGGTGTCACACTCCGTTCCCAATATATGGTATACGAGCACGTGTAACAGGTATCGACAACATATTCAGTTTGAATATGCTAAAATATTTAGGAGAATATCAATACGTTTGCCACAATAATACTTAATAATAATGGTAAAAAAAATTAATAAAAGTTTGACTTTTCATTGATTGGAACGGAGTTTGGATATAATTGAAAGAATAACAAAATACGATAAAACTAAATAAGAGACTTGATTAAGTAACCCGCAAACAAGGCAACTTGTCTAAACACCGACACAAAATGATATCTCAAACAATATTTTTCCACGATTAAAACTTTTACATGATTTATAAAGTATTCTATATTTTGATTTTTATAAAATCTAACTATGTGATTTAACATATTTAATAACAAAAATAACAAAATCATAAGTGATTGATAAATTCCAAAACAATTTATACAAAATAAACAATGTAATTGAACAACAAATAAATAAAATAGCATGATTAGTGAGTCCAAAATTGAAGTCACGTAGATTTCGTCTTCCGATGTCGATTAACAGAGCAATCTCCTGCATGATTTGTAGTTAGAACGAAAACTTCTTCTTACTCACTACCAGTCTACTTGTCTTTAGAATAACTTCTCACTAAATGCCCGTTAGACCCGCAACGCAGATATAGGTGACGTGCAATTCTACATTTCTTTCGTGTATGTTCTAACTTCTTGCAATAGTTGCAAACAACCTTCCCACAATTCTCATTGGGTGCACCTTCTCTTTACGATTAGTTTGAAATCTTTTCCAAAGTTCCTTGCATGCCCTATAGTTTTACTTTGTTTTCTTTTAAGATAGTCATTCAACTTATGGTCACCAGCCATACAGGGAAAACACAAAATTTTCTCCTTCCCGTAAAACTCTCGCCTTTTCCCTTTTCTCCAGCAGAAGTCGCAAATCACTTGGTATCTCTCAGCAATCTCACCAATTAAGCTTGACCTTAATTAACACAATAGAAAACCATCTCTTAACAAATTGTGGAGCCCAAAAATGTAGAAAGAGGAGAAAGAAAGTGCTCTTCTATGGCGAAGTGTTGGTTGCTCCGACGGCGGCTCCTGTGACTCCGAAGGTGACTCTGACAAGATGAGAGGAAGAAAGAATTTTAGAGAGAGGGAAAATTTTAGAAAAAAGATTTGTATGCTTAAAATGGTTAGAGGTATGGCTTTATATAGCTTTCAAATTGGAAGTTTTAGAATATGAAAGGATTTAGTTTAATTAGGGAGTTTAATTTTGAGAAATTAAATATAAAAATTGAATTAAAGGTTTCATGATTGAATTAATGGAGAAGATGAAGAGTTGGAGATTGAAGAAAATGAAAGGATTAGAAAGTTATAGAAGATGAAAGCATTGGGAGGTTAAAGAAGGTGAAGGATTGGGAGGTTAGACAAGATTAATAATTATTTATGATTAAAATTTAGGGTCATTACAGACGTGTTAATGTTCGTTTACCCCTTGTAAGATTGACCGTTCAAGGTGAGCTCACACAAGTCTATCTACATAGAATGATGAGAATAGGTGGTATACCTGAATATAAAACACAACCCAGTCAAATCCAAATCTAAAGATCAATCCAAACTCCCAATTAAATCCAGACTTCTTGGAAAATTTACTGTCTTTTCCATTTCCAGTCGTAAGTTCAAACATAAAGCACAAAGCTAGACTAGTGCTAGATAGGACAAAAGAAGAAATGGCTATCTCCAACCTTACAAGACAAGAGAACAAGTAACCACTACTAGTTAGGGTTGCTAATAGTTGAATGTCCTTTGATATGTACAGATGAAAAATCAAATGGATACAGGAAAAATAGGTTGCTAATGAGTATGCTTGTTTGTGACTTACGCCATCACCAAAACGCCATCACCAAAACAAAACTAGGAATGGCATCTCAACCTAACCAACATATGAAAAGTATATCTGTATTTAAACTAAACTAGTTCAGCTATAAAAAGGTTTGTACCATATATGTTACTTCAAACAGATTGGATTAACTCCAATAGTTTTTCCAAACAAACCCATTAAGCCTTGCCTCTGGACTTTGGATAACGTTAGTATATGAACCTTGTGTATGCCCAAAATTGGAGTATTTTTCTCCATTGCCATTATAAATCGATTATAGCACATAATAAAGAAAAATTACAGTTCTTTATTTTGGATTATAGAAGAAGAAAAGTAATCACTCTTTACTTTTTGTTTTTTATGGGCTCTTTTGGATAACAAAGGAAGATGGATCCTGCCTTTCGTGGACGATATGAACGCTCTTTGGTTTCTGTTGATCCAAGTTCAAAACTTTGTTGAAGAGAGAGGAAAGTAGGAACGCTAAAATTCTTTCTTGTGAACTCTGTGAATTCCATTTTTTGTCTCTTCTTTGTTGAATTTTGGAGTCCTCTCTCTCTTTATTGGAGCCTCCATTCCTCTTTTTTCTTAAATCTGGAGAGGGTTTTTATAGTCTTGGGGTCTAACCGCTCCCAGATTTTCTCCCTTAATCTCTTCGTAATCGGGGTATCAATTCCATGTTCGGAAGGAATGGGAAAAGCATTGCAACGTTCGTTACTAGTGCTGATTTTGTGTGCGCGGGGGTGCTCCTAGGCATGGCGAAGGGCGCTCCTGGCCATGCTCAAAGGCGCGTGCACCAAATCGTGCGCAGTCCTTGGCGCACGTGTCCCTGGGCGCATGCGTCCTAGGTTCCGCACGCATCCCTGGGGTGCGCCACCCAAGGTGCGCGCGGCCCTAGGCACGCACAAGGCCCTAATATGCGCCCATGGCCATGTATGCACCAAGGTACACCGTGCTGGACATGCGTCTCTCTATGCAAATTGGGCACGTACAAGTACGGCTGAGCATAAAACCGAAAAAACCGAACCGAATTGCAAAACCGAATCGAACCGATCGGTTTGGTTTATTCGGTTTTCGGTTCGGTTCGGTTTAAAAACCAAAATTAATTACGGGTTTTGCGTCGGGTTTCGGTGGCTTTAGCTCCAACCGAAACCGACCGAACAAACCGAACTTTTGGAATTGTACCTTATTTTTTTTCTTTGATTTATTTTAAATGTATTTTTCTTTTAAATTTTTAATGAAAAACATGTGATTGTTATTTTAATAGGTAGAAAAAGAAAAAAATAGAAAGAAAATTATTATTTTTTGTATAAAATACAAGCGTTTATCACCTAATTAGTTTTAAACCCTAAAAACCGAAAAACCGAACCAAAAATTCGGTTCGGTTTTCACTTTTATTCGGTCGGTTCGGTTTCGGTTTTATACGTTCGGTTCGGTTTTCGGTTGGTTTTTTTGTCAAAAAACCGAACCGAACCGACCGATACTCACCCCTACGTACAAGCCTAGGCACGCGCGATCATGGGTGCATGTGCAGCCCTTGTATTGCCCGTGGGGGCGCATGGCATTGGACACGCGTTACCCTTGGCGTGCGCAACCCTTGGCACGTACGCGACTCTTGCCATATGTGTGATTCTCACGCACACAACCCTTGGTACGCGCGAGGGCCCGCGGTACTGTCATGTGCTTCCTCGGCATGCGAGGGGTGCGAGTCTGTGATGTCGGCTCGATTAAGCGCACGCCCAGTGGCATACTGATTCATGGCATGCACCTGTTTAGGCATGCACAAGACTAGTTCAGCCTCGCGTCGCTTTTTCTTAGGTTGCGTTATTAATATTTTCATCATTTACAAAACGCACCAGGGATGCACGCACGTGCCGGGATGCTCGCGCGCTCCTAGACATGCATGCTCTTGGACATGTGCGTGCCGAGGATGCGCTCACTTGGGAGGTGCATGCCTCGATGCGCGCTCTTCAGCACCCAAGCGTGATCTCCTAAACGCGCGCCCTAAGTAGGCTCCTGGGTGCGATCTCCTAGGTGTGCGCATCTGGCGCTCATGTTTCAGCTGATTGATCTATTTTTTTAGTCTCTACATCTTGTTAATATCGACTTAAGAGGAAAAACCTAAAAGAATTTGATCGATTTTGAAAAAAAATTGATGCCCCCATAACCTTTCAACCCTTGTTCAAAGCTGTCGTGTCTCGCAAACTCTAATTTACTTTACAAAACTGCTGATCATTCTTAAACCCTCAACCAACATTACGTTCTTGAATATTTCAGCTTCTTCCTCCCTGGTCAAGTCTGTCACTTCATATCCACTCTCAAAATTCTCAAAGTCTTCCTCTCATCTAGGGTTTCCAGTTCATACACACCAGCTACTTCCAATTTCTCCAGCAGGATGGCCTTCACTGCCATTCTACTATAGCAGGATTGTGAATACCAATGTTACTCTTAGATACCATGATCCCGATTGAACCAATAAAGACTCAAGATATTTAGTAAATTAGTAAAATGGTCAGGCTGCATTACCCATCATACTTTGGAAGAATCATAACCTGACTGAATTGGTAAATAGACTAGCTTCTGGGTTAGGCAAAATATCGTGTTGTATAAGCCTCAATATGGCTTGAATCTGATCCATTGTTACTACTATAGTGCGTTATCATGAACAGAAAGCCAGGTGTTATATTCCGGATAATGATGCATAAACTTCCAGCCTCTTGTAAATGCCGCAGGGTCCATAATAGTGGCACTGAAGGCATTCCACAACCACTTATTCAGGAGTTTTACTAACTCATTTTTATGCACTGTCAAACCAAAACTATTACATCAATGAACATTTAGTTTTTGCACAGTATGCATTAAAAAAATTAAAAACAATTTCTGTAGGACCTATTTTGTGTGCCAATGCAAGCTTTTATTCTTATCCTTAAACAACTAGTCACCAATAAAATATGCACTCAAAAATATTTCCATAATCCAAATAACCTTTTGATGAACTTAATATTCAAATGAAACATAATGCAGTCAGGAATTTGGTTAAATTAAGGGCAAATGAAGCTTTTTGTGAAAAATTGACCTGTTCGAATGCAGGAAAAGATATCCACTCAGGATAATTGTCACCACACAGTTTCTTCAGATCATCTCGGTTAAGAGATCCTAGAAGTTTTATATCAACAGCCTGCGAAAGAATAGAGAGGTAATCAACCATCACATGAAAATCTTAAATAAAGAATTACCAGTGACAACCATTTGGGAGTAATGGATGCCTAACAAAAGAGCAGTTGATTCACTATTTCAACCAATTAAAATATAGCAATTTTGATGTCAAGGTTTAGCAACTATCATAGAGGGTATAAGAAAAGACAGTCATCATGCTCCACAATACTTTAGTCCTAGACATCTTTTATTTCACACTAGAGTAAGAAGCAAGGCCTTAGACCAAGTAGATACAAAATAAATGGTTTTAGGATCAAACGTTTCAAGGTTAATTTTCATCTCATGATATACACATTATATCTGGTGTACATGCACCATAGGGATGAAGATCAACTTATTCAGGCCGATGGACACTCACATGGTGGGTAGGGTAATTTTTTTAACTGCCGCAAGATAAAATTCTCTCCTATGAAAACACTTTCCTGTTTTGTCGTATGTGTGTTCTAAGGTGGTGATTAGTAACACGAGGTCTGGAGAATAATTACTAGAAAATATCCATCATGATAATTATCTAGAGCACCACAAGATTCAACTTGCAAGTTAAGGACTTAGGAAAATATATTGACATTGGAGTTACTACAAGTCTGAAACCAGAGTGTGCTCGTCGCGCTAAAGGGCAATGGGGACCAGTGGGCTGTTTGTCCAGGTACATAAGACTGCCTACTAGATGCCTAATTAACACACCATTTCACGAAATAGTGTTTATGTAGGCTCTGATAAACCACAAGCAATTCTGACGTAAAACACCTATGCCTAGTCCAACCTGCTATGAGTGACACATTGAAGTCTCCTAACCTTTGCGCATAAAGACTATCATTAGTTTATACTCTATATCTATTAGGACAGAAAGTGTAGGTTACTTTCAGGCAAATTTTGTCCAGACTCATTTTGATTTGAGATCTTCTTCAGATTACCTCACTTCAATCTACTTCGTTTTATGTCGGGTTTGTCCACAGTCAATGGATGAATCAGTATAGACTGGTCTGAAAACTTGTTGAGGAGATCTACATTTTTCATTCAGTTATTTATTTACTTATCATGCTATTCATTCCTACTAATTAATTTATTTGCAACCATTCTCACTTTCTCGCCTCCCCACTATTTGATGTCATCCTCTTCCGTAAAGTTGGTTGCTTGCAAGAACACAAGGGAACCTAATACCATAATTCCTAACAAAGCAAGCTTCCACGCCATAGAATCCTCGGTGGTTTAGCAACTCAAGAAATTAAAGAAAAAGAAAAAAAAAATTAAGCTTTCAGTTGCCCCCACTTAATTCAACTCAATTAATCAGTACAATTCACTAAATTCGCAAGAACTAAATTGGAGAAGAAAAGAAAAATCAGAGTAGAGATGAATCAGACCTTGGAGACGCGCCTGGTGCTCCGATGCCTCATCATGCGGCTCCACCCAGCGATGAGGGCAATCCCAACTAGCGCCCCCATCACCATCCCCGAGATCAACCCCATCGCTCTTTCTTTAACAAAAAAAAAATTAAAAACCCTAGCGCTAGATCTCTACACAAAATTTGACTCCTAAATTTGCAATCTCGTTGGGTTCGATCGATGATGCCAATGAAAACGAAGCAGTGACGGAATAGAAACGTAAGCGGCGGGGTGGGGCTTTATTAGGCAGAAGGGTGGGACCACCGACGCAAGAGTCTCGGGCACAAAATGGCTGCGTCTTATCGAGAGTGTGTGGGTAATAAATAATAATGGAGGATAAGCAGGCGGGGATCAAGGATGAGAGAGAGAGAGAGAGAGAGAGAGACTGAGACAGGGCGACGAAAATAAAGAGGGTTAATAATGACGTTCATATATCTATGGTAACGGACGATTTTGCGGGAAATTCTAAATGGCACCACATTTTATTTGTGAGCACCACATAGTATATATAGTATATTGTAAGGTGATTTACAACATAGGGGAAAATGGTGCTCACTAGAATAATATGGTGCGCGTTTGGAATTTCCCCGATTTTGCTAGCTATTACGTTTCTTTTGCCTTGCTGGAATTCATGGTTTTATACCTTTCTTGAGGAGTTAATAATATCCGTGTTGTGTTTGCCTAATAAGCGGTGAAAATATTTAAGCAGTTTTATTTCCCTGTTTATGTGGAGACATTTTCCGGGAATTTCTAAAGAAACACACCATTTTTCTTAGTGAGCCCACTTTCCAATTTTGGTTATATAACAAATTTGCCATCGAAATTTTTGAAAACTAATGTCATTGTTTTCAACCTCCATCTCATTTCTGTCATGTTAGATCCCGGACGGTATCATATACTATCAGGTTAAATCATGAACAACATAGTTCCGTTAGGAATTAAATCCTAACGGTATACATATAGTCTAGGGGTAGCAGTTCGGATAGAGTATACTCTAGACTGTCAATTCAGACAGAGAATTTTTTTAAGTTTTAGAATTTCGACCTTACTATTCTGGGTGTACACCCCGGACAATATTAACTCTGTCCAGACTATCAACTCGGATAAAGAGGTTTTTTAAACTTTGGAATTTTGACCTCATTGTCCGGGATGTACACTCAGACAGTGTTAATACTGTTTGCATGTGCACCCCAGACAGGCAATTTATTTATCTTAGCTGTTGCACATGATAGTGTTATTTTCATGAGGGATTTCTCCTAAAACAAAATCTGACAAAGTGATTATTTTAAGATGAATATAATACATAAAAACTATAATTACAACATCATTAAAGCAAAATACAAATTGGAACGATAATGTGAATTTAAACTTTACTTATAACATCATTAAATAAAACAAAGATCTGAACGACAATATGAATTCAAGTTATAATTACAAACAACATTAAAACAAGACACTTATACAAATTATCATTCCATATCAAAATTTTCGACCAATATAATCTAAAAATAACATATTCTTTAAGTATAGACCCTTCAAATTACAACTCTAATACTAAAAGAAAAGGATCTAATGCCTTCATTTCTTTGGGTCATTGGAGAAGCCATAACGATCATGGCTAATTTCTTAAGACTCTTCCGTTACAAGGGACTTTGTTAACATTGATATCTTAACCCCTGTAAGTGGATAAGTATAAATATTTAGCACACAAGTGGTAAATAAGATAAATAAGTCAACAGATCTTCATGGATCATACTGATCTTAAAAGGTACTTATACTCCGGAGTTAGACCCATTCTCTATTCAAAATAGCCTTGAGAACCTTCTGCGATCTACTGTAAGTGTCATTCTCATTCGTGGATGCAATTACATATTACACTAATTTCTACTTCAATCCTTCTCTGTTTGCTAATGGCTACAATTACTAATGGCTAAAGGACCACCCAAAATTTGTTGCATTAACAAATAGCACACATCCAACTTTCACAATCAATAAACAATATGCTATTTCTACAATCTTATTTTATTCCAAAAATAAAACTTTCTTCTATTTTTCCTTCCAGAGCAGGCACAACAAAAATTTAAAATGAGGAGAGAGAGAGAGAGATTGGCCTGCTAACGGTATAATTTCAAAAACAAAAAACAAACGTTTTCCTTGAAGAAAACAATTAATTATAATTATTAGGGAAACAAAGGAAAAGGAGTAAATAAAAAAAAGTAGTTTTTTAAGCTCACAACAACAAAAAGATTATATAACTTTAAAATAAAAGAAAAAAATTCAAAAAAAAAAAGAAAAGAAAGAAAACTTCAACATCAACAACTTCCAGTGAAACAAATCACCAATCTAATCGAACAAAATTTAGTAGAATTCAAACCTGAGAATTGTTCCTTGTGGTATCTAAATCTCCACAACGATCAAGAGCCAATCAATTCTCACAAAAACCCTAGCTCAAACTGTTGAAACCCTATCCCTAGAACCCTAATCCCCCTATCCCTAGAACCCTAATCCCCATCCTCCACAAAACAAGTAGAAGAAATAGAACGAGAGACATTGAAGAAGGAGAAGAAGAGGGGGTGGTCAGTAGCGGAGCAGAGGGACATTTTAGGTTGTGAGTGAGAGGAGTTAGAGATGGGCTCTTTGGGGATAAGTGATGTGCTCTGTAGGAAAATTTCTCTCTTTTCAAAAGCAAGATTATGCTCACTAGGAAAAATGGTATGATATTTTAGAAACTCTCCTTTTTCAGTAGGAGCTACTCCTCAACTACTCTATGCTTTTATTTATATTATAATAAAGGCACATCCCAATTTTCCAAGAGCACACACTTTGAATTTTGAAAACAATATATTTTTTTTCTGAGAATATATCTTTTTTTTCTTAAAAATATACTTCTCATCTCCTATCCTCTCTCCTCTTCCTCTTCCATCTCTACCCTTTGTGAACCAACCATCCCCCTCATCCTCCTCTTCTCCCACCTTTCTTCCTCCCACCCTCTTCCCCATCTCCTTCCTTTTGTGAATCAACCACCTCCTCCTCCTTCATCACTCTCCATCCTTCTCCTTCTCCTCCTCCAACCATCTTCCCTTTATGCAAACCAACCATCCCCCGTCCTCCTACTCCTCCTCGCCACCTTGTCCTCCAATTATTTCTCTTCCTCTATTCCTCCCTCCCTCCTCTCCCTCCTCATCCGCCATATCTAACCACCGTTGTTTCCCCCTCCCGGCCACACCCTTCTCCTCTTTCCCCTTTCCTCCAATCACAGCTCCTAATCCAAATCCTAATTTTAATCTCTTTGAACTAAAATTAAGAGAGACAAGTTTATTCAAAATTAAAGAAACAACAAATTTATAGTATATTTAGAAGAAAGTGAACTTGGAAAATTTGTTGTGCGCCTTTATGAATACCATTCAAAAATGACTGGTCCAAATCTAGAAGATTAAATACCCATTAAATAAATAGGTTTGTAAAAATGCTCAAGCTCATAAAAATCCATCTAAAAATAATTCAATCCCACCGCAACACCCAAATATCATAAGCCTTCCACATGATATCTCGAAGGCTACTATTTTAATTCAGCCACAACTCCATCTTCTCTAATTCAAGATTTCCTGTTTGCATATAAAAGGAAATCTCAAGACTTTTAAATCTATAGAGATGGTAACTAATTACCGACCTAAGAAACTATAAATATATCTCCCTTTGGAGGAGAAATGTTAGTTCCTATTCATCTGATCTGTAAGTTTTGAGAGATTCTAATCAGATATAAGAGAGTTTTATTCGTGAAATTTTATATTCAACGGTTAATATAAAGGTCATATTAATCCATTGACGTTCCTCCGAGGATGTAGGTTTGGCATGCTACCATGTCGAATCTCATTATGTTTGTGTGTATCTTCTTCTTTGTTCCTCTTATTTTACAGCTAACCAGTTTCTTTATAGGTTATGCTTTCCTTATATCTCCATTGACTTAAGTTTGCCTCAAGCCAAATTTTCTATTTTGATTCTTGAATTGCTTGAATGTTTTCATCATTAATTTTGGATCAATAATTATCGTTTGTCGGCGAAAAATTTCGGAAAAGCAAAGCAGATCCACGAGTTCAGAGACAGAAGCCCGCAACTCATCAGGTCTGCGAATCTAAGAAACTGAAATCCGCGAATCTAAGAAACTGAGGTCCGCGAACCTAAAAAACTAAGGTCCGCGATCCAGGCGACGGAACAGGTTCGCGAATCTAAAACTGAGATTCGCGACACTACCCATAGCTTTCGGGTGGGGGTTTAATACAAAGTCACCCGACCCGAACAGAAGAATTGCCACCTCGGATCATGGGAATAACTGCCAAACGAATGCAGCGGCGTTACTTCGATTGTGGAAATAACTACCCAACGAATATGACGGCACTTTTCGAGTAGTGGGAGCTAACGGTCGAGCAAATATGGCGGGATGTTACCCCAAGCCCCTATAAAAGGCGGGAAGCGAAAGGGATACATACAGACAGAGACGGACGTCTTCTCCCAAAAGTTACCCCTTGTGATCAAGAGTAAAGAGCCCCTTTTTTTTTTCCTTTTAGCCAACTAGAGAGATTGTACGGAGTGTCAACGGAGAGCAGGATCGTCCTCCATTGCTACCTACAAACCCAGTTTTAAACAAAGAAGAAAATCTATCTTCCTCATCTTCTGTAAATGGGAAACCGTCCGATTGTAACCCTTTTATTGAAAATACTTCGATATAAAGAGCGTGTAACTTTCATGGCGAACAAAAGATTGGCGACTCTGCTGGGGACTACCATCACCTCCGGTGACTTGGTGGTGACTCAATCCGACAATATTCCAGTTGGTAGTATGGTCGACTCGCTCACCATTTACGTCGACCAGGAAAGGTACGAAGAATTTCTTTCTTCAGGCTCTAAGAGCTCTACTTCCCTAAGGGGATATCATAAAAACTCCAAGGGGTCAATCCCCAAAGAGATGGCAATAGCCCAGTTGAGGTAATCAACGAACCAAGATAGTTCGAAATCCCCTTCCTTAACAACGGGTTCTCTGTCAGTTCCGATAAAGACTCTTGATCTCTCAAGCAAAGTGGACCAAGGTCCCCGCTTCAACAAGGGAAAGCGACCACCGCCCGCTCCACAAAGTTGTCATGCAGAGAAGGAGGTTCCTTCCACTCGTACGACGAAAAGAAACCTGAGGAGAAGCAAAGCTCGTGCTCTTCACAGGAACGCGCAACAAAAGGAAACTGTCAACTCATCTCGGCAGAAACCTACGATCCAAATATGGAAGCCTAAGGGCGAGGTTGGTCAAGATGCAGAAGGACTCATTCATGTTTCCTACAGGAAACAGAATGAACTCATCAAAGCTGTCCATAATCAATGCGGAGCATACATTCGCGTCCCAAGGGGAAAATCTGAAGAAACTCGCGAACCTCAAATTCACAGAAAGTGCATGCCTATTCGCGAAGCTGAAACTCCACCATCCCTGAAGTTATCTCTCACAAATGAGCCCGTCACAAAGGACTCCGGTGCAAGAGATCTTAGGAAACTTCTAAACAGAAGAAGAGAAGAACCCCATGTATCTCAATGCCACTGTGAACGACTGATCAATGCAGTACTGTCTCACTGTCGTTGTTCAACTCATGCCCGATCCTCTGTGTATTGTCGGTTGTCGTCTCCGTCAACATCGTCATCCCAACTGGCAAAAAGGAGACGACATGGGCTCGAGTTTTCTGAGCCAGAATATCCCGCGATGACCTCCAACATGATAAGTGTTGGAGAAAAGAAGAAGAAAAAGAAGTCGAAGAAAATCTCCGAAGAAGAAGCTTCTGACCCAGAGCTCTCTTCGAGTTCGAAAGACCCATCCAACGAGAGCGAGGAGTTTTTCGGCACACTCGACTCAAAAGTGGGGTGGCGATCCCTATGAATTATAGATAGATCGCGGGAATCTCATCTGATGAAGATGATATAGCCAAGTCTGTTATGGCTGAATCACAGACGTCTGATTCATTCTTAGAAGACTCCGTCTTTGCATATATGACGCAGAACAATATCCCAGAAGAGTTCATGCGGAGAATGGAGGAGTAAGACAGACATATCCAGCAACAGCAGAACGCCATCAGTGAGCTTAAAGATATGCTACACGTTCTGATGGAGTTAGAAAAAGCTAAACTGAAGAATGCAGGAAAGAAGACCGAAGAAAAAGGTCATGGTCCTCATAACAATTGAGAAGAAGAAGATCATAAAGATGATGACAACCGCTCCAAGCATCAGGAGGGAAATGCAAATACTGTCTGGATGGAGAGCTTCCAGAACCAACTGAATGCCCTCATGCATAAGGGCGACCTACAAGAACTGGGTGTAGTAAGGCCATATCCCATGGAGTGGGAAACAGTGCCGTTCCCAGAAAACTACAAACTATTGAAACTCAAATCTTTTGATGGTAGAGGATTGTCAAACCAACACCTCTACTATTTTAAGTCGCAGATAGGGCATTTATCCAGAAATGACCCTATTATTACAAAAATATTTGTTAGTACCTTAACCGGGCTAGCTTTTGAATGGTTCCGGAGATTAGAACCGGGAACCATCAATTCCTGGAGCAACATGGAGAAAGCCTTTCTCACTAGATTCTATGAAGATGATATGGAGGTATCAATGTCGGCGCTTCTAGCCGCTAAACAAAAGAAAGGAGAGTCAGTTCGGGACTTCATCAAAAGGTTTCGGAACGATTCTCTCAGATGTCCGCATGGGATGCCAGAAAAGACCTGATAGAAACCTGTCGACATAATTTATCGACCAAGATTTTAGCCAGGATGGGGGCGGTGAAGTCCTCAACTTGGAAGGATCTCGTCCTACAAGCTTGCGCAAAGGCTTGAAGAAGAAGGAAGCGAGGAGAAACAGAAACGAAGTGGTGATAACAGCTATAAGTCCTGACCCCGAGAATATAAGGGGAAGGAAACGATGGTCACTGATGCGTCACAACCCACAAAGACTCCCCCGAAACTTCATCCTCAGGCGCGAGTGCTACAAAAGCAATACTCCTTTAAGGATGAGCATACGAAGATTATCTTCAATCTCCTCATGAATAAGAAGATGCTGAAGTTGCCAGAGTCTAAACATCCAGAGGAAGCTGGAAAAGTTAATGATCATAACTACTGTGTCTACCATAGAATCATTAACCACCCTACCCAAAACTGCTACATCCTTAAAAATAAAATTCAAGCCTTAGTGGATGCTAATGTCATCAAGCTTCAAGAGCACCAGATGAAGGTGACTGCGAATATGGTGACCGTCAAGTTCAGTAAAGCGCCCCACTGGATAAAGTCAACAGTTCAAGATGGAGTGCAGCCCATCCATAAAGGCACGATGCAAGTCGTAAATTTTGATCCACACCAACAGCAAAAGAAAGGACTATTCCCCTTTGAAACTGACAGGGGGGAGATACTATGGGTACATCCTGATCTCCTAAATGATGAACAATGGAGTTCTAGTTCATCTGGGAAGAAGCGAAGAGAGGGTCTTCACCTCTAATGTCATTTCCGTAATTCCCGAGGATGATGAGATCATTCCTGCTCTAACCGATTCGGAAAAAGAAATCGAAGATTCCTTGATCGTCGATGCAGACCCTCCCTCCGCGGAGACCCATTCGGGAAAAGATTACTTAAATAATTACAACCAAACAACAGGTTCTCAACCATCTCTAGAGAAATTCAAGCACAAAGAGCTGAAGTTTGACAAAGTTCTAAGGAAAAAGGGAAAAGAACTTGCGGAAGACTCGCGAAAGTCATTCCAATTCGACATCTTAACACAGTTGGCTAATATCCCTGCAAGGATAACCTTGTACGAGCTCTTGAAACTCTCCAAATCTACTAGGAAAGTTTTAAGAGAGGCTCTGCAAGATTCGGAAGTATTCTTGGTACAAATACCAGAGACGATCGAAGAAGGAGAGTCTCTTTGCGCGACATGTCACCAGATCTCTGGTAAAAATATCCCTTGCATCACTTTCTCTCCGGAAGATATGCAAGTCAGGAGTAATAAGTATCATTGCCCTTTGTATTACAAGGGATACATAGGGTCTACGGAGATTGATCGTATTCAAGTTGATCCAGGCTCGGCCTTGAGCATCATGCCATGAAGGATGCTGCGATATCTTGGAGTACCGATGAACCGATTAGCCGCAACCAACACTACTATCTTCGGGTTCAATGCTAACGGTAGTAGACCCCTGGGTAAAATAAAGATCAAGTGTCAAATCGGTGACCTGAAGACGGAAGTCACGTGTTACGTGATAGATGTGGACACATCATACAATCTGCTATTGGAGAGACCTTGGATCCATAGCAATCTAATCGTGCCCTCCATGTTACACCAATGCATGAAGTATGTCGACGAAAACGCGAACGTGAAGACGCTCATTGCTGAAAAACAACCCTTTAAAGGAGTTGAAAACTACTTTACTGACGCGTTGCTGTATCAAGATCCGTTTGGCGTTACAGATCGGCCCGTTCAAGATGACTCTGATAGTGGCGAAGAGGCTGATACAGAATTAGGATCCGAAGATTCAGAATCTGAGGATGTAATTTGGGATGGTGAGCCTATTGTGATAAACCGGCAGGGGGTTGGGCTGCATCACCACTTTCGAGGCCTCCTCAAGCGACAAGGCTGAGGAAAGACAGTGCGATCATTCGTCAGAATCATCATGCTTGGATTCAGATGTCAGCACAGGTGTGATTTTTCACGAGGTATCCACGAACATGGCTTCCGCGATCCACGAAGACAAAGATTTGAAGGAAACCTCACCAGTAAGAGACGACCCTTCGAACAAGTATCTTAATATGAAGTGGGAGATTCAGTTTGAACAGCGGAAGCCCCCAATGAAGATAAAGTGATCCAAATCAATATGGGAGATGAAAAGAATTCTAAACCCATATTTATAAGTGAGAACCTATCCTTGGAAGAAAGGAAAGAATTGATATCCCTCGTCCACGACTACATCGATATTTTCGCTTGGAGTTATGAGGAGATGCCAGGGTTGGATCCAAGCGTGGCGGTTCACAAATTGAAGATCCGACCAGAAGCTAAGCCAGTAAAGCAGCAACAACGAAGATTCCGCTCAGAGATCATGGAAGCTATAGAAGCTGAAATCAAAAAGTTAATCGCGTCAGGCTTTATTCGCGAGGAACAGCACCCTGATTGGGTCGCAAATATAGTTCCCGTGACCAAGAAAAATGGAAAAATCCGAGTCTGTATAGACTTTAGGGATTTGAATGAGGCTTGCCCCAAAGACGAATTTCCATTACCCATCACTGATATCATGATAGATAATACTTGTGGGTATGAGCGCATGACGTTCATGGATGGATTCTCGGGATATAATCAAATAAAGATGTATCTCGAAGATGAGAAGTATACGTCCTTCAGGACACCACTCGGAGTATACTGCTATACGTCATGCCATTTGGCCTAAAGAATGCAGGTGCTACGTATCAACGCGCCATGTATGCAATTTTCCAGGAGCACATCCGGAAAACAGTGGAGTGCTACATATATGACCTAGCAATTAAAAGCAGAAATAAAGAATATCACTTGAAAGATTTAAAGACAGTGTTTGACCTCATGAGGAAGTACCAGCTCAAGATGAATCCAGCTAAATCTTTCCTGGGGGTCTCTAGTGGGAAATTCCTTGGCTTTGTCGTAACTTCGAAGGGAATACATCTTGATCCAGATAAACTCAAAGCTATCCAAGACATGCCACCTCCCCGTAACCTCAAAGAGTTAAGAGGATTACAAGGCAGGCTGGCGTACATTCGCAGATTTATATCAAATTTATTTGGTAAATGTCAACCTTTCATCAGATTGATGAGGAAAGGAGTGTCGTTCATCTGAGATGACGCATGCCAAAAGGCTTTTGAAGAGATCAAACAATATCTCACGAAGCCACCAGTGCTCGTGTTCCCAGTTTCGGGAAGGCCCTTCCAGTTATATGTAAGGACTATGGACCATTCATTGGGCACTTTGCTAGTACAGAAGACTGAGTCAGGCCACGAGCAAGCCATTTACTACCTCAGCAGAATGATGATCGGGGCGGAACACCGGTATAATCCCGCGGAAAAAGAATGTCTAGCACTGGTGTTCGCAATACAGAAAATGCGACACTACTTAGTTGGACAAACTATCCACGTTGTATCGAGAGTTAACCCTCTGAGAATATTAATGACTAAACCCGGGTCATTAAATTCAAGACTATCCAATTGGGCTATTTTGCTATCACAATATGATATGCACTTTGTCCCACAGAAGTCTATCAAAGGACAGGCCGTGGTCGACTTCTTGGCCGAACATCCAGTCCCGGCATCCTCGAGGTTATATGAACAAATCCCAGGAGAGTTGGAGAAACGAGATTTAATTCCAGAAAAGGATGGTTCGAGAAGGTCTTCCGGATCAAATACGGTTTCGAAAGGTGTATGGCAACTTTTATTTGATGGTGCCTCCTGAATGGGATTCAAAGGAAAGACAACAGCGGGGGTGGGAGTTGTTCTCGTCTCTCCTCGCAACCACATCATTCCTCAAGCTTACTCATTGACAAGCTCGTGCTCCAACAACGTCGCGGAATACAATGCCCTCCTAATCGGCTTAAGAATAGCCAAACAACTGGGGGTCAAATATTTGGAGGCGTATAGGGACTCTCAACTCGTTGTAAACCAAATAAAAGGGGAGTACAAAGTCAAACATGAAGACCTCCTGCCGTATTATCATGCGGTGATCAAGGTCGCTAACGGTTTCGCTGGTTTCTATATCAGCCACATAAAGCGCCACCTCAATAGTTATGCAGATTCGCTAGCTTCCTTGGCTGCTACATTAGCCTTACCCAAGCATGCTAAAAGGCAAATTATAGTAAGTAGCAAGGAATTGTTCTGTTTAAAGGATGAGCTCAAAGAAGAAGCGAAAAAGCCACAAGAAAACGAAGCTGACGCTTGCGCGTCTAGCCTAGAGCCAAGGGATTGGCGTTTTCCTTATATAGACTATGTCCTTTACGGGATATTACCCGAAAGTTCAAAAGAAGCCAAAGTCATTCAGAGGAGGGTCATCCAGTTTTACTACTACGCGGAACGCCAGACGTTGTACAGAAAATCCTACGATGGAGTTTTACTTCGCTGTCTTTCCAACAGCGAAGCTCAAAAAGTACTCGAAGAAGCTCACGCTGGCATCTGCGGAGCACATCAGCCAGGACCGAAACTCTGGAATAGAATCCGAAGGATGGGTTATTATTCACCTAAGATGATGATAGAAGCAGTCAACTACGCCAAGAAGTGTAGGGCCTGCCAAATACATGCAGACTTTATACATCAAGTTCCAGAATATCTCCACCCGACGGCTACATCATAGCCGTTTGAGCAATGGGGTGTGGATATCATAGGACCAATTTCTCCGCCATCAACGAGAGGACACCAGTTCATTTTGGCCATAACTGATTACTTTTCAAAGTGGACTGAGGCCATCTTCCTGACTGAAGTAAAGTCATCAGATGTTATCAAGTTCATCAAGCACCATGTGCTTTATCGCTTCAGGGTGCCTAGAAGAATAATTCACGACAACGAACCTCAGTTCGTAAGCCAAGTGTACTCTAGATTCTGCAACAAATACAGGATCGAAGATGTGGCTTCGTCGCCATACTATCCTGCAGCCAATAGTCTAGAGAAGCCTTCAATAAGACCATTATAAAACTTCTTAAGAAGTTTGTATCATCCAATCAACGAGATTGGGACGAAAGCTCGGAGAGTGTCCGTGGGCATACCGAACCACAGTTCGAACTCCCACCAATGTCACTCCGTTCTCCTTGGTATATGGATCAGAAGTGGTCTTTCCTTTGGAGATCCAAATTCCTTCATTACAAGTCGTGTTAACAATAAGGATGACAGAAGAAGAAAAGTATTAGTAAAGACTCCAAGAGTTAGAAGCCTTTGATGATAAACGCTTAGAAGCTCAACAGAGTATCGAGCTATACCAGGCGTGGATCTCCAGAACCTTTAACAAAAAGGCTAAACGAAGGACTTTTAAAAAGGTGATCTGGTCCTGTCAGTTAGAAGACCAATCATAACAAGCCAGAAACCTAGGAAAAAGTTCCAGCCAAAGTGGGAGGGACCCTTCGTCATTGATACGGTCTACTCCAACGGGGCGTATCGGTTGACAAAGCCTAATGGTGATACGGTCCTAATGCCAATCAACGGCAAGTTCTTGAAGAAGTATTATCTTTAGCAAAATTGTAGAACACCAGTTATAATACGGTCTGGACAGTTCTATGCTTCATGAGCAAATAGTTTCTCTGTAATCAGAACTTCGTTAACGAAAGTTCTTGGCTTCGGACTAAAAAGCCTTTAGTTTGCGAATCAGATTTTCCTTTTTCCAAAATTGTCAAGTTAAAAATTACCTCTGGCGAATCAGATTTTTCTTTTTCCAAAATTTGCCAAGTTAAAAATTACCTCTGGCGAACCAGATTTCTTCATACCAAATTTGCCAAGTTAAAAATTACATTTGGCGAATCAGATTTTCCTTTTTTCAAAATTTGCCAAGTTAAAAATTACCTCTGGCGAACCAGATTTCTTCATACCAAATTTGCCAAGTTAAAGATTACCTCTGGCAAACCAGATTTCCTTTTATCAAATTTGCTAAGTTAAAAATTATCTCTGGCGAACCAGATTTCTTCATATCAAATTTGCCAAGTTAAAAGATTACCTCTGGTAAACTAGATTTCCTTTTTAAAAATTTGCCAAGTTAAATATTACCTCTGGCGAACTAGATTTTTTTTTTTTTGCCCATCAAATTTGCCAAGTCGATAACACATTTGGCGAATCAAGTTTATCAACAAGAAAGTTCTTTCATTCATAGTAGCTTTGGGTACTTAAAAATTGTGATTCATTTCGAAATTATCAAGTTAACAGTTATCTCTGATAATCAACATCAGAATCATGTTTCAGGTACTCTCAGTTACGTAGAAAGAAAAGAACTTCTTTATTCATCATCAGAATAAAATTACAGAGAATTCTCTGAGTGCTATACAGCCAATAAGAGTAAATACAAATCAAGAAAAAAAAAAGGAAACTTGCTTCTGTAACTGTCTCTTTCGGTATGGTTCAGATCAAAAAGTTTGCTTCTGCAGGCCCTTCTTATGGGATGACAGACTTACTTCTGTAACCGCCTCTTTCGGCATGGCTCAGATCAAGAAGTTTGCTCCCTAGCCTCCACTTTCAATTTGCTCTTGTAGCCTCCTCTTTTTAGGATGGCTTAAAAAGCATAATCTTGTTTCTTCTTTCCGACCACAATCAGGGACCTCCTGGTTGGTTCTCCCAAGGATGATACCAGTAAATTGATTAGTTCAAAACTGGGCATACCGAATGCAAACCCCAGCTCTATAGCTGTCGGGTTGCGCAAATTCAAGGTCCTGGCCATTAGTATCCCAACCTTGTGGGATACTAGGAAAGAAGAAAAACAATACCCCAGACCCGAAATCTTTTCTCTCATGAAAAATACACGAGACCTTCCAAGCCCCTTGAGGCATTGGAAGCAATTACGAGCTCATTGAGTCTGGGTCATTGTTAAGGAGAATGACTACGGTTATCTCCTGCAGCCGAAACAAATCCTTGTTAAAAAAAGGAAAAAGAAGGAAGAGGAGGGTATGAATCAGAAAAAGAGGTATACCTTAATTAAAAAAAATGACTACGGTCAGAAGGACCTTATCGGTGAGACACCCCGCTGGATTGATACAGTCTGGAGGTCTTGTGACATGCCAACTCTTATCCATCACTTCTGTTGAAGAAGAAGAAAACATGGCCGCGCTGGTGGATCTACTACAAAAGAGGGAAAGAGTAGAGAGTCAAGAAAAAATTTTCTCATGGCTGAATGATCTTTCATTGAAGAGAGCATGTGCCTTACATAGGTGAGCTGCTGACTGTGACCTCCAGTTTAGAAGAGATACGACCGAGATCTTCGGTCAAGATTTTCAGTTCAGATCTCAACAGAATTTATTGTTGTTGCATCTGACGCTTAGATATCGCAACCCGGAGATCTCATCATTAATAAAGACATGCAACGCTTGGAATTCCACGACTAAACGGCTGCATCCCATGACTCGCGGAAGTCTCTACAAATTCTAAAAAATCTACGGTCTATTCCGCGAACTTCCAAACGAAGCATCGCGGATCAGAGTTCCGGAACCCGGGTCGCAAGTCAGATATGGATAGTGTAAATCCGTGAACCTCTAAAACTCACGTGACTTAAGAAAGTCGTGTAACAGATATACAGATACCAGAGTTTTATGATGATTCGCGAACTTCAGACAAAAGATGGCAAGTTCGTTACAAATCTTTGAAGAATAACTGCAGAATCATACCTCGGAAGGCCGAAATGAGGTTCTCCATAAACAAAAAAAAGGGGAACCTAAAAACAGTGTACACAATAGCTTTACAATTCAATAGTTCAAAAAGGCCTTTATTTTCTCGTCTGCATCGTCAATGTCTTGTTGAAGGGTTTCATAAGCTTGAACAGCGACCTGACGACGTAATTCCTCGTCACTGGCCATAATGTTCTGCTCTGTAGCAGCCTCCAGTGTAGCTAATTCAGTCTGTATCGCTTGGAGATCTCTGGTTGTATTGTCCTGCTGGCGCGATAAGTCGACGAGGTTCCTCATTGATTCATCGCACTCCTTGGTTATTTTGGCCAAGAAAACTTGAGCCTTGGCGATGGTCTCTTGAGCCTTAGTAATAGCTTGGTCATGGCTCTTGACAATCGAAGCAGCCGCCTCCACTTGAAGAACCAGACATTCGCAATTTGATTGACATTGCTCTAAAGAGACCTTGCAAATAGTTGCCTTCTCTTGAATCTCCTTCTGAGACTTAAATTGTTCCTCTTTTAACTTTTGAAAAATAATTTTCATTGTCTCAGATTTATCAGCACTTCTGGCTTTCGACAGAGATTCAGCATGCCTTTGAAGTTGAGCTATCATAAGCCTAAAATGAGTAGCTCTATCCTCCCCACCAATGCTAACGATACCTGTTAGGTAAATGTTGAGAACATTGGCAATCAAAGCAAAAGGAACCCCCTTTAGCATTTTATCGATACAGCGGTCCAGAAAGTGAAGGAAAGTCTCCGGTGTGTCCTTCAGCAAATCACTCTCAAGCATGTCGATCTCTGCATGAGAAGGAGTAATACTGGATGAGGCAGAAGCGGGTTGATCCGCAACAGGAGGAATGACACCTCTGGAGATCTCCGTGGAGCTACTAATCATAGCCTCCTGAACTATAACATCAGTCGGACATGACCAAGGTCGTAGGCATAGCAGCCTCGGGAATCACTGCTTCTGAAGTATCAACCGCGGCAGTAGTGACTTCGGTCGCTCCACCAGCGTCAGCTCCCGTGATGGTATTGTCCGGTGAAGTCACCTTCGCGCCCATGTACTCTAAGTCCGGAGTCAAAACTGGAGCTAGCAAAAAGAAAAGAAGAAAATTGACAGTTAAGTATTACAATATCGTTTGATAAAATAGCATAATTGCTGAAGAAGGAAGATGAAGACCTGAAGGTTGGACGCTGGATTCTCCAAGTCCGTACACTTCAGGACCAAACACTTCAGGCCCGTATACTTTAGTTCGAACCTCATCGCTCAAAAAGACATATTTTCCATGATCTGAAGGAGGAGTAGAAGAGCGGAAACTGTCACTACTGGCGTTATCATCATCGCCCCATTCATCTTGGTCTTCAGAAGGAGCTGCTGCTTTTGGGGGATCCGATGCGCGAGTCTCCCCAATGATTTGCACTTCATCATCGGCAGTGTCTTGAGCAACAAGAGCTATAGAATCCTCTTGTAAGGCCGAAGAAACATTGACTTCAACATTGGCCTGGCCAATAAGAGAGGTAGAATCCTTTTGAATAATGGGAACGGGGTCATTGCAAAGAACAGGTCCTTGACTCCGACGCCTCTTAAAGGAACGGAGGGTTAAAGATGAGTCATTTTCATCCTCCTCAAGTTCCTCAACGAGGGACTCAAAAACCAGAAGGGACGTTGCAGTGCCCGTCCCAGACGGGGTGCTCTGCGAATCAGTTTCCAGCGGAATGGCAGGCAAGTCGCTAAGACGCCTTAGCCTCTTTCGCTTATGTAAAGATTTCTCAGGAGAAGACTGCAGTGGAGAAGAAGTCTACCTCGATGTCGGATCAGGAGAAGCATCAAGGGAGGCAGCCTGAACCGGTGCATCAGTGTCTTCTTCCCTTTGTTCCGATTCATTAGATGTGCTATCCCCCCTGAAGTCCTCCATCCCTGCCACCTTTGTGCTGTCGGCTCTCTTTTTCTGGGCATACCAGGATCTGATCTCCCGCAGACTGGTATGATATATGTTGAAATTCTGAGGAGCAGAGTTAGCATCCGCAAACCATTTACAGAAGCAGAAGCTCATACTTGAGTTCGGGGTCTTGAGCGGAAGATCAAATTTGGCATGAGTTCCACTTGCGATGAAGTGAAACCAAGCTCGAGCTCCCTCAAGAACATTCCCAACAAAGCTTAACTCTCTATTGGGGTTGCCAACATAAAGCTGATCATACCCAAACTGTCGGGCAAAACGACTTGGGTAGTAAGGTTCTATATAGCAGAGGTTTCCCAAATGGAGGACCAAATGTCCTAGGCGGATGTTTATCAACCACCAGAAACATCCCGAGGATAGGGTGGTAAATTTATCAGCGCAAGCAGTGTTCATGAATTCTTTCCCGTATCCAGCATTCGGAAAGTATGGGAAACATCTGAACAACTCAAAAGTTGAGAAATGACGAAGGGTTTTGCGGATCGCGTCCATATAGCCTCCCTTCCACTGTGATCTCTCATAGTGCTGCACTTTGGGAGCACTTAAGTCAATCTTCGAGTCTGCAGGACTCATCAAAGTAGGGCAATGTAGAACCAACCAAGCCATCAAATAAGTATAAGGGAGTTCTACATGCGGATTAGGAGTCTTGATGACAGGGTCTTCTTTCTTCCTCGGCTCCTTGTTTACATTGCAGAATTTATCGAATATTCTTCTCAATCCGCTCTGAATACTGCATACCATGGCCGACAACAAACTGAGTCGCCTGCCCAATGCCAGTAGAATAGCTGGATATACAGCCCCAATGGGTATATTTTCCTGCGAAGGAATAACACATTTTTTTAGCCAGACCAGCAAATAACCCGCCAAGAAGGCAGGATCGGACAAAGGCTGGAGGGCCTGATAGTAAAAACTTTCAAAGGACGTCCCAGCTTTGAAAACGTCCTCGTTAGTTTCGACAACATAAGCATCTGTTCCGAAGCTTGCAATTCTTCTCTCAACCTCCTTTTCAAAAACTGGAGGAAGGCGAATGAAGTTTGGATTACTCCTAGAAAAATTAGGCAGGAGATATTGCAGCCACTTCTTCGGCTTCAAACTACGGGTGCCCGATGTATGGGTGTATATATGATAATGGCAGAGCAATTCCCAGTAAGTATCATAAGCCAAAAGATCCTGGGTCTTCAGCAGATGAAGTTCTTCTCCAGTAGGAACGTACTCTTCATACGGGACGTCTCCCATAGGCAAGCCCGAGATCTCATACATCTCATGGAGGGCGAAACCCAACTCGCCTCGAGGGCAAAAGATTGTACAAGTATCAGGATTGTACAATTCTAATAAAGCAAAGAAATGGTATCTACTAGTGGGAATGCCGTGCTGAACAGCCCTGATGGCGCGATACAGCCCCGCATGATCAAGCTGATCTCTAAATGATCGCAGAAAGAAGTCATTCAAGACCGCCCACTCTCCTTTTGAAGAACAGTGAATCCATCCAGGGGGACGAAAATCTTGAACAGGAAACTCTCCTTGTGCATTGGTAAAACGATGCAGGAAAGTCTGCGCAATTATAGGAACCTCGCCTCTGGGGAGATCGTGTTTAAGCAATCCCGGCAGCAATCCGCGAAAGGTCTTCCCAGTACCACGAGGAAAAGCACCTTGAGCATTGAAGTCTCGCAATAGGATACCGTCTTGTGGCCTGTTTATGTGCCAGTCCATTCGCCTGGGCACATAAAGGGACTGAAAGAATAAGAATGGATAAGATCTCTTCATATTGGGGAGAAACAAGTGACGACTTTCAACTTGGCGAAGCCACTTATAATCGTCATCTTCCAAACCACTGTCGGGCATTGAAATATGGCCCCAAACAAAAAGACAGGTTTGAGCAACGGAGACCGATTATCTCCTTCGATAATCTGAAATAATGACATGACCAAATCTGAACTCTTTCTTTCCATCATAGCCGTCAGAATATCCGAAATAATGATCCTTTAGCCAAGGATTCAAGGCGTAATCAACTGCAAAAGACATTCAGATTAAGAGATAAGGAGAAAAAATAAGAAAAGGGACTGCCTTCCGAATTTTTTTTACTTACCTCCGATCAAGGGTTCCTGCTGAACCATTATTGAACTAGAAGTTGCTCGAGAATCTTGACGACCACTGGCAGCAGCATCAAAGGAAGAAGCTTTCTTCGGCATCTTTTACAAAGGGAGAAAATCCTTCGCACAGAGAATCAAAAGCTTGAAGACGAGAAGTCTGAGGAGTCCAAATGAAGAACTCATATTTCAAATTTCTTGAAATAAGGGCAACCTCTCTCGTAAAGTGGAGGTTATATAGCCGGTTACCTTTTCATTTAATGCGGCTCAGAAAAACGCCTCGAATCTGACACCATGGAAAAGCAACCGCCTGCCAGCCTTCCCGCAAAAGTTCGCGACCATAATATAGAGCCGCTTTCTTCTCAAAAAGCGAAGTTCGTGATTCTAATACAGAGCCGCTTTCTTCTCAAAAATGAAGATTCGCGACCCTAATACAGAGCCGCTTTCTTCTCAAAAAGCGAAGATCCGCGACCTTAATGCAGAGTCGCGCCCCTTCCAAAGACAGTTTGCGACCCTAATACAGAGTCGTTTGCCGCTATCAAAATGAAGGCTTGCACCCCTAATACAGAGACGTGTTCCTTCCAAAACAAGAGTTTGCGACCCTAATACAGAGTCGCCTCCTACTCAAAGATGAAGAGTCGCACCCCTAATATAGAGACATGTCCCTTCAAGAGTATGAAGCAGTAGTGACGCTAATACAGAGTCACAGACTTCAAACAAATGCAATGGAAGTTCTAATACAGAAGATTATATCCAAAGTATTCCGAAACTCCTCAAAGAATCACAAGAGTTTTGGAAACTTTGGAGAGGGTTTTGTCGGCGAAAAATTTCGGAAAAGCAAAGCAGATCCACGAATTCAGAGACAGAAGCCCGCAACTCATCAGGTCCGTGAATTTAAGAAACTGAAGTCCACGAATCTAAGAAACTGAGGTCTGCGAACCTAAGAAACTAAGGTCCGCGATCTAGGCGACAGAACAGGTTTGCGAATCTAAAACTGAGATTCGCGACACTACCAATAGCTTTCGGGTGGGGGTTTAATACAAAGTCACCCGACCCGAACAGAAGAATTGCCATCTCGGATCGTGGGAATAACTGCCAAACGAATGCAGCGGCGTTACTTTGATCGTGGGAATAACTACCCAACGAATATGGCGGCACTTCTCGAGTAGTGGGAGCTAACGGTCGAGCAAATATGGCGGGACATTACCCCAAGCCCCCTATAAAAGGCGGGGAGCGAAAGAGATACATACAGACAGAGACGGACGTCTTCTCCCAAAAGTTACCCCTTGTGATCAAGAGTAAAGAGCCCCTTTTTCTTTTCCTTTTAGCCAACTGAAAGAGATTGTACGGAGTGTCAACGGAGAGTAAGATCGTTCTCCATAGTTACCTAGAAATCCAGCTTTAAACAAAGAGGAAAAGCTATCTTTCTCATTTTCTGTAAACGGAAAACCGTCCGATTGTAACCCTTTTATTGAAAATACTTCGATATAAAGATCGTGCAACTTTCATGGCGAACATCGTTGTCTATTGAAAATGCAACTGAACCATAGTTGAAGCATACTCAAAGACTCAGTCTACTCAACTTTGAAATTCTCCTCCCAAGAAGGAGCCTCCCATCCAAAGCAATACTAGTGCTACAAATAACCATGATGATACAAACACCCAGGTGCTAGAGCTGAATTCTAAAAGATAACTTGCCAGCTCATTGACCAGATCGCTATGCTTACTCGAGCACTAATAAGTTGCCAGTCGGATAATGGTGCACAACCATCTCTATCTCCTCACAACTCGCCACTAAGAACTCTTGATATTTGGATGAACAATCTCCACTACATGTCAAACCCACTAGAAAAAGTTAAAAGAAGCAACATGAGGACAATCATCATGAGTCCTCTTCTGCACTAAGAAGAAGGAGAACTGCTCCATCGATATACTCGGATATTGAATCCGAGGATAACAATTTTCTCTGTAGTTCGGTTTGAAAGCATTGATCAAAGTTTAAGATCGTGAACCTTGAAACGTATAATGGGACTACTGATCCCAATATCGTGGTGTCTCTTCTCAAAATTGAACAAAAATCAAATGAAAACCATAAGGAACTATCTCAAGGAATCAACGAGATTAGACTCTAGACAGAGGATTCTTCCTCCATTATGGCCCTAGCAGCCTTGATGAATGACATTCAACACTTAAGAGTTCGAATTTCTGATGCCAAGAGGAAGCTGAATCCCTTCAATGACTTGCTTAACAGGTTTGACAATTATGTCACTGAGGTAGACTCCAAGTGACTGCTTAAGAACTCGCACCAATCCATGACTTCAAAAGACGAGAATTAGGATAAGTTCCAGAAGTGAAGGTGAAGCCCTCCGGGATGCCAAACCAACAACAAGCGGGGAGATTGATGATATGGTCCAAAAGAGAATTTCACTCCTCTTCACATACCTCGTACTCCGATTCTCACCTAAGCTCAGAAGGAAGGACTGCTCCGGACCACATTAAATGAAGTCATCGCACAAGAGGTGAACACCATAATATTACTTTGATATCACAAGAATATTTGCCTCACTACAGAAAATTGATAGTGGCTCAAAAGAGACATATAGAATCTCATCAAGAAGGGTTATCTCGAGAATGTTGCAAGAAGTCGCCCAGTAATCCCATGACACCAAATGTGATGGAGACTTCAAGTCAAGATGAGGACCCAAAAAATGATAAGCTAAAGACTATAGTGTGAATTATTTCTGGGAGATTTGCTTCCGAGAGAACCTTGTACTTCGCCTATAAAGATATGTCAAGATAGTAAATGCCACTCAGAGCACTCCCAAGTGATTTAAAAGTCAAGAAATCACTTTCTCCACCAATGAAAGGAGTCCAAGTTTCCCGTGATGATATTATAGCCATTACCATCAGTATAGTTGGGTCACATGTGAGAAGAATTTTCATCGTCGATACAGAAAACTCAAGTGATATCATTATTTTCAGCGCTTTCAAGTAGATGGGGATCAACGGGAAGGAACTCAATAGAACTCCAAGATCCTTAATTGAGTTCAATGAGATAGAGACTCCTATCATTGAGATCATGTTGCTACATATGAATTTCAGAGAAGCTCCATAGAGAGTTTATTCTCTTAGTTGAGTACCACCATGAATATTACATGTCCTTATAATGTCATTCTTGGATGGCCTCTCTCATTATCCTGGGGGTTTTGGTCTTCACTCTCTATCAATTGACGAAGTTCCGGATGAAATATGGAGTCTAGAAGATTTTCAATTATCAAAAGGTAACTTGATGTTGTTACTTAACTGCTACAAAATCGGGATTATACACCAAACTTCTCCAGATTATACGTCATAAAATTTCTGATGAGAGTTCAATCAGGTCAGAGCAAATAGAAACTCTTACATTCCGAGACGAGATCGAGGACCCTTGACCCACAACAATTCTTTTCGCTCCCAATTGATATCCTTGACCCAAAACGATTCTTTTCGCTCCCAATTGATATATTTTTCTAAGAAGAAATGTCGATATCTTTACATAGGCTTTTAATGCTACAGAAGAAGAAATGAACAAACTCCTAGCGCTAGCTTCATACACAAAATCCAAAATCTAGAGTCGCTCGCCAATATGGTACTTGTCAGAAAAGCTAATGGCAGGGGGCTAATGTGCGTTTACTACACTTACCTTTGTTGCTAATAGAGCCCTATTACTGCAACGGATTTAGTCCGCCCAAACGGGTCCAAAACCGGCCCATATATATATATATATATATATATATATATATATATATATATATATATATATGTAGCTAGGGCTTGGTATTGGCTGAAGTTTTGCTTTTGGTGTTGTGGCGGCTGAAGCACAAAACAAAAGAAATAATTTGTGTGTGGCCGCTGGTTTTTTTTTTTTTTTTTGCTAGTGAGAGAGAATAATTTGTGTGGGCGGCTGCTTCTGTCTTTTGGCCAAAATCAAGGAAAGAAAAGAAGGCAGGAGGTTTCTTTCGGAGTTTCTTTTAGGATTTTCAGTGGCCGAAATGAAGAGAAAAATCACTGTAACAAGAGATTAGGGTTTAATCTTGTATCTTGTGTGATTTCATTAATTTCTCTCTTGTGGTTGAGGCAAAGAGAGTTGTAATATTTTATTTGATATAGTGGAAGTTTTCGATCGTGTCCCTTGGATGTAGACACATTGCTGAACCACCTTAAATCTGCATGTTCACTATCTCTGCTATTTTTCTCTGCGGTTAACTATTAGATTTCGCTGGTTGTTGGATTAGTATTCCTATATTTTTGCTAACAATTGGTATCAGAGCCTGGTTTGGATCAGATTTAGCTCAGATCTGTGTTGATTTTGAGTGGGAGTTATAACAGAAGATAGGAAGAAAAAAATTAAAAATTTTGATGGGACAGACTTCCAATGGTGGAAGTTGCAGATAGAAAATTATTTATATTAGAAAAATTTACATCAAGCACTGCTTGGGGAAAAGTCATAAAAGATGACTGATAAGGAGTGAGAATTGTTAGATAGGAGAGATTTGGCGCAGATTCGATTGTGCTTAACAAAATAGGTTGTGTTCAATATCTCCAAGGAGAAACCACTTTAGATTTGATGTCAGCGTTGCTAAATTTTATGAGAAACCGTCTATTTCAAATAAACTGTTTCTAATGAAAAAATTGTTTAACTTGAGAATACCTTCTGATAGTTCAGTTGTTAATCATTTGAACGATTTAACATATTATGGACACAACTTGAATTCTTAGAGTTTGTCTTTATTGATGACATTAAAACTTTGATGTTTATGTGTTCATTACTGGATAGTTAGAGTAATATTGTTATGGCTATTAGCAATACTTCCAACACTACTCTTAAATTTGATGATATTGTGAGTACTGTCATGAATGATGAATTGATGAAAAAGAGTATGGGTGAGAGCATGGTTTCTACAAGTACTGCTCTGTCTGTTGATAATATCAGAAAGAAGGAAAGTGGTGGAAATTTAAACAGGGAGTCGAAACAAAGAAAGAGATCAAAATCTAAGGAAAAGTTTAAAGACAGAGGGTCATATGAAGAAGGATTATCCAAATAAAGACAATGAGGGAGTGAATATGGTGAATCCAAGTAAGGAGTATGATGATTTGTGCTTATCTGCTTATATAGAATTAAGGTCAGACTTGTGGTTTGTAAATTCAGGGGATTCGTTCCATTGCACTGCCTGCAGAGAATGGTTTGATAATTATATTCAAGGTGAATTTGGGCATGTGACTATTGGTAATGGGCAGAAATGCAAGATTGTCGATAAGGGAATAATTCAGTTAAAGTTACACAATAGTGGAAAGCTGCTTTTATAAGAGGTCAGGCACATACCAAACTTGAAGAAGAATTTGATATCTGTTAGCAAGCTGGATAACGAGGATTATCAAATCTTATTTGAGAGAAACAGTGGAAGATTACCAAATAAGCAATGATAGTGGTCAAGGGTGAGAGAGTGAGAACACTACATCTACTCTCAAGCTCGGTGGATCATGTTGTTTCTTTGGCCACCGTGAAGAACGAGAGACTCGGTCATTTGAGTAAGAGTGGCATGAGGGTGTTGCAATATAGAGGTATGTTGATAGATATGAAAGATGCTAAATTTGATTTCTATTAGAATTGTGTGTTTGAAAAACAGAAAAGAGTTAGTTTTATGAATGATGGCAAGGGAAAAAAAACTGAAAGATTAGAGTTGGTGTATACAGATGTATGGGGGCTTTCTTCGGCAAACTCTCTTGAAGGTAATTCTTATTTTGTTACTTTTATAGATGATGCAAGTAGGAAAACAAGGACATTTACACTTAAGTAGAAATCCGATATTTTCAAGATTTTCAAGGTATGGAAAGTTCTTGTTGAGAATAAGACATTTTTGAAGATGAAATGTCTATTGTCGGATAATGGTGGGAAATTTTGTAATAAGGAGTTCGATGACTATTGCTCTACCCACGAGATCAGGAGAGTGAAGATTATACCGCGGATACCGTAGCAAGATGGCGTGGCTGAGAGGATGAATAGAACCATTTTGGAGCGAGCTCGGAGTATGAGACTACATGTAGTTTTGCCTTTGCAACTTTGGGGAGCTGCTGCAAATACGACAGTCATCTAATCAATAGAAGTCTAGCTAGTGCTTTACATGGAGGAATTTTAGAGGAAATGTGGTCTGGTAAGACTGTAAATTATTTATTCTTAAAGGTATTTGGTTGTATAGCATATGCGCATGTGGATCATGAGATATGAAAGAAGTTTGATTCTAAATCTCAGAAGTGTGCATTCATTTGATACGGTGGCAATGAATATGGTTATCGGTTGTGGGATTTATGAGCATAACATGGTGATTTGTAACAGAGATGTAATATTCAATGAGGGTTGTATGTATAAAGACCAAATGGAGAAGAAGTGTAAGAAAACAGTTGAAAAAAAAACACTTGGAGCTGGTGAGCCACATGATAGGATGAATCCCATGAATGAAAGAAAGGAAGAAATACCCACATCTGAAGGAGAAGAAATGACTATACCTGAGAATATATAAGATTCAGATTAGATTGAATAGGAGAGAGAGCCACTGGCTGAAATAGATGGTTGCAGTACTTCATCAGAGGAAGAGATGTTCCCAATTTGAGGAGGAGCAATAGGATAAGGAAGCCAACTCAAAAACTTTGTCTTCTTTTATATCATATTTTGTATATTGATACAAGTGAAGAAGAGAGTTACCAAGAAAATATGCAGGATAAGTTTCGTCTTAAGTGGGAGCAAGCCATATGTGATGAGATATCTTCTTTGGCGGAGAATTACACATGAAAATTTATAAAACGACCGGAAAAAATGAAAGTATTGCATAACAAGTGGGTATAAAAGGTGAAACATGAGGCAGGAGGAACACAAAAATACAAGGTTAGACTAGTGGTGAAGGGATTCGGTCAGAGCAAATATATTGATTTCAATGAGATATTTGCACCAGTTATGAAGATGACTTCCATCAGAATAATATTGAGTATTATGGCTGTGAAAGGATTGTATTTAGAGTAGCTTGATGTGAAGACTGTTTTCCTTCATGGTGATTTGGAGGAGGAAATATATATATAACAACCGGAGGGATATGAAGTTGAAAGAAAGGAGAATTAGGTATGTCGACTGAAAAGGAGTTTGTTTGGTTTGAAATAGGCGCCGAGGTAATGGTACTTGAAGTTCGACAAGTTTATGTTAGATTCAGATTTTACCAGATGCAATTCAAATCATTATATATATCTATAAAAGTTTAAGAACGGTAACTTTATGATACTTACTTTGTATGTGGCAGGTTTATGCATGAAAAAATCAATGATCTGAAGAGTAAGTGGGTAGGAAGATTCTCTATGAAGAACATGGGTGAGGCAAAACAACTTCTTGGGATGCAAATTACCCGAGATAAGAAAAACAAGAAATTATGGTTATCTCAGGAGGGGTACATCAAGAGGTGTTGAAGAGATTCAATATGGAGAATGCAAAACCGGTAATTACAGCTTTTGGTGGTCAGTTTAAACTATCCAAAGAGTAAGGTGTTAAGATAGATGAGGAGATGAGACACATGGAGAATGTGACTTATTCATCGGTCGTTGGGAGTCTCATGTTTGCAATGGCGAGTATAAGACCAAATATCGCACATTGAGTGGGAGTTGTAAGTAGATTCATGAAGAATCCTGGGAAGGAATAGTGGCAAGCAGTAAAGTGGATTTTCAAATATTTGAAAGGTACTTCAAAGTATTGTTTGTGTTTTGGGGTGAAAATATTGATGTGCGAGGTTTTGTGGATTTGGACCATGCGGGTGATAGAGATAATAGCAGGAGCACCACATATTATGTCTTTATTGTAGGAGGGACAGCGGTAAGCTGGATTTCAAGATTACAATCAATTGTTACTTAATTTTCGACAGAAGCTAAGTATGTGGCAGTTGTAGAAGCAACGTTGATATCTTTACATAGGCTTTTAATACTATAGAAGAAGAAATCAACAAACTTCGAGCGCTGGCTTCATACACAAAATCCAAAATCTAGAGTGGCCCGCCAATATGGTACTTGTCGTAAAAGCTAATGGCGGGGGGCTAATGTGCATTTACTAAACTTACCTTTGTTGCTAATGGAGCTCTATTGCCGCAACGGGTTCGGTCCGCCCAAACGGGTCCAAAACCGGCCCAAGTCTATATATATATATATATATATATATATATATATATATATATATATATATATATATATGGAGGTGTGTGGCTAGGGCTTGGTATTGGCCGAAGTTTTGCTTTTGGTGTTGTGGCGGCTGAAGCACAAAACAAAAGAAATAATTTGTGTGTGGCTGTTGGTTTTTTATTTGCCACAGAGAGAGAGAGAGAGAGAGAGAGAGAGAGAGAGAGAGAGAGAGAGAGAGAGAGAGAAAGTAATTTGTGTGGGCAGCTGCTTCTGTCTTTTGAAGCAAGGAAAGAAAAGAAAAGAAGGCAAGAGGCTTCTTTCAGAGTTTCTTTCGGGATTTTCGGTGGCCGAAGCAAAAAGGAAAATCACTGTAATAAGAGCTTAGGCTTTTATCTTGTATCTTGTGTGATTTCATTGATTTCCCTCTTGTGGTTAAGGCAAAGAGAGTTGTAATCTTTTATTTGATATAGTGGAAGTTTTCGATCATGTCGCCATGGATTTAGGCACATTGCCGAACCACATTAAATCTGCGTGTTCACTGTCTCTGCTATTTTTCTCTTCGGTTAACTATTAAATTCCGCTGGTTGTTGCATTGGTATTCCTATATTTTTGCTAACAACCTTAACAATGCATGTCTAAGAGATTACGTCCTTCTGCCAAGAATAGACCAGCTTCTAAACTCATCATCTGGACAACTGCTCATCAGCTTTATGAATGCTTTCTCATGCTATAATTAGATCTAGATGGCTAAGAAAGACGAAGCGAAAACTTTACTAATTACTAACTAAGATACATAATGTTACAATGTAATGCCTTTTGATTTAAAAAAATTAGGAGTTACCTACCAGTGCCTCGCCAATAAGATTTTTAAATCAGAACTGTAGAAGTTTACGTTAATGATGTACTAGTGAAGTATCCAAAACTTTCCATCCATGTCTCTTACTTACAATATACTTTCTCCATTATGAGGAAAAATTGCATGAAGTTGAATCCCTCCAAATGCATATTTCAGATAACTTCAGAGAAATTCCTTAAATTAATGACCATCTTTCGAGATATCGAGGCAAAGTCAGAAAAGATCTCTGTAATCCTCAATATGAAGACGTCATCATCTTTGAATGGAAAATTTGCTGCAATAAGTCAATTTCTAGCCAAATCAGCAGAAAAGTCCCTTTCTTTAAGATGCTTAGGGACAAAACTCGAACCCATGACTCCTGACACCAAGAAAACTCCAAAAATCGAATGGTCTGTAGAAGCATAAAAAGCTTTCAATGATTCAAAGAAACATCTCCAATTGCAACACTATTGACCCACCCAGTCCCGGGTGAGAATCTTTATATCTATCTTGTTATCTCCAATGAGTCTATCAGTTCAGTTCTCGTTTGCCAAGAATCATTGTTCCAAATATGTGAGTGTAATTCTCAAGGATTATGAAATAATTAACTCCAATATAGAAAATGTTGCCTACACTTTGGTAATCATCACCTGGAAGTTGCATCCATAATTTCATGCTCATGTGATCATTATATTGTCAAACATACTGAGTCAATATCTCTTTACAAACATCGAAAGGTCAGGGCATATAGAATTGGGGAGTCAAGCTTATCGAGTTCGACATCTAGTACCCACTATGCCAAAACTTCATCATCGTATACATAATTGAAGAGGGCAATCTGATTGAAATCGAAGCACCTATAGATTTAGGAGATCTAAGTCTGTCAAATCCATTCGAAGACCTGACACATGTGTAGTCTATGTGAATGGATTTTCCTATGAATTCAATAGTGGGGAAAGAATCATCCTGAATGGTTCAAGTGATGAAGTATCAAAGCATGCCTTTCATTTTAAAATTTCGTACCTCAAACAATCAGGCTGAATATGTGGCCATGATAGCAATACCAAATCTCGCCTAACAAGTCAAAACAACTTGGGTTGCATTCTGAGCTACTCCAACTTTGTTGGGCTTATTGGTTGAGTCCAAGTAAAAAAAAAAAAAAAATACAATTTTGCTTCAAGGTTAATATGAGCCTAAACCTAACACATAACTAAATTACAAAGGCACACCCCAAATATCTTAGGAGAATATTCCACTAAAATTGATTTTAATTACAAATTTGCCATTATTTTTATGAACATGTATATCCTCTTATTTAACTTAGTTCTAAGAGGTTAGGGCTATGGTTAGATGGGATGGGATTGGCGGCAATGAGGATAGTAAGCAGAGGGAGGGGGAGGAGGGCTTCAAACAGAGGGAAGGAGGAGGTGGCAACAAATAAAGGGAGAGGATATGGGCGACAACTAACAGACGGATTCTAAGGGGTTAGAATTAATACAGAGGAGAAAAATGTGAGAGAGAAGAGGAGGGAGGGGAAGGAGGAAGAGGAGTTTGTAGGTTTGCAGAGAGGAGAGGAGGAGGAGTGAGTGGTAGGTTTGTAAGGAGAAGGCGGAGGAGAAGGAAGGGCTAGTAGTTCATAGAGAGTGAAAGAAAAGGCAAAGGAGGAGGAGGCACAGAGAGGGGAAGGGAGGGAGGGAGGAGGAGAAGGAGGAAGGGGGTGGTTGGTTCAAAAAGAGGGGAAGAGGATGTGGAGGAGAGATTGGTACAGTGGTGGCAAACAGAGGGTGGTCGGAGATAGTGGGTAGGCGAGGGAGTTTGTTTTTTAAAGGAGAGAGTGTTTTGGTATAAAAGGGTGTGTTCTTAAAAAATATTAATGTTTACAAAAATAAAGGGATATACTTACAGAAGGGGTGTCCCTTTGGGTATTTGGGGTTTGCCTTTATAATTATCCCTAATTTTATTTATACTAAAAACTAAAAGGTTTGCTTTCTTATAAAGACCTAATCATATAGGACTCAATCTAGGACTCAATCTTGTTGGGCTTATGAGGATCACCTTGAATTATTATTCAAAGTATGGATTAAATAAAGACCTAATCATATAGTGGGTAGATGAGGGAGTTTATTTTTAAAAGGAGAGAGTATTTTGGGATAAAATGGTGTGTTATTAGAAAATATTAATGCTTTCAAAAATAAAGGGATATGCTCGTAAAAAGGATGTCCCTTTGGGTATTTGGGGTTTGCCTTTATAATTACCCATAATTTTATTTATACTAAAAACTAAAAGGTTTGCTTTCTTATAAAGACCTAATCATATAGGACTCAATCTTATTGGGCTCACGAGGATCACCTTGAATTATTATTCAAAGTATGGATCAAATAAAATTATATGAAAATAATTCCTACACTCATTTATTTCTTATATAAAATATATTGTTATTCCACATTCTAGATTCAACGGTGTCTTTAATTTTTTTTTTTCCTTATTAAAACTCTTTTATTACAAAATAATCTACAGTCTACAAATAATTAAAGTAATTTACTTATAATATTTTTTATATGGAGTTATAATTATGTTTATATAAAATATTTAAATAAATGGAAAAATAAGGAGGCTAATATGTACAATAAAAGTATATCTAGTAGTAGCATTGCAGTAGTGATGCTGTTCTTTCCGTTCTTCCTTATTTTTCTTTTACCTTTTATCTATTTTTATTTTTTATTTGCTTTTAGCCCAACCAAATAAAGAAAAACACCCTATCATGAAATTTTTTTTATTTACACCCATAATATTTTTCCCTGAGAACTCCGTAGTTTGAAAATAAATTATGAAATGACTTCCAATGTTTGTTTCTAGTGTTTTTATCGTATCTATCAAATTGTATTTATACCACCATAATAGCATGCGTTGGTTATTCCTGTTCCTTCTCCTCTTCTGTACTCAACAGTAAACTAATTTAGAAAGAAAATGGGAGGAGCCATTTTAGATTGAAAGATAATTGAATTAAAAGTTTAATTTATCAAGAAAACAAATCGAATTGAATAGGTTGGCAAGAAATAACGATAATCTCATAGTTGGAGCTAGTAAGTGAGACATTCTCTTTGAGGTATGGGCCTAAAGAACTGACAATGAACGTCGAGAAGAACACCTTTCGCATCCACAATTGTAAATCCAGTGCCTTCTCCCACTTCACTTTGTCTTAGACCCCTAGTTATTATGGTACGATCCTAATTATATCTAACTAGTATTTTCATAGATATCGATATAGACATGGGCTGATTCAGATATTTGAACTAAGAGACACAGTTATTTAGGAGTCATGCCATCTAGACAGTTCGTTGAGCAATCAAAATAGCTCATCAAGTGCAGAAGGCGAATTGCCTCTGCCGGGAGTACAAGGATGGAGCCTTCGGCCTAAAAAATTATTATGTTTCCGGTGTATAATTCACATATAAAATTATGATATTACAGTACTAACATAAATCTTCTATTATATACTTTCTATACAAATGTAATACATTATGATGTAAATATCTTTTTTAGATATTTTTGTCAATGAATTTTAGAGTTTATAATAAAATTTGTTTTATTCAATCATAAAAATGAGATATCATCTTCACTCAATTATTGAATCAATCATCTCGGATAATTATGATTTACATAATTAAAAATTCAAAATTTAGAGGGAATGAAATTTAAAAAAAAAAAAACCCACATATACACACAAACCCCAACTCTAGATGGGTCCGCCCAAAAAAAAAAAAAAAAAAACCCTCCACATACACACACAAACCCCAACTCTAGATGGGTCCGCACATGGATATAGATATAGATAATTGATAAGTTCTTTCGAATTTAAAAGAAAAGAAAAAAAACAAAAACAGGAATGAGATATCATCTTTTGAATGAGATATCATATAAAAATGAGATATCATTTTCACTCAATTATTGAATCAATCATCTCGGATAATTATGATTTACATAATTAAAAATTCAAAATTTAGAGGGAATGAAATAAAAAAAATAAAAAAAAAACCCACCACATACACACACAAACCCCAACTCTAGATGGGTCCGCACATGGATATAGATATAGATAATTGATAAGTTCTTTTGAATTAAAAAAAAAAAAAAAAAAAAAAAAAAAAAAAAAACAGGAATTATTTGGATACCACAATAAAAATGTAACAACGGGCCGACATGCACCAACAGCAAGTATTTTGGAGAGAGGAACAAAAAAGAAAAGAAAAAAAAAAGAAAAAAAAAAACACTAGCAAGGAAAAGTTTTTGTGGATTTCATTACCATTTCCTCCGCACTAATAGCTCACTTGTTATCTCTCTCCCCTCTAAAGCAAAGCAAATGAGAGTTGCTAGATGTGCCCCATACTTTTCTTAGTGAATCCCAGTATCTTTATTTACAAGTTTATTATTTTTAATTTTGGACCAAATAATTTTCGTACTTTTCTTAGTGAGTCACATTCCTTTCTTGATCATTATCCTTCTTTTTTTTCTAAGTGAGCTCCAAACCCCTTATTCTCTTCTTTCCATTACTTTTTTTTTTTCTTAGTGAGCCTCAAACCCATCAAGTGCCTTCTCAAATCCAAGCGACAATTCTCCAAACAAAAAAGAAAAAAAGAAAAAGAAAAAGAGAAATCGATCTCCCAAATCTTAAATCCTACTCTAAATTTGATTCTTATTAGTTACATATGATTGCTAACTCTTATTTGAGTTTTCTGTGGTGATTTTATTGCAAATATGGTGTGGATATTTCTCTTTGAGAGTTGAGAGGAGATCGAAGAAGATTGAGAACAAGCTAAAAAGTTTGGCAAAAATCAATGAATTTTCTTGTTAGATGTATAGTTAAACCTATTTTGGACTCAACATACAGCTTAATTTAAATGATGAATGAAAATTATGATTTTTATAAAGTTTAATAATATGTAGAGTAGCCGTGTTTAGTGTTTGGCTATCGGGACGAAAATCTTGGTTGGGGTTGCCAGCTTGTCCAGTGTATTTTCTGGCTGGAGTTGCCAGCCCAACTAGTGTCATTTCTGGCCTGATTTACCAGTCCGGCCAGTATGTTTCCAAAGTGGGTTTTTTTTGCTAGTCAAATTCACGCGCACATATTTTTTTGACAACATTACCTAAATTGAGTCCCTACTGGAAGTCGAACTCAGAATCTTTCGCAAATTGAAGAGGGGTGATGCCACTTAAATTAAGACTCATTGGTTGTTCCTAAAGTGGGTTACTACTTTAAGGAGACCCACTGGCCAGTATGTTCCCAAAATATCTTTATTTAACTTCAACATGTACAAACACCAATGAGATTATATTATATCTTGAATAGCTCAAATTAGTTTCAGTATTGAAAATTTTGAATGAGAAGATGACAAACGTTAGATATAATTCACAAATAGCGTATTACATCAAAGTAAGTACAAATTGATGACGAAAGTTATATATAATTGAGAATAAGTTGAATTAACATTTTCTCCTAAATACAAATGAAAAGTTACCCTAACCCAAAGTGTTTACCACCCCGCCCAGTAAGATTAGAAAATTTTCATAAAGAAATTAATACCCACTGGTCGGGGTGTATACACCGGCCAAACCAGTAACCGGCCAGGTTGTACACCTTGGTCAACAAAGTTCACTAGCCGGTGATGAAACTCCAGACACTGGGCTTTTCATATGAATTTGTTACTTTAAGAAATGCTTATTGAGAATAAGTTATACCATGCGAATATGGCGAACATTACGTATAAATCACGAATATTAACAACCATCAAACTAAAAAGTCCATAACAAAAAATAGATAATATTGACAATAACTTGAAGTTAGTATCATCATACGTTCAATACAAACGAAAAAGTACAATTACAAAAGTGAAATTGTTCATAACATCATAATTACAAAGTTATGTATAGTGAGTATGCAAGTACAACACATTATCGCCTAACAATTTTTCTAACATGACGGTGGGTCCGTCCACCCGTTGGCGATTCCAGAGATCTAGTCTCGACTTGGTCTTCAACATCGGCTAAACCAAATAAGCCCGACATTGCTTATATAATGCTGATATCCCAACACTGCTTATATAATAAAGTTAGTATTCGTTTTCGGATGTCATCTTTCCACAAATGTTGATATCTCAACACTGCTTATACAATGAGAATTTTTTGATTAGCTCCATAAATCGTGTATTTGGCTGGCTCAACCTTAGTGGCCATGCAGCTATTTTTCTTCGTATAATTGATGCACCTCAATAGTTCTCTTTTCTAACAATAATTGTTACGTCAGATCCAATTACATAAATATGGAACTTATAAATATACGCATTAAAGTAAGTAGACGTACCTTGGTGGCTTCGTGCTAGCTTTTTTCCTCCGATACGAGACCGTCGACCTAATTCGAGATGGCTCGGGTTGATCCATCTGCATAAGTATTGAATATACATTAATCCAAAATTCCAATAATAACCGCACAAAATTGGTCACATATTGTGTTCGGTGACAAAGCATTTTTTCCAATTCCATAAAAATCCTACTAAACTTTATCACATAAGAGAAAATGAAATTTGGATGTTCAAATTGGATTTTCAAATTATCAAACTCTAAATCCTACTCAAAATTGGATGTCTCTATTATATCCTAAACCCTACTAACACTATTAAACAATATATGAGATAAAAATGGAATGAGAGAAAGGAGATAGGAATAATGTCTTGTCAGCAGAGCTCAATGACGTCATCTTCGCAAACTGATCTTCACGACAGATAGTGCGATCGAAATCTAAGATCCGATTTGGGCGGTGATCGTTGTAGAAAGCGGGAGAAGTCTTAACAGAAGAAGAAGTGATTGAGTGGGGAGAAAGAAGAGAGAGAGAGTGGGGAGGAAGAAGAAAATATAGAGCGTTGAAAAACTTAATCTCCTAGTGAGCCCCAAAATTTTCTTAGTGAGCTCCATTTTCCCTCTCAAATATTGTATTGGTAGTCACAAGAGCAAAACTAGAAAATTTATTGGGCTCATTAAAAAAAATGGGTTAGTTTTAAACTACCTTCGCACACTAAGAAATTGGGGAGTTTCTAGAGAGACACAGTTTTTCCCAGTGAGCCCACTTAAAAACTTTTTTCTTATTACAAGTTTGCCATCGATTTTTTTGGACTGAATTGTCCCTATTTTCAACCTCTTTCTCCTTCTCTTCTCAAACTGCGTTCAGTTAACAAAAAAAAAAAAAGACCTAAAAGCTACAACTATTCCATCAAATCTTTTCCTATATTAAATTATCTCACAAATTAAATTCGAAAATTGAATTTATTAGATATTTGATTACTCAAAATTTTAGAAACATTGCGGATTGATAAAAGTTATGAATCCAAAATAAACTCACAGTCCGGATGACTCTCCACTGTCCGGACTGGTAGTCCGGACAATTCAATAGCTGTCCGGACAGTGGATTGCAGTCCGGACTGGAACCACTATCCGGACTGGAAGTCCGGACAGACAGGAGATAAGAGCCACTATAAATAAGTCTTTTTTCATCTATTATTCACATAGTCGTTGTAGTATATCGGTGTGTATTCTCACCTGTCATGTAGGTGACCCTAGTTTGATCCCTAGCAACAAAGTTTATTTTAGATTTTTATCTATTTTTTTCAAATAGTAGTAAATTTAGTTCAGATCCTTCTTTGATCAGAATGTGCATGCGACTAATTTTGCTATTACCCTTTTCACGTACAAAACAAACTCTTTTATTTTATAAACAAATTTTCCCTTTCCATTTTTATGTACCCTTCTGAAATCCGTATTACTTCCATTAACAACAAGAAAAATAGAATTAAATACTTGCAACCCATTACAGAAAATAAAAAAAAAACACAAAGTTTAGTTCATTCTATGTAACGAACACAAAATATTCATTCATCTCTCAAATTTGTACACAAAGTTTAGTTCTTTCCGGCTATATATTTCATCAATAACACATAAATACAAAATTCAAATTCAAATAACAATGTGAATTCACACAATGAGAATTATGAACAAATCAGCCCATAATTAGAAACAACATTATATAAAAAAATATATACAAAGTTTTGTAGAGATAGGCCATGACTTTTTTTTATGTTCTGAAGTTGTGCTCTAGCTTCTTTCATATGCATGCAAACTTGATAGCTGCATGAATATACTTCTGGCCATATTGGGATTAGTTGGCATGCTTCTGGGTGCATGGGATATGGTAGGAAAGACACTTATTTCAACCACTCCGACATCTATTCTGCCAACACAAAATAAAATTCATATCAATACACATATTATGCTCCACAATTAAGTCACTAACATAATAATCACACTAGACAAACTGGATTGTAAATTGACATATACATAAACACGATAATGATTGATCCTCTATAACTAATTGTTTTATTTGAACATTATAACCATATTTGCATTTCAAATTTTTTCCCCCACATTACTGAGATCAAACAAAAGAGAGGAATGAAGTATTCTAAAACTTGCATTAGAACAGTACAGCCCTACAAACTAAAACTGAAAAGCAAACAAGCAATTTGGCAAGCCACAAGTTGAACTTCTGAAATTTATCTCAACACAAAGGCTCTTTGAACAACTTAAAAAAGAAACCACAAATTCTAGAATTACAAGCCACAATATTTCTAAAAGTTAATTAAAGAATATTCAATTAAACACTCAGCCAATAACTAATCCAATATCGAACTAGAAGTTACCCCACCAAGTAGCCAACGTTTTAAAGTTTCAAAATATATTGAGAAGGGATCATAGGTTTCTACAGAAATTTCAGAAAATTTGTTCGGCTAATTTCTCCCTCTTGATTTCTTGACTTTTAGACAGCCGGAACCACTCTTTCACTTTGTTTCTTCTTAAATCCTGCCAATGCTAGATATAACAAAAAATATGAATGTGATACTCTAAAATTTGCAGTAGAAAAACAAAGTTCTACAAAATAATACTGATAAACAACTTAAACTTCAAAAATTTATCCCAACATTAAAATTCTTCTCGGATAATCAAAGAAACTCAATTATAATTTTTCAAACAATTGAAGAAACCCAATTCTAAGGTGAAATTCAAGTTCTAAAAGTTTAAAGCTACAATGTTCAGCATTTCTAGAAATTAACTGAAAATATGAAACACTATTTCATAACTTGTTATCAATTTAGAGCAAGAATCAAATTCAATATCGAATTAAAAATTTACCAATACTTGCTGCAACTGTCTCCTTTGCATTCTTCACAGCAACTTCAAGAAGCTGAGGATCAATCGAATCGATCCCACCGGGCTGCTGAAGCTTCCTCTCAAGAAACTTCGCTAAAGCCGCTGCCTTGTTCGTCGTCATCGGCCCACAAGGATGCACCAACCTTCTTCATCAACAAAAAACAAATCTTTATCGCAAACCACAACAAATTCACAAAGAAATTACAGCAATGCAGCAAGAAGATCGCACCTTGGCTGAGATCGAGACGTCGCTGGCGCCGGCAGAGGAGCGAACTTGCTCCCCCGCAGCGCTCGCTTCTCATCTTCACTCAGAGCCTCCCCATTAAAATTTTCAAATTTTCCCCAATTGCATCCCCCCCTTAAAACCCTAGACATTATCGGATCCGTGTATTCGGATAAGGGAAGAGGAAGAGGAAGAGGTAGGTGGCCGGCCCTAGATTTGGAGAGTTTGAGGAAAGAAGAATGGAAATGGGGAGAGAAGGGAAGCGGGGAAGAAGAGCGAGAGAGAGAGAGAGGAAGTGATAGTATTTTGGAGATATTTGGTGTGCGCACCAGAAACCTCTCTTTTAAAAAATCGGTGGGCTCACTAGAACAACTGGCCTCAATAGGAAAAATGGTGTGCCCCTCTAGAAAGTCCCAGAAATTGGGGCTTAATCAACTCTCGAAGCAAATGCTAGATGGAGATGGACCCGATTCGACTCAAACTCGCCACTGGCACCAGAGAGTTTCTAAAGGGGCACAACATTTTTACTAGTCAGCCCAGTTAAAAATTTCAATTTTGTTACAAGTTTGCCATTAATTTTTTTGGACTCAATTACCCCTGTCTTCAATATCTTTCTCTTCCTCTTCTCAAATCAAAGTGCAATCCAGTGAATCCAAAAAAAAAAAAAAAAAACCTAAATCCTACATCTATTCCATCAAGTCTTTTTCCATATTGAATAATCTCACAAATTAAAATTCGAAAATTGAATTTATTAGATCTTTACTTACTTAAAAATACTAGAAATATTGCAAATTGATAAAAATTAATAATCCAAAAAAACTCATAGTCCGGACTGATAGTCCGAATAGCAGTATTTTGTCCGGACTGACAGTCCGGACAAAATTTATTTGTCCAGACTTCCAGTCCGGACAGCAATCTACTGTCCGAACTGGCAGGCCGGACAAAATTTTATTTGTCCGGACTGCCAGTCCGGACAAATAAATTTTGTCCGGATGTATACCCCGGACAGGAGGTAAGTAGTATTTTTTTGTCTTATTATCCACAAAGTTATTGTGACATAGTCGTTAGTAGTCTTGCAATGTCACATGGGTGACCCAAGTTCAATCCCTGGCAAATAGCAAGCAAATTTTTAATTTTTTTATAAAATTGGTTTGCGATTTTTTTAATATTTTGGTTGTTGTTACAAAAGCATACCGCTATAAATTTTTCTTCTTATTAGACCGCCACTATGATATCTAATCACATTTTACTTTATTTTTTCCAAAATAAATGAAATTTTCTCCCAACAAAACAGAATTTATTCAATTTAGTTTCTATTTCTATTCGATTCGGTTTTTTCGAAATTGATAAATATTTATATATGTTAACCACCATAAACAATAAGAAAAATAGAATTAAATACTTGCAACCCATTCCAGAAAAAAAAAAAAAAAACAATCACTAACAGATTCAGAACACACTAATATACCAGCTCAATCATATGGTAAAAAAATCACGTAATTTATTATTAATTCGAAGTAGGAGAAAGATACAATCAACCGACTGAGATCATAGAACTTATACATAAAGTTTATGCTTTCTGACTACAAATTTTATCAATACACAAATAAATCCAAATAAATTCAAAAGATTAAAAATAAAAAAAGGAAAAAAAATTGGCTCTCTTTTCCATCCGTCGCCGGTCCTTTAGTTAGGGTCAAAAATTCTTGGTGAGTCTCATGCCAGGTGGAAATCCTTGCATAAATCTATGCCTGCATATAATTAACAATTTGGTGTTTGGAGGGGAATTCAATTAGGATAAATATATTTGAGAGAAATACATTTAATTCAATACATAAAAAAAAATCAGATGAGGATAAGAGAAATGAGCTTATTTTATAAATGTAAAAGCTACTTGAAAAGGCACCCGACCCAAAGTCTTCTGCACAAGATCTGATTAAAGCAATGTAAAGTGTTAACACATAAAATTTAAACATATCCCAAAGTGCAAAAGAAAAATAGTTAGAAATTATACACAGTTTTAGTAATGAAAAAACAGGAGAACATGAGATATCACGCTGAGATGAGAAAATATTGTATGCACTTAATTGCATAATCCAAAAGCATAACATCAAAAACTAAAAAGAGAAAAGTTATTAGGCTATTATAATGAGATAATTAGACAGCCCAAAGCTCAACGCTGTCCAACTTTACAAAAGACAATCCAAATCACAAAAGAGAGATACGAATCTTAATAATAGGAAGGAAAAAAAACACTAGAAATCAAATCTCAAAGTTTAAGAATTCCTAGAAAGAAACTTCAAACCAAACCAGTAATTGATACATAAACCTAAGTAACCAAAATTGCACAATTAAGAACCTCTATACATAATAATTAATAGTAGTAAACACGAAATCACAAATATAAATTTGCACCTAATTCTATTTAGTTAAAAAACCAGTTTAAAAACCTACAGTAAAAAAGATCAACCACGAGAAGATTCTGACGGATCCATCTATGGAATACAAAGATATTTCATTCATAGATGTTTTTTTTATCAAAACAGTAATTTCTCTATGTGTAAGTAAGTAATTACAAAGTAAAATTTATTACAAATATCATATTTTCTCTATTTTTTTTTGCTGCAAGATAATATAATATTAAAGTTTAAAAATACTGAAACCATCTTTTGCTACTTAATCAACCATTAGGACAATACCATTCAACTTCAAAATTAACTAATAAATTTTAATATTAACGTCCATGATTAGAAAAATAACTAAATTTCGCTTATTTTACAACTAGGATTACAATATTAAATTTTCTTAATAATTATAATCTACATATTAAAAATAAAAATTAACAAAAAAATGCTACAACCAAATTTGCTACCTCCTCCCCTCTTCCTCCTCTCCAACTCAACAAAATCATCAAACCTTAATATTGAAGAATTGTTTGATCCAAAAATAAAAAAAATCTAAATTTTAAAATAAATATTACTGGATTAGAAAAACTCACCTAGTAATGACGGGAAGGCGGCGACGACGGTGGGAGAACAACGGCGGAACGTTCAGAGCTCTTCGGCGGCGGCGGCGACGACGTCCGATCGCTGGCGAGAGCAGCGCTGCCGGGTCTACAAATGTGAGAGAGAGGAAGATTTGGAAGGAAAAGGAAATAGAGAAAAAGATAGAGATGATGAGGGGAAGTGGAAGGAGAAAGATGAAGTTAGGGTTAAGGCTTTTTTTGGATTTAACCGGTTGGAGGAGAAAAAGAAGAGAGAAGAGGGAGAGGAGGATGTAAAATATAGGTGAATGGTATTTTCGAAATACTAAATGTGCTCAATAGGAAATTCTCTTTTTAGTAAAAACAATGTGGACCAACTGGGAAATCTGGGCTCGCTAGGAAAAAGTTGTGCCCCTTTAGAAGTTCCCCTGGCACCAGCACCACTTTCTGTTTCCAAAGCGCAGGCAACCCACGTGATGACGTCGGAAATGGCGCTGTCATCGCAGCTCTCCCCTCCCCACCTTGCCCTCCTTCGCCCCCTTCTGCCCGGGCCTGGCCGCTCTTTGCTGCCCTCTCCCCGGCGGCGATCTCCGCCGTTGGCGTCCCCTTTTCGCGCACGTTTCCGCATCAAGAAGCAGCGCAAGGTCTTCGTTCTGAGGCCCAAGGCCACTGAGTAGCAAGGTTAGAAATCTCTATCTTTCTTAATTTAGGTTACTTTCGCCTTGTCATGTTTGGACTGGATATATGTGGAAATTTTTGAATTTGGTACTTAGAATATCTGGAAACTTTTTGATCTGATTCCATGTGTAAAAAAAGCTTGAGTTGATTACATATTATTTAGAGCCGAGAATCCCTTGGCCGGAGTATGAAGACACCAAGTGCTGGTTTTTATTGGTAATGTAGCATGAAGGTTATAGATTTCCCCCCCTTTCTAGAAGTTATTATACTTTATTAGGATGTAATAAAATAGCATACCCATTTGGATTGCTACCATCTAATTATATAGTGGAGAATATACACGAATTGCATTAAATACCCTCTAATATGCTAAATACTCTGAACACCCCCTTAAGCTGCAACGTTGATGTTAATCGGGCCCAACATGTACAAGGAAGAAGAAAAATACTAAAATCATAATTATAGCCATAGAATGGGTTTTATTAGCAGAATGGGTTTTAATCAAGCTTTTGTACAAAGATACTCTATTTGTTTATCTAAGTGACAGTTCTAACCATAATTTTTATGAACAAAAATCATAGCAATAGAATGGGTTTTATTAGTAGTCACAGTTATAGCTTGTGATTGCATTTTTCAGATGTACGAAGATTTCCCTTCTATGTGGTAACAACAATTGGGGATTTGACAAATTTTTGTCCTGAATAAAGTCTGTGCTTTTATAAAGCGTCTTTTGGGGAATTCTGGTTGGTCATGTGCCTAACCAAGAGTCACCTTGCTTTTATTCTTGGTGTCACTTGCTAGAGCATGGGCTTGGGTTATGTAAGGTCCTCGGCTAAAAAATGAGCTACAACATTTTTTTCAATAAATAAATAAATAAATAATGGCTAATTACATATCTTTCTCATAACAAGAATCATCCAGCACCTTTTCATTGAACTGTGTTGAAATTTCTGTTCTTCGTGACTGCAGTGATTCCGCATCACATGTATCATACTGATTTATGGCAAAGATTTCTCAAGCTTGTATTGCTGATTTTGCACATTTGTGTTGCTTGACACAAACAAAAAATTTGTTGGTGGTCTTGGATAAGTGGACACGTCTTCCTGTGGCTTGTTTAACAAGTGCAGCCTTAGAGGATGGGATGCCACTTGTTTTTTTTTACGTTTGCATAGTAATATCTTCATTCATTTAAATGTGTTGCTTTTCCAACATTTGACAGTGGAAAACCCTGTTTCCTCATTAATAGGAGGGAAAAAAAACATAAATAATGAAAAAGGAGTAGATATATTACAGAATGCTGCATATGACATCCTTGTCCTCTCGTGTTCCCTTTTCTCAATTGCGAATCATCCAGCAGAAATTCTGCAAGCTGTAGGGGAAACGACCAGTAAATGCAAGCTGTTGCATAATCTGTTAAATCTGGATGATCATGTTTCCATACAACAAAAGAGACTCAGTGTTAGTTAATTTTGTATTTCCATTAATGATCGTGCTTACATTTACTTGTGCTATTATGTAGCATTATTCATCCTGAACCAGACAACCTGGATGATGAAAACGTGCATGTTCTGTAAGCTTACTACACATGCTTGCACCACAACCTAGACCATGATAGAGTGACTTTGAAATCCCTGCTTACCTGACCATGGAACTATGAAGGAAATGATTATCAAATATTAATGAATGGGCAACAAACATTGGACGAGGCTTATTTTTATGATTATATCTGGAACTGATCAGTGAACAATTCTAGTTTTTAATCTTTTAACCTACATGGTTTATTATCTGTTACTATTTCAGAGCTAAAATAGTTCGTGCTTGCTCATGGTGACTTGTTATTTCTAATTTTTTCTTCGAGGGAATTGCTATTTCTAAAATGGACATACCTTTGATTATCCTTTACATGTATGGCTGCAATTGTTCGATTATTTTTACATCGTCCAAGATGTTATAATGAGGATAGAAGAAAGGTTCCGATTCAAGGTATGGTGGATATAATTGTACGATGTCCTCTGCTGTTCTTACCAACGTTAAAACATATTTTGCAGGTCAGGTTCAGGAAGATGAAATTGTTGACAACAATGTTTTGCCATATTGTAGCATTGACAAGAAAGAAAAGAAGAAGACTCTAGGAGAAATGGAACAAGAGTTTCTACAAGCACTACAGGTTTTGTTTCTGGATTTGCAAGCATTATGATATTTGGATTTTGTGTTTTACTGCCATAGTAATTGACTAATTTTTTATTTTTTTTTGTTCTACACTCAGTCTTTCTATTTTGACAAGCAAGCTATCATGTCAAATGAAGAATTTGACAATCTCAAGGAAGAATTAATGTGGGAAGAAAGCAGTGTGGTCATGCTAAGTATGCTCTACCATTGATTTAGGCACTCAGAAAAGTTTTTTTTAAAAAAAATAAAGAATAGTTTATCGACTTCTGCTAGTCTTTATTTATACGTCCTACAATCAGGTTCCGACGAACAAAAGTTTCTGGAAGCTTCAATGGCTTTTGCAGCTGGAAAACAAATAATGACAGATGAAGAATTTGACCAACTGAAGCTGAGACTAAAGGTTTGTTCTTTGAAAAGGGAATTCTTAAATGCAATTGAGTTTACCTCCAATTACACTTCTCTATTGTTACTTTATTGTGCCGATATAACCCAGTTTTGACACAGTGATGAAAGAGAATTATTGAATTTACTATCATTGAATTTAAATCAATCTGAATACAAAATTAGGGTTGATCATTGCACTGTTGGACTAGAACTTGACTCCAACGGTTCCAAGAAGCTCCAGTGGGCCCCTGGACCCTCTCAACAAATGAGTGAATCCCACAACTCCATATCTAAATCCACTGATCTCAGGGAGTATCTAACCAAGAAAAGAAATATGAACCAAGTCCAATCTGAACCTACTTGTCATTGCCAGCAGTTTATGACAGCAGTATCTGCTGTAGTAGACAGTTGTTGCTGCATCAAGAACAGGGTATCGGTGTTCGACCGATTAACTGAGTCGGACAAAAACCCTGCTAAGAAAACAAAAGCTACTCCTCGAGAAGAATGGAGAATTGTAACTTCTAATACGGTTGGGAAGGGTAAGAAAATCATAGAAAGAAATGATGATTCAGAATCAAGTGATGAAAAATCTCATCATTTTACCCAACTTAAGTCAGGCGCTATCCCGGCCCGAAAATATAAGAAACTTGTGAAAGATTCTTATGATGACGATAGTGATAACTCGGCCATAGCCTCTCCTCGTTCTTCGGCATCGTCTAAATTGCAGAAGTCCGTATCACATATGATGGATAGATCTGACGATATCGACTAAAGATTTGAGGCCCAAGAACAAATGATTCGGGAGCAACAAAAGATAATCGAAGATCTTAAAATGATGCTCTCAAGAGTGGTGGAAAATACTCAAAAAATTATCGAGGATAACGCCAAGAAGGGAAAAGAAACTCCGTTCAACAAAACGAACGACGAAAATAAAGAAGAAAAAGCCCACTCGACACATGAGGACGAGAATAAATATTCTTATTCTTTTCATGACCCTCATGAAGAGAAAATCGAGAAGTTACAAAGCCAACTCGAAGCACAATGCACAAGGAGTTGAAAGAATCAGGGATCTCAAAACCATACCCGCCTGAATGGGATTTGGCACCGTACTCCGAAAAATACAAACCGCTCAAATTGGAGTCATATGATGAGAAATGATCTCCTAGTCAACATATTTATTACTTTTTGTCTCAAGCAGGATATTTAATGGGCAATGATCCAGTAATGACCAAGATATTTACAAGTACCTTACAAGGATCTGCCTTCACTTGGTTTATGCAGTTGCTTCCAGGTACTATTAATACCTGGTTTGATGTTGAGAAGCAATTTCTCGCACGTTTTTTCGAGGATGATACCGAAATTTCGGTTCATTCCCTCTTTGCAACTAAGCAAGGGAAGAAGAAATGGTCAAAAACTTCATTGAATGCTTCAGGGAAAAATCCGTGTATTATTGACACGGTATGATCCAGAAAACCCTGGTAGAAACTTGTAAGCATAACTTCAGGACCGGCGTGCTGATAAGAATGGGAGCTGTGGAGTCCAAAACTTGGAAAGATCTGTTAAAGCAGGGAGAGCAGGCAGAAGATATAATTCGCCGGATTGAGGAATCTCGTGGCACGAGAAACTCTACGAATAACAGGCCATATCCACAGAATCCTAAAAATAAAGGGAAGGCTGTGATGGCGTCAGTTGCAGAGCCAAAACCAAGACTTCAGAATCCAAGAGGTGCAGGTTAAAATAGGCCCCGACAAGATAGAATTTATACATTCAAGACGGAGCAGACTGATACTCTATTCCATCTCCTCCTTAGAAATGGCATGTTGAAACTTTCGGAAAATGAAAAACCGGAAGACGCTGGTAAAACCAACGACCCTAACTATTGCCTGTACCATCGGAATGTCGGGCACCCAACTAAAGATTGCTATCCTCTTAAGAACCGAATTCAGACATTGATAGAAGCCGGGATTCTCACACTTAAAGAGGAATAGAAGAAAGTTTCTGCAAATATGACAACTTTAGTGGTAGGAACCAATGAGTTCCCTGCCAGAGCGATACCTGTACCAGTAGGGAAGCCAATATCGACACCAAGTACGAGCAGCCCGCACAAGCAAGCTGGCTCCTTAGGTACGCTCCGAACCACAACTGTGACAAAATCATCCTCATTGGCTAGTAGCTGGATTTGGTTGGGGGTGCCGAAAATATTGACGATGATAAATATAATGTTGCTTCTGCTACTCATGCTAATCATTGGAATGGCTAATTGGGTGCTATAAATAAATTTTTTTTTTTTGCCCAATGCTGTTAAAGCGGCGGGAAGAGGAGATCAAGTTCCTCGCCAACCCTATCATACTGGGGGTAAAAGTATGAAATTAACTATCCAATCCTGATTAAAGGCAAAGGGGAGAGGAAATCAATTCCTCAACAACTCATCATGCTGAGGGAAATAGCATGGTTAGTCCAACTCAAACGGTAGTTGGTAAAGACTAATCAAATCCATTGATAGTTGGGGGTTTGCTAAAAATCCCATAAACTCTGTCATGTTAAGTTTCTACCTCTGACAGTGAGGTGTAGTTCAAATTACGCGTAAGAGCCTTGAACCGTCTCTACCAAACTCTAGGCATGCGCAATTAGGCGTCTCTGCCGAAATCTGAGGATCATGACCCGATTATTTTGACATGAACAGTTCAAGTTACGCATAAGAGTCTTGAATTGCCTCCATCAAACTAAGGCATATGCAATTAAGCGTCTCTGTCTAAGTTAACGATCCTGACTCGATTATCCTGGCGTAAGTAGTTAAATACTTTCACCAAACTATCATTTAGCTCTGTTCAAAGGGCTTTACCGAGGTTAATAATTGCAACCCGGTCGGTATTAACGATCTAAGTTACGCAAATGAACCTTGAATTGTTTTACCAAAAATGATGAACTATTTTGATGATAAGTTATTTGTTGTGCAAGCAAATTTTGTAGCCAACAGATAAAAGAAAAAGAATTCTCTTTTATTCATAAAGCAAAAAGTTACAAAAGAATAGCGAGTTATAGCTCTCCCAAAAGCTTCAACCTATTCGTCGACTCATCAATAACTTGACGACGAGTCTCCTCCACCGAGTGTTCAGCTTGCCGGCGCAAGCCATCGCCATTTAATGCGAATTACTGGAACAACCGCTGATGAGATTCTTCAAAAACACGGCTTCTTATTATGCCCTCCCAGGTTGAACTATCCTGTTGATTGTACTGTGCATACGAGGTGCTTTTCCAGCTCAATTCCCTGGTTCACATGCAAAATATCTCCTCTGCAAATGTCTACTATGATCTGTTTAAAGTTCTTAGTGGATCGTCTGAAAATACTGCTACAAGAATCCTAATGAAGACGCACAAGTTGAATTCGTCATACTACAAGCCCTTATATGATCATCTCTATCGCTTTGGAAAGCGACAGAGATTGTCATCTAACAGAAATGGTCCTCAAGAAAACTTAATGAGCTGCCGCAGAATTCTTGTAATTCCTTCAAAAGTTTACCTTTTGAAGCCAAAGCTTGAAACTTACAACTATGATGTAAAGCATATGCTACTGGCTTTCTTAGAGTTACTTTTGCTGATGAAGATTGGTGAATGGCTAACTTTTGAAGATAGACCAGAGAATAGCTGCGCTCCATGCTGGTTAGAAAAATCAGCAGGTCGCCAGACTGGTAGAGCCACATGCACTTCTCTTCAAAGAGGATCTGGTCTGGATACTCCATTGCATCTCCAAAGAGAAATGCGGGCTTCTCCAGCACTTCTTGGTTGGTGGCCTCGAAACCTGCATCGGTGATAATATCCCTTGCAGTAGCAGGGTGGTACCTGATTAATTTCTCCCTGTGCTCCCTCAAGCCCGGCTTGTATGCAGCAAAAACGGTGGTGAAGCGAAATTGGGTTGCTGAGTCTGCACTCTCAACATAGCCAAAGTGATGCCCTTGGGAGAGTGGATCCACTGAGTAGCCAACTGCAAAAGAAGAATCAAAGATTAGAAAAATTCTTACAAAAACAGGAAAATTTTCCAAGTATGGAAACGCAGAGCTAAAAATAACTCCGCGCGAAGTTAAGAAAATAGCCTCGCGTTTGATAAAACGCGAAGATGACAAAAATAACTTCGCATTTGAACGCGAAGTTAAAGTAATAGTTTTACGTTTGAAAATGCGGAGCTAAATTTGTAACCTCGCATATTAACGCGACGGGTAACAAAAGTAACTTCGCGTGAACAAACGATAACGCGATAGCTTCGCGTAGAAGGAGACCAGAAGTCTCTTCTTCTCCAAGCTATTCGGCCGGAGTACGGCGATTTCGCCGGTGAAAGAAGTGATTGGCCGGCTGAAACCGAGCCAAATCACTCTAAAACAGTTCTAAAAGACCCAAAAGTTGGGGTTTTACCTCCGATGGGCGCAGCTTGGGCCGGATCGCCGCTGCGGTCGCTGCCACGGCCGCTGCCGCCGCTGCTTGCGCTAGCCGCCGATGGCGAGGAAGCCCGAGTCTTGGGTGCCATTGTTACGGGGGAAATCGACGAAAAGGATCGGAAAATCGGTCGATCGGGTCGTCGAGGTCGCCTGGATCGCCTGAGAACTCTGATCTCTGGGTTCTTGAAATCTCTTCGAATGAAGTGAGGAAGAAGAGAACACTCTATTTAAATGAGAAAACCAGCCCCTTGGTATTCGGCGCGAGAATCGGAGCAATTACTGAGCAGTTACCCATTGAAACGCAAAGCTATTTAGCTCCGCGCAAGTAAACAAAACGCGAAGATAACTTGGTATTCTAACTCCTCGTTTCAGTTTGAACATCCAAAATATTTCAAATTTTGCTAAATTCTAAGTCATTTTGAAAACTTTGGAGGGGGTTCTGTTAGTAGTGAAAATTTCTAAATAAAATGAAGTTTTCTACAACAGAACGCGGAGCTAACTCTGTAGCTCCGCGTTTGGCTATTTTAGCCCCGCGTGTGAGTAAAACGCGGAGCTAATCAATAGCTCCGCGTTCTTGTTTCTTAGCTCCGCGTTTTGATGCGATTAGCTCCGCGTGAGCAGTTAACCGAGTCATAAATTGATTGAGATTAAGATTTGGGCTTATCCAATACCCAAATTAAGTCCAATCAGAACTCTAAATCAAGAGATTTAAATCAAAACTAAGATATTTGATTGGAATCCTTGATGAATACAAATTCTATTTAGATAGATCTCATATGGACCTAAGGCTATAAATACCTTCTTGAGGAAGCCTTGAGGGATCTTTTGGAAGTTTTTGTGAAGTTCGAATTACGCGTGAGAGCCTTGAACGAATCAAGACCAGAAAAGATCATCCAAAGTCGGCCGGCATCTTCTTCATCAAGAGCAAGAAGACCATCGACGTCAGATCGTCCAAAGGAACTACTAGTTAGATCCCATCGCCACATAGATCCCACGTTTCATTGTAAAAGAGAGCGATAGATTATAAATCCTCTCGTTTGTTCTTTTTTTGTTCACTTTCATTGTAATCTAAGTTGTATTCAATGGAAGGAAAGCAAATTTCTGCTGCGAACGAAGTCATCAAATGAAGAATGCGTTCCCTCATTTTCAAACTCCTCTCCACCCTTCTAACAACAACTTCCCACCCTGTTCTGTGCACTTTTATGAAGACTGGCATATATACACACTTTTCCTAGTTTTGTTCATATCAAATATCTTATGGTTATGGAAGTATCTTCATAGAGACTAAATAGTTAAATAAATGGAGTCCCCTATTAGATTGGATGTATAAAAGAATATTTTCACTTTTTAGATTTGCCATTAATGCCGTTTGGGGTTTTTGTGTGAAATTTGATGTTAGGGTCTATATTGACATAAAAATAGTCCATGTGGGTTTTAGGAAAAATGTAATAGTTGATGGGAGTTTCATACTTTAGCCTAATTAAATTTGTAATTCTGAGTGGAAAACTACCAAAAGTCTGATATTTTATTAAGTCTATTTGAAGACAAACATCATGACAAACATGTCCGAAAGATTCGTGTTTTTGAAATCATGATGACATGGAGATAGCTGAGCAATGGATAGCTAAATAAGGGGAAAAGCATTGTGAAAATGAATTTATCTGACATGACTTTATAGCATTAGAAGCATCCAGATATAATATGGTTCCAATGTTAGCTTGTATATCTTTTAGCCTAAAAATTTGCCATTTGGTATTATTCTGAGTGTTCTGTAGTATCTCATTTACACTGTTGTATGCTGACAGATTTTTCTTTCTAGATGATTTGACTGGATTCAAGATAACACATCTTTTGGAGGTGATTACATCTTTTCCCTTAAATGCATTATAGATAATACTTGTGAATGCTGAACTATCTGCTTATAATTTTTAACTTCCAATCATTTTTTTCTTATGATAAGCATTAGACAAAAATGTTCTGATTACTAGATTGCAATGTTAGCTTAAAGTAATGTAATGTCTTAACTTGATACTGGAGACACATAACTAATGAACAGATGTTTGAAACCTTGCCCTTAATAGAATGATACTGCACCCACAATTTCCAACTTCTGTTCTCTGTGTTACCTGGTAGAAAAGCCTATGAATGAAACAGATCAGGAGGAAATTATTGGAAATTGAAGTAATTTTGTCCAACCATTCCACATTCTTATGATGCTGAAATTCTCACGCAACTTTTCTCCTAGACTTCTCAAATTCCATGGTCGAATTTGTGTAGGATTTTCTTAACAATAATTCTTGAGCTTGAGGCAGCCAGACATCATTTAGCTGATTGAATGACCTCTACAATAGTTACCTCTTTTTGTATAAAAAAAAATATTTACCTCTTTTCTAGATAGAATCGCCTTACAATATTTACCTCCTTTTGTCTTTCAAAAAATTACCTTGCCCCCCACCAAAAATGCCTTTCAGTCATCATTCCAAGTCATAACATAAGGAGGCATGAAGGAGGATGAAAGACATGAGCCAGTACTTACCTTAAGTTTGTTCTTGCGGACGACATTTTTTTGATACACCTTTCCATTGAACAGTACTGGGTTTTTTTTTGTTTTTGTTTTTGTTTTTGTTTTTTTTTTTTGTTGTGGTTTCTTTATCTACATACTCTCCAAATCTTCCATATTAGCAACTTATGCCAAAATTTTATATTGACCAATTTACTCGCCTAATCAGCTGGGATTGGGTTAATATAATCCACGAAGTTAACTACTGTTTGTTTTTTTATAGAAAAAAGGTGAAATCACTTTTGTTCCCCTACATTTCTTCTACAATTTGATCGTCCATGTTATTGTTCACAACAATGATGAAAAAAAGGATAAAAACACTGATATTATTGGATGTTGCAGGAACAGTTAGTTATGGTGATGATATTTGTTTGGTTTGAAAGTGGGTGACAGGAGAAAATGGTGATGGAATGTGGTAACTGATGAGGTATCAATTTATGGTATGGTGGGTGAGATCTTGTCTATTTTGAGAGATGGAGGGAGAGAAGGTGATTGGAAGAGGAGAGAAAAATGACTAGGTTGTGGGGGAGTAGAGAGATGGGGCTGTAAGTTTAGGAATGGGGCAGGTATGTTGGTTAAGAGGGTTCGCTATCATTTAACAAAAATAATTTAGCTTATTAAAAAATAAAAGATCGTCCTTTTTATTCTTTGACAATATCAGGGAGGGATATACTGATCTCAATTGATCTGGAGGGTAAATTGGAAAATATGAATTACGGTAATTTTCTATATAGAAAATTTAGGATGTATCTAATTGAAAGACTCTTTGCTTTTGGAGCTTTGTAGATATGTACCTCCTAAATCTATAATATTATGATATTTATCTCCTAAATATCATATATGTTGATTTGGCTCCAAATCTTTTGAGATAAATATTTAACTGGTATTATGAGCCTATTATGAGTGGAATATGATTAAAATTATATTTTCCTTACAATAAGTGAAAACCTCTCTCTTTCCACTTTGCTGTCATTTTTGCCCTCTCTCTCTCTCTCTCTCTCTCTCTCTCTCTCCCCCAGTCTGCCTCCAACCTTCACACCTGCCCCCTCCACCACTGCAAGACCTCTCGTGGCCTCCATCAGATCGACGCCCACTCATCAAGAAATCTGCCTTCCATCACCCCACCGTCCTTGAGAGCCTCCTCAAACCCTATACATCTTCTGCTTCAGATGGTTCAAGCCATTAAACCAATTGTATCTAAATTTTTTCTAAATGGTGTTGTGCTGAGTTATATATATCATTGCAATTCTAGAAGAAGTTCAGCAGATAACAAGTCGATCCTCGCTCGTAAAAGGAGTGCCCATGAGCTTCCATCATGAATAAGAAAACTAAAAAGTGGTAAACAGAAGCAAACAAGTCTAACAAATGAAATTAACCGGCTTTTTTTTTATACCATTATATATGAAGTTAATAAAATATTTATATATGAAGTTCATTAATTATCTAGTAAGATAATCTTCTTAATTTACACCTTTCCCCCTTCATCAAGCATATGAACAACACTCTCACTACAGATCAGTAGTCCTAAAACCTGCACAAAAGCAGGACCAAAAAAGAAAAAAAAGAATGTGAAACTAAAACAAGACAGGCATTCTCTAAATGCCAAATTAGCACAGTACACGCCCTGATCATGATCATGAACATTCCCTTCTCCCAAGCTATTATCAAACAACCAATTCTCAAGCATGAAGAGTGGCATCTGAGCTCTGAAGCTGGGCTTGCTCCCAGTACTAGTACACTCAGACATCATTAACACCGAGATCTGATAAGTCGAGTTTGAACTAACAGGCTTCCTAGAGCCCGTCCAGCCCTCATGTAGCTGTGGTATGTTCTCAATGCTTGAGGAATGCATTGAAATTGTATAAGTGGGTGGTTCTCGGTACTCGAGACATATGTTGAAGTGGGAACATGCGGGAGGCTTGGGGTGTTGGATTTGGGAGTTGGGAGATGGCATGATCGAGGTCGGACAGGGTCAAGTAGGGGCATATTAAAGGGGAGGAGATGATGCTGAAAATAATTTTAAAAAAAGAATTATAAAAAATAAAAGTATTTTGGGGATAACAAAGGTATTTTATTGGAGATAACATTTTTTTTAAAGAAATATGCCATTTAGATTTTGTTTGTTTAATAGCTGGGGGTATCTTTCTATTACTTAAAAGAGTTGGGGGCAAATTAACATATTTGAAGATTTAGGGGGTAAATATCAAAATATTGAATATTTGGACGGTATGTATCCCAAAAAACCCTGATTTTTATATTGTAGAATCTTACTTGGACTAGTTCATTTATTTATTTGAAGGACATTTGTTTATTGGTTCTTATTCTGGTTCTTTATTTGTTCAAGTAAACCACTGTAGGTCTAGCTATCACAGTACAGTTTGAATACCTGATCCAAACCTGAGTTAAGCTAGCAGATTCAGGTTTTCTATATTAGTTTTGATCATGTAAAGTTCCCTGGAATAATTTCACATGGTTTCGGCATCACAACCTATTTGACCCTAATATGGATCATGTAACTTGGTCATATGAATTGGATTCACAATGCCTGGTGGAATATGGTCGAAATCCTGGTGCCTAGAATTTAACTCTTGCCTAAATGTGCTAATGTATCCTGAGTTGGCTCAAATCATGATTTGTTGGGTTAAAGAGGGGACCTGACCCAACCTTGCCATTAGGTGTCACATGGGTTGGGTTCTTTAAATAGGGTGGATTTAGGTTGGGAACTTGGACCTTATTATCAAATGGTTAAGTAAAAACATCTCCTGTATTCTCCTCCTCAGCTACACCTTTAGACTAACTATTATTATGTGATAAGCAAGTGTGTTTTTTCCCTCCTTATAAAAGATGGGGGAGAGCTTAAATCTTTTCCTGACCTGACTGGAGGGAGAACATGTTGAGTGGCTTGGCTATCGGCTTCTGTGGGACATGTTTGAAAGGTGTTTAAATTTTGGAGGATTAGCTCTGATTCTGAGGTTGTAGTAGTCGTTTCTGCTTACTACTTCTTAACTATGGTGGTATTGAACTGAAGTTTGAATTATTGGTATGTTTAAAGGGTTACGCAAGGTTTTTTTGGATGAGCAAGCGGTTCCATGCATTGGAAATGACTGCTCTATCATGTTCACAAACTTTTATGTTTGGTATCCCAATGAAAGGTAGCTTCAAGGTGTCATATGCACTGCTTGATGATCAATGATATCATTTAGAAGTGGAGGAGGGACTGTCAGAGCAGCGCTGCTTTGTTGGAAATGATGTTGGGATCAAAGAAGTAATATTGGTTGGCCACTTCAACTTCATGCATAATTTTTTTTTTTCTGTATTCCAAACTCTTGTTTGAACTCTAGAGAACATGTCATCAATTAGCGCAGTGCAAAAACTCTATTCGTGAAATTGCAAGAAACGGAAGAAAACTAGATAACATTATTGAATTTCAGAAACTATTATAACGATGGAGCTCTTCCCGCAATATAACTAAAGCTATTAACCAACCAATGTATAAAGCTCAAATTACTGGACTACATTGTAGCCTTAGTTACAAGGCTTGAATGCGAAAAAACTACAAACAACCCCAACTTAAGTAAATCAAAGAAAACAACAAAAAATGACTCAAATAGAACTGGCAGTCTGGTTCGATGATTGGTCAATAACCCTTTTTGTCAAATAATGGAGGGATGAATGTACAAGCATTCCATTCAAAATTCATCTGCAAGATGTCCATATATCTCGTCTCTTGTCAAAATCATTTTAGTTCCTTTTTTCAAAGTTGGACACATAATAGTCCCTTTCTTTTTAAATAAAAACATAAATAGGTTCCTTGAGCATTTCGCCAAGTTTTCCATAATGACAAAATGGTCCTGATATTTAGTTAACATGTATGGACTTAGAGAATTCTTCAACAACAACAACAACTAAGCCTTTTATCCCAAGTATTTGGGGTAGGCAACTTAGATGCAGATAATCATAGCTCCATATCTTTGCAACAAAAAACAACTCTTACCCTCATTAGTTTTCAGTAATCATCTGTATATTCCATTTAATTCCTTTCAGTCTTCTATGTAATCATTTTTCCTTGAGTAAACAGTCTTGTATGTAATTACAGAAATTGTACAGAATACATGTTGATCATGAGCATGCTTAGATACGAGGCTTAAGACTGATACGGTAAACTCTTTGATTTTAATATTTTAATCCAATCTTTATAGAAAATTTTATTTGTTTATTTTGACTTTAGGGGGACTATTTCGTGTCTTTAATAAACATAAGAATATCATTTTTTGGCCAATTGAAGGAATTGACTTGCCATAATCCCTATTGATTTTGTTTTGAAGAATTTGAACAGTGGGCTGAAGATGTTCATGGGCCTTCTCTGATAATTAGATAAAAGTGTGGCCAACAGACCATTCATAAGCCCTTATTGAACTATTGGTGTTTATATTGGGTTTTTTCGCTTCCATGTGACCTTATAGGTTTGATACAGTATGAAATATGGACATGCCAAATCTGGCTCTATATCCATGTCGGACACATATTGGACACATTTCATGTATGACGCATGCTAGATTAACACAAAAGCATGTCCAACTCGAGGTCAACTCAAAACGTCCGTATCCAACTTGTAGGCAATGCAAAACGTCTGTGTCTGACTCGCGATCAACGTGAAGTGCACTACAATTCAGTCAATTTATTTCATACTATTCATATTTCATGTTATCACATACGAAATATTTTAGGTATATTTTACTTTGTTGACATTTAGATATAGTTAAGCCTTTGTTTTCATATTTGTTTTAGCAAACTAAGGAACTTTGATAATGGACGTGAACAAGTCTAAGTTCTGTTGGTTCTAGCTTTTAGCGAGACATTTATTTGTGATCTGGATTTAACTATGACCTATGGTGATTACATAGTTGTTTGTTGGTATAATTATAGTCTTTGCAATAATTTTGTTCCAATAAATTACATTAAGCTCTTCCTGCATGGATATAGAAAGCCGAAGAGCAAAATGAACTTAAACATTAACTAAACTATCTTTGTTCTTTGAATTAGGAAAATTCTACTGTGTGGAATATTCATGCTTTTACTTGTTTAGGCAACTTGATAATGCAACCGAAATATGTTTGCATTTGTTTTAAATGAATATTCTATGTTAATAGTTTGTAGTTGATATTTTATTATTATATATAAAGTAAAAAAATATTGCTTGCCATGTTCCTGTATCCTACCTTTTAGGATTTTGTTGCGTCTTGTCTTTGTACCAATGTCCTTGTATGCGTAGGTGTCGTATATGTACTATTCAGGAAACTGGTTTACCAAGAGCTTAAGCTGTTGGGCTAACAATGTAATTTGAGCTAATTTAGCACTTAACATTCCTCCTTTTCGTGACCATAGAGGTCACCAGGAAAAGTGTGTTTGGAATTCACTTGGCAGAGCAAACAAATTGCGTTAATTAATTAAATTTTAAGTTTGATAATGATGTCTGGTGCTCTTATATCATGTCTGGAAACCACTTTACCGAGAAGTTTAAGTTATTGATTTGTGGGCTAACAATCAAGCTAATTTAACTCTTAATAGGAGCGGCTTTGCCGTTGTGGTAGTTTAATAATCTCTAGATTAGGAAGGACCGTATTGCATTCTCTAATGATAGTAAAAGGCTATGGTCAAGAGGAATGCTCTGCTACTACTGTAACAGGAAACTAAATTAATACGAGAAAATATTGTTGATGAATATATGCTCATTCGATGTACATAGATTCTTTTTGGCTCTTGAATATTCCTTGATAACATTTCTTGTTGAATAGTCATTCATGCAAGGCTATCAGACACGGAATTTCACAATGACAAATTGCAGGTGAAAAAAAATGGCAATGCAGAAGACAGTTCTTACCAGTTCTAAAGATTTTTTTGTCCAAATAATGTTCATTGAACTTTTACATTAAGAAGTTTGCAAAGCTGATCATAGTATGAGCTTACGTCGAAAAGTTTTTTTAAAACTGATGTCATTTCTTGCATTTTTTATCCAGTCTTGTACCTCCTTTACTTTGTGAACTTAGTGATTTCCTCCTGCTTGTGTGACCTGTCCCTAATCCACACACCCAAGCCCTCAACTTGCTCCCAGCTTTGTTTCATTCTAGCAACATATCTTTCGTGGTGGTTATATAATATGGATCCAACATTTTTACTTAGTAATTATGTCCTTTTAGATTCTTTTTGCATCTTTGATGCTCAATTGTATTTTTTATTATGTGGTGCTGATCTAAGTCCAGTTAATGCAAATAAGTTTTTTTCTCCCTCTCTTTCTGTTTTTTACTTGATGCTTCATGACTTGCTGAGATCCTCTTTACAATGTGTGGTCTTGTGATTATAATGTAGTTGCCAGAGCCTTTCAGTTTCATCTTCACATGGTTTGCTGCTTTGCCTGCCCTATTTTGGCTTTCCCAAGCATTCACTAATGCCATCGTTAAAGACTTTTTAATCTTGAAGGTACCATCTCTTTCTTTTTTATGGTTGTTTAAGGATGTGTACACAAATCTTAAGAGCAATCTGACATAAACTTTTAATAACTAGGGTCCTTGCCCAAATTGCGGTGCGGAAAATGTCTCCTTTGGGACTATACTAACCATACCAAGTGGAGGTTCTCAAAATAATGTGAAGTGCTCAAACTAAGATCTTCACTTGCCTCATAATTATCGTGCCTTATGATTACTTCTGTCCCTAGAACTTGGATGAAGGTTGTATTGACCATGCAATATTTGTTTCTCAGTTGTGGCACTGAATTATTATATGACTCGAGAGCACGCTTAATTACACTTTCGGAACCAAGTGAAGGATGAGAAAGATACATACATCAACTTTTTGAGGTACATTTATCAGTCTCCTATATTTCCTTTTGGTTAGGTTTCACATAGCAATTAGATTTGTTTAATTTCAATTTTAATTTCCTAAATATATATGAGAATTCTGTATCTAAATGCAAGAGATACTAACATTGAGGAGGAACTTTAGGCATATAATAAAATTCTTTATGAATATTTTATCTTAGTCTTGCAAGTAAAGCATTCAGGTCTGTTTTCTGTTTATTGTCCTAACATTATGAAGGTTTATTTATGTCACCAAGTTATGTTCTCATGAAGTGTGTTTAATATTTTATCTGAAATTACTTTAACTAGTGATCATTGGGGATCAGCTATATGGGTTCTCAGGTGGGTACATGTCTAACCTGGCTCTAGAAACATTTTAAAAAAAATCCGATCACCATTTTTAAAGATAACCAGAAGCAGACTTTCATATAGGAACCAATAATGCTTCCACACTGCAGGTCTAGTCACCACCCTATATCAATATCCTACAGTATACTATTAAGATAAATTTTAATTTATAGTGTTGGTTTCCTTAAATCAGATTCCCCATATCCTAGAGGAAAGGGTCACAGAGAGAACTGAGCTAGCAATGTCTTACCGGTGAGCTATATATAGCAGAGCTGCAGTAGCGCCCACTAACTGGTACATGGGCCGGGCAACATTATAATTTAAAATAAATAAGATGCGTCTTTTTTGTCATTGATTGCATTGTCTCTCTCACTTATATACACCATACTTTGACACATGCCACATGTACAGCAAAACAAAGGTGTACACTTGGATCAGCCATTAAAAGATTATATTCCAAAGTACTAAAATTAATAAAAATTTAAACAAACAGATGTTTGTTACCAAGTTACAGATGAATTTCTATTTTTTTTTCACCTTATGTGAAACTGTTTCATCAATTACTCTCCAGCCCACTATGAGAAGCAATGAAATGGCTTTAATAATGTGGGGCTATTATGTAATAAGGTAGTGCCCTTCAAGAGTTTCTGGAAGTGAGAAACAAACCTGGACCTGCAAAAAGCTCAGTTGCAATTTCATAGTTTCTTGACATATCGTGGCATGGACGCTCCAGATGAGCTCCTGGATTTGGAGGTACCGTACCAGATGTATTGATGACAATATTTCTCACATTTTCACCCGAGCACCAACTGCTAGACTACTATTAGGGGTAGCAACTGCCAACTGGTTGGTTCCTGCAAGATCCACTTGCTGATCCAATAATTTTTTTTTAGGATCTACTTGGGATTTCCAAACCCACTAAGAAATCTAGAGTCTACTTGAGGATCCAAACCTATTAAGAAATTTAGGATCCAAATCCAATATATATATATATATATATATATATATATATATATATATATATATATATATATATATAGGAAACGGGAAATACACCGGCGGTGAAGGAAGTTCCTTCACCGCCGCTTAGGTGGCCCAATAAAATTATAACACGGGGCGTCATTCAAGATAACAAATAAATGAATTCTCTTAAATGACACCACGTGTAATAATTTTATTGGGCCACCTAAGCGGCGGTGAAGGAAACTTCCTTCACCGCCGGTGTATTTCCCGTTTTCTCATATATATATATATATATATATATATATATATATATATATATATATATATATATATATATATATATATAAGGATTACTGTAGGTGAGCCGCCAGTTTAGGAAAAGTTACGTGAGATAGCGGCAAAACTATAATGATCAAATGATTTTTCTTCAAATTTTTTTTTAACAATTATTATTTCAACTTCCTTAACTTCTTTCAGATTAAATTTCATAAATTTTGGAGTTCATTTACCCTTTCATCAAGTGCATACAAAATGTTTTATTCATTGAAAATCGTTAATTTTTTGTTAATTTGATGGATGACCAAATCAAAACTAAAACTCAAGAAATTGGGTATGAGTGAACCTTAGGGGGTCGAGATCATAATCCAAAAGCTTTTTTAAAAAAAGATTATTAGAGATAGTGGAAATGAACTGCAGCTCAGGTAACTTGCGTGAGCTGTCAGCTCATTTCCATTTTTCTCATATATATATATATATAGAGAGAGAGAGAGAGAGGGGGAAATTCACCGGTAGTAAAGGGAGTTTCTTCACTGGTGCTTACGTGGCCCAATATAATAATTACACGTTGCACCACTCAGAGGCCGATTAAGGGACTTATTTTATTTGTTATTTTGAGTGGTGTCACGTTTCTAAGCGCTAGTGAAAGAACCCTCTTCACCGTGGGTGAATTTCCCGTTTTCTTATATATATATATATATATATATATATAATACTTAATGGATTATCGGTAATGGATTTGTATCTCAATCCATTAAGAAAACATTTGTATTTTAAAGATCCATTCCTATCAAATAAGCTCTCGTGTATGGATTCAGGATCCAAACCCGACAAATTAGGTTAGATTCAGATCTGTTTATTGGACTATCGTGCTACTTTGCACCCCTATAAAGTATAACTATTTATTTAACATTACCAGTCTTGTAGCTTTCGAGTTTTAAATTAGTTGGAAGTTGGAACCAATGACAGTAACAACAAAATGCATTATCCCAAAGTTTTCGTATCAGTGCCATGAATCCTTTTTGTCCATCTAACTTCCTCTTAACTCTCGAGTGCCAACTAAGAACTATCTTATCCTAGATTGCACAGAAGTGGACTTAAGGACATCTTACCATATGGAGTGCCAACTAAGAACTATCTTATCCTAGATTGCACAGAAGTGGACTTAAGGACATCTTACCATATGAAGCCGACAAATTTGCGGCATTAGACAAAAAGGACGAGTTGTCAGGGGATAAAGGCAATCATTAAACATATCGAGTTTTTGCTTACTGATTAACCTAAAATAAAGTCAAAAGCAGAAGAAATAAAAGCAACATTATAAATGTCATGTAACTGTTACAATTCCTGTAAAAGGGCACATCGGTATCGACTGAAAGAGAAAATCAAGCTATTTTTTCTCTCTTCAAAGTCTAATGTAGGACAGATGGGGTCTGTTTGTAAAAGAAAATCAAGATATTGCTGGAGAATAATTTTTTCAAACTTTAACATAAATGAAACGTAACCTGGGTCCGAGCCACATATAGATTTTTCCTCAGGTTTTGCAAACGTGACTGAAATTTTGAGAGACTTGATTTTAGTAGAATTTCCATTACTAGCTTCAAACCATATCCAATGTCTGAACCACCCGATCCATATAAGAAAGAACAGAGGCCGACTCTAACTCAAATCCGAATCTGATTTCCTTAGCGTGTTTGTTTTCAGATTTAACATAATCCATTCCGAATCTGACCATTGTCCACCTAACTGTAGAACAGTGCGGGCTCACCTACACACACCCAGCATGCAGGAAAAAAAAAAGAAGCCTTTTTAACTCTTGTGCAGAAATATTTGCTTCTTACTTTTATCTGAATAAGCAACTTTAAATCATGCACTTACTGAGCAATAATACCTTAGGATGACATGGGTCTACATGCCTTGCAGTCTAAATAAAAGAAGGCCCTGCAGCTTACCAACGGCACTAATTGATAGTAAGATGATGGGTAGCATATCATTCTCCATTTATCTGTGTGCAGTATTAATTATATGCCACTGATGGAGGGACTGGGTGTGCATCTTCAAACTTTGTATATCCGAAGGAAGCTTCTCTTCTGTTCATATTACTTGTGTGTATATGTATATACATTTTATTTCACATCCATATTTAGGTCATTTCTGTTATTAGAGTCCCACAAGACAGTCGGTAATCTCCATTTAAGTTCACTGTATAAAGTCAATAGCTTGTAAAGCATTTCTATTGTAACAATTCGATAGTAGCTACAACTTCTTATGCCTGACCTATGGGAGTTTCTAGAGGGGCACACCATTTTTCCAGTGAGCCTACTTAAAAATTTGCTTTTATTTACAACATTGCAATTTAAATTTTAGGATAAAAATGTTCTCATTTTCAATCTCTCTATTCTCTCTTTCTCTCATCTCCTCTACCGTCATTACTAAAGAAAATCAACAAACAAATTAGGGTTTTATGATGGGGGAAATATCTTATGATCACTCATTGTGGCAGCAAAATCCTGGCGGCACTAACAGAACATGGCGTAAAGATTCAATTTTGCTGTGGCAGTAAGAAAGTTAGCGAGAAAGTTAGGACTTGAAAGCTGGAATTGGATGTGAGGGGTCGATGTTGAGAGGAGGAGTGAAGTGAAGACATGAAAAGGAGAGAGAAGGCTAGGGCTAGGGTTTTCCCACTTTTGTAAAGGCATCCGATTTTTGAGAAGGACCACGACTCTGTTTTCGAATAAGGAAATCTATGTTACTTTGATCCGGGCTAAAGAGTCCGGATGTGATAAGATGGATCCGGTACTATAAGTCCGGTTCCACCATAGAGCATCCAGACTGTCTAGTCCAGAACTTGCTGCAATGTTTAGAGAAAAATAGGGAAGGGCAGTTTTTGAAATTTTAGGTGTGCTCACTAGAAAAAACCTTCTCTTTTCAAATGAAATGGTGGGCTCACTATGAAAAAAGTTGTGCTCCTTTGGAAATTCCCCTGACCTATCCGGTATTCTTGTTGATCTTTGGAATCTGAAAACTAATTCCAAGATACAGGATGTTATTTCTTTCGTATATCGATCGAGCGAGAATAACTCTTGTGCATGTTTGTTTCTAACTAATTAAAAGCAAGTAAACTGTTTCTGAGATAGTTTGTAAAATTAGTCAGCTTCTCCTTCAGAAACATAGATATACCAAACTATTTGAAGTGTGAAAGCAGTCTATATACATTTTCTGGAGTTTAAGCAAATTATGGTTTAGTTTGATGTTGGATTGGGGAGACTATTAACAGATAACATATTGCTGAGATTTGGGTTATGAGTTCAGATATTTGTTAGCTATAATGTGGACTCTCATCTGAAATTAGGTGAACACCTATTCTTTTCACGCCCGTTTCTGCTTGTATCTTGTCAATCTGTAGATTAAAGCATGGGCTGGCAGGTGGGCTGTGCTACGGCCCAGCCACTTCCCCTGGGGCACGGCTAGGCACCAATGGGGTTACCCGGGCCTTGGTCACTGGCACGGTTGAGCAATGCTAAGCCTGCACCTGAACCAAGCCGTGTTGGCAGGAGAATAATTAAAATTAAAACCCCCGCCAAAAAAAAAAAGTTAACAAATTAGAAATTGGATAAATATTTTTATCCAATTGTGAAATGTAATTGAAAAAAATATTTTTTTTGCCTATAAAATAGTTTGATAATAGTTGTTAACTCATAAAGTACTAAATTAGTTATGGGATAATAAGTACCATTTTTTTCCTTTCTCAAATATGACTAAGAATCTATATAATATAGACATTTTTTTAAAATTCTTTTTGAGAAATATTAACTATTGATGTTTTAGTTAGAAGAATATATTTATTGTCGATCAATAAGAAAGAGAAACACTCTCATATATTGAGTTCCAATGAGTTTCTACATTCTGAAGTAAAACTCGAGATTTTAGGCCCAAATTTGTACAAATTGCTTTAAAATTTTCTTTCTTGGATGGCTATACTCATAAAAGTTACAACATTGATTAGTTTTGTAAGATAGTTATTAATTATTTGGAAGCCATCTTGTACACATAAGTTAGTAATATAATACATGTGTTGAGCATAAAATATTTTACCATTCAAAATAGGTCTTAAATATTTTTTTTTCAATATTAAAAAACTTGACTATTTTCATTAAAACTTTATTATCAATTGCAAAAGTTTTAATGACCATCATCATAGATTGACTTAAAATCGAAAGAGTTAAAGGAAAATCATATTTTTAAAAACTTAAAATTGTTTTTTGCAAAAACCAATTGGAATCATTATAATATGTAGTGACAAATAATGATAGTTATTAAGACATTCTAAACAGTTAGAAGTACCTACAACTCTATAGAGTAGAAGAGAGAATAAAATCTAAATTTTGTTTACTTTCTTCATAAATATCACAATTGCAAGTATTTCTAGAAATCTTATAAAATTATGTACAATGTGTTATTTGGATGCACCTTTCAAAATGGAGTTGAATCACTTGTGCTAGTAGGTTAAGCAAATGCATTATAATTTATAGATTGTCTATCATGCTCAAATCTCAAATCGTATTGTAAGATGAAATTTGTGAATTGAATATTAGGAGTGTCAGTTAGTAACGCAAGACGGAAGTTGATTAGGGTTAGGATTTTGAAATTTGGAGAAGAATTGGAAAAGAACACAAAAGATTCGGAAATCGAAATCCACCCAGATGAATCCACGCTCACTCTCAACGAGTTTATGAAGAGAGATTTTGACTCAACCAAAATCTACTTAAGAATTTTCTCAAATTTTTATATTTCATTCATCATCCTTTAAATACTCCATACAAGCTTAGTTATAGGAAAATTTCAACAAATAAAATTCTAACATAATCCAAAAAAAAAATCCTATCAAATCTGATTATTAGAGTCAACTAAATCAAAATAAATAAACTAAATAAAATCCTATCATATCTCAAAACTAATAAAATCCTCTCATATCTAATTAAATCTCCATCGATGAGTGTAAAATTTTCCTCTTGAAAAGTAAAATTTGCATAAAATCTAGAAGAAGTGTTAACTATAGTCCGTTGAAGAGGAGTGTGCATCTACTTTAGTAACTACTAAAAACTAAACACAAAATTTAAAAGAAATTATATATGGTACCTCATGCTTAGAAGCTGATAAGAGAGAGAACCATATTCAACTACTCATTAAACTTACAAACTGAAACTGATAAGAGCAGAGATCTAGAAAGTCCTGAAAAAGTTGGTAGAGTTGGAGGGAATTGAGAGCTAGAGGGAGTCAGAATTGTTCAAAGAAAATTTACAGGAAAATAGGTTATTTGTAAAAACCCAAAGGAGTGAGAGTGCAAAAAAGTTTCCAATAATTGATCTGGCCGGTTGATTGGTGGCATAACCCAGGCACAGGCACAGGTATGGCCCGCGCCTCACTGCGAGCTCGGTTATGGCCTAGTCAAGGCACGGACCTGACCGTACCAGAGCTGGCTGACCCAAGCCCAAGATTGGCTTTAGGGTGCCGGGAGTCGTGGTCATGCATGGCTCGAATATGGACCGTGCCGGTCGAGGCAAGTTGCCAAGCTGTCCTGGACAACTCGCCAACCCTAAATATAGTGATGTTAATGGTGAATTGTCATTGAAAGTTTAAGCATGTCAAAGGAGTGTTGCAGAAGATAGGGAAGGTAAAGGGTATTACTTGGTTTCCATACTTATTATGTAATATCGTTATTGACCTTTTACTGAATTCTAAATTCGGTAGAATTACCCAATGTGTAGGCTCTCTAATTTGATTAAGAGTAAAGATAAAAATGGACGGATGTAAGAACCAGCTCTTGATCCGTCATAATTCAAAATTTTGAACTAGCATACTTGAGCCCTACCTTCCGGCCACCCAAGCCAGTCTCGCCCAAGCTCTCCCCATTCCGTCTCTACTTGCCCCCCTACCCCTCCAACCGTCTAATGCCTCCCTCCTCCTTTCCCTTCCTTTCACCCCCTCCCCCCTCCAAATTTAATGTCCTAGAAATTCTATTAGGTTGGATAAGAAGGGGACAAATTTGTCCATAAAAATAAACTGTCGCAACTCTCTTTTCTGCTAGTATCACTGGTTTGCGAGCAATGACTTCAGAACTAGATATCCCTCCTCTAACATTTCTATCTTTCCAAATAAATCAAGCAATATATATTAGGCTATCTTGTCTAAGAAGCTACTCCACCATAGTGCACTTAATAAAAAACCATCACTCAATTACACCAAGATTGTTTCTACAAAAGCTCAACATATCCAAATCTTATAACGAGTTCAGAAATTGCACCAAAATTTGTTTATTATTCTTTTCCTTTAGTATATTAAAGTCTTTTCCACTTTCTCCTCTTCATGGAAGAAAAAAGTATGAGATTTCACACATTTGTGAATATTTTATCATGATCATGTCTTCATCAACTCTTCTCAAATTCCTCCAGTATAACTATACTAAAACTTGTCAGCATTGTAGTTTTATTCCCTGTCTACTAGTTTTATTTCCCTCATTCGCTACAAGAACGTGAGTGAGACACAAGAAGCACCACTATTCATACTTTTAAGTCCCAAAGTCCGAAACATCGGAAAGGGACCTAACGTAATCCCACTCCAAACATAAAACAAAAACTAAGAAATATTTATCTCTTGTATCCTCCTCCTACTACAGATATTTATCCTAAATCTTTTAGTTAGATAGGAGAAATGAGTCTCTTTGTTTATTTATAAATTCTTAAGGATTCAATTATGATGATAATATAAGAAATATTTGTTTTGGATAAATAACCTCTTTGCTTTCAAAAAATTATTTATATAAGTTTGTTTGGACATAGCTATATACATGTAATATGCTAACAGTTAAAAACATAAAAAAACTAGAATGAGACACCAGAACCACCACTATTCATACTTTGCGTCCCAAAATCCGAAGCATCCGAAAGTGACCTAACCTAATCCCACTCCGAACATACAACAAAAACTACATAATTCACGCATTCTATATACACAACTGGCGACGAAGAAAGCAACCCAGTACCAATTTGCAGGAGCATTTGGATCTTAAGCTGGCTGCACCCACCCGACAAAACTTTATCCCTAAACAAATCAGGATCAGCTCCAAACTATTTCTGAGATGATGCTGTCTCCTATCATTTCCAACTCGACATCCAAAAGTTTTTGACACTCCCGGGGATATACTATACACAGCATGAAAAAGACATAGCAGAACACGCGCACATGAATCAAATATCTGAGTCCATACAAGGAAAGCCAACAGCATTGAGTATGGTGCAATTTTTTTTTAGACTGGTCCGATAAAATCGAAGTATGAGCTGTATCTTATTGGCCCATGAGAGAAATTTAGTCAAAAATGAGTTAAAAAGTTTTTTTCTTTTATGAGCATCCATTCTTAGGAAATTGATGTGCGCAATCTTTTTCTGATGCAGGCAAACAAACAGCAGTGTTTGGTTTGGAGCTATTAGTTCACCGTCACCTACGCCTGATGCCGGTGCCAATGCTCGATTGCGCCCGACAAGAGAAGTTCCAAGTTCACTCTCATGCCGCACTTTTGAATGTGGATGATCTTGATAGTCCATTTTCAGCCACGATTTCAGTTTCGCAAGCTGGCCAATTCAAAAACAGTATCCATGGCTACGCCCATATAATTCAAACAAACTAATATGCGTTCTTACATATCGGACCTTGCAGCAACTAATGGACCAATTTGGCCCACATTTGATATGAAAGACTCATTTACACCTAAGGATGCTAATGGACGCGTAAACGGGACAAAATTTGATTCTTTCTATACAAAATTTTAAATTAAAAAAAATAAAATTTTTATTTTTAATTAAAAATTTTGTATAAGACGGACCAAAAATTGACCAACAAATACGTCCATAACCCTCCCTATTAATTACACCCAACAATGTTATGGACCTTTCGGGATGGTAAAAAATTCCAAGTACCATATTGAGCCACTACGATGGAACTCAGACATTACTTGTCGTCATTTTGAATTTTCATGGCTTGATCATACATGTAGAATTTTCATGGCTTGATCATACATGTAGGCTCACTAGGCTTAATTTGAAAGGGAATATTAATAGTAAGATGGATCCGTTTGGACTTGTAAATATTATTTGTGGATCATGTGTTTCTATCTGGTTGATACGCGGCAAGTTCAGAATTAGGCCATCTTGATCTGATCCATGAGTTAAGTAGATTTTAATGGTAAAATATATGATATATTAGATAATATGTCATAGTTGGTTTCAGGGTGTTGGACTAGGCCAACTGGTAATGGAGACTGGGTATTCAACGCACACTTGCTAAGCTTTTGAATTAGCAAATGAAGTAGCACGATTAAAAGGAAATGACAAGTTGCGTTTTGGCTAATTGGCTCCCACCACGAAACATACAACCTATTTACACTCTTGAGGTACGACGATGACCGCATGCATACATCAGATCCTTTTCAGACCCCCAACAATAACATGAGCCCTCATGTGCTCTTAACAACTCAATATTCTGCCTATACAAACAACTCTAGCTAGTAGTTCCTTTTAGATACTATATATGGGACGTACTTTTGGATACCAACATATATATATGCGCACCTGTGGAGAGATTTTCTATAATGTTAATATAAACTCCTCTGAGGATCAGAACACCAAGCAGTACAAGAGTCTAACACAACTTGTGTATATTGAGCTAATTAATTAACACCAGCCAAGGCAACATTATTATCATGCGACAAAACTAATTTAAAATGACATGCGAAGCTGTTGAGTGTGATGTTTGCTAAACAAAACCAAACCCAACCAAAACAAAACAAGCCAAAATGCTCCCAGTCTCTTCACTATGTACTGATCATCAGCCGAGAGTGAGCAGGCAGCATGTAGGCCAGAGGGGGATGTTGAATCCACAAGATGCCACAATTTGTACACTCACCCTTCCCTATGGGCGGCCTTGGCTTTAGCTACTGCGCTCCTATTTAACTCTGAGATCGACAGCCTCCCTCTTAATATATTCAAATCTTTCTCCAACAAAAACTAATAAGTTAGCCATGGTACTTCACCCTGATTCAGTAGCGGCACCAAAACTGATGAACAGCCTCCAGCAGACCCCGCTCGTGTTCGATGCTACGCTCCTCAGCCGTCAGCTCGAGCTACCTGCCCAGTTCGTCTGGCCTGAAGGGGAGAAGCCCGCACCAGACTCCAGCGAGGAGCTCGTCGTCCCCTTCATTGACCTCAAGAAGTTCCTCTCAGGCGACCCCGACTCTGCCTTCGAGCTGTCCAGACAGGTCAGCGAGGCGTGCGAGACTCACGGGTTCTTCCAGGTCGTCAACCATGGTATTGACTCGGAGCTTCTGGCCGAGGCTCACAGTTGTGTGCAGTCCTTCTTCTCCATGCCGCTGTGCGAGAAGCAGAGGGCTCAGAGGAAGGTGGGCGAGAGCTGCGGGTACACCAGCAGCTTCACCGGGAGGTTCTCTTCGAAGCTCCCCTGGAAGGAGACCCTCTCCTTCAAATTCTCCTCCTCGTCCGATACCGTTCTCAGCTACTTTGTTCAGACCCTTGGCGAAGAATTTCGGCACTTTGGGTAACTACACTTCACTAAATATAATTCTCGCGTAATATCGCATGCCACATACCGAATGGATAGTGATCCAAACTAGTTTTTGATGCAGGGAGGTGTATCAGGACTACTGCAAGGCGATGAGCATGCTATCCCTGGTGATAATGGAGGTGCTGGGACTGAGCCTGGGCGTGGGCAGGGCGCAGTTCAGGGAATTCTTCGGGGACAACGACTCGATCATGAGGCTAAACTACTACCCGCCCTGCCAGAAGCCCGACCTGACTCTCGGCACCGGCCCTCACTGCGACCCGACCTCGCTCACCATACTCCACCAAGACGATGTTGGTGGCCTCCAGGTGTTCACCGACGGCAAGTGGCGCACCGTCACTCCCAAGACCGACGCCTTTGTCGTCAATATTGGTGATACTTTCATGGTGAGTACAATCAATTGAAGGTTACGGTCATCTTATCTGTATGTTTGATATAAATTTGACTATAATGCGATGATTGCTCGCAGGCACTGTCTAATGGACGGTACAGGAGTTGCCTGCACAGGGCAGTGGTGAACAGTCAGAACGCGAGGAAATCGTTAGCTTTCTTTCTCTGCCCGCAGATGGACAAGATTGTGCGGCCGCCGAGAGAGCTCATCGATGCGGCTCACCCGAGGGCGTACCCGGACTTCACCTGGTCGGCGCTGCTCGAGTTCACACAGAAGCATTACAGGGCAGACATGAACACCCTGGATGCATTCTCAGACTACATCCTCAGAGCTCGTGGGACATGATTGATCGAGTCTACTCTTCTGTGTTATTTTTATTTTTATTTTTTGCTTTAGTGATTATTTTTGTTTCCCTTTAGTTCTCTCAATTTCTCTAATTCAAACTAGCTCTGTTGTCAAGAAAATAAAAACTGAGCAGCAGAGTTTTCACTAGCGAGCAGCATTGTTAATACCTTTATCAGTTTACGACCTTGAAATGCAAGCACGAAGCATGGGAAGGGGCCAGAATGAAGTTTTGTTGTGTTGTAAACACTAGCATTGTCTTTTTTGCTTTTTTTTTTTTTTTTTCCTTCATGTTTTTGTTTTTGAGTGCTTTATAAAGTGATAGATTTAGATGGGAGAATCTGACATGCAATAGAACAGGGATATGATACGGACACAGGTGGCTGCATCAACATTTGTCCTGTTACCGAACTGGTTAAATCCTATAATTCTTTTGTTTGTCGTGTTGCTAGCTAGTGCGACCAAGGCCCGCCCACTGCAATTGGTTTGATATCTCTCTCGGGTGATATTTCTTCCCACTATCGACTAGTGATTATGCAAATCAGCTGAGCAAAATGTCAAACCACTTTGCTCAGTGAGCCCACCTCATAAGTTTGCTATTAACAAATTTTTTTTCTCTTACTCGAGATTAATTTCCTAATAATATTAAACCTGTTTCCGAATTAGTTTTTCAATAGCGTGAAAACCATTCAGATACTAATTTCCAATTATGTGGACTGGAAAAGTATGTGCTCACTGATAAAGTAGTGTGCTCAAATAGATTTTCCAAAAAGAAAGCATACAGATGAACCGACGCCACAAGACTCTCCTGCTTCCTTCTTTGGCGAGTCACGTGGGAACATGATACCTTATCAGTCAATATAGGGAGTGTGTACCATATACGACCTACTTGATTAAAAAAATTTGCGTGTATAATACAACCAATAAAACTACAATATACTATTTTTACAGTTATTTCAGTCATTGTAAAGCAAATCTGCCGCTATTTTGAGACACTTGCATATTCAACAGTTTTGCTGGCAGCGCTGATATGCTGTGGGTGCCTGCAAGATCTACGACACCGCAATGCCCATTGCTCGCTTCTCCTATGCGCTACACGACCTGGTCATTAAGACTTGAGAGCCGTGTAGGCAAAAACATTACCTGCAAGTAGTGTGTGTGTGTGTCTATACACACACACACAGAAGGTAGAGTATCTCACTAGCCAAAATTGGTAAAAAAGGCGACTAAAATTTCACATTCCCATAATTGTTTTCTTCCATCCGACCATATAATCTTCATCTCCAACTCTTTGGTTTGATGCATAAAAAAAAATGTAGGAATAAAAATATAAAAAGATTTAACCTTTGATTAAGCAAGTACAAAATTAACGTTTTGTTTCAAACACATAATATTTTGTACTAATTGATAGATAAATCCCTATAACCCATAATTTTTGGTACTCATAAAACCAAAATGATAAATATGTAAATAATAAGCTCCAGTTGAAGTGGGAAAAAAATGTGCGCAGCTGGGCTTTTGGCACCTTCTATCTATATTTGGCTAGAGAGCTATTATCCCACACACGCATGCACGCGCACGTGCACAATTGTGCTAACACTTCGCGCACGCACACGCATGCATGCAAGCACACACATACGCACACACCCATGCACACGCGCGTACGTACACACGCACACCTATGTGTGCTTGCGTGCGCACACATACATAATGACCTGACCTACAGTCCATTGCCACTACCACTCATAATTTTTTTTAAAAGAATTTTCTTTTGGATTATAATCTCGACTCCTTAGAGTCAATCATACATAATTTCTTAGGTTTTTAGTTTTCATTTGGCTTTCTAAGTGATTATAAAGTTAACGATTTTCGACGAATACAATATTTTGTAACTATCTTGTATCCCATTATTATTTTTTGATTATTTTAAAATCAAGATAATTAAGACTCCTTAGTTTCTTCAGAAGAAAATTCATAAATTTTGAAATTCATTTGTGCTTTCACCATGTGGATACAAAATATTGTTTTTACCGGAAATTGTTAATTTTTTTCTACTTGATGGAAGGAAAAATTATAATTAAAACCTAATAAATTGGTATGAGTAAATTTTTGAGGATTGAAAGAAAATTTTTAAAAATAATTATTGAAGATGATGAAAATAAATTTAGTGCAGATAACTTACATGAGTTGTCAGCGCATAAATTAGTAATAGTAGAAATAGAGTGTAACTCAAATAACTTACATAAGACGACCACTCATTTTCATTATTCACACACAAAGAGTAGCATCTTAAGGATTAAATTCTATATCAAGTGAATACAAGATATTGAATTAACCAAAAATTTTAATTTTTATCCATTCGATAGTAGGCATAAATGTTTAAAATAGCGATAACGGTAATGTAATGTTTTGTCTCTGTTAGGTTATGTCGCATATAACGTAACGCATAATGTAGGTTACACAATTTCCTATTTATTTAATAAAAATAAATATAAACTATATAAAATAATTTTAATAAATTGAAATATAAATATAAAATATCTAAAAATTTAATATAAAACTATTTTATAATCATAATTTATTCTAATTTTAAATTTTACAAAAAAAATCATATTTATCTTCATAAATTATATTAAGTCTGCAACCGTAATTCCAATTATCATTTAAACAATTAAAAAATATTTTAATTTTTCATTTTAGTTCTAGTTATTATCATTGTTGTAATTGATATTTTACAATATTCAATTTATCTTATTTGTAATTGTTGATTTCAGTTCAGTTAAAAATTCAATATAATCAACAAGTAAAATATTTCAGCAATCAGAGACGAATTACAAGCGAATAAGAAAACAATCGCAAATTAAAAAGTTAGCAATTCCACAAGCAATCAAATAAGCCAACAACTAATCAAGTAATAAAATTACAGCAAATCGTTAATAATTAGAATAATAATCAACAACAATATAGAAATTACTAAAAAATAACTGTAAACAACGTAATATAACGTAACATTACGTAATATAACGTAAATTAACATAAAAAACGTACTGTTACGGTGCATCGAGTTATTTCTAGTTGTTACGTAGCGTCGGGGTTCCGTTAGGTTACGTAACGCAATATAACGGATTTTCATAACATGTTATTTTTAACATTGGTAGGCATATTATGCACAGAAAGTTTTCAATGTTGACAGCTCATTCTTTGGGGGAGGGAAGGTGCCTGAAGGGGGAGAGAGAGAGAGAGAGAGAGGGGGGGGGGGGGGGGGGGGGGGGGGGGGGGGGGGGGGGGGGGAGGGGGGATGGTGGGAGAGAGAATAATTGGAGGGGGTTGTCTACTATGTCCACAATTATAGCAACATCCTTTGCGGGGGATAAGTAAAGAGAGAAGGAAAATGATGGATGCAAGCATTATTATCATGGGAAGAACGCTATTGGGTGAAGGTGGAGGGGCACGAGGGGGAATGACTTGAATTTAAAGTGAGTGAAGGCAAAAGGCAAGGCTAGCTGCCGCCAAGGCTAAGGACAACGGGCCGCCTCCCTTGCGCAAGCTCGTCCAAGGTAGCTCGCGTCGCATTTCCTGTCCTCTCTCTCTCTCTCTCTCTCTCTCTCTCTCTCTCTGCTCGATCTCTCTCCTATCTCCTCTCATTAGTGGGATCCCTGTCCTCTCCCTCTCCTCAGTGGGGCTCCTAGCTAGGGACCCAAATCCAATATCTGCGTTGAAAACGTTGACGCAACGTTTGATTGGAAGAAAATAAAAATAAATACAGATTTTTATCTAAAAGCTCTTGGATGTGGATAGCCAGTTGAATATTTCTAGTTAAGTAGGATTATATATTCACGTCTCTTTCTATGTGGTTCGAAAGTGATTGGAGTAAACACAAATTTTATATGAACGGAAAAAATCTGCTTAAAGAGAATTTAGATGGACAGGTTTATCTAAATAAACTTCCATCAACGGTGAACCCCCACTTCTAACAGTGGCTTAACTCTCCCTCTTTTTTCTATCTCTCCATCGTATCATTTTCTCTTGAACCTGGATTCGGCAAGAGACTCATACAGGAGTTAGCATGCATACTAGCTAGCTAAGTAGTACTTCTCGAATAATAGTTTTAAATAAGGAACTAAAATTTTCAAATTTATATTGATTATGATAGATAATTCACTTCAAATCATATGTTTGTTCAATCTGTAGGTTTCTACCATTCCTCTTCGCCAAGTGGCCATAGATAGAGATATTAATAGGTTAACGTACGGGTGCGATTGTAGATAATTGATTTTTATCTTGTTACACTGCATTTGTTGATCACTCGCGATATCAAGAAAGCATTTTTTTTTTTAAGTCGCTACGGTGAATATCCAGAAAGCTTCTCATTGCAGGTTTGTGATGCTCTGAGACTCTTCTAGATGGGAATAAGGAATATTATTGATTCTGTTGACATGATTTTGGTGAGAAAATTACTTTACCGGCTATAGATCGATTCAGTGAAATTCACGTTCCAGAATGTATGCTCTAGAAAATTAATAGAAAGTAGGAGGTTGAAAGTAATTAAGTTGTCGGCTGTTATATTTGCATAGTCTCTATAGGAAGATTAAACACGTGTCTATGTCTCAACCCAAATATTTCTAATTTACCTTAAAAAAATTTTCATTTTACCGCAACGGCCGCACCAAACATGATCGGGACACAAGAAAAATGATGGATATTTTCTAATTATCACTAGTCCTGTTAGTTTCTTCATGCTTTATTTTATGTAGAAAACCGTCATAAATAATAGAAAGAAAAAGGTAGAAACTAGAAATCAGAGCTGGGAGGGCCCCTAGAGCCCCTCTTGAACTCCAAATTAAGCTAAGCGATTAATTGGTGTTTTGCAGGAACTGATAAGGCTGAAACTGAAGCTAAAACACCACTGCCAGCTAAGGGCTAACAAACAATATGTAGACATAATATAACACGAGAGAGAGAGAGAGAGAGAGAGAGAGAGAGAGAGAGAGAGAGAGAGATTGGTAGGCGACAAATTATCCTGACATGTCAACAACAAATTGGAAATTGCGATGTCAAGTTGGCTCCCAGCGATCGATGGCGACAAGCCCGGCACAATCCTCCCACAGTGGACGGATCCTCAACCTGACACCACCTCATCCCACCCAGCACACCCAACTCAACTCACCCTTGTTTCTTCTCCTGTTCCTATTCACTTGATCTCTAGCCATTTTTTTTTTGCTTGTTTTAGTAGTTTCATTGTAATTAAAGCTTTAGGACTTGAATTTGGACGTTCATTCTGGACTGAGCACCCCAAACTCGATACATCTGATAATAGGATCATTAGACATATATGTGAGCGTGAGTTTTTTTCTAAAGGAATATGTGATCTTGAGTTTGGATGTCTAAAATGGATGATAAATTACAAAATTTACATGTTTGAACGTTCAATGATTTTAGAACTTCTTTTTTCGATATCCATTCTAGTATAAAACCCCCAAAACTCAACACAAAAAAAAGGCGACGAAACAAATTCTCTTGAAAAAGAGTTATTAAGCAGATTGTCAAGACTTGTATTCGCCAAAATTTAATGATTAAATTAACATTGAAAAATGAGGGTCAATGACTTTATTCTTAGTATAAATTTCAAAAACTTTGTTTAATATGACATGATTTTGCAAGGAAACTGCAACTGTCGTTACCCCGCACAGGTACGAAGCATGCGACTGCAGCGCTGACCTCCAGCACACAGAGAGATCTGAGGTAGAAGACTCATCCTCAATTGCACAGAGATCTTTGACAAGGAGATGGATGGAGCACCAATGGAGACGATCCAGATCCATGACACAGTGGATAGGGGAGTGGGGAAGAGCAAAGGAAGAAAAACAGGAGGGTAAGAGAATCACCAAGGATTTGGGGGAACCCATTGCAGTATCTCCATATCTGACGAAGGAGATGTAACCTAATGAACAACTATTTTGAATTAAGTATGTGTATGTATACACGTGAACATCTAACTATATATTATGTACTACTAATTTTGTTAATCTCTTTACAATGAAACATGGGGGAATATATCCACCATTTCTGCTAAATAAATATGACATGATTTTGACTTAGAAGTTGTCATTTTTATTAATAGAATAACATGGGTTCAGTAATCTCAAAAAGTGCTGCTAGATAATGCGTGCAGTTGAGTTAATGAAGATACAAATTTAAGAATGAATATGATCAACCTTTATTTATTATTACATTTTAAAAACCTCCTTGGAAAATCATGAGTATGGATATTTAAAATGACATGAAAAAATTCAGGATTTTTGTCATATGCTCATAAAATCTTACATGTTTAATGTGTAATATTGCTTTAATATTTCTCTATTAAAGTACATTCTAAGATAAAGCAACAAACCTCAAAACACTAAATAGGAGTGTCAAATATGCAACCATAAATCTTGATGATTAAAAAAAATTGAAAAGGGTTGTCAACCCTTCAAAAGACATTACTCTATTACAGTACAACTTTTAAAAGCTTAAACTTTTTAATATTACATGATTTTGAGTAAAATTAAGTAACTTTTTTTTTTTTTTTTTGTGTGTGTTTAGTTACCTCAAAAGTGTATAAACTATCGTGAACTATATTTAGTTTGAGATAAACCGTCATGAACATTAGATTAAATTGTTAAAAACTACTGTAGACTTTAAATCTAATTATAATATATTATGTAAATTAAATCGTTCGTAGCAGTTTATTCTTATTTCTGAGAGTTCATCCAGATTTATTGTAAGTTCATATAAAATTTATGATAGTCTAGTATAAATTTAATCTATATGAGAATACAAATTCTTAAAGATATATCAAAAGAGGCAAGATTTATTTTTTATAATTGAAAAACCCTAATTTCCACCATGGTCCACATTTCATTTTCTTCATGTATGTTTAATCCGTGTGTCAAGAAGAGATGATTGGTACATTTATTTAATTTCTATAGCTCGCTATGATAGATTGGAGTGGGCTCCATTTGCCCTCAAAAGCAAGCCAAGCCAAGTAAGGGTTATTAGTTATGGCCGCTCATACCTGGCACCAAATACATCTCTCAGCAAAGATTAACAATTCTATTTAGGGAAATTTTCCTGACAAACTACGATTGTAGTCTTAATTATTGGTGAATGGAGGAAGGTTTGGGACTGTGGGAGCAGCTCGCCCACTTGGATTGTGGGTAAAAGGCCCGACAACAGACACACATCTAATCCCCCGGCAGATTACAAGGATTTAACCTAACTTGATGTTCAATTTGGAGCAGTGAATTGTTGTGCGAGGAAAAGCAAAATCACGTACAACTTTTTATGCCCATTATCATACAAGCACTGGACCTGCAGGCTGCCCACGAATATATCCTATATATATTTGATCACTGATCACTCGTAGATATGGATTAGGATCCTCTTTAATAAAGAGAATTTATTTGACAGTGCAATGTGTGTGATATTATATCTTCGATCACTTATAGATCGAAAGAGATGCGGGTTATTGTTTTGGAGAAAGTCATTATGTACATGACTGTTATATCTACCAATTTATTTCCACTTGTCTTTCTTTTCCTTTTTCCTGTTTGATAAGAGGGTAGCAGCCTAACTGTTCATCGCCATGTTAAGCTATGCAAATTACTATTGATGCGAAAAACTATAAGAACACAAGTAATAAATAAGCACACATGAAACTTGGAAAAGACAGATGATTACAATACACAACATCAGTAGCTAAGTTTTTGAAAAAGTCAAAAATTTTTGATTTTCAAATGGATTTGTGGGTCCCAAGCGGAAAAATGGGCTTTGTAGTATGGGTTAGACAACTATGGACTCTAATCCAATCGGTCAATTTGACGGTGCTTGCTAACTTAGGGAGACGGTTAGAGAGTAAAATAATTAGTTGAAATATCGATATCGCGGACTGACGCACTGAGAAGTAATCTGAAAAGAGGAAAAAGTTATATAATCTGTTTTCAGAAAAAACAGGAGATCTTTTTATTATCATTGAATTAGAGAAAAATTACAAATTATCAAAATTTCTCTTTTTCTTTTTTGATTACAATGAAAAGAAAATAAAGAAAAACAGACAGAGAGCACTTATAGATCGTCGCTCTTTTTTTACAGAAGATCGTGGGATTCGAGTACAGAAGATCGTGGGATTCGAGGCAATTATGTGGATCGGTCCTTTTCTCGTTGACGATCTGACGTCGATGATTTTGAGCGATAGAGATTTCTTGAGCGTCTCTTCTTCTCTTCTGATTCTTGGAGAAAATACGAACTTCTTGCGCGTGAGAGAGATCTGGCCCAAGGTCCCCTTTGAGTTCTCTTGGGGAGTATATAGGCCCACCGGTTGTTAAAGAGCTTTTATTGTAGATAAGAACAAGATAAGAACAAGATCTGGATTCCTTATAGATAAAAACAAGATCTCTTTGTAATCTAGATAAGATATTTGAATTTTCTCTTGATTTGATTTATTCCAGATTTATTGAATCGGATCATGTTTCTGCACCCAAAATCAATTAAACTCAGATTAGAATTTGATTAGAATTTATAAAATTATCAAACTCTAATAGAATTAAATTAGAATTCTGCACCCAAAAAATTAATTAAACTATGATTAGAATTTTGGTCTGATTAGAAATTGAAAAATAGTCCGAGGCAGGGCCCAATTTATTGTGTATAGAGAATGAGGGAGAGAGATTTTTTTCTTAATAATTTTTTTAATCTTATTTTTTTTCTTTTCTTTTCTTTTTCTTTTTCCTGCAGCTCTCTCCTTCTCTCATGAGCCTCACGGATGCTCGCGAGGGTGGAAGCCTCACGGGACCACGAGGCTCATAATATTTTTTTAATTTTTATTTACTTATTTATTATTATTATTATTATTTGGATTTGGACTCGGACTCAGATTCTTAATTCTAGATTTGGATTTGGATTTTGGAGTTGGACAATTTTTCTAGTTCTACAAGACCCCCTCCAAAGTTTTTAAAATTTTGCTCATCAATTTATTTTAGAAAAATTTTGAAAAATTTTGAAATTTTCTTTTGGAATTGGTGGTAGTTTTATGAAAGATGAAACTTACTAAGAATGTGAAGATATCTTAACAAGTTGAGTATTTTTATTGTACTGTGACTCGTTTGGGTTGACAAATAAAGCCAATAATTATTTTTGAAATGGGAAGTGACTCGCTTGACTGATAGACAGAGTCGAAATGATGGAATTGAGATTGAAGAATCATGAACAGAGGTGTATTATTAAATATATCCATGGGGTTTTGACAGAGACACCAAGATGATCGGGTCATGATCATCGGTTTCGGCAGAGACACCTAATTGCACATGCCTGGATAACTCGTCTGGGTGATAGACAGAGTCAGTGATCGGATTAGGATCACGAAAGAAACTATTTGTTGCAGTGTGTGATGATTCAAATCTTACTGTTAAATGTAAGAGTTTAACTTGACATATTTGTTAATTTTGTGATGAGATGATTTGAATTTCGCTATTAGAGCTAAGAGCTTAACATGACAAGTTTGTTTACATTGAGGTGAGATGATTTGAATCTTGCCGTAAGAGATAAGAGTTTAACGTGACAGATTCATGGGATTTTTAGTAAATCTCCAACTATCAACGGATTTGACATGCCTTTACTAATCGCCGTTTGTGTTAGGCTGGCCATACTATTCCCCTCAGCATGATGAGTTGTTGAAAGTTTTGCTTAGACTTAGATACCAAACGTTCCCTCTCCCTTTGCCTTTGTGACTATGGATTGTTCATACTTTTATCTCAGCATGAAGAGTTATCGAGCATTTGAATTCCTCTCATCTTTTCTTTTGAAGCATTGGGTTATAAATATTTTTAGGATAATATTATGACAAATTTGTCATGAGATTTTTAGCAAACCCCCAGTTATGAACAGATTTGATATATTTTTACTAATCGCCGTTTGCGTTAGGCTAGCCATATTATTTTCCTTAGCATTATGATTTGTCGAGAGTTTTGTTTGGGCTTAGATGCCAAACGTTCTCTCTTCCCTTTGCCTTAGTGGCTATGGGGCGATCAATTTCATACTCTTACCCCCAATATGAGAGGGTTGGTAAGAAATTTTTAATTTCTTTTCCCGTTGTTTTTGACAGTATTAGGCAGTTGATTCATTAGCATTCCCCATTTTTTAAAGGTGGTTAGATGTAGTATTTCTTCAAAAATTTACCGTTGATAGACATCATCATCCTATTGCCATCTTGATTGATCAGGTGATAGGCTCCGTTTGAGTAGATGATTTCTACTACAAAAGGTACTTCTCACTTGGGTTTGAATTTTTTCTTAATCTTGTGGGTCATGATCATCAGTCTTTTGACAGCCAAGACCAAGTCTCTTTCTTTGAAAGTTCTCCGTTTATTTTTTTTAATGAATGCTCTCGAGAGGCGCGCTTAATACAACTTAATTTGTTGTTGCACGTGCAGAATGTAAATTTAGTCTTATAACTACGGGCTTAACCTCGTATTTTAAGCTGGCATGACCTTGCAACTGGGCTTGTATAACTTCGCGTTATCCGCGGGGTTGGAATTGTTTGCTGGTTTAGCCTCACAAACTGAGTTAGATTCATGTGCTGACTTAGCCTTGCACACTGACTTAAATTCGCATTTAGTTGCGAGCATAACTTCGCATTCCACGCAGGCATAGCGCTTGAGTTATTTTACACGAGCTTAGTCTCATGTCTTGATCTCTTGACGCGAGCTTAACCGTAAGGTTTACTAGATGCAGGTCTCACTCCTTGTGAGGGCTTCATTTGATTGGTTACGACCCATTGTAAGTTAATGACTACTTTCTTCTTCATCGGATATTATGTAAGGCTGCTGATTGGCCTGACACCTTAAGTCTCTGATGCAGAGCTTGACTTTTCGTCTTTTGAAGTTTATGTGGGACTGAGAATTAGCTTCACATTTTGACCGTGAGCATAGTCTCGCGTTTAGATGATTTTACGCTGGCTTGGCATCGCATTGTATGCGAAATTTGCTTTGCATTGCATACAAGGTTTATTGGTGTGGGTCTCACCCCTTGTGTGAGCCTCATTTGAATAATCATTGTGATTCAATTGACTGTTTTTTTCTTTTTGAAGTTTACGCAAGGCTGAGAGTTAGCTTTTCATTTTGAAATTCTTCGCGCTTTGGATCTGCCTCGCGCGCTGTGTCTGTCGCACGCTAGCTTATCTTTGCGTATTGAGAGTTTTATGCCGGGCTGCAATTTTGCCTTATATTATGCATCTCTTTCAGTAATGAAAATCACGCTGTTTGTTAGATGACCTCGTGTATGTGCTATCCTCACGTTTCCACTGTTTTACGCGGGGTTACAAATTAGCCTTGCGTTTTGGAGGTTTGCACTTTTGAATGAGTCCTACACGCTGGCTTTGCGTTGCATAATCTTGCATTGCTCGCAAGTATTAGGCTCACGTTCTTTATGCTGGCTTCATACATATTCTTGTTTGGTTGGATGTGGGTCCCACCCCTGCATTAGACTTGTTTGGCTGTCCATTAAGTTCGTCATGTGATAATAAATTACTTTCTCCTTTATAACAGACTATGCGGGGCTGAACCTTAGTCTAGCGTTTCTGTTTACTTTTGTATTCTAGATGAGTTCTGTGTGCTGACATAGTCTCTCGCACTTGTATAACCATACACGCTGGTTTAGTTTCGAGTTAGTCTCATGTTTGGATGATTTTATACTGGTTTAATCTCGAGTTCGCTCCATGCCCTAGACGAATTTACATTGGCTTGGCCACACATTGTACATGGGCCTAGCCTCGCGTTTTTACTTTGGGCTGCCTGATCTCATACTTTTACTCCCTCCGTATGATAGGGTTAGCGAGAGTTTTATTCTCTTCTGTCGTCACATTTGCAGACACCTTCTTCTGTTCAGAACTCAACTGGATCACATTTGTATCGATGAGTACCTGAATTTTATCTTTCAAATCATAACAATTCTTAGTTGGGTGCCTAATATTTTGATGGTAGAGACAATACTTGGGGTTGTTGGTTGTTCCCACTTCCCCTGACCTCGGATTTTCAGGTAATCCGAGCATCCCCTTTTTATTTAGCAAATTAAACAGGGTCACTATTTGCTCATCCTTGAAAGCATACGTCCGTTGCAATCTATAAGAATCTCTATTATTCTGTGATTTTTTATTTGCAACAGATTTGGTGGTTATTTCCTCCTTTCCCTTAGGATGGAATGATTGTGGCCGTGACTGATTCATGGCCATCCTCCTCTAGACATGATACTCATCAATATGCGTGATTATATCTGTTCGCAGCAGAAATTTATTGCTTTCCTTCCATTGAATTCAGCTTAGATTATAATGAAAGAGAACAAAAGAAAAAGAACAAACGATAGGATTTATAATCTATCGCTCTCTTTTACAATAAATCGTGGGATCTATGTGGCGATGGGATCTATCTAGTAGCTCCTTTGGACGATCTGACGACGATGGTCTTCTTGCTCTTGATGAAGAAGATGTCGGCCGACTGTAGAGTTGATCTTCTCTACTCTTCACGAATTCAAGGTTCTATGCGTAACTCGAATTCTCTAAGATGCTCGAAAAAGATCCCTTAAAGATTGATGATCATCTATGGATTGATCTATTATTGATTGATGATCTCTAAATCTCCTCAAAGAGGGTATTTATAGACTTTAGTGGTTATGAGAGTTTCCATAAGAATAGAAATAGAAGGTTTCCATAGGAATAGGAATAAAAATTTCCATAGGAATAGGAAATAAGGTTTTTTATTCATTAAGGATTCTAATCAAATATTTAATATTGATTTAAATCTCTTAATTTGGAATTCTGATTGGACTCTATTTGGGTATTGGATAAGCCCAAATCTCAATCACAATCAATTTAAGATTCTGATTGGACTCAATTTGGGTATTAGATAAGCTCAAATCTCAATCACAATCAATTTGGAATTCTAATAAAATCTGCTCACGCGGAGTTAACGCGGAGCTAAATTCATCAGAACGCGGAGCTATGGATTAGCTCCATGTTTTGCTCAAACACGAGGCTAAAATAGCCAAACGCGGAGCTACAGAGTTAGCTCCGCGTTCTGTGTGGAAAATTTCTTTTTACTTAGAAATTTTCACTGCTAACAGATTCCCCTCTAAAGTTTTCAAAATGTCTTAGAATTTAGTAAAGTTTGAAATACTTTGGATCTTCAATTTGATGATCAGGTTAAGATTAAGAAATTCGACAGAGGTGCTTAATCGCACATGCTTGAAATTTTGATGGAGGCAGTTCAAGACTTTCATGCGTAACTTGAAACTGCACATGTCAAGATGATCAGGTCATAATCATCATATTTCGACAGAGACGCCCAATTGCACATGCCTAATAATTTGGTGGAGACGGTTCAAGACTCTCTCGCGTAACTTGAACTATATCTCACTGTCAGAGGTAACATGACAGAGTTTATGGGATATTTAGCAAACCCCCAACTACAAAATTTTTTTATTTATAGTACTTAATTAGCCATCCAAATGGCTAGCATGAGTAGAAAAAACAACATGATATTTATCATCGTCAATATTTTTGGCACCCCCAGCCAAATCTAGCTACTAGCCAATGAAAATAATTTTGTCACAGCTGTGGTTCGGAGTGTACCCAAGGAGCTAGCTTGCAAGTGCGGGCTGCCCATGTTTGATGTCGATATTGGCTTCCCTACTGGTACAGGGATCGCTCTGGCAGGGAACTCATTGGTTCCTACTAATAAAGTTGTCATATTTGCAGAAACTTTTTTTTGTTTCTCTTTAAGTGTGAGAATCCCGGCTTCTATCAATGTCTGAATTCGGTTTTTAAGAGGATAGCAATTCTTAGTTGGGTGCCCGATGTTTCGGTGGTACAGGCAATAGTTAGAGTCGTTGGTTTTACCAACGTCTTTTCCATTTTCCTGAAGTTTTAGCAAGCCCTTTCTGAGGAGGAGATGGAACAGAGTACCGGTCTGCTCAGTCTTGAATGTATAAGTTTTATTTTGTCGGGGCTTATTTTGACCTGCACCTCTCGGATTCTGAGATCTTGGCTTCGGATCTGCAACAGACGCCATCACAGCCTTCCCTTTATTTTTAAGATTCTGTGGATATTACCTGTTATTCATAGAGTTTCTCGTGCTACGAGATTCCTCAATCCGGCGAATTATATCTTCCGCCTGCTCTCCCTACTTCAGCAGATCTTTCCAAGTTTTGGACTCTACAGCTCCCATTCTTATCAGCACGCCAGTCCTGAAGTTATGCTTGCAGGTTTCTACCAGGGTTTCCTGGATCATACCGTGTCGACAATAAAAGAATTTTTCGCTGAAGCGTTCAATGAAACTTTTGACCGTTTCTTCTTCTCCTTGTTTCATCGGAAGGAGGGAATGAACCGAAATTTCGGTATCATCCTCAAAGAAACGTGCCAGAAATTGCTTCTCAATATCAAACCAGGTATTAATAGTACATGGGGACAACTGCATAAACCAAGTGAAGGCAGGCCCTTGCAAGGTACTTACGAATACCTTGGTCATTACTGGGTTATTGCCCATTAAATGCCCTGCTTGGGACAAGAAGTAGTAAATATGTTGACTGGAAGATCCTTTCCCGTCATACGACTCCAATTTGAGCGGTTTGTATTTTTTATGGTACGGTGCCAAATCCCATTCAGGCGGGTATGGTCTTGAGACCCCTGACTCTTTCAACTCCTTCTTGTGTATTAGTGCTTCGAGTTGACTTTGTAACTTATCTATTTTCTCTTCATGTGGATCATGAAAAGAATACTTGTCCTCGTCCTCATACGTCGAGTGGGCTTTCCCTTCTTTATCTTCTTCGTTCGTTTTATTGAACGGAGTTTCTTTTCCCTTCTTGACATTATCCTTGACAATTTTTTGGGTATTCTCGATCACTTTTGAGAGCATCATTTTAAGATCCTCGATTGTCTTTTGTTGCTCCCGAATAATTTATTCTTGGGCTTCAAATTTATGGTCGATATCATCAGATCTATTCATCATATATGATGCTGACTTCAATTTAGATGATGCCGAAGAATGAGGAGAGACTATGGCCGAATTATTACTATCGTCATCATAAGAACCTTTCACGAGTTTCTTATAATTTCGGGCCGGGATAGCACCCGACTTAAACCGGGTAAAATGATTAGGTTTTTCATCACTTGATTCTGAATCACCATTCTTTTCTATGATTTTCTTACCCTTACCGACCATGTTAGAAGTTACAATTCTCCATTCTTCTCGGGAAGTAGCCTTTGTTTTCTTAGCAGGATTTTTGTCCGACTTAGTTAATCGGTTGAACACCGATACCTTGTTCTTGCTGCAGCAGCAATTATCCATTACAGCGAATACCGCTGTCATAAGCTGCTGGCAATGACAAATAGGTTCTGATTGAATTTGTTCTATACTTCTCTTCTTGGTCAAATACTCCCTTAGGTCAGTGACTTTAGTCATAGAATTGTGGGACCCATTCAGCTGTTGAGAGGGTCCAGGAGCCCACTGAAGCTTCTTGAGATTACTGGAGTTCAGTTCTGGTCCATTAGTGTGACGATCAATCCTGATTTTATATTCGGGTTGATCTATGCGGAGCTGAGAGATAGCTTCGCGTTTTAGAATGCGGAGCTAAGAATTAGCTTCGCGTTTTGTGTCGCGGGGCTGAGAAATAGCTTCGCATTTTAGAATGCGGAGCTGAGAATTAGCTTCGCGTTTTGTGTCGCGGGGCTGAGAAATAGCTCCACATTTTGCTACGCTAGCCTCGCGTTTTACGCTGGCTTGACGTTACTGCAGAAATTTATCTTTTGGAATCTTAGCCCGCGTGGAAGTCGTACGGGCTTCGCATTTATCGCTAAGCCCAGTAATAGCCTAGCGTAGAGAATCACACGCTGGTTATAAGGAAATTTTATCCTCGCGTTTATCGCGAGTATCAGAAATTTTGCGATTAACGCAAATCTTACTGGCTTTGCTTTTATTGCTAAGTCCAGTAATAGCCTCGCGTGGAGAATCACACGCTGGCTTGTCTTTGCGATTAACGCAAGTTGTAGCTTCGCGTTTAACGCGATACTGACTGATCTTGCGATTAACGCGAGCCAGTTTGCAAGGAACCATAGCCTCGCATTTTATGAAGTTAGCCTCGCGTTCAATGCGGGTTTTGAGGGCCTTTCGCCTAGCTCTCCGATTTCTATTTCGGAGTTGGGTTCTGGTCAATCCAGTTCCCATGCCTTCTTCGGCAGTAGAGAGGCCATCCTCTGCTAGGATTTCCTGTCCAAACAACGGCTCTATGGCCGCGGTCTCGAAGGGTCCGCGTTTATCGGTGGATACCCGATTATCCGTTGCTTGGGTATTGGAGCGCACGCGACGATAGCGCCGCATTTCATTCAGGCTACCTGATTCAGAGGAGAGATACTCCTCATACTTCTTCTGGTCGATTTTAACGACTAGCATATCTACGTCGGATCCGATTCTCTCGACGTCAGATTGCGCCACGATCTTTTCTCTGGTGAAAGAGACTTCTCCCACTGTGGTCGCCAGTTTATTCGTAGCAGAAATTTGTTGCTTTCCTTCCATTGAATTCAGCTTAGATTACAATGAAAGAGAACAAAAGAAAAGGAACAAACGAGAGGATTTATAATTTATCGCTCTATTTTACAATAAATCGTGAGATCTATGTGGCGATGGGATCTATCTAGTAGCTCCTTTGGACGATCTGACGACGATGGTCTTCTTACTCTCGATGAAGAAGATGCCGGCCAACTGTAGAGTTGATCTTCTCTGCTCTTCACGAATTAAAGGCTCTATGCGTAACTCGAATTCTCTAAGATGCTCGAAAAAGATCCCTTAAAGATTGATGATCATCTATGGATTGATCTATTATTGATTGATGATCTCTAAAGTCTCCTCAAAGAGGGTATTTATAGACTTTAGTGGTTATGATAGTTTTCATAAGAATAGAAATAGAAGGTTTCCATAGGAATGGAATAAAGATTTCAATAGGAATAGGAAATAAGGTTTTTGTATTCATCAAGGATTCTAATCAAATATTTAATATTGATTTAAATCTCTTAATTTGGAATTCTGATTGGACTCTATTTGGGTATTGGATAAGCCCAAATCTCAATCACAATCAATTTAAGATCTGATTGGACTCAATTTGGGTATTGGATAAGCCCAAATCTCAATCACAATCAATTTGGAATTCTAATAAAATCTGCTCACGCGGAGTTAACGCGGAGCTAAATTCATCAAAACGCGAAGCTATGGTTTAGCTCCGCGTTTTGTTCAAATGCGAGGCTAAAATAGCCAAACGAGGAGCAACAGAGTTAGCTCCGCTTTCTGTGTGGAAAATTCCTTTTTACTTAGAAATTTTCACTGCCAACAATATCATCCGCTTGCTGTCCTTTTTTAACTAGATCCTTCCAGATCTTGGACTCTACTGCTCCCATCTTGATCAATATACTAGTCTGAAGATTGTATTTGCAAGTCGTCACTAATGTTTCCTGTGACATGCCATTGTTTGCCGCAAAAGTTCCTTTGCTTCCTTCCATTGAATTAACTTAAATTACAATAGAAGTGAACAAGATATATAAAGAGAACAAACGAGAGGATTTTATACTTCAATCTCTCTCTTTTACAATGTGTTGTGTGGGATCAGTAGCGATGGGATCTATAGTAGTTCATTTGGACGATCGGTACGTTGAAATCTTCTCTTTTGAAGATATCGGCCGACTGTAGACGATCTTCTTGGTCTTTGCTCTTCATGAATCCAAGGCTCTATGCGTAACTTGAATTCTCTAAGAGGAAGACGATCACAAAAGGCTTCAAGGCTCTCTCGCGTACTTGAATTGCCGAAGGATCGAAAGAAGGAAGAAGAAGACCTCTGATCTCTGGTTTTGATTCGTTCAAGGCTCTCACGCGTAACTCGAACTTTACCAAAAACCTCCAAAAAGATCCAAAGATTCCCTAGGGTTTCACCAAGAAGGTATTTATAGCCCCAGGAAGATTTGAGAGAGTTTCTATCTGAATAGAATTTGCTCTCATCAAGGATTCCAATCAAATATTTAATATTGCTTTAAATCTCTTGATTTAGAATTCTGATTGGATTTGATTTGGTATTTGGATAAGCCCAAATCATAATCTCAATCAATTTAAGATTCTGGTTATCTGCTCACGCGGAGCTTTAATCGCATCAAAACGCGGCGCTAAATAACCAGTGCACGGAGCTAACGCGGAGCTATCGGACATCTCCGCGTTTACTCAAACGCGAGGCTAAAAATAGCCAGACGCGGAGCTATGGATTAGCTCCGCGTTCTGTTGTAGAAAATCCTTTTTACTTAGAAATTTTCACTGCCAACAGAACCCCCTCCAAAGTTTTCAAAATGGCTTTGAACTTAGCAAATTTTAAAATACTTTGGATCTTCAAACTGAAAATGCGGAGTTAGAATACCAAGTCTCCTTCGCGTTATGCTCGCTTACGCGGAGCTAATCAGCTTCACTTCATTTTCAGTGAAATGAGTAATTGTTTTATTAATTACTCTCGAATTTCTACGCCGAATACCAAGCGGCGGAAATCCTGTTTAAATAGAGCTCTGGCAACCGAGTGAGCGATGTCAACGAACGATCTTCAATTGATCTTCGTTTAACTCTCCATCGATTTTCATCATTAGGATGTCTCTCCAGAAGAGTTTGGCTTTATGCACGTTGGCCGGCGTTAATGGCAGCGGCCGTGGAAGTAAACGCAGGGGCGAACCAGTCAATGCAGCGTCTCTTGAAGGTAAAAACCTTGACTTTTGATCTTCTTAGAATCATTCTGAGATGTTTCGGCTCCAGCCAATTGTTTACTTCACCGGCGAGATCGTCGTTCTCCAGACGCAAGGCTTTGAAGGAGAAGGAGAAGTCAGAGAGAAACTCTGATATTTCTCTACGCGAACTTACCGCGTCATCCTCTGCGTTTTAAAACGCGAGGCTATTAAAGAGAAGGCAAAGGCAGAGACTCTATTACGCGAAGTTATCGTGTCATCCTCTGCGTTTTAAAACGCGAGGCTATTTCTTCAGCTGCACGCGAAGTTAGCTTAGCTCCGCGTTTTTATATACTTAGAAGATTTTCCAAGTTTTGTCAAACTTTTTCTAACTCTTGATTCTCTTTATCTATTGGCTTCAAGAATCTTAGTCAAATCAGGGGCGGCTCAAGGCTCATCTGCGTAACTTGAACTGCACACACTAAGATGATTGGATGAGAATCACCAGATTTTGGCAGAGGTGTCTAATTGCACATGCCTAGATTTTGATGAAGAAGTCCAAATGCTCCTATGCGTAACTTGGATAAGTGGAAGCGGTTCAAGACTCTCTCGCGTAACTTGAACTGGGCACACCAGGTTTAGGTCAGAGGCGCTCAATTTGCGCATGCCTAGTCCAAGTGCTCTCACGCGTAACTTGAACGGAGATAAGAATAATCCAAATCATGTTGTCAGAGGTAAGAACTTAACATGACAGGTTTTATGGGATTTTTAGCAAACCCCCAGCTATCAACGGATTTGATTAGCCTTTTACCAATCGCCGTTTGCGTTGGGTAGCCATGCTATTCCTCTCAGCATGGTGAGTTGTCGAGAAATTAATTTCTTCTCCCTCTTGCCTTTAATCAGCATTGGGTAGTTAATTTCATACTTTTACCCCCAGTATGATAGGGTTAGCGAGGAGCTTGATCTCCTCTTCCTGTCGCTTTAATAGCATTGGACAAAAATTTTTATTTATAACACCCAACTAGCCATTCCAATGGCTATTGAGAATAGCATAAGCATGATATTTATCATCATTAATATTTTCGGCACCCCAAGCCAAATCTGGCTGTTAACCAATAAGAACGATTCGATCGCAGCTGTGGTTCAGAGCATACCCAAGGGGCTAACTTGCAAGTGCGGGTTGCCCGTGCTTGGTGTCGATATTGGCTTCCCTACTTGTATAGGGATCGCTCTGGTAGAGAACTCATTAGTTCCTACTACTAAAGTTATCATATTTGCAGAAACTTTCTTCTGTTTCTCTTTAAGTGTGAGAATCCCAGCTTCTATCAATGCCTGAATTCGGTTTTTAAGAGGATAGCAATCCTTAGTTGCGTGCCCGACGTTCCGATGGTACAGACAATAGTTAGGGTCGTTGGTTTTACCAACGTCTTCCGGTTTTCTATTTTTCGGAAGTTTTAGCAAGCCCTTTCTGAGGAGGAGGTGGAATAGAGTACCTGTCTGCTCCGTCTTGAACGTATAAGTTCTATCTTGTCGGGGCCTATTTTGACCTGCACCTCTCGGATTCTGAGGTCTTGGCTTCGGATCTGTAACTGTCGCCATCACAACTTTTCCTTTATTTTTAGGATTCTGTGGATATGGCATGTTATTCATAGAGTTTCTCGTGCTACGAGATTCCTCAATTCGACGAATTATATCTTCCGCCTGTTCTCCCTGCCTTAACAGATCTTTCCAAGTTTTGGACTCTACAACTCCCATTCTTATCAGTACGCCGGTCATGAAATTATGCTTACAGGTTTCCACCAGGGTTTCCTGGGTCATACCGTGTCGACAATACACGGACTTTTCCCTGAAGCGTTCAATGAAACTCTTAACCGTTTCTTCTTCCCCTTGTTTCGTTGCAAGGAATGAATGAACCGATATCTCGGTATCATCCTCAAAGAAACGCGCCAAGAACTGCTTCTCGACGTCATACCAAGCATTTATGGTCCCCGGGGGCAACTGCATAAACCATGTAAAAGCAGGCACTCGCAGTGTGCTCGCAAATACTTTGGTCATTATGGGATCATTTCCTATTAGATGACCTGCGTGCGATAAAAAGTAATATAAGTGCTGGTTTGGGGACCCCTTCCCGTCATATGACTCCAATTTGAGGGGTTTATATTTTTGAGGGTACGGAGCAAAGTCCCACTCAAGCGGATATGGTCTTGAAACCCCCGATTCCTTCAGTTCCTTCTTGTGCATCAAGGCATCAAGTTGGCTTTGCAATTTCTCGATCTTTTCTCTATGAGGATCATGGAAAGAGTATTTGTCATCATCCTCATGTATCGAATAAGCCTTTTCTTCTTTAATTTCTTCATTTGTCTTAGGTGGCAGTTCCGAAGAAGTTTTAGCCTTATCATCGGCTATCTTCTGGGTATTTTCGACTACTTTTAGAAGTATTAGTTTGAGGTCTTCGATGGCCTTTTGCTGACTTAGAATCATTTATTTTTGAGCTTCCAACCTCTGGTCGACATCATCGGATTTATCCACCATATGCGATGTTGGTCTCCTTGGTCGGAAAGAAATGTATGGATGTGAAGAGGCTACGGCTGAATTATCGGAGTCATCATCGTAGGAACCTTTTGCAAGTCTCCTATAATCTCGAGGAGCGACAATACCTGACTTGAGTCGAGTAAGATGGCGAGGTTGTTCATCATCTGCATCTGACTCGTGTCTTTTTTCCATGGCCTTCTTACCTTTACCGACCATATTTGAAGTTACCGCCTTTACCTCTTTTTCCCTGATTTGATATCTCAGATTATTCTTTCTTCTCTTTGGAGTATCTTGACGAGACTCAGTTATTCTGTTAAATATAGACACTCTCTTCTTAATACAACAGCAATTGTCCAATACAACAGATATGGCTGTTATGAGCTGCTCACAATGACATGTCGAGTGTGGTTGAGCTTGAGTCATATTTCTCTTTTTTGTCAAGTAATCTTTGAGATCGGTGTCCTTTGGTGATGAAGAATCGAGGTGGCCACCTGGTTGTTGAGAGGGTCCAGGGGCCCACTGAAGTTTTTCAGAGTCATTGGTGTCAACATGTTTTCCAATAACCCGATTGTCAGCCTTGATTCTATATTCAGGCTGTTTTACGCGGAGCTGGATGTTAGCTTCGCGTTCTGAAGCATTTACGCGAAGTTGAGCTATAGCTTTGCATTTGACGCTAGCCTCGCGTTTTATGCTGGCTTGGCGTTTCTGAAGAAATTTATCTTCTTCTTTATGTTTAGCCTCGCGTGGAAAATCACACGCTGACTTTGCCTTGCGATTTACGCAAGAATCCTTGGCTTTGCGAATAACACTTGGCTCAAGTTTTTGTTTAGGTCTGATAGCCTCGCGTGGAAGAAGTCCATCACATGCTGGCTTATCTTCGCGTTTTACGTGAATCTTGGCACTTTGGCCAGTTTCAGAGTTAAGTTCAGTAGCCTCGCGTGGAGAAAGTACATCACACGCTGGCCTGAAGTTAGCTTCGCGATTTGCTACGCTAGCCTCGCGTTTTACGCTGATTTGGCGTGTTTTCAGAAGTTTCTCTTCTGTAATTTTAGCCCCGCGTGGAATAAAATTCCTGTACGCTGGCTTACTCTTGTGGTTATCACAAGTCATAACTTCGCGTTTAGCGCGATTTTTACGACTAACAACAATTTGCCAATCATCTTCGCGTTCCTCGCGAGTATTATGAATCTTGCTTTTCTCGCAAGTATTACTGGCCTCACGTTTCTCGCTTGGCTCAGTATATTTTTATACTCGCGTTCCTCGCGAGTGTGAGAAGTCTTGCGTTTCTCGCAAGTATTACTGGCCTCACGTTTCTCACTTGGCTCAGTATCAGCCTCGCGTGGATAATCAGACGCTGGCTTTAAAGAATTTTTATACTCGCGTTTCTCGCGAGTGTCAGAAGTCTTGCGTTTCTCGCAAGTAGCCTCGCGCTTCTCGCTTGGCTTAGCATCAGCCTCGCGTGGAGAATCACACGCTGGCCTTAAAGAATTTTTATACTCGCGTCTCTCGCGAGTGTCAGAAGTCTTGCGTTTCTCGCAAGTAGCCTCGCGCTTCTCGCTTGGCTTAGTATCAGCCTCGCGTGGAGAATCACACGCTGGCTTTAAAGAATTTTTATACTCGCGTCTCTCGCGAGTGTCAGATATTTTGCGACTAGCGCAAATCTTGCTGGCTTCGCGTCTCTCGCTAAGCTCAGCAATAGCCTCGCGCGGAATATCACACGCTGGCTTTTCCTTACTTTTAAGGCAAGTTGTAACTTCGCGTTTAACGCGGTAGAGACTGGTCTCGCGGTTAGCGCGAGCCAGTTTGCGAGGGACCATAGTCTCGCGTCCATTAGCCTCGCGTCTAAGGTGGGCTTTGAGGGCTTTTCGCCTTGCTCTCCGATTCCTATTTCGGAGTTGGGTTCTGGTCAATCCAGTTCCCATGCCTTCTTCGGCAGTAGAGAGATCACCCCCTGCTAGGATTTCCTGCCCAAACACCGTCTCTATAGTCGCGGTCTCCAAGGATCCCCGTTTCTCGGTGGATACCTTTTTACCCGTTGCTCGGGTATTGGAGCGCACGCGACGATAGCGCCGCGTTTCGGTCAGGTTATCTGACTCAGAGGAGAGGTACTTTTTGTACTTCTGCTGGTCAATTTCAACGACCAGCGTGTCTACTTCGGATCCAATCATGTCAACGTCCGATTGTACCACAATCTCTTCATCAGTGAAAGAGATGGCTCCCACTGTGGTCGCCAGTTTGTTCGCCGCAAAAGTTCTTTTGCTTCCTTCCATTGAATTAACTTAAATTACAATAGAAGTGAACAAGATATATAAAGAGAACAAACGAGAGGATTTTATACTTCAATCTCTCTCTTTTACAATGTGTTGTGTGGGATTAGTGGCGATGGGATCTATAGTAGTTCCTTTGGACGATCGGTACGTTGAAATCTTCTCTTTTGAAGATATCAGCCGACTGTAGACGATCTTCTTGGTCTTTGCTCTTCACGAATCCAAGGCTCTATGCGTAACTTGAATTCTCTAAGAGGAAGACGATCACAAAAGGCTTCAAGGCTCTCTCGCGTACTTGAATTGCCGAAGGATCGAAAGAAGGAAGAAGAAGACCTCTGATCTCTGGTGTTGATTCGTTCAAGGCTCTCACGCGTAACTCGAACTTTACCAAAAACCTCCAAAAAGATCCAAAGATTCCCTAGGGTTTCACCAAGAAGGTATTTATAGCCCCAGGAAGATTTGAGAGAGTTTCTATCTGAATAGAATTTGCTCTCATCAAGGATTCCAATCAAATATTTAATATTGATTTAAATCTCTTGATTTAGAATTCTGATTGGATTTGATTTGGTATTTGGATAAGCCCAAATCATAATCTCAATCAATTTAAGATTCTGGTTATCTGTTCACGCGGAGCTTTAATCGCATCAAAACGCGGCGTTAAATAACCAGTGCGCGGAGCTAACGCGGAGCTATCAGACATCTCCGCGTTTACTCAAACGCGAGGCTAAAAATAGCCAGACGCGGAGCTATGGATTAGCTCCTCGTTCTGTTGTGGAAATCCCTTTTTACTTAGAAATTTTCACTGCCAACAGCCATGCGGGCATTGCACCGACATTTCACAGAAACGCTCAATGAAACTTTGAACCGTCTCGTCTTATTTTGTTTTGTTGCAAGAAGAGAGTGGATGGATACTTCGGTATCATCTTCAAAGAAGCGGGCTAGGAACTCCCTCTCCACGTCAGCGAGGCAATAATAGTTCCGGAGGCAGCTGCATAAACCAAATAAATGCAGGTCCTCGTAGGGTGTTTGCAAAATTTTTTGTCATCACTTGGTCATTGTCTATTAGATGACCAGTCTGCGAAAAGAAATAGTATATATATTGGTTCGGAGATCCCTTCCTATTATATGACTCTAGTTTCAAAGGCTTATACTTTGGCGAAAACGGTGCGGACTCCCACTCTATCGGGTAAGGTCTCGTAGTCCTGTCTCTTTCAATCCTTTTCGGTGCATTAACAGTTCTATTTAACTTTGAAGCTTCTCCAATTTTTCAACGTGAGGATTAATAAAATATTCCTCCTCACTGCCTTTTCCCTCGACATCTGAGTTGGATTCGGTCTCATCCTTCTTGGCCTTATTAGAAGAGGAAGAAGCCCCTGCACCATCTTCTGTGTTCTTTTGAGTATTCTCCAATACCTTCGCAATCATTGCTTTGAGGTCTTCAATGTTCCTTTGCTGCTCTTAGATGAGGCGTTCTTTCACTTCAATCTTTTGACTCATCTCGGCCGACCATTAGACCATGTGGACCGTCTTCCTGCCGGACTAAGAGGAAGCATGCGATCGCGGCATTGTTATGACCGAATGGTCACTAAACACCTCATATTCTTCATCAGAACCCCCTGCCAATCTTTCATAATCGCAAGGAGCGTCATACCTGACCTGAGGCGTATGTGATGATAGATTTCCTCTGCTTCCGTATCAGAGGCATACTTTTCGATGACGGGTTTCTTACATTTATTCACCATATTTGATGTAAAAACAGGTAATTCTTTATCTAAGTCAAAGTCTCGCCTCTGCAGTCGTCTTCTTTTCAGAATGCAAGATTCAAGTACTGACAGTCAGCTAAACACCGACGTTCTCGGGGCTTCACAGTGACAATGAGTTAAAGCTGCAACAATTAACTCCTCACAACAACATGACTGATGGGGTTTTGCGGTCCTTCTTTTATTTGTGAAATATCTCTAAAAATTCAGAGTTCCTTCATGCGGTACTGAAGTAACCATGTTTTGCAGGTGGGGCTCGCTTCCTGAGCGAGATCTATTTGTCCAGACATGCGGTTTAGCAGAATCGTGGAAGTTGTTTTTGTCAACCCTCAGATTGGTTTGATGTCCAACATTAGTTCTGAAATGTTTTGCACAAAACTGCCTGGCAGCCTTATATTTTTTTTGTTCTTATGCGAGGCTGAGGTCTAATTTTAGCCTCGCGCACTGGACATTCTTCGCATACTGGACAAGCCTGGCATGCTGATTTAGCCTCGCACGTTGGCATAGTCTAACTAGCCTCGCGTGTTGGTTTAGACTTAGTTTGATTTTCAATTTTACTTGTGCCAAGCTGACGAGTCTGAGGACAGCTAGACTGAGATCCACTGAGCTGAGAACTGCTAGGTTGAGATCCACTGGGCTGAGGACCATTAGGTTGAGGTCCGCTGGATTGAGGACCGTTAGGTTGAGGTCCACTGGATTGAGGACCGTTAGGTTGAGGTCCGCTGGGCTGAGGACCGCTAGGCTGATTTTTTCCAACTTGTCTTTTGCCAGCCTGAGGTCTGTTGGACTGAGGTCCGCTAGACTGATTTTTATCAAGTTGTGTTTTGCCAAGCTGATGACTGCTAGGCTGAGATCCGCTAGGTTGAGAACCGCTAGGCTGATTTTTGTCAAGTTATATTTTGCCAAGCTGATGACCACTAGGCTAAGATCCGTTAGGTTGATTCATGCTAAGTTTTGGACTGCTAGGCTGGCTTTGGGCCTTGCATCTTCATGCTATACTGATTTTGAGCCTGACATCCTTCTTACTTCATACTACGCTGATTTTGAGCCTGACATGCAAAATGGGCTTCGAATACCTTACGGCGTGGTCTCCAATTTCGGTTGCGAATTCGGGAGCGTCTTTGCACCGCGATAGGTTCTCCTTTGACGTCATACGCAGAGAACTCCCTGAATATTGCAAGGGAAACAGTTTGTTCTGATGGATCAAAGTTTGAAAATTTAAGTGGTTGTTGATAAATCAACGCCTCATTGTCATCCAGAGCTATCAGGTCATCTTTTTGTGATTTTGAACATCTTGGGCCAACTTTAACCTCGATCACCAACTTCTACATTATCTGTCCAATTCTGTTGATGTCAGATTTGACTACCATCTCTTCTTCAGTGTAGGAGATTTCTCCCACTGTGATCGCCGGTCTATTTTAGGGAAAAACAGAGGATATTTCTATTACCATTGAATTAGAGAAAAATTACAGATTATCAAAATTTCTATTTTTCTTTTTTGATTACAATGAAAATAAAATAAAGAAAAACAGACAGAGAGCACTTATAAATCATCACTTTCGTTTTACAGAAAATGGTGGGATTCGAGGTAATTATGGGGATCGGTCCTTTCCCTGTTGACGATCCGACGTCGATGATTTGGAGGCGATGGAGATTTCTTGAGTGTCTCTTCATCTCTTCTGATTCTTGGAGGAAGCACGAACTTCTTGCTCGTGAGAGAGATCTGGCCCAAAGTTCCCTTTGAGTTCTCTTGGGAGGAATTTATAGACCCACCGGTTGTTGAAGAGCTTTTCTTGTAAATAAAAACAAGATAAGAATAAGATCTAGTTTTCTTATATATAAAAATAAAATCTCTTTGTAATCTCGATAAGATATTTGAATTTTCTCTTGATTTGATTTGCTCCAGATTCATTGAATCAGGTCCTTTTTTTTCACCCAAAATCAATTAAACTCAAATTAGAATTTGTAGAATTATTATACTCTAACAGAATTAAATTAGAATTTTGCATCCAAAAAATTAATTAGACTCTAATTAGAATTTTGGTCTGATTAGAAATTGCAAAATAGTCCGAAGCAGGGCCCAATTTATTGTGCAGAGAGAGAGGGAGAGAGATTTTTTTCTTAATAAATTTTTTTATTTTTTTTTATTTTTCTTTTTCCTACGGCTCTCTCCTTCCCTCATGAGCCTCGCAGACGCCTGCGAGGGTGGGAGCCTCGTGGGACCATGAGGCTCATAATAATTTTTTTAAATTTTTATTTTTTATTTACTTATTTATTATTATTATTATTATTATTATTGTTTGGATTTGGATTCGGACTTGAAGTCGAACTCAAACTCGGATTCTTAATTTTGGATTTGGATTTAGATTTTGGACTTGGACAATTTTTCTCGTTCTACATAATCCAACTAACCATCGTAAGACAGTACAGATGCGGGCCACAAAGTAATATGAGGCCAGCCAGAAATGCTTGTTGTGTGTGAGGCAAATCGGTGAGTATGGAGTTCGAACCTCTACAGAGGGGACCGATAATCGCAGATAAGTTTAGTGGTCTGAGTTGCTTCAGTACCCCACGGGGTATCGAAAATTTATGAAGTCTAAGATGGAAAGTGTGATTATAATCGATTATCCCGCTGATGGACTATTATATGACATGTTCAGGGCAACAACACGAATGATAGACGTGGATCTCAGTTTGTGCTCCAAGCATTAACGTCATTATAGTATTAGTAGATATTCCCCAAAATCATTATGATAGTTCCCCTTAGGCACTATTGTAATGTTATTTTATTTTACCGTCCACTCACGTGAGAGGGACATTACATATTGTAGCATGTTTTGTTAAGTTATTTTAATAGAACGTGGGGGTCACAACCCACTGTTTTAGCTCTCTCTCTCTCTCTATATATATATATATATATATATATATATAGAGAGAGAGAGAGAAATGGAAATGAGCTAACAGCTCACGCAAGTTACCTGAGCTGCAGTTCATTTTCACTATTTTCAATAATATTTTTTAAAAAAATTATTTTGGATTATGATCTCGACCGCCTAGAGTTCACTCATAACCAATTTCTTTGGTTTTTGTTTTAATTTGGTCCTCCATCAAGTTAACACAAAATTAAGGGCTTTCAATGAATAGAACACTTTGTATGCACTTTATGAAAAGATAAATGGACTCCAAAATTTATAAAATTTAATCCGAAATAATTTAATGATGTAGAGATAGAAATTGTAAAAAAATTTGAAGAAAAATCATTGGATCATTAGAGTTTTGCCGCTAGCTCTTGTAACTTTTTTTGAGCTAGCGGTTCAGCTGCAGTAATCACACACACACACATACAAACACACACACACACACATAGAGAGAGAGAGAAAACGGAAAATTCACCGGCGGTGAAGGGAGTTCCTTCACCGCCGCTTAGATGGCCCAATAAAATTATTACACGTTACGCCACTCAAGTTAACAAATAAAAAAACTTCTTTAACTGTCCTTTGAGTGGCACCACGTGTACTAATTTTATTAGACCACTTAAGTAGTGATGAAGAAACTCCCTTCACCGCCGGTGAATTTCCCGTTTATATATATATATATATATATATATATATATATATATATATATATATATATATATATATATATATATATATATATATATATATAAAGACACACACAGACAACATCAGTAAAATTGGCACAAAAAATAATTAAACTACCCACTGTAAATAAAAATAGATGTGATATGGGGCAAAGTATACATGCAAACGACATGGAATCACCTGTACAAGCCTATCCTAGATTTTCAGTATTAGAATATCTCACTAATTTAATATATATTCATAAATTAGTATATTTGACAAATCATCTAATTTATTAGCATATGTCATGATATCTTCCTAAATTAGTATATTTGTCAAATATTTCTAATTAGACTGATTATGCTAATTTAGGATTATATGCAATTAAAATCAAATTATATATTATCTTGTCTTTACCTTTATATTTGTCTCCTTTATTTATAAAAAGATAGTCATTGTAACGTTTTATATACACATCAGAATACAAAATTATTCTTCGTTCTTTCTATCAATTTTTAGTTTTATTATGGTATCAGAGCCAGGTTGAGATGTGATGGTGTTTGTATTGCTCACTGGCGCTGGTGTTACCTCTGCCGTGGGCACAACCCTTACTTTGTCCCTTGCATGCCAACTCTACCGCCTCACCGTTACCGGCTGCAACTGCTAGGTCTATGTTGAGTCCTGCTCCGCCGTCACCGCCATCTTCAAGTATTACCTTTGCCGTCTCCATCTCGTGCTTCTGTGACTCTATCTGCTGCTCCGTCGCTGAAATCTAATGTGTCGTTTTCGGCTCCTGCTCCGTCGTCACTGTCATGTTCAAAGGTCCAGCTTTTGTCATATCTGTCTCATTTTTCGGTGACTCTGTCTGTTGTTTCGTCGCTACCACCTCATGTGATAGAGATCATGTTTGCTGTTTTGTCGCCAAAATCTAGTGTGGACTCCTTCTCCGTCGTCATCGCCATGTTCAAATGTGCAACATTTCTCATCTTTATCTTCTCTTTTGGTGACTCTGTCTATTACTTTGTCACCGCCTCCTGTGCCAGAGATCCTATTTGCTGCTCTGTCACCGAAATCTAGTGTGTTATCTTCGGCTCGTACTCTGTCATCATCGTCATGTTCAAAGGTACAACTTTTGTCATCTCTGTCTCCTCTTCCGGTGACTCTGTCTGTTATTTTGTCGTCGTCTTCTGTGCCAAAGATCTTGTTTGTTATTCTGTCACCGAAATTTTGTGTGTCATCTTCAGCTCCTGCTCCATCGCCACTATCATTTTCAATGGTGCAGGCTTTGCCATCTCTGTCTTCTCATTGGGTGACTCCGTCTGTTGCTCTGTCGCCATCTCCTGTGTCAGATATCTTATCTGCTGCTCATCTACCTGGTCGTCATTATAATCTTGTTTTCAAACTCAAGTTGGCGTCTTCCAAACCATCTTGAGTTTGTAGGAGGATATTAGAATATCTCACTTATTTAAGATATCTTTCTAAATTAGTATATTTGATAAATCCTCTAATTTATTAGCAAGATATCTTCCTAAATTAGTATATTTGTCAAATATTTCTAATTAGACTGACTATGCTAATTTAGGATTATATGCAATTAGAATCACATTATATATATTATCTTTTTTTTACATTTTACATTTATCTCTTTCATCTATAAAAGGATGGTTATTGTAATATTTTATATACAAATCAGAATACAAAGTTATTATTCGTTCTCTTTGATCAGTTCTTAGTTTCATCAATCAGTATGATGAAATCTAAAGCAAAATATAATCTCAACAATCTCAATTACAAATTAATCTGAATAAACAATCAAGCTTGTGGAGCAGATGTGGTAATTAAACATCAAAAAAATAAAACCTATCTTTTATCCGACACAGGCACGCATCGATGAGAGCTTGAATGCTAAAGACAACAGAGTGAATGAAGTTGTGGGTTGATTGATTGGAAACCTTCTTACTTCGCGTTGATCTTATTTATTGCCCCGCTGCTGTAACCATTCATGCTGATTATTTTTTTGTTAATACTATCTACAATCATATATCTATTTTCCAAATCCAGGAACCAATCAGCCTCTTAATGCATGCACCAACCTCTCCACTACAGATACTATTAGTTTCTGCCCTTTTTTGAATTTGATGCATACTTCATGTGGGTCTACATCCTTCCTTTATTGCTGGAATCAAAGGGGCAAATTGGTTCAACGTATTTGATCATGGATTTCGAAAATGATTTCAAAAAGAATGTCAGAATTTTTTTAATACATTGAAATTCATTGATCGGTTCATGGAAAGATTGATTTAAGAAAAAGAGTATTTATTGATATAGCATGGAATTTGTCCATTTCCGGTTTCAACTGAAAAAGCACTGGAATTGACTGAAAGTACTCCAATCCTATTATTCTATTCTTTTATCGCGTGCTTGGGTGGGATACAATCACCCCTGTTCCTCTTGTTTATCTCTCCTCTATCGTGTCTCTCCTTTAATTTTTTTATGCAATTTTTTAAAAACTTAATCGGATGGAAATAAGAATATTGTCAGTTCTAAAGTCAAAAAGAATCATGCGATTAATTGACCAATTGATTGACCAATAAGACAAAAATTAAATTAAAATTTAAAGTCTTAATTGGTTGACCAACTGGAATTGGTCAAATAATCAAAGAAATAAAGAATACTAAAGAAATTTATTGGTTGACCAACTACAAACTTAGTTGGCCAATCAAACAAAATATAATGTTTGATTTGATTGGTCAGTCTACAATTTTTTTAAAATTTTCATATAATTTTTTGATTAACTAATTTTTTTTAATTTTCATAAACATTTTAGGTGACCACAATTTTTTTCCCTTAATTTCTATAAATCTTTTGGTCGACCAACTATTTGTTTTTAATTTTTGTATGTGCATAATGTTTGGTCAACGACATAACGATTTGGTCGACCAAATATTTAAATTTTTATCGACCAACTATGGTGACATGATATTATAGTTTTCGTATTTAAATTTTTTTGGTTGACCAACATAATGCTTGATTGACCAACTATTTTTTAAACTTTTGTAAATTTTTTTATTGGTATTAAATTATCATTGATATTTAAATATAAAAAGAGAATAATGTAAAAGAGTCACCACTCAACATAAATTATCTGAGCTGCGGTTCATTTTCTCTACCTCTAATATTTTTTTTATTTACCCTTAAAGTTCACTCATATCCAATTTCTTGGATTTTTGTTTTTATTTAGTCTTCCATTAAGAGTATGTTTGTTTGCATGGAAATAGAAAGGAAGTAGTAGAAGTAAAATCACTTCTACTATTTCATGTGTTTGTTTGTACAAGAAGTAAAGTGGAAGTTATTCTATAATGGTAAGGTAGATCCTACGTGGCATATTTACTTCTTAACTTTACTTCACATTGATTTTGGGTGGAAGTAGAGTTAGAAGTAAAAAAGTAAAAATATTTTATTATCTTGTGTTTTACTATCTTTTTCTTTCTTCCAAAAAAATAAATATTTTATTTCTCTTCCATCTCTTCTCTCTTTCAAAAAGTAAAAAAACAAATACTAGAAGTATACGAAATATGATGTTGAATTCATTCACTAATTTGAATCTTAAATTGAGCCAATTCACTAGTTCAAATTAAATGAATTAAGTGAATTGAAATAGGCTTCAAAAGTTGAGTACATAGCAAAGGAACAAAAAGGGAAGATGAAAAGATAGTCCCACATGGGATAGGGGAATGTAAGGATGTGGGTTTAAATATGATAGCTTGCTCCTTTACTTTGCTTATGTAAGAAGAGGAAAACCATGAGCACCACGGGTGGTGCTACGCACCGCCCGCACGCGCACGCGCACGCGCGTGTGCGAGGGCGAATGGGCGTTAGGGCGCTTTAGAGGCGCACTTTGCACTTCGCAGTTAGTATTGGGCGCTTTAGAGGCGCACTTTGCACTTTACTGAGGAGCCTTTGATTTTTGGTGCTATTGGATTCAGGTTGCCTCTATTGGGTTCAGAACTGAATGAATTTGACCTGCACCCGCCCCGTCAGTCAAGAGTCGTTGAAGTCCAACGGTCGGCGGTCCAACAGTCACCGGCCGCCGTCAACGGTTGCCGTTAAACGGTCACAACTGTTGAAACGGCCAACTGTTGCGACTGTTGAAATCTCAACCGTTGCGACTGTTGAAAACCTATAAATAGGGTAGGGTCTAGGTCAGTGAAAAACTACAAGTTCTTTTTCTTTTCTCTTCTCTTTGTTCTTTTGCAGACAGAAGTTCCAGAATTTCTGTCTACAGAAGAAATCTGTTCATCATTTTCCATAAGTCCAGTCCTGCATAACATATACCAGAGAGAACCTTTATCAGATTCGCCAGAGCAGAGGGATTGCAGCTTCCTTCCCTCTGCAGATCGATCGTTGTATCCTGGGAGATCGACGTCCAAGAAATCCAGAAGCAAACAGTGGAGGACGAATCGATTTTAAGGAGATAGTGTCCAACACTAGCCTCGATCTTCATCCAATCTGCTTCCTGTCAGTAAAATCTTCTTCCAGTCTTCCTGCAACCAGGTTTTTCTTAATCCAGTTTTATAATTTTCAGATTAGGATAGTATACTAGATAAAGAAAAACAGTTTGATAGTTTTTCTTTAAATAGTCTTCTTCTTAATCGCTTCTGGAAAAAGAATAGTTAATTTCCTGCAAGATAACAGTAACAATTCTGTTAACTACAAATCTGTCATTTTGTATTAATCTAAAACAATTCTGTATGCTTCATTCCGCAACTACAGAATTAATAATAATAATAATAATAATAATAATAATGAAAAAGCATAAAGATTTCATATTGACATAATTCCATATTCCAAACATGCGAAGAAATCAGCCTTGAAATTAAACGGGCTCCAAAAAGCAAGGAAGCTCCAGCCATCAATTTGGGAGTTTCCAAACCAGCACACCACTTTTCCTAGTGAGCTCACTAGATAGTTCTTTTTCGTTCGGTTAGAAAGTAAGCTCACTGAGAAAAATAGTGTGCTCTTTTGGAAACGCCTCTCAATTTTGGTCTGAAACACAACAAATTTATTTTATTTAATTGAGAACAAAAACATAACCTATCTCCGACAATGACACCAAACGCTAACTTTCCCCAAACCTTCTTTAAAAAAAAAAAAATAATAATAAAACTACATCTTTTTATTTCCCATCAAAAGTTATTATATCTTCCCATTTGCAGCAAAATGCATGCATCCGAAGTTTGAAAAAAAAATTGTACTTTTATTCTATTAATCATTACTAATAGAAAAAAAAAAATTTGTACTTTTATTCTATTAATCATTACTAATTAATAGAATATGAAGGATCTTAATTTGTTGTTTTGCTTTAGAAAAATATTTTAAAAAAAAGAAATAACGACGCTGGACCCAAAAAAAAAATAATAATAATAATACTCGCTTTAGGACAAAAATTACGTCCTATTGGTCTCAATGCACGGTTTCTATTAGTGCTTAATTAAAAGGAGTTAGTTCTTACAAGTGCTTAAAGAGTATATTTTAGCGTTTCATGAGAATAACTTTGATTTTATTCTGAGTTTAAAGTAATGGAATCATCATTCAAGCAATCATACTGACGTACGATACTTCAAAATATATTTATACTCGAAAGATGCCTTGGCCACCTAACCTCCTCTTGGATCCTATTATTTGCATCATCTTATTTCATAATATTAATAAAGATTAAAATTACATCTTTTAGCTGGCGTACGAATCAAGTTGTTTATCAAGATATTAATAAAGATTAAAATTACATCTTTTAGTTGATGAATGGTTATGATTCTCTTATAAAGTAAAATATATATTAGTAAAATTTATGGCGATTAGGAAACATTTTAGTTGCATACTAATTCAATAGATAACTGAGATGTGTTTTGAATGGTCCATGAATTGGAGATGATTCAAATAAGTAAAAAGATACATTACTATTTTTCTGAAATCTTCTGTCAAAAATTTGACTTACCACTCTTTCATAAATAATATTTATACATCATCCTTCAAAAAAATAAAAATAATTATACTATTCTTGCAGTTATTTAGAATGTGTGGCCGGAAAAAAAAAATAATATAACTTTTCAAATTTTAAATTGTAACTCTTTACTGTTTTGCTATAAAATTGAGAATAATATTTGTTTTTGGACAGTGGCGACATGAAGGAAGGTGGGGCCAGAGACCTTGATTTATGTTCTTATCTTGAATATCCATTGGCATCTCTAGAAGAAGAGGATAGGCAGAGCTACCAGACAGAACATGAGTAGTCTTCATCAATAGCTGGACCATCCAGGCTGAACCTTGGCCACGGTGACACGCTTTGGTTTTTAATAGTTTATTTTGTTGCTTGTATACTTTATTTTATTCACTCCTATGTGGGGAACTAGCTCTATACATATACATATACTTAGACAACTTTATTTCGTTAATTGTAAATTAATGGAACAGATTATGCTTAAAAAAAATAATAATCTATGTACTATAACCAGGGAAATATGATTAAAAAGAAACTAACTTCATTTATTTCTGTTTTCTTCTCAGAGTAAGAAAAACTAGCTAGCTTTGTTCTCAAATTAGGAATCGCATAAGATAATGACATAGCCCAGTTAAAGAGAGCAGTTAAGAGGTAGACTATATTTTTTTTCTCCATTTTAGGTATCGTCTGTTCAAGCCTAGGATTCACTGTACTCTGCACTCTGAGCCAATCATTGGTAAGAAGCAGAATCTTTCTTTATCGTACGTACTAAACACCAGCTAATAGAACCTTAAAATCTAGCTAAATATAAATATTTTATTCTTACCTGGCTGTCTCTTTATTCCCTACAATCAATAATTCCATTTTAAGCCTCAGAAGAATCATTGCAGCAAGCAAGCAGGAGATAGTTGTTTATAAAGATTTCTACGAAGCCATGGGGTGAGCATCGATTCGGTTCGATTTTAAAAAAAAAAAAAAAACCAATCGAAAACCGAACCGAAATTAAAACCGAAACCGAACCGATCGAAAAAAGTGAAAACCGAAAACCAAACCGAATTTTCGGTTCGGTTCGGTTTTCGGTTTTTAGGGTTTGAAACTAATTATGTGATAAACGCATATTTTTTATAGGAAAAATAATAATTTTATTTCTATTTTTTTCTTTTTCTACTTATTAAAATAACAATCACATGTTTTTCATTAAATATTTAAAAGAAAAACACATTGAAAATAAATCAAAGAAAAAAATAAGCTATAATTCCAAAAGTTCGGTTTTTTCGATCGGTTTCGGTTGGAGCTAAAGCCACCGAAACCCAACCCGAAATCCGTAAATAATTTCGGTTTTTAAACCGAATCGAACCGAAAACCGAATAAACCGAACCGATCGATTCGGTTCAGTTTTGCAATTCGGTTCGGTTTTTCCGGTTTTATGCTCAGCCCTAGCCATGAAGCTATAAAGTAATCGTAGCAGTTAGTATTTGTGGAGGAGAAATTCTTTTTATATATAGTAATCCTTGAGTTTCTCATTCATTTAAAACTCCCAACGAGAGTGGCCAGTGATATTGACTCTGTACAGCCCTAGGCTTCTAGCAGCAACAGCAGCAGTATTAGAATATCTATCTAAGCTAGATTCAGTTGTATTAATTTCAAAGGAGGAAATGATTGGGAACAGCTAGACTCCAACCAAGTGACTGGTCAGCACTACCTAAAGAATCTATAGCATTATAATAACGAAGAAATACAATTTATTCTGCCCTTGATATTATAAATTGGAGATACTTGATTTGTGTTAAAAAAATTTACAGCTTTTGAATTAGATGCAGATTCCACTGTCCCAGGATTATTTCACAGATAGATAGCCCTCCTAAAATAATGCAGTACCGACAAAAGTATTACCTGGCAAATATGATTAGATCATAAAAATTATTACTTTAGCAATTCATCCATGAATTTAGCTGAAAAAACATAATTTGGGATAACATACACGAACTAAGAAATACAATAATAAAGATCATTGAACCTATATAGCAGTAGTTGGTTGCATCACTTCTGTATCTACAGTTTGAATCAGCCACACTCATGGTTTGCTACATATTTTGGTTTCCAAGAAACAAAAAATTAGAAATATTATTGTTATTATCATTATATTATTATTATTATTATATGAATTTTCTTATAAAATAACTCAACTCTATTTTAAATAAGGATTCCTCCTAAAAAGAATTATAATTCAAAAAATAAAGAATCTATTTCTACTCTTTTCTTTTTTTTCTTTTTTCTGAGGAAAGAGTAGCTATCTGGCACTTTAAAGTGAGTGTCATGTTTGTGTCTGACACATATCAAACAATTATACTTGCACACACTAGTCCGCTATATAAATAATCCACTACTCTTAAAAGAAAATAGTATGGAGCTAAGAATTACAAACACTTCAAAGTCAATGTCATGTTCGTGTCTAGCACATATCAAACAATTACACTTGCACAATGCAAGTCTGCCATGTATAGAACACACCGAAGCACTGTTAGATTTTAAAATTCCAAAAAATTGCATATCGAGCTAGATACACTTTAAGAAAGTCTTGAAAAATACATGTCGGGCACCATACAACTATGCATTTATATATATATATATATATATATATATATATATATATATATATATATATATATATATATATATATATATATATATATATATATATATATATATATATATATATATATATATATATATATATATATATATATATATATATATATATATATACATACATACATACATATACATACACACACACACACACACATATATAGAATTATCAATGTAAATGATACATAGTTGGTTCTCATCCTTCAGAGACTATGAGTGTAATAGGGGCATCCGTTGACAAAAGGATCACACTAAAATGATTATCTCATGGCTATTGAGAAGGAATCAAATTACATGGTTCTATTTCTCAATCTTTCTGACTTGCTCCTACGGAACCAAGGTCAAAAGATTGAAAAAGTCGGTCATTCACAATCACTGATGAAGAATTCCTTGAAAAGTTAAAGATTAGGAATCCTTTTTAGAGATCAAATGGATTCGGTCTTATATATACGTGGATCGAACATGAAAAATTCCTTGACCTTTGTTCCCTGATACAGTCATGTGCAAGGTAATAACTTGGCATGCCATGATATTTTTATTGGTTCATGTATATTATATATCACTAACACGGAAATTAGGAAAACTATCCATCGTATGAGGATCAAGTACGTCGCTTCTAATTAGGTGCTGAGGAATTCTACTGCAGCAGCACTATGTAGTACTAAGCCGCGATTTGATATTCAAAGTCCCCATAAGGGTGACGCCATTACTATTTCGGTCTGGGTCCCGAGTATATATGGATACTTATACGATACTGGTAACAACGCGCATCTTATCCATCATTAATAGTTTCAAATATCTGACTAATTATTAGTCGGTATAGTTTCTGATATCTGACATAAGACCGAAATGAGATCTATTACCTGTTATTGATCTGCACATCCCTGAATATTTGATTTAGTTGTGATTCCAAATTTATTTATATTATTCTTGATTTATGCTATCACGACCAACACTAATATAATATATTCAAAATCACTGATTCTGAGCACTGTAATAGTGCAACTTCGGTTCTTCTTTGTGTTACTTGCTGGGTTTAATTTCCTGGGTTTTGAACCCATGTTTGGAAGACGAAGAAGGAGAACCGGCCCTGTCCAACGACTCATATTTTACTGAACAGACTGAGCGACGGTAAGTGGTGAAGTATTTTCTAGAGAATCTTTGTATATTTTGTTTATATTTTCTTTTGTCTGGGTACTGCTTTCTCTTTTAATTCTTTTATGTTCATATTCAGAACAGTAGGCCATCTCATGTACTTAACTTTTTATATAAATAAAAGGGTTAATCACAGTCAGATATCTTGTAGTATGGGGGTTTGTAACTTAACACTTTTGAAGTTTGAAACTCTCAAAAAAACTCCTGAACCGTTACCTCTATTAGTAAGCAGTTAGCTATTATCACCCCATTTTAGACCAAACTGCACTCCTTTTCTCTAATGCTCACTCTTTCTCCTTCACTAAGTGAGCACTCTCAAAAGAAAAAAGACAGCACTTCAATGTTTGCATATGCCGCTACTGTGCTTGGTGAGCAGCAGCAAGCACAGCTGCTGCTGCTCAGCTGCTGCAACTACTGCTCACCAAGCTTTGGTAAGTGTTGTGTTTATAATATATACAACTTAATGGGCTTTGTTTGGTTACTAAAATTCAGTTTGCAACCTAGTGGGTTTTGTTTTGTCTACTACACTTTGATATGTATCCTAGTGAGTTTTGTTTGTCTACAACACTGTAGAACGATAAAAATAATCTGGATCCAAAATCTGAGTTCGAATCCAGAATCCGAGTCCAAATCCAAAATTCAAATTTGAATCCGAGTCCGAATCCAAAATCTGAGTCCAAATACGAATCCTAATTCTAATAATAATAATAATAATTAATTAATTAATTAAAATAAAATAAAATAAAATAATAAAAATTTTGCAACCTTCGCACCCCCGGTGAGGCTCCAGCCTCGCCTGGAAACGAGGCTAGAAAGAAGAGAAGAGAAAAAAAAAAAAAGGCAGCGAGCCTCGCACCCCCGCGAGGCAGCCTCGCTTGGATGCGAGGCTCGGAAGGAGAAACGTCCAATAAAAAAAATTAATTAAAAAAAAAGGAAGAAGATGGAGCTCGCGTTCACGCGAGGCTCCCAAGGTGGTGCTTAGTGAGCAAAAGTAAAAAAGGTGTGCTCAAGGAGAAAAAATCAGAAAAAATAATGAATTAAATCTCTCTTTCTTTGGTCCCGTCTCCAATTATTTTACAATTTCTAATGCTATCCAAATTTTAATTAGAATCAAATTGATTTTGGATGAAAAACTTTAAAATAAATTTCATTGGAGTTTGGATAACTCAACAATTTTTAATCAAACTCAAATAAATTTTTTGATGAAAAATTCTAAATTAATTTTATTAGAGTATGATAATCATAAAAATTCTAATTAAATTCTAATTTGAGTTTAATTGATTTTGGGTGCAGAAATATGACCCGATTCAATGAATCTGAAGAAAATCAAATCAAGAAAAAATTCGAATATCTCATCAAAATTACAAAGAGATTTCAATTCTATCTAAAAGGAAACCGAATTCTATTCTTATCTACAAGGAAACTTATTTAACAACCGGAGGCCTATAAATACCCCACAAGAGAACTCAAAAAGGACCTTTGGCAAATCGATCTACGCGCGGGAGTCTTAAAGCCTTGCATCCAAGAAAGAGAAAACTTTTAGCCAGATCTCTCTCCCGTGCAAGTGTTTGTGCTTCTTCTAAGAATCAACAGAGAAGAAAAACGAGCTCGCCTCCAACCATCGACGTCAGATCGTCACGGGGGAAGGACCAATCCTCATAGCTGCATCGAATCCCACATCTTCTGTAAAAAGAGAGCGACGATTTATAAGTCCTCTCTGTCTGTTTGTTTTTTATTTCTTTTCAGTGTAATTCAAAAAAGAGAAATTTTTGATAATCTATAATTTTTCTCTATCAATGGCAATGGAAAGATCCAACCCTATTTCTACCAAAAACAGACTGGCGACCACAGTGAGAGTGATCTCCTATACTGAAGAGGAGATGGCGGTCCAATCTGACATCAAAAGAATTGGAGAGACGATAGAGAAATTGGTGATCGAGGTCGAGGTCGACTCAAAATATTCAAAATCACAAAAATATGACCTAATAGTTTTGATAATAAGGAGGCGTTGATCCCTCAACAGCCACTTGGATTTTCAAACTCTGGTCCATCAGAACTAGCTGCATATGACACCAAAGGAAAGCCTATCGCGGTACAAAAATGAACTAAAATCCGCAACCAGAATCGAAAGGCGCCCCACAGCGCACTGAAAGCTCGTTTTTTATGCCAAGCTCAAAATCAACGTGGCATAAGTCAAGAATAATATCAGGTTCAAAATCAGCCTAGCATGAAGAAAGGAGGATACCAGGCTCAAAAACAGCCTTGCACCCATCAGCTTGGCGAAAACTAACCTTGCATCCATCAGCCTGGCAAAGGCCAGCCTTACACCCATTAGCTTGGTAAAGGCCAGCCTAGCAACTCTCATGCTAGTAAGAATCAACCTAGCACCTCTCATCCTGACAGAGATCAACCTTGCACCTATCAACTTGACGAATGTCAGCCTTACACCCATTAGCTTGGTAAAGGACAGTCTTGCACCCATTAACTTGGTGAAGGCCAGCCTTGCACCCATCAGCTTGGCAAAAATCAGCCTTGCACCTCTCATCCTGACAGAGATCAGCCTAGCACCTCTCATCCTGGCAGAGGTCAGCCTTACACCTCTCATCATGGTAGAGATCAGCCTAGCACCTCTCATCCTGACAGAGATCAGCCTAGCACCTCTCATCCTGACAGAGATCAGCCTAGCACATCTCAACCTAATAAAGCTCAGCGTAGCACATATCAGTTTGGTATGAATAAGATCAGATGTCAGCCTGGTATGAGTAAACTTAAACGCCAAACTGAGTCTAAACCAGCACGCGAGACTAGTTCGTGCGAGGCTAGATCGGCACACCAAGCTATCTAGCAAAATTGTACAAGACATATTAAAACTAATGATGAACATCGAACCAAACTGGGGGTTGATAAATGTAAGTTTCATGACTTCTCAGAGACACCTGTTTGGACAAACAGACCTCGCACAAGAAGCTGGTCCCGTCTACACAAGATAGTTATATCAGCATCGTATGAAGAAATTCCGAATTTGTAGAGGTATCTCATAAATAAAAGAAGGGTGACACAACCCCATCAATTCTGCTATTGTGAGGAGTTGATCGCGACAGTTTTGACTCACTGTCGCTGTCAAACCTCAAGACCATCTGCATCTAACCAGTTGTTAGTATCAGAATCTAATATTCAAAAAAGAAGATGGCTGCAAAAACAAAACTTCGACTCAGATCAAGACTTACCTGCTTTCACACCGAATGTGGTGAATAAAAGTAAGAAACCAGTCGTCAAAAAGTATGCCTCTGATACTGAAACAGAGGAAACCTATCATCATACCTGCATCAAGTCAGACGTGACAGCTCCCCACGGTTACGAAAGATTGGCAGGGGGTTCTGATGAAGAATATGAAGAGTTTAGCGAGCATTCGGACATAGCAATACCGCGATCGCACACTTCCTCTTGGTTCGGCAGAACGACGGTCCACATGGTTGAACGGCCGGCCGAGATCAGTCAAAAGATTGAGGCGTAAGAACGCCTCATCCAAGAGCAGCAACGAAGCATTGAGAATCTCAAAGCAATAATTGCAAAAGTCTTGGAGAACACTCAAAAGAGCACAGAAAACGGAGCAAGGGGTTCTTCCTCTTCTGATGAGGCTAAGAAGGAGGAGACCGAATGCAACCCAGATACCGAGATAAAAGGCAATGAGGACAAATATTTTGTTGGTTCTCATGCTAAAAGAATGGAGAAGCTTCAAAACCAGATAGAAGGTTTAATGCGCCGAAAAGGATTGCAGGAGGCGAAGATTATGAGACCCTACCCAATAGAGTGGGATCCGTACCATTTCCGGCAAAATACAAATCTCTCGAATTAGAGTCATATGATGAAAAGGGATCTTCGAACCAACATATGTAGACCGGCCATCTCATGGGCAATGGTCCAGTGATGACAAGAATTTTTGCAAGTACTCTGTGAGGGTTTGCATTCACTTGGTTTAAGAAGTTGCCCCCCGGAACTATCAATGCATGGTCTGACGTGGAGAGGGAGTTCCTGGCTCGCTTCTTCGAAGACGATACTGAAGTATCTGTTCACTCTCTTCTGGCAAACAAGCAAAAATAAGACGAGACGGTTAAAAGGTTCGTTGAGCATTTCTGTGAAATGTCAGTGTGATGCAAGCATGGCATGCCATAGGAAACATTGGTGGAGACTTGCAAACACAATCTCCAGACCAGGATATTGGTCAAAATGGGAGCAGTAGAGTCAAAAACTTGAAAAGATCTAGTCAAATAAGGGCAGCAAGCGGAGGACATAATCCGCCGTATTAATAAATATCATACCCAGAAAAGAATGACCATTAATCGGCCACAGCCACAATCATCCCATCCTAAGGGAAATGAGGCAATGACCACCAAATCTATTGCCAACAAAAAATTACAAAATAATCGAGATTCTTCTAGATCGCAACGGACATACACATTCAAGGATGAGCAAACAGTGACCTTGTTTAATTTACTCAACAAAAAGGGGATGCTCAGATTACCCGAAAATCAGAGACCGGAGGAAGCTGGAAGAACAGATGATCCAAAGTATTGTCTCTTCCATCAAAATATCGGGCACCCAACCAAGAATTGTTATGATTTGAAAGATAAAATTTAGGCACTCGTCGATGCTAACGTGATCCAGTTGAGACCTAAACAGAAGAATGTGTCCGCAAATGCAATCTATAAAATTTGTTGGCAAAATGTCGGTAAAAAAATCAAAAAAATAGAAAAAGAATCCAAAAAAAGAAATAAAAAGGAAGAAAGCGTACGAGTTTTTGTTGCCCAATGCTGCCAAGGTAACGGGAAGAGAGTAAAACTCTTGCTAACCCTATCATACTAGGGTAATAATATGAAATCAAATGACCCAAAGTAAGAATGTGAGGCTATGCCCGCATACAACATGAGGCCAAGCCAGCGTAAAGTCATCCAGACACGAGACAAACTCGAGATTAAACCAGCATGCATGGTTTATACCAGTGTGCGAGGCTAAACCAGCATACAGAATTCACCAGAGTATAAAAGTGAACAGAAACATGAAGATAAGCTTTAGCTCCACATAGTCTGTTGCAAAGATGAGAAATCAATCTATTACCACATGACGAAACTCATGGACAGCCAAACAAGTCCCATGCAGGGGGTGGGACCCATATCCAACAAAACAAAGATATTTATAAAGGCAGCGCCAAGAACACGAGGTTAATACCTGCGAGTAATGCAAGACTATACAAAGTAAAGCCAACATGTAGGACTCATTCAAAAGTGCAAAAACTCCAAAATACGTGGCTAATTTGCAACCCTGCGTAAAACAGTTGAAACGCGCGCGTAACACATACGTGCAGCGAGCCCAGCATCCGCCTTGCACGGTGAGCCCAGCCTCCCCATCGTGCGGCGAGTTCAGCCTTCGCCTTATGAGACGAGCCTAGCCTCGGTCTTGATAATTTCATTACTGGAAAATGCGCAGAATACAAGGCAATATTGCAGCCGGGCATAAAAATTTCAATGTGCAAAGATAAGCTCGCGTGCTATAGACATAGCTTGTGAGGCAGATCCAACACGCGAAGAAATCCAAAATGCAAAGCTAATTTTCAACCTCGCACAAACTTCAAAGAAGAAGAAGGCGGTCAATTGAATTACAATGACTACTCAAATGAGGCCTACACAGGGGGTGAGACCCACACCAATCGACATTGTATGTAAGCCTATCACCTGATCAATCAATACGGCGATAAGATGATGATACTTATCAATGGTAAACTCTTGAAGAAATACTACATCTAGCCTCCTTAAAAAAAAGAGAGAGAGAAGAGAAGACTCATGAATCAACTGCCCAATACTGTTGAAGCAACGGGAAGAGAAATCAAAAATTTCTCACTAACCCTATCATACTGGGGATAAGAATATGAAACTAATTGCCCAATACCAAAAAGGTAAAGGGAAGAGGGAACGTTTAGCATTTAAGCCCAAATAAAACTCTCGATAACTCATCATGCTGAGGGGAAAAGTATGGCTAGCCCAATGCAAACAGCGATTGGTAAAGATACATCAAATCCGTTCATAACTGGAGGTTTGCTAAAAATTTCGTGACAAATCTGTCGCAATACTATTTTATAAGGATAAGTTATAACCCGATGCTCCAAAAGCAAAGGGAAGAGGAATTCAAATCCTCGATAACTCCTCATGTTGAGGTAAAAGCATGAACCACCCAATGCTCCAAAAGTAAAGGGGAGAGGAATTCAAATCCTCGATAACTCCTCATGCTGAGGTAAAAGCATGAACCACCCAATGCTCCAAAAGTAAAGGGGAGAAGAACGTTTGGCATCTAGGTCCAAACAGGACCTTCGATAACTAATCATGCTGAGGGGAATAGTATGGCTAGCCCAACTCGAACGGCGATTGGTAAAGCCATGTCAAATCCGTTGATAGCTGGGGGTTTGCTAAAAATCCCGTGAACCTGTCACTTTAAGATCTTATCTCTGATAGTAAGATTTGAATAATCACAAATAATGCAATTTATGATCCCAACACGATCACCGACTCTGTCTGTCAGCCAGGCGAGTCATTGGCTCTGTCTATCAGCCAGATGAACCACTTCATAAATAACTTAAATCTAATCACTTCGGTATGTTTAACAGTACACCTCTGCCGAGACCCCATGGGCACGTTTTCTGAATATCTCTGCCAAGACCTTATGGGTACGTTTAACAGTACACCTCTGCTCATGGTTCTTCAATCTCGATTCGAATGTAATCGTCGGCTCTGTCTGTCAATAAGGCGAGTCATTGGTTTTGTTTGGCAAACCAAACGAGTCTCATCACAGTCAAAATACTCAACTTGTTAAAGTATCTCTACACCTTTAGCAAGTTTCATCTCTGTGAACTTATCCACCAAATCAAAAAAATCCAAAATATTTCAAAATTTCCAGAAGAGATAAAATTTTAAAAACTTTGGAGGGAATCTTGTAGAACAATAAAAATAATCCGAATCCAAAATCTGAGTTTGAATCTAGAATCGGAGTCCAAATCCAAAATTCGAATTTGAATCTGAGTCTGAATCCAAAATCCGAGTCCAAATACGAATCCTAATTCTAATAATAATAATAATAATAATAATAATTACATAAAATAAAAATAAAAAATAAAAATTTTGCAGCCTCGCATGGAAGCGAGGCTGGAAAGAAGAGAAGAGAAAAAAAAAAAAAAGGCAGCGAGCCTCGCACCCACGCGAGGCAGCCTCGCATGGATGCGAGGCTCAGAAGGAGAAACACCTAATCAAAAAAATTAATTAAAAAAAAAAAGAGAAAGAAGAGGGAGCCTCGCATGAGGTGCTCAGTAAGCAAAAGTAAAAAAGGCATGCTCAAGGAGAAAAAAATCAGAAAAAATAGTGAATTAAATCTCTCTTTCTTCGGTCCGGTCTCAAATTATTTTGCAATTTCTAATACTATCCAAATTTTAATTAGAATCAAATTGATTTTGGATGAAAAACTTTAAAATAAATTTCATTAGAGTTTGGATAATTCTACAATTTTAAATCAAACTCAAACAAATTTTTGGATGAAAAATTTTAAATTAATTTTATTAGAGTTTAATAATCATACAAATTCTAATTAAATTCTAATTTGAGTTTAATTGATTTTGGGTACAGAAATAGGATCCGATTTAATGAATCTGAAGAAAATCAAATCAAGAAAATATTCGAATATCTCATCAAGATTACAAAGAGATTTCGATTCTATCTAAAAGGAAACCGAATGTTGTTCTTATCTACAAGAAAACCTCTTCAACAACCAGAGGCTAATAAATACCCCACAGGAGAAGTCAAAAAGGACTTTTGGCAAATCGATTTACGCGCGAGAGTCTCAAAACCTTGCAACCAAGAAAGAGAAGACTTTTAGCCAGATCTCTCTCCCGTGCAAGCATTCGTACTTCCTCTAAGAATCAACAGAGAAGAAGAATGAGCTCGCCTCCAACCATCGACGTCAGATCGTCAACGGGGAAATGACCAATCCCCATAGCTGTCTCGAATCCCACATCTTCTGTAAAAAGAGAGCGACAATTTATAAGTTCTCTCTATCTATTTGTTTTTATTTTCTTTTCATTGTAATTCGAAAAGGAGAAATTTTTTATAATCTGTAATTTTTCTCTATCAATGGCAATGGAAAGATCCAACCCTGTTTCTACCAAAAACAAACACTGTGGTATGCTTGAAATTATTGGTATTTGAGATTTATTTCCTGGTTGAAACTTTGCAAATTGAATAGGGGTATCTGATTCTACAATTTTCGCTAATAATTATCCTTAAGCTAGATCTGATATGATGATTAAAAATTCTACTCACCATTTGTCATTTATTTGAATGCTTGTGTGCTGTAAGTATCAAATTGTATTTCTGAAGGTCATAAAAATGTCTCAATTGTCGCTGATATAGTTATCTGTCATCATTTACAATTGAGTTCATATTGAACTGTTGTGATTACTCCCATGAAAGTTTGTTTCCAAAAGCCAAATCAACAATCAGCAGCAAGCACATATACATAACAGGACTGCTATTTATCATTTGCAAATCAACAATTTGTTTCCAAAATACAACAAACAAGCCAGAGACAAATATCGTTTGCAAATCAATAATAAAATATCAATATGAGAAGTACATAATATTATCAAATATTCCTTGCATATCAAAGACAAATTATCCATACATTACACCACATATACATAACACAACCAATTTCAGCCCATTTTTGTTAATCTGTCAACACATGCAATATTGCATTACATAACACCAACAGTTTTATTCATTACATAACACATGCAGTATCTGCTTAGCTTTGTGCTACTTCGATGCTCACCAAATCTTCTCCTTCGCCTTAGCTTTCTCTATATTGGGAGGATGCCTGATGTGCACCAAAGGTAATCAAGTATGCAAATTCAAATAAGTGATAGAATCATAGTTAATGAGGCAATGAGAAATAAAGATAGGTCAAAAACTATATAGACATTAAGGAAACAATTAAAAGGAAAGTGTAGTTAATTTCGCTATAGTTGTCCTTAATAAAACTGAATAGTAACCACAAGAGTTAATTTCACTATTATCATCCAGGCTTAATTCCTCAAAGCCCACCAAAGGCATGCAATGGCTCAATTTAACATTTTGCAAGTACCTAAGACTAGATCATCTACACAAGTGTGGTGTAATCTAATAGCAAAAAAGTCTAGTCACAAGGTTGAAACTTTCAAGCAAGTACTCAAAAAAGAGTATTTAGTCCACTTACGTTTGAATATTAGCACGATATGAGATCCTAAAAGAAGCTAATAGTTAGCCCTCCAATCTCATATGAGATTTTGCTTCCACAAGAATTCACTAATCTCCTCATAAATTTACTTAAAAAGAACAAAAATGAATTTTTCAACAAGATAAATTTGAGGAAAGAGTTTTTGAACCTAAAAAACCTAATAATTTTTCCGCTGCATGTACTTAAAGAAGAAAACCCTAGCTTCTCTTTTGATGAGAAGGCACAAAAATCTGAATTCTCCCTTTCTAGAGCAAAACTCGCCCGCAAAAATCGATCTTTGCTTCAGATTCAAGGTCAAATCAAGCGGAACAAAATTACTGATTCTACGAAGACCCTTTAAAAAAAATGACAACCTATCGATCGATACCTTGGTGACGAAAACGGTCGGCGATTCGGTCTTGCAGATACAGCAGCGGCGATCTCCGAGAACGATGTAGAGGCAGACGACGCAGGTGGAGCACACCTCCCGGTGACCGCAGGATCCGTACGCCACCAACTCGAGGGAGTCGGCGCAGACGGCATAGCTGTCGTCCATGGTTGAGATTCATCGGCAGTGAGAGAGGGGGAGGGCGGTGGACGGTGAGGAGACTCGAGGTAGCTGAAGGGTTGCGGGGTGTCACACACACACACACACAGAGATAGGGTTCGCCCGAGAATGTTCTACTTTGTGCCCTAGTTTCGCCCGAGAACGCTCTCCGCTCTGTGCCCCAGAGTCGCCCGCTCCAATTCCTCTTTCGGTAGTTCCACTTGGGTTGGGGCATTTTAAACTTTTCACGACACGTGCAAATTATGTGAGAGCAAACTTGACGTTCATTCACTCCATTAGAATGCTCATGGGGTTTTTTAAGAGTTTCAAACTTCATGAGTGTTAAGTTATAGACGCTCCATACTACAGGGGGTGTGACTGTGATTAACGCTAAATAAAATCTTTTTAGTTTTACACTTCTTATTTATCAATTTAAATGTGACAGTGGTTACGATTATTCCAACATCATGTGATTGTAAGGTTGTCTAGTGTTATTTTAAGTAGTGTCCTCCATTTTGAGAAGCAGCTGAAAAATTAGGGAATCATCCACTAAAGTCCATAATCAGAAGGGGGAATTTAAATCCAAATGAGTTGTTGACTAATCAGTAAAAGAGTTACTATTGTTGGGGGTCAGGAACATGAGATTTATATACTCCAAAAATGACACAGCGATATTACATTACGATAAATAACATAACCTAAAATAACGTATTATAACCCAAAAAATGCAAGGTTATGTAATATTAGGTTATTTGAATCAGTTATTTAGCGATGTACCCATGTTAAGTTACACGAGTTACACAAAAGTTACTTAAAAGTATGGCCAATAAATCTTCAATAATCACTATTTTCCACCTTATTCTCAACTTTTGATATGTTGATAGTTGACTAATTGGATGTTGGTCATGAATATTATTTAAAGTCCTAAGCATCAATTATAGCTCCACACTCAGCTATTCTATTTTCTCTCACAACTGCTCATCTGACCAAAATAATGGCCAGAGGATGGGTGTATATGAAATCAAAAATATTGATGGGGCCACTAAGAGGCATACCGCATAAGGCCAATTAGTTGCAAATGAATGGGGATTTCATATTATCAATCACAAATATTTCCCTCTAGATAGGATATTTATTGTGTCTTGGGCATTTTAAAGATGATATTTAAGATGGTCTTCCTTGGAAAATATTGGAAGAAGATGTATATAAGAATTATGAAACAACCACCTCATTTTGCCCCATTTACTAAAGCTACTATTATCTCCGAGATGATATGTGTGGGTTATAGAAAAACCATATCAGTTTGAACATAAATGGTTTCAATTAGATTTTAATTTGTTGGCCACATTCTTTTTGTTGCTTGAGTATATACTATTATTCTGAAGTGTGATGGGTGCTTAGGACGGTTAAAGAAATTCTTCCATATCAGTTTGGAGATAAACAAAACTGACTTGAACTGTGACCCTCACAACATCACAACCCCACTACCAATCTCATCCTTGAACCCTATTATATTTTTGTCTATTTGAGACATTGAGTATATGTTGATTCACACTGTTAGGATTATATCGTACTATAGATTAACATCTCCATGCTTTCAGCCATATGACAGGATTGGGTACAGAGTGTGCATACACATGTTAAATAATCTAATATAAAGATTCTCATCTATCCTCTAGCCCTCTAGCTTGTATGGTTTTCATGGGATAATACATCCCCACTTTTGGCGTCTCAGACCGACACTCAACGAAATAATAGTCTCCAACCTAGATATAAAGAGTAGTGGATTAAACCATCAGGATGTATTTTGAAACTCATATGCAAAATAAATGATGAAAAAAGTAAAACAGCCAAATATTGAACTCTCAAATAAATATTATAATATATAAACCATGTAGATCAATCTTTACTAAACAAATTGCACAGAGCTGAAACTTGGAGTCAAACCTTCTTTGCTTGATCTTCCTTCAACTTAGCCATATGTATTCTCTCGGTGGATAACTCAATCTTCTTTTGCAATTGCTCAAGTGCTTAAAATACATGTAGTTCTAATAAATTTTCCATGATAAGAATGGCTAGATAGTCTATCAATAAAGCTAAACTAGAGTTAAAATAGACCTGCTTTTTTGGCCCAGTTGAAAGTTTCAACTCATGCACCAGTTCGAAGAGGGGAGTTTATTAATATAGGACAAATTAAAAAATCGAAAGGAAGACCGAAGAAAACATGGATGAAGGTGATACGCAAAGATATGGAGTCTAGAGCTTTAAATAAGGAGATATAACTTGATTGAAATGAATGGAGAAGGAATATCAAAGTGATCGATCCGGCGTGATTCTTTTTTTTGGTTCATGTAGCCTACCCCAAATACTTGGGATAAAAGGCTTAGTTGTTGTTGTTTGTTGTTGTAAGCTTCAACTCCAAAGTAAGATTCTCAAGTTCCTTTTCAACTTCACGAATTTTTAAATAGTTTTCTTGGATATACCTGAGTTATTTGATAATCTTTAATTACTAATTTGCATGAAGAATCCCAGAATCAGAAGAATCCCTATATTATTAGGCAGGTAAATAGATGATAATAATCAAAACTTAAGCCAATATAGCTAATTAGCTTTAGCTATTGGTATAGGAATGTAAACAAAGGATTATTGATAGAATAATAAATTGATACTAAGGGGAACAAATATAAGATTATCGATACATAGATAATTTGACACTAAAGGGGACAAATGATCCTTTAATATTATAGACAAAAGAGTATCAAATGCAATTGAGTATTTGTAATTTGAGACAATAACCTAATAAGATCGAAATATGAAACATCCTTTGACAAGTATTTATAATTTGAGATGCACAATGAGAACAAATACGCTAGAAATTTCACAAACTATAAGAATAAGCCATTGAGCAAACAGAGTTAAACATAATTGCTCCCCTGAGGTATAAGTTTCAATCCTCTGATCACTAGCAATGTCATCAACTTGAAGTAATTGGTGTTGCAGATATTATGCAACCAAATGCATGATTTCATGCATGTAACATTTCTACTACTTTATTTGATCATAATTTTATTGAAACTAAAAGAAGATTATAAAAAAGTTATAAATATAAAGACTAAATAACAATGCTTAGGGCCCATTTCTTAAATGCCTGCTTTAATATTATTGAACATTATCACATACCAGACAATATACACATGCATCCATCCATGCCATAGGTATTCTAGGCAATACAAACATATGTACATGTATACACATTATATTAGAGAAGGAAGGGGAGGGATTTGATTGCACACACTCTTGGTGTTTTTAATATCGATTAAAGCATATATATCGAACATAAGAATTTCATATTGGATATCACTTATAAGGGATAAATTGGAGATATTTTAGCAAATATCGGATACTAGTAGCCGATTGTAAATATACTTGTCCACATACCATAAATCATATAAGAATAAGATAATACAAGTATACATCATATAAAACTATATAAAACATCATATAGGTCTTTGAACATTTATTCACAATAAAAAAAAAAAATCACGTACTTTAAAAGTCATTTGCTTACGCATCAAGTGGTTGCAAAATTAACAGTTTTCTAACAATAGAAACAAAAAGACATCTTGTTGCAAGCAAACAGTCATAAAAAACATGACTTTTTGTCTATAAATGTTTCAAGATATGTAGAACAAAATGAATAAAGCTAATCGTTCAATTTCATTATATATCTTGCATTTTCAGAGTGGGTGTAACTATCTCAGTTGTCCTATGAGCAATAAAGCTGCCCCATAGATCTTATAAATCAAACCCATACACATAGAGCACAATTATCCAGAAACTTCTCCTCTCCTCTACATATCCAAATACTTCAATTTTGTTGATATTTGAAACTGTTTGTACAGCTACTAATTCGATTGGGGAAATCCTAACTTTACCTTTAAATCTTAAACATCCTTTTTAGATTCTTCCATATTCATCCATTCTCAGAATATTCCATTCTCCTGTAAAAAAAAAATTTTTTTTTTTAAATTAAATAAAAAGGTAATTCCTTGTAGTCAAATGCAGTAACTGGAACTTAAGAACCCACTTGCGCATTCGATCGAACAGGTTAAAACGCTGTCACCCATCTTGATCTAAGGCAGAACCAACGCATTTCAATGCAGTAGGTAATAAATTTTCGTTATTCCTTTGATGGGTCGATCTTTTCTTGCATTTCAACAATAGATATGATGACAAATTTTGAAATTGACATTGCAAATTTCGAAAACTTGATTAAACTGAGTAATAGATCTGGATGAACACAAAGAATAATGCTACCAACAGAAGAAACCAGGTCGATTTCACTAAGATCTGATGCAACAAGAGAAGCTAAGGGAAGCACATTGGGCGTACCTCTTCAACTGAAGCTGTTCGGCCTCGATTTTTTGGGGAAACAGAAAGAAGTATTATTCAGTAGCTAAGTAAAATGAGTGATGAGAGAGAGATTGATTTTCCTTCGCATACTCTCTCCGTGTAAACGATGACAGGGTTCTCTCGGGTGATTCCGTCGGGTCCGATCTCAGGAAGGAGAGATCGAGGAGGAGGAGCCGCCGCCGTTGAGGTAATTTGTAATAAAAAACCGGGAGTTGCTAGATGCGCCCCCATACATGTCCTAGCTAGCGACTACCATTTACATGACTCACTTTATTTACATAAAATTCTATTTACGTACGGAAATTTATTTTTTACGCAAGATTTTAAAATTTGTAAATAATTATAAGTTTATCATTTATTTTTTTGACTAAATTACTCTTTTAAATCACAAATTAAAACTTTTTAAAATTTAGAACTACAACTCATCGTTTTCCTCCTCTGTTTTTTTCTAGAACCTTTAAAAATATTTTTTAGTGGAATTTAATTTTTTAAAAAAATACATCTCCCACAAACTCATTGATTTGATTTCTTAACCTCTTAAATTTCTTAAATTCATATTCCTAAAAAAATCTGGAGAAATTTTAAATTTTTCGAATTCACTGTAACAAGTAAAATTAGGGTTTGAAGTTTTAGTTTGAGTTTTTTTATTCAAATGAAAAATTCCAACATGCAAGTGGTATCGGAGGACAAATCTAAGATACAATTTAAATTTATTCTTAGTTTTTTATGTGTATTTGTTTGCAATTTATTATTACTTATGATTTTTTTGTGAGGGAGACGTTGGTTGTTGGTCGGGTATTAAAATCCGACCAAGCGATTCTTTAGTCGGGTATTAATACCCGACCAACATATTTAGCTTGGGAATTAATATCCAACTAGAAAATTTTGGAATCGGACGACATAAAGAAATAGAGAGAAGAAGAGGGTTAAACTTGGAAAAAAATTGGGTGTATAGATTAAATTGGTGACATTTCAAAATGGAAGTTTGGTGTAAAGAACACTCAGGGTGTCAAAAGTAAATTGCAGTGTGTAAATAGAATTTCCGTTTATTTACAAATTTATCATTTATAAATTTAGACGAAATTATTCTTAGATTTTTCTTAGTGAGCCACATTAGCTCTTTTCCCTCTTTCCGTTTCTCCTAGTGAGCCCTAATCTCTTAAACTCCCTCTCACAATTCTCACCTTTGTGCGAGCTCTCTAGAAAAAAAAAAGAAAAAAAAAAAAGAAAGAGTAAAAAGTGAATCCAAAATCCTAAATTTACATGGACTCACTAGGACAAGAAGAGGGAAGAGGGAGAGAAGAGAAGAATGGAGAAGGGAACCCAATATAAAGAATAAGAGAGGAGGAAGAGAAAAGGGAGGATTAAAGTAAGTAACTCAGGGTATAATGGAAAATTCAGATAAAAAATATGGCTAGGGAATTAAATTATAGTTAAAAAATTTTAGAACTAAATTATAAATATGAAGATTTAGAGTACTGAATTTTAATTTTTAAAGATTTAAGGGACAGATATGTAATTTTTTTTAAACAAATCTATGTTTAGTAAAACAAAAGTAAATTGCACTCCGTATATATTTTCTTTATAGTCTTTTCGAAGATTCACTCCAGACTCGAGTAATTTTTTTTAAACAAATCTACGTTTAGTAAAATTATTTATAATTTTACCAAAAATAATTATTTTGATAAAATGAAGAAAAAATGTACTTTTGAGCATTGGAGGATAAGATAAGAAAAATAGTTATACAAAATTTAAAAAATATGTGTTATTTGATTGGTGTAAAATAAAATCAACAGGGATGTTCTTGCTAGTCTTATTCATCTAGAGTCTGCATGGTCCCATTGGCGGTCCTTTATGAGATTGAGGCAGTGCATGAGTTCTGTTTGGAGTAGCTCGGGACATTTCATAGTTCGGGACATTTCTTGATAAAGTGGCCTGGGATTTGTAAAATTCACTAGGCAAAGAAGACAATTTGGTTACAGGGGTTACTCAAAAATATGTAACTATGTATTGTGATTGGCAGAGTGCAATTTACTTGGTAAAAAAACCAATTCTATCATGTACAGATAAATCATATCGACGTTAATTATCCCTTTATGCGAGAAATTACTGAACATGAGAAGATACTACTTCGTAAGATTGGAACTACAGAGAATCTTACTGATATAATAATTAAGGTGGTGACTTCAACGAAGTTCAGATATTGTTTAGATTTGATCAAAGTTTTGCCAGTTTGAAGATATTTGTTTGGAGCTGCTGACGATGTGAGTTTTCTTTTCCAAGATGGAGATTGTTGTATTTGTGTGTGACTCCAAAGTCCCCATATCAGTTGGAATCTTAGGAGACACCACCTACGGGCTCTAAAATGAATTTTGCATTTTTGGTTTTATTTATCCCAAAAACATTTAGTTTTTCTTTGTTTTATAAAATTGTTTTTAGGAAACAGTTTTTATTCAAGAAAGTTTTCCATTTTGAGAAAAATTCAAAGTTGTAATTTTGGGTTTTTTCAGATTTGGAGGAATTCTCCTATTTTTGGGGGTGAGTTTCCAATCTATCAGTGGTCATTGTAATTTGAATCTTAGTGATAGTAGATTGATCATTGGCGTTCAAGAATCTAAATAACATTTATCGAATCTCGTTAATTTTTGTATCTTTTTTTTTTATTTGCATTAGTTTATTTATTTTCTGCTATTAGTTTCTATTTGGTATTCCGTTTGTCTATTTGTATAGATAAGATATGTGCTTTTCGCAACAATTGTTTCGTAACCATCTTGTCGATAGGATTCTGTAGCTACACAAGCTGCACATGGACAGTGCGTATACTAGGGGCTGAAGATTATTAGGAAGAAAAATCGTCTACAAGGATATCTACAAGTTGTATGCCTCCCAGATCGAGGGCTTTTATGGCCATGGAGAATCTCGTTATCGTTGAGAATCAAGTTATTCTGATGGAGACCAGCAAGGGAGCTCTTTTCATGCAAAATCAATCTTGTGCATTCACAAGCTATCGGTACCTCTTGTCCCATTTGTAGGGATAGCAACGAAGGCGTCCACGAATCAAATTTTGATATTTTCTATACAAAATTTTAAATTAGAAAAATAAAAAATTTATTTTTAATTTAAAATTTTGTTTTAGACGGATCAAAAATTGACCTATACACTCATCTATTATCATCCCTGTCCATTTGTCTGCTAGAGCCTGAATCACAGGACCATGTTTGCTTTTGATGCTAAAGGCCTTACTAACATGTAGAATGATTCGTTTAAGTTTAAGCAATCAATTGCTATATACACGCTATGGGAGGTTTGGAACTGCAGAAATTATGCTGATCTAACCAAAATTCAGACATGAGAATTATGGTGGTTGCTATAGGCTATAGCAGCTTTGAAACAAGCCGAGGAGCTATGGGGTAGTTTTTTTTTTTTTTTTTTTAAAGATAAAACGGTGAGCTACTGTCCCCGCATTCCATTAAAACGTTATAATAGAACTTACAGAAAAATCTTAAAAAGTACAAAGACCCATTCCGAAGCAAAAATGGATTACATGACATCCTAGTACAAACTACACGAGACTGGAAGACTACAACATCCCACAGCTGCAACTACGAGTCATGCTCGTAATCGATGAGGATTCAATCTCTCTACTCCTCGTCATCTGGAAACTCTCGCATCGATTCGCCTATCCCATTGCCTGCTTTTGTTATCCCCTGTAGAGGTCTTGAGGTATCTGCTGCAGTATTCCTGGAGGGAACGGCGTGGGGAGTTGTCCCAGTATCTCCAAAGGCTGCTGACCACAGTAAAACATTATTAATAATAAAATAAATGCAATGATCCAAACTAAAGGCTGTATCACTAAAACAAATTATGTTTCTCTCTAACCACAGATTTCAGACTATGGCAGCTATGAACTTCCTAGATATAACAGGGTTACTCTCCATTGGATGAAGTCTCATCCATATCGATGGCGAGTTGTCCTATCTAATCCAGATGTTGTGTTTGTGAGCAACTTCCATCTAGATTAAGTTGGTGAATGGGCATTCCACTAACACGTGTATCATTGTTTCAGTAGCAGCTCCACAAAGGACACATCTACTGGAGCTCTGCCATCATCTTTGCTGTAGATTATATCATGTTAGGATTGCTCTTTTATCTAATAGCCAAAGAAAATTTTTTATTTTTAGAGGACATTTTGTCTTTCAAACGTGAGCCGCATGTTCGGATCTAGTCCCACCATCATTGAGTAGGCCGTATATCGATTTTACAGAAAAAGTTCTGGACTTGTTCCATCTCCAAATCAAGTAGTCTTCGATTTTACTAATCCGTATTTCATAATATATTCCAGACTATGGCATTTTGTCCTGGGTGGTTTTCACCCGCCATTAAACATTCTATTTATATGTTATGACAATCCACACCATTAGGTTGACTCAAAAATCAACTTTGATTGGTCATCGGTCCTATTGGTCGGGGAGGTGCCGTTGTAACTTGAAACTTTCTATGACGTGTGGTAGGGACAAAGAGTTTTCTGTTTAATAGTGTCATGGCAGCGGTTGCTGAGCTTATTGAAGCTTGGAAAGATTGTTTTTATGCTAGGTGGCTCGGAAGATTCGGCTTGAGGGGGACGCTTTGCGGGTCATCATCTAGGATGCAACCAAGGAGAATAGTTATGCAGGAGATTTAATGAGGGATGTACGGGATTGGAAAGCAACCTTGACTTCTTTCATGTCTCACACGTCCCAAGAGAAGGAAACGGGGTGGTCGGCAAATTTCATGGCTACAGGAGGCTCTTCCGATGACGTACGCCTCTGAGTTTGTTAAGCTTCCATCAGAAGATTATCTAACGATATAGTAAAATATGAAGAGTTCATTTAGATCTCTTCATAATCACACACACAGAGAGAGAGAGTTAAATGGTGTGCTTATGGAGGGAAGAACAAGTTTTACTCCACAATATTCCAAAAAGTATCTGTCAAGCAATTTATTAGTTGGAAATTAAATATTCCTTATTAGAGTGAAGATTTTGTAAGGTCATTCGTCATATATAACAACCCTTTAGTGGGTGAACCTGCTGCATGTGATTATGCTCCGGCCTGCACGATGCGTACACTAATTAATTAATTAATGCCTAGCTAAAGACTTCCCAAGTCAACTAGTAAACGATCCATTGTTACTCTCTCGCTGGAGATACCGGAGAGGCTCAAAATATAGTATTCGCTTCCTAAAACACCTACTCCGGTTGATTATGCGAACAGGCAAAGTCTGATCTCTCTTTCTGTTAAATCAACTACTGCATGCTTAGCGTGCTAATAATTTAATCTGCCTAAATTTAATTGGAAGCTGTTATCACATCTTAGTCTAAGAATATTATTCAGGACTCGAGTCATCATCATCAACCACTAGCCATCAATACATTAGAATATCAAGCGTGTTTTATTATCTTATTCAGCGATATTAACTTTATTCAGAATTAGTTAATATCCTAATCAATCTCTGCCAACACTGCTTCCGTAGATGAATTTTCTACACTCATCGTTCAGTGACTCCGCCTTGTCCAGATCCATCGTCTCGATCCCATGGTATCCTTGGTCGTCCATCGCCGCGACCACGCTCGCCCCTTGCTCCTCCATCATCCTCACGAACTCTTGCTGCCGGTCGTAGAGTGGATCGCCGATGAATCCCTTCACCAGACACTTGGGCAATTCAGTAGGACGCTTTAGAATCGAGCTCATGGGATTGCAGTACTCATGGTCTCTGTTGGCTCCTAATGGCAGCGAGAGCTCCCACATCAGGTCGGTCGCTTGCAGTGGCAAGATTCTGTCCTGTGTCGAACTTGCTTCGGACTCGGTCCTCTCCTCTCCCCCAAAGAACGGCTGGTTCAGGATCATCCCTGAAACTTTCACCGGCCCAAGGTCCAAGTCCAGCGACCGCAAGCCAAGGTGGTAGGCGATGTTGGCGCCCGCACTGCCGCCCATGATGAAGACGCGTGAGAAGTCCGCGTGCTGTTCCAACCACGGGTCAGGATTGATTCCCCGGGCCTGGTCCCGGATCAAAAGGAGCGCGTCGGTCGCGTCGTCGTAGGCCGCAGGGAGGCGGTGCTCGGGGGCGAGGCGGTAGTCGACGGATATGATGATGGCGGGGATTTTCGCTGCTCGTTCGGCCGATGCGGCTGGGAAGATGCCGGATGCGGCGCTGAAGAGGATGAACCCTCCGCCATGAAAGTAGAGGATGACGGGCAGCTTGGCATCGGCGGGGAGTGGTTTTGAGAGGAAGATACGGAGCCAGGTGCCGCGGGTTGTGTTGAGGGGGACGTCTTTGGAGAGGGCAGGGGCGGAGCAGTCGGGGGGTGGGTGTTCGCCGGTGGGAGGGACGATGGGGATGTCGGCATAGCGGGTGAGAGTGCCGTTGGGGTTTTGGGTGATCTGGAGAAACTTGTAGGGATCCATTGCAGCTGTTGGGGTTTGTGGTAGGGATCAGTGTATTGGTGAGAGGCAAGGAGAGGTGATAGAACAAGAACAGGGAGAAAGAGTTAGAGGCTATTTTTATCAACGTCGCCAAATGGTTCTCACCGAATTTTTTATATGGGTTAATTAGACTCAGACACTGTTCAGTACATGTGGACAGTTATCAAAATAGGGTTTTTACATATCTAACCTTTATATCTTTAAAAATTAGAACTTAGTCCTCCAAATCTTCATACTTATAATTTAGTCCTCCAAATCCTTTTAGTTACCACAATTTAGTCCTCTAGCTATATTTTTAATCCGAATTTCTCATTATACCTGTGAGTTACTTCACTTTAGTACTCTCTTCTCTCTTCTTTCTCTCTTTCTCTTCTTATTGGGTTCTCCTCTCCATTATTCTCCTCTCTCTTCCCTCTTTTTATAGGGTGAGTTACTTCACTTTAGAGATTAATTGGGAGAGAAGAGAGAGAGAGGAGAAGAATGGATAAGGGAACCCAATATGAAGAGAAAGAGATGAGAAAGAGAAAATGGATGATTAAAGTGAAGTAACTCAAGGGTATAACGAAAAATTCGGACAAAAAATATGGCTGGGAAACTAAATTATAGAAACTTAAAGGATTTGTGGACTAAATTATAAATATGAAGATATGAGGGACTAGATTCTAATTTTTAAATGTTTAAGGAACATATATGTAAAAACTCCTAACAAAATTACTCAATAGTTAAAAAAATTCACCTTCTTTTAGTCATTAAAACTTCACTCTTTTTATTTAATTTCAATTTTGCTCTCGTCTCTCTCTTTGAAAATTAGCTCTCAACTTCACTTCTTCAGCTGAGCAGCTCTCACCCTCCCATCCCTGTCCCTCTCCCTCTTCTTACTTGATTGAATCTTTTGGCCGAGGTACACCCTCTTCTTGCAGCGTTCCATGCTTTTTTTTTTTTGCTGTGTTTTGTTTTTTTTTATTATTTACAATAGGTATAAGTTTTTATTTTCATCCAAAAAAAAATTAGATAATATTGCTTATATTTGATGAAGTGAATTTGCCTTACTAATACTCTTTTTTAGATTCTAGGGATATTTACTGGTTTGTCCCTCAAATCTTTATATATTGTGATTTAGTTTCCCAAATCTCCTAAGTTACTACAATTTAGTCCCCCTCTCCAAATCCCCAAAATTTTTAACCTGATATTACCATTTTACCCCTCCTTATTCATTTTTTCTCTTCCTCCTCTCTTCTCCTCCTCTCTTCTCATTTTCTTCATTATTCATCCTCTCTTCTCCTTTTCTTTTCCTTCTCTCTTCCTCCTCTTTTCTTCATTGGGAGAAGAGAGAAAGAAGAGAGAAGGAGAAGAGAGGAGGAATAATGAAGAAAAGGAGAAGAGAGGAGGAGAAGAGAGCAGGAAGAGAAATAATGAATAAAGAGAGATAAAATGGTAATATCAGGTTAAAAATTTGGAGAATTTGGAAGGGAGACTAAATTATAGTAACTTAGGAGATTTGAAAAACTAAATCTTAAATATGAAGATTTGAGAGACTAAATCATAATATATAAAGATTTGAGGGACAAACCAGTAAATACCCCTAGATTCTAATGCATTCTTTCTTTTTTTTCAACAACTTTCTATTTTTTTATGAAGGGGTATTTACAGATTTGTCCCTTACATCTTTATAAATTATAATTTAGTCCCCCATATCTTCATATTTAGGATTTAGTCACCCAATTCTCTAAGTTACTACAATTTAGTCCCCCTTCATAATTCCGTTAGACCGGTTTATTTTTTGACCTAATTTTTCCATTTTACCCCTCCTTAATTCCTTCTTCCCCCTTCCTCCTTTTTTCTCCTTCCCTCTTTCTCTTATCTTCTCCTTTTCTTCATTCTTCCTACTCTCTTCTCCTTCTCTATTCTTCCTCTCTTCTCCTTTTCTTCATTGGGTTCATTGGCTTCTGTAACGCCCCCGTTTTTCAGCTGTTTCCCAAAACGGAGGACGTTACTTATTATTTGCACTAGACAACCCAACAGTCACAGGATCTTGAAATAACCGTAACTACTGCCACAATCAGATGAATAAATAACATGTCTGAAACTGAAAAGATTATATTTATACAAAAGTTCATTACATAAAATGGCACACTAATTTAAATATGAATACAAAAGAATCAAAAGAGCAAGTAGTGCCCAGACAAAAGGAAATATAAAAAAAATATACAAAGATCTTTAGAAAGTATTTCACTTGCCTACTGTCGCTCGGTCTGGTCAATGAAATATGGCTCTTTAATTGGGGCTAGTTCTCCTTCTTCGCTTTCTAAACCTTGGCTCGAAACGCAGGGGATTAAATCCAGCAAGTAACACAAGGAAAATATATGTGTACTATTACAGTACTAAAGATAAAAGTATGCAAATGAATAAAATGTTTTTATTGGGAATATCTCTTAATAAACAGATAAAATGCAATTAAATCGTGATAGTGTTGAACAGTCACTTGAATAATGAAAAATATAACAGCAAGATTATATATGTCATTTGCAAATAATATATAAATATCATGTAAAGATGCATATCTTGTAAAGTTGTCAAGTCTAAGTCAAATCTTTGTTAGCATTTGAAACTAAATAATGGATATGATAGCGCGCAGTTTCCGTATTGTACAAGTGCCCGTGCATACTCGGGACCCGGCCTCAAACTGAACCATGACACACCGCTAGACGTTCAAGTCAAACCCCATACTGTGAAACAGTACGGACATCACTCTTATAGTGACTCATGTATCAGACGGTGGCCCAGTACCACCCAGTGCTGCTGCAGTAAAAGTTCTCAGCACCTCAATCAAGAAGTTGGCCAAAAAAATCCTTGTACAATACAGTTCTTATCCATCATGTAGTTTCTCACATCGCCGTATTCATAATGAATTATGCACATGAAAATTTTATAATCCTTCTTTAATTGTTTTTCAATTCATGATAACATGTTTGCATTTTCATGACTGTACATGACATATAGTGTCATAACACATGATCTGTAATATTAAAACACATGACTTGTAATATCAAAACACGTGACATGTAAAACACATGACTTGTAATATCAAAGCACATGACATGTAAAACACATGACTTGTAATATCAAAACTCATGACATGTAAAACACATGACTTGTAACATGATAAATTAACACATGATATATTAGTACACATGATTTGTAATATCAAGGCACATGACTTGTAGCATGATAGATGTAAGTGCACAATTGTACCACAATACATATCATCAAAAATATTACAATAATCTGGTTTCATTCTCAGTGTCAATTAACAACCCAATTTGGGAATTAAGTGAATCATATAATAATATTGTATTATTTTTAAACCCAACGTATGCATTTATTATATTTTTAGGCTCAATCATATATATTAATATACATTTCTCTTTTAATTAAAATCTAATTTATTACTATTATTAATTATGTCCAATTAATCCAAGCCAAGTCCACTACTCTTTTATTTCTTTTTTTTTTATTTTCTCCTGGACTGGGCCTGGCCTACTTACTTTTTCTTTCTCCTTTCTTTTTAATTTCCTTCTTTTTTTTTCTTCTAGGCTGGACCAGGTCCAGTTTCCTATTTTTTTCTCTTTTCCTTTTCTTATGGGCTGGGTCAGGCCCAATTTTCCATTTCTTTTTCTTTTTCTTTTTCTTTTTTTTTCTCTCGGCCCAAGCCCAAGCCCGTCCCCTTTTATTTTTTTATTTTTTTAATTTTTATTTCTCTCTCTTTCTCTCTTTCTTTCTGCTCCCTCTTCCTCTTCTTTTTCTTCTTTTCTCTTCTTTCCCTCTTTTCTTTTTTTTTTATTTATTTACTTATTCACAAAATTTATTGTAATGTACACAATTATAATGTGAGTATTCTCATACCAAAAATAAATTTTCTACTCCAAACCGAAATTAAATTTTGACAAAATGGCCAAAATTTAATTCCTTCTAAACAATACACGGAAAAATTATATAATTAAAAGAAAAATAAATAATAGAAGAAGGGAAGAGCGTTACTTACTTCTGCTTGATCTCTAATAATCGGTTCGATTCTTCGGATCGATTTGATTTTTTTTCTTTTCTTTCTTTTTTTTTTTTTTCCTGCTCGGTCATGTTGGAGGCAGAGAGAATGAGGAAGGAAGTAGAAAGCGAGGGAGGGAGAGAGTGAGACAGAGATAAGGGAGAAGGTTGTGGGTTTTATTTTTTTTTTATTTTTTTATTTTTTTTTCCTTCCTAATGTTCACATGTGTTTGCCACGCAGCTGCCACTCCGCTTCGTAATCCTTCGTAATCACGACAGCACCCTTACTGATTCACGTTGTATTTATTTTAATTTATTTATTTATTTAATAATTTAATAATTTTGGTTTCATGTAATATTTTCCAAATACTACCAAATTTATGTAGAACGTAGTGCTTGACGAGGGGAACACTACAAAATTATCCGTTTGTTGTTTCGATGTTCGGAATAAATGAACCGAAATTCCGAAGTAATTAGAAGGATGATTTTAATATTATTAAATTAACTATTTTGGGAGTATTTTTCGGCCTCGTAAGAAAAATTCCAAAAATCCTAAATATTACAAAACTAATAATCGCGAAGAGCGAATGTCATTTGGGTTTGTGGATTTAAAGTTACGTTAACCGAAGGTTTTTTCGGTGTCCAAAATTGACTTCGGTGGACTTATTCAGCACGACTGGTTTTAAGAGAGCAATACAGATAACTCGATTTTTGGGGTATTACAGCTTCCCCCCTCTTCTTCTCTTCTATCTCTCTATTCTTCTTCATTTTTCTTCATATGGGTATTTAAGTCATTTCAATATTTAAAAAAATAAAAATTAAATTCTATCGTTTATTTGGACCAAAAAACTAACGGAAGGACTAAATTATAGTAAATTGAAGGATTTGAGGATTAAATCCTAAATATGAAGATTTAGAGAACTAAATCATAATTTATAAAGATTTAAGGGACAAATCTATAAATACCCCTTTTACGAAACTTCTACTAGAATTAATCTCTGAACCAAATTTACAAGAGGGAGCCAGCCATCAGATAAGGCCTCACTCTGAGAAAACTGTGCCTTTCAATCACTCTTGAATGTTGTCAGCGTCACATCTCTCCTCCTCTCCTGCAGGAAGAGGCAAGCCTGAGTGTTGGGGTCGTCCCTAAGAGCGAAGACTCGACCATTGTTCTTCCTTATAATTCTCTCTGCTTCCTCTGTATGTGCAAAATCCAAATTCAATGATCTGTAAATATTTTTAGACATGAATGTCGCAAAGAAATTGAAGGAAACAACAAAGGGTGGTGCATTTACATGAAACATTGGGTTTTAAATCCGTAGTTAATTAGCTGAATTACTTTTAGACGATCCTCTTCAGAAATGGGACCCAAAATCGCTCTTAAATCCTCAAGATTCGAGATAATCAAATCCTTCCCCTGTCAAGTGAACGAAGAATATATAAAAAGATATTTCCAAGAAAGGGGAATTGCCTAAGGAGCACACCTTTTTTCCATAGTGAACTCACTTTCCCTAATGAGCCCACCCTCTCTTTTGAAAAGAGTGGGTAACATATCTGAAATTCCAAAAACTATCATTTCCTATTTTTCTTCTAACATTGCAACAAGTTACGAGCTAGACAGTCTGGATTCTCTATGGTGGATCCGGATTTACAGTCTCGAATCCGGACTGTCTAGTCTGGATCAAAGAGACTAGTAGATCCAAATCTATCTTCAGGAATTCCACCGCCTCCAACTCCCCTCCCCCTTCTCCTTCGCCCTCTTTCCCCTCTTCCACCATCTCGAACTCCGAGATTGATTCGATTCAAAGGGAGAGGAACGAAAACGAGAAGAGAAATGATTGTATTTCTATTCTAATTTCGGCTCTTTTTTATGAAAAAAGATTTAATATTTTGGGGGGTCTCGCAGCTCTTCTTCAAGAGAGGTTGAAGGAGGAGAGAGGTCGACTGGTAATTTCTTGGGGGAATGATTCGGAGAGAGAGTTGAGAGATAGAAGAGAGAGATGCACTACAGTAGTGGAGGAGAGCAAGGGCGGCGGCGGCAGAAGGATAATGGCGGTGGAGGAGATGAGAGAGAGAAAATAGAGAGGTTGAAGATGATGGCATTTTTACCTTAAAATTTAAATGATAAAATTGTAAATAAAAGCAAATTTTTAAGTGGACTCACTAGGAAAAATGGTGTGCACCTCTAGAAACTCCCCAAGAAAGTAGCTAGTCATGAGCAATAATGAAACTAATTTTGCTTACAAAAGACTTGGATTAAAAAGTTGGCCAAAATTTGATGAATTTGCTATGGAAATAAAGACACAAAACAAACAATCACCGGTTTGTGTTATGTATTACTAAACTCTAATTAATAGAATACGGGGAACTATTCACTATTTTAACTCGGGGAAAAAAAACTAACCATAACAAGCGATAATAATGTCTAAATACAATACCATGAATCAATTCACAAAAATGAGACTGATATTCATTTCAAAATAATAACAAACTCGGAAAAGGCTAATAAATTTATCGTAATATAAGAATTTCTGAACGTAATTAGAGAATTGATTGGAGTGGTCAATTGTGTTGTACCTGTTTGATGATGGTCACTGCAGTGCTTCCATTATAAAAGCAGTCCAAGTCAGGATGTAACTTCAGCTCCTTGTCAATGGCTCTAAAAGCACTAATGCAGGTCTCCTTCCACTCATCAAATATCTCAGGCGACGAAATTGTGCAGTCATCGCCATCGATTGAGCTCATGCCTTTGCCATCGGTGAAGTTATAGGCCTCATCAGCGACCAATAGTGCGTTGCGCTGGCTGAGTAGCAGTAAAAGGCAGGTAGTCTCTAACAAGTCTACTCACAATATGAAAGCCTACTGACAATATGACCATTTATCCCATGGCCATCAAACACTCTACCGACAGCACCCCAAGCCCGCCGCCGATCGCACCCAAGCACCCAAGCACCGAAGCCTCTTCACTGAAGCCTCCACAAACCCGACGATTGCTGCACCGCCGATTGCCTCTGCGCCGATTTCACCCTCGATTGCATCCGAAGCCACCGCCGTCCACTGATGCCCTAGATTCGGTCGCCTGAAGCCCTAATTTCAGCATGCTCGAAGTAGAAGAGGAAATAAACGAGAAGTCCCGATTTCCTCCTCTATCTCCCCTCAACTCGGTTAGGGGCAAAACCGACTATTCACAATACATGCGTATCCCGTGCTCTAACTCCAAACGGCCAGTAAACTCCGTCAGGTATCCTAGAGGGTCTAAGTGAGAGTTTCAGAATTCATGGATAATAAGCTATTCACCCCCGTACTACAGGGGTGTAGAACAAAAAAAAAAAAAATTCACTTGTAGATGCAAGACTGGCGCAAGACTAGTAACCAGCCTCACTCACGAGGCTCGCGAGGAGACATGTATTGAAATTAAAATTACTCAAATGTAGTCGGCTTTATAGATATATTTTATTCCATAGATTCAAGACTCGTAGTGTGTCACCACAAGATGATGACATGTCGATTTATTCTATTCCATTGCCGTTTGACATGTCACCACATATTGTCGTTTGACATCCTCGGGTTAAGGCGACATGCATTGAGATTTATAGATTTATTCTATTCTTTTCATTGGATATCCAATGCAGAAGTTGTAATGTCCCTGTTTTTTGGCTCTACTTTTTTTTTTGGCTTTCTTAAATAGAGGATGCTACTTAACTATTACGATATAACCCAACAGTCACAGGATCTTAGAATAACCACAACTGCTGCCTTATTAAGATAAACAAATATGTCTGAAACTAAAAGGATTTCATTTATACAGAATTGATTACATAAAACGGCACACTGTTCTGAATATTTACACAAAAGAATCAAAATATAAGAGAGTTAAAGCAGTGCCCAGTAAAAAAAACAAACAAAACCAACAAGTGCAAAGTACCCAAGTAGTACTGTACTAATATCTTCTACTCGATCTGATCGATGAAGTAAGAGTTATTGGCTGGAGCGATCTCTTCTCTGCTTCCGTGATCTGGACTTGAAAAAATCCAGGGGATTAAACCCAGTAAGTAACACAAAAGCAAGAAATGTGTATATTTTCATAGTATAAAAAAGAATAAAAGTATACAATGAATTGCTTTAGTTCAAAACATATCATGAGAATCATGGAAATATAATAAGCAAGACTATTCATGCTAATATCAAACACAAACCATGTGAAGCTGACAAGTTTAGGTCAAGTCCCTGTTAGTATGTAGATAAGGGGATGAGTGTTAATCATGTTGCATGTAACAAGAACTATGTAAGTCATCTACAAAATTCATGTATAATTTAACAAGTCCATAACATGTTAGTGTTGAATTTGAAACTTAATGATGGATAAAATAACATACAACTTTTCTCATATTATACAAGTGCCCGTGCATACATGCAACCCGGCCTCAAATCTATAACGCTGAAGTATGGCACACCGCTAGGTGCTTATAAATCAAATCCTGTTCAATGAAACAAGTAACGACCGTTACCCATATGGTGACTCATATATCAGATGGTGGCTCAGTACCACCGGGTGCTGCTAGAAAAAGGTTCTCAGCACCCAATCAAGAAGTTGAGCAACAAGATCTTTGTACAATATGGTACTTATCCATTATGCAATTTCTCCAATTTTTTCCATATTAGTAATACATAATACATATGATATATATGAATTAATGGAAATATGTGACTTTTCAAAACAAATTGTGTACATGTCATTTTCACAAGAATCAAGAGTTCAGAAATCAAGATTTGGAATCATGTACACACGCGTCACAGGAAAATTTCATGTCATGTAATGAATATAAAAGAACTTGTTCACATGAATAATCCTGCATTCATGTATCATACTGATATTCACTTGTCATGTTATCATAAAATGAAAAAGTACTATTCAACTTGTCATTATGTTATCATGGAATAAATAATATTTAGAAAAATTACAAATCTGCAGATCTATGAATTTTCCAAATCTACTCTGCAGATTCACAAATTTTCCAAGTTTGCACATCCTCAAATTTTCTAAGTGTGCAGATCCACGAATTTGACTAAGTCTGTAGATCCGTGAATTTGACTAAATATGTAGATCCACGAATTTGACTAAGTATGTATATCCTCGAATTTGACTAAGTATACAGATTCAAGATTTTTCTAAGTATGCAGATCCGCGAATTTGACTTAGTCTATATATCAGCGAATTTGACTAAGTATGTAGATTCGCGAATTTGGCTAAGTCTGTAGATCCGCGAATTTAACTAAGTCTATAAATCCGCGAATCTGACTAAGCATGTAGATTCGCGAATTTGGCTAAGTCTGTAGATCGCGAATTTGACTAAGTTTGTAGATCCATAAATTTGACTAAGTATGCAGATTCAGGATTTTTCTAAGTATGCAGATCTTTCTAAGTATGCAGATCCACGAATTTGCTAAGTATGCAGATCCAGGATTTTCTAACTATGCAGATCCGCAAAATTGCTAAGTATGCAGATCCAGGATTTTTCTAAGTATGCAGATCCACAAAATTGCTAAGTATGCAGATACAAAATGATCTAAAATTATCCATAAAAAGGAATCATGTACTCATAATACAAATCAAATAAGAATTTCAAAAAAGAATCAAGTAAATAAAGTGTCACTTGCACAAAATCCTCAAAAAAATTATGTTCTCACAATACAAATCAAATAAATCCCAAGAAAAAATATATATGTTATTTGTACTCAAATACGGTTCAAAGAAAGAACCCACAGGAAGAAAGCCTATCAAGCGAGAATATATTAAGCCTATGAAGCCTATAAGACTCAAGAATTTTTTATCAATCAGGGCCCCTCATAGAGAAGGAAACTAAAATTTTTTACAACAAAGAAACTCATACATGGGAACAAAATCCATATTTCATTTGGAGACTATGATTAAATTCAACTAGACTTTATCAGCAAATAACTATAAGTATATCCCTCCTCTACGTACGAGGAAAAAGGAATGGAACGAGAGATCTGATCATCTCTTCTTCATCTTCTCTGCATATGTTTTGTAACAAAAGAGAAAAGAGAGATGTCTTGCGATTGTAACCTCGATGCAATTATAAAATAAACACCATGGAGGTCACTCTTTCCCAAGGACGTAAACTTGAGAACTCTCAACCAAACCTCGTTATATCATTATGTATATCTTTTATATTTGTTCTTATAATCTCATTGCTGGTTACTTGAAGTTGGAAGCCAGTTTTAAGCTCAACTTAGCTCAGAACAAGGTTCTAAACCTAATTCCTATTTGGTGTTCGATTTGGCTCGGTTACCTGAGCTGACCAAATCAATGCCAACACCTGTCATTTAATTGCATTGACCAAATTCATGAATCTATCAGCTCCTTGAATTTTCTTAATGCCACCACTTCACCTCCAACTTCTTAGTCAAAATCCTTGAAACAATTAGCAGATTTTATAGATTAGGAGGATTTTGTAGATTTCTGACAGTGAGCAGTGGAATTAAGACATCAACCTTCTAGGTTCAAGCATCTATCTCTTTCTGCTATATTAACGTATAGTTTTAATGTATCGATCAGTTTGGTTGAGCAACAACTAAGTTATTTCGATTAGGTTTGGCTTCACTTGTCTGGATCAGTCACGACGAAGTGTTAATTTGGTTGTCTCTAAAGTCCACCAAGATAGCGTGTGCGAATCTGCTTCTACTTCATTAAATTTGACCATTCTAATTAATGTAGTTCGACATAAAAGAGTGTAAATTTTATTAATGGATACAGGTAGCAAGCGGACAAATAATGTCAGTTATCAAGGCAACATGCAACGGTAAGGCCCGGCCTAACTTGGGAAGTTCTAGATGGGCACAGTTTTTTTTTTTTTTTTCCTAGTGAGCCCACTATTCTTAGTGAGCACATCTCTCTTTTAAAAAGATAGGGTTTACCTAGTGAGCACACTAAAATTTCTAAACTATCCTCCTCTCTCTCTCCTCCTCTCTCTCTCCGATTGATTTCTTCTTCTTCTTCATCGTCATCTTCTTTTTCTTCTTCTTTATCGTCTTCTTTTTCTTCTTCATCATCTTTTTCTTCTCAATTTCACTCTCTCTCTATCTTAGAGAAAAAACGAAAATTTCTAGAAGCTCCCCAATGGCATCGCCGTCCTGCTTTCCCCCCCTCCCCCTCCTCTCCCTCTCTCTCTCCCTGATCAGATCCAGCTATTCGGGACTGTTAGTCCGGATGGATTGGTCTGATCCTGGCGAATCAGTCCGGATCAGGCCAATCCATCCGGATTAACAGTCCGGGATGGATGGGATGACGAAAGAAGAGGTAAAAGAAGAACAGTTTTGACAAAGAATTTTAATGGCAAAATAGTAAATAAAGAAAACATTTTAAGTGGGCTCACTAGAAAAAAAATTGTGCCCATCTAGAAATTCCCCTAACTTGGACTCGGCTCTTTCGGGACAATGTACCTCAGTGATGATGTCAACGATGCGTGAGGGGACTCCTATATATTATTTTACTAGTCCATATATAATGGCTATCTGCATCCCTGATAGCATTTGAAAACAAATATATTGAATAAGTTCCATAAGAATTAAGATGTTAACAGTACGTACGATACGAAAATTAAACGACAAGGCGGCAAGAGCGGTTCAACCGGTTGCTCTCTTATTCAAAACATTCCTTGGAATTTGTCTGTATGCAAGGGGCTCCAAATTTGGAGCATGGTGCGCCGGTCAATCCGCGCGCGGAGTCGGCACCAGAACATGCATGTTAAATTCTACATATATATATTGTTACCATAAATCCAAATCAATGTTAAGTGCTAATTAACAGTTAGCTAGCTTACGCTTTGAATCCAGTGGGTCTTGAACTATAAGGTCCACCAAATTTAATTGCCCATGGAATTGCTTTGAATCCAGTGGGTCTTGAACTATAAGGTAAGGTCCACCAAATCTAATTGCCCATGGAATTAATACATGTAGATTTAATCTTTAACTCCATTTTAAAATGAATTAGTATCTGCAGGCGGCACTCGTGAGATCCTTCTTATTTCCTAGAAATTAAGGGACATCACACGTGTATTGTAATCTTTCCTCAGAAATTAATGGCGACCTATTTAGTAGCCAAAAAAACAAAAAAAAAAAATCCAATTCCGGTGTTTTTTAGGGGAATTTTCAAAGGAGCACACCTTTTTTTTCCAGTAAGCCCACTTAAAAATTTATTTTTATTTATAACTTTGTAATTCAAATTTTAGAATAAAAATATTCTTATCTTCAATCTCTATATTCTCTCTCTCATTTCCTCTATCTTTATTATTCTTTCGCTGTTGCTGCCGTTGTCCTTGCTCTTCTATGACGACGAGATTAAAAGTATGCTCGTTCTTCACTGTAAATTCCATATATTAATTAAAAATATGCTCGTTTTTCACCATAACCTCCATATATTGATTCGGATTAGATAGTCTGCATCCACTATGGATCGGAACTTATAGTTCCGGATCTAGTATAGTGGAAGTGAGAGGATAGTTTTAAATTTTTCGACATCCTCACTTAAAAAAAATTCTTCTTTTTTCCAAAAGAGACGATGGAATTACTGGAAAAAAAAAAAAAGGTGTGCCCCCTCTAGGAACGCCCTTTTCTCAGCTTCTATAAATGAAGGCCTGAACAAACTCGTTATGATACTACAACCTTCCATTTAAGCAAGTACTCTCCCCTTTAAGCATATCCATGGACATGGCGAACACGTATGAGAAGCTATTCATAACTCCGAAACCTGATGGCTCACTCTGCCGGAACTATCCGGTGCCCTTCTCACCCCCGACTGGCGACCTACCGCCACTGGACTCGTCCACACGAGCCCTGTCAAAGGACGTTCCCCTCAACACCGCACGCGGCACGTCCATCCGCATCTTCATGCCCGACCGGTCCCTTTCCAGGGATGATGACCACAGGCTACTGCCGGTCGTCATCTACTTCCATCCCGGCGGCTTCATCCTCTGCAGCCCGGCCATCGCCCCCGTCCACAACTTCACCGCGCAAATGGCAGCCCAACTGCCTGCAGTAGTCCTCTCGGTGGACCACCGCCTCGCACCAGAACACCGCCTCCCAGCGGCTTATGAAGATGCGGCCGACGCACTCCTCTGGGTCCGGGACCAAGCTCTGTATCCAGCTGCGGCCGACCCATGGTTGAAGGACCATGCGGACTTCTCCCAGTGCTTCCTCATGGGCAGCAGCTCCGGCGGCAACATCGCCTACCACTTGTCCCTCCACGCGCTGCAACTCGACATAAACCCTGTAAGAATCGCTGGGTTCATAATGGACCAGCCGTTCTTCGGCGGAGAGGAGAGGACGGCATCGGAAATAAAAATGGCCGACGACCCATTCGTGCCGTTGGCTGTTACCGATCTGATGTGGGAGCTGGCACTTCCTGTCGGGGCCAACCGGGACCACGAGTACAGCAAGCCGCGGCAGGGGGCAATCAAGGGGAGAGACCTGCCGAGGTGCCTGGTGAGGGGGTACGTGGGGGACCCGCTCATCGACAGGATACGGTTGGTGGCGGCCATGCTGAAGGAGGAAGGGGCGAGCGTGGTCTCGCTGCTGGACGAAGAAGGATACCACGGAGTCGAGCTCCACGACGCGAAGAAGGCTGAGGAGTTGGTGGATGATCTCAGGATGTTTGTCTACAGGGATATCCTCTGGTTTCGTGTGTTCGGTGTGCTAAGCTAATCCGAGTGTGATACGTACGTAGTGCGAGAGATAAGGACAATAAGATGTTGAGTGCAGCCAGTAACAATAAAATATCTGTATTATATATATATATATATATATATATATATATATATATATATATATATATATATATATATATATATATTTGCTGAGGAAAATAAATTGTAGAGGTATTTACAGATTTATCCTTTATATCTTTACAAATTTTAATTTAGTCCTCCACAACTTCATATTTAGGATTTAGTCCTTCACAGAACTTTGAAATACTTTGGATTAGGGGTTATGTAGATACCAGAAAAATAAAAATAATAAAACAGAATTTTTTTTAAAAATGCTAAGTGGGCACATCCGAGGGAATTACCCGCGGGAATCGCACACCCGAGGGAAAATCCTGCGGGTTGACACCCGCAGGAGCGCTCCCGCAGGTGCCAACCCGGGGTTGTTTTCCACCTGTTTCCGTTGTTTATTTCACTGATATTCCGTGATCCGATTTTTCAGGAAGGATTCAAGCCGGATTTCGAGCGGATTCGGTCTATAAAAGAAAGGAATCGAGTCGGAGAAAGGGACTTTTGGAATTTTGGACTTTGGGAACGAAATTGAGGAGCGGAGCAGAGCCATCTCCTCCCGGTCAGACGGTCCACGGAGTGCACCAGCGAGGCTACATCGCCACCAGAACCCACACAAAAAAAGGGAATAAATCAATATTCCCGTTCTTGTAATTCCTCAGATTTTTTGTACTCTCAATATTTTCGTTGTAATCAAATAATCTTACAATAGAAGGAGAAATTCAATTTTTGAGCAAATAAGAACTGGCGACCACAGTGGGAGTTTTAAGATAAATTTAATCCTAACTGTTCAGCGACATATAGTACGACCTATTAGGATTTGCGAACAATAGGCAAATGTATGATGTTAACATGCCTAATAATGTCAAGTAGAGGTATAATACCAACATGCTTATAGGATGACAAGCAGAGGTATAATGTTAATGTGCTCATAAAATGACAAGCAGAGGTATAATGTCAACGTGCTTATAGAATCCTAACCGTTCAGTGACATCTAGTATGACGAATTAGGAAAAGACAGAGGTATCATTAAACATGTCTCGGGGCTCAACCTATTCAGAGGATCTAGTCGTGATAGGAACGAATGAGCTGACCAAACAGAGGTGATTGTTAACGTATTCGGTCTCAAAATTCTGACTATCAGAGGTGACTGTTAACTTGATAGGAAAATGATTATCATCAGAGAAGACTTTTAACTTAACGACAAAAAAAAATATGTTCATCAAAGGTGGTAACATTGGACTTGATGAAGTGCGATTTTTGTCCCTCTTTTTTTTTTTTTTGGACAGAGGTGAAATCTTAACTTAACAAAGAATTGATCTAATGTGAGGTTTTTTAGCAAACCCTCAGCTATCAACGGATTTGATTAGCCTTTACCAACTACCCTTTGAGTTGGGCTAGCCATACTATTCCCCTCAGCATAGTGAATTATCGAAGGTTTTGTTTGGGCTTAGAGGTCAAACTTTCCTTCTTCCCTTTTGCTTTAGCAGCTTTGGGCAATGACGTATTCTTACATTTAGATAAGAATATTATCGTGACAGATTTATCGTAGGATTTTTAGCAAACCCCCAGCTATCAACGGATTTGATTAGTTTTTACCAACTACCATTTGAGTTAGGCTAGCCATGCTCTTCCCCTCAGCTTGGAGAGTTGTCGAGAATTTTGCTTGGGCTTAAATGCCAAACTTTTTCTCTTCCCTTTGCCTTAGCGGTGTTGGGCAATTCACACTTCAAATCCTCTAAGCTACTACAATTTAATCTCCTTCTCTAACTTCCGTTAGCCCAGTTTATTTTTGACCTGATTTTTCCATTTTACCCCTCCTTAATTCCTTCTTCCATCTTTCTCCTCTCTTCTCCTTCCCTCTTCCTCCTCTCTTCTCATTTTCTTCATTTTTCCTCCTCTCTTCTCCTTTCCTCTTCCTCCTCTCTTCTCCTTCCTCTTCCTTCTCTCTTCTCCTTTTCTTCATTAGGTTCATTGGCTTCCCCCCTTCTTCTTCTCTTCTATCTCTCTACTTCCCTCATTTTTCTTCATCGGGGTATTTAAGTCATTTTATTATTTAAAAAAAGTAAAAAATAAATGAAAATTCTATTTGCACATGGAATTTTACTCTTGATGCACGGTTTTAAAACTTATAAATAATTACAAGTTTGTCATTATTTTTTTGGACTAAATTATCCTTATAAATTCCAAACTAAAACTTTTTAAAATTTGGAACTACGACTCATCTTCCTCTTCTATTTTCTCTCTAAAAGCCTAAATAATTTTTTTTTGTATTTAATAAAAACACATCTCCTACAAAATCATCTATTTGATTTCTTAACCCCTTAAAATTTTCTACATTAACGTTACTGAAAAGATTAGAAGAATTTTAAATTCTTCGATTTTGCCGTGACAAGTGAAATTTGAGTTTGAATTTGCATTTGAGTTTTCTTATGTAAATGGAAAATTCCAATATGCAATTGATAAGAAAACAAATTTAAGGTACGATTTGAATTTTTTTTTAGGTTTTATACGTATCTGTTTGAAATTTATCGTTAATTAGTTTTTTTTTTTTTTTAGACTTCGCTTACTGGTCGGATATTAATATCCGACCAGCATGTTTCTTGGTCGGGTATTAATACCCGACCAAAATATTTTTTTGCTAAATAGAATTGGACGGGTGAGGAGTTAGAGAAAAAGAGAAAGGGTATTTTTGGGAAAAAATTTGGGAGCAGAAAGTGAAATGGTATTATTTCAAAATATGAGTTTAGTGTAAAGAGAAATCAGAGAGCTAAGAGTAAAATGCCGTGCACAAATAGAATTACCCAAAATAAATTCTGTCGTTTATTTGGACGGAAAAACTAACAGGGAGACTTTGTAGTAACTTAGAAGTTTTGGAGGACTAAATCATAAATATGAAGATGTAGAGGACTAAATTATAATTTATAAAGATTTAAGGGACAGACCTGTAAATTGTATATTAAATCTGATTTGTCTCGTCGAAACGTTCGTGTGTATTGCTGTGTTGATGATCATGGGAATGAAAAAGCGTGGCGGGACACCTGATCTGCTTGCTATAAAGTTGGCGATGGCTACGGGTGAGATCCGTGTGTTTCACGCTAAATGGGATTGGTTTAGCCTTATCTTAAACTTGAATTTTCATCGTTATCTCATCGTGCGCGTTCCACCTTGTTAATAGAAGTCATTATTTGGGGGAAAAAAAAGAAGGAAAATATAATATAAATGAATAAATTAGCATTTTTTATTTTTGGGGTTGAGAAATTAGCATTTATCAGTCCAAAAACAAAGTCATCTGATAGTTGGGGTAACAACTATTTTACTTCCCACTAGTGTTTATCAGCTGAGCTACCCTCAGGTAAGGTAAGTGATTTAGCTCATTTTATGTGTAATTAATATATTATCTTCTAATATAGATATTTATATATAGATAAATGCTCAAAAATTTTGAAGAAGACCATTATGGTTAAGTTTTTACTCAATTTGGTAATCAATATTATTAGATTTAAGAATTAATGCTTTCTTAATTATTCATAGCATAACATAATTTGCTTATCTTCATAATAATGATTGATAATTTAAATTCAAAATATTACAAATTTTAAAATAAAATAAAATTATCATTAAGTTTTAAATATTTTTTCTAGTCAATAAATAATTAAATAACACAAAATATATGTCTAATGACTAAAATTTTAGTTTGGTCTATTTTGTTCATAACAATTTATAATGAAAGCTTTTTATCAATTTTGGGTGTTACCAACTTTGAAAATAGGGCCTTTATATTTAAGCTAGAAACAAAGCATTTATTTATCGAAATATTTTATATTTTAAAGAACTCTTAAAATACATATAAATTGTGCTTTACGAATTTTTTCTAAATTTTTTCGATACTCCAAGGTGTACCAATAACATCTTGATTTAATTCAAACTCGCTTCTAATCATAGGGACTTAAACCTCTCAGAAAAAGAATTCCTTTTATTAGAGTCTAATACAAACTAATGATACAGTAGATAGCAGTAAAGTGATTCTTCATAGCTTGCTTGTGAATGCACCTACATGTAAGAACCTGAGATTTAAAACTATTTTTGCACCCAATTTTGTTTTTCCTTAGAGTTTTCTTCTCTCCCACTCTCTCCCTCTCTCTCTTTCCTTCTTTAGAGAGAGGTCTTCTTAATACGTTAACTGGAATGAATTATTTATTTTGTTATGTTTTTCTATTTTCTTCTCTAGATTTAAATAGGTTGTTCACATATCAGTGTTCTTACTTAAAAAACTCCTCTTTGTTTACAGTAATAACTTCCATTTATCTATAAACCCATGGCCGGAGCGTGCCCCTATCCAACTTGAATTGTTAACAAATTATCCATTTTTTGCATAGTTATTTCCTCTTAAAGTTGGATTTTACAAATCTTGAGAAGATTCAAAATCTATTGAGAAGATTATTTTATGTTTTGGAAAATCTACTATGGATTTACTTTTGATTTGAAAAAGCTTCTCACCTTTTAACATATATATATTTGTCTCATGTGAACAAGTGTGGAAGTCACCTCGTGTCATCTAATATTCAAAAGTGTAGCAAGCACCGAGAAAGTGCATGCATCTCATAATGCTACATAAAATATGGGCAAAATACAGAAGATTGTTGAAATGTATCTATCATGCATTATATATGAAAATAAACTAAGGATTTACATTTGATTTGTGAAATCTTCTCACCTAAGTAGTTGTTTGGCTCATATGGAAAAATTTGGAGGTCACTTTTTTCCACTTTGCATTGGAAAGTTCAACACGAAGAAAGTGCGACACATGCTTAAGACTGAAAAAAAGTGTAGGAAACAAACCTGTAACTGTAAGGAGTTACAGTGAGTATACTATAAAGCTTCCTACATGGTTTAGGCGAATATGAGCCGTACGTATGAATCAGTTCAGAACATATAAGTAAAGTAAACATATCATAGATTGGAGAAAGTAAAAAAATATCAAATAAATAGAAGAAAAATATCCTATTATATCTGTATAAGAACAAGAATGATATTCAGAGTTGTTCTAATTATTATGAAATAAAACTCATGTATCACACTATGAAGTTTTAGGAAAGGGTAATTAAATATAAATTGAGGCAGATCGTTAAAATATCGAATAAATAGTTTGGGTTCATGCCGGAATCATCGACGACAAAAACTATTCATTTACTTCGTCAACTTATATAGCGATTCCGAGAGAAAAATAGAAATTTGTATATATTACTTAATGACCTAGAGAAATTCTATGATAAGGTACCACGAGAAATATTGTAGTGGACATTGATTAAAAAAAGAGTCTCCATCAAGCATATTAACATAATTAAGGATATATATGATGAAATAGTAGCCAATATCAAAACATGTGGTTGACTAACAAGTGATTTTTCTATCACAATTAGATTGCATCAAAAATCTGTATTAAACTTGTTCTTATTTATTTTATTGATAAATGAGCTTATTAAAACTATTCAGAATGAGATATCTTGGTGTATACTATTTGCTGATGATATTGTCTTAGTTGATGAGACAAGAGTAGATATGAATGCCAAGTTTGAGTTATGAAGACACATATTAGAATTTAGAAGTTTTAAATTGAGTTGGTCTAAAACATAATATATGGAGTGTAAATTTAGTAAACGATAGACCCTAAACTATAGTGTTGTAACCCTGGACGGGTAAGAAATATAAATGAACAGTCAGTTTAGGTATTTGGATGACCCTAAACTGTAGTGTTGTAACCCTGGATGGGTAAGAAATACAGATGAACAGTCAGTTTAGGTATTTGGATTCTATTATTCAAAATGATGGAAAGATCGATAGTGATACCAACTATAGAATACAAACTGGCTGGTTGAAATTGAGGAGTGCAATAAGAGTTTTATGCGATCGTAACATTCCGTTAAGGCTAAAGGAAAAATTTTATAGGCTGCTATTGGGCCAACTTTATTATATGATACGAAATGCTGGGTTATAAAGAAATGTTATTCACAGAAAATAAGTGTAATAGAAATGCGCATGTTTTGTTGGATATGCGGCAACACTATGAGAAATAAATATATTCATGCTAAAATAAGTGTAGCGCTATCGATGAGAAGATACGAAAAAATCACTTATAATGGTTTGGTCATGTGCAACATAAACCTACAAATGTATCAGTTTGGCGAGGAGAGCTTATCAATATAAGACAAGTTAAAAGAGCGTAGAGAAGACTGGAAAAAACATGAATAGAAGTGATACGAAAATATATGGATTCTAGAGTTTTAAATGAGGAGATATGACTTGATAGGAATGTATGGAGAATGATTATTAACGTGATCGATTCGACGTGATTCTCTTTTGGTTCATGTGGCCTACCCCAAATACTTTGGATAAAATGCTTAGTTGTTGTTGTTGTTGAGCAAGCCACATATACAGACTTTTATCGTGTTTGAATCTTTCATAAACTGACTAATAATACTTTTTTTTATGATTCATTTTAAAGGTGTCAATAAAAATTATTTGTATAATCACCTTTTTTTTTTTTCCCCTCCGTTCTACTCTTCCAAGCCATTGAAGAGGGAAAAATGTTCGAAGCTATGTTTGGTTTGAAAGAAAAGTAATGGAAAAGGAAATAAAGAAAGAAAATAAAATAAAATTCTTTTTGTTATATGGTATGGAAAAACTAAAAAAGAAAATTAAAGGAAAAAAATAAAAATAAAAAGATAAAGAAAATTTTCTCACTAAACTCCATCCACTATATTACCATAGTTTCATGGGAAAGAAATACAATATGATATTTTTCTCCATTAGGAGAGTGAAACTTTTATACTTTATTTTCTCTTACTTTCTTCCAACTTTCTTTTCCTCAAAATCATTTTCCTAAGCAAACAATGAAAGCCAACTTCCTTTCTTATTTCTTCAAACCAAACAGTGTCTTAGTTAACACAATATGTAGAACAAAAAGGAAGATGCTTTCACCAAATAAAAATTATCTTGTTGTAATTTTCCTTACAAATTTTGCAAGAGCTGGCATAATTATACATTAATATAACTTCCTCATTACACTCCACTGACATTTAAAAATAGTTCTTTCTAACTGTTCATGCTTTATAATTGACTCTGTATATATGAAAATTTTATTATGTCTAACTCCTTTTTTCCCCAACAATTTTAATTCTATTATCTTTAATATTGCAGTACACTTTAGGGTGTAGACCATGTCCAAAACTGGCCCTACTTCTAGGCCGAGACTTGATGTGTGAACTCTCTGAAATTTTCCTTCTTTTGCTTCGTTACTCTGTCTACGCGGTTATCCGTCCACTACACTGCGGCCTCACGGATGGCTATGGGCATGGCAAGTACAGTGACTTTATTCTACCAAATTTTTTATCCTTAAATTAATCTGCTCGGACATACAAGAAGAGGCCTAATAAGCAAATATTCCTGCACTTACAAGACTCAAGAATCGTTCATCGAATAATATCTTTCTGTGAAAAGGTAACTGATTTCGATTAAAGTAAGAAAGCCTCTCTGTACAAAGTAACTGAATACCTCTGGAGATAAATATTGTACTTCTACTATATTTTACTGGCAAAACACTAAAAATATACCTCTCCTCCATTAAGAAGGGGGCTCTCTTCTACATCTCCTTGACAGGATCCTCCCCTATGTCTTCTTATTCATCTCTTTTTTCTTCCCTCCCCTATGTCTTCTTAATCATCTCTTTCTTCTTCCCTGCAAATTCCTTCTCACCGAATTGTTGGTTATAATTTTGCAGAATGTCTTTTAATATATTATGACAGTATATGTAAAGTGGAGGTTATTAATTCTGTGGTTGCAGATTGAAGCATACAGAATTGTTTTAGATTAACACAAAATGACAGATTTGTAGTTAACAGAATTGTTACTGTTATCTTGCAGAAAATTAATTCTGTAATTTAGGTTTATGTCTATATATTTCCAGTTTCGAAGTAGAAGAAAACTGGTTAAAGAAAAACCATCAAACTGTTCTTCTTTATCTAGTATACTATCCTAATCAGAAAATTATGAAACTGGATTAAGAAAAACCTGGTTGCAGGAAGACTGGAAGAAGACTTTACTGACAGGAAGTAGAGGAAGCAGATTGGATGAAGATCGAGGCTAGTGTTGGACACTATCTCCTTAAAATCGATTCGTCCTCCACTGTTCGCTTCTGGATTTCTTGGACGTCGATCTCCCAGGATACAACGATCGATCTGCAGAGGGAAGGAAGCTGCAATCCCTCTGCTCTGACGAATCTGATAAAGGTTCTCTCTGGTATATGTTATGCAGGACTGGACTTATGGAAAATGATGAACAGATTTCTTCTGTAGACAGAAATTCTGGAACTTCTGTCTGCAGAAGAACAAAGAGAAGAGAAAAGAAAAAAAAAAAACTTGTAGTGTTTCACTGACCCAGACCCTAAGTGCGCCTCTAAAGCGCCCTAAACGCCCATTCGCCCTCGCACATGCGCGTGCGCGTGCGTAGCACCACCCGTGGTGCTCATGGTTTTCCTCTTCTTACATAAGCAAAGTAAAGGAGCAAGCTATCATATTTAAACCCACATCCTTACATTCCCCTATCCCATGTGGGACTATCTTTTCATCTTCCCTTTTTGTTCCTTTGTTATGTACTCAACTTTTGAAGCCTATTTCAATTCACTTAATTCATTTAATTTGAACTAGTGAATTGGCTCAATTTAAGGTTCAAATTAGTGAATGAATTCAACAATCGAATTACTTAGTTATATTTTTGTGTGCATACTTTCTTTATATTCTTGTCCTTTCTTACGTAATAACTACTTCCTTGCAGCTTAATCGAGGTCAAAAGTCGCCTCGCAAACTTGACCTACCTCACGATCTGATTCTGAACCAGCTCTTTGTCTAATGCTCGAATTTGCCTTGGTGACATGACCAAAAATAACGTCAACAACTATTATCCTACCTTATGAGGTCATGTGATAAAACTTTTCTTTACTCTATAAATAAATGGGTTTTACAGAATTAAATTAATGAATACAATTAGTAAAATGTGATGAGCATGATTTTATTACATTCTTAACCCATACTTATCTAATATTACCAATAAAAAATGGGTGCTACTCTAGCATTTTATTATATTTTTTTAGAAAAGTTAAAAAACAATTAGTTAAATAAACATCTAGCATATTAATATAGAATTTTAATTTTAAAAAAATGAAAACAAACCCAAAAGACAAATGTTGCAAGTCCAAAACCAAAAAGCTAAAAATCTATTACAATACATGGAAATCAAATCAAGTATTAAAGAAATTAATTAAGATTAAAACAATAAAAAATGATATCAACTTGTTAGAAAAAAATCAATTAGTTAAATAAACATCAAGTCAAAAAAATCATAGAAAATCAACTTCTTGTGGATCCTCCCTGTGTGCTTATATAGAGTCTTCTTTTTTTTATTTTTTTTAAGTTGTACCATATTTTTTTTTTAACTTATGTTTTCATTTATTTATATATTTCTTTTAATCTTGGTATATTCTTTTCTTATGTTTAATTAAAACTTTTCACGTCTAGGATAGATGCAAATCAATGTTTAAAATAACGATAACGTTAACGTAACGTTTTTTTTGTTAGGTTATGTAGCAAATAACGTAACGCTTAACGTAGGTTACGCAATTTTCTATTTATTTAATTAAAATAAATATAAAACTGTATTTAATAATTTCCATTAATAAGTAAATAAATCTAAAAAATCATATAAAATACTGCAAAATCAATATAAAGGCATAGAAAAATTATAAAATGTCATAGCAAATATTACAATAATTTTTTAAGTCATACACAACAAAATTATAAAATGTCATAGCAAATATACTGACTGATAGTCACAAATATAAAAATTATACAGTCACAAATCACCCAAATATCACCCAAATATAAAAATTATACAAATCACCCAAATATCAGTCAGTAACAGTCATAAACAATCACAAATAGTCAGTATACCCTAACCCAAATTATCAGATTATCTGTCAAATTAGTCTTATTAAAACAAATCAGTCAAATTTAAAATGGGAATGAGGTTAATTACCTGCTGGTTGACCGACGGATGAACAGTTCACCGGAATGAGGTTAATTACCTACTGGTTGAACCGGAGAAATGGGAATGAAGTTAATTACCTGATCGGAGAGCGAGAGAGAGTTAATGAGAATGAGGTTAATTACCTGCTATCGGGAGAACAGTTGACCAGCGGCGTCGGAGGCTGCATCGACAGCGGCGGACGAGAGAAGAGCGGAAGAGGGCGAGGAGATCGGCGCAGAGGGGAGAGAGGGATCGGGACGTCGGCAGAGGGGAGAGAGCTATCGGGAGAGGGCGAGAGCTATCGGGAGAGGGGAGAGAGGAAAGAACTATCTCAAAGAGAGATCGGGGGAATTAGGGCATCGGAGAGCGAGGGAGATCGGAGAGCGAGGGAATCAGGGGAATTAGGGGAGAGGGGCGAGAGCTATCGGAGAGCGAGAGAGATCGGAGAGCGAGGGAATCGGGGAATTAGGGGAGAGGGGCGAGTGCTATCGGAGAGCGAGAGAATCGGAGAGCGAGGGAATCGAGGGAATTAGGGCAGAGGGGAGAGAGATTTTGGGGAGAATAATTAGGGCAGATCGCGGGTTCGGGATATTTAGGAGCGATTTAATGGGTTTCGGGTCGAAAAAAGCGGGTTTCGGGTCGTGGGTGCTGTTCAATAAGGATTTGGAAATAACGCACGTTATAACGCGTTCTGTTATAACGCGTTATAATGTACGTTATTTAGAAAAAAACGCACGCTACGCTGCAGTGCGTTATTTCAGTCTGTTACGGAGCGGTAGGGGCTCGCTACGTTACGTAACGCGTTATAACGCGTTACGTAACGCGTTTTTTTCAACATTGATGCAAATATTTGATTATGCATATTACGTCTATACCGCTACTTTCTTTCAATCTTATATGCTTAGATTACAGAATCCTGAATTTTGGGTTTGTATGTATATTTAGGGGTGACAGTTGGACCGATCCGGCAAGGGGTAGGCCTCGGCACACTTGGGCCTGGGATGGGCCAGTGCCTGGCAGAGCCCACCAGTGGGCGTGCGGTGCGCTGACGTAGGCCCAGCCCAGTGGAAACTGAGCAAAACCAGGAATCGCCGGCTAGTGCGCCCAGATGGGCTGGGTGGAGCACATGCCGCACCCGTACCAGCCTATATAATTTTTTTAAATGCAAGAAAGTTAAGAAACAATCTTTTTAAAAATATTAAATCATAAAAAAAACTTTAAAACTTCTTCTGAAAATTAAAAAATTCTTAAAGATAAAAAAAGTTAAAAAATCATAAATTAGAAAATTAATCAAAATTCATACTATTTAATCTTAAAAAATGGACAAATTGTAACAATGAATTTATCATTTTATTGCATACAAAATTATATAAATATTAAAAATTGACTTTAATCATTGAAATACCCATTGAATTCCTTGAAAAGGAAAGAGTTGAAAAGGAAAGAGGACGCTAGCCGTCACCCTAAACTTGTTCTCTGAATTAATTCTTAGAGAACAATGCTAGTTATCACCTAAACTTTTTCTCAGAATTAAGTCTCCCATATAAGTTAGTTATAAAAATTAAAAAAAAATAATAATTATAATGATTTTTGTGTCGTCATTTATCATATGGAAGACTTTCATCTCAACATCAATCATATGGAAGACTTTCATCTCAAAATCAGTTACTCAATATTGGTTTCTGTCATCCGCATCTAACTAATCATTCAAACACACATCTTTATCATGTTTGTTACTATTAATCTTCTCCTTTCAATTAACCCTCAACTGTCTGCATTAAAGGCATACTTTTGATACTACCGAAAAACTTGGTATATCATAAGCAATGATAGAAAACAAATGATAAGTTTAAGTTTTTTCCTATAATTTTTACAATGGCAAAATATTGAAATCCTCATATTTTTCATACTCATATTTTTCATACTTATTTGTAGGAGCTCCAACACAATCAATGTAACAGTGAAGCTCCTTAAATCAAAGGTAAAAAGAGATTGTTTGTTATGCAGATAGTAAGTCAGAAAATACTTTATTTTCTTACTTGTACTCTTCCCTGAAGCAAGTTGAGATGACGCGATAGTTTATCTATTTCCATATTGATATTCAAATTGAGAGAGAGAGTAAACTTGATTTAACATCATGTATTAAAGTACTAACATTATTATCATATGCCATATTTTTGTGAAATTCTTAACCTAAAAATCAAAGCATGCCAACTTAGCACGAGGATACATAACGACGTCAAAGTAAAATAATAAAGAAAACTTTAAAAGTACTTATTAAATTTAAGTTCCATAATAGCGACAACATCTCTAAGAAATGAAATATCTCCATTTCTTAAATAATGAACTAATTTTCATTAAAAAAATAAAGTACTAAATAAGTTGTTAGATAATACATAATTCGTCCATAAAATTATTCTTGCTTGAGTATGCAAATATCTCTAAGAAATCTAAGAAATAACAAATATATGATATAAATTCCCACTCTCCCTTAGAAATATCATTGGCAATTCCGTGTTACTAAATAAATATATTATATCTCAGTAAGAAAGACATAGTAGGTCGATTACTAATAGGTTCTTATAACCTGAGGTAAAACTTTAGGTTGTTCAAGCTCGAACAAAGTGATTTGAAGGTTTGCTTTCTAGAACTATTAGCTTTTTATAAAAGATAAGATATTTCTAAGTTTTATATGAGAATCATTAAATAATCTTAATCCAGCCTAAACATATATATAAATAATATGACAAACACAACATAATAAAATAATTTTCGATTCAAAACATGTCTTAAATAGTTTTCAAATACTCAATAGCCATACTCACTAGCATTATCAAATGAAATAGAAAAAAAAATTATCAATCCCAAAAATATTAATAACCATCATAATTGATTATTTAAAATTAGAAGCAGGATGAGGAAAATTAAATTTTCTAAAACCAATATTCTTTTTGCAAAATCCAATCATGATCAAAAGTAATCACAATTCTATATGACAAAGAAGACAGAATAGAAACTAAGCTTTGTTTTCGTTTTTTTATAGATCTTACAAATATCTAATATTACACAGATCTTACAAATATCTAATATTACCCGTACTCCTAAGAAGTATCTTAAATTCAAGACTATTCACTATTTTTATGTACTTTTCTAGCACAGTGTCATTGCCATATTAAAGGGTTGTTTTGGTTGAACAATACGTAAAATACTACTTGAAGCTAAATGATCCTTTCCTCAAACATGATTATATCTCAAACATGATTATATCTAAATGTTCCTAATGTGCCACCTTAGATACTAATTTGAATCTATTGTTATTGATTAGAATATTATCAAAATGTCTTTCTAGATTGTCAGTTCTACCACCACCTTTAGGAAACAAATAAACCTTTTGGCATGTTTTGTATCTACCTTCTCTAACACCATCTTAAAAAAAATTTAAAATGGTCCCAAATATTATATTTAGAAGTTTATATGAAGTGAGCGCATCATATGAAGAAAAAGAAATGAGTTGGTTGCGAAGAAGAAGAAATGTAACAAATGGATTGTGTATATATGAAATATAGTCATAATTTTATGGTTAAGTGAAGGGGATATCGAGATTGTCTTGTAAAAAAGGTTGTTGTAATCTTAGATACACTTCAAGAGTCAAAAGAACATAAAAAACTAGAACTAGCTTGATAATCAGAACCGATGACAGAGGAGCTTACATTTATGTTCAACTTAAACTATAAAAGATAATCAACAAAACTAAAAAAATTAAATTGGTAGCTCAACCTTAAAGCTTGTGGCTCTTGTTTGACACCTTTTGGAATGAGTGAGAGATCCTGATGGCAATCACATTGGAGACGTTGATTCTATAGAATCAAAGTCAACCAAAGACGTTCCCTAGAGACATTAAGAATGAGAACAGGGTCTGCGAGAAGTACAATTAAACAAGAAATGATATTACTATGTACCTCATGTATAATGGCGTAGATTGGTACCATGGAACCGCAGCCTTGTACAATCTGAATCTGAGGGATGTCCTGAAAAGGTAATTGTAGTAGGATTCTCAGGTTCCATGGACGATAACCGAACTGCATCAGGTCATGCCGTGGGACTTCAGCTCCAGCTATACCTAAGATGATGAAGACAAGATCGGTGAGTCAAGCCAAAAAGAAAGAGTATAGGCCTCGGATGGTTGTGGTTCTTGTATGCATTGCGGTGTGAGGGGAGTTGTGTCATTTTGCTACTTGTTTCTTGTTTGGCAAGAGATGTGGAAGCAACGTAATCAAGAGGATCAGGATTTCACGTTGGTGCCTCGCTAATGGTAGTGGGAACTAACCCAAGGAGGTCAGTTACAAGGAGCTGGTCATGGCTGCCAATAACTTTAACGAGGATGGCAGGCTAGGGCAAGGAGAGTTCAGAGTGAAGTACATGGGAGTTTTAATAGGAAATCAGGAGGAAAAAATTGTTTTTAAGAAGATCAGAAAAGATTCAAGTCAAGGGGAAAGGGAATACATATTGGATGACAGTCATTGGCCAAAGAGAACTCGAATCTTGTGAGAATCTGTTGGTGTCATGAATACGAAAAATTTCTCCTAGTCTACAAATACATGTCCAATGCAAATCTCGATTCCCACCTCTTCGGGAGAAACTGCTATGTGGGTATTGCTGTACAGGTTTGCACATAGTATGGCTTCAGCACTGCTTCATCTACATGAGAAGCGGGGGCATTGTGTGGTGCACAGAGACATCAAAGCAAGCAATATAATGCTTGATTCAAACTTGAAAGAAAAGCTTGGGGACTTTGGACTTGCAAGGCTTGTCAACCATAGGCTTGGATCCCAGTTACACTGGTGGCAGGAACCATAGGTTACCTTGCCCCTGAAATTTGCATGATAGCAAATGTAGATAGTAAGTAAAGAAACTGATGTCAACAGTTTTGGAGTTGTGACATTTGAAATAGCATGCGGGAGAAATGCAATTGTGCCCAAAGGGAAGAGGCCGAAATGAGATTAGTAAATTGGATATGGCAGCTCTAAGTCGAAGGGAGTATTCTTGCTGCGTCACATTGAAGATTGAATGGGAACTTTGACAAGATGCAGATGGAGAGAATGATGGTGTTAGGCTTATGGTATGCCCACCCGGATAGTGAACTTAGGTCATCAATAAGGTAGGCAATCAAGGTACTGGCAATGGCTGTCCATATCCTACGATATACAATATGTATCGTACAATACGATACAATATATGTATTTTATGATACAATAAGCGTATCCTACAATATACAGTGCATATCCTATGATACGATATGATACATAAGAAAATCGATAATTATCTTATCTGTGGAACTATTATGTTATGTATCTTACAATATACTAAACGTATCATACAACATACGATATATGATACATTACGATGCGTTGATTTGGCTTATAAATGGATTTCAAAGCCATTCAAATGAACCTTGTGAATTAAGTATGGGATACAAATTCCAAATATGTATAAAACATTTAACAACAGAGAACATAAAAAATCAAGATACTTATTATATAAACATTTAAACAAATCATCAAAAAAGATGTATATTATTAATTTATAGGTAATATAAATTATTTAATTACTAATTCTCAATTCAAGTATCTAATGAACTTATGAACTTATTTATTGTATGCTAGAATCTCAATAAAAGGAAGAATTTGTATAAATACAAGAAGATGAGATGAAGTTTCTTCACATAAAAGTTCTTAAGAATGATGATAGTGATATCTATTAGGGATGATGATATTGATATTACATTTATATGTTTTCTTTTGAATGGATAATAAACTTAAGGTCAATGTTTTGGTTTTTGTGAATATATATATATATATATATATATATATATATATAACCAAAGCTGAGGCAACAAAAAAAGTATGAGATTGGGGAAATGTTGGATATAAAATTCGATTATGCATGGATTAATTAAAAATAATAATAACTTTACATAGTGAAAAGTTTTACTTGAATGGATTTCAATACGTATTTTCAGTTGAAGGAGGAACAACGAATCTACTAAATGAGTCCCTAATATGTAACAATAAAAATTTATCAATTAGTTATTTCTTCATAATATTTAGTCCCTAATCGTTTATTTTATAATTATTTGTGGGATCTCTAAATCTAAATGTAATTGTAAACCATAAATGAGGAAAAAGAAAAGAAAATCAAGGTATGCTAAAGGAGGAGTTATGTGGAGCAAAATATGCGAAAATAAGGAAAATGAATGTCATTTTCAAGTTCAAGTGAATTTAGCAATATATTTGTTAATGTAATATAATTTTTTATTAATAACCTCATGGTCATCACACTTGAATGTTAGTTACCTGTTTATATATAGCTATTGACTTATACATAAAATATTATCGGTTTTAATATTTGTCTTTGATTATTATTCTATTTATACTTTATATTTACTCATATGTTTGTTAAACGATATGATATACAATATGATATGTGAGAATAATAATACACTATGTGTATCCCAATTTGACAACTTTAGTGATGACACTAGAAGCACCACTACCAAGCCTCCCCAAGATAATGCCAAGCCCATATACTCTATGCCGATGATTACTAGTAACTACTAAGTATCTCATTCGAGTTATCTCAAAGAAACATGCTATATGATACCAGTGTTAGTCTAGAGTCCAAGTTTTAGTCAAGAGGAGACAAAAGTACCTCCTTTAGAGGTGGACAGTCTTCACGGTCTTCTTCTGCCCAAATTTTGTTGAAACCGCATAGATGATGAGTATGCAATCCATTTGGTTTCAGTCAGTTTGACACTTTATGATGACTGGGGAAATAACATGTAGATGGAGGCCAAGCCTCCAGCCGAGTTATCAGAGATGTTGTCGCTCCATAATCATAGGACCTGAAACAATAACCTAACTGGAATTAGATTTTCACTGCTACATTTTATATACTATGGACTAATCATATTACTGAATAATATACTAAATCATCTATATGATGAAATGACCCTGAGATGGTTACATCCCACAAAGATTTAAATTTACCTCACATTCAAAATGGAGGTGTGGCACTTTTTGTTTCATCATTGCTGTAGGTTAATTCATCTAACCATCAAAGTACCAAAGATTGTAAAATGTGAGAACAATCTTTTAACCAAGCTTGTATAATCTGATGTGTGACATTGTGAAAATTCAATATATTTTGTCCAAATTAATCTGATGATAAGAATATATGAGCTGTTACAGAAGAAGATTGGACAAACCTTTCTTGACCTCTACGGTGACATCAAACTTTTCAGGTGGGAAGAATGGAAAACATGGAAAGATTCCCTCCCTTTTGAGCCGACACCGGTTAGCTTCTTTTGATCCACTCTGCAATGGCATGGCAAACTGACATGAGTAGCTTAAAGAATACATGAAAATAAAATTTGAGAAACACATGGACAAGGCCAAAATAACAATCACCAAAAATGGATGATATCAATGATTCCGCAATTTGCACAGATACCTGAACATTTTTTTGTTTCATCATGGCATCATGTTATTATTTCCAGAATAGCTGTCAGGGTATAATGAAGGAAAAAAATCATGAAAAGAAATTGTATACCTTGTCTACCATACTTTTTACACAAGTCGCTGGCGCTCGGCTGCATCTTTACCCCTATCCAATCTTTGGGCCAATTCCCAATTCGTACTACCAAAAAATGAGATTCTTGCCAATTAAACCCTCTGCATATGCACAATGAATCCAATATTCTGTAGTTTAAAGAGTGGGAGAATATGGTAAGTTTCCTCATATAGTTTCTGTGTCCTGCTCTAAACAAAAAATAACTCGGTGTTCTAGTTGCAACGAACCAAGGAAGGAGAGAGAACTAATGGTCTCCAGCATGTAGTAGACTAGTAATGACTAATCCTTTTCCAGCTTTCCAGATAGTATGCTAGTTTAGTGCTAGAGAAATTTAGTGATCAAACATTAGATGTTTTAGGGAACATATGCTATGCAAGGAAAGAGGATCAATAAAAAAAATGCAATAAGTTTATTCTGATTGATGTGATGAAGAAGGTTGTTACACAGGAACATTAGATAAAACTTTCTCAACCGCCATGGTGACATCAGACTTTTTTCAGGTGGAAATAATGGGAAAATCAAAAGATTCCTTCACAAGTGAGTCCACACTTATAGGTCTTTTTGAATCTACTTGACAGGAGATGTGCCGAAATTTCAAAAGTAGCTTAAAGAAGATGCAATAGCAAAACAGGAAGCATGGAAGAAAAAAGAAATGTTCAACTTGAAGAGGAAATGGAGCTGACCAAAGCAATAGCAATCACCAGCAATGGGTGAAATCAATAGTTCAGTAATTTGCACAGGTATCCAATTCTATATGTTGGACCTGCTGTTTCTTCAGAATAACTGAAGGAATTATTACCTTTTTAAGGGAAAAAAGATGAAAAAAAAAAATTGGACAACACTGCATCCTTTTCTGTACAAAGACATGGAAACATAGATACTACATGACACATAATCAACAACATGGCAAATCCTTGAAAATTATGATACAGGAACATGGCAACTTGACTATGCACGTGTATTATACATGTCTCGTTACATAATACACATACCATAATGGTTAAAACATGCCTGATTAGAAGTAGAAAGAAAGATAATATAAATCTGAAATGGTTTGTAGAACCCGTAACTAAGCATAGTTCCACATTGAGAAAAGTGGTGTATTTTACTGATTCCCATAAACTCAAAAGGTAATGCTTTGAAACATCCCTAACTAAGCATAGTCCCACATTGAGAAAAGTAGTGTATTTTACTGATTCCTATAAACTCAAAAGGTAATTGTAACTAACTTTTTTGAGGAAGGAATCTGTAGTCAAAATTAGTAAAAACTAATAGTTAATTGTGCTATGGAGGGAGCAGTCCTACTATGGGTGACCAGTGACCACATGAGTAGCTCCTGCTAAGGGCCGTTACATAGTTTAAATGAAGGTTTTCAATATTAGCCAAATACATATCATGATATCATATCTGAATTTAAGTCAACTTATACATCATTGTTCCTATAATATAAGTACCTATCAATGTTTAAAATAACGATAACGTTAATGTAACGTTTTTTTTTTGTTAGGTTATATAGCAAATAACGTAACGCTTAATGTAGGTTACGCAATTTTTTATTTATTTAATTAAAATAAATATTAAACTGCATTTAATAATTTTCACAAATAAGTAAATAAATCTAAAAAATCATATAAAATACTGTAAAATCAATATAAAGGTATAGAAAAATTATAAAATTTCACAGCAAACATCTCAACAATTTTTTCAGTTATACACAACAAAATATTTTTTTCCTCCATCTAATCTATAATAACAAGATCATCCTCCTCCAGAATATAGTTTGCATCTTTCGAATCGATATTATCCCCCGTCTCATCAAAAGTATCATCAATTGCTTTTCCTTTATCTGAAGAAGATGCTACACAAGAAATATACAAATTAAGATATTATTAGATACTCAAATCACGATAGTAGAGTATTCATTTAAGAATATTAAATTGCTAAAATTGGATAACTTACAAGTATCGACCCTTCGTTTTTTTACTGGGATTTCAGTTTCATCTTGCATGTCTCCCTTATCTACAAAGGATGAAAGAACATTTTGATTGCTATTAATTGCAGTGACTTCTAAGAAATTATTCTTTCTTAGAGTTGAATCGTCATCAGTAAACTCATCTAGCAATCCAAGATTTTCTAGAAGACAAGGCTATTCACTCTCAACTAGCCATTCATCCTCTGGTATCGCCTCATCAATCAAAATTGGATCCAAATTCATTCTCTTCCTCCGAATATTTCTCTCTCTAAGCTTAATATTGTACATGACGGACACGAGAGAATGTAAGCGTTCTTACTCCAAGCGACATCTTTTTTTTGAATGCACTTTTAACAAACTTGTGAATTGTTATATGAGCATGATGATAAATAAAGTACTTAAAAATAATATATTAAGTTTTTAAAATTCATACTTGTTCAAAAGTGCTCCAATTGCGTTCACATCCAGAAGCACTAGTCGTAAGAGAGAGGATTTGAATTGAAAATTTTTGGAGTGTTGGAACATCCTCTCCAAATCTTTCCAACCAGACAGCTAAAATAGATAATTAATTTTGGTGTTAAAAATACAAAAAAAATAACTTAATGATATTTCTACCAATAGAACCCTAAGAATGGAAATAATGAATTAAGATATACCAGGACTTCGGGCATTCATAATCATTTGAGCTAGCGGGGATCCAAATTCTCCAAGTTTCTGTTTATACTGATTCAGCTCCACATCAGTTTGTGCATACTCATTGAGGTCGGGTATCATTCGTTGCATGCATTCACGAAGGCCTCTTCTAAGCTTAGGAATATTGGAAAATGTATCACTATAGAAGCATTTTAGGATTTAGAAAGTAAGTCGCTGCATGGAGGAACCTATGCAACATGCATGTCCACCTCTTATCAATCAAATTCCAGTATGGCATGTACTTGCTCTTACTGCCCCCACAGACATCGGCAATTCTCTCTTTGCAACTGTCAAGATACTCATAGAAAAGGAATGGAAGGCCTCACATCTGAATCAACCTCTCGCAGCACATAGACCAGTGGAAGTGTGGTGCTAAAGCAAAAGAGAACTCATCCCCAGAAGCTTCTACTAGATAGCACTGCCCTTTTTGTCTTTACTGCATTCGGTTTTTTTGCCCAAGCACTTTTTGTGAAATCATCAGAAGCAAACATCTTTCTCAATGGCTGCCTTAATTTATAGAGTTTTTGTAGAATCAAAAATGACGTAACAAAACGAGTGATAACCGGCCTTAGCAGTTCCTTACCCTTTGTGTAGATCCGCATCAAACTCAACACACAGTCATGATTATATATGAATTGAATGATCTCTTTACTGTTTCAAGAGTCTCCTTATGAATCTTCATCTTGCCTATATCCTCCAGCATCAAATCAATACAATGAGCCGCACAAGGAGTCCAGTAAAGCCGTTTTCGTGAATCCATAAGTTTTGTGCCGGTATTGACATAAGAAGCGTGATTGTCCGTAATCACTTGTACAACATTATTCTCTCCAATCTCCTCAACTATCTTATCAAGACACTCCCATAAGTAATCTCCTGTTTTGAACTGAGTCGATGCATCAATAGACTTATAAAAGAAAAGTCCCCTCTGGTAAATTCACAAGGAAATTTATTAAGCTTCTGCTCTTCCTGTCAGTCCACCCATCTGACATCAATGTACAACCGTATTTCTCCCAAGCCGCCATGTGTTTCTCCTTAATCTTGTCAATATTCTCAATCTTGGCCTTAAGAACCCGCGTTCTTATCTCATATGGAGATGGTTGTTTCAAGCCAAATTCGAAATTTCCAACTGATTCGATCATCTCCTTCCAATATGGACTATTCAAGATGTTAAATGACAGCTCATTTGCATAGATACGTTTGCCTATTTTTCTGACACAGTCCTCTCTTATTTCCTTCTTTAAGGCTGTCTCTAACGTGGATTGGCGAACTTCAAGATTAATAAATTTATTTATCGCTCCAAGAGTTCGAGGTTGAGTGTTACTACCGACAGCGCTTTCAAGCTCTTCACTCACATTTCAGTGTTCGGTTCCCCCATTCTCCCAATTTTCCGGCTTAGTAATGCTTTCTTCTTCTTTTCTACCTCAGTAAACTTCAAAGCATCTTTACATGTTTTCTTAACATCTGGCGGGACTCGTTCACACATTTTCACTCCATGTCTCGTCCCAGCCAAATGATACTTAAGCCGAGTGATTCCTGCAGTTATTTGGTAATTACAGAATTTACAATAAAAATAATTGGGGGACTCCCCTTCCTTGTGAATCCCCCATTCTCTGGCCGGATCCATATTCTTTGCCATGATTCTTCGTGCGGATTGTCAAATTTTAATCTACAAAAATAATACACTTTTTTTTAATTCAGTTTTTTAATTCAGTGCGGATTGTCAAAAAATTCAACAATTGCATCTAATTACTTTCACACATTACTTCTACACAAGTAATAAAATGTATTCAAATCCCAACACAAGTTAATCATTTTTTTCATTAAGTATTTCTATTTTAATTCAGTTTTTATTCTTAAATGAACTAAAAATCAAATTTCACACCTTTTTTTAATTCAATTTTTTTATTTTCTTCTACACAGATTCATACTTAATTCAGTTTTTCTTAACTGAATTAAAAATCAAAATTCACATGATCACATCCTCTCCCATCCTTTCTTAACTGAATCAAAATCCACTCCCCAGTTCAACAGTAAAGAGAAATTGGGGGAAAAAAAATTTTCACCCATGTTCAAAGATAACACAATGTAATATCAAACTCAGAATTCTTACTAATGTCAATAGTTCAAATTTAACACACTCCAATATTTTTTACCCAATTCCCCGAAATTAATTCATGGGACAGTTCAGAAAAAATAGGGAAAAAATCAAGAGAAAAAAATTGGCAGCACTAATTTACTCATGAATTTTGTAAAACAATAATTAAATCACGAATTTCTCCTAACATCCATGGAATCAATTAAACAGTTGAAAAAAAAATGGGAGAATGAACTAGGGTTTAAGAAATCTAACCTCACCGGAGCTCGAGACTCACGGAGAGCCGCAGGGGACCTCGGAGAAGATAAAAGTTGTCGGGTTTTGCCAGAAAGGTCGCCGGAGGTGGAGGCGGAGGTCGTTAGGGCGGTGGGTTGCTTCGAAGAGAGTCGCCGGGAGATGATGCGGATGATCGGGAGAGTCACCGGAGGTGGAGGCGAAGGTCGTTAGGGCGGTGGGTTGCTTCGAAGAGAGTCGCCTCGGAGATAATGCGGATGATCGATGTTGGGGAGGATTTGGTCAGGAACGTCGCCGGAGGAGAATCGCAGAATCGGAATCGGGAGGAGAATTGCGAGTTAGGATTTTTTTTCCCTTCGCGAGTTTCCTGGGCTGAGTCCCTTTATAGGCTTTTAAGTATGTAAATAACGTACATTACGTTACGTTATGAAATAACGTAACGTAACGTACGTTATTTTTACGAAAAACGTGCGTTACGAGGCAATGCGTTATTTTCCCCTGTTACGGAGCGAACTGCTGCCGTTACGCTGAGCGTGTTTTTTTCAACACTGGTACCTATATTGTCAATATTATGGATAAAAATATATACAAACAAGTGATACTGATTCCTAGATTCAAAAATCTTGGTTTGAGTACATACTTCTAATGAAGTAACAAAATCAAAGAACAAATATATACGATCCAATGACTCACCTAATACAAGTCTATGATGCCTCTAGTTTTGATGACAACACAATGCCCAAGTAGTCAACGAAGTATTCGGTGGTCAAAACTATGGTATTCTTGTTTTTTATTTTATATTTTCTAGTTATTTTTCATCCTTTCTTTTTATTTGTTCTTCTATGAAGTTCTTCTCTCTAACCATGATTTCTCTTTCCTTTCTCTTGTTCTTCCCACAGCCTCCTAGTTTGGTTTCATGGGTATTAAATAAGACCTAATAATTTGTTTTTATTATAGTTTTGAAGTAAAAGTAAGGTTAACATATTGGAATTAATACAGCCAACTATTTTTGGTATCAACATTGCCAATATCAAGCATATAGTATCAGGTATATCAAAAATATCAACAGTATCAACTGGATTATATAAGGTACACCGTGTGTGCGCTCTTGAGTTTAAAAAAATGATATATCATTTTGTGCAATTGATGTTATTTTTTATAGAAATAAGGAACAACGTGAACTCTCTTTTTCTTTATTTTGATATGAAAATGATTTAATTAATCTACTATTAGATTTTAGAAAAACTAAAATTATATGTATAATAACTTGATATATATTTATGCCATCAATTATCAACAATCATTAATTTTTTAGAGTTTTTTATATCTTTGTACTAATTAAGGTGTGTGCGCGTGTGTGCAAGCACACACACACATATATATACATATACATATATATATATATATATATATATATATATATATATATATATATATATATAATACGTATATATATATATATGGGATTACTGTAAATAAGTCAACAGCTCATATAAGTTATTTTGATATGAAAATGGTTTAACTAATCTACTATTAGAATTTAGAAAAATTATAATTATATGTATGATAACTTGATATACATTTATGCCATCAATTATTAACAATCATTAATTTTTTAGAGTTTTTTTTTATCTTTGTACTTATTAAGGTGTGTGTGTGTGAGTCTACACACACATATATATAATATGTATATATATGGGATTACTGTAAATAATTCATCAGCTCAGATAAGTTATGTGAGCTAGTAACAAAAAGATAGTGATTTCACTAAAAATTTTTAAATTTTTTTAGATCATGATCTCTATCTTCTTTGCTTTTTTAAGATCAAATTTCATAGAGTTTAGAGTTTACTTGTCCTTCCATCAAGCGAATAAAAGATGTTAAATTAAACTAAAACTGTTGATATTGAGTCTATTTGATGAAAGACCAAATCAAAATTAACATTCAAGATTTTGAGTATGACTAGACACAACACGGCTAAGATCATACTGCCAAAAAAAAAAAATAAGTCGAGATAAGAAACAGACTGCAGCTCAGATAACTTAAATGAGTTGTCAGTTCATATCTATTATTATATATGCATGTATGTATATATGTGTGTGTATGTATATTACTGTATATGAGCCGCCAGCTCAGACAAGTTACATGAGTCAAATGTAATGGTCCTATTATTTTTTTTTAATTTTTTTAGAATCATGATCTCTACCTCCGTAACTTCTTTAAGATCAAATTCCATAGATTTGAAATTTATTTGATATTTCATCAAGTGGATTTGAAATCTATTTATTGAAAACCGTTAATTTTGTATTCACTTGATAGAAGACCACATCAAAACTAAAACCCAAGAAATTGGGTAAAAATTAGCCCTAGAGGTTCGAAATCATAATCTAAGAGAAAATTTTCAAGAGAAATTATTAGAAAGTGAAATAGACCGCAGTTCAGATAACTTAGGTAAGTTGGCGGCTCATTTCTATTATTCTATACACACACATGTATGTATGAATGTGTATATATATGTATGTATCTATGTTTAAAATAGCGATAACGGTAACGTAACGTTTTGCTTTTATTAGGTTATGTCGCATATAGCGTATCGCATAACATAGGTTACGCAATTTACTATTTATTTAATAAAAATAAATATAAAACTATATAAAATAATCTTTATAAATTGAAAAATAAATTAAAAAATTCTAAAAAGAATATATAACCATTTTGTAATACATAATCTATTATAAATTTTTATTAAATTTTATAATAATTTTCACATTTATCTTCATAAATTATATTAAGTTTTCAATCGTAATTTCAGTCATCACCTAAATAAAAAAAACAAGATTACAATTCTTTATCATTATTGTAATTTATATTTTCAAATGTTCAATTTATCTTATTTATAATTATTTATTTCAATTCAGTTAAAAATTCAATAGAATCAATAAATATAATATTTCAGTAACCGTATAAGAACTACAACAAGCGAATAAAGAAACAATCGTTAATTAGCAAATTAGTAATTCCATAAGTAATCAAACAAGCCAAATCAAGTAACAAAATTTCAGTAATTCTCTAATAATCAAAATAATAAGCAACAAAATATAGATATTACTAAAAAATAATAGTAAATAACGTAACATAACGTAATTTAACGTAACGTTACGTAATATAAAGTAAAATAACATAAAAAATATACTGTTACGGTGCACTGAGTTATTTTCAGTTGTTACGTAGAGCTGGAGTTCCGTTAGGTTACGTAATGCAATATAACGGGTTTCATAACGCGTTATTTTCAACATTGGTATGTATATATATACATATGTACTTATGTGTGTGTGTGTGTAAGTATGTATATACATATGTATGAATATGTATATAAATATGTATGAATGTATGCATGTGTGTGTGTGTATGACTTGGTTCCACATGGAAGGATTTGAGGTTATATCCTTTCCATTCAAAATCAACTTTCAAACGTACATATGGTTAGTCCAAACTGTTCAACTTGATCTATATTATATGAAGTGGGTATAAACTAAAAATCAAGGAATTTAAATATCTTTTTAACTATTTGACAGGCATAAAATATACAACCTAACTTGTGAGTTGATTAATCTAACAGTATAGATAGTTTCAAATCTAACAGAAATTAGTGTGCAAGTATTTCTAAGTACTTGAATCATGACTAAATGGCTAGATCAAGAATTTATATGTCCTAAATGTTGATATATGAAAAGTAATATTTCCAGCTACCCGTCTTATGCCTGCTTGATGCATGGGCAAAAAAATTTTAAAAATGAATATTTTTTGTTTTAGGACACTTTAAATGGTATAAGATCATCTTCAATGGATTAAATCATAATAATGGATATCCCATCCCTGAATCCAATGGGAAAGATATGAACACTAGTCCCTTTCAAAGGATCCAAGTTTATATATAGGCTAGGTTACTATTGATATTTGATAGTATTAGGTGTGGATACGATCAACTAAGATCAAAGAAAGAGAAATTCAAAAATGAAAATCTATTTATATAGGTATGAACTATCCTTCATAAACTATTTTCAAGTGCAAACAAAACGAACGCGACATAAAATTTACTAATTTCGAGTGCTTGATCTAGTAGTAAATAAAATCCAATCCTTACGAAACTTACTTTGTAAATGGTTTATAAAGGGAAAATCACATCTATCGAATAGATTTTTTATTTTGAATTGCCCATTCTTAGATCTTGATTGATAGTATTCACACCCAAATACTATCGAGAGTAGCCTACTCTAACTATATATATATATATATATATATATATATATATATATATATATATATATATATATATATATATAATAGAGATTACTGTAGGTGAGCTGCCAACTCAGAAAAAGTTATGTGAACTAGTGGCAAAACTATAATGATCCAATGATTTTTCTTTAATTTTTTTTAACAATTACTATCTCTACCTCCTTAACTTCTTTCGGATTAAATTTCATAAATTTTGGAGTTCATTTACCCTTTCATCAAGTGCATACAAAATGTTTTATTCTTAAAAAACAGTTAATTTTGTGTTAACATGATGGAGGACCAAATCCAAACTAAAACCCAAGAAATTGGGTATGAGTAAACTCTTGGGGGTCAAGATCATAATCTAAAAAAAAAAATTTTAAACGATTATTGGAGATAGTGGAAATGAACTGCAATTCAGGTAACTTGCGTAAACTGTCAGCTCATTTCCATTTTTCTCATATATATATATGTGTGTGTGTGTGTGTGAGAGAGCATTTTGAGTGTATTATCAGCGCAAGAAATTTCTTGTTGGCAACACAAAAACCCACTATTTCATTTTTTTAGTTTTATGATATTATGATTTATACTACATTAGCTTCTTTATGATTAAGTTTCAGAGGCTTTCAAGTTTATTTAACTTTTATCAAGTAGATACAATATGTATTCACCGAAAATCTTTAATTTCATTTCCACTTGATGGAAAGACAAATCTAGACTAAAGTTGCAATACTGGTATCAAATCATATTTGGTTTTCTAGTAAACTCTTCATTTTAAATATGGAACCAAATGAATGGGTGACAATCATAAGAACTTGCAATACTGGTAAAGCAGCTGCCATGACAAGATAAATCACAAATTCAAGGCATACGGTAATAACATAATATATGAATTTTCTCACATACATAGGATAAGGGTGGGAATTATCCACCTTATCTATTCAAAGATACCAAATCCCTGATAAAAAATTATAGAAAATCTCTTTTCAATATCAAATTCAAGCATGCTAATAACATAATATATGAATTTCTCACATACATAGAATTAAGGGAGGGAATTATTCACCTTATCTATTCAAAGATATCAAATCCCCGATAAAAACTATAGAAAATCTCCCTTAAATATTAAATGACAACAAAAGGTAATTCATATTGCAAAAAGGTAATTAAATGTGGGTCATTTAATTCAAACCAAGGTTTTAAATATCAACCGGTTTAGATATACATATAACAAATATCATATAGGATTTTTAGGTATCCAATATGATGTAGACCATATAATATCAGTATTAATATTGCCAATATTACTGATATTTTGTCGATCTACTGTAAATATTTCCAGTATTTCCATTTTCCAATATGATAGTATGATATTTACCAATTTCCAATACCATAAAGCATTGGCCGATACCAATATCGATTCGGAGATCTAAAATTTTGATTCGAACTTAAGAACAGATGTGATAATATCTTGACCACGCAAAATGATATGAGATGTTGAAATTAATATGCTCAAAAGATCATGACATTTGTGTTCTCTCATGAGAAGAAAACATAGCAGGTTGCCAACTGCAAGATGAAAGAGATTAGTCACCTGGCAACAATTCAATAAGCAATTAGGCAAGTGTCACGATCAGAATGAAATAGAAAAAAGAAAATACAAGGCCATGATTCTAAAACAGCGGCATGGTGTGATAGTGTTGACAATGCATTACGGCACTGCAACAGAAATTATGATAGCTTACAGCATAGATATGTAAAGACACATATATAGATGTGCATCTGTATATTCTAATGTTCATTCATCAAAACATGAATTTTTAATGCAAAAATGGTTAAATAAAACATTATAACTATTTATCATAAAAATTTTAATCACTTAACCAAGTTACATAAACAATCCTTATTCTTAATTAAGGGCGGAATAATGCAACCACATGTATAATTCATTTGTGACCCCATTTGTCATGCATTAGAGTTGTAACTTTATAGTCAAGGGTTTGTCTCTGATATGTCTAAGATGTAATAAATTCTATGTTCAAAGGAGAATCATGCATCCAGCAAGAGGTCGGAGTATCTGAATATCAAACATAACATTCATATATGACACAAGCACGTTTCAAGTATTGAGCTGTCCATGCTCTACAGTACTAACTAAAAAGAATTAATCATAATCTTTATCGCATTCCTCCCACAGCTTCAGCCCCTCATTGGCAAACCAAAACCCTGCATCCTAAAGCAACTTCAAGCCGTTGCATCCATAGCACCACTGGACCCTTTATATCACATTTCTTCACATAGCTTATCTCAACCTATTCTAAACATCTCCAACACACATTATATTTTTCCTTATTCTACAGCATCCCTTTTCTTGATCATTCTCTTATTAAAGATATTATTTTAGTAATTATTTCAGGTTTGATGCTACATTTTAAATTATATTTAAACTTGATGCAGGGGACTGAACATTAAATGGAGTTTATCAACAGTCTTGACGAATATCCGATGTCCAGGATTTGAGTTCAGAGTGTTTGTTATTAACACCAGCTACTTTGAACTACTTTGGATGGCATTATAGAATGAGGATCCCTGAAATATTTATTGAAGAAAATCAACTTATTTCCTTCTAAATCATGGAATGTAGAATCGTGACATTTTGAAAGATTTTAACTTTCAATATATTTTACGGAAAATGGTGAAAAATGTTGAGCTTGTATCCCATCTTTTACAGATTATTGTGTCAAAAATATTATTTGTTGATATTTGTTTCTTGTCCTAATAAGTTTTCTCACTATAAGATACATAGATTATAATGTTACAATCTGAAGATTGAAACTAATATGTACAATCTGATGATATCAACTCCAGTCCAACGACGACTTTCTATCAGGGAACTGGAACCATCTTTGTATATCTCACAGAGCTGATGAGGGCTTGTTTGTATGACTGCGAAGAAAGTCATTCAGATTTCACTTACACTCCTTTGGATTTGAATCCTTAGGATTAAAATCAAGAAGCTTGTCTAGATAGTACATTAACTCCACCAAATTTAATTAATTATTATCCTCCAATTGGTTAAGAAGCCAAGAGAAATCCTTTGGATTCAAAAGACCTCTTTTTTAATCCATAGCATTGGCTTATTTTTAGATGTAATCCTTTGTGAAAAATTAAAACAAGTGATTCCAAAGGATTGGTTCTATCCCTTGGAAAAGAGGAATCTAGTATAAGAAAATCCTTTGGTTTCGCCCTATCAAAAAAAAGGGCCTTGCATGAAGATCAACTCTAATGCTTTATCATTGAAGTTACCATTTAGCATGAAAATGGTTCATTCTCTGTACCATTATGAAGTTTCTGAAGATATCTAGTTCTATTGGCAATAGAAATAAAAGATCTCACATAGCTGGTGACTGTACTAAAAATATTGCATGAAGACTAAGACTCTTTATCTTTGCAGATTACCATTTAGCATGACAATTCCAATTTCTGTACTGTTGTAGAATTTGATAAGAATATCTACTTCTATTGATAACAATAGATATTTTGAAGTAACTCCTCAAGATCAAACTGAGTCTGCCATTTAAATCTCTGATTTTTTTTTTTTTTTTTTTTTTTTTTTTTTGTTCAGTAGAGATATAGTATTGCTTCTTTTTACAGTGATGAGAGAAGAATTTGTTTCATACTTAGGAAAAGGATGACATGTTCCCCAGTGAGCATCATAATTTTCAAAGGTGTAATGATGTGATGTGTTTCAGAGTTCATCTGATGGTAAAATCCAAGTAAAATTTATTTGAGGAAAATGTCTTCTCCTTTTTGTACCGATAACAATATAACAATTCTCACTGGCAAAGAACACAAGAAATCATAAAAGCGCCAAACTATAAAAGTACCATGGGACGCATACCATAAATATTCAATATAGAGTTTCACTTCCTTAAATGTACAAAGCACTATACTACAGAATAAAAATATAGATATTAGATAACATAATTATTTGACATGCATACCTGTCTTTGATGTCAGTAGAAGCTGGCACATTATGGATTGCTAACAGAAATGCTTAACCTCCTATCACCCAACCCCTTTCCATGCCTTCACTCTTCAATATTCAGTCAAGATGTATTCAATCAAGAATTCTCATAAAGCAGAGCTGCAGAAAAAGAAAAAAAAAATAGATCACATACTTCTCTTCTTCTTCGGAGGTTTTTGCTGGTAAACAATCAAGCAACAAGCACGGCCCGTGATGAATAGCTTCTGGTTGTTGTGAGCAGCAGCATAAGCGATTGATGGCTTCTCTAACCCGTTGCATAGAGCTGAAAGTTTCTAACAATTGAAGATGGTATCTGCTGTGTTCAAGAAAAGCATACGAGTTCAGATTTCATTAAAAAAGCTGGGAACTGACATGAGAAACTTAGCTGAATGACCTTAAGCTGCATGACCTATGCTTCCCAACAGCTCACTTAGGCTTCCAGGTTCCATGGCAAGCCTAACTTATCAACTACTTCGTTAACCCAGACTTTAGCAACAACTGGAAAAATAACCATCCAGTTGAAAATTAGAGATCCTTTTCTGGAGTTTTCCGAACTTTCAACTATGCTCCATACTGACATCTTCTGTGGAAGAAGGCATATAAAAAATAATGATGATTCTTTGGAGAATTTCTGCTGCATAGCCTTCCACCAAGTTCATAAGAGAAGGCATAGATTTAGACGAATAAAGGTTAACTTATAAGACTTATATGCTTTTTAGATCATGCCCATATCAGGAACAAGCAGCTGAACAATTGCTTTCATAGGTACCACTAAACCCCAGAAATTTAAAATATTTTCATCTGACTCTTTCATATATTACCTATGGTAAAAGGTTTAGTTGACCAGCATAGAGGCGTTATTCTCTGTTCAGCGAGAAATTAGTGTTTAACTCTTGAAAATAAGAAGCCTTTCACACGACATCTAATTCCACCAAGGTATACAAGTTATGAGGTTCAACTGAAAAAATTAAATTACAGCTACTGAAATCATTACCTGTGTTCTCTTTCAGATGAGGTGACTGACCTATCAGCTAGTTTGGTATATTTCCGTTCATCAAACTGAGTGTTAGCATAGTACAGTGAGGGTAAAGACATTTAAAAGGAAATGAAAAGGGAAATTCGAAGAAGTCAGTGGACTGAGAGAAATATGAAGCAGTTATGAAACTTCAACTTGATAAAGTTCCAAACAAACTGACCCTTATTGGTCCAAAGCATCTAAATTCAGTGCTCTAGCCAGAAATGACAGTGCTACCCTAATATGCAAAACTATCTTACAGAAAAACTCAATCATTAATACACAGACAACCACATTTAACAAGAACTTCTATTAGGATAATATAAAATATCAAAATTTTAGTTCCAAATTAAAATAATGCAATCTACTCAGGAAGAAGCTTGTGATAGAATCAATGGATTCCAATGGGAACATGACCGGACGTAAACATAGTTTAACCGTTCTTCCTCATATGATACATGGACACAAAAAGTTCCAATGAAAAAAAAAGTAGAATTAAATGTGATGGATAAATTTAAGAAACCACCTTGAGGGCACACGTGAAAGAAACAGGCATCAAACTTTTATTCAGCATCTTTAACTCACTTACAGCTCTGACTTAGCAATGTACTAATTCAATAAATCACTTCAGGACTCAGGAGGACTCATGTAACAAACACATCAAACTGGCAAATTAACTATTAGGTGTATGAGAGGTTATTAGTTTATATAGAATATTTTCTAAACCTGGCATTGTAATAAAAGGATAATTCATATATAAAATAGTATATCATTAAATTCTAATAACTTTCTTGGAGATGTCATATGGGTTGGAGCCAGAGGAACTGGAATAAGTTAGTTGTTTAAACAGGAAGAAACTATACACTCCTACAGGAACAGAATCCTTAACAGAATTTCCGAGGTCACCACAACATGCCAATATTACAAGCACAAAACTATGCTCCCACAAGAAGTGAATCGAATTTATGGAAATGGTCAAAGTTTTATCAAAAAGCATAAATATCTCGAGGTAAATCGACTTAGAAATATCATCCACGCAACTTATCCAAAAGCCAACGGCAACAAGCATATGGAATCCAGTGAAGGCATCCACTTATCCAAGAAGGAAAAGTAAAGAGATCTTTAGGAACATTTCCCCTTTCAAGAGCAAAAAATTTCATGAACAAAAACACAAAGGCACTGGGGCCAGGAACCTAGCCTAGGATTATCCTTCAGCAAAAGTTGCATGAACAAAATGAGTTAGAGATTCTCATGACCCAACAAGCCCTACCTATATGCAAACAATATACAAAACAAGATGCTTTGCAATTAAAATACTTTTGAGCATGCATGTCAGATTGAGATATTCTACAAATCTTGTTACTAAATTTGGTTCTTTGCACACAAAGGGTCTACTAAATTTGATTCTTTGCACACAAAGGGTCATTCTCAAACAAATTTTAACTTTAAAGATGGTTTCTATTAGATTAAAAATTAATTCTATTCAATTTTCATCCATCAATACGCCTCAATGAGAATGGAATATTGAACTGATGTACAACAAAGAAGTGAAGAACTATACTACCTACCACTACTCAGGGAAGATGACTCAACTCACCGGGCCTTCTTCCGGGACTTTAGTGAAAACCCACTCGGAGGGGATGGCGAAAACTCTAATGGAAGGTGAGGAGGCTCACACTGACCAGTGAGCATCCCAACAATCTCTTTGATGGATGGGCGTAGAGCTGGAGACCGCTGGATGCAAAGAAGAGCGACCGTAATGCAAAGGAGGGCCTGCTCCTTGTCCACTGCCTTAACATTTGAGTCGACAAGCTCTAGCAGCCGTCCCAAGTGGGCAAGGTGCCTCGCCCATGAAATGAGGTTAGCCCGCTCAAACTCAGACATAGAAGAGGCCATCACTCGAAGGGGTCGTCGGCCAGAGATGAGAACCAAGAGGAGGACACCGAAGCTATAAATATCACACTTCTCAGAGAGAGGCCCGCCTCCCCCATACTCTGGCGCTACATAGCAAACAGTACCCCTCATGCTCGGAGTACTGCTGATTGTGCCGCCGCTCCTTGGAATTTCTGTCCCACTGGCCCAGTCCCTTCTCCCCGTCATTTTCCTCTTCATCTCGCTGCTATGGCCATCCATCCACCATTCCATTTTGGAATGACTGTTCCTGCTCCGGCTCTTCTTGTTCCTCTTCCTCTCTTCCGGCAATGCACAATCCTCATCCTCCTGCCACCATTGCATCTGCTCTGCTCCTTCGATGCTGCGCTTGGATTTCATCACTCTCTTCCTCTGTTGTTTCTTGGTGAGCTCCTCGCAATACTCCTCACGCCACCACTCCCTTGCTTGCCGGCTCTTCTGCTCCTTCTTCCGCCTCTCCTCATCCAACGAGGCCCACCACTCCAGTCTCCTCTGGTGCTTTCTCCTGTCCGACCGCCCCAATGCTCTCGGCAAGCAATCTTCCGACGAAGTAGCCGGAGCAGTCATCCAATCGCTCTTCGGCCTCTCCTTCTTGATCTCCGACCTGATCCACTCCATCACAAAGTCCTTGACCCCGCTCCTCGAATCCCCATTCCCTCCCACATGATTATCCTGCCGCCGCCACCAATCCCTACGCACACTGCTACCCTTTTTCCAAAACCCCCTTCCACCGCCCGAAGTCCCAGTGTCCTTCCCACTGTCCACACTCATTCTATCATACCCTCCAATCTCCGAAGTCGACGCCACTTCCAATGCCAGTGCAGCCGGCGACGATGACAAAGCCATCTCATCTGCTTCGGGAGTTCGAGCAAATCCCCCAACAAAATCATCCGGTGACTTATCCTCCGCCATGACAATCCCATCCCCAGCCTCCTCGAATCCAGCTGTCGTCGTGCTCTCCGCCAGCGTCTCACCCATAACAGACCCATCATCCACCACCGGCTCCTTCATCCTCTCCTTCGGCGATTTCGGATCAATGTGAACAATAACAACCTCCTCCTCCTCCTCCTCCTCCTCCTCCTCCTCCTCCTCCAGCTGACCAGCAGCAGCCGGTGCATCCTCACCGTCACCTCCGGTCTTGACCCGTGCGAGCCCGAAATCAGCAATCTTGGCAGCAAATCGCGAATCGAGCAGGATGTTACTAGGCTTAATGTCTCCGTGAATCACAGGAGGATCGCACGCCTCGTGCAAGAACTGCAGCCCCTTGGCGATGTCCACCGCGATCGAGAACCTCCTCCCCCAATCAAGAAGCTCGGGGCACTTGCGCCCGAGCAGAGCGTCCTGGAGGCTGCCATTGTGCATCAACTCGTAGACCAGGAGGACTCGGTTCCCCAATCCGATGCCCCCCGCAACCAGCTCCTCCTCGTCACCCTCCCCGCTGCAACTCCTCCGCCAGAACCGCCACAATTTCGATCTCGCCTCGTCGACGCAGAACCCCAACGGGACGACGGCGCGGGCCCGATCGGCCGGAGAGCCGGCGGAGACGATCTTGGCCGCGAGCGCGAGCTCGTTCTGGAACTCGCGCTCGCCCTGCAGCGATCCGGAGTCCATGACCTTGACGGCGATCTCCTCCTGCCCGGAGGAGTGGAGGGCCCCGCGGTAGACCGGGCCAAACCCGCCCTGGCCGAGCTTGAGGGCGGGGTCGAAGGATGACGTGGCGCGGCGGAGCTGGGAGTAGGTGAAGCGACGTAGCGGGTTCGGGTTCGGACCCGAACCCGAAACGGGGTTGGGATGGGAAGGGGAGGAGGGGGCTGTGCGGTTGCAGCGGAAGCGGCGGTAGAGGAGGACGGCGAGCAGGCAGGAGAGGGCGATCGCGAGGAAGGCGGCGCCGGCGCCAGCGGCGGCGGCGACGGTGGGGATGAGGAGCTTATGGTGGTGGACGTGGTGGGGCCCCGGGGGGTTGGGGGGCTCAGGCGACGGTTGATTGGTGGACATGGATCTTGAATCTGAGTCAGAATAGTAATAATTCGAGAGAGAAAAAGGCGAGGGATTGTATTTGCCTATTTGGATCGGGTCCAGCTGTTGAAAATGCAACCTATAAGCAAGCAGCGATGGGGGAGTTTCCAAAGGGGGCACACCATATCTCCTAGTGAGCCCACTTGAGAAGCTTTCAGTCCGATCCAAAATACACTACTTAGTGGGCTCACCAGGAAAAGTGGCGTGCTCCTTTGGAAACTCCCAACGATGGGAACACCAGAGATGTGAACGTTGGCAACGGTTTTGGTTTTGGCTTTGGCTTTGGTTGGATTGTATTATTTTGGTAATAAAGTATTAACGGACTAAAACTTAATTAAGGAAAGATAATAATAGTATTTTAAGAGTAGAGATTTAGTGTCATAAATGCAATAATAATTTGATGATACTGTCATCAATGGGGTGAGAACTTTAGAAAGAGAATTGTGGCTTGCAAATTATAAATTATTGGGTAGTTTTTAGCTTTTAAAGAAAGGATATGTGTTAAGATCTGATTGTGCTTATTTGAGCTTTGGTTTGGGGAGTACAAGAAGACCAGACTAAACAACAATAAATAACATTAGCTGCACTGCACATGCCGACTTAGGCTGTGCCAGTGGGGAGCGATCTCTATAGAGTCTAGGAAATTCTATCTGAGCACACCACTCTGCTAAGTGAGGACAGTTTTCACAGCATTCTAGAATCGAAAATTACAAAAAGTAATGATAAATAATTATAATTTTTTTAGGGCTAATTATAATCAGACTATGTAGTATTGGAAGTGTGTAAGTTAACACACTTAAATTTTGAAACTCTCTAAAAAAATCTCTAAACTGTTAATATTGTTAATGAGAGTTAGTTATTTTCACTCTCCTTTTTATTTTACTAAACTGCACTCATGTCCCTCAAATTCCTATTCTATCATCATCCCTCCCTTTAACAACACATTCCCTCTCTCTTTCTCTCCTCTATCCCTCTCTCTCCCTCTATCCCTCTCTCAGTCACTCTCTCTCTATCCCTCTCTCTAAGTCGGAGAGGGAGTGTGAATGACAGAGAGGGAGAGAGAGAGAGAGAAAGAGAGAGAGTGTGTGCTGGTTAAAAGGAGGAATAAGGGTAGAATAGGAATTTGAGAGATAAGAGTACACTTTAATAAAAAAAAAGAAGAGTGAAAATAACTAAATCTCACTAACAGTATTAATAGTCCAGAGGTTTTTTTAGAGTTTCAAACTTCAGGGGTGTTAAAATTACACACCCCAACACTACAAAGGGTCTGACTGTAATTAACCCATTTTTTTTATAACATTAAAGGGTTTACTAAGCAAAGCAGTGTGCTCAAATAGAATTTCGCATAGAATCTAGACTCATATTTTTTTAAAAGATGAAGAAAAAAAATGTTTGCCCTTTTTGAATCGATCTAGTCGAAAATACAGTTTTCAAAGTTCTGTCTTGCAATCTGGACAAGTCTAAAGTAAAAGTCTCACTTCTTTGTTTTTTCATATCTCTTTGAGGAAAACAAAAAAAATCACCGACACCTTGACACCTGCGATAGGTAAGTAGTATAAGTGCAATAAGATACACTAACTTTTTAGAAAGTCTCTCTATAAAAATAAAATTGTTAATAGAATAGTAATGATATATTCTTAATAGTACGTACAGAGATAATTATTACAACTAAGTTTTTTTTTTAAAATAAAAGACAGAAATAGAAATTCAATTTATATATCGTTACGATTGATGACGAGATGAATGCAAATCTATCTGTGCCCGAAATAAAAAGATTTCATTGACGTTGTAGTAGCTAAATAGTATATAGAACTTCTAGAAAGTCTCTCTATAAAAATAAAATTGTTAATAGAATAGTAATGATATATTCTTAATAGTACGTACATAGATAATTATTACAACTAAGTTTTTTTTTAAAAATAAAAGACAGAAATAGAAATTCAATTTATATATCGTTACGGTTGATGACGAGATGAATGCAAATCTATCTATGCCCGAAATAAAAAGATTTCATTGACGTTGTTGTAGTAGCTAAATAGTATATAGAACTTCTAGAAAGTCTCTCTATAAAAATAAAATTGTTAATAGAATAGTAATGATATATTCTTAATAGTACGTACAGAGATAGTTATTATAACTAAGTTTTTTTTTTTAAATAAAAGACAGAAATAGAAATTCAATTTATATATCGTTACGGTTGATGATGAGATGAATGCAAATCTATCTGTGCCCGAAATAAAAAGATTTCATTGACGTGGTTATAATTGATAAGCTTGTATTCCTTGTACATATAGTTTATTATCATTGTCCAGAGTCCATATAAATAAAAATCTTTCCATCTCAGACTTTTCTTAGTTTCTAGAAGTTCTGTATACTATTTAGCTACTACAAGGATCCAACCAACCAACCAACCAACCAACCAAAGGGTTTGACATAAGCAAGCAAAACAGCTTCTGATTGTTGACGGAGAAAAGGACTCACAAAAATCTGCAGTCACCTTCAAGTGCTTAAAAGCTCTACAGTCCTTCTTGTGTAAAATAGCTTATGATTGTTGAGGGAGAATGAAATAAAAAGAAGAGAGAATAAGAAAGTGAGTTGTTATTGCGTTGTTTGGTTTGAGAGAACATCCAACGGAATAAAAAATGGAAGGAAAATAATATAAAATTAGCTCTGAAAATTCTCTCTCCTCATTCCTTTCTCCCAAACCAGAGAAAAATAAAATGAAATGAACGATTATTTGGTATTACTATCTCATGGAATCAATGAGGAGAGTATAGCGGGTTTGGAGCAAGTTTTATTTTTTAAAGTTTTTCTTAAATTTTCTTTTTTAGTTTCTCTCGGTACCAAACAGTAAAAAGAATATTACCTCTTTTCTTATTTTTCTTTCATTTATATCAAGCCAAACATAGCTTGGAAGAATTTCTCCTTCAGCCTCAGTTGTAATGGGTTAGACCAATTTAGTATCCATAATACGGTTCAGAGAATGTTTATGGACAGTCCCAAATATATTGGACCCTTAAATTGAGATAAGATTAGTCAACTTTATCTTACATCTGTATATCTAAACCCAAAATCCTACCTTCTCTTATTTTCTAATCTAAAAATTCAAAGCTCTATTCGATGGAATGAGAAAATAGTTTGGACGGCCTTTCCTGGGGAAAAATGCATGGGATCCACAAGGAAAATAAAATGTAACCAATTCTCCCTTGTAGAGTCCTGAGATTAGGGTTGTTTAAGGATTTAATTTATGTAAAGTTGCTGACATGATCATATATTTGATCCCAAATAGAATCCCTGCTTTTTATGGGAAACCATACCAAGTCCATGGTTTAATTCAATTCTTTATTTTTCATTAAATATGAAGTAAAAGACAATATTTTTATTTTATTTTCTGATCCATTTTCCTCGAAACAAACATGAAAAATAACAGAAAGCTTACTTTATCACTAATCCTTACGTTTCTTTCCCATGAAATAGAAAACGATTTGGTGAGAAAGAAGTTGGTGATCAGCATTCATTTTCATAAATTTATTTACCAAATTCATAAACCAAAACAATCCCAGAATTTACGGGATGAAAATGTAATAAGTAGAAATTTGCCACCTGACAACACTTTTTATAGTATCGAATCGATTTTTGAGAGGAAAGAAATGCCCGACCTCAAGATCTCTGTCACTGGAAAAAAAAAAAAAAATTTAAAGTTGCTGATTTATAAACTAATGCTTAAGAGCAGTAAGCAAATGGATTGGCTGATTAGTCAATGAATATTGAATTTGTAAGAGGTTGTCGGTTCAACTTCCCGTAGGAACTTAATTTGATTAATATTGTAAAAAATATGTATATGGAAAACGAAAAGAAAATTGGCTGACTATCTATTAGTTTTTTTTTTTCTTTATGTAACTAGTTAAACTCATACATATATATTTTTTATAATATTATCGAGACTGAGTTCCCATCGAGAGTTAAACTTAGAACATTTCGCAAATTGAACATGAATGATGCCACTTCAGCTTAGATATATAAGTTTGTTGTTTTTAAGCTCAACTTTGAATCCATGACTTTAAGCACTGAAAAAATTACTAAACAAACATGTTTATCCAAACTAATAACGTTTTTTTTTTTTTTAAGAAAAACTCAAATCACGCGCACAGAGTAGCGGGCTACAGCACTTAGCCCACCAACTCTGACATATCCATAGTCAAAAGGATCGGAGAGTTTAAAGACCAAAATTTAACAATTTATGTAATTTCATTTTCAAACGGTTTAAAGTACTAAATTAGGTTCCGGAAACAAATCGAGTCCACATTAGTAAGTGCAGAGCCTGCATCATTTACACGCTTTGCTTTGACCTTTCACGTGATGAGGCTTAATTTGAATTTCTCGTTACCTACTTAGGTAAGCTGCTGATTTTGATGTTGAGGGCATTTTCAGTAGCGGTGAGATCGGATAGAGTTTGATTAAAACTGAAAATGATGGATCGAAACTAATCCAAATAAATAAAACTGAACCAAATCGAAATAATTCGATTAATTATCGATTTCAAACTTTAAGATTCAAAACCGACCAAATTTTTTAAAAATTATATTTTATGCACAAACATATATAAATATATATATATATATATATATATATATATATATATATATATATATATATATATATATATATATATATATATATATATCATATCCGTCCCTTACATTAAAAATTAAAATTTAGTCCCCCAAATCTTCATATTTATAATTTAGTTATTCAAATCTTTAAGTTACCTCACTTTAGTTCCCTAACAATATTTTTTGCCTGAATTTTCCGTTATACTCCTGAGTTACTTCATTTTAGTCATTTCTTCTCCCTTTCTCATCTCTTCCTCTTCTTATTGAGTTCTCATTTCTATTCTTCTCATCTCTCTCTCTCTTATTTCTTCTTATTGGATTCTTCTGAGTTACTCCACTTTATAGATTAACTGGGAGTGAAGAGAGAGAGAGGAGAAGAATAGAAAGGAAACTCAATAAAAAGGAAAAGAGGAGGAAGAGTAAAGGGAGGATTAAAGTGAAATAACTCAGGGGTATAACGGAGAATTCGGGCCAAAAATATGGTTGGGGACTAAAGTGAGATAACTTAAAGGATTTGGAGAATTAAATTATAAATATGAAGATTTGTGAGACTAAATTCTAATTTTTAAAGATTTAATGGACATATATGTATATATATATATATATATATAGAGAGAGAGAGAGAGAGAGAGAGAGAGAGGGAGAGATGGAAATGAACTGACAGCTCCCTCAGCTATAGTTTATTTCCACTATCTCGAATTTTTTATTTTAAAATAATCTTTTGTATTATGATCTTGAATTCCTAGGGTTCACTCATACCCAATTTCTTGAGTTTTAGTTTTGATTTAATTCTCTATCAACTTGACACAAATTTTAACGGGTTTCAATGAATAAATATTTTCGATCTACTTGATCAAAGTACAAATGAACTGCAAAATTAATAAAATTTACTCTTATTAAATTTAAAGAGTGAGAAATTCTAATTCTAGAAAAAAAAATTGAATAAAAATCATTGAATTATTTTATTTTGACTGTTAGCTCATGTAATTTTTTCTGAACTGGACAGCTCGCCTATAGTAAGTATATATATATATGAGAAAAATAGAAATGAGCTGACAGTTTATGCAAATTACTAGAGTTGCAGTTCATTTCCACTATCTCCAATAATTTTTTTTTTTTAAAATCTTTTGGATTATGATATCAATCCCCTAGGGTTCACTCATACCCAATTTCTTGAGTTTTAGTTTTGATTTAGTCCTCCATCAAGTTAACAAAAAATTAACAATTTTCAATGAATAAAATATTTTGTATGCACTTGATGAAAGATGAAATGAACTCCAAAATTTATAAAATTAATCCGAAAGAATTTAAGGAGGTAGAGATAGAATTGTTAAAAAAAAATTGAAGAAAAATTATTGAACCATTATAGTTTTGTTGCTAGCTCACTTAATTTTTCCTGAACTGACGACTCACCTACAGTAATCTCTTTCACTCTCTCACTATATATATATGAGAAAAATAAAATGAGCTGACAGCTCACGCAAGTTATCTGAGTTGCAGTTTATTTCACTATCTACAATAATTTTTTTTAAAAAATTTCTTTTGGATTATGATCTCGACTCCTAGGGTTCACTCATATCCAATTTCTTGGGTTTTAGTTTTGATTTAGTCATCCACCAATTTAATACAAAATTAACGGTTTTAAATAAATAAAATATTTTGTATGCACTTGATGAAAGGGTAAATGAACTTTAAAATTTATAAAATTTAATTCGAAAGAAGTTAAGAAGGTAGAGATAATAATTGTTAAAAAAAATTGAAGAAAAATCATTAGATCATTATAGTTTTGTCGCTAATTCACGTAATATTTTCTGAACTGGTAACTCACCCACAGTAATCCATACATATATATATATATATATATATATATTCGATACCAATTGGATACTTTAAATAGATACGCTTACTAAAATAATAAATTAAAATTTTACACAAATTTTATTTAAAATTTAGCTCCTAACTAAACCGAACCAAAACCAAATTAGTTTAGTTCATATTCGATTCATATTTTGATTCGGTTTAGTTTTGTTAAAATTGGCAAATATCGAACAGACCTGAATACTTATGCTCATCCCTTCTGAAATAAGTAAATCAATCAGGTTCCCACGGGAAATTCTAAATGCACACCATACTTGACTTAGTGAGTACCATTTTCCCCAATGTTGTAAATCATTTTACCATAGGATGTGGTGCTCACTGATTAAAATGTGTGCCTCTTGACTTTCCCAACGCTTTCCTGTTTTTTTTTTTTTTTGGTTGCGTTCCCTGTGGCCTTTTTGAAAGTTATGACGCGATAACGACTGCAGGCATCCTTGTCTTTAAAGCAGTGAGCAAAAAAAACGGGCAGTTTCTAGATGGGCACAACATTTTTTTTCCAGTGAGCCCATTTAAAACTTCTATCAAAATGCCCATATCTTCCTTCTCCCTTGTCCTTCTCTTCTCAAACTAGAGTTCAATTAATCCAACAAAAAAAAAACTCTTAAACCCACAAAAAATGGCGAAAGAGAATTAGCGGTGGTGTTGTCTAGAGCGGTGGCGGCAGTAGACAAAAGAAAGAGAATAGATGTTGAATAGTATTGGGTTTAGAGAAGATAATAGAAAGAAGAAGTAGGAATTGGGTATTTGGATTAGAAAAGATTTTTTAGAAGGAAAGAAGAGAGGAAGAGGAAGAGAAGATGAGAAGAGGAAAGAATCAGTTATTTTTTATTCGGGCTAAACAGTCCGGATCAATCATTGTGATCTGGACTAACAGTCCCGAATCACTTCAAATTGATCCGGGACTATTAGCCCAGATCAAGTGCATGAGAGAGATAGAGGAGATGGAAGGGTATTTCGGGAATAATAGTATGCTCACTAAAAAAAACTCTCTCTTTTCAAAAGAGATGGTGTGTTCACTAGGAAAAGTGGCTCACTAGGAAAAAAACTTGTGCCCACCTAGAAAATCCCAAAAAAACGCTTGATTTTGTTTATACGCTCGTGCAAGTAGTACGCACGTCTGCCGCACGTGTTTGACATATAACATACAGTTTCACTTTCTCATTGTCTACATTCGGCAAATATTATAATAATATTGCTCACCATGAATGTTATAAGAAGTAAAATATAAATGCTTTATCATTTTTAATCAATTCAATGGTTGTAATATATTGCCTCATTAATTCTAAATGGACTGTATAACAATCTCAATCTATCAAGAGCTAAATATTTTTTAGAGAAGTGTAACAAATTAACCTTACTAAGGAACGACAATTAGCAAAAAATAAATAAATAAATAAATAAATAAACAAAGTATCACAGATAGTTTCTTGATTATAATTTTTTGACTAGCTTATAAAGATTGACTTAATTTATAACAATGTTTTCAAAGTGCTGTAATTTAAAAAAAAAAATAATAAGAAGAAAGAGAAATAAACAAAACTTACATAACATGCATAAGGGATGTGTTAGAGTCAAATAATTTGAGAGAAGCCCACTTTATTACCGGCATGGCTCTTCTTTTTTCGTTTTTTTAAATTAATTTTCACCTAAATTTCAAAAAAAAAATGTATAATTATCTAAATAAAAGGTTTTTCTGATAAAGTTTAATAGAAAGATCTCCTTAACGTTTCTTTCATATAATTAAGGAAAATTTCCTATTCAACATACAATATTTATTGAACATGTTTTAACTGCAATACAATCAATAATTTCTTAATGTTTTAAAAAATAAATTATGTAAAAGAAATGGGAACGTTAAACCATGCATACATCTTTTTTTTTTTTCTTATAAAATATAAAATTTAGAGATAGTGCCGAACCTCTAGTACTCAAAACATAATTTTCCTTGTTCATGAACTTTTCTAGCCATATGTTTATTTTCTCTACTCATATTTTTTTTAGCACTTTCCCTTAAAATAATAAAATTAATAGTTCTAATAAATACTTAATTCTAATATTAAGTATTAGAATTAAACATAAATCTATTTTGAATTAGAAGCATTAAATTAAACTTAAATAGAATTCCAAGTTAAATTAGAATATATTATTTTGGAAAACATTGGCCGAAAGAAAAGGAAATAAGAGTCGGCCACCTTGTTTAGACATCAGTTAATCCAACCGTTCATAATTTTGATTTTGTCATCAGCAGATAATTCTTTACCTGCAACAGAACAAAGCTACAGTTGATTATGTGGCTAAACTCAAACTCGAGATTTCATGCCCATAAAAACTACGGTAAAAGAAATATGTGTATCTATAGTGTTTGTGCATTCACACCTACCGATAACCAGAGGCCAAGCATCACTTTGATAATAAAAAAACGAAAAAAATCAGAAAACATTTCGGCACAAGGATGATGAAAATGGGCCACAGTTTTGATCTACAGTTTAGCAGTTTGTCTAGGCTTTCTCAACACACCATATGCCGAATACACTAGTGACAGCAGCATATAGGTTTGTGGTGCCCAAAAAGATTTCAGGTAATAGTTACGTATATCCAAACTAACTTCTTGTTAACTTCCCTTGTGCTATAAATTGATGCCTCAAATTATTGCAGACACTGACCAAAGGGGAGGCACTTGACTCAAACAGGAGTAAGCGAGTAGTTGGTTAGCATCTGTCAGCTCCATCATTATCATACACTGTACATTAAATTCTTGCTGGAACCAACAAAACAGGCAACCACCTAGGAAGCAGTATCTATCTCCTCGGTCGACTTCTTGTATTCTGGTTTAAGCTCATGCGTCCCTTGATTAGGTCCCCTCTTGTTGTAAACGCACAAATCATTCAGTATCTCCTTCAGAAATTGCTGCAGAGATGAGGGCAAGCCCACAGATTAGTCATAACTGAGGTAGGCCAAAAAAAATGATGACCAGAATTATACCCATCCTTCATCAGAAAATAATCCTGTATCCCTTGAGGAATTATTAGTTATGCAATAGATAGAAATCACTGAATGGGAGACTATTATCAACAGCAGACGCATTTCCATCAAACATCAGCCAATAGATGAAAGGCATGGAAGGTGAACCTGGAAGCAACTCAGTGTGAGTGGGTTACTTCCCCTGTTTGCAGTAAAACATGTTGCAGATCTCGCTAATCACAATGCAGTGATGACTGCGGATGATGTCACACTTACAACAATTAGCAGGAGGGGCTGGAGAAAACTACAGTAACGCAGTTGATTCCTAGCAAGTTGTAGATGTTTTAGCAGTAGAACTGCACGTTGGGAGATCTATCCTGTTGGTTAATGGATGCCTCTTTTCTACTACAGTACTGCATTATGCCTTCAATAATAGGATAAAACGAGCTGGCATTTGCAGAATGCTAATCATGCTCAAATGGTCGACGCCTTGTTAACCCAAAGTACTAACTATGCTCAAATGGAGATCTATCCCGTTGGTTTACGGATGCCTCTTTTCTACTACACTACTGGCACTATGCCCTCAATAATAGAATAAAACGACCTGGCATTTGCAGAATGCTAATCATCATGCTCAAATGGTCGACACCTTGTTAACAAAAAGTACAAACTGCTCAAATGAAGATCTATTCTGTTGGTTAATGGATGCCTCTTTTCTATTACACTACTGGCATTATGCCTTCAATAATAGGATAAAACAAGCTGGCATTTGCAGAATGCTAATCATTCTCAAATGGTCGACGCCTTGTTAACTAAAAATACTAACTATGCTCAAATGGAGATCTATCCTGTTGGTTAATGGATGCCTCTTTTCTACTACACTACTGGCACTATGCCCTTAATAATAGGATAAAACGAGCTGGCATTTGCAGAATGCTAATCATGCTCAAATGGTCGACGCCTTGTTAACTAAAAGTACTAACCATACCAGTGCCTTTGAAAAGGAAATTACTCTTGCCTAACAATTGTACATTTAATTTCCTGAAAGAAATAATAGTACCTTACTTTGTTCTAAACATAAATCTTCATTCTACATCCTAACGTGGTCTAGGGGAACAGGCCTTGTTTGTTATCTGAATTTGAATGAACAGAGAGAATAGTTGCTTTTCGAGGTAGATGGACACCAATTCAGACACACATTATGCTGGGTTGAGACAGTAGGTCTGAGAAATTACCAAGAAACGAAGTACATGGGATACAATATCCAGAGTTTTGGAAGTGATACCAGCTCAAATTAATGAACAAGCAACAAACACAGGATTACTTGTCATCTTGGATCCAGAAGTAGAGACGGTTTAAAATGAAGGCACTTCCCATAGGATCGAGGCTGGAATTAGTGTTTTAAATCTCGGCTATTATATCGGTATACCAGCTAGGATACCGGTTTTAGTATCAAAATGAGACGGTAAGTATATTTCTTTGTTTTTTTCCCTTGTTTTGGCCGATATAGGCGACATATTGACCACAACAATATATCGTCTATAAACGAGATGAAAATATCAGACAATATTTATATAATATACTTCAATATTTTTGGAATGAGAAGTTAGACCCATCCAAACGAGATGAAAATATCAGACAATATTTATATTAATATACTTCAATTTTTTGGAATGAGAATTTAGACCCATCAACCAAAACTCCAACCCACACCCATTTATATAAACACTATTGAAACCCTATATCGTCTTCTGACCCTAATTGATCGACCAACTCCCACAACTTCTTCATCTTCCTTTCGACTTCGTTGCTTGATCATGACTAAATCAAAAGCTCGTAAGCTTGTATCAACTCTCGCCTCTCGATCACATCGTACTCATGCCCCAAAATCTCTCCATTCTCACTGGACTGATCGATCAGATTGCTCTTACAGTCTAGTCTCTCGATTCTCACACCCTTGCTCGAGGATATTGCCAACTTCTCTGATTCCTCTTTCTCTCTCTTTGACGGAGCAGCCATCGGGGGGGGGGGGGGGGGGGGGCACCTCCTTCTGACCCCCGACTGTCGACGATCGGCCACGGTTCTGGGAGCCTCGACACTCCATGTAGTTGCACCTCCCTCCCTCCCTCTCCCCCAACATCGAGATTCTCGACGAACCTCTCTCTCCAGTACTAAGTCTTCCCGATGATTCCTATCTCTCTGCCTCGCAGACTGCCCAGTAGTCCGAAGGCCCCAAACAGATTAGTAAATTGATTTTTTTCCATTTATTTTTTTATTTATGTTTTTAATTGCATTCTCTCTTGGATCTCAGCTATTATAATGAATTGAATTTGCAACTTTGGTATCATAGGGAATCAAATTTGCCCAGCAACATTTCGATAAGTAAATTATTTTTTTAATAACAATGAGCCAGTGAATTGGATAGATTCTCTTTATTTCCAAATTAGACTAGATAATAATTTTTTTGAGAAGAATTGTGAATCGTTGATTGTGATGGCATGATCACAAATTTCAATATGTGACTATGATGTCATGATCAATTTCAATTTGTAAATGTGAATTGGATATATTCTCTTTGTGAATTGTGATTTGAGAATCCATTACTGATTGTGAATCAATTTTTTGTAAGATATTGTAATAACCCTTCATCTTTTATAGCTATAAATAAATAAAAAAATAAACAAATAATAAATACAACATTTTATTTTTTTTCTTTAACTCTTACACCTTTCAATTTCTTTAACCTCCTAAACCTTTCATTTTCTTCAACCTCCAAACTTTTCATTTTCTCCATTATTTCAATAATAAAACTATCATCTTTAATTCTCAAAATTAAATTCTCTAATTAAACTAAAATATTTCATATTCTAAATCCTTCAAATTAATGTAAGACCTTTCAAATTCCATAAACCCTCAAACTCTTGAAATTCCATAACACTTTAAACATTTTAAATTCTATAACTCTCAAAACCATTCACATTCTGTAACTCCTAAATCCAATCCTATATAAACCCCTAAATCAAAATACATTCCACTCATTCTAAAAAATTATTCTCTAACATTCTAATCTCTCTCTCTCATCTCGCCCGAGCCACCTTTAAAACCACCGCAGGAGCCACCGCCAGAGCTGCCACCACTTCACCGGAGAAGGGTATCTCCTTTCATCTCTTTCCATATTTTAGGTTCTCACCTTTTGACAAGAGATTAGATATTATTTTTATTTTTCTTCTTAGATTAAATTATTTTAATGAATCATAGGTTAGCTCATTTACTACTCAATAATCCTAATAACCTAAAAAAAAACAGCCATCATCTTATAACCCCAATAAAATAGAGCCAAACCTATTTCCTAATTTCAGACCCACTTAATACTAAAATCAATTTAGAGTACGTTATAAATATTAGAAAAATCCCTAAAAATCATCTAAATTCATATTAATCTGTTTTTAATATTTTTAGAATATTTTTAATGAGTAGATTACTCCATTGAGCGACATCGGGAAACAAAATCCAGGTGAGTTCATTTTTGGACTCACTAATCATGTTATATTATATATACATGTTGTTTCAATCATGTTATTTATTTAGTGTAAATTGATTTGTTATTTTATAGAAATTTATCAATTACTTATTATGTTTCTTGTCATCAAAAATATATTATCAATTGTCATTAAATTAAATTACATAGTATAGTTAGATTTTTGAATAATCATATATACAAATTTGATAAATCACATAAAAGTTATATTCACGGAAAAATACTGTTTGTGATATCATTTTGTATCGATGTCTAGAAAAATTATCTTGTATGTTGGTTCTCTAATTAAGGAACGTGCATCGCACGGAAAACCTCCCAACATTCATACACTTGCCTAGCCAATATCTTTATGATGTCTCAAATCAGTGACTCTTAAATATAACTAATTGTAATTTATTAAATAAAACATAAACTGAACGGACTCTATAAATCATGTTGTTAACAAATTAAGAAAAATCCAATTGAAATATTGTACCTGATATAATCAATATACTGTACTATACCTAAATGACACTGGGTTGGGGGAGAAACTGAATGATGAAAATATACTCTGTTTCGGTTGTAAACTTGTTAAGTTGTACAACTGAATATTTCGCACACCATGGGTGCGTGATGATTTGCTGGATTATACCTGACTATAATTCATGTTTGCCTGACGGCAAGTCCGACTCAGCATCGGACAATCCTGTGACCATTTCCTGGGTCTGTACAGGAAACAATTGAAACAGTTGTATCCCATCAGTTAGCTTTTCCGATTACATGACATTCTAGACAAAAATACCTCTGTTATAAAGTTGACTTCACTAAAATGATATTAAGATAACCTAAATTAATTGACATTATTATTACAGCCATCTCATTCCATATTTTCTAAAATTTGTATTATTATTATTATGTTTGGACATAACAGTTATATTTCACATTTTTCCTGCGTATTTTATTTTGGTCGCAATCTGACGACCTGGGTATGCATGCTCAGATTTATCGATGGACATGCCAAAACTGACGCGGGATCTGGTATATTTTAAAGATCAGATTGAAGTTCAATAACGGATTAGAGATTCCCTGCTTCCTTTTGTTTAATTTCATTAAATTTTGTTTCAATTGTATCTAAACTTCATTCCAATAAATGAAAAGTCAAACTTTTGTTGAATTTTTCTATCGTAATTACTGAATATTATTGTGGCAAAATTATTGAGGCTTTAGCATATTCAAACTGAATATGTTACCGGTACCTGTTACACGTGCTCATATACCGTATATCGGGAGCGGGGCGTGACAGATATTCATCTCTCTAGTATTAATTGTAACTAAGACTGGATTGTAGGGATTATAGCCAAGTCTCCAAAGATAAAAACTACAAAACAATTACCCAACACCAATTTTTCAAGAACTAGAGAATAAGTAGTAGTGCATCACTACATCTTGCTTTAGATTAGGAACTTAGGAGTAAATTCCTTTGTCGTGAAGCTTTATAAGAAGTATATGTATAATACAAGTATACAACCAACGTCAAACACGTTGGGTTGATTTATATCCTTGATGTATATGAAGAGTTTCTAAGATGCTTGGTTATTTGTAAACTCAATGCAAAGTGGCCAAGATACATGATACCCTAAACTTGTTTTAAATAGTTTAATTTGCTTTATATATGCAATGATATGCATATTCTTTAGTGGTGTTGATATCGATATTACATATGGTATTTAGTGTCATATCGTGACATACTGCGCAATATAAGGTATATAATTTTGCCAACTGATATATCACTAGAATTCAATATAACAACCCCTGAAGACCTCGATAACAGAAGTGGAAAGAACAATTTTACGATACTATGCCATTGACATTAAGAATGTCGGGAGAAGAATCTAAAAGACCAATGCCAAATAGTTAGGAATGCTTGATGGTTAAGGCACCAAATCATAAAGGGTCTCTCAGGCTGGGAGCCCATCATTAAGATTTGACCAATTCTTTTCTTGAAGTTAAAAGGTAAAATTGAAAAGGTTCAAACTTTTATCCACAGGAAAAAATTAAAAGGTTTTACTTTGTAATAAACACATACCTCAGGCTGATCTGTCTCTTTAACCAGTTGCTTCAAAGCCCAATTCGGTTGCCTTTCAAAGAGTTTAAATATAATATTTTCCAGTTCTCGGCGGTCTCTTCGCGTTCGTTTCGTTTCAGATCCTTTTGATGGCGTCACTTTCTTCTTGTCCTAGTACAATATGATTTAAAAAAATATTATAAATGGTGAAGCATACTAGCAATAAGAGAATATCTCAGCAGCTGATATGGGTAAAAGACGTCCTGACACCTTCATTTGTGTCAAGTAGATCACTGGCTATGACAACCTATAATAAGATCTAGTCTACCCAATACTTTTAGGAAAGACATCATGAAGAAAAGAAATCAAAACACAGCAAAGAACAGAAATAAATAGCATAAGTAAAATCAAATTAGATATGAGCTTTACCTTAGAACCAGCGGGAACCAACCCAACCATGCCAGGAAGAGGTCTCATATTTTCTCCATTGTCGTTGTCAATTACCTTGAAATGAAATACCATTTTAGCAACTAGTAAGGTATGATTCTAATTTCTTAAAACAGGGAACAGAGAGAAGTGTCCTAAGCCAATGTACAAACAAGGATTTGTCTGGTTTTAATCATAGCTTTGCTTGTTCTTTCACGGCATAACTTGCCATACTCCCCAAAATTTTCACTATGAGGCTCCATGTCAAATTTATGCTCCACTTTTCCTTCCAATGAAAATTTTCCTACAGTGAAGAAATGAATTCTTTAAATACTATGTAAAGCAACACAGTAGAAGAACAAGAAACAAAAAGAGAAAATCAAATGAGGAGTATCACTGCACACCTCATAGTAACTAACCAATATTCAACAAATGTTACATAGCTGTGACGATCATGAATGTCTGAATCTAAGTCGACTTAGTAACATCGGAAAATGAAGGGCACAAACTTAATTTGTTAAACATATATTCTTGAGAAATAAAATGGCGTGCCTCAGCTATAACAGATTAATTTCAAATTGAAATTGGAAGATGAAACCTTCTGCATATATTCATTGCTGAGTGCTAAATATACTAACAATCTGCTTATAAACTGAGTTTGGATAAGTTAGCTCAAACTTGGTCTAATTTGAGTTCACCTGCACTGTGATAAATGCTGGTCATTTACTACGATACAAAAACCAGATAAAAAAGGGTTTCTTTAGGTCATTGACAGCTATCATCAAAAAATTTGTTGGATCTCCTATGGAATTAATCCCTTGTAGAATACTCATTAGGCACACATAGTAGTAAGGCGTTGAACTGAATCACTTAATCCAACCAGACTGAAATATGAGCTTGTTAGAACTACTAGGGTGATGGTCTCAAGTCAGAATAAGCTGCAAACAACTAAACTGTATCCGGATGAAATTAAATTATATCTTGATGGGACTGAACAAAAGCCATATACTTGTTCTCCAAAGTCATCAGCATTCACAACCACAATGCCTGGTATCTTCGGATCAAATAAATATAATACAAACATCAAGGACAAGGACTATATGAACATATATTTCAAGACAGGGTTTTTTAGTCACTACCTCTAAACCTTATATACTTATACAAATACCACCAAATCTCAATATCCAAACATATTCCATCCAAAAATCCCATAAGTTGGACCCAATATGTCATCCTAGTTATGAGATTTGAAGGGTATGTAGCTAAAACCTTTGAGATAATAATTTCGATGATGAAAATGCAAGAAAGGTTTCTACTTTTTCCTAGTGAGATGAATAACCATCTAGCTTTCTAACACCTAACAACATTTCCATTTTATAGCTTGAACAACCTTCGCTTCATTGAAGAGCTTCAATCATAAGGATGATCCAGCCACCACTACGATATGATTTTGTACACAGAGATATATTTATATGTAAGATTATCTAATTGATTATCAATAGAACAGAAAAACTGATGTGTCAAAAAAGTAGTCCTTATATAGGCTTAAACTCAGAACCTTACGTAATACAGACAAGAAACTTGCTAATCTACCACCTCATAGAGCACTTGTTTTATAATATCTAGAAAGAGAAAAAAAAATTCAAAATATAACATGGTAATCATAACTTGTTGAGATATGAAGAAAAATTTAAATTTTGTCATTATATACTAACATTAGCAAATATACCTAAACTTATCCAATTAATTAGTGGAATATAATATTAATGAAATTAGAATTCTAATAGGATCTGATATTAATCCAACAAGTCAACTATGAAAAATTAAATAGATTTAAATCCTTGAAGGATTGCTGGGATATGATTTAATTTGGACTAGAAATATTTGAGCAGAGATAACTTGCGCACTGTAGAAAAAACAAAATGAGAGAAGATCAGGAGAAGGAATGGGCCACCATTATGCTGAGAATTTTATTACATCTCATATTAGTACTGATTTTCTTCAAAATCATGTCATTTAATTTACAAGAAATTCCCAAATTAATAGTAAATGATGTGGTGAACACAAAACCTAATTATATTGTAATTGTTGGGTTTTATTAAATCTAATTTCTTATTAGTTCAATCCTCCTGAAATCATTTGATTTTATGAATTATATATTAATACAAAAGAAGAGAGAATTGGAAACTCAAGCTGATGGAATCCTAAAATCCACTAGCATGCAGACTTGAATATCATTGATCAATGTGAAAACTTATTAAAAAAATGCATAACTGTTCAGAAATTTATTATATGACTCTGCTGTACCAAATATGCACAAAAAAAAAAAAAATGTCAAAAACACTTTGATCAAGAATATAAATTATCTTACACCTGCAGAAAAAATGTAGGTACAGTCCCATTCCATCAATTTGGAATCTTGGACTGTAATAAAATTTACTAACCATCAAATAAAATGTTGTAAACTGTAAAATTGCTAATGATTCTGTCCCTTTATGTATTTTTGGAATATTAGTAACTTTGAAAAAAATAGAAATATGTATATTTTGGACTCCTTATTATTGAGGATCATGAACGGAGCCTATAGGTTGTGAGGCTGCTGGCGTGGATTATGGAGAGGCTTTGAGCGAACGTGCATATTGAGAGCGGGATTTATGATGGTAGAGTGTTGCAGGCTGTGGATTATGAGGATATCTATGAGATTTTCCAATGAGAGTCTGGCATTTTGATCAAGTTAGCAATATTCATATAACCTTATATTTTTGCTAGAGCCTGTGTAAGATTTTCCAATGAGAGTATGCTCTTTAAAGGCCAATTTTAATTAGGAGTCTATTTGAGGAATTTATCTAGAGCTCATGCATGCGCTGGGATAAGCATTTCAAATTTGTGCATAGGCACACAAATCGAGATACTTGTTTCCACTTTGGACACATTTCATATACATAAGAAGCTCGAGCTATTATTTAGACCCATCAGTTATGCAACCCGTTTATAAAATATGAACACTTCAAAGTGATTGTTGTACGTGTCAGATACGTATCGGACACCAACACTTGCATGTCACTTACTAATACGTATCATACACACCAAAATCATGTTAAATTTTTAATAATCCAAGAACTTGCATGTTGAAGTGCTTTCAAAAAATCATAAAGATCGCATATCAGATCTTTGTTCGTTTTGAGAAAGTCGTAGAGATAGCATGTTAAGCACCATAGAGTCATACCTAAAAAGATAAAATCTTTTGATATAAAGGGATAATAAGCTAATAGGCTCTAAATGCTTTACAAAGATATGACTTTAAATATTTTATTTAAACTATTGGTCCATTGGATCGAATTAGAATTCTTTCTTTAACTTAGTTACTCATTAGAATCTATGTTTAAACTATAATTTTTTTTTTCCCTTCTTTCTATTTCAAAAAAAACATGTCTTAACAATTACGAGTTTTGATGTACATTATATACATCACACACAAGGATATGTGCATATTTATGTTGATGTGTCCCATGTTCTAGTTTTTTAACGTTTGTCATGTCTTGCTGTCTACATCGTATTGTATCTGTATCTCATATCCGTGTCCAAACTTCATAGACTCAAATTAAGTCGTATATATGTTTGGAAATTAAACTAGTTAACAGTATGACTTAATAGTGAAGTCCCAATGGCATCCTCACTACTGTTTAATGTGGTTCTCCCTATCACAGGCAATGATAATGGTGTTATGTTAACCAAAAAAGGAGGTGTGGATTGTATAGTCGTGGCTTAGCCTAATTATTAATTTCTCTTATATTGGTTACTCCCAAGTATCATGGTGTTCTATCATTATATGGAGCCCGAACTCTAAGGACATCAAATTTATATCATCTCTTACAACATGGAGTTATGAACCCTTATTATGAAACCATTCGTAATTGTACCTTGTGTATTCTTATTAAGATTAATTTACTTGTTACACCATGTTAAGCCCATCCTATAATTTATCCAGTAATTGACAAGTGGATTGGCTATAGATTACATTAGCGATGGGACAAAACTCTTCAGCAATTATTTTAAATTATTCAGTCAATTTATCTTGGCTAAGGTATACAAAAATTTTAGATAGCTTTATTTTGTAATAGGGAAATTATCATAAGATAAAATTCTAATAGAAACTTCTAATAAATTAAATGCTATGGTGTAGGATGAAAACCAGTACTAACATGAAGAAAATCCTCTTCCAATGGCAGCCATCCTCTCTTAATTTTTTTGGTACATAAGTTCTGAGTTTCTTTCCTTCCTAAAATGGTCCCTAGAGAGACCTAATCCAAATGAGATCCTACCCTAACAACCCTATCTACTAGGATTTAAATCTATTGAAGGTTATTAGCTAATAGTTGGTTAAGGTCAGACCTGGTTAGATTTAAATATCACTAAGATCATATTTAGTGAATTAAAGATGAGATCAAATATGTTAGTTAATGCTTATAGCTTTTTATTCATATCACGACTGATTATAATTATCCCAACATAATTAGATTTCCTTTTTTTAGATACTAGAAATTAACAATACAAATAACTAAATAGTTCTCCACCAACCCAGCCCAAGTTCTTCTCCCATTCTTCTATTTAGTAATGGAAATCAAATGGTTGCAAAAAGCCATGGACCAGAGAGGAGCTACTATTGAGCAAGGTTTTCTTTTTTTGGGTTTTCTTTCTTCTTTTTTTGGGCTTTGTTTTTGGTTTGGGGGAGACACGGGGTTGGTTTGGGCATGAGGCAAGTGGAGGTCAAGGCCTAATTTTAGGAGCTAAGAGGAACTCCACAGTCCAACACATACATACACTTGCATGCATGCATGTCTATCTTTTTTGTATAAAACTCAAACTATCATCTCAATCTATCAAATAAAAATTACCATTAGGGTCATCATTTCTTATTAATAAGGGTAGTCAAGCAGAGAGTAGAATTCATGTCCTAATGGAGCTAACAACTACATGTTTGAGCCACCACCTTAGCACCTTATTGACAACATAAAAATGCACCATTGTTCACCCAAAGTGAAGAGCCTATTAAACCCACCAAAAGTGAGCCAGTTGGACCCTAGACACTTAGGAGAGGCTGCTATCAAGATCTCACCAGAATGACAAAGTTCTTAGGCTACTTATTTTCTCTTAAGATCTTGGCTGGGACAAGCATTCTACAGCTAAGGACACTCAATGGATATAAAAGATATTTTAGAGGTGATCAGGGTATATGTACAAAAAGAGAGGGATCAGGGGAAGATATAGATAATCCCTTCACATTCCCCTTCTGTCACTTTTGTTCACTTCCTATTAATCCCAGGCCATTGCTACATTAATGACTAGTGATCATCAGCTACAAACTAAACCTTCTCCAGCCAAAAATTCTATTTTAAGGGTACACTACACAAATTTTGGCTTTTTGCTCTTTTTTTTGGCTTCATGTTTCTCTTGCAATATACTATGTATAAGTTATAATCCAGCTGAGTGAATCAACCAATTCCAGGATCTTTTGCAGTATCTCTTTTTTTCTCTTCAAGCTTTCAGTTTCCTCTATTCTCTCTTAATCGCTTTTTTTTCTTGTCCTATTAATCTTTTCTTTTATCTTGTACTCAATTTCTTTCAATTCATTGTTTAATAGTTATTATTGGTTAGCCCATTGTTTCAAGCTCTAATGGGAATTGATATGTACAAATATCTTGCTTCACCTGTTACGTTGGAGCATCTGGAAATAGATGCATTGTTTTTTGGCCAATATTAGGGGAACTTGTTAAGAAAAAATCCATTTGCGAACACTAAACCTTAACTTGACACTGAAGGGGTCAGAAGATGCAGAACAAGCAAAAAATGAATATGCTGTGCATGGACAAATGACCTTGTGACCACACATGCAGAAACATGTGCATTGGTTGATTTCAGAATTGCACTCTATGCGAGCACATGATGACATAAATAGTATGAAAACAAAGAGGACTAAACGATCCCGGACTAAGTGAAACAGACCATGTCTTACACAATTATAATTTATAGATCAATCAAATCACATGTTGATACACGTTTGTTTTTTTATTCGAAATTTTAAAATTGAAATTCAAATTGAGACTGATTGAAAACATGGAAACTGTCATAATAGAAACCCTAAAGCGGCCAGAACCAAGACAGTGCTTTTGAAACCTATTTTAGAGTTTAAATACTTCAATTTTGATCCACCTTGTTAATTTTTTGTAGTTCAATTGTTTGTTTGCTGCTTCTTGTTTACTTGCTTCTTGATTTAAAGATGATATAAATAACAGAAAAACAAAAAATACAGTATATGCCTGGATCTGAAGAGGAAACTAGAACCCTAGGATAGCTTAATGGATAAAGTTTCCTACATATCACTAAATTAATTGAGGACGGTCAATCTGACAATTCTGCTAATGAGTTACAACCACCACATAAGATGTATTTGCATACAGTATAATGTACAGAGCACACCCTTTGCGGTGGTGCATACAGTAGTAATAGTAGGATTGAGTGTTTATTAGCATCGCATGCAAGAAGAAAAATGTAAATGCTCCATCAATGGTGTTAAAACACACGCATACATGCGTGTGTTTTCTATGGATGTGTGTGCCCATGTATGGATGTCTTGTGTGCACACACTACAAGTGAGCATTTAAAGCAGTTAAAATTTATACCTTGGTTAGATTCAGAAAAGACACACATGGGCACAAAGTCTTTAAACATATTCAGAGAGTAGCTCTTTGGTGTATTGCCGATCTCATTTTGAGCCAGTTCCATCTTGAACTGTCATTTCACAATTGTGCAAACAAGGTTGAGAATATAGTTTTTGGAGAAGGATAAAGCTATAAACATGCAACAACGTTAATAGAAGACTACCACCTATATAATTCTTAAAAACACTTAAACAGGCATTCTCCTATGGCATATTTATGATTATATATCTACAAAACTACCATGCTCTTCACACATTTCCTAAACGATTCTGCAAGTAATTATAATTGTTGAAGCTACTATTAGGACTTATTAATATCAATATCAAATATAAAAAAAGGAATCATTTGATATCATAATGTTAACAAGTAATATCAACTTCTAAAGTTACCTATAGAAGATTATCCATATAAATTCAACTAACCAAGAAACCTCACATTTAAATAAGCCATCTTAATGATTGGCAAAAAAAAAAAAAGTACTAAAAGTGAAATTTGTTGTCATAAATTATACAAGGCTGATACTAAGAACATGCAATATATAATGGCTAATATAAAGGTAGAGCCTATAAAGCATGGATACAAACACAGAATGCAGGTACGACACGATATGAAACACAGACACATGACAAATTCTCAAAAAAAGAAAATGGGATATGTGGACATTGAGATATGACGAAATAAATATACATGTATCTATGCATATGATATATATAATGCGTATCAAAACTCGTTATCATTGAGATATATTTTCTAAAGCAGAAAGAAAAGCTTATTTTAAAATAATTTAAAACATAGATTCCAATCAAGTAACTATATTTAAGGAAAAAAAATTCTAAATTATATCCAATTGACCAGTACCTTAAATAAAATATTTGAAGTCTCTATCATTACAAGACATTTGGTCTATTAACTTAATATCCTTTTATATCAAAAGAATTATTTGCCTTTTCAAAAAATGTACGACTTCATATTACTCAGCACACAATCTCTATGATTTTTTGAAAGCGGACACAGTCTCAAAACACGATCTATATGACTTTTTGAAAGTGGACACAACTTCAATAAAATTTTAGGTTCGTAAAATCTATTACAGTTTCAGTGTGTCCGATGAGTATCAGTAAGTTACATGCAAGCGTCGGGTATGATACGTATTTGATACGGACATGACACTCACTTTCTTTGAAATGTCCGTGCTTCATAAATTTCTATAGGCCTAAACTACTTGTAATAAGCACTTGAGAATTTCAAATATTTTACCAGTTTCAGAACAATGAGAGCATGAATTTTGCCAGATATGTCCAGTTCTAGTACATTGCAAGTCAGTTTTATTCTTCAAGTTAAATCACTAGTTGTTCCTCTTCCCATGATCATATTAGGAAGTTGGGTCCTATTCCTAAAAGTAGTTTTGCCATGATGCTAATTTTAGTAATATCATAGCCTACAACATGTGGAGGTTCAAACAAGTTAGCGAAAATTGGTTTGACATAACTAGAAGACGATGTATCAGTCTGACATTTTACACATTAACCATTCAAGTACTTGTGAAGTAAATACCCCAAATCATTTTGAAGATTTAAAATATAATCTTTCACTTGTGTTGCATAATTTATTTTGGAATTGTATTTTTTAAATGTAATAACCATATAAAAGACTACAGCTAAAAAAATATGTTCTGAGATTGGAAATAAGTAAGTTGCAGTCATTGCCAACAACAAAGCTGCAAGCCCCTCTAAACCATAATGCAACCAAGAAAGTTGCCTTGGACCTCTCTTTAAGAAGGTCCCCAAATTCTTCCGTCCTTTTCTCCAATCCTTCTTAAAGGCCTAAAGAAGTTTCAAATTATTTAAAATTGGGCGTTACCCTTGAAATATTTTCCTTTTTTAAACCTCACCCTTTAGGAGGACCACAAATTTTTTTTTTCCTTCTCTCTAATCCTCCTATAGGGCTGAAAGATAATTTTCAAAATTATAAACTTTTTTTTTTCTTGGACCTTTCTTTTAAAATCTTTGTTCTATTTTGGGTCTCACTCTTGAATTTTATTATTATTATTATTATTATTGTTATTCCTACAATAGTTGCTTCTACAGAAAGAATTTTTCAAAATTAAAACTACTAAACTCGACTATATCACATTGTAGGTTGAATGGATTAGCCCAAGTATTTATTAATAATATGTTAGTAAGTAACTTTATAGCTCATACTAGGACAAGCAATATTTATTAGGTCTTTTTCAATGTTTTTCTCTTAGGCCTCAATTTCTCGCCTACAGCCCAGCAAGACTATTTGTCAGCACTAGACCTGTCTATTTTGCCTCAAAATCCGAGCCCAGCCTAGGCCCGACACCGACACCGACCCCGATCAAAATATGGTCAACCAAGCAATACTTTGGATACAGGCAAGGTGCGGGTCTTTTTGATAAAACCATGATCGGCCAGATTTGGCTGGGGTGGGGGTGGGGGACTGGTTAAAAAAACTGGTCCCTCGCTGCCCGGTCCAATCATAAAAAACTATTTGCAATTTTTTGGATTTAGCTCCACAACAGCTCTAAAACAAGTCGTTGGGGGCTATTTGTAAAAAAATAAATTTTGACATTTTGTGTTCAAAAAAAATCGTTAGGGGGCTTTTTATAATTTTTTTACATTTCAACCCCCCATCCCTCCCAAACTTTATAAATACCCCTCATTCTCTCCATTTTTCCTACAAATCTCAACTTTCTAATCTCTCTTCTACTCTTGAAAAGCTCTTTAAATTTCTCTACTCTCTTCAACTACAATTTCTAAACTTTAATTTTTTTTATAATTACTTAATGACATTTTCATCCTAACATGCCCATGAGACAAAGGAAGAGACACCATTCACTTTACTAGAAGTAACCTCTACTTCTTCCTTTCAACAGCCTACTCAAAGGCTATAAAAGCCCCATCTTCCAAGCATTCACAACCCAATATGCGGAACTTCTTCGAGAAGGTCACACTCAAAAAAACAATGTCGGCTAAGTGACAGTAATTAAGGCAAAGTGTCAAAAATAAAAAAAAAACTCTTGGCCGGTCATCACACAAGTGGAACGACACACTTAATACGCTATATGGAAAGTCACGACAAGAGGCAAGAATCCCAACATGACAATCCGCCAAGTTATGCGTTCACAGTCATCCTCAACAGGAAGACTCAATATGTTCTCCTACAATGTTATGAAAACTAAAAAAGTGCTTGTCAGGTATGTTTTTATTAAGAACTTACCTTTTAGTAGAAGAAAGTATTTTAGGAGACATGCTTGGAGAATATTTTCATCTGGCTCTTCAAAAATTTTCTCACCAAACTTGCCAATGGAATATTAAATATTATATAATTGAAAAAAAATTAATTTCTTATTTTTCAAATCTTAATTCTCATATTTCTCTTCTATTCTATCAGATACCAGAGATATATTGGTCGGCAAAATTACATACCGAATATCAGATACTGAGCGATATATTGTGATATAGCATTAAATACCTGATGTTATATCAGTGTCATACCACTTAAAGAATATACATATCACTATATACATAAAACATGTTAAACTACTTAAAACAAGTTTAGAGATTTAGGAGATACTTATGTTGGCCTATTTGCATTGAATTTACACATAACCAAATATTTTAGATTCATCAAATGCATCATGAGAGAGATAAATCTATTGAATATGTTCGGCCTTGGTTGTATAATTGTATTATGTGTATACTTCTTGTTAAGCTTCAAAACAAAAGAAATTACTACTTCTAAATTCCTAATCTAAAGCATGATATAGTGATGTATTACTTATTCTCTAATTCTTGAAGGATTAACGCGTGGCTATTACTTTAATGCTTCCATCTTTGGAAACTTGGTTATAAACCATACAATCCAGTCTTAGGTTATAATTTATAAACTAGAAACATGAATATCTTAGAAAAAAAATAGATTCACAGCCACAGTCACATATTGACAAATCACAATTCACAAAAAAAATCTATCCAATTCACAATCACATACGCAGTTCCAAACTGAAATTGATAATGGCATCACAATCACAGTCACATATTCACAGTTCTTCTCCAAAAAAATTATTCTCGAGTCTAATTTGAAAATAAAAGAATCTATCCAATTAACTGGCTCATTACAATTTTTTTTTAAAAAAATTACTTATCGAAATGCTATTGGGCAAATTTGATTCATTGTGATACCAGAGTGCAAATGCAATTCACTACTATAGCTGAGAGCCAAGAGCGAGTGCAATTAAAAACAAAAATAAAATAATCAATGAAAAAAATTTACTAACATGCTCCGAGTCTTCGAGCTACTGGATAGTCTGCAAGGCAGAGATATAGGAGTAGCCCGGATGCTCTAGGTGCTGGAAAGAAAAAGGCTCCTCGGGGCTCTCAATGATGGAGAGATTGATAGGTGAGGCGACTTGGGTTGTCAGGGCTCTCGGGGCTCTGGTTGATCGCCACAGTCGGGGGGTCAAGAAATCGACGACCTCCTCGATGGCTCCTAAGAGAGAGAGGACACGAGAATCAGATAAGTCGGCAACCCTCTCGAGCGGGAGTGTGAGGGTTGATAGATTTTCAATCGAGAAATTGGATTGCGATGGCGATCTGAACGATGGATTGAGCAAGAGCAAAAACATTTTGAGGTATAAGTGCAATGTAACCGAGATGCAAGAGCTTATGTGAGCTTGCAAATGCGATTTGGACAATGATCGAGCGACAGAGCCGAGGAAAAGAAAGAATTTACAGGAGTCAGTTGACAAATTAGGACTTTAATAGTATTTAAAAATGGGTTCTGCTTGAATTTCGAGTTGATGAGTCTAAATCCTCATTGCAAAAAATCAAAAAAAGAAAGTGATATTATACAAATATCACTCGATATTTTCATCTCGTTTATCACATGATATATCGCCGTATGTCCGATCTACCACCAGCCAAAAATGAGAAACGAAAAAAGTTACACACCATTTTGTTTAATACTAAAATCAGTATCCCGGTTGATAAACCGATATAGCGGCCAAGATTTAATATACTACTTATTTTTATTTCAGACATCCGGAGTAAAAATGACTTAACTATTATTACACATCGGATTTATGATAGTTGGGAAATGTAGAGATTTATGTTGTTCCTTTTGATGTGCACACATGAAGAAATATTGCTTATTTAATTTTATCATAAATTGCTAGTTATGGACTAAGAAATTCTCTTTTGACAATGCATCCAACAATAATGTCGTTATTGAGCACATAAAAAGTTCTTTAATACTTGCTTGTTTTGGTGTAAATGATTTCTTTCACGTTAAATGTATTTGTCATATTCTTAACTTAATTGTACAAAGTGCTTGATGATATTAGAGGAAAAAAATTAGAGATGTTGGAATTTTTATTTCTAGTTCTTCAACTAGGATTAGAAATTATAAACATGCAAAAGAAAAATAGCTTGGGCTAAAAAAAAATCCCCATGATGTCAAGCATAGGCAGAATTCAACATATTTGATGCTAAAGGTTGCATTAAGAATATAACGCTATTTAGATGAATTTATTATTCAATATAATTGCGTGTATTCTTCTACTACTGCTATTTATATTATTTCTCAAGATGAGTGGGACATTCTTTCTCATTTGAAAGATATGCTATATGTTTTTAATGTTATTACTATTGGATTGTCTTGTTTCCATTGTCCAACAATTTCAAAAACTGGCATACAAATTTTAGATATTCAAGAGTATTTTAACAAATTTCATGGGAATTCTACTTTTGGAAATATGATTTCAAAAATGGAAATCAAATTTCACAAATATTACTATCATTTTCTATTATTTATGGTTTAGATATTTTAATTAATACATGCACGAAAGGTGAAGGTCTTCACAATTATTTACAAGCTTTGTACGGTAGCAAAAAGCGAAAATCTAGAGGTTAGCAACTTTTTTAGCTGTTAAATTTTACTTTAGTCAATTATTTGATGCTTATAATGTTAAGTACTAGTTCATCATCTCCGTCTACAACAACAGCTTGCCCTAAAAAACTAATTGATTTTTTTTCGAAATCCTTTAGTTAATAAGTTAGTTGGAAAAGGCGAATCATCATCTTCAAGAGAAGTTTCTGAACTTGACTAATATTACTACGCTCCTTTAATTTATTGTGCAGATGGTAAGGATAATTTTAATATTTGGTCATGGTGGAACGCGTGGATCATTGGCATATCACGATGTGTCCAGCATTGCTCGAGATTTACTAACAGTTCAAGTATCCACTGTAACTTCAAAGAGTGCGTTCAATATTGGGTCACTTGATTGACAACCACAGAACATACCACAGAACATCCAAGGATCTGACCATAATTGAAGTAGTTATTTGCCTTTAAGATTGGTGGAAGACAGCGAAGAAGCAAAAAATTAAAATTAAAATTAAAATTGTCAAAAACAAATATACAATAATCGAAAAGGAATCCAAAACTTAAGTATACAATAATTGAAAAAAATTATAAAATTTTCTTAGTTTTACTTTTGTAAGGAAATAGTTGCAAATGAATACATGATCAAAAAAAATAAGTAGGTGTCAGTCTAATTGGGATGTACTCACACTATTATAAAGCAATAATTTTCATAAACTTATAATACTCCAACATTAAATTTAATTGCAAATAATATATTTTTTTTTGAAAATTCTCTTTATGTCGCGAAATATTTTTTTCTAAATTTATAGTATTTTTTTTAAGAATCAATTTTTTTATTTTTTAAATTAAAAGAAAATGGGACATGATTTTTCCATGCCACCCAAGCCCAGGGCCGGGACGGCCTGAGGTCCCCCTAAGATACCCGGGTTCGGTTTCAATTACGAGGTAAAACTTGACCCGGACTTGAATATTTGGGTTGGCCTCTGATGGCCTGCCAGCAATATGAGAATGCTTGCAGAGAATATTGCTAGACCAAGCAATTTTGAGGAGATTTAGTGATAGACAATTAACGTAAAGCTATGATATGGGGGACACGGTTTTGTCCCTCGAAATTGTCGTGGCCAAACGTGTCAACATGGAAGCGTGTAATATACATGGATAAGGTAGTTGACACAACAACCCCCAATATGTAGCAGTTTCAAGAGGAAAGACAGAAGAGAAAATACGAGTTAGTTAATGTCATGATCCCAAAAATAAAAAAGAGGTAGTTATCATCACGATCCGTCTGATCGCAATAGTTGTGATATGATCACAATCAATTGGGATCAGTTGCAACTGATTTTAGACAGTTGCAATTAGTTATAATTAATCGTAATCAGGTTGCCATCATAATCAGGTTGACATCTAATTTGCAATTAGTTATGATCTCTTATCGCCAAAAAGAAAATAAAAAGCCGAAGAAGAAAACAACAACAACAACAAAGAAAAGAAAAAAAGAATAAGAAGAATGAAGAAATGCAGTATCTAGGTTTAAAACTTATGCAATGCTTTCACCTAGTTCATTTCCCTACATAGATTTACCAAACTAAGGCACATCTAAGAAAGAACTGATATTTTCTTCATTTCTCCTTTAACTTCCATAAGTTTTTAACTCTTCTTATTTTGGATCAGCAGGAGACAAGAACTACATAGGTCAAAAGTTTTTTGACCATTTATTGCAGGTAACAACTTGCTATTACCTGCAAAGATAAAATGCTTTTGATAAAGTTACAATAGGCAGCAAATAAATTTTAATGCTTTTAGTAGGCTACTGGCCAGCATGAAGCTTTGATAACAAAAAAATAATGATAATGATACTAACAGAACACACACACAATATATATATATAAATATAGACACACACACACATATATAAAGGCAAAGAGATTAAGGGGCTACTGGTTCGTGGTCATTGATTTGGGAATAGAAAAAATTCCATTGATAGTTTTATGGAAAGACTGCATCAAGGAATTACCGTATTGGCCTACTTGGCATAGAAAGTAACTCCCATCTGATTTCGGCGCTTTTTACCCTAAAACCGTCTGAAAGCACTCCATCCTTTATTTTACTATTTTTTGCACATGCATGATAGGATATGGTCACCATCCTTTTTTCTCTTTCTTCCCTCCTCAAGATGCTATGGGTCCGTTCTTGTCAAGGAGAAGAACTAGGGGCATGCTATCGTTGAATGCCTTGCCGCCATGCATCGTTGAATACCTCGTAGCCATCCTGCCCTTGACCTCAGCTTCGATGAGAGGGGGCGAGGTGAAGAAGAGCGACAAGAAGGAAAAGGTTGCGGGTGGTGGACCATCAGCATTGGATGCGCTAATGAGAGAGTAGTTCAAGGAGAGGAGCAACCGGAAGGATAATTGGTTGTTGCAAAGGGATTGTTGCTACGGTAATAAGCAAGATATTTATGAAGGGATAATATAAACAGAAAGGCATGGTGAAGTGGGTTATCAATAAGTAGGTTGGGAAGATTCAGATGTTGGAGAGTAAACATGTGTTAAGTGTGAATCAGGAAGAGATGGAGACAACAATTCCGTAGATTGGTAGGGTTGTGAGGAATACTGAGGATCATGAACGAAGCCTATAGGGTTCCACTGTGAGGTTGCTGGCATGGGCTATGAAGAGTTTTTGAGCGAAGGTGCATATTGAGCGAGGGATTATGATGATAAGGTGTTGCAGGCTGTGGATTACGAGGATATTCGTAAGATTTTGCACCTTAAAGATTATTATTTTAGAGGCATAGCTAGAGGATAACAATAATTTAAGACGATACGATTGGTCAAAGTATCCTCTCATATGAGGAAAAAACGAATTATCTCATTCTGAAATATTGTTGATACCATTAACTAATAATATATTTTGAATGTGATTGGTCGACAACCCTATGGTTGGTCCACCAATCCAGTACATATATCTCCATAAGCTCTGGATTGGTCGACAAACCATATAGTTGGTTGACCAATCCACTATATATGCTTCTCTATAAACTCTAGATTGGTTGACTAACTCTAGGGTTGATTGACCAATCCAAAGTTACTTCTGGTCGTTTTACCTAGTTGGTCGACTAACAATTTGGTTGGTCGACCAATTCAAAATATAACAATATGGTTGCCTCCTTTCTCAACTTAATAAACTTTTATCCTATTGAAGTGGTAAGTTTACCCAATACTTTTTAGATGACCACTCTCTTTTCCATGGATAACTTTCCATGAAACAATCAATGGAAAGCATAGGAAAACTTTCCATAAACATATTAGTAGTGGTGTAGCCCCATCTGAAACAATCCATGTACGTAAATGCTATTAATTGTTTTGATCCATGGATACAATCATGTATCTGCATCCATAATTGAAAAACAGATAAAGAATTAGGATATGGTAAGTCATAGATCCAATCCATTTGCACCTCCATATACGATATATAAAATAGAATATTTACCATAAGATCGTTTAAAATACTGACATTGAGAAGACACCTGAGGAGATCTTACAATATACAAAAGAAGCTTGTGAGGAGTACAAAATAAAAAAGAAGAAAAACAACAACAAAGCCATTATCGCAAACCTTATGGTCACAAGGTTATGGCTTGAGTCATACCTTTATAATATTTTGTGTAAACAAACAAGAAGCAATTAAAAAGGAGTATTGAATTATTACGAAGATGGCATGTAAAATGTTGTATAGAAGAAAAGAATTCATGTAACCCACCCCAAAATTTTAGAATAAAGGGAATATTGATATTGATGTTTATATGAAAATGACAGAGAAATCTCATTTAAGAAAAAATTAAGCCATAAAACCACTATGCAACAAAAAAAAAATTAAAGCATGATTCCCACAATATTGGCATACACACATACATAATCAAAAACAAAGTTTGGTTAAATAAATCCAGCCGTACTCAAGATAGAATGCATGAATATGTTGTATTTCTTCGAGATACCATTATAATTGCCAAAAAAAGAAATTTTAATTTATTGCAATCATTTGGAGAGTTCTAAGACCTAATTCAGGTTAATTTCCAATTTCGATAGGTTTGAAAATAAAACTAAAAGTTTGTTCAGGATTTTTTTTTTCAAGGATATAACTTGGTTGAAAGGGATAAAGAGATGCAGTAAGCATAGGTGTTGGTTTTTTCTGATATAATACTTCCACACAATTTTTGCTTCTTCACAGAAAGAAAAGAGACTTCTATAATTACTTACCTCCCCCTTTTTCCATGTGAACCAGGGTTGTAGGCTAGGGATAGCATAGCATATACAAGTCATTTCAGTATGTGCTAGTTAATTTTTCTTATATGTTACTTCTATTGTAACAACCTACTACCATAATAAGGCTAGTCTAAGTGTCCAATGAACTGAAGATGCGAAAGTTTTGGCTTCGTATGACCTAGGTGTTCAGAAATCTTTTTCCTTCCTCTTTTATACTTGTTTTTATTCCGTAGAATTTCACGCCTCTCCCTAATTTTAGTCTACTAACCCAAGCTTACACCACTATAGCATATAAGAGAGCAGGTATTAAATATTCACTTGAACGACACTTCAGGTTAAGGAAGATGTGCATACCACCGAGATCTATTAATATAAATAACATAAGAAAGCTACTATGCTACAATACGCTCTGCCATTAATCGAGCATTTGCTCAACTGGAGTACAATTTACCACAAATTCATCTGATAGTGGTGTGACCATGTGATGAAATCATGAAATCAATTTGGACATTTATTTTCTATATATGGTCATACTTGGTAACAATTGTGTGCATATCACGGTACTAGGTTAGAACTTAATTTGAGGAAGCCATGCATGCAACATATCTATAGTTGTTCGTATACAATGGAGTAGAGCACGTTTGCTAAGAATTGCTCAACGTGAATATAATAATTACCATAAAGTAATCGTAAAAAAAAGTACGCTATGCATAATCAATTACATCCTAGAGTATCTTGAAAGGTAATAGTGCATACTTTGAAGCCATTGCCATCTGCTTCCTCAATTCATTAAGAATAATTTGCTAAACTAATATGATAGGCCCAATTAAAAGTTAGTTTCAAACTTGCAGCATATGTAGCAAGGATAATTCTACCATGAAGTTGCGCTGCGCCAGGCTCATGTGTCATGTATTTTTAAGAACATCACATGTGCATGTCAGCATTGATGCGTCCGTGCGACATAGTATGCAACAAAAAAAAAGACTTCTTTAATTAAAGGAAATTGATTAAACTGTAAGTTTTAGCCATAGAAAAAATAGTGCACTCCTAGAAAGGACTGCAGACGTCCTTATTAACTCAACATACCTAAGTTAAAGATAAATTAGCGAACTAATCCCTCAGAACTTTTAGAATTACCCAACATATGGTATGTATTGTTCATGCCGGCATAGTCATGTCCACGCAACATAGCCTGTTGTTAGACTGCTTCTTGTTTCTTAAACAAATAAGGTTAAAATTTGAATTTTAATCGTTGAAAAAAAATACTGCAATCCTGTAGGGCTCCCAAAAAGAACTGCAAAGTTTCTAGCATTCTTATATGCTAACTCAATTTACCTAGTTTAATCACAAAATAGGCAACTAATCCTTTAAGCCGGCATTAGGGCTTGTTTAGGTTGTAACTAAACCCTAATTTCAGATCATCAGCCAACGTTAGGGCTTGTTTAAGTTGTAACTAAACCCTAATTTCAGTTCATCAGTTACCATAACGAGAACAAACAAAGTCATAAAAAAGCCTAATTAAGGGCATATAAAAATTAAAAGGATTGAGACCTGGAGAGATGAGGGCTCGTCGTTGTGGAGGGGGTCGAGGGAGAGCACGACCTTGGCGACGACGGGATGGGCGGCGCTGGGGTCCGCTGACATCGAGGAGGGGGCGGCAGCGGCCTTGGAGGCGGCGGTCTGCCACGACCTGGAGACGACCGGCGGGCACTTCATCAGCCAAACCGAGCGGTCGGCCCTGCTCGTCTCCAGCACGCTCCGCCCGTCCTCGCTCACCGACATCGTCCTTTGTTAGCTCTCTCAGAATTCGACAGTCTCTCTCGCTTCGCTTTCGAAGCAAACCCCACTCATCAATTGAGGTTTTGTAATCGATTGAAGGGGTTTCAAATCTGTAGTATTGGGTGCCACACTTAAGTTCGAAACTCTCAAAAAAATCTCCTAAGATTATTTTTATGCTTTTTTTTTTATTAAACTGTATTCTTATCCTTAAATTTTTATTCTATCATCGTTCCTCACTGAGTGTGCTGATTAAAAGAAAGTATTGGGTAGAATAAGAATTTGAGGGATAATAGTTAACTTTAGTAAAAAAAAGAGTGAAAATACCTAAATTCAGGAGATTTTTTTAGAGTTTCAAACTTCAGAGGTATTAAATTACATATCCCAATACTACAAGATCTAACTGTAATTAACCCTTTATATTATTACAACTTAGGAGCGGACGATCGGTAAAAACGGCTTGCAATCGGAGCCTTCACCAAGAAGGGAACTTCTAGATGGACATTTTCCTAGTGAGCCCACTTAAAAACTTCTAATTTTTAGACCATTTTTCCTAGTGAGCCCACTTAAAAACAATCTTACCATCGAATTTTTAGACCAAATTGTCCTTATCTTCCTTCTTCCTTTTCCTAAGTTCAGTTAACCCACAAAAAAAAAAAATCCTAAAATCCGCAACGAGGGCGGCGATAGTGGGTAAAAGAGAGAGAAGAGAGATTTGATAGTATTGAGTTTAGATAAGAGAAGAGAAAGAGGAAAAAGTAGTTGGGTATTTGGGTTAGAAATGATTTTTTTGGAAGAGAAGAAAAGAGAGACAAAAAACTTTGGTCCGGACAGAAAATCACTATCCGGACTACTAGTCCGGACAGGGAGGTCTGCAGTCCGGACAAGTAAGGGATAAAGAAGTCTTGTTTCGCTCATTATCCACAAATGTCATTGTAGCATATTGGTGAGTATTCTCGCCTATTACATATGTGACCCTGGTTTGATCCCTGGCAACTATATTTATTTTAGATTTTTATATATTTTTTCAAATAGTGGTAATTTTGCCATTACTCTTTTCACGTACAAAACAAACTCTTTTACTTTATAAACAAATTTTTCCTTTCCTTTTTTATGTACCCTTCTAAAATCTATATTATTTCCATTAACAACAAGGAAAATAGAATTAAATACTTGCAACTCATTGCAGAAAACAAAAAAAAAAAAACACAAAGTTTAGTTCATTTTATGCAACAAATACAAAAAATTCATTCATCTCTCAAATTTATACACAAAGTTTAGTTCTTTCCGACTACAGATTTCATCAATAACACATAAATACGAAATTCAAATTCAAACAACAATATGAATTTACACAATGATAATTATGAACAAATCAGCCCATAATTAGAAACAACATTACATAAAAAATATATACAAAGTTTGGTAGAGATAGGCCATGGTTTTCTCTATATTATGAAGTTGTGCTCTAGCTTCTTCTATATTCATGCGAACTTGATAGCTGCATTTATATACTTCTGGCTATACTGGGATTAGTTGGCGTACTTCTGGGTGCATGGGGTATGGTTGGAAAGACACTTATTTCAACCACTCCGACATCTATTCTGCCAAAACAAAATAAAATTCATATCAATACACATGAATCATAGCAAAAAACAAAATGGGAAAGGGATTGGCTCTTTTGCGATTTGAATCAGAATTTAATACTACACATATTTTTGTTAAACCCTTTCGCCCAGATGAGATGAAATTCTGAAGAACGGATTGTTGTTGCTATTCTTTTATACTATGATGCTTAAAGCAATTCAAGTTTAAAACTTAGGAATGAAAGAAACTTCTATTGTGACACCTCATGTGTCGACACAACTTTTTTTTATATGTAATTGTTACTTCATATGTACTTCTTTTAGAATTTGCAATGTATCAATATGTCACGACCATACTCGTGCTACTAATATCTTCTTTAAACTAATCAATTCTTTTTAATGACTTATCATACTCTCTCCTTAAAACACTATACTAGCAGGATAAAAGAGGATGATGATGATCATAATAATCATAATTTTAATAACAACAACAACATCATCATCAACAACAACAACAACAATAATCATAATCATAATCATGCTCATAATCATAATATAAAAGTGCATACTTTCAAACTTACCTAAGATGGAACTAATATATGATCTATTCAATGCAAATTGACAATGTATCTCTAGATATCTCATCAATTCTGATTTTAGAAAATAAAATTACTCCTTCCCCTCATTCAATTTTCTCCCTCAAATTTGAAAGTGATGAAAAAAAGTTTTCATTTCTTCCTTCATTCACATCATTACAACTAAAATTACACCTAGATTCCATCACAATCAAACAGCTAAAATGAAAAGTTTTGAACTTTTCAAGGTTGCAACAAAAAAATAAAAAAATTATTTTTTTCTTAATAATTATAATCTAAATATTAAAAAAAATTAACAAAAAAATGCTACAACCAAATTTGCTATCTCCTCCCCTCTTCCTCCTCTCTAACCTAACAAAATCACCAAACTCTAATACTGAAGAGTTGTTTGATCCAAAAAAAAAAAAATCTAAATTTAAAAAAATAATTACTAGATCAGGAAATCTCACCTAGCAATGGCGGGAAGCGACGGCAGCGTCCCAACAGCAGCGGCGGCGTCCGTCCTAACGACGGCGACGTCCAAACGGCGGCGGCGGCGATGGCCCCGCCTCCAGGAATGGGAGGGGGAGATTTGGAAGGAGAAGGAGGTAGGGAAGGGAAAAAAGAGGATTAGGGAAAGTGGGAAGGGAGAATGAAGTTAGGATTAGGGTTTTTTTTTTTTTTTTGGGTTTAGGAGGTTAGAGAGGAAATGGGAGAGGAGAGGGAGAGGAGGATGATAAATAGGGATGAAGGGTAATTTTGAAATTTTTAGTATGCTCACTAGGAAAATCTTCCCTTGAAAAAATTCTATGTGGACTCACTAGGAAATCTGGGCTCACTGGGAAAAATGGTGTGCTCCTTTGGAAGCTCCCCACCAAGAAGGATCAGTTATGGGCTCCATCGAGCCCCGGCCAGATCGGCCAGAGAAAGATATAAGCCGGCTTTGGGCTAGGGAAAGATCCAAATTATGACTGATTGCTTCAACAACACTAACAACAGCTAAGTTTTTTATGCGACGTAATTGGGACTAGACAACCAAAACTAGAAAAAGCATACCGTCAATTGGCATGAGAAAGATCCTTCATGAGTTTTTCTTCTCTAATTTTTTTTAATTTTAATTTTTAAGGATCAGAATGCATTTGATATATCCTTATTAGTGCTTATAATCTCTCGTAACAAATCATCAATTTGAAAGAAGAAAACACAGCATGCCTGTCTTATTATTATTCATTTAGCAAGTTTGGATATAAATATTCAGACTCTGGAAACAGAATGCACTCTCTTTGCGCCCTCTCCTCTGCAACAACCAAAGCAGGCCCAAAAAACTATTATTCCTTTAATAAAAGCCTGGTCCAATAGAAGGCACCTAACTGGCTTTTCAGCAGAATAAATAGACCAATCAAAAGTTATACGGTTGTATTAGCAAAAATATCCATCAGCTCAAAATTTATACAAGCTAAAGTCATCTTCCAAATATAATTTATGTAATGACCGTAGGCCTCTCTCTGCCAGTGAACTCCTTCAGCTTTGAAATGGATAATGCCACATCTGCAACAACAGAATGAGTACAGTAGTCAGAAGAGAATCTTTTGATTAAGAACAAGAGTAGCAAATATAAATCCATGAACCTATCAGAGGCTTCAAAGCTGTTTGTGCATCCACATCATGTTTGGCAACGTCAGGCTCAAACTGTTCTATATAAACTCGTATTGTTGCGCCTGCTGATCCAGTGCCCTGAAAAGAGTAATATATGGCACGCACGATCAAGGCAGAACAAATTATTCCCCTAAGATATTAAGAATAATGTATGATGAGGTATCCATAAACATCATAGTTCAGAGGAGACATACTGATAGACGAAATATAATCCTCGATCCATCTGTAAACACAAATCGAAGGCCTTGCTTGGATGCAACACTGCCATCAATCTGACAAAGATGCAAAGAGATGCTAATCAGTTTCTGACCTCGTAAGTTTGGTTGAAGAAAACACACTAAAGAACGCATACAGGATCGGTGTAGGTGAAGTCATCCGCAAATTGAAGGGCGTAGCTTCCTGGAACATTACAAGGGTTTTAAAAGTGTCAGCAAGGAGACGAGCTCAAGATGGACAGCAATGAAGTTTGTTAGGATACGCACCATATTTTTCACCGGGCTTGCTCTTTGATATCATGTCCCTGAGATATTCCATCATTTGATTGGCTCCTGCTGATTCACATTCCTGGCAAACAGCAAATATTTGGGAATGGCTATCAGTAAGAGCAGAGCTCAAAATGAGAAAAGGGACAAAGAATTAGGAATTGTAATTTCAACTGGTAGATGCGCTGGGGCAGTGACAGAGTTATATTTCAGTCAACCCTGCTCCCAATTTTATGATGCTCCTAATCTTACAATCAAGAAGAAGTTCGCGATCAGGGGAATTTCTAAATGAGCACACACTGGTCATAGTAAGACCACTTTAGGAAGTGATAAAAAAATTATAAGTTTTGTCATTTCTTTTGGTGACCGTGTCATTTGCCTTGGTCGGGGATTAGTCTCCGAATGTCGTTAAAACTGTTTGGGAACTAATCCCTAAATGGTTTGAAAACCGTTCGGGGCCTAATCCCCAACTAAGAAAGGTGTGCTCACTAAGACCAATGGCGTGCTCATTCAGAAATTCCCTGTGGGAAGTGGGCTTCACAAGAAAGTTTTGAGCCTAAAATGCCAGAAAGTAAAAATGAGGAAGGGCAGATAGACCTGAAAGATTTAGAGGTGCTGCCGAAACCAAATGTTTTACCTCGTAATCATATCTAGAAAAGAAATTCCTGCCATAGGTAGCCCAATGGTCTCGAGCAACATCTGCAACTGAGACCAGTTTCTCTCCCATCCTTTTGCCCTTGTTTCTGTATGCAATGATAGAAAGCCATGCCAAAACAGCCCTGAGACATAAAAGTGAATCAAATTTAAGTTGACAACATCTCACAAACAATGAAGTAGGAAAGAAATACATATCAAGTGACAAGAATTAACAATATAAAAGATTGCAGTTCAGAAACCTCCTGTAACTTGACAATATAATCTGATTGATTTCCACGTATCAGCATAGTTATGTTTTCAAAGCCTCAATTCAGAATTAACACAGATGCCTAGATCGATTTAGTACAGAAGAACCCTGTGGCCTAGAAATAGTCAAACGGAATTTCCTAAATTTGGCATTCTATCTTGTGCCTCAGAAATGAAGGCCATATGGTAGAGCTTGTCATCTTCCACATCATCTACATTCAACTATAATCTTATAAGGTTACTCCTAGAATAAGATAAGTTTAAACTGGGTGCCTAAGAGGGTAGAATCTGCCTTAATTGCCACCAGTCATCAAGGTCTTATTAATTAAAATTCAATGGGGAAGATTTAAAAAAGGGTTTCCATGGGAAAGGTAATTTAGTAGGGGGGTTCGGGGGGCAACTTTGCCCACCGTTTCAACCTCAAAAAAAAATTTAGTAGGGGGTTCTTAGTTGAGATGAAAGCCCTTGTTTAGGCAGCCAATTTTCTCATTCTCAATGGGGAACATTTAGAAAGGAATTTTTGTGAGAATTTGGGATTTCACTGATGGAAGTCATGTAGTTAATACTTGGGTTGAAGTCATGTAGCAAATACTCCAAAAAGGGTTCCCTCTTGAGTCATTGGGTTTCATGAGTATATACAATATACCCACAAAGCTATTAAGTATTTGTCTATGCAATAATATAAGATTCCATGGTGAAGATTCTTGGGCAAAGTACAATTATGGAATTAGTGCAAGAGAATATGAAACTCATCTTATGGTGGGTTCTTGCCATAATATTTAAATGGGTTAATTACAGTCAGACCCCCCTTAGTATTGGGAGTGTGTAACTTAACACTCCTGAATTTTGAAACTCTCAAAAAACCCCCTGGATTTGGTTATTTTCACTCTCCTTTTTTACTAAAGTGCACTCTTGTCTCTCAAATTCCTATTCTAATTTCATCCCTCCCTTTAATAAGTGTGCTGGTTAAAAGGAAGGATAGGAGTAGAATAGGAATTTGAGGAATAAGAGTGCACTTTAGTAAAAAAAGAGAGTGAAAATAACTAAGTCCAGAGAATTTTTTAAGAGTTTCAAACTTCAGGGGTGTTAAGTTATACACTCCCAATACTACAGGGGGTCTAACTGTAATTAACTCTATTTAAATTGTATTGTGGTGCAAGGATTAGAAAGTCTCTGTCGTGGTGTATGTTGCAGCTAATCAAGACTAAATCCACACAATCAATGAAGGTAGTAGAAGGTTTAACTCACACTGCAAAACAAGTTTCACTGTAAGATCGTCTACGAGCAAGTCTCAAAACATACTCACAAGTGATTGAAGAAACACAGCGCAAGGTGGAGACTGTGACAGTTGATCAGCAAAAAGTTAAAGATGTCTGCTTGGTGACTTGTCATGTATGAGCAAGATGGAGATTATGGCTCAAATCTGACTCATAAATACTCCATATTGAAAAAGATGATAAGAAGACAAAGGAAAAGGATGTGAATCATGTGATTTTAGTCCCATATTGGAAACAATAAAAATGGATAAATGGTTAATTACAATTGGATGTAAGACTTCGAAAGGATATTTTTCTTTTGAGAAACATTTTATTTCATGAGTATTTACCATATATACACGAAGTTAATAAGCCATTGTTGCGATGAACATCTCGTTCATCATTGTCTTTGCTAGAAAAATCATTTTTATATGTCTTGTGTGGTCAACAAATCGAATACTTTATGATGGCAACAACGAACACATCGTTACACAAATTTAAAGTAGTTTGGAGTAGCTTCGTTCTGTTGCTCTCCAAAATCTTCAAGAATTTTTACTGCTTGTGAAATAACCAATGATGCTGATAACGCCATCCTCTCATGTTTCTTTGACCTCCACAAGAACACATTGAGCCCAGGTATAAATGCACAACCCAAAATACTAATATCCGGTGGTTTTTGATAAACAAAAAATGGAAATAAAAAAGAAAAGAGAAGAAACTTGCAATTTTATTAATTTTCAACTACAAAATTACAAACACTCTCTCTCTTTGAATCTAGGGAGTGTACAATCGAGATCTGACTAGACTAGGCATTTAACAATCCAACAGCGATAAAAAGCAGAAAAGGAAGATAAAAAGCAGAAAAGGAAGATCCCACTGATTTTTCTTTGTGAAGCTGAATAGATACTGAAAAGACCCCTTTTCTAATTTTCGGTTCTGTTTTAATAGACTGCAACTGATAAAACCAGTTTATATCCAAACGACAAAAATCACAATCTTATTCCGAAACACGAGAAATTTCACTGCAATCAAGTCCGACTGAACCGCTACCTAGAATTGCCATAATTGGTCTCTAGATCTAGTTTATGATTCAAATGAATGACTTCCTCGTGATTATTCTCATGGATGTTGTTGCTACCCCCACTCCCAAGCATTGGTTCTTTGTCAATTCCCGAAATGTGGCTAATATCCCTTCCAAGGTAGCCTATTGAGCTTTGGAGGGTTATTCTTACGCTTCGAGCCGTTTGAGCAAGGCTGCATTGTCGTGGCCTAACAGATGACACATAGGTAGAATTAGCATTATCTTCATTTGATAACGGCTCTTGGTGAGGATCGGACAAGTGCCGTAATAAAATGGTATTGCTACTCCCTTTGCACGAAGTTGGACTTGGATGCCATGGTATACACCTCCTTCAATAACTAGGCCCTTGAGGCCAGAAGTAAAATCTGGATCAAATGGTAGTGTGGAACTAGATAGTGATATCGGTATGTCAATCCCTTGTGTTTCGGGATCACTGGCTTGTTTTCCATGATAGTCATATTGACGGTAGTGAAAGATAACCGAGATTCCTTAGAGAGTCTTTTTATTTGATGTCAAGACCATTCAGGGAACTGTAACTATTCAGAGTTTATTTTGCAATAGATAACATATTAAAGATAGAAGGTTTCTCTTCTTGTGGGGAGCAGTTGATTTACCATGTTTCTAGCTCAAGTACGTCTCTCAAATCTGAAATAACTGGAGCACCAACAATGCCTTATATGTTGATCACACGAACAACTTTTCTTTTTGTAGCTTCCTTTGTAGGATTGCTTCGAAGAAAGCTTGCTTTCATTATTTGTTGCTGAGACGACACTTTTGCAGTCTCGCTTTACAGAAGGAATGTCCAAGGGAAGCCTCATCTACGCAAAAAGTTTCAGGGCCGGGGGCCTTATTCTGGCTGCTGGGTGGCAGAATCTTTTAGATCATTTTGTTCCGCAAGATTGGACCCTGACTTTTCAGGTACCACTACAGCAGCAACCTCCTTAAAAAAAGTACGCACTCGCACCTTGCAAAGGATTGATATGATGACAGGATAGCTTTATCCTCAAATATTTGTTCCAAAAGCATATGAATGCTAGAACATAAGCCCATCAACCCCAAGTTTACTACGTTGGAAAAAGACATGGTTGTTTCAGCAGTAGATTCAAATGCGCCAGACATGGAACTAACCATTCCACAAACAAACAAAACTTCACTGGAAACGGACATGATTGTTCTAGTGGCAGATTTAAATGTGTCAAAAACAAAATTAACCGTTACAGGGACAAAATTAATCGCACCGAAAACAAACATGGTCATTCTGATGGCAGATTGGGCTTGCGAGGAGCTTCGTTCAAAAATGCATATGTTGGGGCTGTTAGCAAAAATATAGCGGAATAATACTAATGCAACAACCAGTAGAATCAAATAGTTAACCGAAGAGTAAAAATAGCCGAGACAGAGAACACGCAGATTTAACGTAGTTCGGCAATATGCCTACGTCCACGGGGACACGATCAAAAAACTTCCACTATATCAAAAGAGATTACAGTACTCTCTAGTTCTCAACCACAAGAGAGTTGATAAAAAAATCACACAAGATTTTGAGATCAAACCCTAATCTCTTATTGCAGTGATTTTCCTTTTTGCTTCGGCCACCGAAAATCCAAAGGAAGCCGCCACCTTTATTTTCCGGCCAAGAATTGCAGCCGCCCCCGCAAAATAATTCTTTTGCTTCGGCCAAAGATTATTTAGCAGCCACTCCTTGATTATTTGCACTCTTGGCCAAAGATTAATTAGCAACCACCCCAAATTATTTGCCGGCCAAATATTTTCTTTGCTTTCCGCCTTGCTTCAGGCCGCCACAACCAACAAAAGCAGCAGCCACCTCAAGAAGAAAAACCCTCGGCCTAATTTTTTTTTTATTTCGGCTTCTTTTTTTCGGCTCAACCAAAACCCTAACACCACACCCCATATATATATTATATCATAATGGGTTTGGACCGGTTTTGGACCCATTTCGGTTGCTGCGGCAATAGGGCTCCATTAGCAACAATCTCCCACTTGAAGACCTATTGTAAAAATTGTAATCTCTATACATGCTAATCCTAGTGTCCAAAACTTTTACCTCGATCGTTTAAATTCCAAATTTCAGCATTCAACACAAATGCACCAAAATTGAGTAATAGCTCAACTTTTTCCCATCAACCGGTTTTGTCAACATATCTGCAAAATTCTTACTGCTCTCAATCTTCTCCAATTTCAATTGGTCATCCTCCAACAAGGATCTAATGAAATGATATTTCAAGTGAATATATTTAGTTCGTGAATAATAAGCCGTGTTTTTAGCAAGATGAATTGCACTCTGACTATCACTGAATAACTTGCAATCAACTCCATCAAAACCCAACTCACTCATCAATCACTGTAACCAAATAAACTCCTTACTTCTGCAGCTGTCATATACTCAGCTTCTGTCGAAGATAAATCAACAATTGATTGTAATCTTGAAATCCAGCTTACTACTATCCCTCTTACAGTAAAAACATAACATGTGCTGCTCCTGTCATTGTCTCTATCATCCGCATGGTCAGAATCTACAAAACCTTGCACATCAATGTTATCACCTCCAAAACACAGACAATACTTTGAAATACCTTTCAAATACCTGAAAATCCACTTCACCGCTTGTCAATATTCCTTCTCAGAGTTCTTCATGAATCTACTCACTACTCCCACTGCATGTGCAATATCTGGTCTTGTACTCACTATTGCATACATGAGACTCCCAACGACCGATGAATAAAGCACATTCTCCATGTGTCTCGTCTCCTCATCTGCTTTAGCACCTTACTCTTTTGACAATTTGAACTGACCACTAAAAGCTGTAGTTACCGATTTTGCATTCTCCATATTGAATCTCTCCAACACTTTCTTGATGTATCCATCCTGAGATAACTACAATTTCTTATTTTTCTTATCTCGAGTAATTTACATTCCAAGAAGTTGTTTAGTCTCACCCATGTCCTTCATAGATTCTCTCCCTACCAGCTTCCTTTTCAAATCATTGATTTTCTTCATGCATGTACCTGCCACAAGTATATCATCTACATACAAAGTAAGCATAATAAAATTACCATCCTTAAACTTTTGTAGATATACACAATGATCTGAATTGCTTCTGGCAAAACCCAAATCCAACATAAACTTGTCGAACTTCAAGTACCATTGCCTCGGCGCTTGTTTCAACCTATATAAGCTCATTTTCAATCTGACATACCCAATTCTCCTTTCCTTTAACTTCATATCCCTCTGGCTGTTCCATGTATATTTCCTCCTCCAAATCACTAGGAAAGCAGTTTTCACATCGAGCTGCTCTAAATACAATTCTTTCACAGCCACAATACTTAGTATTGCTCTGATAGAAGTCATCTTGACAACATGTGCAAATATTTCATTGAAGTCAATACATTTTCTCTGACCGTATCCCTTCACCACAAATCTAGTCTTGAACCTTTGTCCCTCCTGCCTCATGTTTTACCCTGTATACCCACTTTTTATGCAATATTTTCATCTTTTCGGTCGCTTTACCAATTCCTATGTGTGAATCTCCTCCAAAGAAGACATCTCATCACGCATGACTTACTCCCACTTAAGACGAAATTTATCCTGCATAGCCACATGGTAACTCTCCGGTTCACCTGCATCAGTATACAAAACATGATATAAAGGAAGATAAAGTTTTTGGGTTGGCTTTCTTATCCTCATGCTCCTCCTCAAAGTGGGAACACTCTCTGATGAAGTATTGGAACCATCTACTTCAGTCAATGGCTCTCTCTCATGTTCGGTCTTATATGAAACTTATGTATTCTCAGGTGTAGTCATCTCTTCCCCTTTAGATGTAGGTATTTCTTCCTTTCTTTTATCCATGGGATCCGTCCCATCATGTGGCTCATCCAGCTCCAAGTGCTCTTTCTCAACTGTTTTCTCACTCTTATCTTCCATTCGGTTTTTATACATACAGCCCTTATTGAATACTACATCTTTACTACGAATCACCTTGTCATGCTCATAATCCCACAAGCGATAACCATATTCGTCGTCACCGTATCCAATGAATGCACACTTATGAAATTTAGAATCAAGTTTCTTTCTCATCTCATGATCCACATGTGCATATGCTATACAACCGAATACCTTTAAGAATGAATAATTCACAGTCTTACCAGACCGCACCTCCTCTGGAATTCCTCCATCTAAAACACTAGCTGGACTCCTATTGATCAGACAGACTGTCGTATCTACAGCGGTTCTCCAAAGTTGCAAAGGCAAACCTGCATGTAGTCTCATACGCCGAGATCGCTCCAAAATAGTTATATTCATCCTCTCAGCCACGTCATTCTACTGTTGTGTCCTCGGTACAGTCTTTACTCTCCTGATCCCGTGGGTAGAGCAATAGTCATCAAACTCTCTATTGCAAAATTTCCCACCATTGTCTGACGACAGACATTTCACCTTCAAACCTATTTCATTCTCAATAAGAACTTTTCATACCTTAAAGATTTTGAAAACATCGGATTTCTGCTTAAATGCAAGCACCCATATTTTCCTACTTGCATCATCTATGAAAGTGACAAAATAAGAATTATCTCAAAGAGACTTCGCCGAAGAAAGCCCCTAGACATCTGTATATACCAACTCCAATCTCTCGGTTTTCTTCTCCTTACTATCCTTCATTAAGCTAACTCTTTTCTGCTTTCCAAACACACAGTTCTCACAGAAATAAAAATTAACATCTTTCATATCTGTCAACATACCTCTGAATTGCAATACCCTCATGCCGCTCTCGCTCAAATGACCGAGCCTCTGATACCATAAGGTAGCCTTCTCATTTTTCACGGTGGCCAAATAAACAATGTGATCCACCGAGCTTGAGAGTAAATATAGAGTTCCCACTCTCTCACCCTTGACCACTACCATTGCTCCTTTGCTGATCTTCCACTGTTTCCTCTCAAATGAGATTTGATAACCTTCGCTATCCAATTTGCTAACAGATATCAAATTCTTCTTCAAATCCGGTATGTGCCTGAGCTCTTGTAAAAGCAACTTTCCACCATTATGCAACTTCAACTGAATTGTCCTCTTACCGACAATCTTGCATTCCTGCCCATTACCAATAGTCACATGCCCAAAATTACCTTGGACATAATTCTCAAACCATTCTCTGTGAGCAGTGCAATGGAACGAAGCCCCTAAATCCACAAACCACAGATCTGATCTCGATTCTGTATGAGCAGACAAGCACAAGTCATCATATTCCTTACTTGGATTCACCACAATAGCTCCTTCCTTGTCTTTATTTGGACAGTCCTTTTTCATATGACCCTCTGTCTTACATTTGCAACACATTAATTTTTTCTTGAACTTTCCCTTAGATTTTGATCTCTCTCTTTACTTCGACTCCCTACTTAAACTTCTAGCTCTTTCTTTCTTTCTGTCATTATTAACAGACAGAGCAGTAGTCTTCTCCTTGGTCTTCTTCTTGGAGACAACCTGCTTTTCTCCAAACGCTGATATCAAATCTGAAGTGGTCTTCTCTTTGGAGACGTTGAACACAACATGTTTTGTAAGGCACAATCGAATCTGCGCCAAAGCACTCCTGTCAAACAATTCTCACTCCTCATCTATCATCTTTTCTGGCTTTCCTCCAAACAGTAGTTGATGTAAATTCTTTTGATATAAATAATTGTCCATCTGCAATTTCCACCATTGGAAATCTGTCCCATCAAATTTTTCAACATTTCCCTTCCTATCTTCCGCCATAACTCCCACTCAAAATCAACACTGATCTGAGTGAAATCTGATCCGAACCAGGACTCTAATACCAATTGTTAGTAAAAATATAGCGGAATAATACTAATACAACAACCGACGGAATCAAATAATTAACCGAAGAGAAAAAATAGCAGAGACAGAAAACACACAGATTTAACGTGGTTCGGCAATATGCTTACGTCCACGGGGATACGATCGAAAAATTTTCACTATATCAAAAGAGATTACAGTACTCTCTAGTTCTCAACCACAAGAGAATTGACAAAAAAATCACACAAGATTTTGAGATCAAACCCTAACCTCTTGTTGTAGTGATTTTCCTCTTTACTTTGGCCGCCGAAAATCCAAAGGAAGCCGCCACCTTTATTTTCCGGCCAAGAATTGCAGTCGCCCCCGCAAAATAATTCGCAGCTGCCCCCCACAAAATAATTCTTTTGCTTCGGCCAGAGATTATTTCGGAGCCACTCCTTGATTATTTGCACTCTTGGCCAAAGATTAATTAGCAGCCACCCCAAATTATTTGCCGGCCAAATAATTTCTTTGCTTTCCGCCTTGCTTGAGGCCGCCACAACCAACAAAAGCAGCAGCCACCTCAAGAAGAAAACCCTCGGCCTAATTTTTTTTATTTCGGCTTCTTTTTTTTTCGGCTCAACCAAAACCCTAGCACCGCACCCCATAAATATATATTATATTATAACGGGTTTTGACCAGTTTTGAACCCGTTTCGGTAGACCGAAACCCGCTGCGGCAATAGAGCTCCATTAGCAACAGGGGCATGAGACCTTTTAGAGAAACTCCTCGTACTTACCTTGGTCGAACACGACAAATAAGTTCTTCGCAGTGACATCTGTGGTCATATCATCGGCTTGCAGCACCATCTCTTCAATGATGCAAAAAGTTTCCGACAGTTTTTTATAAACAAAAGATGGACAGAGAAGAAAGTTTCAATTTTATTGATTTTCAATTATAAATTACACTCTTTCTCTCTTTGAATTTGGGGATGTGACGATAGCGATTTGACCATAGTAGCCTTTTGATCCCCCTTGATGATTCAACAATGATGAAGAGCAGAAGAAGAAGATCCCATTGGTCTTTCTTTTGGAGCTGGATAAATGCTAAAAAGATCCTTTTTCTAATTTTTGGCTATGTTTTTATAAACTATAGGTGATAAAATTAGTTTCTATCCGAACAAAAAGATCTCAATCTTATAGCAAAACAACACAAAAAATTTCATAGCAATTGGGCCCGACTAGACCGCTACTTGGCGGTAATTACTTATAGTTGGCAATCCAATCTGGATCATTGGATATGATTTTTAACAGTCTTGATCATTTTGTCATGGGCTTCGTTTTGATTTATACTATTTTCTGGATTTTGCCCTGCAGACTGTTTCACCCTAATCATTAAATAGATCCTATCTTTGAACTGAATAGGGATAAAATTTTCGGTTAGTTTTATGATAAAATTAAGATCTAATCTAACTTTTGATGAGACCAGAATTTCCAGCTATTTTTGGCTAAGATTATTGTTATAAGATAAGAGTGTCATGAGTTTTATCCTTTAGTTGGTTCTATCTTTATCCATATCATCATTTAACCGCTTTCTGGATAAGACTAGAATCCTACTTTCTTTCCATTGTCAACTACTTTTCCGAAAGGCTGATTTCCACAAGACTAGTTTTCCATATGCGGAGCTCCCGTTGTTGTGTCGGTCCCAAAAAAATATGACCTTATTTGACTATTGGATATCATCATAGCAGCATTGACTGCTACCTGGCGGTCAAACCAGCTCTGACTAAACTAAGTTTATTTTAAGGGATTCCTCTTAACTTGTAAATTTTCTTCATTTAAACTAAAACCCTAAATTATTCAGCATTGTTGCGTAAGCTTCAATTCTTTTCTGGCAGAATCATTATTATGCCCTCTGCACTTATTTGGAGGTCTCATTTATTTTTACCGTCTCAAGTACTTCTCGTAGAAAAACACCCAACCAATCATTGTCATAGAATCCATGCAACTTTGATTATGTCACTTTCATAACACGATCTCACAATCAGTCCATCTCATATGCATCTCACCACCCTCTTAGCCACTCTAAAATGAATTCGACTTGGCTGGTGTACAAATCCAGATAGAAAAAACTAGTACTATACATGATGTTTGCTCTTCTGTTGGTTAATCACTTCCAACCAAAAAAAATCTCCAAATAAATGGATCAACTTCTTTGCTTTCATCATTTTGCTCAACTTTTCATTCACCACCCAAGGAATAGAGAAGAATTCTTGAAGATTTTATTGTGAAACAAAAAGCTATTCGAACATTATATGCTTATTAGCATGGTAAAGAATCAAACTCACCATAGGTGAACAAGGCATACACAAAAGGAGCATCACTTTATTAGAGAAACCAATAATAAAAAAGAAGAGTTAATGTTTGTTATGTGAAGGCCGAAAAACAAATTTGATGAATTAATTTTAGGATATTGGACTTGCCTATTAGAACAGGTTGTTCAAAAGGAACTCCGGTTCTTCCATCAAATATTCTGCTTTTTCATTTCCACCAAGACGCTTCCCAAGGGTAAATTTCTCTAAGAGAATTTTTGAATGATTTTGGACGTCAAACTTATGTCATTAAGGTTAGCGTTAATAATGACAGGTTCATAATGTTGACTCGGTCCAAATTACAATGTGTTGCAATGGTCCAAGTGTATTATAAGTAGCATACCTAGTATTTTGGCTTTAGTGAGGAAAGGGTCACATGGTTGACTAGTATATAATATGTAAAATTTACAAGATATCAAATAAAGTAGTGATAATGAGAAAATTGTGTGCCCAAACAAAGGGCTCTCATCTCAACTAAGAACCCACCCCTAAAATTTACAGAACCCTCATATTTAACCAAAATTGCTCTCTAAATCTTCCTCCAAATTGGATATAAATTCAACACATGGGAGCCTATTTAACTTACAGCTAACTCGGTTGGAACCACTGTTTTAAATATCGGCCGGTATACCGGCCGATATATCGGATTTTCCCCACAAACGAGACGATATGGCCAATTTTATATCGCGTATCGTTTTCGACTGGTATGGACCGATATATCGGCCATGTGGCGATATATTGGCCGGTATCCGGTATGATAAATACCGGCCGGTATGAGCCAATATCGATTTTTTTATTAACGGTTTTGGGTTGCGGTTGAAACCCGTTTACTCTTTCGACCCGACCCTATAGGAAAAAAATAAAATCCGCTTCTTTCGCGTTCTCCCCCAAATCCATCGCTCGCGAACCTAATCTCCCGTTCTTCCCCGACTTCCCTCTCCTTCTTCTCGACCGATCGAACGGTCGCAACTCAAAATCCACCCAAAAAGACATAAAAAACTGTTCAGCGAGACTTTGAGAGTTCTCTCTTTCGATTGATTTTCGCTAAAAGAAGTTCCGCAGCCCGATTTGCCCTAAAACAACTTCGCCGGCCTCCCGACTTCCCTCTACTCCTATTGTTTAGCTTACAGCGGCACCGACGAGGAGCTTAGTAGTCAGTGCCTCACTGGTAAAGTGGTAAGTCCAGCTAACCCCAAATTTCTTTTCTTTATAAATATTTTGTTTTGATTGTCATATGTGTTTGAGAATTTGGGTGCTTAAGATTTGAGATAATTTGGTTTGCACACATTGATTGGGTGGAGTTTCACTATTTCAGTCAGTGAATCAAATTCACTGATTCACTCTGAATCAGTGAATCGATTCACTGATTCGGTGTGAATCAGTGAACTGAATCCCTATTCACATGTGAATCAGGGATTCAGTTCACTGATTCAAGTAAATCGATTCACTGATTCAGTGTGAATAGTGAATTTGATTCACTGACTGAAAGGAGAGTGGCCGAAACAGTAAAATTAGAATTTAGAAGTTAATTTGTTTGATAATTTGTTTGAACAGTGACAGTCTAATTAGAATTTAGAAGTTAATTTGTTTGATAATTTGTTGAGTGATGAGTAATTACTAATTAGAAGTGAATTTGAATGAGAATTTTCATACTGAAAATATGTAGCAATATAGTATATTTTAATTAGGATATTTTAATTGTGTGCATATAGAAAACTTATTTTTATCTTGAAAACTTATTTTTCTTAATTTTATGATTATATGTCGTTTTGTGCATATGCGAATGTTCTAAACGGTATCTGCAAATTCGTAAGTTGAATGCAAATAAGCCAATATAAGTACTATAAACTTATTTTATGTGTTTTATTATGTTCTATATAGCCAATTATATGATTATTCTTTAACGGGTATGACACCGATATGATACTCCGGTATTTAGGGTCATATCGCGATATCTCGTCCGGTATCCGGTAACCGATATGTAATTTGGCTGGCCGGTATGGAACCGATATCCGATATTTAGAACACTGGTTGGAACTTGGGACAAATTGCTACAATGTCATCACCAGGATGAGTGTTTAAATTTACACTCAGTGCTCTATCATGTGGCCACCTAAACCCAAAAGCTTACGCAAATTAGTAGGATAACAATTGTTTTATACAACATCTAATAGAGCCTGTGAGTGAGTGCATGAGCGCATGTATGGGCGTGCAAGCATGCACATGCGGGTATGTGTGTGCATGTACATAAGCACGTAAGTACCTAAGCATGCATAATATATGGATGGATGCATCCATTTAGGTCCATTTGTATTCATTTGGAGAATATATACACTATATGTGGCAAGCGCCGAGTGAACCTTCAGAAGAAACTGGATATTTCAAAAGAAAAAAACTTACCATATGCCATCCTTCTCACGAATGTGATCAGAACCTGTTCCAAAACTTTCTTCCCCACAGATTGACAATTTCCCAGCATCCATCAAATTGCCAAAGAATTTCCAGCCAGTAGGGACCTGTTTATAATATCACATCACTGATTAGAATTCATATTTAGAAAATTACCCAAACAACAAAAGTAGGTCCATAAATGGCCTGCAGTTTGCCTATGCAATTACATATATCAATCGATTGTTGGTAAAGCTATCTCCTACAAATTAGTCTTACCTCATAGAAGGGAAGATTCAATTTTTGTGCAACACGATCAAGAGCACAACTTGTTGGCATGGACCTAGCAAGTCCCTGGAAGATAACAGTTACAAGTGTGTGGAAGTAAAAAATGGTCAAACAGCAACACATTTCCAGATGGCACTGACAAAAAAAAAAAACACACACTTCTTCTTACCTTGGGACCATTTTGAAAGTATGGGATAGCTGCCTGTGCATTAGCAGCAATAATTGCAACAGAGTCTGATGGAGTGATAAAAAATTTCCTTCCAAGGATCATGTTTCGATCACCATCCCCTGAATTACCATTTTGATATTAGAAGGAAAGATCTCTGAGATAAAGAATTACTGGTTTCCAACTTAGGTGACAAATCAAACAATCCACAGACTTGTGTTGTCGTCTACAGAAAAAAATTAGGCCTTAAAACACAAATAAGGTGATCATCCACACTGATTGAAATGCTGGAAAAAGATTCAATCAGTCAAAGTTCAAAAAGAAATAATAATAACAATTTTCACGAACATATCGCCTAGTTGTGGATGCGGCATTTAAAATTCAGATTTCCCATTGCAACATGACCGCTGCATGAAAGATGAATGCAAAAGATTGCCTTGATGGCATTAAAGGCATCAGTTTGTAGTGATATGACCAATCGGCAATCAACTAAGCGTACATGTAAAGCAGTTACTTAGAAAAATTCAGAACATTCCTCACAAATGTTGGGTTTAATTAGTTGCAGGTTAAAAAAAATGAAATTTTAAGATGACAGAAAATTCCTGTATGGAAAGAGGGTCTAAATTGTATGAAGTGGAGGAGAAAGATGCAAGTACGATGAAAGGATTACATGGAATGGAAAGGCAAAGACCGTAGACATGAAATATTCCAGATAGATTAGAACATGTCAGTGTATATTATTTTACTGCTGGAAACGCAATAGCAAGTAGGGCATAAGAGGTTCGGTGCTATAAGCTTGGATAATATCATTATATCTTTAGCAGTTGCAAGGGGTATAGGATGTAATTCCATTTTTCAAGTTATATGAAGTGATCCTTAATTTACTATTTTGCAGTAATATAGTTCTGCATATAATTCATTCCGTACTCGATAAAAATAACTTTCAAATAGTTGCAAGCTTGTTGGTCTGTGTATTTACTTATTAGTTTACATTGTTTCGAAAATCTAAATGCACGATTTTTTTAAATTCACTCTTTTGAATTACTTTCCTTTTCCATTATGGCCCTTTAAGTCTATAGCATGCTTACTTCTCATATGAATCGAATATGAACTCATCAAATTGTTGCTTATCAGTATAGATCTCCCCTTGCTTGAAGCAGTTCCAAAGGTATGGTCTGGTACATGTGGTTCCCAAGTTCCAAGTTTCATCAAAAAAAATGGTTCATATTATTAGCCAGGTTTATTTTAATCTTCAATGGTTATGCTCAGGTTCATTCATGCAAGATGGGATTAGCTGAGTTACTGGAGAGCAACGAGCTTGTCCCATATGGGGATCTACTTGAAGCTGTCAATGGAAAAAAAATAAGATTGGATTACCAAACAGTATTTGGTAGTTGATCTCATCAATTTTTTTTTGAATATTGGCCATTACATGCAGATGATGGTATATCCACTTTTTCAGTTGTATCCTCCATGAGAGTCACAAGTTTAGCAAAATATTTAGCTCATCCACCACTACTGCCTATGAAATATTAAAAAAACTATTGCCGTTCCAGTTTATCAAGTGATGAGTACACAAAAGCATTTAGCCATATCTTTGCACTTATGTTTCACCTGTATTTCATGAAAGGAAAGAACAAGTAATTGATCTTGAGATATGCTGTGAAGTTTACAGGTGGACAGTTACAGGTCATGTTTCTTTAAATAAACTTTAAAATGTGTAAGTCTTATCCATGAATACAAATGATTGGGCTAAATTTCTTAACCAAACAAGTTTCCACTATTTAGAAGGGTCACCAGGCCAATGGTGTTGAAAAAGAATTCGATTTCCATATAAGGCTTTTTTAGTTTATTTCCTGCACTTTATTTTCTCCATTTAATCTCTCATAACAAATTATATTCCATTCCCATTCTTTTCCAGAGTTCTTGTAATGAATATCAAACACCCAGCAGACTCCTACTATCCAGCTAGTTGATGAGGTTATCTCAATCTTCAAGCACCGTAAAATTAAAAAAGAAAGGACCATTTTCGTAGAAGTCTCAGAAGCATCCAAAATACATAATTTTCAATGCATAACCGTTTCCTTATGAACAAAGTGCGCACCAATTTGGGTGGTAGTTTGGTACATTAAGTTTGTTCCTTGGGAATATTAGAGTACAACAACATGGCATTGCCTTGAACTTGCGAAAACATTTTTTATCATCATAAAACAGAAAATGCATTTGGCTGATAGAACATAAAAAGATAGTTAAGGGGGTCCAAGGGGTCCAAAGCTTTCCTTTATTTAATTATATATTTAACAATCATAATTCTTAACCTATGAAGCACAGACATATGTTGTTGGGGATGCCATATTCGTGTTTTACACAACGTCTGACACAGACATACTATAGACACACAAAAAACTATATCGGACACGTTATGCAACGTATCAAATAAAAAAAGAAAATATGCCATGTCATTATCATATCCATATTTCTTGTAGATTGCTTCCCCAAAAAGACTTAAATAGTCCGAAAAAATCAAAAATAATCATCGCTGGGTTAATAATATCTATGTATATCTATTTAGTTTTATTATATTTTATTTTTTTCTTTGTGGACATGAATCTTGCTTGGTTTCTATGTACGAAGAAATGAGTTTTTGCATTTAGACTCTGTTGATTCTCGAGCCGCTGCCACTAGCACTTCTTTTTATCAGTTTGTCCATAGAGGGAGAGGGAGGTAGATACATATATGGTTGCTGGCGAGCCTTGTCCTTTGTAAAGTAGTGAAGAGACATGAATCCACACATTATCAATGCTTTCTTTTTGGATACTTTAGTAAAATTATTATGTAAAAGAATATATACTTATATTTATACTTTTTACCCGTGTCCATGCCGTGTCTATCCTCGTTTTTTACAAGAAGCAAGAGAAAACAGGTTACCTTGTATATTACGAAACTGTGACTAGGATGAAGTAAATAGACTTTAACTATATGAAGAAATTGAAGGTTCCAAACAATCTATATAGAAAGGTCCTAAAGATCCTGTTACTTTTCCATAAGTGTATCAATCCAAAACAGATTTTTTAATTTAAGCATCTTTGCATACCATCACTCGCGGCTCCAAGATCAGGTGCGTTCTCTGCATACATAATTTCCACCAGATCTTTAGCATACCTGTTTCAATATGAAAATTTTGGATTAAAATGCTAAAACTGAGAATTTCCAGACAAGATTCTCCTTTTTCTCTTCCCCCCTTACGTGAGATTAGGATCAGGATGACCATGCCCAAAATCTTCCAATGGAACTCCATTTGAAATGCAATCCTGCAGAATGTACCAAGCATAAAAGTAATTAAACAGCCTTTAAGGCGTCATTTACATGGAGCATGTTAAGAAGCTCCATTACCAGACTGGCTCCAAGTCGATCTACAAAGATAGGTTTTGCATATGCACCTGTCACTGCATGCATGGCATCAAATGTAAACCTGAAAAGTTCAGCTGAAACATCAAATCTTAAGTCTTAACAATCAATATTATATTTGTTTTATATCAGAGATCATTATCTGGCCATCTGTGAAGCCTATAATGTAGAAAAGATCGCCACCTTTCAAAGAAGATAGAAATTATACAGTACACAGAATAGAATAATGTATATTGTAGAAGCAAGAAATAAAAATTAATGAAAATTTGAACGAGAAAGAATGTTCAAATGTAACACTGATGAAACTGATCTGCACTAACATTCAGAGTAATAAACAATGCATCACAAACAAAACTTCCAGAGGAGGTTTTATGTACTTAACAGTTGTTTGCTAAAATTTATGATTAAAAAAATATGTTGGATAAAAGAAACAACTTTCCCAAAAGAATTTAACTTTGGTGTTTAACCTCATTTGAATTTTACAAAAACACTGGACAAGGCACCCTACTCAAGCAAAAAAGGATCATTCTAACTCTAAAATGCATGGAACAGAATTTTTTGTTCAACCACACTAGCACAGAAACATATGCAGAGAGGGCGCATAATGAAAATGAAAGATCCATAAAAACTTGCAAGGACACAATCGGATGTAATATATATTTTAATATTAGTCCTTGTCCATCAGCTGCTCTTGATTGCATCGCTTGCGCCTTATAAAAAGAGGGAAGACTATAAATTCAAAGGTATACATGTATAACGAACTAAAGATAAAATTGTACAGAAACCCTACTAATCTTTGATGATTCCTCCAGTAAATCTTTATATATAAATAACTGTTAAAATGAAGGTTAGCAGGAACGGATAGACCTTAGCTTTTGAATATGGTTATCCTAAGTCGCAATTATTTCCTTTAGACCAATTGTTGATGATTAGAGCTTTATATTCATTTGTTGGATGCGTTTTTATTTTGGAACTCATTTCCATGCAATATATTGCACTTTGAAACCTAATGAAGAAAGAGGAATCGGTTAACCAAAGAATAAAAATTATTACAAGTGTATGTCTTGGCAAGATTGTTTGTTGATCTACAAAGCAAAACAGGTAATTCGTATAAAAATCTTACGAATGCTTGCTCGTATATGTCTTGGTAGAAAATCAATCTCCAACACTACTAAGCCAGAAAAGGATTCAATTTGAGATAAAATGTTCAAGAAACCCTGAATGTCATTAAAAAAATAATAATAATAACAGATTGGTGTTAACAAATATCATGTTATAGTTATCCATATGGATCCAAACGCAACTGCATTTCTCGCTATTACAACAAAACTTTGCTCATATCTACCGTATTAGCAAGTGTAAGTGTTTAGAGAATTCTTAGCAGTTAACGCAGCACCACTAGTCCACAATCTTCAATTGCAATATGCATCTCATGAAACCTAGGTAGGTCATTTTGAAGAAATATCTGATATATGTTTGTTAACTCTTAAAATTCCCATAGTTTCACTAAAGCGATAAAAATTCTACTAACCGTGATAACAGCATTTCCTGACATAGGTGTAGTAGGATAAGTGCAATGAGAAGATTATGTAGAATTTCTTCAATTCCTCACATTTTTATCACTACATTTGGTCTCTAGAATTTCATCAACGTTATATACCTGAAATCTGGCCTTGATAGAAGATCTTTGATAAGCTGAAAGTCAAACACATTCTGCAAAAATATGATTTCAGATGTTAATCCGCAAGAAGAAAGCTTAAAGAAACATTCTAAAGGTTACTACCGCTTGATTTCTTACCTCCATTAACTCCAAGTAATCAGAAACTGGGTCTACCACCTCCACAATGAAGTTTCCATAGTTTGTTACTCCTAAACAAGAGAGGTCCACATCAGGGATTTCTGCTACTTTAATTTCAGAAATCTGCAGTTATTTCAAATTAGAATTTCACAATGTAAATACAACACAAAACATCAAAATCAGGTTTTAGTTGTACAATATGCATATTATGCATTTAAATAAAACTAACAAAAAATATACTGAACAAGTATTATAAGAGACAGCAGTGAAATAGGTCAAAAAGAATTCATGAATTAAGAATGTATAACTACTAGATCAATATCCTGCTGCACAGGTGTGCACATGCTCCAGAAGCATTATAAATTGCCTGGATTATTAATTACATGAGAGCTACCAGTATCAGGCAATTGGGTATTCACCTAAGGGTACTGATCATGTGATGATTCTTTTGAACCATTTAATATAATAGTGAAGGATCACTGGACAACTAACGAGAGATTCAAAACCCACCAATATCTTCAGCATTGCCATAGTTTGTGAAAGAAAAATGCATAAAAGAGTACAGTGATGGTAGTAAAAGAAAAAAAAAATCTCCAATATGGCAAAGCAGAACCCATTAAGGATCTCATATTTTCACAACTATAGCTGCTTATAAGAAAAAATTCTCAGCGTACAAGGGCAAATGATCATGAATAATGATGATCCTAAGGAGCTACTGAAATATATATCACGGACCAAAGTGGACCTAGTGAAGACACATGACATGTGACATTCAGAAAGCTAAAGCAATCGCATTAAAGCTTAAACAAGACACTGATTACGGAGATAGTCAAGAAGGCAAACAAAAATAATTATTTTTATTTGTTTTTTATTTTTAATGATTTTAAATTTCTATAAGAATATTACTATTTAGGTAGAATTTTATGATTTCTCTTTACTTATATACTTCTCACAATACTATAATTAATTCAGAACTTGGTCAAAGTGTTTTCCTCTGCACCTAAAGTTCTTTATCTTTGCCAAAGATTATCTTAGGGGAATTTTCACGCTTGCTCCTAGGTTTCACAAGCTCAAATTGCATGGCCAAAATGGTTGGTTTACCTGCAACGTATTGGCTTTCATGGTTTTACGGGAATGCCCTCTTTAGCTGTTATTAGCCACAGACAGGAATTTAGCACCAATTCATAAAGGATATATGACAAGTTGATAGTTGATCCCTTCGACAGTGAAGTATTAGGATGGAGGGAAAACCATAATTGTGATACTATAGAAATAGAAATCAGTGAAATAGTTACTCTTCTTTTCCCTGTCTTTTCACCTTTTACCTTGTTTATCTCTTGAAAGTGCATTACAAACTTCACACATGTTAGTTGCTATGGATTCTCAAATTATATGCATATTGTTTCCCCATTGTTGGTGATTTTGGAAGTGGACATGAAGGTCAATGTGGAGGGTGGTTTGGTTATTGAATCAGAGTTGGAAGAGGAAAAAGCATCTGATTGGAGTCGGAGGGTACAAAATCTGTGACCTCAATTATTGCTTCCTGAGGATTCAAACGAAACATTTGATTGGGCAGGATTGGAAGCAGTAGTCGTGCGGGTGGGGTTTTCTGTGGAGAGAAGCTAATGCAGTGGGTCTGCATGACTTCTAGAGTGAGACTAAAAAGTTGCGACAGTCATGCCATAAGGCCCATAAATTTTCAGTCTCTCCCTCTTAGTCTATGAAGCAAATAGGAAACAAATATAACACCGACACAGAGACATGACAAATCCATAAAAGTATAATACGAGACACAGCAGAACATGTGTTTATATACACATAGGGAGGGAGAGAGATCACTAAGAAGTCATTCATTTATGAGAGAAAAAGACAATGATGTATCTCTCTCATAACTTACTGATGCAATACATAAACATGTGTAAGTTGAGTTTGGCCTTACATTGAAGAATAAGGTTTCAACTGTGTGCATGGTCAAAGTCTTAGTGATTATGATTTTGGCTTGAACTTATTTAAGACACTGGGTTGTAACATTTCATGCTTATTGATCAATAACATGATTTCTCTATCGATAGTGCCACTTTATTTGACCTAGTCTCAAGCTCCTCCTTTGACCAGGTAAGTCACTTCTGTTCTTGAGACTTCTTTGGTTTCTTAGCTTTTTTTTTTTTTTTGCTTTCAACTTCTGCAATGGTGGCTTCTCACTTAAAATTTGGTTTTGTTAACAGCTTTGGGATTTGGATAGGTTTCGTAACTTAACTTCATTTATCAAGTCCTGTAGGTATATACACCTATTGCCTAACCATTTGGGTCTGACCCCAATCATTTCCTGCATGTGTCATGATATCTTCAAGTGTTTCTTCTTCAGTCATGACAGGTAATTCTGTTTCAGAATGGAGAACTTCTGCTATCTTCTCGTTCATTGCTATATATACACATTATATGTGTACATTATAATACACATCAAAATCAAGAAAATCAAAGACATGTTTTTTAGGAGTAGAAACAAAACAAAATAAAATCTTAATGATTTAAAACTTTAAAATATAAATTCTAATCAAGTAACTATATTCAAGAAAAGAATTTGAAAGTTCAATCAATAGCCTACATAATACAAGTGTGTGAAGCCGCTCACATGTTTGCAAGGCATTCATATTTTATTAGAACAATATTCCTCATATGTCAAATGCTTTCAATATTTTTTAGAGAATGTATGGCTCCATGGTACCTAACACATGATGTTTAGAAAATTTTAAAGAGCCGACATGCTCTCAACATTCAAGTTTTTGAGTTTTTAAAATCAGATATGATTTTGGAGTGTCCAATAAATGTAGTACAAGCGTTGGTGACTAACATGTGTTCGATCATGGACAAGTCCTAAGGTGGATCTATGGGGGCGGCAAGGGCTATGGCCCTCCTTGATTAGAGGAGTATTTACAAGCATGCCTAATTTCAAATAAATATATTTAGATTTCTCTTAATACTATCTCTTCCACAGTTAGAAAAAGAAAATTTTAAGTTGCTTCATATGAATCCAAACTTTATTTTCTACCAAAAATGGCTATCCACTTTATACTAAATAATTACTTTCTAAAATAATTTTGTTGCTTTAATTAACTATTAACAAATTTACTTAAAAATATATTACTTTCTCTGACGTTATTAACATTGTTATTTAAGGCAGAAGAAGGCCAAGTTGTTCAAACATGTACTGTATGGTCCCCTCCCTTGTGAATTAGTCTTAGGTCAGTCACGGAACAAAATATTCACTTAAAGTATTTGAACTTCATAGCTAAAAGTCATTCCTACCCAGGTTATTAGGCTCCTCTCTCTCCACTCCTATAAATTTGAAAAATTTTGAATTGCACAACCACTACTTCCAGTTCACCCAATCTCTAGTTGCAGCTACAGATCAAGGTTCCTTCCAATTATAATCAGATTCTCTCGCATTCCAACTATGACCAAATACTCTTGCTTTTTGACCGACTCAATCAAACCATCCTCCTTACTCACCCTATCACAGTCATGTCTATCCATTTCATTAGCCTCCTCTCTCTCCTCCAAACAAAACTAGTACTGCTTATACACATTAGTACCATTACTTCCAATCCTGCACAATCTCCATTGTAGTTACAAATATGCTTCCGTCCGACTTCGACAAGACACCGTCTCACCCTTGTCCCCTTCTCAAGAACAACATCACCCTCCTTACTTACCCTTTGCAACCCCCTTTCGAACCATCAACATCGAAGTATTCATACCATTATTTTAAATATCCTTGATACGGTCTACATCCTCCCCTAATATATTATTTTTCGGGGTCAACCGAGATAGTACATTGCAAAATGGGTCATATCATTTTGTATGCATGTCAACTTATTTGCAATATCGCCCGATGTATAGCCTCGATATATCAGCTAATATATCGATTGGTATATTTTTTTTAATTGAGATTTTAACTTGAAAATAGATTTGGTTTTCACTAATATTATTCGCATGTATAAAGAAAAACTCATCTTTCACCTTAGCTTAAGTCAACCATATTTTTAAATTGTTTCCATAGAAAGTTTGAGAGCCAAATAAGCGAAGAGTTACAAATGTTAGAAATCCATATTGCGAAACTTATTTAAGTATCATTCAAGTCTCTCCAAAAATTCTCCTCTTCTTTCACTTATTCACTTTTTATATTATTGCTTACTCATCTATTGTTATTGTTGTTACTATTATTGTCATTCTTGTTATTACTATTATTGATACCAATCTTCTTCAACTATTATCTTTGTCGTGCCTGAATTTCAGTTATTTTTATAATTTATGTTTTCTACTTTAATTGAATCTATTTTATAATTTATTTTATTATGTTATGCATGTATAAATAGCTTATCCCAAGTACTTGGGATAAAAGGCTGAGTTGTTGTTATGCTTGTATAAATGAACACATTTTTTTAATACCTTTTTATATATAACCATACTGGTCAGATAGATGAAATTAAACAACCTCTAAAATATCAAATTTACATTACGATACACACACACACACACACACATATATATATAGTATTTGATATGAACGTCCAGTATGAGCTCATATCCCGATATATCGTCCGATATGCGCTATCCGGTGTGAAAAGAACCTATCCAATATGAACCCGATATCTGATGTTTGGAACCATGATCTATACGCAAAATTTGCAATTCTGAACCCTATTACCACGGATTCAATTGGGATTCACGCCTGATATGAACCTGGGAAAATCAAGATAGATTCTGGATAAAGGAACTGTGAACGAATCCGGTGAATGCAAACATATTCCGGTTGTAGGAAGAACGAATCCATGCATCAGATTGATTTGAAAGCTAGGTCCGGTCTAAATCTAGAATAACATATTTGTATCTAAATTGATTACAAATGGATACTCAATGGGATAGATGATCTTTTCTTGATAGATTATATTTCTTCAATTGTTGGTGGTACCGTCAAGTTGCCTACTCTCTCCACCCAGTCCCTCTCAACCACCAGCATTTCATATGCATACATGTATGTATATTTGCAAACATGTTTTGACTATGTGTATATGGGTGAAGGTGTTGTAGGAGAGATGAGGCAATAATAGATAGCAAATTTGCATATGAACCAAAATCCTACTAAGGACATTAATACCAAAGCAAAAATTCCAAGGTTAAATCTCACTCTCTCTACATTGTCTATGCTATGTGAATCAATTAAAGTGTGTACATGCATGTGCATGGACATCTGTGCTTGTGTGCCTGTTTGCATGCTTGCACAAATGATCACATATTGATCACATCAACCCACAGTAAGGACACATACTGTGTTGCTTCTGTACCGCATATCATGGATTTATGAACTAGTTTTCTCTAAAGTCATGATCAGAACCCAAGGTAGTTATGTTGTATGCTTGCACCCACTATGTCATCGACTACAACTCAAACTCAAGCCCAACCCTTTCTTGTTGTTCCAGCATTCAATCTGCAAGCCCCAATGGCCAAAACACTCAGTCATTCAACCTTGTAATCTAAAAAAATCCTCGGACTATCTACCATTCTAACACAAATTCCATGCCTCCATCAACCTATCCAACCACCTTCTTAACCTACCCCGTGCTTGGATATTGCTTCATAGACTTATTTCTTTGATATAATGAGGGAATTGATTAAATTTGAAGCCCTAGTTTCTTTGGCAATATACTATGGATCTCGTTGTGAGTGATTTGCGAGTGGATGAGCGATTCACCTACGTGCAAAGCCCAAAATTTATCCCTTTGTTACCTTTTCTATTATTTTATAAACTCTTGATTCTTGTTCTTTCTCCAAATCCACCAAATCTTCCACCATAAACCTAACACTGCTTCTGTCCTGCGTAAAACAATCAGATCACTAGCAAATAGCAACAAGATCAATCGTGGAAAGTGTGCTTGAAAAGTAAGCTTTGGTTGCTTCTGATCAGTTCCCTACAAGAGATTAGTGCTGCTTTTAGAGATTGATACAGAAGGTGACATTGGCGGTGGTTTCCAGGTGAATTCCTTAGCTAGGGTTTAGAAAAATGCCTATGTAGAGAGAAGATGGCGTTTGTTGGCTCTTTGGCCAGGTTTTGTCTCTCCGGGAGAGGGAATTATTGATTTAACCCCAATTTATGCATCTTTCCCACGATTTGATGACGGTACTAGCAGAAGATGCAAAGAGTTATATGAAGTAAAAGAAAACTCTTATAATCCTGACTTTCCAGCAGCAGATCTGATATTTACCCAAGATCCATCTATATCGCCCATGATTTGACAAAAATATGCAAGGAAGCTAGAAAGCATATGTTGCAATGTAGGTTCTAGTTTTAGGCCATTGCATTGTCCTGTACTACGCAGCAAAATGTTACCTAACTGTTAAATAGAAACCAACAATACTGCAACCAGCATAGGTACTAGCATAAATGAAAGTTGCATTGGACTTTCAAAGATGAAAGCATTCACAATTGGAGTAGCAAAAAAGGACCAGATTAAAAAGAAAATGTAAGGAGAAATAATTTATGGACCAGAAACATACTGAGAGAGTATTCCCATAAATTTTGTCCGTGATTGACTCTGGCGCAGGCTGCCCGCTATTGTAATTAAACTAGAGGAAAGCATTATGAAGGAAAAATAGTTAAAAAATCAAATAAAAACTGATTAGAGATAAAGAAAAATAAAATACTTAGCAGCTCAGAACAGAAGATATAATTATGGAGACTTAAACTGAGTGAGTGAAAGTATCCTAATATAACTGTCGCAGATTTGAATAAGTTAAGGAACCGTTTGCCACTTTGTTCTCGATCACTCCGAATCCAACAATGGGAGGCTTAAAATCAGGTGGCTTCCTGTAGCTTGGAAGCAGAGCAGTATAAGTTTAGCTCCCAATAAGGTTCTTTAGCTCACTTGGTACAGCTCACATTGTTTAATCTTCTTGAGATATTGACTGGTTCAATCATGGGCCACGGCCATTTGGCATATGAATATATAGAATTCACTCAATTTATAAACCCATAGTTCTATATGAAACTCATCTAATAGTTAAAAGAGTTCCACATGTTTAATTACGTGAGTTAAAAAGGCAGCTCTCCAAATTCTGTAAACATGACTCTCGAGGGCTACAGAGTCTTTATAAAATTATCGTTTTACATTTCAAAAGAACACAAAATAAGTAACTTGATAGGTAAGGAATAACCTTAACTCCCCAATCATATTCTGGTCCACCTGGATTGTGGCTTGCACTCATTATAAAACCACCATTAGCCTGTCAATAGATGTTACTAAAGAACAAGAATGCAAACAGCTCTAGTATACATGCAAAAATGCAGTCATGCATAGATCCACACCTTTCTCTTACGAATTACTGCAGAAACAGCAGGAGTTGACATAAGGCCATCCCTGAAATAGCAGACACCATAATTCATATTTATCTTTGGAAATTCAAAGTTAAGCCAAGCTAACTAAATATATATATTGGAGAGTGGCTATATATAAATCGGATGACAATGGAAACAATTGGAAGCAACCTTTACTAATAATATGAAAATTACCATAAGACATCAATTATTTAAAATAAAAGACAGAAGTATTAACATAGATAGTTAGTAATATAAATTTCAATGTTTCATAAGGCAAAATATTTACCTCGCCTCTTTGTCTAGACTATTCCCCAGTCTAGGGAATTTGGAGGCTTGCTTAATGTTTAATTGAAAGTGGTTACTCCATAATTAAAAGAGGTAGGTCTTCTTAATGACCAACTGGTCATCAAGTTTTACTTGAGGGATGAGGCTTTCAGCCAAAACTTACTGGTTCTGTACAAATATAAAGAGCATAACAATTACTAAGAATGTGCAGAATAATGTCTGCACATGCACACATGCGTACATGTATATGCAAACAAATGACAAACAGTTGGTATCATTTAAAGTAATACGGTATATTTTTTTTATGTGACATATGGAGACTCAAGATGCCTTCATGCCATAGTTCTATTTACCATATTACTAGGAAAAAATCCAATTGAACATAATCAAAAGCTTGGAGACTTTTTATATGACAAACCTATATAAGTTTAGCCTGGCTTGTTCTCAATTTATCCGAATTTTGGCTTGATCCAAAAATTTCTATCAGACAACTCAAATGATGTTGCCATGACAAATGGAAGTATGGATTAGGGTAGAAGTTCTAGATAGATAAAAACCATGACTTGTATAAGAATAGAAGTAAAACAAGCTATTGTAAAGTTTTAGATAAATTCTAGGACAGCCTTCTTGTAGAACTCTTAGTGGAGGGGTAAGCTAAAATTAGATAGGTCCTATTTGGGATACAATTAGAGTGTTTTCTCTTGGGATCGTTAAATCAATTAATAGTATTCTCCTGGAGGCACTGGTGCAATCCATAATAGGCACTACTACCCTAAAAATGATTAATCGATAAATCCATGGATTCTAATTCATCCATATTAGATTCAACCTCATTTATTGTTTTGTTGTTCTGATCAAGCAAGGATCTACCTTAATTTAACCAATTTGTTATGCCTTCAAGATAAATCCATGTATCTCATGGTATGCAGTCTTGATCAACCAAGATCATTTTTTAATATCCACGTCTACAAGGGAAAGTCATATTCATAAAACAACACACATACAAATTTCAATCTTCGTCTACTAACTCTGGAAAGAAACAATTTTGATGTCATAAATAGGTTTATATATACACTAGTCCAATTTTTGCTTTCAAAACTATTAAGTGAAAAAGTAAATCTAATTGTCTCTTTGACTACGATTTGTAAATAAAGGTGATTCTTAAGAGAGAATACTATTGCCTTGCTTTGGTAACAAAGAACCCCATCAACCATAGTAACTATCTTACTATATCATCTTTCCTTTAAAATGGAGCTACCGACCCAATTTTAGTAACTTTAGAATAAAATCACTCAAACATACAAGATAAAAAGATAAAGAGTTTAGTCAACCAAGCATAACTTGCATCCTCGGGATACACTGGTCATTCAGTATAGTAGAGAAATTGTAAGGATTATGCGAGAGAACAAACTATCTTTCTAACCTCTCACCATTTCTTTCACTAACTCGTCTTGCCATTCAGATAGAGACACCACCAATCTTATCATCGGGATAAATCCTCTAAGCACACAACCATGAGGATACTACACCGTACCTCATCCATACAGTCAATATAGTCATCGATCAACATTGGCATTTATATTCAGCATTGATTCGCACTAACTTATACAAAATGACAAATATGATTAAACAATTAGATTTTCACAATAAGTATACGTATTTGATATCCAATCTTGTCTACGATCATAATAATCAATCTACTCTTTAAATTTTCTCTTATTCATTTTGTTTGTTGTTTGAAATTACTATGTGCTTATATATATGTTAGTCCACAGCCTACAACTTAACCTTCTGGTGAAGAAGTTCACTGTGGTGTCAGAGCATTAAACTTCAAGAGGTCTAGAGCTCAAAACTCATTGTTGTCTAATTTATAATATATTTATCCACCCCTATTTGTCTAGACTTATAAACTTTTTAAGCTCAGTTCAATAAGTGAGGCTTTCTACATGACCCAAAGGTCCACATGAGGTGGTATTTTACGTGCTAAAATAACTCTGACATACATCAATAGCCACAACGCAACAGTTTAACCTTTTGAATAAAATGGTTTTCTGATTAGAACCAACGGTATATCTTTTCTTCTTCATTTTAGCATCAAAACCAATCTTCACAACTTCAACACCAATTAGACATCAATTGCATCCAAGAAGCCCCATGATCAACCATATTTAGCCTCTAACATTGTTGAGCACAGGGTTGCAAAGTCACCACCATGCACCTCAAGTCACTAATATCACTACACAATCTTAATTGTCGTCATTGTTGTGGTTGACTCAGCATGAATTCCAATTCTTCTCTACTTGACTATCATTCTTTGACTCAACATCACCCTAAATAGTTAAGTGCTTGAACGGCTCCAACAACCTATCTTTGGTAGCTAATCTCGGGATAAATGTCCCCAATTCTAAAACACACCATGAAATCAAATCAAGCACACTCGGAGAAAATGAATGTTTATGGTGATTCAGTTTATCAAATTTGACCTACATCAGAGATATTACAAGACTTACAAGAGAGAACAACTATCCTAACCACTCGTCACCATTTTTCACACCATCGCCTCTCATATCGTTCCAAAGAAACACCACCCCTTACACACTACACAAGGGAGGTTTATTGTGCTACAACACAAACCCTAGCACCGTCCACTATCCAACATTCATGGGTAGTCCACACCCACAGATGTACCTGCCCAAGCCCAAAAAGGACTCCCATGAGGTTGTGAGACACAATCTTGACACTTTCCTGCCTATCGTAAACCCTTTACTAGTCTAAGAGAATTTGATTAGTTGTTCCTTGATTAAATGAGCAAAAAGATAGACATCCCTACCAATGGTTAACCATTATATCATACTTGCTCCATAGTCAACTTATAGAAGGTTGTGGTAACCATAAAGAATCGACTGTTATATATGACGATTTAGCTATCTTAGTGTATGTTTACAGGCTTTCAGCACTTCCAACCAGGATTAATTTCTCTCTAAAGCTATTTGTTGATTTGATAGAATCCAGTTTCATGGGGCCATCGTGTTACGGTATCTAAAATGTGAAAACTTTTTCCTTTTAAGTTGTAAAATGTGAATAAATGCATTTATAACATTGAGGGAATTAGCATCTTTACACGCTTAAGAATAACCAGTGTTAGCAGTTCAATGCAAGAAAACGATTCAATAACCACTAACCAAATTTGCTCCAAATCAGCAGCAAGTCACTCACCTGCCAACAAGTATTTTCCCCACGCCATTCCCAGCAGCAATCTTGATGATGATCTGCGTCAACAGAGCATTGCACAAGCAAGCCATGATCCAATAGAGAACTTACAAAAAGCAACAATAGTCTCAATGAGACAGAGAGAAAAGACCAACCAGACCTGTGCAGCCTCTCGGTTGAAATAGCGGCCATCGCCCCCCAAAACCAATACCCCATCCTCAAAGTCCTCTGGAGGCAAAGAATTAAACAATGCCTACACAAAAAATTCCTAAAAACTTCAGCTCGTTTTCGCTCATCTCACAACTGACATTGCAAAAAAAAAAACGACAAGACCAAACCTGAATCCAATTTGCCAAGTAATTCTCATGTTGGAAAACCTTGACCTAGAACCAAAATACAATCCAATCCATCAGTAACACTCACAACAGACAAGAAAATATCAAGCCAAGATCGTACCTTTTTCCGCAACCCGCTGGTTCCTGTCTTCTGCCCTTCGACTGGCTTCGTCGGGATCGACTTGATCTAAGAACCAAAACCCTATAAATTTCACGAGTCCACCGAAAAAAGAAAAGAACTGAAAAAAAAAAAAAAAAAAATCAAGAACAAAAAACTCACATTGAGCTTGGCGGCAGTAGAGGGAGCAGAAGAGGCCTTCACCGAGAAACGAGAGGCCGCCGCCGCCGCTCTCCGCACAATCGGCGAAGGGAAGAGCTTAATCGGAGCAAGACGAACTGCTCCAATCAAAGAATTAGGGCAAATTGGAGTAGAATTTGGGAGATTGAAAGAGGAGAAGACTCTCCCAATGCTGCTGAGGCTGGACGCGGCCATTATTGCAGCTCACTGAGCTCCGAAGATGTCGAGCGGCCTTCGATGGAGTAGAGGATGAAGGGATCTGATAATTGATTCGATGGGGATTCGTCTCGTGTGGCGCGAAAGTCGAAGAGGAGGCCGCCTGGCTGGGCGACACGTGTCCGTCTCGGATCCGAATCCATAGCGGCGCTATCTATTTTCGGCGCTCGGAGTTTTGGAGTGGAGTGAAATTCACGAGATATCGGTGAAGCTGGGCTGGAGGCAGGCTAGCGACTGGCGTTTCCGAAAAAGGAAACAAAAGAACTACTGCTCGTGAGCCTATGTCACGGTGTGACTACCGTCCTTTTGAGAGTAGGCGGCCCAGAGCACGAGAAGGCCCAAACAGCGGGCAAAGGTTAGGGTGAGCATCGATTCGATTTTTTAAAAAAAATTCAAGCGAAAATCAAACCGAACATATATACCGAAACCGAACCAATCAAATAAAAGTAAAACGGAATTTTTGGTTCTGTTCGGTTCGATTTTCGATTTTTAGGGTTTAAAACTAATTAGGTGGCGTGTATTTTATAGAAAAAATAATAATTTTCTTTCTATTTTTTTCTTTTTCTACCTATTAAAATAATAATCACATATTTTTCATTAAAAATTTAAAAGAAAAATATATTGAAAATAAATCAAAGAAAAAAATAAGTTACAATTCTCAAAGTTCGGTTTGTTCGGTCGGTTTCAGTTCCGTAATTAATTTCTATTTTTAAACCGAACAGAAAACCGAATAAACCGAACTAATCGGTTCGGTTTTGCAGTTCGGTTCGGTTTTTTCGATTTTATGCTCGGCCCTAGCAAATGTTGTTCGTTGCTGGGCCGGGCCGACTACTTGTAGGTAGGGTAATTATAAATACAAGGGCACATCCTTCCCATTTGAATTTGAAATTTTGAATATTTTCTAAAGACACACCCTCTTTATTTTACCCCAAAATACCCTCGTATTCCCCCTTTAGCCACGGATTCTAATTTTACAAATTCAATAAGGATTCTTATTTTAGAGATTCGGTATTTAGTTTCGTATATTTCTTACTAGCAATATATTTGATTTGAATATATTAAAACCTTTAGTAATAATTTATAATTAGCCATGGTCCACAAAAATGCTACTTGCAAATATCTTAAAGATTCATAAGAATCATTATAAATTACTCTAGCTTTTTGTCCCACTATCGATATGGAAATATTGAGGTAGGGATATTACAGACAGTAAACTCTTCTTCTAGGCTTAAAATTCATCTTAATCGAATCTCGTTAAATGTTTTGTACTTATTCTCTATGTTATCTCTACTTTCTAGAAGACTCTTTGCAGGTTATTCATCTGACATTTTGCATCTTTGTAACCCAAATTAAGTTTGAAACATAGGATACATTATTAGAGAAAAAAATAATTATTTCTCTCTAACTTTTGGGGCTCACTACGAAAAACATAGGATACATCTCGTAATTCTCTCTTACGTTCTAACACTCCAATAATGAAAAGTTTCATATTTGATACCCAGTGGGGCCTTGTTAGGAAATTTAACTTAAATAACTAACAAAAGCTTATTTTCACGAAGAGATTATTTTCAAAAGAAAACATTACCTAATATTAAGTATTTGCTTTTGAATTTATAATCCAACAAAAAGAAAATAGAACCTTGTGTACATAAAATAGACTAACAAAATTTTAAAAGTCATAAATTTATAATATTATGATCTGAGTATATCCTCTTGGTTCTCCGAACACACACTCATGAGTAATTTTTTTAAAATAAAACCAAATCCAGTAATTTTGCGTTTGGTAGGCATCCAAGCCAACTCTAGTCAATACAAATTGCCCAATAAATATCGGGAATTTCTATATCAGCACGCCACTTCACCGTGTGAACACACCTGTCTAAGAGACAAAGTCACAAAGACAAATTTGTGACTTCTTACAACTCATGCTAATAGCGAAAGGATAAAAGTCCTAACACGAGCCTACGAAACTGGGAGTTTCTAAGGGGGCACACCAATTTTCCAAGTGGGCCTACTTTAAAACTTTGCTAATATAATAAAGTTGACCTAATTTTTTTTTACCATCATGTCCTCTCCTTCAACCTTACCTCTTCTCTTCCTCCCGCATGAACAGGTGCAGGGTTTTTTTTTTTTTTTTTTTTTTAACTTCAAATCTTGATGTAGTAGATTCAAGCGGCTATGGCGACAGACACCAAATGAGCTCTTTACAGCGGGTTAGGAGGAGATCTGCAGTGACTAGCCCTAGAGAGGAGGAGAGAATTTTAAGGTAGCGAAGAGTTGAGTTTTAGAGAAGGGGGGGAGAGAATGAAGAGATAATGTTTTGAATATTTTAAGTGTGCTCACTAAGAAAAATCATCGCTTTTCAAAATAGAGGGTGGGCTCGCTAACAAAAATAGTGTGCCTCTTTGGAAACTCGCTCGAAACTCTATCAACAGCAATCGACCAGTAGGCCCACTGACATAACTCACTAGCTCTAAATAGAGGAACCGAGTCACATGAATTCTCATATACGTCCTTCTCAAGGGGCCAGATGGAGGCCCTCAGCCGCAACGCAATTATCATTACCGGGCCCGCACGAAACCTTACAAGGCCTTGGTCGGCTGCTTGCCGGTGGCTCCCCCACAGCCGCCCCTCTACGGTTGCTTTTATTGCTGGGCGTACTCGATTACTGTAGAGCCGCAGTCTCATAATAAGAACACCGCAGCAGCAGGGGAGTTTCCAAAGGAGCACACCAATTTTCCTAGTGAGCTCATTCTTATTTTTTTTTGTCCGAACAATTATAAAATGAGCACACCAGGAAAAATGGTGTGCTCCTTTGGAAACTCCCCAGCAGCTGCTGCTGCAGATACTGTTGAGGTATAAAAATGAGAGTACGATTCAATCTGAGCCGCTGCATGCTTCACAGTTTTGTCGATGAGAGAGAAGGGAAAAGGAAGAGGAATATACGTATTTTGGCAGGCGCATTCAGTGGGGGATCGTACAATGGCCCCTCCCCACTGCTCTCTCATTTATTTATTTATTATTTATTGACATTGGCAATTATAGCAATTGCATGTGTGAATCTAACAATCACATTAATTAGCAAAGAATTTTAACAAATTATATGGTAGTAGCTACAGCAACAACAACAAGCCTTTTATCTTATGTACTTGGGGGTAGACTACATGAACCAGAAGAGAATCATATCGGATCGTTCACACTGATAATCCTTCCTCATTCATTCTATTAAGTAATACGGTCTTATTTAAACCTCTAAAATCCATATCTTTTTGTATTGTCTCTATCCACATTTTTTTCGATCGTCCTATGTTAATAAGTTCTTCTCATCGAAATGGTGCATTTATATGTCTACGTTGCAAAATTATATGATAGCTAATTCCCAAAAAAATTAAATAAACTATAATTAAGCTTTACAAGATACATAATCGATTAGAAGATAAAGCTACAAACTAAATGCGTCACACTTTTACAACGTAGCTAACCTCCTAATAAATGAACCAACATATACCGACCTCAAGTATTGATTTGATAAGTTTTAGGGAATCTCGATCGAAACTCAAATTGGTAAATAATTAAGCAAATCAAATAATTAAAAAAAAACTTTATCAAATCAATATAATTTCTATCCACTCTTCTCTCTACTCTTAACCAAGTCAGTGCGGAGGTGTCACCACCACTTTGTGCGGAAATTTGAGAGATTAGGTGGATAATGAGGAGGATTAGAGGGTTTAGATGTAGGATTAATTCTATACATTAGAATCAAGCATCATTGATTTTTTTTTTTCCCCTCTCAATCATCGAGTCTAGCCAAGAAACCTTTCTCTTCCTCATACTCTGGCTTGCCCACAACTGAGTTGGAGCTAGGCTTTATCGGGAACCGCCAACTGGCAGCCATGACCGCCAACAAACAACTCTCAGGTCTCCAGAGATAGTTGATTTTTTCTTAGTAAACTTGATTTAATGGTTAAAATTATTTAGCACCATAAGTTGTACCTGGAAATAACTATTGCAATAAAGTGATTAAGAACTGGATTAGGGTATCGGTATCAAGTTTGAAAATAAGAGTAGGATTTCAATCTGTATTGGACCGGGGATTGGCAACACATATACATGGATATTAATAAGCAACTCCGAAACATGAACTTGATTATGAACACTATTGGCAAGAATACCTTGTTTGTGTCTAATGCTTGATGCATGCCCGATCTATATGGTACATAATACATAATCTATATTTTACATGATATATGACACCTAATGATTTGATACGTTAACATAACTAACCACAAGTATAGTACGTGATAGACATGATACATGGGATATGGTAACAAAGCATGGTCAAAAAAAAATACATGGTTTATGGAAAAATATATACACAGTACATACTTGACATGGTATTTAATTCTTGATTTCTTAGTAACAGACATGTACAAGTTTAAAACATGGATATGCTATGATGTACAAATAAGTCATATGTATAATGTATCTGGATATGGAGAACAGGAGAAACTAATTGATGGATAAGAATCATGTTGTATAAGAACAAATTATTGCAATTAAGGGACCGATAACTTATATTGCAGCAGTTCCTATATGGTACTGAGCCAAGGTCTTTAGATCTACTATCCTTGTGAGGTATGTCCGTTAGTATTCCTACAGTACGAGGTTTATCAAGTAGTGCATCGCGACACGTCATAGTTTAGCATCATAGGTCATGGCTGGGTCATGCATATGCACATACATTTTTATAATAATAGAGAATAGCATATCAATATCCATTAATTATAGTTTCTAATATCTAATATGGCGGGTGATCAAGACCTAATTATTTACTTGTTTTACATACAAGATATACTTGTTTATCCATTATTCATTTGACTCAACGGATACCAACATAGCATGTTCGCATATACTGTATCTCCAGTATATGCTAGTATATATATATTTTTCTCTTTTATATATTACTTGCTTATGTTTAATTTTCTAAATTCCTAACCCATATCACGCGAATAAAAAAGGACTTGCCCTGATCGAAGATCCACTTTCTCGACCAGGCATGCAATCAGATAGACAATGATGGGTAGGAGGATTAGACTTTTTTTTTTGTATATAGTGCATCTTTTTTTTTATTTATTTTTTTTATTTGTTATGCATAACTAAAACAGTGTGCCATTTTATATAATTAAGTTTTTTTTATAATATAAAGAATTTTTTTTTTTTTTAGTTCCTGAGATATTGTACACTTATATATTGTTGCAGTATTTATAGTTATTTTAAGATTCTAAGATAATCTTGTTATATATAAATAACGTACTCCATTTTTTACCCGAAGAAGAAAAAAACCGTACATTTGGTTTGATATTGGAGTTGGGAAATATAATGAAAATTTATTTTCATTTCCACGTACACTATAGTTTAGGTATAAAATAAGCATCTGCTGCAAAACCGTAGGAGTTACGGTCGATTTGGCTGTAACAAATGCTATATTTTGCAACTTTTGTTGTAAAATTACAATGAAAACATATAGTGTAGCTGAATGGATTTACATTTTCATCTCTCAACGACAAGATACAATCAAGGGGTTTTTACATATATTTCCCTTACATCTTTAAAAATTAGAATTTAGTCCTTAAAATCTTCGTATTTATAATTTAGTCTCCTAAATTTTTTAATTTACCTCACTTTAGTCTTCCAGTCATATTTTTTAAGTTACTCCACTTTAGTCCTATCTTTCCTCATCATCTCTTTCTCTTCTTATTGACTTCCCCTCTCCATTCTTCTCCTTTATCTCTTCTCTCCCAGTTAATATCTAAAGTGAAGTTACTCAGAGGAACCCAATAAAAAGAGAGAAAAAAGAGAGGAGAATGGAGAAGAGAACCCAATAAGAAGAGGAAGAGAGCAGGAAGAGAAAATGGAGGACTAAAATAAAATAACTCAGAAATATAACGTGAAATTCGGGCCAAAAATATGGCTGGGAGACGGAAAATTCTATTTATGCACAGCAATTTACTCTTAACACCCTAGTTGCTATTTACATCAAACTCCCATTTTGAAATACCACCAATTTACTCTCTGTACCTAATTTTGTTTTCAATTTTAACCCTCATCTTTCTCTCTAACTCTTTATATCGTCCGAACCCAATTTTTTCCAAAATTTTTCGAGTTGGATATTAATTCCCAAATTAAAAAATATATTAGTTAGGTATTAATACCCGATCAAAGAATCATTCGGTCGGGTATTAAAACCCGACCAGCAACCGACGTCTCCCTCACAAAAGAATCATAAATAATAAGAAATTGCAAACAAATACACATAAAAAACTAAGAATAATTTTAATTGTATTTTAGATTTTTCCTCTGACACCAATTGCATGTTGGAATTTTACATTTGAATAGAAAAAACTCAAACTCAAACTTCAAACCCTAATTTCACATGTCACGGTAAATTTGAAGAATTTAAAATTCTTTCAAATCATTTTAGGAACGTGAATGTAAAAAATTTAAGAGGTTAAAAAATCAAATCAATGAGTTTGTGGGAGATGTATTTTTTTAAAAATTAAATTCCACAAAAAAAATATTTTTTAGGGTTTTAGATAAGAACATAGGAGGAAGACGACGAGTTGTAGTTCAAAATTTTAATAAGTCTTAATTTGGAAGTTAAAAGTATAATTTAGTCAAAACATAAATGACAAACTTGTTATTATTTACAAGTTTTAAAACCGTGCGTGAAAAGTAAATTTCCGTGTGTAAATAGAATTTCCCTTGGAAGATTTCAGTGAGGTAACTTAAAGAATTTGGGGAGCCTAAATTCTAATTTTTAAAGATTTAAGGGACAAATATGTAAAAAAAACCCTACAATCAAACAGTACCCAAACTCAAAGCAATCAGGAGCTTAATCAGCGGGATCGAGTTCGGCGTTCGAGTTCGAGTTCGAGTGTGGTCCCGGTGCCAGTCTAACGAACGCCCGAAATGCCCGAGAAATTCTCGTCACGAGATGTGAGCAAATGTATTTGGACTCCGTACCCAGAATCAAATATCATTAAAATAATAATAAATCTGAGAGCACAATCCACATTCGTGGGGGCGGGTGTGCGGGTAGGTGGGTGGGCGAGGGCACTCACTTTGAAATTTCAAATGGTCGAAGGGCAGGCAGGAACGAATCTGGATCTCATCTCTTTCTCCTGCTTGTGGCCCCACCACCCTCTATCTGAACAGTCCCACGAGCTGTCTGTTAACAGGTAGATAAATAAATGAATTAATAAAATTACCATTAATAAATATAAAATAAACTATTAGTAGGGTATAGTTTCGTCCTCTTTTTCACCGTAGGGATGGTTAAATACTCTGAGGGCTGCCAGAGCCCAAGACATATAATAAGTTAGGACGGATCTATGGCCGGCGACGGATCCGGGTTTGGATCAAATACTTATCCATGTTTATATCCGATGAGTTTTAAATTGGGTACAAACACAGTGAGGCCCGTGCTATAAGCATAACGTAACTTACTATTTTTTTAAATTTAAAATTCTCCGACGCTATTAGTCAATATTTTGTTATTCTCATATCTGTTTAACTTAAATTGTATATTTTTTAATGAAATTTTCAAATAGAAAAAAAGTACCGTTTAAGTTAAAAGAATAACAAATTACTGCTTAATACTGTTAGGAGTTCAGATACTAAACTGAGAGTTTTAAACTTGAGCGATAATAAATTACACTACTCTTATAATAGAGGGGGTCTCAATAAAATTAACCCTTTAAATTATTTATATCTAATCAAATCCACTTAGTTTTAAGTATATCCAAACCTTATCCATTTTATATAAGGAGTCGTGTTGGATATCGAAATCAATTAGATTCTAATATTTTTTTGATAAATTTAAGGGATTTTTACACATCGGTTTCTTAAATCTTTAAAAATTAGAATTTAGTCCCCCAAACTTTATATTTATAATTTAGTCTCCTAAATTTTTTAAGTTACCACAATTTAGTCCCCTAACTATATTATTTGTCTTAATTTTTCGTTATACCCTGAGTTACTTCATTTTAGTTCTCCCTTTTCTCTTTCTTTTCTTATTGGATTGTCTCTCCATTCTCTCTCTCTCTCTCTCTCTCTCTCTCTCTCTCTCTCTCTCTCTCTCCTCTTTTTATTGGATTCCTCTAAATTACTTCATTTTAGAGATTAACTGGGAGGGAAGAGAGATAGGAGAAGAATAGAAAGGGAATCCCAATAAGAAAAAGAAGAGAGGAGGAAAAGAAAAGAGATGACTAAAGTGAAGTAACTCATGAGTATAACGGGAAATTCAGGCTAAAAATATAACTAGGGACTAAATTGTGTTAACTTAAAGGATTTGGGGACTAAATTCTAAATTTTAAAGCTTTAAGGGACAGATATGTAAAAACCCCTAAATTTAAATAATACAACAAAAATATTGAAATTATACATAGTTATTTTATTATGTTATTGCCAAATCAATTGTTAACAAATATCAAAGCCGCATAAAGATAACAATATTATTATGAAATCATTCTAGAGTAGCCTTCTATAATGTTTCGGGTAGAATATCGAGTTACTGATTTGGTTAAAAACATATCCAAATTCAAATCTTATGAACTTTAATTGACTTTTAAATGCAAATCTTAAATGAAAATATTTTAGTTGGATCAAATTAAAACGCTCTCAAATTTAAACTGAGAATGGTTGTAGGAAGTAAAGATAAGAATTGTGAAGAGGGGGGGGGACATGGGTCTCGTGGTCATGTCGTCGTCATGGTCGCAGCCCCCAAAGAGGAACCTGTTGGGTTGGGGGCGTAAAAAGATAAGCGATTATAACAACTTTCTGCTGTTCTGATGCAACTTCAAAAATATTTCCTATAAACAATTATTATTATTGCTATTGTCGCTCCGTACTATTCAATATGTCAGCCTTTTTTCGACGGCATTTCTCCTCTCCCTTTGTCCCTCGCTCTCTCTCGTTTCCTCATCCGATCCGTTATTCTCGCTCCCCCTCTTAATTGGCTGTGGGCAAAGTTTTTGTGCCGAGCTATTTTGCTAGGTGCAGCTCTTCTTCTTCCTGCTAATTCCGTGAGAAGACCAAGGGAGAAATGGGGAGGAGAGAGTGGTACCTTTCGATTTCAAGAGGAGAGAAGGAGATGCCAGCTGGATGCATGAGCGGAATGCTCCACTTCTTCGATCTCCATCACGTTCTCTTCACTTCCAGCGGCAGCAGAGCTGCTCAGTCCCCGTCTCCTGCTCAGCCACAGCACAACCCATCTCAGCTCAAAGGTCAGAAATATTTTAGACTCTTTTCCTGTTTTTAGTTAGTTTGAGCGGGAAGTTGGTGAGACTATGATGCACTTCAGGTATTGAGGCGCCAAGAAATAGCTTGGAGCTGGACGAGGCAGCTGCGGCCACGGCGACATTCACTGCTTCAGCTCTGGCAGAAGAGTACTACCGAATTCCTGTAAGTTTCTAATCATCAGCAAGAGATTAAAAGCCAATTATCGATTCTTCTGTTAGTTGAGGAGTTGAGCTCAAGTAGATGTAATTTGTCGCACAGATCGGGATACAAGTAATGGCTGTGCCATCCTTATTGGAGAAGCAGAGTAAGAAGAAGAACAAGAAGGATTCGCTGTTGTTGGTAGAGGAAGAGAAGAAGATGAACTTACAGACTGCGACGCCAAGGACGACCAATGTGGTTGCCCGTCTTATGGGCCTAGAGATCTTGTCCGACGGTGCCATGACTCCGACGTTGGGCTCCAATTCTCAGGCTCTTTCGAGGAACGAGTCGCTGCCTCGTCGCCAGCCTCTGCAGAAAAGAGACACGAATCTCATGCCTAACGGAAGATTTGAGATGGGATACCGGTCACTGCCGAACACGCCTAGAGCGTCGGCGGAGAGGTCGAGGGATGGAGATCCGAGACTCTCCTTGCAGATCAACAAAGAGAACAGCAGCAACTACAGAGCCAACTACTTGTGCGAGGTGACACACTCGCTGCCTCCTTCGCCAATGGGCTGTTGCATGAGCAAACCAGGAGGATTGAAAGAGAGTAGCTTCAAGTCTCAGGACTCCAGGAGCCATTACTATGCGAGAGAGATTGTCAAGCAAGTGAAGGAGAACATTCGTGAAAATAGCAATGCTGCTGGAGCCGGCATTGATGATCTCCTGAACAAGTCGAGAAGGACGAGGCCGGCCCAGCAATATTTCACGGCGAAGCCATTGCCGTCGCCTTCACCTCCTTCTCAAGGCAACATCTCTTTCGAACCGCCAAAGCCCCAGGTTCCGCCCAAACCTCCTCGGCCGCAGCGAGCTCTCCCCTACAAATCCGAAGAATATGTGGAAGCAAAGACGATCAAGATGGAGCCAGCGAGCAAATGCAAGAAGGCAAGCTACGAAAAGTTCACCGTGCGGATCAAGAGGCAACCCCCTCAGTCCGAGACAGCGACGCAGCCAGTGCCATTGTCATCTTCTCCTACGAATTTGTCGGCATTTTCTCAGAAGCACTCAAAGAAAGAAGCTTCTCGTCGACAACTACCGTTAGCTTCGCCAGAGCGAGTTCGCTCAGCTCCCGTTGTCCCGATTCATGATCAGCAATCAGTAAGTTCTTCCTTAATGGAAAATAAATTTCCAATGACGACAGATTAAGTTCCATGTTCATTCGTTTGTCTAGTTACAGTTCCAGTGTCAACCAATCGATACAAAGGAGCAACACCCAGAGTTCCTATATATCAAGTCTATACTAGAACGAGGCGGCTTCAAGAGCACCGACACAACACAAGAGAGGTGGTACTCGCCATCCCATCCCATCGATCCCTTCGTCTTCCACCAGCTCGAGCTCGACCTCCCGCTCTTCCGCTCGCTGAACGGCCCCGGCCCGCTCCGCCACCGCTGCAACCGGAAGCTCCTCTTCCACCTCGTCGAAGAGCTACTAAGCGACCCCCACAAGAAGCCGCGGTTGCATGAGACCAACAAGGAGTCGCTACTGGATCGCGTATGGACTCGAATCAGAAGCTTCCCGCTGGCCGACTGCCAGGTCATCGAGGACATCGACGCGCTTGTCGCCGGAGACCTGGAGGAGGGGAGGTTCCGGCGGCTGCTCGGGCACCCGCTGGTGACCGAGGAGGCGGAGCGAGTCGCGCTGGAGGTCGAAGAAGATGTGCTCGATTCTATTATCGGGGAGGCTGCGGCAACTCTAGCTCTCGGCTCCCGAGCCGTCAGCTTGTAACGGTAACGGTTAGTTGCGTCGCGGGGATCGACTCAGAGAGCTCGCACGGAAACAGCGGGCGCAAAAATAATGAACGTGACTGCGAGCGCGTCGGCTGATGATTGGTTGAGTATTTTCACGTAGCTACGTGCACTGCACGTGTTGTGTGTATGAAAGCGGGCCCACTTGGCCGCTTGTTTTTTCATTTGCCTTTGGTTGGAGTTTGTTTGGATTCTCCTGCGCGATTGGATACGTGCACATGTTTGCTTTTGTCGCGAAGCTTCATCTGTAGGGGTAAAAGAGTAAATATAAATTTGCTTGCTTTATTGCGTTCTTTCAGCAGTGCTCTGTCATGGCTGAGGGCTTTATTTACTTTGTAATTTCGCGTGGCATGCTTTAGCAAGACAATAAAGAGGTCGACTTCCTTAATTAAGGAGCTGCGTAGTGTTTAACTTTTATTGCATTTACAAGTGTTTTTGCAATATTTAAGTGACAATTTACACTATCTTATTTTTAAGATAAAAGAAAAACAATTAAAAAGAGGACGCATAATATATTAGTATGAAGGAGTATTTACAGATTTGTCCCTTACATCTTTATAAATTATAATTTAGTCCCCCAAACCCTTTAAGTTACTATAATTTAATCCCCAGTTTATATTTTGGTCCGATTTTTCCGTTTTACCCTTGATTTTCTTCACTTAATTCCTCTTCCCTCTTTCCCTTCTCTTCTTATTTCCCTCTTGTTATTCTCTTCTTTCTTTCTATTCATTTACTAAGTTCTCTCTCTCTGTATTGAAACCAAATATATTATTCTCTACTAAATGTATTCAACATTTAAGTCTCAATATAAATTCATTTATTGAGTTCTTCCTATCTATATTGGATAAATTTATTTCCAGATTTAATACATTTAGTGGAGAATAATTAATTTGGTCTCAATATAGAGAGTGAGAATTTAATAAGTCAATAGAGAGAGAAGATAAGAAGAAGGGGGGAACCTAATAAGAATTACGAAGAGAGGGAAAGAGGGAAGGGGGAATTAAGTGAAGGAAATCAGAAATAAAATGGGAAAATCGGACCAAAATATAAACTTGGGGACTAAATTGTATTAACTTAAAGGATTTGGGGATTAAATCCTAAATATGAAGATTTGGGACACCAAATTATAATTTATAAAGATTTAAGGGACAACCCCTAATATGAATTGATGGTTTTTTAATTTTTTTTTACCGGATTTGTCTGGTTTTTTTTTAAAAAGTAGTGTATACATTCTGTTGGGGGAGAAACGTTGAATCTGGAAGCACGATGGTCTTTAACACAAATTCGAGAACTAATCAAACTAAAAATCTTAAGCTGATAGATATAAACTTTGTACTAAACTCAAATTTTTTTTTTTTTACTATTCACATATAAATTCCTAACAATCTCTGTCTGGATTAACTCCATCAATTTCTTCACAATGCGAAGGTGAATCAATTGTCTGCCAATTTTTTTTTTTTTTGTTTTCTTCTCCTCCTTATTAAGTTTTGACTTCTTTAGGATCCAATGTGGCCGAGAGCACACTGAAATTTATAAAAGTAATGCGAATTAGACTGAGATTTCCTAATGGATTTTGTAAATACTGAATTGTTAATATGTGCTTGTCCATACTGTAGTAAGCGTTTGTTGAGTCCAGAGGGGAGACTTGCTAGATATGCATGATCACTAGATATGCATGATCACCGAGAGTGAGCATATTATGTGATTGGACATCCTGGATCCTCGCAATTTTGTATTTTGTCATCTTTCTTGTCTATTTTTTTTCGGACTCTTACATTCGCCTGAGTTATTAGGCAAATACTTTATACGTTGGTTTTGTTATCTTCATGCTAATGGACCACGATGGGCTCTTGTTCACTGTAATAGCTTCAAAAAGTTTGTGTTTGTCCATGACAAGGCTTAAAGCCTCATAGAGAGGACTATGTAGATACTGGATAGTTAGTATGTTGCGTCTTTGATTTGCATGAAAATGCTTCTACGTACCTCGTCTTTTGTTTGGGAATTTCTAGATTCGCCCCATATTTTTCTTTGTGAGTTTCTTAGGTTGAAAAATAAATAATTACAAGTTTGCCATTAATTGTTTTGACGAAAAACCCTCAACCCATTCACACTCTCATCTCTCTCGTCGTTGCTATCGCCATCGTTGTCGTCGCCGCAACAACAGCAGCAGTGACCGAACAGCAGCAGTGGCCGCAACAACAGGAGCGGCTGCTGTTACCGCCGCTACTACTACTGCTGGGAGACGAGCGAAGAGAGTGGGCAATTATGAAAAAAGAGAAGGGAAAAAAAAAGGGGCTCACTAAGAAAAAATGTTCATGTTTTAAATTTTCTTGAGGCTCACTAAGAAAAACATGGGGAGCATTTAGAAACTCCCCTTTTGTAAACAAGTATGTTCTCTTTAATTATATGTATGTTACCATAAGCATTTCGTTAGGTTTGCAGAACAAGAGTCCGCATATGATCAAGATCTTGAAAATAATAATAATAAAAATAAAAATTAAAGCCATGTTTTCTAGCCGAGGTTGTGTTGATCATCAACCGCTAATTTCTCTACAAGCTATAAGATTAATTAAGTTAATCATCTTTAGGAGGCCATGGTATAATCTTAAAAATTTGACAACAGATAAAATCTGCCACCTCACAACATAAATTGTGAATATCGACTAATTACATGAAGGCGTATTAGAGTCATGGTATAGGAGGTGGGGATAATTTATAGATCGAGTACATGATCCAATATGCTTTTCTCCATAATCTTTTTAAACTAATGATAAATAGTTAGTAAGTTATGTGTAAAGAAAAGAATTTCTTTTTTTTTTTTTTTGTTGTTGTTTGGTATCAAAAGAAACAAAAAACAAATTTTAAGAAAAAAACAAAAGCAAAACAATTAAGAAAAAATCTTTCTCTGAACTCCATCTATTCTTATGGCAAAAACTAAAAAAATATTCTTTTCTTTTCTGTCGATACGCCCTGCAATATTTATTTGCATTCTCTTTGTATCTGTTTGTTCAGTTAATTCAATAACTTTTTTCATTGCCTTTCGAAACGAAACTCTATTTCTTAATTGTGAAGCCATTTATTCTGCAAGAATATTATAATGTCGATTAGGTATTTTCAATTCTTGTGATAGCAATATTGAGTCTTTTGTTTACAGAATGAAACTCCTTTATGTAATTCTTCGATTCCACACGTTCGGCCCTCTATTAATAAATTTGGAAACCCAATATAAATTATGACCTGGACCAAATGGATTCTTTTTTGAATTTCTATTCGTGCAATTCCTTCAACTAGCCAATTAAGAATTCTCAGATGATGTACTAACAGTGCATTAAAGATGCAGTCTCTCGTTAAGCCACAATTAACGCGAGCAAACATACTAATGACGAGGAACGCATTTTTGATATGCTAGTAATACTTATACTTGTTTCGTTATTCTGTCCAAGCCTGGATGAGGAAGAGTTACGGAGAGTAAAACATAAATATGCTGATTCCGACTGGAGTTACTATATATAATTCAAACCCCTTCACGATAAAATAAATAAAAAGAAAAAGTAAGGTCATTTCATTTCGACAAAAGACTATACAAGTTCAATAGCTCACTTCAATGGGCGAACAGTCCAACCCTTGGAACATGCTACAACTCGAGATGGCGAAGAGCCGATATCGAGGTGCCAAAACTTCCCGTCGATGTGAACTCTTGGAGAAGATCAGCATGTTATCCCTAGAGTAACTTTTACTTGTTGAGCGACGCCTTTCCACTTGGCACCGTCAGATCACTAAGACCGACTTTCGTATCTGCTCGATGGATGGGTCTTGCAATCAAGTTCTGTTATGCCTTTTCTCTTGTTTTATTGTAGAGAAAATTTTATAACTATTTTTTCATATTTTCTTTCAACTTATTTTCTTCTAAATTTTCTTCCAAACCAAATAAAAGTACTCTTTTTAGTTCAGAGGGCATGAATGAGCCCACATCTATGATTACTCAAAAAAGATAGTCCTATATACTACCGCTATAGAAGTGTGTTGGGTTAAATATCTCCATATAATAGAAGATGGCCTATTAGCATGACTCATTATCTCTGTTAAAATATAAAATATTTTTTCTCAACCCTTAAAATAATTTTAGAATTTTGGTGCATTAGAAAGGACTTTCAATATGGTAAGATCACGTACTCTTGAGCGCGTACCTGACGAGCTCTTGAGCGCATATAATTCGATTAATCCGGTCAATTTAACGTGCTTATGCGCGTTCCAGAAATCTAGCAGGCAGGGCGACCTCATGTTGTTTCTAAGCTCTCATCAATATCGGATCGTCAACGGAGTTTACGAACTTCGCGGTCTTGATGTATTCTATCACTACTACAAGAGTCCACGTTTTCTATAAAAGAGAGTGATGTAATATAAGTCCTCTCGTTTGTTTTCGATTGTTCTCTTTCATTGTAATATTTGAAAACATATTGTAATTTTGCAAATTATTGTAATCAATAGAAGAAAACAAGATTTTTGCGGAGAACCCTTACCAGTTCCATAAAAAATTTGTCTCGAAAAGTTATGCAAGCATTTATAAAGTTGATTGTTGAAGTTACTTTACTACACCAAAACTCCGAAATTATGGTGAAAATTAAGGAAAATTATTTTATATTTTAACAATCTCCGAGTGATAGTTCGAACTTGAGTAAGGGAGTATTTGCTTAGTTAGAATATAAAATAATTTTCCTCAGCATTTACTACATCTTTAAAACTTTGAGTAATGGTAGGAATTTTAAAATGGTATTAAAGCAATCTAGATTCAAATCTATCCGTGCCCTCAACCTGAAGATAGATGTAACTTTCGAGTTTTTATGCAGTGATAAAGGATTTTTCAAGATGCTTGCATTTGGATAACATGGCTATGGGAAGCGATTGGCTATTGGTGCTGCAAGCAATCCTCTTCGATATTTGCCACTTGGATGTGTAGCCAGGCTCCAACTCTTTCAAGGTTGATCTTTTTGTTGAGTCGGGATATATTGCGGCCAAATAATGAAGATAATCTATTATGGAGATGCAAAAATTTAGGGGTATTTTATCGAGTCCGTGTGCTTCATTGATGATGTTCTCAAGCTGTCTCATGCAAAGTGTATTTGGAGAGTTAAATGTCCAGAGAAAATCAGGATGTTTCTCTAGCTAATAGCTAAAAATGCCTTATTGACTTGGTAAAATTTGTTGAGACAATATTAAAATATAAAATAATTTCGCTCAATTCTCATCACAACTTCGAATTTTTGGTGCAATAGAAGGGTCTTTCAATATTGTATCAGAGCAACCCAAGTTTAATTCCTACATGACCAAGCGCTACAAAATAATTTCCCTCTAATATCAAAGAAGGATCTTAAGAAAATTTCCTTAAGCTTTCTATTCAATCTGGTCAAAAAATAACTAAATAAAAGATATTTCGAAAGTGGCGAAGCTCTACATGCTAAAGTTTCGAGGTAGACAAAGACCCATAGAAGGAAATTAATCGTAGCAGTAACTTTTATCAATGAGTGGAAAGGAAAAAGAGAGCTTGAACAATTTAGTTGGATCTTGTAACTAATGTTGAAAATTTCAAATTTTATTGGCACAAATATTACGTACTTTGTGAGCTAAAAAAACCTTATTAGTGCATGACATATGTATGACATAGCCCAAAGTTTGATTGGTAATGCATACTTGCACAATAGTTATATGGAAATTGGTAAGTTTCTCTAGCACTTTGTAGAGAGATTCATAATATACGTAAGCTGCATATGAGAGTATAAACACTTCATGATTTTATCAACACGATGGAGATTCTTTCTCTCATGTTGAGAGCTTCTTTCGCCTGCTACGAGAATTATCATGCAAATTTATGGACCATTTTTCAAAAAAAAAGGGACCAAAAATTAATTGTAAAAAAATATATTTCAGAATTTTTTATGCTTATATATAGTTCGATGCTATAGAAAGAGTACCCTTTAGAAAAGGAATCATATTAATGGAAAGAAAACATCCTATAAGTGATTGAGAGATATTAGCATATCTCATTAGGATATCTGACAAATCCTCTAATATTTGATAATTTCTCTAATTTATTACTATATCTCATGATATCTTCCTAATTTAGTATATTTGACTAAATCCCCCTACTTAGGCTGATTATATTTTTGAGAATTTTATGTAATTAGAATGTTAACCATAGGATATAAGCTGACTGGTTGAAATGGAGGAGGGCAACGGGAGTTTTATACGACTGTAACATTCCATTAAGATTGAAGGGAAAATTTTATAAGACTGCTATTATGCCAGCTTTATTATATGATACGGAATGTTGGGCTATAAAAAAATATCATTCAAAGAAGATAAGTGTAGCAAATATGCGCATGCTCCACTGGATATGCGGCAACACTAGGAGAGATAAAGTGAGAAATGAAGATATTCATGCTAAGATAGGTGTAACTCCCATCGATGAGAAGATGCGAGAAAATCGCTTACGATGGTTTGGTCATATGCAACGTAGACTTACAAATGCACCAGTTCGACGAGGCGAGTTTATCAATGTAGGACAAGTTAAAATAACGAAGGGAAGACCAAAGAAAATATGGATGGAGGTGATACGAAAAGATATGGATTCTAGAGGTTTAAACGAGAAGATATTACTTGATAGAAATGAATGAAGAAGGACTATCAAAGTGATCGATCCGGCGTGATTTTTTTTTTTGTTCATGTAGCCTATCCCAAATACTTGGGATAAAAGGCTTAGTTGTTGTTGTTTATATAATTAGTATCAATTTGTATATTCTTTTGTTTTTGTTTTTTATGTTTGTTTTCTTTACCTATACCTCATAATATAAATTTATTCTCCACTTATTCAGTTCATAATTTTATGAAGAGAAAAAGGCTCAGAACAACTTGGTCTTGTAATTGTCTTTGAAGAATTCATTTTTAGGGGCTTCCTACATATTGTGCCTCAGTAGTAATGGGGCAGTGCCCCTAAGTTGAAGGATCGAGCAATGTCCTCCAATTAATAATATATTGATTGATGGGAGGGAGGTAGCCCACTTAAAATTAATTTATTGCACTTTAGCAAAAGCAAATGACTTTAGGGGACACCAATACCATGCATGTCCTATGCTCGAGTGTGACTTGTGAATGATCCCCCAACACTCTCAAAAGGTGTCTCTAGGGATTCTCTGTGCATCTCTTGTTTCTTTCGTGTAATTAGACAACACAAAGAAAAGGGGAACTCTACTGCATCTTAATGTTATCTTTCTTTACTGCATGCCAATGGCTCATATTGTCCTCCTCTTGAGCCTTGGTAAATAAAATAGGATTAATTACAGTTAGACCCTCTGTAATATTGGGGTGTGTAACTTAACACCCCTAAAGTTTGAAACTCTCAAAAAAATCCCTAAACTTAGTTATTTTCACTCTCTTTTTTTACTAAATTGCACTCTTGTCCCTCAAATTCCTATTCTAACCTCATCCCTCTTTTGAACCAGCACACACACACACTCTCTCTCCCCCCTCTCTATCCCTCTCTCTCAGTCACTCTCTCTCTGTCCCTCTCTCTCAGTTAGAGAGGGAGCGTGAGAGCGTGAGTGACTAAGAGAGGGAGAGAGAGAGAGAGAAAGTGTGCTAGTTAAAGGGAGGGATGATGGTAAAATAAGAATTAGAGGGACAATAGTGCACTTTAGTAAAAAAAACAGAGTGAAAATAACTAAGTTCAGGGGTTTTTTTTTTAGAGTTTCAAACTTCAGGGGTATTAAGTTATACACCCCTAATACTACAGAGGTCTGACTGTAATTAACCCAATAAAATATGTTGTAGCTTGGTGGGGTTTGGTGTGATGTGTTGGTATTACAATAAATCTAAAACTATAGTTGAAAATGAGATATGCTTGATATATATATATATATATATATATATATATATATATATATATATATATATATATATATATATATATATATATAGAGAGAGAGAGAGAGAGAGAGAGAGAGAGAGAGAGAGAGAGAGAGAGAGAGAGAGAGATATGATTCTAAATTTCCAAGTGCTTCAAAATATGTATTACTAGCTCTCCTATTGGCCATGAATATTCAAAGTGTGGGGATATCCTGTTATTTAAGAAATAACTCCTCCATTTTTTTTTCTTCATTTTTGAATAAAGGTGGTAGTCATTAATCCTATCCTATTATTAAGTTTATGATCGAGAAGGAGCTCATTGAGACCTTAAAATTGCTTTAGCAAAGCATTTATTTACTATAAAAGAATTAGTTACATATTTATATGTTAATCGCTCATTTTTTAATTGAGTCTAACATGTTGGTAAGCTCATAAGAGATCTAAAAAATATCCATGAAAGCTCCAACGATCCTAGCATGTCAAATACTTCTTCAAAGTATAATGCTATTCATATCTCTACTTTGTAAATGAATGGAGAAGGAGTACCAAAGTGATCGATCCGGCGTGATTCTTTTTTGATTCATGTAGCCTACTCCAAATACTTGGGATAAAAGGCTTAGTTGTTGTTATATCTCTATTTTGTCTAGCCAGGGTTTAACTGGTTTTTGACCAAAAAAAAAAAAAAAACGAAATATCATTTGCTTTATTATTTTCTTCAGCCAATAAGATTTAGGATTCTGACATGAAAATCATTATTTTCTGCAAAAGAGTCACGAATATAAGAACTATATTTGGGTGCAAATTGCAAACAACTAAAAGAAATTTGATTTGTAAAAATACGATATTCGAAATTCAAATCTTGACTTGGACTAGAAGTTCAAATATCATGATATTTTGATAAGATGGTGATTTTAAAAATCATGATTGTCCAAATGTAAATTTGAGATAATTTTATAGATTGATTAGCATAGCCTTCTATGTGAGGATATTACGCATGCATAGAAGAAAATTCTTCTAAAAATAGGTGTTTGCTTTCTATCTCATTGCATATTTCAATTGACTGATCATTTTTATACGTATAGAACAGTATAGGCGCTGATCTTAAACTACATCCAAAATATCTCAATATCATTTGATTAATACTTTGGATAGATATGATCAAGTTAATGATATGAACAAAGTAGAAAAAGATTTAGACTTAACTTTTTCTACCTCTCCATCATTACCCACTTTCCCACTTTTCTCCCATCCTCTCATTACATGTAACATGAGTGCTCCTTCCCTTTCTATCTTTCTATCTTGGATTCAATTCAGAATGGGACCCTCTCAAATCCTATCCTACCACTAGCATATTCTATGATTATTCTTCTCATTAGACTCCCATAAGAGGGGCCAAAAAAAAAAACTCCTTTTAATTAACACCTTGACATAAAACATTCCAACTCCTATACCTCAACTTCTTGAAGCAAAACAGATCATAGTGTTATAACTATTACTATTCGTGAGAGTAACAAAAAAAAGATTGCAGCTTCGATAATGCCAAGAGAGATAAATTTATAGATCCTATAAAAGCGTATAAGATTGATGAGACTGCAATGTGGCCCATGTCCTTAAGATCATCCCTCAGTCACCCGCGGACGGACCCACCCTCATATGCCAGTATGTCTGAAATAAAATTTCTAACACAATATCTATAATTTTTATACTGTTGTACTTGTTCAAATTTTAAGCATGACTCTCTCTCTTCAAATTCGAAAGTCAAGATTAAAATCTGTTTATAGGCCCCCAATATTGCATTTTTTTTTGCTCCATCTTTAAAAACGCTTTTGTCCCATCAGTCAATAGAATTCAGATTTTCTATTAAATTAAGTCTTGATCATGTATTAACTTGCAAAGTTACAATTTTATTATTGAATTAATATATAATATAAAAAAACCATTAGTTATGTAATAACTTGATCCCGAATAACTAGTTCGAATGTGTGGATCTGCCCTACAGTCACCCACCCAACCATATCACAGTCTGCGAGTCTCTAAAGCTGCATGCTTTCTTAAGCCATAACAATAACAAACAAACAAATAATTTAAACACTTATTCCCACTATATAAACTAACCTCCAAGAATAAGATCAGATCCTCAAAACCCCCAACACTTCAAATCTCTCTCTCTCTCTCTCAAAACCCTTACAACTTCAAATCTCTCTCTCTCTCTCTCTCTCACTCTCTCCCCAAACCCTTACAACTTCAAATCTCTCTCTCTCTCTCTCTCTCTCAAAACCCTTACAACTTCAAATCTCTCTCTCTCTCTCTCTCTCTCTCACACACACAGTCTCTCTCTCTCTCTCTCTCTCTCTCTCTCTCTCTCTCTCTCCCCAAATGTCTCTCCTCACACAGTCCTCACCCAAACACTGCGCCAACAAAGGCTTCCACCTCAAAAACCTCCTCCTCAACAACAAAAAACTCGTCTACGGCCTCTCCACCTTCATCTCCTCCATCCTCTTCATCCTCCTCCTCCTCTGCCTCCTCCTCCACCCCACCAGCCCCCGCTTCCACCTCCAAGACACCGCCGTCTCCGGCCTCGCTCTCTCCTCCCCTCACCTCACTCTCCTAAACACCACCATCCTAACCACCCTCATAACAACAAACCCCAACACCAGGCTCGGCATCTACTACGACAACCTCCGCGTGTACGCGATATACAGAGGCCAGCAGATAACTGGGGACTCTATGTTGCCCTCCTTCTATCAGGGGCATGAGGAGACTAGCGTTCTGTCAGCGGAGCTGCGCGGGACCGACATGCCGGTCGCTGCGTCCGTCAGGTACGAGGTTGGCCGGGATCAGGTTGCTGGGAGGCTTGCGCTGTCCGTGAGGATCGACGGGCAGCTCAGGTGGCGGGTGGGGGGGTGGGTGTCAGGGAAGTACCAGTTCGATGTGGATTGTGTGGCGGTCGTTGGGCTCGGCCCAGGCGGGAATTCGTCGGCGGCCGGCGGGCTGCAGGGGACGCAGTGTTCGACCAATATTTGAGTCTAGTCACTTTGTAGGTAGTGTTTTTAGTGGCAACTTTAAGTGTAGATTTTGGTTTATATATATACAGTTATAATTATTTGTTACGTGTACTGTTTAGATTCATCCATGTTTGAAGTATTATTTTATTTGTTTTTTATCGACGCTCCAATGTAAGATTCTAACTATCCAACCTAAACACTTCAAAAATGTCCATAAATTTTAAAGGCATAGATAAATAATTAAATTTTAAAACCGACATGGTAATCATAAATAGCGATTAAGGATCTGAATCTTAGGGGAGAAAGCGACAATACTGTAATTTAATTCAATACTCACCTCGGAATAGTCTTCATTTAGATGTGAGAAAATTTTCACTCACGTTAAATGGAATATTCTATTTGAGCACACCTCTTTGCCCACATGGTTTTCATGCCTTTATGGGATTAATTCTAATCGGGGGAAAAATACGGTGACAAAAGTAGTAGTAAACTTATTCTACGTCTTTAAGAGGTGGGCTCACGAGCAAAGTGGTGTGCTCAAATAGAATTTCCCACGGTAACTAACCATAAAGTAAGCCTAATCAGCTATTAGAAGAAATAAAATACCTTTAATCATTGAGCTGATAAGGTTTTCCATTGTCAGCAGTTTCTCTTTCGTTTGATGTGTTTGTTTGTTTGATGTGTTTGTTTATATGGAAGTACAATGTGTTTGTTTGCATATAATTACAATGAAAGTAGTAGAAGTAAAACTAGTTCTACTATTTCAAGTGTTTGTTTACTCAAAAAGTAAGGTTAAAGTTACTTCATATATGGTGAGGTGATGCCTATGTGACATTTTACTTTAAAAATTCTCAGCCTCATGCTCTCGCAAAATGACTCCGAAAGAATCTTTTTGTGATTCACTTCGCTTAGTTTGGAAGAACTCAAGGAAGTAGAAATTCAAGACAAAAAATTAATTTTTTTATTTGCATGTCATAATTACCATTTAAAAACTATATTCTGTACAAAGAAAACTAATAAAATATTATAATTATTATTTTATTTAATTAATTAAAATAATATTAATTTCACTTCCTAATATATTTTTATCTTCAAAGAGTTAACAAACAAATACAAAAAAGTATCTCTTCTTCTATTTTTACTATAAAAGTTACTTTATAATTTCTTTGTTTCATTTATTGTACTTCAATGAGCAAAACACACCCTTGGTATCTAGACAGTAGATTTCCCTTTTTCTTTTGTTCCTCCTCAACTTTGTCTTCGGGCCTGGGCTCCTTGAATTAATTAGATCCGGCCCTTGCATCGATAGTGTTAATGGTTAAGGCTTGTAACATGCGCCGTACTAGGCCCTTTAATCATTATTCCACCTAACTTGCAAAAGTAGGAAAGATTTGGCCAGTTATAATTATTGAATAATTTTATAAAAATTATTATAAATTATTCTATCCCTTCCCTTTATTTATATATATATATATATATATATATATATATATATATATATATATATATATATATATATATATATAATATGAAAATTTTAAATTAAAGATATTACACACATCCTCAACATTCTTAAAAAGACTACATTTGCTTAAAAAGTATTCAATTATTTTCTTTTTAAATTCAGCAATTAAGTGTGGGCTTGGTGGGGTTAGAATATAAATTTCTTAAAAACCATATTAAAATTTCTTTCACTATGCTAAATTCCAAAATTGCAATGAGACCTGTGAGTTATTATTAGAAATTGTGATGAGAATTAAGGAGTCTTGTCTTATATTCTAACGCTGTAGGTTAGATGCATGTTAGATTCTCTAAAATTTGGATAAACTTTGCATCTAAAAATGTTGGGCTGTTCATGAGGTAGCTGAAGTATTCTGAACTTGATTTATGCTGAAGAAAATATAATAACACGTTATGAAACTCGTTATGTTGCGTTACATAACCTAATAGAACCCCAGCACTAAGTAACAACTAAAAATAACTCAGTGCACTGTAACAATACGTTTTTTATATTATTTTACGTAATGTTATATTACGTAATGTTACGTTATGTTACGTTATTTACAATTATTTTTTTAGTAATTTTATATTATTGTAGATTATTATTTTGTTTATTAGCGAATTGCTGTAATTTTTTTGATTAGTTGTTAGTTTATTTGATTGCTTGTGGAATTACTAAATTGTTAATTTGCAATTATTTCCTTATTCGCTTATTGTAATTCCTCTCCGGTTGCTGAAATATCTTACTTATTGATTGCATTAATTTTTAACTAAACTAAAATCAACAATTACAAATAAGATAAATTGAATAGTACAAAATATAAATTACAATAATGATAATAACTGAAATTGAAATAAAAAATTGAAATAAAAAATTGAAATAATATTTTCTTATTTAAACGAAAAAATAGTTGGAGACTTAATATAATTTATATATAATTTACGAAGATAAATTTAAAAATTATTGTAAAACTTAATATAAAATTTGAATTGATTATATATTACAAAATGATTTTATATTCTTTTTTTAGATATTTTAAATTTATAAAAACTATTTTATATAGTTTTATATTTATTTTTAATTCAATAAATAGGAAATTGTATAACCTACATTATGCGTTACGCTATATGCGACATAGTCTAACAGAGACAAAATGTTCGTTACCGTTATCGCTATTTTAAACATTGACGTATACGCTCCTAAACCAACACAACAATATTGAAATTTATAAAAGAATTAGAAGGCAATTAGGAGTATATACCTACAGCCATTATTCCCCCTCAAGTCTTTCAGAGAAGTTAGAGACAGTAATAATGCTGCAGCTCGCCCTGAAGCGAAATGGATAGCTGCTTTCTGCGGAGCAAACGAACATCCGAATACCTACACATGCTCAGGAATTACCTCAAAAATAATTTTGAATTCTCAACACAACTTTGGAGTTTTCGTACCAAATTCAAGTGTCCATCCAAAACAGAGACAAAAGGATTAATTCAATTGAACCTTTTTTTTTTTTTTTTTTTCTTTCCTTACTGTATCTACAAGTTTGTGAAGAAGATTCTATTAATTTTTTTCAGTTTTACAAATAGGTAGAAAATTTTGTTAGTTGTTCATATATGACTATAGTCCCATATCGATTATGACAAAGAAATTTTATGAGTTTAAATACAAATTTTGGACCTTGACATAACAACTTAAGTTTTTAGATCAGACTGGTTTTAAGTTTTGCATTTAGATCCATCATGCTCTCGGTTGGACCAACATTGTCGGGTCAAGAGTCCAGGTTATAGATAATTGGTATCAGAGCTCAGGTTCGGGTCAAGAGTCCAGATTATGAGCTTTTGGGGGGGGGGAATTGGTATCAGAGCTCAGGTTCGGGTCAAGAGTCCAGATTATGAGCTTTTGGGGGGGGGGGGGAGTGAAGTTGATATTTGGTCGAATTAATTTTGGATTTGATTTTCCACGTGGAGGTTATTCATATGTGAGTATTGTGAGAGGCACCTATCTATTTCGTTAAATATTGATTAATGAAATATGAGAGAATTTATCTGTTGTTTATATTATATTAAAAAAAAAAAATCTAGAGTTGTCCACCTATGTCTAAAACATGTTTGTATGCTTATCAAATTGTCAACCTCATTTTCGCAAAATTTATGAATAATCTAGCTAGGGGGTGATGCATGCTCTTTAAGAATTTACCGTAAGTTAATTGCTTTATACATTTTTATTCTGCAAGATATCTTCATAAACACAAAGTCAAATGCATATATTATATATTTTAACTGTATCTATATCTATGCAACTATATATAAAATGTACTATGTTTTTTTTTCATGAACATAGACACGATGTTTCACATCACCAAACTTACGAAGTTTCAGTGAGGTTTAAGAGATATTTTTATATTCTATCGAGCCAGTAAAGCCGATTTTTTTTAAATTGAAATTTGAGCTTTATGTTGCAGTATTTAAATTTTCAAACATGAAAATCCATAAGAAATTTGATGAAGATAAAGTTGGTTAGGTTTAATAGGCACTAGAGATCGGGGGAGTTTTCAAAGAAGCACACCATTTTTCCTACTGAGCCCACTTTATAGTGTTATTTTGAAAGTCTGAACAGTTATAAAGTAGGCTTATTAGGAAAAAAAAAAGTGTGCTCCTTTAAAAACTCCCGATATTGGAAACAACGTTGAAGGGTATTTTTGTCATTCACTGCTCCAAGTTAACCCAACTCAACCATGGGAAATTCTAAATGCGCACCGCATTGACTTAGCGAGCACCATTTTCCCCTATGTTGTAAATCACTTTAAAATAGGATGCGGTGCTCACTACGTAAAATGTGGTGCGCATTTAGGATTGCCCCTCAACATGCAATGCCAGTAAACTTAAAAGAAACTTTAAACAGAGGGACCAAGATGGTGTAACTTAAATAAGTTGAAAGACTAAATAGCACTTCTAAAAATTTGAGATACTAGTATCAAAATAAGGAAAATTGAATTGACAAATATCTGAAAAATCCTCACAAAGTTGAGACATAAATGAACCTTACTTTTAGAACAATAACCTAAAGATAATTTTCCATACTACTAGGATGTAAACAATGCATGTGGCTTTGGGCTTATAATCCACATCATCAATATCTTATGATATAATATATGATACGTAACCTGTTACGATATGTTGCTCCTCTTATGAAACTCAATTCAGATAAATCTATTTTTTTTTTTTGTTGTTTAATTGGGCATTGCAAATTAAAAATGACTCTAATTTATAACAAAGAGAACATGTAAAAACATTCAAATTGCACTTGTATATTATGCATCAAATTCTAATTAGCATGAGTTATATTAAAAATTTATCAATATACCTATTTTAGTCAATAAAAACCTTCGAATTGCACCATTAACTTTGTCAAACTAAATCCTTCTTTCTATTAAATCACAAAATAGACTCTATTCATATCCAAACGGCTAAAGTACAAGAAATCCCTACAAAATATTAAAGTTTTCCCAGAAATTCTCATAATTTTTTTTTTATGTTATATAAATTTCTATGAAGTTTCAAATTCCATGAAAACCTCCCTCGCGGTACAACAGAGAGATTAATTGATCGATTTAAAAATGCAATAAATACCCACTCTCCGATAACTTTAGATTTATATATTTTAAGTAAATATATTAAATCAGAAAGTAAATATTTAGAAAGATCGAAATAGTGTATATATAATGCATTTTAAAATTGATTCATTAATTTTCCGCTAATGTTGCTTGGAGGTTTTTGAAACTCCATAGAGATTTATATAGTATAAAATAATTAATGGGAGTTATTTGGAAAAAGCATCATACTTTGTCGATGTTTTATCTGCTTTAGCCTATCCAAAATGTAGTGCAACTTTATTTGATTCTAAAGATGGAAGTAAAGTTAAGTGCTGGTGCACACATGTCCAAGTGTCTGCATTTGGCACATGAAGAATTAGAAGAACAAAGACTTGAGGAGTAGTTAAGTACTTTGATAAGAAATCCAGTAATTAGGTGACACAATATGATGCTAGAAAATTCTAGAAAAATGGTGATGTGAAACTTACTATATATATATATATATATATATATATATATATATATATATATATATATATATATATATATATATATATATATATATATATATATATATATGAGATAAATGGAAATGAGCTGACAGCTCACGCAAGTTATCTAAGCTGTAGTTTATTTCCACTATCTCCAATAATCTTTTTCAAAAAATTTCTTTTATATTATGATCTCAACCCATTAGGATTCACTCATACCCAATTTCTTGGGTTTTAACTTTGATTTGGTTCTCTATCAAGTTAAAACAAAATTAACGGTTTGCAATAAATAAAACATTTTGTATGTACTTGATGAAAAAGTAAATAAACTCCAAAATTTATAAAATTTAATTCGAAAGAAGTGAAGGATGTAGAGATAATAATTGTAAAAAAAAATTGAAGAAAAATCATTGGATCATTATAGTTTTACCGATAACTCACGTAACTTTTTCTGAGCTGGCAACTCACCTGCAGTAATCCATATATATATATATATATATATATATATATATATATATATATATATATATATATATATATATTATATATATATATATATATATATATATATATATATATATATATATATATATATATATATATATATATATATATATATATATATATATATCATTGTTAGGCGTAGAAAATAAGTAGTAGAAAGTAATCACGTAGAAAATAAGTAGTAGAAAGTAATCATGTTCTTGTTCGGTCAAAAAGTAAAGTGGAAGTTAATTCTATAATGATGAAGTAGATCTTATATACGTGGCACCCCCACTTTTCAATTTTACTTTACATGTATTTAGGTGGAAGAAGACTTGAAGGTAAAAAGTATTAATATTTTATTATTTTGTCTCTTTTTTTTTTTTTCTTTTTTTCAATATTTTTCTTCTTTCAAAAAGTAAGAAACAAATATTAGAAGTATTGGAAATATATTATTACTAATTCTTTAGTTTTTTGAAATTTACTTTCAATTTTCTGCTCTCCTTTCACTACTTCTAAACATACAAACACACCCTAATAGGCTAGGAGCTAGTCAGGACAGCTAAAAGGGGGCAAAATCACATCTTTGCTCCCAAATATACAAGTCAAAATGGGTTCATAAGTGAAATAATAATGTTCGGAATACTTCTTTCCTAGAAATTTTTCTGACTATAGTTTTCAAAGTATCCTCCCATTGAAGGTATTTTCTTTCAATTACATAGCGTTTATGATTTTCAAGCTGCTAGAGAGATAAGATAAGCCAAACTTTAACATCATATATGATTTCTTTCCCATAGAGTGAAAAAAATACAGAATGTAGTTCCATCCTCATAAGATTCGGCGACTTGTGGTGGGCATGAAAGAACTAAACAAGTTGGGGGAATTTTAGAAAAAGTTCATTAGTTGGAGAATCAGCTTCATTAGGAATTATAAAGCATAAAAATAAAAAAAAGCAATCAAGTCTAGCTTGTAGAAGAATATTGAGTTGGTAATTAACATAAATTTTGAATCAGCAGTTTGTTATAGAGTACACATAGAGACCTCCTTTCTTGAGGATTGCCTCCTACGAAAATAAAATAATAATAATAATACCACAAAAATGGTAAGAAAACATGCACAGTATTGAATAAAGTAAGAAAAATAAGTAAACACATGGACTGGTAGAGCGTTCATAGTGGAAAGGGATTAGCCTTCTAGAACATGTACTACACCTGAAAATATTTCTTATCGTAAAATTAACATGCTGTGAGAGAAGTTTTTTTGTCACATAATTTTAGACACCGACAAGGAGCCTATATACTTATAACAATAACAAAAGTAAAGTGTCCATGCACTTATCAATCGTTTATTATATATGAACAATAGAATGAACAAAGACGAAGAAAAATATTTTCCAATAAATAAAATACTAATAATGAACCATGGGACATCTAACTTTATCTTTTCGACTCTTCTAGCAGAATTAGAAAATATTGGCATCAACTAAACACACACACTGCTTCTCTATAACACTCCTCACATAGATGTGATCCAGTGTCATTTTTACTTCTTACAGTTGTCTCTCCTCTCATCAGAACAATGTCTACAACTACGTACAAGCTACAACTGCAACAATAATGAGAACACGATCATCATCTCAAATCGCTCCTTAATTAGATATTGGCATCACAATCAGGAGTCCCGCCAAGCAAAGGGACCTGGCCGGCCACCCCTTTCTTGATCCCAAGCAGCAGATCACACCTCACGTACATCCCATACCACTGGCTCCTGAACGGCCCGGACTTGTACCTCAGCCTCCCCAGCATCACCACCCTCAGCCCCACCACCCCGAAGTTCTCATCCGTCATCAGCCCACCCACCACCTCGGCCGACACGGGCACCGCCTGCCCTCCCAGCACCGGGGACACCGCTACCGTGCTGTCCTCCTCCTGGAACAGCGGAGGCAGCTCCGCGGGCGGGGTGATGGCCTGGTCCCGGTACGTCACGTAGGCCGACTGGCGGTCGTATTGGACGGAAGCTCGGTCGTTCGGGTTGCGGATGGAGATGGTGAACTGCATGCTGGTGGAGACTAGGGAGGCTGGGGTGCCGTTGCTCGCGTTGGAGAGCTGGAAGACTGCGGCGGCGAGGACGGTGAAGTGAGGCTTGGAGGGGCGGTAGACGAGGTAGAGGATGAGGGCGATGATGCCGGAGAATATGAGGATTATGATGAGCGTGCAGCAGATGAGGCGGGCGACGGGGTTGGATGGGCCGTAGCGGTCCATCATCGAGCCGTCTTTCGGCATGTTGTCGACGAGACGAGAGGGAGGAGGACGAGAGGCTTGGCTCGATCGAGCTTTATAAAAGGAGGATGCTTAATGTGGTGATATACTACTTTATTCTCTTTGCTAAGACAATGAAATACAAAAGGGGTATTTATAGATTTGTCTCTTATCTTTATAAATTATAATTGAGTTCCCCAAATCTTCATATTTAGGATTTAGTCCTTCAAATCCTCTAAGTTAATACAACTTAGTTCTTCTCCTTAACTTCTGTTAGTCTAGTTTATTTTTTGACCTGATTTTTCTATTTTATCACTCCTTAATTACTTCTTTCCTCTTCCTCTTCTCTTCTCTTTCCCTCTTCCTCCTGTATTCTCCTTGCTTCATTCTTCCTCATCTCTTCCTCCTTTATTCTTCTTTTCTTTATTGGGTTCATTGGCTCCCCCCTTCTTCTCTTCTATCTCTCTATTTTTTTTTTCTTTATAGGGGTATTTTTAAGTCATTTCATTATTTAAAAAAAATAAAAATTAAATTCTGTCGTTTATTTGGACGGAAAAACTAACAGAGAGACTAAATGTAGTAACTTAGAAGATTTGGGGGACTAAATCCTAAATATGAAGATTTGGGGGACTAAATCATAATTTATAAAGATTTAAGGGACAAACCTGTAAATAACCCAATACAAAAACATCCGAGCTTTATAAGCTTCACTTGCCAAACAATTGTAACATCCAATCTAACATCCACTTTGGTAATTCGCTCATTTACTGTAAAATCTACATACATGTTATCATCCCAACACGTATATCGAACATTAATTTCAGACAAGGGACCATATAATTAAAAAGCGAATCAGAATATCTAAAGTATCACGTTACAATACAATTATGAATTTCAGTATCTGGTACTGAATTTTAGGCATGAGAATGGACAAGTTCAATGACCAGTCGCTATTCAAAATTTTAAATTAAAAAATAAAAAAAATTATTTTTTCAAATTTTAAAAAATAAATAGTATGTATAAAAGATTGACCGTTGGACATGTCCATTCTTGTTCTTCGACAATAGTGGTAGGAGACTAGTGCCAATAGGAACTCAACTATACTATGGGAGTATGAATTTTGGTGGAGGGATAAAGAAGGGGATAGTGGTTGGTGATGTGTAAAAGTATGAAGCTCCTTTTTTTCCCGCAGAGCTTATCTTTTGGTAGTTCTGGCCGATGCTTTTTGGTTAGAGGAATTGTAAGGGGAAAGTAAAGGGCACTGAGGGAGCAAAAAAGTTGAAATTGATGTGTGCATGCAAAGGGAAAAAAGGTTTTGTGGTGGACAAGGGTACGTATCATCAAACTTTCACTTTGATACAACAGTATCAAGCATAAAATTCAATGCTTCAACTGCAAGATGTACGATTACTTTGCTTCTGATTGTTTTGCAGGTACTCCAAATCAAGTTAAGAAAAATTTGAATTATGCTGAAAAAGTAGATGAAGATTATATTCTCTTATTGGCACACCAAGATGATGATAACTAAAAGGATATATGGTACCTCGACTTTAACACCAGCAGCCATATGTGTAGTAAGTGAAGTATGTTCATAGACATGAACGAAACTATAAATGGCGAAGTGATATTTGGTGATTTCTCCAAAACTCCGGTGAAGGGAAGAGTTAAAGTTCTTATCATGTTTAAAAATGGTGGAGAAAAATTTATCTCTGATGTATATTATGTGCCTAATATGAAAAGCAATATAATGAGTATGTGCCAACTCTTAGAAAGGGCTATGATATTCATTTGAAAGATCGTGGTCTTTTTCTTAGAGATCAAAAGAATAGACCTATTGCTAAAGTACAAATGTCAAAGAACCGAATATTCAAGTTAAATCTTAAAGGTGGAGATATAAAATGTTTAAAGGCTCGCATTGATGATCCATCCTGGCTGTGGCACCTAAGGTTCGGGTATCTCAATTTTGGAGATTTCAAATCAAAGGAGAATATGGTTAAGGGGTTGCCACTAATTGATTATTCAGAACAACTATGTGAGGATGTCTTGTTGAAAAGCACCACCAAGTTATGTTTTCCAAATAAGCCTCATTACATGCAACAAAGCCCTACAACTTGTGCACTCAGATATTTGCGGACCGATTACTCCTGCTTCATTTAGTGAGAGTAATTATTTTCTTACTTTTACTGATGATTTCTCTCCCAAAACCTTGGTGTATTTCTTGAATAATAAATCTGAAGTACTTGCAAAGCTTAAAAAGTTTAAAACTAATACTGAAAAAGAAAGTGGCTATTATCTCAAAGCTATCATGTTAGTTTGAAGTAGAGAGCTCACTTCATAGGAGTTCGGAGCCTATTGCGAAGAGTATGATATTCGATATTTTCTTACAGCCTCTTATTCACCACAACAAAAATGGATTTGTCGAGAGAAAGAATAGAATTATTCTGAATATGGTGAGAAACATGTTGAATAGTAAAAAAGTACCAAAGACTTTTTGGGCTGAAACAGTCGCATGTGCCACTTATATTTTTAACTGAAGTCCAACTCAGATCCTCCAGAACATCACTCCTTCAGAAGCTTGGACTGGATACAAGCCTAGTGTGCGTCACTTCAAGGTATTCGGCAGTATTGCCTATGCTCATGTTCTAGAACAGAAGAGAAGCAAACTCGATAACATGAGTAACCCATATGTGTTTAACGGTTATGACTCAAAAACTAAATGTTACAAGCTATATGATCCAGGCAACAAGAAACTTATTGTGAGAAGAGATATACAATTCGACGAAAATAAATCGAAGAATTGGAGTAAGGGAGAAATTAGCAGCAATTCAATCATACTTGCTGATGAAGACATAGAGAATATAGAGGATTTTCCAGCACATATTCCATCATCATCGTCCTCATCACTGTCAACAATTTCTTCCACATCATTCATACCATCCTCATCATTATTAAGTCCAAAAGTCAAAAAGTTCATAACCTTAACCGAACTATATAAGGTAACTGAAAATCAGAATAATTTAACTTTATTTTGCTTGTTTGCTAGTTGTGAGCCTATAGACTTCGAAGAGGCTTTTAAGATCAAAGATGGAGAGTAGCTATGAATGAAGAAATCAAGGTGATTGGGAAGAATGATACCTAAAAAATTACATCACTTTTACACGGCAAGAAAGTAATTGGAGTAAAGTGAGTATTTAAAGAAAAGAAGAATGCAAAGGGAGAAGTTGAGAGGTACAAGGCTAGATTGGTCGTTAAAGAGTACAATCAAAGACCGAAATTAATTATGATGAGGTATTTTCTCCTGTTGCTCGCCTTGAAACTATTAGATTAATTATATCTTTAGCTGTACAAAACAAATGGCCAATTTTTCAACTGGACGTGAAGTAAACATTTCTGAATGGAGTGCTTGAAGATAGGTAACAATCCATGCATATTCGAAGAGTTTAAGAACTCCATGATTCAAGAATTTGAGATAACAGATATCGAGCTAATGTCTTACTATCTTGATATTGTGTTGAGACAAGGTAAAGATAGTATTTTTATCTTTCAGGAAGGTTATGCCAAAATTATTCTTGAGAAGTTTAATATGAAGGACTGCAATTCTGTATGCACACCTATTGATTGTGGGGTTAAATTATCTAAACATGATTCTAGAAGTATGGTTGATATAACATATTTCAAAAGTTTGGTTGTCTTTGCTATTTAACTTGTACGAGACCAGATATTTTATATGGTTGGACTTATTAGTAGATTCATGAAAGACCTGAGATCGACCCGAGATCTTCACACTTATTTAACAACAAAGAGGATTCTTCTCTATATCAAAGGTACAACAAAATTTGGCTTGTTTTATTCTAGTTCTAACATCAATCTTGTTGTATACACCGATGGTGACTGTGCTGGAGATATTGATGATCGGAAGAATACAACTAGATACATATTTTTTTATGGGCAACACTATATTCACTTGGTCGTTAAAGAAGCAACCCATTATTATGCTTTCTACTTGTGAAGCTGAATATGTAGTTGCATCATCAGGAGTTTGTCATGCTCTTTGAGTGAGAAATCTACTCAAAGATTTTCATTTTACTCAAAACAAGCCCACATTGATATATATTGATAATAAGTCGGCAATTGCACTTTCGAAGAATCTAGTGTAATCATGAAAGAAGCAAGCACATCGACACTCATTATCATTTCATTCGGGAGCAGATGAAGAATAAAGAAGTGGAGCTTATACATGTAAAATCACAAGATCAAGTTGCAAACATATATATATTTACGAAGACACTGAATTTTGAAGTGTTTTTGTATTAAGGAGAAAACTTGGAATGATGAATCAAAATTAAGCAAGAATGTTAAAATTAATTTAATCTTGATTCATTCCCTTAAGTTTTTAATAAGTACATTGCATGTTGTGACATTTACTATATTCTTGAGACTCTAAAGGTCATTAGATGTACCTAGGAAGACAAAGGGTCACTTTGAGAATCTAAAAGTCACTATAAAAAATGATGTATTTGAATTTAATTAGGGAGATGAAGGGTCATTTATACCACTATATATAATGGTTGTTTGTAGTGTATTTGAGGGGTGCTAAGAAAATCAATATAAAGGAATTTGTTTTCCTCTCTTCATATTTCTCCACCTATACAATTTATTTTTATTCCATTTCTATCATTAGCTCTCATCTCAGGTCCAAAGACCACTCTTTAGCCACCCATATTCAAAATTTTAAACTAAAGATATAATTTTTATTTTTCTAATTCCTATTGGAGCGAGCCAAGTGTTGGCCTATGGACATGTCTATTCTCATTCTTACTGAAGATGGGAGCAAGAAGCTTGCTCAGTGATCGATATTCAGGCGAGTTGCAAGATGGTTGCAACTGCTAGGCTCACCATGGGAGAGTCTCTCTTTTTCTTCTTAGGTTTGTATACAACTCACTTTATTTTGTTCATTTTTATTACATGTTCTCTAATCAAAAATTACTTCTTGTTCCCATTTTACTAGATACAATTTTGTTGCAGGTGTGCAAAGAAGGAAAGAATCTAGCGGAAACTAACCAAGTCTTTTATACAGTTATTGGACAACTAATCCATTGCTAGGGATGATAATGAATGCATTCTTGAATCATTTTTTAATCTGTCATATTCAAAATTTTAAATTAAAAGTATTTTTTTTATTTTCTTATTCAAAATTTTGAACATGACGAGCCAAAAATTGACGTGTGATGCGTCCATTATCATCCCAATTCATGGCAAAGACTGTGATCATCATAGCAATTTGAAGTTGCACAAACGTTTCTCCAGAATATCTAATCAACATCTATCAATATGTATTATTCAGTCATATACTCTCTTTTTAATAAAAATATTACTTCCACCAAAAAGAGATCTATAACTTCAATCCAAGAAATTCACGCTATTCCCACCACGACATTTGTACATTTAGATGCCACTACCATACTATCAAGAAGATTAGATGCCAAAAGTATTTATTGAGCAGTAGACTTTTTAGATTCAAAGTCAACTATATTACAATCTGGGATCGTCGGCAAGGAATATTATTAAACTGTGCAAAAAGCTAAGCAAACTTTATACAGTTACAAAGAACTTCGGGATATTATATCTATCGTGTGATTAGATAAATTATCTGAAGAAGATAGTTTAACTGTAGCAAGAACACAAAAAATTGAGCATTTCTTATTACAAAGAGGGATCTATAAATATAGGGCGTGACTGCGTCGTGTATTTAGCCAAGGATTTAGTCCCTGTCTTCTATTAACCAACCGAGAGAAATACCTAAATCGATCAAATCCTCGGTTTGGCTCAACGATTTGGTACCTCATTTTTTTTCTTTTCTTTTCCAAATAATAATTGACAATTATTACTACCATATTCATACCCCTTTTTTCATGACATCTTTTTCTTGAAATAAAATATGAAAAATAAGAAATTACCCTTTATCCTCAAATCCTTGCCTTAAAAAATAGAAAAATAAGAATTTAGTGAATACTATCCATGTCACAATTCATTTTCCAAACGCACAAACAAATCAATCCCATAGTCAATAATTATTTAGACTCTCTTGTTTCTAAGAGTTTATTATTCTTCTCTATAGCAAGTTCATTATGCCAACATACATTTAAAACTTTAATTATATTTGGTAAGTAAAATTACAGATATTGATTAAACCATGTGCTTTATCATAACATTGTTAGTATAAGCGCGTTTCCATTTAATTAAAAACCCTTTATTTAATTTGATAATTGTAGATTTTATATAAACCATGCTTAAGTAGAGATGAATCAATTTCAAGCTCCGAGCATTTACCATATACACAAAAGATTAGCAGGATATGGACCTTTTTTATTATGGGTTTTTTCATATCAATCTTTTAAATCATCCATATTTAGATATCAATTCCTTAAATATATATTTTTTTATATTAGTCCCTCAGAACTAGTAATTTACTCCAATTTAGTTGATCCGTCATTTATTCCGTCCATTAAATCCCACCATTCATTGTCCTTGTTTTTGGTGTGAGACTTGGAAGTTACAACTTCAAAAGAGGGAGAGTGGAGGAAGATAGAAAGATAAAATCTAATATAGGGTTTGGTGGGTCCCCCGACAGCCAAAGCCGCATCCATTTGTTCCAAACGTCATTATCAGTATTGACGACGACTCTGAGTTAGGATTGAAGGATAGACGGAGGGCGAGGATTCTCTTTTGATCAATGCTAATCTTTGGAGGTAAGTTGATTTAGGGTTTGGAGCAAATTTTTGGTATTCTGTTTTCGATTAGATGGCCATGTGAATGATTGAAGTAAGTTTTCTCATTGACTTTGTAGTTGGGTGGTTGTCTTCAATGAGAGATTACCTTCACTAAGGAATATTGAGAAGAAATTTAGAGTATTGAGGATAATTTTCCATTTATATACACAAAGAATGCATCAATTTAATCATTATTAGGGATGGCAATGGACGCGTCAACGGGTCAAATTTTGGCCCGTTTTATACAAAACTTTGAATTTAAAATGAAAATTTTATTTTTCTAATTCAAAATTTTGCATAGTATGGACCAAAATTTGGCCCGTGGATGTGTCCATTACCATCCCTAGTCATCATTAGGTAGTCGTTGGGGATAACTGAGGTGTTGGATTGATTTCCATTTTAGAATTTTTACCGGCTTTGTTTAGGCCATAGAAACTAGCGACTTAGGACGCTCAGTTTTAAAGAAGGGGAGAGAGTGAGGGAGAGATATATATAGAGAGGGTGGATGGGAATCAGAGTTATTACACAGAAAAAAGTAGTGAAAATTAGAATTACTATATGAAAGAAAGGAAAGGAAGGTGGTTGATTTAATCTGCTAGTTGTAAGAATGAAAGTAAGTATATAACGGGAAAATGAGGTAAAAAAAATTACAATTTTTTTTTCTATAAATCGGAGTCAGATGGACTAAAATATAGTAACTTATTAGTTTTGAATGCTAATATCAAAAATCAAAGATTATAATAATTGATATTTAATATGGATGATTTAAGGGTTGTACAGAACAAACCTGTTTGATTAATATACAAGATCGAGATCCGCTGAACAAACCTGTTTCCAGGTCAAGCTAAAATCTTGAGCAGATTCAAGAATTTTCTCCGTGACTGGGCCCACCAGAAACTGAGGAGGAGTACGTTACCATCAAATTTGATTGGCAAAGTGGGGACCACCGTCAAACCCAGCCGCACGAACTAACTAACTTATCCTACACCACATTCCCACGCCTATCCCGTGATCGATCCTCTCGCCCCATCCCGCCCCGTCGCTGGGAGAACTAACCTGATCCGGCGGAGCACCGGATCCCCAATTGTCCAGCCGTTTCCTCATCCGGATATGGATCAGCCTCCACGTGTAGATCCGTACCACTCGACCCCATCCAATAATCCCTAAATCCAACCTCCGCCCATCATCATCCTCTCCTTCTGCCACCTCTGCTCTCCTATCCCAAATTCCCAACGCTCACTCCAATTTCCTTCTCAAAACCCTAATTCCTTGAGTTCTCGAAACCTCAATGGCGACGGTCTCGTGGGCGACGGGGCACAGCGCTTTCAGCACGCATCCCTACTGCTCCTCCTGCTCGACTCCCTCCTCCACCCCATTGCTTCTCAATGTCAAGCCATCAGCTCCATCAAATTCTTCGCCTTTCCCCGCTCTCCGCTCGGATTTTCTAGGCAAAATCTCGTTCTCAGCCATTAGAGACTGCTCGAGCTCGCAGTCTAGGAACGCCGTCCGCATGTCCTGGGATGGGCCCCTCTCCTCCGTCAGATTGATCGTGCAGGGCAAGAACTTAGATGTACTTTTATTTCGATTATTATTATTGTTGTTATTATAAGTTTTTTTTTTTTTTGGTTCAATCTTATTATTTTTTTGCAAAATTGTTTCAGTTGACTGATGCAGTGAAGAAGCACATTGAGGATAAGGTAGGCAAGGCCGTGCAGAAGCACTCCTATCTCGTGAGAGAGGTCGACGTCCGCCTCTCTGTCCGTGGCGGCGAGTTGGGGAGAGGACCCAGGCAGCGGAGATGCGAGGTTTGCCTCAAATTAAATACTTTTTTTTTTAAAATTCTTTTTGTGGGAATTATTATGGATGAATATATGTTGAACTTGTGTTCAATATAGGTGACCCTCTTCACTAAAAAACATGGAGTGGTTCGGGCTGAGGAGGAGTCTGAGTCGGTGTATGGTAGTATTGATTTGGTATCGTCAATCATACAAAGGAAGTTGAGGAAGATTAAAGAGAAGGAGACGGATCATGGACGGCATATGAAGGGGTTTAACCGGCTTAAGGTCCGGGAGCCGGTGCTTGGACGGGTTGAGGAGAGTGAAGATGAGGAGGAGGAGGAACAAGGGGATGTGCAGCCTGTTCAGACTAGAGAGGATGACAATGTCTTGGATGAGGTTTATATCCTGCTCTTCATTTCTTGTCTTATTCTACGTGTTATTCTACTTGAAAGAGCTTATGTTACATTGTAGTGTTGGAATTTATGCAAATGCTTGCGTCATTGGATTCATTTGTTAGACGATCTCTAAGGCCTTGTTTGAAAAGGGTTTAAAACCATATACAAATCCAGATTAGTAGAAGAGGGGTTAAGAATATAACTTGGGTTAAATTAACGCCATGTTTTTTGAAGTGTTTGGATTACATTTTGTGGAAAATAGGCAGCATACTTATTTGATGCCAGAGTTGTCACTTAACCTGCTCATATAGGGGATTAGTAAATCTCGATTTAACTCAGATTAGTTTTTCTAATTTGTCAACCCGACTTATCTTAACATATTTGGTCAAAAAACCATTTGACAACTTAAACCGGGGTTGTAGGCTTTTAACACTAGGTTCAGCGCATTGTCAAATACGATCTAAGAGTCAAAGGGAGTCAATTTCTAGGGGTTAGAAATATTACTAGGTGTTTTTTCATACCCAGTAAAAAAGAAATATGTACAGAAGGGTTGACTATTGTATAAAGGAAGTAAAATTTTGGTATTGAAGTCAGAATTGTCCCAACTGCATGGAATTCTAGTTTTATGCATGCAAATAGAGAGGTCTATAAGTGTACAGACGAGTTGTAGGTGGATTGGGGTGCCATAATGAACATTCCAATTGTAGTAGGGGGAAGTGTCCTATGTCTTATAGTCTATATATAACTTTCTACTCCTGAAGGTTGGTAAGTAGTCTCTAGTTAATTTGAAATTTAAATGTCTGATTTTTTCCCCTTCTTTTTTTGATAGGGTAAGCGGGAGCTGAGCTAATGAATTATAGATTTAACTAATTAGTAGTTGCTTAAGATGCACATGGGGTTGCCTTGTTGATATTGGGTGGATTAGTGTATAAGATAGAAACTTTATGCAAGCAATGTAGTTGTATCATATCCCTTTTATAGCTTTTATGTTTTATTGAGCCAAACCTCTATATCTAATAAATACTTCAGATGTATGTCTACATACACTTTTGTAGTTACTTGCATGTTGAAAAAGGAAGGAAAATTCTTAAAAGGAAACTGATTTGGTTCCATCAAAGTATTTTTAAGTATGCTTCCTTTTCAGAGTCGTGATTATATCCTAAACATTTTATATCTTCAATATCGCTGATGTGAAATAAATAAAAAATAAATATGTTTAAACTATGTGGGTTTGCATATGGATGGATCAATGCGAACTGTGCTCAATGTTGAAGATGCTGATCTCAGGGACTGGTGTCTATATGTACATAATAGAACTTTAGGAGCTTACCGTAGAGGTCATAGAAGGTTTGGAGAAACATCATTTCATCCAATTAAGTTGTCTTGTGATTCTGACCTTTCACTAAAAGCATTTTGTTTAAGTATTTAACATTATAGACAATTTTGTTTGTTGATTATTTGTTCATTTTTTGTTTTGTATATGTGCTTGGCATAACTAAAGGTACTATATACATCATAATACTTGGAGGCTAGTAGACTTAGTCATGAAAATTATTTCTCAATAGAACTTTAAAATATGCTAAACTATGTGTGAGCCATCTATGCCTTGGAGCTTTACCTGGACTCTAGCTAGTTTAGGTTACTAGGTGTCAAACACTAGTTGTCAAGATTATTCAAAATAGAAATTTTCAATGATAGAAAGTCTGGGAAAAATGTCAGAATTCTGTCAATTTTATTAGTATATCATAAAAGAAGAAAATAATAGAACATGAATACACAAATAGGCAGTAGCTTTTATGTCATGCTATAGGCCTATAACCTACGGTTGTATGATATAATTCATGTGTAGGCATATACCTTTAAATTAGGAACGTGGCTTTATCCATGGAAGGTACAGTAGTAATAATGCTAAGTCTATGTTACATATGGAAGTAAACATTGCTTTTGATGACTCATTAAAGAGACTTGCAGTAGTTATATTGGCCAGATGGAATTTAGTGCTTAAAATTGTGGAATCCACATCTATTAGATGCATATTAGTATGTATTTAGGAGACACTAGGTTTCTTGATCCCACTATTTCTTCCTTTTACAACCCAGAATTTCATTGTATTATCGTTTAGCTATCCTAGATCAAGTAACATCTCCTTTAATTATGTATGGGTATCAAAAATTTTTTTAGATGTTTATTTTTTTAAGCATGTTCAGAATGTTGGGTTTAAATGTCTTGAACCCGCAAAGGATCTGGCCTAAAACATGTTCCACAATGATATAGTCCAAGACCCAGGCCCGAACCTGCACAAATCATGCCTTGTGTGTTTGGGCTCGTGGACAGTGCCAACGATACTGTTAAATGAGTGTGAGAATGTTTGCATTCACTGACCCTAGGCTGATCCTTTTTGAGTTTGTTCTCTCTACAAGGATTAGGGTTTATATAGGGGGGTTAGATTAGTATTCACTGAATCAATTACGAGCTGTAGAGTTATAAAAGAGAGGAAGCCTCTAAAGATCGGGTTGGATTATTGTGTCATTCGCATTGTGTCTTCTGAGAGATCATCTTCAAAATTGGGTTAATTGTATGAATCTTTGGTTAGAGGGATTTTATTTTTTTTGGGGGTGTGGGGGGGGGAGAGAGTTGTTTATGAGAGATTATACTTTTCTCTTGTTAATAAAAATTTTATGCCTATGCACATGCTTCGACTAATGGAACGGTGAAATCATGTTTTCTTTGTGTTTGTGATTGATATTTGTGTTTGATCTTGATATTATGCTATCGTGTCAGTAACAGAGAATTGTTCAGAAACTTTCTTGTGAGGAATATACATGTACCTATAGAATAGGTTTTATAGCTTGATAAACAAACTGTTGAAGAGATCACCCAAGCTTTATATATGTATATACTCTTATTCACCCATTGAAAATTCTTATTAGGTAGTTAGTGCTTGTTTTTCCAATTCACTGGAAAGATAATTTTGGGATGGAATTAGTTGCTAATATTCCATAGCCAGCCTCTGGAATGGTACTTCTTGAAGATTATCATAATAATTGGAATCCAATGATGTAACACAAAACAAAAATGAAGGTTTATGGTGGGAAATTTAGTGGATTTCAGGAAGACTAAGCGTTCAGCGTTCGGGCTTCACATTCATGTGAATCACTTGTCCACTCACTACTTTCACACAGATATTTATGTCGAATAGAGTTTCTATGTGAATAAAATATTCAGTAAACAAGGGGATCTAAATGTCTCCAAATAAATCAAATGAATAGCCTATATCTATGTGCACAACAGATGCCCAAATAAAAGACTATAAAATAGCTAAAGTAAACTGATCTAAAATCTCCAAATAAACTAATCAGCCTCTCGTCCTATGAGAGTCTTTAGTACAGGATCCCCTTCCTCCAGTTAAGAATTTTTCAATATTGGCCTCACCAAGTTTGTGTCCATAACATGTCCCTAATTTGCTCCATAAGAAGACACTTTGCAGATGACAGCTATCCAATTTAAATGGTGTTTCTTGTGCACCATCTCTATGGTATTCCCAGCTGTTATTTCTTTTTTTACCACCTCTGCCTCTATTAGAGATCATAATTATTTTGGCAGAACCTGTATACTTTGTTTAAATCTGTTTTTATTATATTCTCCATTGGCAAAAAAACAATATAGACTATTTCCCGGGAGTATTATTTTGTTTACATGAATTACATGGAAGTTGCCAGAAAAATCTTTTCTTATATTTACTGATTCTTTCTATTTTTACCTTCTCATATATGCAGGCAAACTTTTCTTTTTGTACTATTGTTTTTCCTTTTGCAATTGATGGAGAGGCTTTTTCTCTCATTTCATCCATTTATCTGATTCAATTTTTTTTATTCTTTTTGCCTTTCCTTATTTCCTGTACATAGTATTGTCAATGTGACTTGTTTGGTACATTTGCATATTTCACTGGAACTACATGATTGTAAATTTGTATTCACCTAATGTTTTTGGATTATGGTATTATAGGTTGTACGTACAAAATACTTCGACATGCCCCCATTGACTGTTGCAGAGGCACTGGAGCAGATAGAGAATGTCGATCATGATTTCTATGGCTTTAGAAATAGTGAAACTGGTAAGATACATTTAGTCTATTGGAATTATTGTCTGTGTCATAACTTGCATGTGTAATGGATTATATCCAGATTGACATGCATCTCTCTGAATATCTGCAGGAGTTTGGGGTATGACTGTAGTTGGTAGGGGTGTTTTTATAGCAAGTAATATCTGTATAAGTTATCCAATAATTAGATTTAGTTTAATTTTTTAATAATCTGGTTAGAAACCCTAATTTCTATGCATCTGCAGATTCTAATTGGGAAAGTAGGGGTTGTGTTGTTCTTAAGATGTTAAAGGGGGCTTATCATTGCACTTCTTCTTGGTTAAGCTATGGGTATCTTGCAAGTGATGAAACTATATGTAAACTGACTGCATTTGGTCAATTTTCTTATGGTGAGAGCTTGATAACTTAGGAGATAATTCAGATAAAGTTTAGACTTTTAGGGTCAGTCCAAAGCCAGCTGAAGCTGGAGCTCATAGTCATCTCAATGGAGGCTTGATAATATATAATATATTTATCCACTAATTGCATTGCATCAATTAGTTATCTTGAGCACTTGAAAAGATGGTTTCTATGAGGCCATAAGAAAACAATAGTTGTCAGATGATAAAAAGCTGTGTCTAAAATGAGTAATAATATAATGATATCATAGATAGATGTCTCAGCTACCCTAAACATTTACTTGAGACAACGAACTTGACAATGACCTTGGTGCTTGGGTATGAGCAGATAGTTTTAATTTTTTAAACTTAAATAAGATGGAAACTTATTGCTTTGTGAATAGAGACGTCATTCACAGAAGAGAAGTGTAATAAAGATGTACATATTTTATTAGAGGTGCAGTAATACTATGAGAGATAAAGTGAGAGTTGAGGATATTTGTGTTTAGGTAGGTATAGCTGCGATAAAACCATCTAGGATGGTTTGGACATGTGCAACGTAACTATATAAATATAGCAGTTCAATAGGGGAGGCTTATCAACGGAGGTTAACTTAAAAGAGTAAAGGGAAGACCAAAAAAACATGGTTGGAGGTGATACGAAAATATATAAATGCTAAAGATTTAAGTAAAGACATATTGCTCGATATAGATAAGTGGAGAATAATCATCTATGTGAACAATCCGGCATGATTTACTTTTGGTTCATGTAGCCTACCTAATGGAGATTGGATAAGATATAGTCATAGATAGAGTTTTGTTTGATTTTGTTTGATTTGTTTGATTCTGAGAATCAGATTTGATATTATTTTATTTGATAGAATTTTATTTTGGATTCTGTTAGAATTTTGTTTGTTGGAGTTTTTCTATAAATAAACTTTGTACGAAGTATTTTAGAGATAATGAATAAAAAATTGAATTTTGAGAAACCTACGTGATTTGCTGTGTTCCAAAAAAACTCTACTCGTGGATTCGTTGAGGGTGGGCATGGATTTTCCTGGATGGATTTCCGAACCCTTTTTGTTTTTCACCACATTTGTTTAAAAAAACTCTAAAATTTTGCAAATTCCTAATCATAATTCGTTTTTGTCTTGCATCAAATTGGTATTGGAGTCTAAATTTCTTCTCCCCCTCTTTCCATCTCTTTCATCATTTTGATTTTATTCTAGTTTTATTTTTTTTTGAAAAAAGCAAAAAAAAAAATCAGATATGAGAAAGAGTTCAGACCAGAAAAAAGAAAAAAAAAAAACCAGAACTGAAGAAAAAAAGAAAAGAGAAACTTATAGATCTGAAAAGAAAAAAAATAAAAGAGAAAAGAAAAGAATCAAATCAGAAAAAAAAAAGATGAAGGAAAAAAAAGGGGATCATCTCTTATCTCAAACTTCTTAGCACCCCCCTTACCCTTCTTCTTCACCTCGCCCCTTCATCTCCAAAATAGCCCCCACCCAAATCTCCTCCACTTTTTCTTCTTCATCTTCACCATCTCATCCCAACTCCTTTCCCCCAACAGTCCACCCCCAACAACTCGTCGCTGACCGCCTAAGCAACGTCCTATGCTTCCATTTTCCGCCCAAACTCCACCCGCCGTCGTCCCTTCGACAGCAACCTCGTGCCCACGGAATTGCCCACCACAACGCTCCCACTCTTTGTTGTGCCTCCCTAAGGGTGAGTATCGGTCGGTTTCGGTTTTGGCAAGAATTGGCAAGAAAAATTGCCACCGACAACCGAACCGAACGACGAAAACCGAAACCGAACTAATCGAAGTCTGCACTTAACCGACATTCGAACTGAAACTTCGGTTTCAGTTAGTTTTCTGTCGGTTTCGGTTTTCTGGGCTGCGGCCCAGAGCCCATTTAAATTGACAAAAAAAAAGAATTTGGGCTTTCAGAGTTGGTCCAGTTTAATATATATATATATATATATATATATATATATATATATATATATATATATATATATACACTGCTGGGCTCCAGAACTGCCCCAGAGGCAAACAAAAAAAATTTAATTATGCTGCAGAAATAATATAGCAATATAACATGAAATGTTGAAAATCATAAAGCAATAAATAATTAAATATAGCAAGTTAACACTTAAGCATTACATTCTAATAAAAAAATCTACCTGCTTGTTTTCAGATTTGCAGTGAAGCATTACAATTTACAATATTACATGATATGATCACGATTACAAACAAAAATAATATAGCAAGTTAAATTACATAACATGATCTCAAATTCAAATTAACATTTTGTTTTCTAAATTTATTATAAACGGATTTAGTCTTCACAAAAAAGTTGCAAACTTTCATCATGCACATGAAGTTCTACAAATCTGCTTAGCGTGAAAAAAAATAGTTATTAGATATTCATGCAGAAATGATTAATTGAGAGCTATCTGCAAATTTAATTAATCAATTTTTAATATAATGAAAAAAAAAGTAGGAAAAAAGAGAGCTCTCTGATCTCTGTCTCTGCCTGCAGTAGAGACAGAGGGCTCTCTTGCTCTCTGCAGGACCTGCAGAGAGCAAGAGAGCTCTCTGTCTCTGAGAGCTTCCTGCAGAGAGCAAGGGAGCTTTGGAGTAAACAACAAACATCAACATGCACGACATGCACAACACAAACACAATGCACAATATGCACGGTGTAAACAACAAAGTGAAAGGAATATATTCACAACATGCACAACATGCACGGTGTAAACAACAACGTGAAAGGAATATATTCAAAAACATATGTAAACAACACAATTAAGATACACACTTTCTTTGTTTATACTCTTCTACAAGTGCACGGTGCATCATAGCTTGGTGATAACCGAATCCGTAGACAATACATCCAAATCTAGTAGGAAATAAAACTAATTAGAACTTATAATTTATGAATTCAATAAATGTAATAAATATAAGAATAGACTAATGAGCTATTAGGAATTTAGGAGATTATCTTGATCAAATTTCTCAACGTCACACAAATCTTCTTCAATACTGACCATTGGAACTCTTGATTGTCCTCGAAGCCAATCTTGAGTACAAATGAGACACTGGACGGATTTGATAGAGAGTAAACTTCGAAATGCATCAAGAACTCTCCCACCGGTGCTGAACGCCGATTCTGAAGCTACTGTGAATATTGGAATTGCCAACACATCTCGAGCCATTCTTGACAATATTGGAAATCTTCCACTGTTAACCTTCTAGAAGTCTAGTATAGGAAAAGATGACATGTCGCTGATAATTGGAATCTCCTTGGCCTCATTCAAGTACTTATCCAATTTACTTTGAGTTGATTGCGTATACACCGAAGATGAACTTTGTGCATAGAACTTATCCAACATGCGATAGTTCTTAACTGCACCACTCTCCCGAACCGATGAAGGTTGTGATAGTCTCCCTTGTATATCATCTCTAATGCCATTCTCCTTGTCATATATAACTTTGTACTCATGGAACAAATCTTTAAGAGTTTTCTCCAACTTTGATGGCATTGCACGGCCCCTCTCACCTTGAGATTTGAACATCTCTCCTATCACGTACTGGACAAAGTCTAGCTTGAATCGAGGGTCGAGAATCAATGGTATAAACATCAACAAGTTTACTTTATCACAATTTCCCTAATATTTATCATATTTCTCTTTCATCCTATGAGCCATTTCACAAGCAAGAATATCATCACCTATCATAGCCTCATGCAGTTCACCTTCAACATTCGTGATCTGATGAAGAAAAACATTAGATGTTACATATAAAGTGCCTGATGCCCTCAAAGTCAAGTCATAAAAAGCTTGCAAAAAATGACATAACCGCCCAATACAGTCCCAATCATCTTCATCTGGTATGCCCTTCCCATTATTACCCCCAACTTCTCGCCTAAACATAGGATCCTCTAGCTCGAACTGATAGAAAGCGGACTGACATTTCTTAGCCGCTTGTAACATCAAGAATGTTGAGTTCCAACGTGTATGTACATCTAGACACATTCCTGTCTCAACTGCTATTTTTTTTCTCTCTACACAACTCTTCCATTTTGCTCACCGTGAAGGTAATTGCTGCACATACTTTATAGCACTTCGAACCCTTGAAATTGGTTCGATATTGGCATGCAGACCATTCTGCACAACAAGATTCATAATGTGTGCAACACAGCGTACGTGAAGATATTCACCACCTAAGAATGTACCATGCTTATCATTTCAATTTACAATTTTCCTCTTCAAATACTGTATCATCTTATTGTTGGAATTAGCATTATCAACCGTTATTGTCAACACTCTTAATTCCCTAGTCATGTAGACACGCTTCTAGCGTGGTTCCAAGAACTTTACCTCTGTGGCTTGTTACAGGACAAAAATTTATAAGTCTCTTGTGGAGATTCCAGTCAGTTCCAACCCAATGAACAGTAAGACACATATAATTAATTTTTTGAACTGATGTCCATGTGTCAGTGGTGAGGCAAACATAGTGGGAAGTCTCTGAAAGATATTTTTTTAATGCAATATTCTTGTCCAGGTAGAGTTGATAGATGTCTCTTCCTATCGTCAATCTAGACGGGATCGTGAATTTGGGACACGCAATAGCCATAAACAGCCTAAAACCAATACCTTCCACAAACTTAAAAGGCAATTCATCTAAAATTATCATTTTAGATAATGCAACTCTGATTGTCTTCTCATTATATTTTCATGTAGTTAAGGTTCCTACCCTTCCATCTTCTCTAGTTGGTTGGAAATTTAACTGTGCTTGGCATGTGTCCTTATTGTGGGGATTTTCTTTACAATTATTTGTATGATTTCTAAGAGAAGACGCGTCATTTTTTTTTGTGTTGTAACTATAGACTTTTCTACAATACCTGCATTGGCATTCATCCTCATCAAGGAGCTCATCTCCTTCTCGCATGTTATCAGTTTCTTTATCCCACTTGATAAAATGATCTCAGACATCAGATCTTGTAGATAATGCCTTCCTTTTTTTGTTTCAGAAGCTCCAGTTCTAACAGGCCCGCTAGTAGTTGTTTGTGTTGGCCATGTTGGGCCTGTTGGTGCAGCTTCACTGGTTAGGTTTGGTGCATCTTCAATGATATTAACCATCTCATTCGGGTTTGTCTCATCAACACGGCTTTGAGCCATCTAAAATTAATAATAAAGGAAGACCACATAAGCACTACTTAATAACGGAGGTTCATCTAGATAAGAACTAATTTATTTCAATTTTAGAAATCTAAGTCAGGCTGCACAGCCTGTACTTATTAGGAATTACACAAAACCAGCTATTATTAACTCACAACATATCTTCCAGTCAATAACAACAATGACAAAACAATCCTACTATTATAATTCTGATGGATTTATGATATCAAGAACTATTTTAGCTAGTTTACTAGAGAATAATTTTCATAAAACTACCTAAATTCACTTAATTTTAGGTTCATAGTAATAGTCTAACAGAGATGTTCAAACTTGACTGTTACACTAATTAGAGAGGTGTTCAAATTATCAAAACAGTATAATAGAGGTTCACAGTAACAGTTTAACTGACAGAGGTGTTCAAATTATCAAAACCGATATCTGGGATTTTATCTTCTCTCTTCACAGCTATGAGCTATCTAGATTAACCACATCTTTATCAACACAGTCAAAAGAAATATTACATGCATTAAAAGCAAAGAAAATGTAATAAACACCATTAGACTCGCATGATGGTTTAAAAAAAAATGTGACAGCCTAATGAATATGCTATTGTGCCAAATAAAAACATGTAGACCTCACATGCTGTATAGTTAGCAAAAATAACTACCAGGAAATAGAAAAGTGAATGTACAAATTCACTACAATTTCTACTTTCCTAAAAGATTATTATTTCATTTCATTTCTCCTATTTGTGCTGTTTCTAACTATTCATTGCTTAGATTCCCTCACCATTTACTATGGCAAGAAATAAGAGAAGTAGAAGCTTGATACCAGTTGAAATAGCAGTGACGCCGGTGAGCCGATGAAGCGCCCGGACTAGGTTATCGGGCGAGGACTAACCGGCTAGGGATAATCGGAGAAGAGGAGAGTCGGGAGATTAGGATTCCACCGGTTAACGAAGAGATCGGAGATCGAATTTGGGAGATTGGGAATTTGGAAATTTTAGGGCTCGAAATCAGGGAGAGGAGATCGTGAGGGGGAGCTGTCGACTGAAGGGGAAAAAATTAATTGGATTGAATAAATAGTTCGGGTAACGGGTCGGGTTCAATGGGTTATACCGTTATGGGGTTATGGTTCGGTTAATTCGGTCGGTTTCGGTTGGCAATTACGCTACCGAAATCCTACCCGATAACCGAATGGGAGTTCGGTTTTATAACTGACCCGACCCGATAACCGAAGTAACCACACTGAACGGGTCGGGTCGGTTTGTCGGATTTTTTCGGTTTTTTCGAAAATCTGCTCACTCTTATGCCTCCCTCTCCCGCCAATAGTCGTCGTCGCCGCCTTCTCATCTCCGACAAGATTCCACCAGTGCCACCCTTCCTCATTGCCATCGCAAGCCGAGAAAAAAAAAACAAGAAGTTGATTTAATTTGGGTTTGTTGTGGGTTCTTAGTTCCACCTATTCAAGCCCACATTCAAAAGAAGAAAAGAGTTTGGATTGGATTTATCTCAAAATAACTCGACCCGCGTACCAGTTAGACCCAACCCACATTGGTTGAAGTTGGGATTGGTTTATTTTAGATCTGACCAGCAATTTTCATATCCAAACCAATTAATTAAAAAGGAAAGAATAGGGTTCAATCCAAATAACAGTGCAGACCCGTTAAGGAAAATTTGGTGATTCGAAGTCCATTTGGAGTTTGAATCCGAACCAGTTTCGAGCTGCATGATCTTTGGATATTTCCTAAACTTTTTGAGCTAAAATTTTGAATTGATTTTATATGGAGTACATATTTTATGGTCATTGCATCAACACTAATGCAAAAATATCACGAGTTGAGCATGATGTGTATGCTACTATATCCGTTTTTTACGGTTTTAACAATCGACAAAATTATAAAGATTGGGAGAGATCTCCAAGATTTCTTCTAATATTTAGATCCAACATCACATAAATGTCTTTATGTCCGACGTAAGTTGGTGGAGAAGGTTATACTTGGAGTAGAGAGTATAAATTGTGTTTGGATTGGAATATTTTGCGACGTTTTTTTCGCAATTGGTATGCTCAAAATCGCCTTTCAAAGTTTTTGTCATCTCATCAGTCTCCATTGTTCGAGCCTAAGATTGCAAAAGAGTACATTGGAGCCTAAGACAATTACTAATGAATTTTCCTCAAGAATAAAAGCAAAACTTCAAATTATAATTGATATGACTAACAAATGTAATCACATGCTCACCAAGATTGAAGAAAAAGTTGACTAGAAGAACCAGAGTGAGAAGAGATATTTCTATTTTTCATGGTGAATATGTTTTGCAGCCTAAGCCGGATATAAAAATTCATTATTGAGTCACCATTAATGCTATATGAAACTCCCTTCTCGTTCGTACAAGTCGAAGATTCAACGGTTTAGATTTTTGAAAACCCTTAAATAGAACCAACTGCGAAATTTCAGTCGCCTGTAAATGCTCCTGATGATCACGTTCATGTGGAGAAGCCAAGAGGAGTATCTCCTACTCTCCTATATACACGCCCATGAAACCTGTAGTTTCTTTGGAAGATCTATTAAAGTTTCATAAAAAACTTCACTGACAATTCGTGTTTACCAATTGTATTTACCAAGCAGTTAATGATGTACAAGGAGTACAAAAATTTCAAGTCCGAAGTGAGGTAACACATACAATTTCAAAGACATCTTCTGGAATTGCAAATATACATTATTCTTCAGTTTTTCTACTACCACCAATGGAGCTATCACACAAATTTCGGACAGCAAAGGTGAATGACGTGATGCAAAGTGATAAAATTTTAATAGCTACAGCAAGTTGCAAGCAATACTTGATCTATTGGAAAGGCAAATCCAATTCAGAAGGTGACTTGTCAAATTCATCTTCTATTTTAGTAGATGTATTGCAGAAGCCAGTTCCACATCCACCGTTTTGGTTCAGATCTGATGTGCACATTAAAATTCCTCGATTGTCATCGTGGTCCAATTAGAATGCCTCGTAGAAGGATGCAGATCAGTTCAAATTGGATTTGTTTATCCTTATCTCCATATTTATCGAGGATGAATGTTTTGAAAACCGGACATAATTGACGGAGATCGGATAAGATATAGTTTTAGTTTGATTTTGAGAATCAGATTTGATAGGATTTTATTTGATAGAATTTTATTTTGGACTCTGTGTGGATTTTGTTTGTTGAAGTTTTCCTATAAATAAGTTTTATATGAAGTATTTTAGAGATAATGAATAAAGAATTGAATTTTGAGAAACTTGTGTGGATATACTGTGTTAAAAAAAAAAATCTCTTCTCATGGATTCGTTGAGAGTAGGCGTAGATTCGCCTAGGTGGATTTCCGAACCCCTTTAGTTCTTTTCCAAATTTGTCAAAAAAAACCTAAATTTCCAAATACCTAACCCCCAAATACTTGGGATATTAGTTGTTTTTGTTGTTGAATAGAGATAATCTTGGCTTATATCAGTTCCATTAAAGCCTACGCAAAAGTAAGTTATTGGAGGATAAGGGGTTCCATATAGCAGTCACGACTTAGAAGCTTTTCCCATAATTTGTGCGAGAGTGTGCTCATGATATCCTTTTTAGAGTTTCCATATAGCCTGTTTTTTGATGATTTCTTTTTAGTTCAGACTCATTAAATGATATGATCTTTTCCATAATGCATAGACACACATCAAGATATTAAATTATAAGATCCTTTCCACAATGCACAGACACACATCAAGATATTAAATGATACAATCTTTTCCACAATGCAGAGACACGTCATGGTATTACTGAGCCTCTTCCCCCAAGGACTCGAGAGCTCCCTATTTTTTGAAAGAGTCATCAACCCCTTCCCATCTCATAATGTCAAATCTATTAAATGGTATTATTAAAAAATTGTATATGGCCTATATATTCTCCATATTATGAAGTCAAAGACTCAAAAGTAAATTGTTAAATATAAAATTAGTCTGAAGTCTGATTAGACACTTATTTTTTCAACAGAGTATCAGTAAATAATTTTTAATTGGCATTTAAATGTAGTATTCCTTTTGTTAGAACAGTCCACTTGATTTTAATTACCGTTTGCAGCATTCAGACTCCCTAACTCAAAGTGTAGCCGTGATATTATTGCTAGACTATGCTGTTGCTAAAGTAACTGTTTTTCCCTCCAGGCGAGGTAAATATTTTGTACAAGAGGAAAGAAGGAGGATATGGATTGATAATACCCAAGGAAGATGATCACAAAGTTCAGAACCTCGACGCCAGGGATACAGATGCTGCAAAAGAGTCCCATGTTGTAGAACGTGTAAATGGGTAACGTCACGAAAAAAACTCTTAAGAATTGTATATAGCTTTTCCCAAATTGTCCTTGATCTTCAGAATGCTGAATAGTTATGAGATCAGAACATCTCTTGCACAGATCAGGTATTGCGTATTTAAATTGTGAGTTTGATCTTTGCATCCATTCTCAATAGGAGATAAATTTTGTTAGGCATGTTATGCTGTACCAAATTAATATAAGCTAGTTTTTTTTTCCCTGCTTTTTGCTGCTTGTAAAGATAATCATAGTAATCTTTGCACTTCCATTAAAGACAGTTATGCATGTCAACAATTAATTAAGCATTGTTCAGGTTCAGCACTGCTGGTTGCACTTTCAGCCAGTGTCTGCCAATCTAATGAACTGGTTTCGGTCTTCATCTGGATTATTTTTGGCTTCAAAGGTTCAAGTAATCACGAATAACAAGATTTTATGTAACGAGATGTGGCTACACAGGCCCATCAGTCTCCATCCACTGTGCAGAAATTGGATTACGTTTAAATCTGGATCCAGCAGCTATCCAGCTCAAAGATCGGATCCAAAATAAGCACAAGATCCACTATAAACAAACTATAATATTGGGCCACCGGTGCACCAATGCCCCTGGACATCAGCAGTGTCAGCCGAGGCATTGGTGGTGATATCAATGCCCTGCTGAATTTACAAAAAGCAGAATTGCTTTCCTGCACAAGGCACTGGTGCCCCCTCCTTGTGAGAGTCGGGTTTGTGTATTTGGTTTTGGTGCCCCAAGTCAAGAGACCGGAGCCTCTGGCAGTTTTTAAGTTGGATTGGAATTCGTTTCCAGATGTTGATCGGGTGTTTTTATTTTTTTAAATCTTGTGGAGGCTACTTAAGCCTGAGAGTTGGAGATTTATGCAACAAAACATAGAGCAGTTGCAGCTGTGTCCAAATTTGGGGTTGAGAGAGAGAGAGAGAGAGAGAGAGAGAGAGAGACCTGCTAGGGTTTCGCTGAGTTAGAGAGAGAGAGAGAGAGAGAGAGACCTGCTAGGGTTTCGCTGAGTTATGAAACCATTGATAGAGACTGGGCAAGCCTGTCCAATCTTGAGGAGAAGATTGACGTTGAGGTAACCTCAAGTCATTCGTGTTTTATCGGTTTGGGATCGGTGAGAACCTTCAATCTCTTTCCGTAGTTTGCATTCTTAATAGTTTGGTAAATTATTGAGTTGTGTGAGTTTGGTAAATTATTGAGTTGTGTGAGTAATTGATGGATTGTAATTCTTTCTCTATTATCTTTTTTGCCTCATGTTTTTTTTTTTTTCCTCCTTTTAAGCTTTTCCATGTAAATCTTGTATGTGAGCGATAATAATGGCTAACAGTACTTGTTGATTCATTTTGCACATAGATAGTCACAAAGATGGCCACAATCATGGCGACTGCAAGTCAAGTCAACTTGACTTCAAGGTTTTTCTGTCCCTAGCTACCTCCTTGTTCTTTCTAAAGAGGATATCATTCTTCAGGTTCTTCACGATCAAAACTGCTTTTATCTTTACAATGCTAGTCTTAGAAAGAACCAACTTTTTATGTTATACATGAAACAAATGCTCCTCATTCTGCTGTTAGCCGGCTATCACGAACAGTCGTTTTTATTGATATTCATGGGAGCTTTCGTGGTCTTTCATCTGGTTAAGCACTTTTCATGTAGATCGATGAATAGAAATTCATGCAAGTTGAACATGATGTAGATATTTGCCCATTCTATATTGTCCTTGACTAAATCCTACCTATGATTCCTCAATCCTTGGAGTCTGGAGGAGACAGGTAATTGATGGGAGTGTTCACAATAATATCAATGTACTGCTCTATCAAAGACCACTCTTAACTGAGCATTGCAGCGGTGGATTCGAAAATTGACCTCTTGAAACAATTATGTGATGATATCTTCGTAGATATGGTTGTGATCTGAGTGTTTTAGAATCATGTTGTAGGGAAAGCGTAGTTTTTATTTCTTCTGTTGGGCACTTGCACAGACTGTCCTCGAAGGACGTGCACCCCCACTTTTGATTTCTCTGTTTGTTTCAGTGTCTTCTTCATCTTGTTACGGTAACTTGTGGGCCTTTGCAATGGCCCAGCTCGGAACTAGTTCCTTTCGCTGTGCAATCTCACATTTTACCAGCAAGTCAGACCTCAATGGAAGCTGGAGAAGTTGGCGAAGAAACTTGTTAGGTCAGACGCCTATGGCAGCTGGAGAAGTTGGCATAGAACTCGATTGTGATGGAAAGAATGAGAGAAGAAACTTACCATCTTAAATGGTGTTTTAGTTTTGAAAAAAATCTTGAAGTATTTGGTCTCCGGAGGTTATTGTCACTTGAAAAGTGTGGTTAGAGGAAAAGTGAAGGTCCTCCTCTATTTTTAGTGGTGATAATATTATTTCCAAGCTCAATGAGTTTTAAAGGTACTAGATGTATCCACTACCCTATCCACTTTATTGGGATTTGGGTCGAGTTTCGAATTACCATTTATATAATAATTTTATAAATAAAGTATTATCTAATACACATTATTCCTGGAAAATTTATGGATTTAGTAGCATAATATCTCAGGATTTTAAAGTAATGAGTGACTCTTCAAGATTTTGGGCAATGTTACTCGGTTAATAGGTGTGTAACGAGTATATCTAAATCCAAGCCTGGCAAGCTCACAGACAGAATTTCTAAATTCAAATACAACTTTAATATTATTATGTCATGGGGCTCAAGTGGAGCCCAAGTTTGGACCCCTCGTGGATTTGTCCGAAAGATGGGCAAGGGTGATTCAACTTGACGACGGATGGTGAGTCAAATACTCTGGGCAGTGTAGTTTTGGATTTACTAGGGGGACACCTTCGTGCACAACGAACTGGGGATGCTAGAGGGTACTACAGTGGCCAGGAGCAACCAGGAAGTGACCATAACTACATTTGAGACGATATAAGCATATTAATGGAGGTACGACGGACGTTGTTGATTGAAGGAGTTTGGAGGTGATCGACATCTATATAATACACGCATGCATTGGATGACTGGTCACCTTTTATATGTTATAATTTTAAATATATGTAGCCACAATGACACTATATTATAGCACATATTTTATTAATTAAAACTAATGGAATGCCGGGGGTTTCGTCCCACCATTTACGCTGCAATTTAATCAACCTGTAGTTTAAAATATTTCACTGTGCACTGATTCTTTCTAGCAGGATAACAAACTACTGTTCAACTGGGAAGTTGTTTTCCTTTCACAACTCCCTAAAAGAAATTAGGGTACACTTCAAAGACACGAGGATTCTGAACAAGAAAACTGAGATTTCATGACACCTATAAAAATTGTCACTAAAGAAAAGTATCTTGTTATAATAAATAAAACTTGTCACGAAAAATAGATTTTTTGTGACGATGATAAATATTCGTCACATAATTCTAATTTTTAGTAACAAAATTATTGTCATTAAATTAGTTTTTTAAGTGACAAAAATTATTGTGAGTAAATCTTTTCATTAATGATAATTTTCTAGTGTTGTCAGTAAAAAAAATATATCTTAATGACAAAAATTGTCACCAAAAGAGATTGTTAGAGACAACAACGATTATCACAAAATATATTTTTAGTGACAAAAGTCATCACTAAAGAGTTTTAGTGGCAATAGTCATGTATTTAGTGACGACTTTTCTTGTCACGAATTTCATATTAGCAGATTATGTACATGTAGTTCAATATATAATCAATTACTTTTCCATGATCATATGCTCATGGACATTTTAGACTATATATATTCACTGTCTACATTTCAAAGCTAAAATCAAACTTAGGATATTAATATTTCCCAGAAACTCTCAAGCAATAGCTACAAATTTTCCACACAATTTCACATGGGTGCCACATGCAAATTCATCCCATCACACCCTACACAAGGGCCCATTTATTTAAACCAACATCCTACACTTTGCCTGTCCTATTAACTATTATTAAGTGATCTATTATTCCTCCAAATTAACCAAATTGAGATGCTCACGAGAGGAATCAGGAATAAAAATGATTGATTACTGGTTATTTGGGCCTGCAATAACAACTCATATTCCTTTTCCTTGTCACATTTGCACGACCAATTAGTTTTCTACGAAAAATATTTTTCGTTGTTTCTCTCAGATTCAGATTCATCTCAAAATGGCGCATTGTGGCTTATTTCTATACTTGTTCAACTGCCCGACATCGGCACGTTGTGGCTTATTTCTTCGTAGCTTCAACATATACAAGGCCCTATGCTTCTTGTTGCATTGCATCGCATGTGATTTGATTGGGATTGCGAAGAGAGAATAAGAATTGTTAACGAGATTGCCCACTGTTGCATGCTTACATGCGCTTGGTGCTTGAATTGGAGCGAGTACATGCATTGTGTTGCATGGAAAAATTCTGAAAAGGTTAGCAGTCAACATAGATGTCTGTAAGAGTTCTCACATCATGCATTTATGGAGTAGAGCCCAAAGGGATTAGATCAGTTTAGATTTTGGAGCTGGGAGCGGTTTGATGAGGTTGGATCTAATCGGTAGGCATAACTCGTATTCTATGTACACAACAACAGAATGTAATGTATATGTTGTTTGATGATATCTTGATTATGGCATGTCCTGAACTTGTAACTTGTTTAACAAAATTAATCACTATGCAACTGAAGAAGCTAAGTGAGTATAGTTTTAGTTCAAAACAATGTTTTTGTAGTATAAGAGATATCTATGCAAATAAGTGAGTCAACTGTATATACACATGATAACTCTGCATGTAATTCAAGTTTAACTGTATCTTGTTAGAGATATAGTTATATAACATAAAAGTAACTGTCAGCAGATAACTTATGCATGATGGGATAGTGCAGAAGTTAAATAATGACAAATTTAATATGGTAAATTCTATTTGAGCTCACCATCTAGTGAGCCCACATTTCTCAGTTGGAGATTAGAGATGGTAATGGACATGTCCACAGGTAAAATTTTGGTCCGTTCTATACAAAATTTTGAATTAAAAATAAATTTTTTATTTTTCTAATTCAGAATTTTGTATAACAAGGACCAAAATTTGGCTCATGAGCCCGTCCATCACCATTCCTATCGGAGATTCGTCTCCTATACGGTTTTCACACCACTTGGGCCAAAAGGGTTTTACAACGTTTGGTGATTAATCGCCGACTAGGACAAAAGACACTGTCACGAAAGAAATAGCAAACTTATAAATTTTTTACAACCTTAGGAGGTGGGCTTACATAGCAAAGTGGTGTCCTCAAATAGAATTTCCCATTTAATATAATTGATCTGTGCAAGTTAAGATATTGTGCTAGTAAAAGTGATTTTTGTAATATAAACAATTACTGAGAAAAATAAAGAGTTAATATGGAATGTAAAGGCCAAATATATCTACCGCTCTCTCTTTAATAATGAGTAGATAAAAGTTATATTGAGGGCAGTTCAAGATACAGATGTTTCCTATAGTTGATAACTATGCATTATAAATGCTTGCCATGCAATTCAAAGTAATGGCATGATCGTACTATATTTTATTACAGTTTCATCTTTATTACGGATTTACATGCAAATGTCAAACTGCGTGGCACAATGATATGATGTTGCCAATGAACCTTTGTCTCCAATTTGCGAGCAGTTCCAAGTTCAACTTCCAATAGAAACTTAGTTTAGATAGTATTGCAAAAGACATGTATGTGTGATTTTGGCTAGTAAAAAAATAATATGATTTCTATGATAATATTTATTTCAGTTTTATCTTGTTTATGCAAATGTCTATGATATCTATTTCAGTTTTATCTTGATTACTGATTACATGCAAATGTCAAAGTAGTGGTATGAATATAAAAATTATGATTGATAACTTATTAGTCAACTTGCTGGTATCAAAATAATTTCCGACATAGACTAACCTACTACCAATCCAAACTGAGAGACATGAGAGAGTATTTTAAGCAGGAATCATAACTGCTCATCCAATTATATAAATTCTTCTTTCTTCTGATCATTTATGTTAGTATTTCTGGAACTAACATGAGCAAGAGAACATCAACAACCAATCTACAGCAAGTTGATGAAGGGCCAATGAGGAATGATTGGGCTGTTCCAGTTAAAAATATTCTTTTTTTTTTCCAAAGTAGGTTGGCTTGTTGCATGTGATTTGTTTTTTAAGTTAGTTATCTCTTCTTCACAAGTTAGATCTCATTGTTTTCTCTCTTACATTTTACCTAAGATGTAGTTGAAAGTCTCCTAACAGATCTCTCTATTTATATTTCTATGTTCTTGACTAATTGTTTCTGTTACAGCAATTGTGTCTATTCTGTTTCGTTGTAGTTGGGATTGCATCTGCATGTAACTGTCAAAAATATGTTGGTTATAGTGAATAGATTAAGTACTGTTATAATTGTTAAATTGAAAAAAAATAGATATTAGAAATCCAAACATGTAGAAAAAAAAAAATTAAACAGAATATAGACTCAGAAAAAGAAAATAAATAAATAAACTATGTAAAAGAAAAAAAAAATAGAAGGACATTACTAGAAACCGTTTTGAAAAGAAGATCAAATATAGCGTTGAATATTATGTTCTTAAGAACGATTCACTCTCCACTAGATAGGCTTCTGAAACTGAGTAGGCATCAGTCTTTCAATATACAACGATTACACTGCAAACGAATCAAAATAAAACTATATACTCTATGTATATGAATGGAATGAATGCATAATGGAATTCTATTATAAGAAAACAAATTTCTTCTTTTTTTATGAAATACAAAGGCATGACCTATTTATAGATTTTTTTAAGGGACGCAACCCTTTGTGGCATAGTTTGAAATTCAAATTGTCTGAATAGTTGCAACTGTTCGAAAAGTTGCATCCCTTCGTGTCAAATTTCAAACACATATGTATTGGTCAAGTGGTGTTGAAACCTTTGTGACATGCTTATGTTCGAATCTAAACTCATACATGTTAGCTAAGAGGTGTATGAACTAGTGTAACTTTTTAAATGGTTACATTTGCTTATTTTTGAATTGTTACACAATTCAACTTTTAGCACACATTATAATAGTTGCATCCTTTCGGACAGTCTCACCCTTTTGAACATACACACCCATTCAATCGTTCACACATATTTATATTTTGTCATTTAAACCAATTTACATTTACTCTATTCATGTATTTGAATAAGTGAATATAACATAACTGATAAATAGATTTTCTTTAATTTTTAACTTAAAAACTTATTGGATTCAAAGCGTGAATTCTAACAAAATCAATCCAAACTGATATTATAGCCTATACTTTCATGACTTTCTTTGGTATTAAGTTGCATCGTACAATAACCAATATTGTCGAAGCTGCGTCACTAACTTCTTTACCATTGAGCCAGGTCTCCGTGGCTAAGTCGTGAAACGTAGAAATATTAGTTGGGAGCAAAATAAAGCAAATGGCCTTACCGGCTCTCATAAAAGCCATAGTTTCCAACGTAGCTTCCTTCTTTCTCCCCCGACATGGACACGATGTGGCATCTTCTCTCCTCGCCAATTCCACTCCTTATTCTAACAATTTTTGAGCAGCTCCAGCAGGCCCCTCATATGGTGGGTCAGGAGACAACGCTCCAGTTGCATTCAGGCATCTTAGGTGAAGCGCATGATATATAACTTTGTACTTGAAAAATTCAAATAACTTGAGATTTCTTCAAGCAACAAGTTGAAACAAGGCCAAATGATTGGGAGCTCATCTCCAAGATGCCGAAATTGATTAGTCTGACATGTGACAGAGCGAGAATGTGAGGGGAAATTGATTTTGTTTTCTGGCTCAACTGCAGGTGGTTCATTGAATCGGTCAATTATGCTAGATGCATTGCACTTGAGAGAGAGAGAGAGAGAGAGAGAGAGAGAGAGAGAGTTAGTTAGGGAGTTGGATTATCAACTTAATTGGCTAGGGAATTATTTGGCTGACGATGATGATTCGATTATAGGGTTTTGGACATGATTTTTTAGCTGAGAGTGCAATGCATGCATGCATGCCTCAAAGTTAAAGGCTCCACTCGTCTCAAAATCATCATTCATTGATTTGAACTTATACATCGTCTTGGCTATCTAGAAGTGGTCAATGAGGGATAACTCATACACGTCCGCCATCTATTGGTGGACACGTGACGTTCCCAACTAGTGCGAAATCCATTGAGATTTTACTCGATGGTTTTCTAGACCGAGCCGTTGAGATGAATTTTGATGTTTCGGTTTGTATTGGTTTGAACAAGTCATTAAGTGGGACTTGGTCTGGTGGCCGATAGGGTATCAGAGTGAGTTAGTATTCTCTAAAAGGTATATCGCTAGTTGTTGATTTGATATTGACGGAAGTTAACAACTGTGGAAAACAGTTCCTGATGAGTGACGAGATTCAGTCGATTCAAAATTTCAAATTTTGAATTTGAATCTAATGGAATTTGTGCGGTTAGACAAAAACATAATTTGGATCTCGGAGATATCTGCATGAAATATCAGAGGCCAGACTTCAGCCTCATGCATTTAGACGTAGATGGTACAGTTGTCTACGTGGCAGCAACAAGTATAATATAGGAATATCATCCATCGATATGAGCGTAAGTAGGAATAGTCATGGTGTATAGGGAAGATTGAAAGAGAACGAAGTAAGTTCCCATGGCGGGTTCCACATTCACCAAACGGATGCACCAATAACACGTGATTGAGAAGAAGCTTGTTTGTTTATACTTCACAGTTTTATCTTAAAAAAAGAGTTACAAGTGGCCGTTGATTAATGGAACATGGAGGGAATTTACCCATTACTTCGACTTCAAAAAAAAAAAAAAAATAGTTACCAGCGGCGTTGATTAATGGAGCATGGAAGGGAATTTGCCCCCTATTTCGACTTTAAAAAAAAAAGAAAGAAAAAAAAAAAATGAGTTACCAACGGAATGTGATTTTAGTAGCATGCGCCTTTGAAAAGGGTAAGCGCGAAGATTTAGGTGTTCAACATTCTCGTCCAATGAATATGAAACATGGACATTTACATACTTAACTAAGAGATAAAATCGAACGAGACCATAACTACTGTTCGCCGCAAAAGTTTCTTTGCTTCATTCCATTGAATACAACTTAGATTACAATGAAAGTGAACAAGAGATAAAAGAGAACAAACGAGAGGATTTTATATTTCAATCTCTCTCTTTTACAATATGTGTGTGGGATCTGTGGCGATGTGATTTGTCAAGCAGCTCTTTTGGACGATCGAACGTCGAATTATTCTCTCTTGAAGATATCGACCGACTGTAGAGAATCTTCTCCGGTCTTTCCCGAACTCAAGGCTCTGTGCGTAACTTGAATTCTCTAAGATACCGAAAGGAAGAAGAAGAATACCAGCCGAAAGGAAAAAGGAAGATCCCTGACTTCAAGGCTCTCTCGCGTACTTGAATTGCCAAATGATCCAAAAGAAGACCCCTAGGGTTTCACCAAGAAGGTATTTATATCCCCAGGTTAATTTGAGAGTTTCTATCTAAATTGAATTCCCTCTCATCAAGGATTCCAATCAAATATTTAATATTGATTTAATCTCTTGACTTGAAAATCTGATTGGACTTGATTTGAGTATCTGGATAAACCCAAATCATAATCTCAATCAATTTGAGATTCTGGTTATCTGCTCACGCGGAGCTTTAATCGCATCAAAACGCGGCGCTAAATAACCAGAATGCGGAGCTAACGCGGAGCTATTGATCATCTCCGCGTTTCACTCAAACGCGAGGCTAATACTAGCCAGACGCGGGGCTGCGGAGTTAGCTCCGCGTTCTATTGTGGAAAACTCTATTCACTTAGAAATTTTCACTGCCAACAGAACCCCCTCCAAAGTTTTCAAAATGGCTTAGAATTTAGCAAATTTGAAATACTTTGGATACTTAAACTGAAACGCGGAGTTAGAATACCAAGTCTATCTCGCGTTATGCTCGCCTACGCGGAGCTAATCAGCTTCACTTTTTCAGTGAAATGAGTAATTGCTTCATTGATTACTCTGAATTTCTGCGCCGAATACCAAGCGACGGAAATCTTGTTTAAATAGAGCTCTTGGCTCATCTTCTTCTTCATTGGAAAAGTTTGAAGAATCCGGAGCTCCGGCGATCGAGTGACTCATGTCGGCGAACAATCTTCGACTGATCTTTCCTTAATTCTCCGTTTAGAATGTTTCTCCAGAAGAGTTCAGCTTCATGCTCGTTGGTCATGGAAATAGACACAACGACGAATCAGTCTATGTAGCGATTATTTGAAGGTAAAAACTTTAACTTTCGGTCTTCTCAGAACCATTCTGGGATGTTTTGGCTCAATTTTAACTGGCCAATTGTTTATTTCACCAGCGAGACCGCCGTTCTCCGGCTGTAAGGCTTAAAGGAGAAGGAGAAGTCAGAGAGGAACTCTGATCTTTCTCTACGCGAAGTTATCGCGTCATCCTCGCGTTTTGAAGCGCGGGGCTATTAAAGAGAAGGAAAAGACAGAGAGAAACTCTGTTACGCGAAGTTATCGCGTCATCCTCTGCGTTTTAAAACGCGAGGCTATTTCTGTACGCGGGGTTATCCTTAGCTCCGCGTTTTTGTACTTAGAGGATTTTCCAAGTTTTGTCGAATTCCTAATTCTTCTTTTGCAGTGAACCAAATTCGGTCTAATGACTTGCTGATATCTCTAGGCAGCGTGGAGTGTAGCTTTTCCCTTATATATCTTCAAAAGCTGGCCGTGCACCGATATTCATCAGTAAAAGTAACTCTAAGGAAGCCAGAAGCATATGCTTTACAACATAGTTGCAGGTTTCAAGCTCTGGCTCCTAAGGTAAACTTTTGAAGGAGTTACAAGAACTCTGCGACAGCCCATTAAGTTTTCTTGAGGATCATTTCTGTTAGATGACAATCTCTGTTGCTTTCCAAAGCTATAGAGATGATCATCTAAGGGCTTGTAGCATGTCGAATCCAACTTGTGTATCTTCATTAGGATTCTTATAGCAGTATCTTCATATGATCCGCTAAGAACTTTAAACAGACCATAGTTGACATTTGCAGAGTAGATTTTTTGTATGTGAACCCTGGAATTGAGCTTCAACACCCCGCGGAGGAATCTCGCCGTTAGGTTATTGATGAGTCGATGAATATGTAGAAGTTTTTGGGAGAGCTATAACTCCCTCTTCTTTGTAATCTTTTCTTTTATGAATAAAGAGCAAATTATTTTCCTCTCTATCTGTCGGCTTCAAGAATCTTGCTTGCTCAACAAATAGATGGTTTATAATTTTGGTAAAATAATCTAAGGCTCATTTGCGTAACTTAGATCATTAATACCCAAAATGATCGGATAAGGATCATCTTAACTTAGATGGAAGCGCCTAATTGCATTCGCCAAAAATCCAAGTTCTTCATAGGAACGCGAAGTTAAATTACCAAGTTAGCCCTGCGTTTTGCGGAGTTGCGCGAAGTTAATAACTTCGCGTTTTCCATCGTCATGCGAGGCTAATAGCTTCGCATTTTTGGAGAGTAACTGATCAGTCATTTTGTCCGAAACTCACGCCGAACTCCAAGAGGCGGTTTCTTTCATTTAAATGAAATCTCTATTCCTTATCCTTCTCACTTCACTTGAGAATTTTCCAGAGACTTAGAGATTCGGGAGATCAGAGCTCAGGCGACCCGAGCGTTTTCCGACCGATTTTCTCCCGATTTCCCATCGATTTTCCTCAACTTTTTGAGAAATGGCGCCCAAGACTCGTGCCTCTTCTCGCGCAGCCCCATCGTCGGCGACTGGCGCAAGCAGTGGTGGCAGCGGCCATGGCAGCGACGCGCCAGCCCACACTTCGCCTATTGGGGTAAGAATCTCTCTATCGAGACTCTTTAAAACATTTCTAGAGTGATTTGGCTTGATTTTAACCGATCGATCACCTCTTTTATCGGCGAGATCACCGTACTCTGACTGTAAGGCTTGGAGAAGAAGAAAAGCCTCTGGCTTTCTTCTTACGCGAAGTTATTGCGTCATCCTCGCGTTTTTGAAGCGCGGGGCTATTTGATTAGCAGTCGCATTGAAACGCGAGGCTATTTTGAGTAGCAGTCGCTTTGAAACGCGAGACTATTATGAGTAGCAGTCGCGTTGAAACGCGAGGCTATTTTAAGTAGCAGTCGCGTTGAAACGCGAGGCTATTTTGATTTCTGCGCGGTCTAATTTTTAGTTTCGCGCGGTCTAATTTTTAGCTTCGCGCGTCCATACTTAGAAAAATTTTCTGTTTTGCAGAAACTTCTCTAACTCTGGTTCTTCTTTTTGCAGTAGGGTACTCAGCGGAAGCTCTTCCCCATAAGCACTACTTTGGCTTTGCTAGTGGTTCTGATCCATCAGCTCAATTTCGCTTCACCACCATCCTGGCCGCATACAAACCAGACTCGAGAGGGCGCAGGGAGAAGTTGATCAAATATCATCACACTACTGCACATGAGATTATCACTGATGCAGCCTTCGAAGATGTGAACAGAGAAGCGTTAGAAAAACCCGCATTTCTCTTTGGGGACCAGATGGAGCAATCAGACGAGATCCTCTCTAAACATGATTGCATGTGGCTCTATAACTCTGGCGACACTTTAATGTTTTTGCCTGGAATGGATCGCGGCTACCCCTGATCTACCTTCAGAGGTTGGCGATGCCCCGTGAGTTAAAATGGGGGTTAACTCAAGAATAGAATGGCGTCCCAACGGGCAAATTGGGCGCACATGGGGCTTATCAAGATGGCCCCACTAGATGTATTACTGGTTTGCTTCCAGACCGTTTTGGCAAGGAGCTCCCAGTAGGAGAAATTTTGATCCACGCAAGAACTTTCTTAAGTGAGTTCCTGGCGAAAGAAGGCCAATACCCGGCTAGCGACTTTAGGATGTCAGGCTGGGTTTACTCTTCTGGTAACATGTGGTGGGCCCGCCTTGTTCAATACATGCTGGACTCTCATGAGCCTATTCTGAAGGAGATTGGCTTGTACAAGGCCATCAGGAACGTTCAATTCGGGTTCCCTCAGAGTGCTTATCATTTCTTCTGCTTTCTTGAGATGTACAACTCCGAGACCTGCACTCTTTTTACGCCAGTGGGTGAGCTAGGGTTTGCTCTCCACGAGATGTTTGAGGTATCTGGGCTCTCAATGGGCGAAGTCCCCTACGAGGAGTATATCCCCACTACCGAGGAGTTGAACATGCTACTGGCGAAGGACGAGCGCATCTATGCTACATACTAGGAGATGATGTGCCACTACCGCATCTGTGCTGACTTAGCAGGTGTGCGTAATCAAGGTATCGGCCACAAGAAATGGGCCGATTACCTATTCGCCAATTTGAATTCTAAGGATAGTTCAACAACTATCAATGGCCATGCTCCTGTCTACATCACAGAGGTTGATCGCCGCATTGCCAAGACCCGGCTAATGTATTATACCACTGAATCCAATGAAGGTGGATTCGGTCCCGGTATCTCTTTTAAGAGTTACCACTATCAGGCTCAGTCCCCAGTGTCCAACAAAGGCCTTATTGCTGGGTTCTTAATGTTGTGGTTGAAGAGATGTGTAGTGCCATCACTGCCAAAAGAGGCAATTGCAATGACTGTGGTCTATCCAGCAGTCCTCCTCGCATACGGCCGACCTTTTGGACTTCTTCCCGCCATGGTGTGCAATCTACAGCATAGATTGCGAACACTCTGCAATGACTTCATCCCTGCTGATAAAGGCAAGGGGAAAGGGAAAGGAAAGTCGAAAGAGGTTGCCTCGGTGAAGACTCCGAACCCTAGAGTGGAGCTTCCTTACACTTATCTGATGGCATGGCTCGTTTTACACTGCCCATCTCTGATGAGTGCTGCTTCCTGCCGCTCAGGTGACAAGTGTTACTTTGTAGAGCTATACGAACGCTCTACATGGAAGCACCACTATATGTCCCAAATCCGTAAGACTCTCCGGCAACACCAGAACTATGAGATTTTCAGGTGCTTCCCCGACTTTTCTGGTGGAGGATACGGATTGAAGTTGAAGGATATTGCAGGAGCAAACAATTTTACTGCCTTATCCTTCGGAGCGTTCCGGTGGCTTCTCAATATCGAACCGTACATCCCTAGCCGCTTTGCTCGCCAATTTTGATATTCCCAACTTTATGTGGGTAATCCAAGCAAGAGTCTTGCCTATGAGGGGAATTTGTATTAGGGTGCCCGCGGCTGGTTTCATTTCGCAGCTGGTGGGACCGGAGCTGAATTTGTCCTTCCACAAAAGTCGCCAGAATTGGCCATGACTCTCAGCTATTGCACATGGTATAGTATTGCAAATGCGGACGTGCCTCACTTCTCATCAACCGAAGCTGTTGCAAGGAGATTGAAGCGCTCTACATTAGCCGCCAAGGTGCTTCCAGAGTTAGAGTGAAAGGAATGGATGAATTCCTTGGTGCCGCGGCTGAACCATCCGATGTCAGCGAGTCTGGCGATGATGATGATAATAATAATGATGACAACCCTGATGTTGGAGGTGTTCCCCAACCTGTCGTCATTCGCCCCTAGAGTCCGACCCTCAAACGCCGCGGTACCCTAAAAAAAGGGCCTGCCAAAAAGAAGTAGAAGTTGGCTCCGGGAACTCTATTAGCCCACCAAGAAGCAGTTGTCAGATCTGCTGGCCTCAACTCTGCCTCCAGTATCGGCAGGGGAGAGTGAGCCTGCTGGAGCTCCAAGTGTTCCCGAGGTTCCAGCTCCTCCGACCGTAGAGCCTGTTGAACACCCTGCGGCGCAACCACTTGGTAGTGAGATGGGTACGCTTTTGGAGATGACGGTGGCTCCCCCTTCAAGTCCAACAACTGGACTTGTATCTCCAAGTATAGTTCCTTTAGCTCTTAAGCTCTTTGTCCACTATCTACTTTATCATTATACGTAACACCATCTTCTTGCTTCCTGAAATGCAGGTGGTCAGCCTCTCTCGCCAATGCACTCAACTACCCAGGTGGAGTCTGATGATAGGGTGGACTATTCGGGCATGACTGGCTCGGTGGGTAGTTTGGGCAGCTCCGCAAGCGAATTTGATGCTGACTATTTTACGCCGACCACATGTCCAGTTCCCTAATCAATTCCTCCCATTGACGAACTAGGGAGTGACGAGAGAACGGAAGTTGTTATTGCGGCCGCTGATAAAAGAGGCCACACCGTCTCCCAGTATGCCGTCACCAACGCCACCGGTCTGCTCCAGAAAGACCTTTCCAGTGGTCTCTGGTGCACCTTCTGCTCCTCAGTCAGCGGTTTTAACATCATCTATCATTGTAGCTGCTGAGACACCTGCAACTCCTTCCGCTCCAAGTCTTCCAGTAGGGGATGAGGAAAATCTGAGGTTCTCATTTGAAGTTACTTCTGTCACCGGAGGAGCTTCTGGTGGAAACACTCCGTCATCATCTCTTGTTGGTGGCGTTGCCCGAGTGATTTGTACTAGCGATACTTCTCCTCGGGTTCCCAGTTCAGCCAGGTCTGCGTTGGCTTTACTGGCCCCGCATATTATGGACCTACTACAGGGACGGGCTTCTTCCTCTTCAATTCCCGTAAATACCGCTCCTTCTTCAACGATGCCTTCTTTAGCACTTCTTGCCTTAATTACAGACACCGTAGACCCTCTTGAAGAAATCTTCAACTACAGTGTTAATGATTTTATGCGGTTGCTAAGAAGATGCATCGAGATGACCCTTGCTGGAAGAGATTTTTTCAGTCTCGGACGTCCGATGTTATTCAACTATTTGGATAATATTGAAAGGGTCGGGGGACAAGACCGAGCAGCTCCTTACCGGGCCCGCCTTATAAACTTGGAAGAGCAAGTGTGTACGCTGAACACAGTTCGCCAAGCGGACGTGGAAGCGATTACCGCAATAGAGTTAGCGCGGCTTCGGGTGGAGCTAGCGGCGCGTCGAGAGGAGTTAATGCGTCAAGAAGAAGGATGGTCTCGGGAATTGGCAGCGCTCCAGGCTAGTCGGGAGTCCATCACTAAAGGTTTGGAGGCGGTGGACTCCGAGATTGGGAGGAGTCAGGCCGCCATCCTTAGAGCCCAGGAAACCATTGCTAAAGCTCGGGCGGTCTTAGTAACCAACGAGCTTCAATTAGGGGAAGCCGTTAAGAAGCGGGAAGCGCTGATCCTTCAACGGGAACAGGTTGAGCAAGATGAGACAATAAGAAGCCGTGCTATGGAAGAGTCTCGGCAACATCTAACTCAGCAACTTGCAATGAATGATGATGACTTACTTCAGCAGGCCCAACACTCCATGGAAGCAACTCGTCGTCAAGTGGTTGACAAGGCGACGAATAAGTTGAAGCTCCTAGGAGATTCATAGTGTTCTTCTATTCTTTTATTCTTCATTCTTTTTGTAATAAGAACTTGTAATAAAAGAGAGAACTTTACTGATTCTCCGACTTCTTTTGTAAATCCATTCCTTTTGAATGATGAATAAAGATAACTGCTTTTTGATTCTTTTATTTGTTGGCTAGGAAATCTGCTTGTACAACAAATAACTTATCATCAAAAGTAGTTTTATCTATTTTAGGAAAAGTATTCTAAGTCATACTGTCAGAGATAAGAGTTTAGCATGACAGGATTTATGGAATTTTTAGCAAACCCCCAGCTATCTACGGATTTGATTAGCCTTTACCAACTACCGTTTGAGTTGGGCTAGCCATGTTATTCCCCTCAACATGGTGAGTTGTCGAGAATTTTGCTTGGGTTTAAATACCAAACTTTTCCTCTTCCCTTTGCCTCAGCAGCGTTGGGCAATTCATGCTTTTACCCCCAGCATGAAAGGGTTGGTGAGAAACTACTTCGAACGGTAATGTCTTCCCATTGGGTAATTCATCGAATTTAGGTCAGAGGCGCTCAATTGCGCATACCTTAACAAGTGGAGGCGGTTCATAATTCGAACTGGGCACACCACATTTAGGTCAGAGGCGCTCAATCGAGCATGCCTAAGAAGAAAACTGGAGGCGGTTCATAGTTTGAACTGGGCACACCAGATTTAGGTCAGAGACGCTCAATTGCGCATGCCTAAGAAGAATACTGGAGGCGGTCCGTAATTTGAACTGGGCACACCAGATTTAGGTCAGAGGCGCTCAATTGCGCATACCTAAGAAGAAAATTGGAGGCGGTTCAAGGCTCTCTCGCGTAACTTGAACTGGGCACACCAAGATTTAGGTCAGAGGCGCTCAATTGCCCATGCCTAAGAAGAAGATTGGAAGCGGTTCAAGGCTCTCTCGCGTAACTTGAACTGGGCACACCAAGATTTAGGTCAGAGGCGCTCAATTGCGCATGCCTAAGAAGAAGTCCAAGTGCTCAATTGCGTAACTTGAACAAGTGGAGGCGGTCCAAGGCTCTCTCGCGTAACTTGAACTGGGCACACCACGATGGTCGGGTTAGGATCCATCAAATTTAGGTCAGAGGAGCTCAATTGCGCATGTCTAAGAAGAAGACTGGAGGCGGTTCGTAGTTTGAACTGGGCACACCAGATTTAGGTCAGAGGCGCTCAATTGCGCATGCCTAAGAAGAAGTCCAAGCGCTCAATTGCGTAACTTGAACAAGTGGAGGCGGTCCAAGGCTCTCTCGCGTAACTTGAACTGGACACACCATGATAGTCGGGTTAGGATCCATCAAATTTAGGTCAGAGGCGCTCAATTGCGCATGCCTAAGAAGAAGACTGGAGGCGGTTCGTAGTTTGAACTGGGCACACCAGATTTAGGTCAGAAGCGCTCAATTGCGCATGCCTAAGAAGAAGTCCAAGCGCTCAATTGCGTAACTTGAACAAGTGGAGGCGGTCCAAGGCTCTCTCGCGTAACTTGAACTGGGCACACCATGATGGTCGGGTTAGGATCCATCAAATTTAGGTCAGAGGCGCTCAATTGTGCATGCCTAAAAAGAAGACTAGAGGCGATTCATAGTTTGAACTGGGCACACCAGATTTAGGTCAGAGGCGCTCAATTGCGCATGCCTAAGAAGGATACTGGAGGCGGTTCGTAGTTTGAACTGGGCACATCAGACTTAGGTCAGAGGCGCTCAATTGTGCATGCCTAAGAAGAAGTCCAAGCGCTCAATTGCGTAACTTGAACAAGTGGAGGCGGTCCAAGGCTCTCTCATGTAACTTGAACTGGGCACACCACGATGGTCGGGTTAGGATCCATCAAATTTAGGTCAGAGACGCTCAATTGCGCATGCCTAAGAAGAAGACTGGAGGCGGTTCGTAGTTTGAACTTGGCACACCAGATTTAGGTCAGAGGCGCTCAATTGTGCATGCCTAAGAAGAAGATTGGAGATGCGTACTTCCAGAGATATCAAGCATAGTATTTCTTTAGAAATTTGCCATTGATTGGCATCATCATCCTGTCGCCATTCAGATTCATTAGGCGATAGGCTCCACTGGAGTATACAGTCTTCATAACAAACGGTCATTCCCACTTGGATTCAAATTTACCCTTAGTTTTGTGGGTTGCACCATTGGCCTTTTAACAGCCAGAACCAAATCTCCTTATTTAAAGGTCCTTGGTTTAACGTTCTTATTGAACGTTTGTGAGATTCGGGCTTGATACAACTCAATTTGTTGTTGGGCCCTGAGACGTTTTTCATTCAACGCCTCTAGTTCTTTCAATCTTTGTTGATGGCGCTCTTCTATCATCATCTTTGTCACTAAAGTCACTCTTAATGAAGGAATCTGGATTTCGAGAGGCAAGACGGCCTCGCTTCCATAGACCAAAGAGAATGGGGTAGCTTTTGTAGGGGTGCGAACAGTGGTGCGATTAGCCCACAGGCACTCTCCTAACTTCTCATCCCAATCCCGTTTATTGGAAGAGACGAACTTCCGAAGGAGTTTAATAATCGTCTTGTTGAAGGCTTCGGCCAACCCATTAGCTGTAGGGTTATATGGCATTGAAGCAATATATTTGATTATGAACTTGTTGCAGAATCAGGAGAATCCCTGACTGATGAATTGCAGACCATTATCATGAATGATCCGTCGGGGAACGCCAAAACGATAAATGACATGATACTTGATGAATTTGATCACATCTGTCGCTTTCACCTCTTTCATGGGTACAGCTTCGGCCCATTTTGAAAAATAATCGGTTATTGCAAAAATAAACCGATGTCCTCTAGATGACGGGGGAGTTATAGGCTCCACAATATCCATTCCCCATGCCTCAAATGGCCAACTAGCAACAGTATTATGCAAGTATTTTGGGGGTTGATGAATGAAATTGGTATGCACTTGGCATTCATGGCAACGTTTAGCGTATGCCATTGCTTCCGTAATCATGCTCGGCCAGTAATATCCCAGCCTTCTTATGCGGTCTCCGAACTTTGGACCGGGCTGATGAGCTCCACATACTCCATCATGTGTTTCCCTCAGCACTTCTTCTGCTTCTGCTTTTGATATGCAGCGTAGCAGCAGACCATCTCTCGACTTTCTATATAAAGTCTGAAGTTTATGGTCATAATAAAATCTCTGGGCCTTCCTCTTTATCGAGGTGACTTCCTTTGGATCTTCTGGTAATATCCCATGTAAAGTATAATCCACAAATGGAAATCGCCAATCACGGGGTTCCAAAGTTAAGCCTGCTTGGCATACTTCTTTATTTTGAAAAACAGTATCTGGATGGAGGAGCTCTCTGCTTCCAATGGTGATGCTTTTAGCCTCACCTGGCGGGATTGCCAATGTTTCAGCTAATGCGGCAAGGGCATCTGCATATACGTTCTCATTCCGAGATATATGATAAATGTAAAACTGTTCAAAATATCCAGCTAGTTCAATAGCTAGCTGATGATAGGGGATGAGGGCTTCATGTCTGACTTCATACTCACCCGTCATCTGATTGACGATGAGTTTAGAGTATCCATATGCCTCTAAATAATTCACCCCCAGTTGCAGAGCCATTTTTAAGCCGACAATGAGTGCGTTGTATTCTGCCACATTATTCGTGCACGGTTTTGTTAATGAGTAACCGTTAGGTAATATATGTTTATGTGGGGATATCAGCACAATCCCCACTCCAGCAGCAGATCGTCTGGCAGCACTATCAAAGAACATTTGCCATGGTTGTTCCTTACTAACTGTGTTAATCTCTGACGTCTGTTTGGAATTAGACCAGATTGGATGGTCTGCTAAGAAATCGGCAATTGCCTGTCCCTTCATTGCTTTTTGAGGAACAAAGTGTATGTCATAGGGTGACAGTAGCAGGGCCCATTTTGCTAATCGGCCATTTAAGGATCCCGATTTCGTCATCAGAATTTTCAGGGGATTAACCCGTGATATGACATGAATTGTTTGCCCAGAAAGATAGTGTTGCATTTTCTGAACAGCGAACACTAGGGCTAAACATTCCTTTTCAATCGGGGTATACTGCTGTTCGGCCCCGATCATTGTCCTGCTTAAGTAATAGAGGGCATGTTCATGGCCGTGCTCATTATATTGAGCAAGTAATGCTCCTAAAGCATTATCCATGGCCTTACATATATAAGGAAGGGCTGTCCAGGAACCGGTGCCATAAGAACGGGAGGTTTGGTGAGGTATTCTTTAAGATCGTCAAACGCCTGTTGACATGCCTCTTCCCATACAAAAGAAATCCCCTTCTTCATAAGTCGAGAGAACGGCTGGCATCGTCCATATAAGTTGGAGATGAAGCGTCGAATATAGGCGAGTTTTCCTTATAACCCCCTCAACTCTTTAAGATTGCGGGGAGGCGGCATTTCGCTAATTGCTTTTACCTTTTCACGATCGAGGAAAATTCCTTTTGAAGTTATTATGAACCCAAGGAATTTCCCACTCGACACTCCCATAAATGACTTAGTGGGATTCATCTTTAAATGATGTTTCCTCATGAGATCGAAGACCGTTCTTAAATCCTGAATATGGTCCTCTTTACTTTTACTTTTGACCGCCAAGTCATCCACGTAGCACTCTACCGTCTTGCGCAGGTGTTCTTTAAATATAGTGCTCATCGCACGTTGGTAGGTGGCGCTGGCATTCTATAATCCAAACGGCATCACCGTATAGCAGTATACCCCCAGCGGCGTTCTGAAAGCTGTGTGCTTTTCATCATCTGGGTGCATTTTTATCTGGTTATATTCTAAGAAGCCATCCATAAAGGACATCCTCTCGTAACCACAAGTATTATCGATCATCACATCGGTGATGGGAAGTGGAAATTCATCATTGGGACATGCAGCGTTCAAATCTCTAAAATCGATGCATATCCGGATTTTGCCGTTCTTCTTACGAACCGGCACTATGTTAGCCAGCCAATCAGGATGCTGTTCTTCACGGATAAATCCGGATTTTATAAGTTTGTTGACCTCAGCAACTATTGCCTTCATCAATTCCGGTCGGAAACGCCTTTGTTGTTGTTTAACAGGTTTGGCATCTACTTTTATATTTAACCGGTGCGTGGCAATTTGAGGGTCAAGCCCAGGCATGTCTTCATAATTCCATGCGAACACGTCTATATACTCTTTAATAAGAGATATAAGTCCCTCCTTTTTCCATGGGGTTAACGTGTCGCTTATGAAGATGGGTTTCGGATTTTCTTCCGTTCCCATGTTAACTTGAACCAATTTGTCTTCAGTGGGCGGGTCACGCTGTTCAAAGCGGACATCCCAGAGAGTGTCCATATGCTTAGCCCAAGAATCATCCTGGACATCAATTGGTTCCTCGTCGCTTTTTGATGTGGCTGAAACCATATTGGCCGTCAAGGACTGAAACCAGGCGTCGGTACTTTGATCTGAATCATGATTGGGTGAAAATGTATCTTCCTTGGCCGAAGAACTCTCTTCTTGTCCGGAGGGTGATGAGGGAGGAGTAGACACATAGCTCAACCCCCTGCGAGTCTTCTGATAATAATCAGGGCTCTTTCCTCTTGGTCTGAACGAGGGTATAAGATTCCGTCGCCCTTTTCCAAAGTTTAATCCCGGTTTCTGGGTAAAATTATAACCCATCTTGTCCATCATTTGCCGGAATTTTTGTTCATACAGGTGAAATTGGGGTGATGTTTATTCATCACTTTCACTGCTTTGTCTTCGCCGGGGTGACGTAATTACCCTGCCGAACATAATCGGCCTTTGGGATCCTCGACGAGGAGGCACTTCGAAGTAGTGACATTTTCCCTCAACTATTTTAGACCGAGAGAAGAGGGATGACCTAAGTGGCAAATGATATGCTGCCAGAACTTCAAGTTCGGTCAGGTCATCCACTTCAATAGAAGTACAAGAGGGTTCATACTCAGTAGCTACAGCATTCTCGTAGACTAACTTTATCTTTTCATTAATAACCCATTCACTCTCTATCACATCGGTTACATTATCATCAAGACTCAAACTAAAATCTAGGTGAGGGTCCATCGTCTTCTCCAGGAATCTTGTATTCAGTGTTTGCTTCGTTGCCACTGTCATCGGGCACTTGAAGCTTGCTGTGATTATTATCGGAGACTTCATGGGCTGGTTTATAAAGTGCAGCATCTGTGAAGTAATTCTCCAACCCTTTGAATGGCTGCATGTCTGCATTTAGTGTCCTGACTTCTCCTTCTTCATCGCAATACTTCATGCATTGGTGGAGAGTCGAAGGGACTATCATGTAAGCATGGATCCAAGGTCGTCCCAATAAAATATTGTAGGAGGTATCTGCATCAATAACGTAGCATATAGCTTCCGTCCTCAAATCCCCGATTTGACATCAGAGTCGGATTTTTTCAAGGGGACGGCTATTATTGGCATTAAACTCATATATTGTTGTATTGGTTGGTGTCAGACGATGGAGGAAAATATCTAACAGCTGCATCAACCTTCTGGGCACGACACTTAGTACAGAACCCGGATCAATCTGAATTCGGTCCACCTTTGTGGATCCAACATATCCGGTGAAATATAAAGGCCTGTTATGCTTTATATTCCTCAACTGCATGTTTTCTGAAGAGAAGACAATTTGTGGGACCTGCCTCCTCACTTGGTGACAGTGGGGGCAAGAGTCTTGTTCTTCATCGGCCGGCTCGACTATCTGAGCTAAGAATGACTCAGAGTCTGCCAAGGCCTCTCTTAACGCTTCACGTGTTGATTTTGATAATCTCAACAATTCATAAAGCGTTACTCGTGCTGGAATATTGGCCAGCTGAGCAATTATGTCAAACTTGAAGGTAGACTCATTGTCTCCTTCATCTCTAATAGGATTCTACTGGAAACGAAATCCTTTCTGCTTTGCGGGTTTTGCAGGTTCCGCATATATGTCTTTCGGATCTACTCTGATGTAGTTCTTAAGATATGTCTTCCCGGATCGATTACCGGAAGGGCCTGCCCCATCTTGATGAGTGGCCATAGTTTCGGGCTCTTCTTCAGAATCTGTGAAGGCTCCCGAATCTATGTATTCTTCCTTTATTTCCGCAGAAATGGCATTAACAGTCCGCTTCTTCCCTTGACCCCCTGCAGTAGTCCACTGTTCATCCTCTAGCAAATCGGGGTGAACCCACATAACTTTTCCCTTTTGGGTTGTTACGGGGACGAGTCCTTCTTGGGGTTTGCTGTGAGGATCAAGATTCTTTGTAACCATCTTACCCTTTGGGATTGGGGTCACTCCTGCGGGGAACTTATGGGTTCCAACCACTATAGTTGTCATATTGGCAGTGACTTTCTTCTGCTCTTCCTTAAGCATCAGAACTCCAGCTTCTATTAGTGCTTGGATTCTGTTCTTAAGGGGGTAACAATCCCCAGTAGGGTGCCCAATATTCCGGTGATAGAGACAATAATTGGGGTCGTTGGTCTTACCAGTGTCCTCCGGTTTTCTATTCTCCGGAAGTTTTAGCATTCCCTTCCTCTAGAGCAGGTGAAAGAGAATAGGCGTCTGTTCCGCCTTGAAAGTATAATTCTACTCCTGCTGAGATCTATTTTGCCTTGTGCCCTGCTGATTTTAGGGCTTCGGCTTTGGTGGAGGGTTTGTCTTCTGAGGAGCAGTTTCTGATGCCATCACCGCTTTTCCTTTATTCTTATTGCTGCTATTTTGGGCATATGGCTTATTACCCCCAGTATTTCTTGATCCACGAGATTCAACTCGACGAATCAAGTCCTCAGCTTGCTCTCCCTGTTTGAGCAAATCCCTCCATGTCTTAGACTCTACAGCTCCCATTTTTAGGAGCACATTGGTCTTAAGATTGTGTCGACAAGTCTCGACTAGAGTTTTCTGGACCATTCCGTGTTTGCAATGCATGAACTTCTCCCGGAACCTTTCTATAAAATCTTTTACCGTCTCTTGTTCCCCTTGTTTAGTTGCAAGGAGGGAATGAACCGTAATCTCGGTATCATCTTCGAAAAAACGTGAGAGAAATAATTTCTCAACATCTAACCAGGTATTAATAGTACCTGGGGGCAGCTGCATGAACCAAGTAAAAGCAGGCCCTCGCAAAGTACTTGAGAATATTTTGGTCATAATCGGGTCATTACCCATCAAATATGCTGACTGGGCGATCCCTTCCCATCATATAGCTCTAATTTGAGCGGCTTATACTTCTGACGGTATGGTATCGCATCCCATTCAGGAGGATACGGTCTTGAGACCCCTGTCTCTTTCAACTCCTTTTTACGCATCAGCGCTTCGAGTTGACTTTGTAATTTTTCTATTTTCTCTCCATGTGGATCATGAAAAGAGAATCTATCCTCGTCCTCGTGCATTGAGTGCGCTTTCTCCTCCTGTTCTTCTTCATTCAGAGTTTCTTTGCCCTTTTTGCCATTATCCTCAACAAACTTTGAGAGCATCACCTTAAGATCTTCAATCGTATTTTGTTGCTCTCGAATCATTCTTTCTTGAGTTTCAAATCTCTGATTGATATCATCAGATTTATCTGCCATGTGCGATGCTGACTTCTGTAGCCGAGATGACGTAGAGGATGGAGGCGAAGCTATAGCTGAATTATCACTGTCCTCGTCGTAAGAACCCCTCGCAAGCCTCTTATAATTTCGAGGCGGGACGGTTCCTGATTTAAGTCGAGTGACATGAGGAGGTTCTTCATCGCTCGATTCTGAATCATCATACGTCTCTACAATCTTCTTCCCTTTCCCCACCATATTGGAGGTCACAGCTCTCCATTCTTTTAGGGAAGTGGTTCTTGTTTTCTTAGTAGAGTTCTTGTCCGATTCGGTTAATCGGTCGAACACAGATACCCTGCTCTTGCTGCAGCCGCAGTTGTCCATCACAGCAGATACTGTTGTCATAAGTTGCTGGCAATGACAGACAGGTTCAGCTTGAAGTTGGTCTATACCTCTCTTCTTGGACAGATACTCCCTGAGATCAGTGCCTTTAGCTATGGAGTCGTGGGACCCATTCAACTTTTGAGAGGGTCTAGGAACCCACTGAAACTTCTTTGAATCACTGGAGCCCAGTTCTGGTCTACTGATGCGAGAATCAGTGCTGATTCTGCAGTCGGATTGATTTACGCAAAGCTTAGAAATGGCTCCGCGTTTTGTATCGCGGGCCTGAAGAGTAGCTCCGCGTTTTGTATTGTGGGTCTGAAGAGTAGCTCCGCATTTAGATACGCTAGCCTCATGTTTTACGCTGGCTTGGCGTGTTTTCAGAAGTTTCTCTTCTGTAATCTTAGCCCCGCGTGAAATAGAGTTCCTATACACTGGCTTGCTCTTGTGGTTATCACAAATCATAACTTCGCGTCTACCGCGATTTTTACGACTGACAACAATTTGCCAACCATTTTCGCGTTCCTCGCGAGTATTATGAATCTTGCGTTTCTCGCAAGTATTACTGGCCTCACGTTTCTCGCTTGGCTCAGTATTAGCCTTGCGTGGATAATCACACGCTGGATTTAAAGAATTTTTTTACTCACATTCCTCGCGAGTGTCAGGAATCTTACGCTTCTCGCAAGTATTACTAGCCTCGCGTTTCTCGCTTGGCTTAGTATCAGCCTCGCGTGGAAAATCACACGCTGGCTTTAAAAAAATTTTATACTCGCGTCTCTCGTGAGTGTCAGATATCTTGCGACTAGCGCAAATCTTACTGGCTTCGCTTCTCTCGCTAAGCTCAGCAATAGCCTCGCGTGGAATATCACACGCTGGCTTTTCCTTACTTTTAAGGCAAGTTGTAACTTCGCATTTAGCGCGATAATGACTTGTCTCGCGATTAGCGTGAGCCAGTTTGCGAGGGACCATAGCCTCGCGTTCTCTGATGTTAGCTCCGCGTCCAAGGTGGGCTCTGAGGGCTTTACGTCTTGCTCTCCGATTCCTATTTCGGAGTTGGGTTCTGGTCAATCCAGTTCCCAGGTCTTCTTCGGCAGTCGAAATCTCATGCTCTGCTAGGATTTCCTGTCCGAGCATCGGCACTATAGCCGCAGTCTCCAAGGATCCCGTCTCTCGGTGGATACCTTTTTACCCGTTGCTCGGGTATTGGAGCGCATGCGACGATAGTGTCGCGTCTCGTCCAAGTCACCTGATTCAGAGGAGAGAAACTCCTCGTACTTCTGCTGATCGATTTCGACAACCAGCGTGTCTACTTCGGATCCGATCATGTCAATGTCCGATTGCGCCACAATCTCTTCATCAGTGAAAGAGATGGCTCCCACTGTGGTCGCCAGTTTGTTCGCCGCAAAAGTTTCTTTGCTTCCTTCCATTGAATACAACTTAGATTATAATGAAAGTGAACAAGAGATAAAGAGAACAAATAAGAGGATTTTATATTTCAATCTCTCTCTTTTACAATATGTGTGTGGGATCTGTGGCAATGCGATCTGTCAAGCAACTCATTTGGACGATCGAACGTCGAATTCTTCTCTCTTGAAGATATCCGCCGACTGTAGAGAATCTTCTCCGGTCTTTCCCGAACTTAAGGCTCTGTGCGTAACTTGAATTCTCTAAGATACCGAAAAGAATAAGAAGAATACCAGCTGAAAGGAAAAAGGAAGATCCCTGACTTCAAGGCTCTCTCGCGTACTTGAATTGCCAAAGGATCCAAAAGAAGACCCCTAGGGTTTCACCAAGAAGGTATTTATATCTCCAGGTTAATTTGAGAGTTTCTATCTAAATAGAATTCCCTCTCATCAAGGATTCCAATCAAATATTTAATATTGATTTAATCTCTTGACTTAAAAATCTGATTGGACTTGATTTGGGTATCTGGATAAACCCAAATCATAATCTCAATCAATTTAAGATTCTGGTTATCTGCTCACGCGGAGCTTTAATCGCATCAAAACGCTGCGCTAAATAATCAGAATGCGGAGCTAACGAGGAGCTATTGATCATCTCTGCGTTTCACTCAAACGCGAGGCTAATACTAGCCAGACGCGGGGCTGCGGAGTTAGCTCCGCGTTCTATTATGGAAAACTCTATTCACTTAGAAATTTTCACTACCAACAACTACAAGTGCATTTGAAGTTTTTAGGGCTATATGAACTAGCATTCTCTCTATCTTTTTCTCATTGGGGATAAGTGTCTGATCCAACTGGATGTATGATAGGTCTAAGAACAAAACCTGAAAATCAGTCTGACCCAAAAGAAGGCACGTGGGAAATCAAATCCAAAATTAACTCGACCAATTCGGACTTCAAACATCAGCTTCACTCCCCCTTAAGCCATAATCTAGACTCTTGAGTCTAGATTACTTGGTCCGAACCTGGACTCTGATACCAATTATTGAGGAGAAATATCGGGTCCAACCGGAAACATGATGGGTTTAAACACAAAACTGAGAACCAGTCTGATCCAAAAAATTAAGCTGTTATGTCAAAGCTCCAACTTTATATTTAAACTCATAAACTTTCTTTGTCCTATCTAATGTGAGCCATATGAATAATTAACATCTCTCTCTAATTTTGGAATTGAGAGTGGGCATATTCATTATGTTACGTTAAATTGCGAGAACCTAGTATTAAACCTCATATTGTCAATATTGTGGAACGAATGACAGCAATTTATCGCCTCATTGCAACATAAGTTAGTGCACCAAATCTAGACTTTTATCCACCTGTTTTGATGCTAGATTGCTCTAATAACAAATTATTATCTTTGTACAATAATTCCTAACTTCTAGTGATAATTCAGATAATTATATCATTAATCCTTTTAGCATCAGTCTTTACTGTGAAGAGGCTGTTTCGGTAAATCCTGACCTATCATCTTCTGCTCACAATGGAACACTATCAAGCCTATAAAAAAATATAAATGATGCATAATTATCATAAATATACTACATATAAACCCATTAAGATTGATATATATATATAGAAAAAGTGTACCAAAGGCCAAAGGTGAAGTCATAGGGAAGTTGACTATAGAAGCGCCCTAAATTTCAACATATATAGTTTTTATAGAAAATCCAAACCGTTAGTGATCTCTACATTATAAAATGATATTATACAAAAAATCATGCATTTTAGGTACATTTTGACCGTATATTGGATATGTACAGAATGAATTGTTTTTCAACAATATAACAAATAAAATCTCTTGATTGATGATATAAAAAAAAAACATCTAAATCGCATGATTTTTATATGTACGAACTGAAAAGTCACATCATCTGAAGCAACAGCCTCATTTTGAGACATAATTTGATACGATATTGGCCACTGGGATTGAACAAACTGCTTTTACTGTTTACGAGAGGAATCCTTCAATCCCTCCGAAACTAGGACACATAACTATAAATGAGTAGTTGTCTTGTTGAAAAGGAGGCATCGGGTAGCTGGGAGATACACTCAATTGGTAAGGACTAAAGACAGGTCCAAGACAGGGTATGAATGGGAATCTTCTATACATGCATCTCAGGGTTCGGGGACCAAGGCACATGATTGAAATCAAAAGGTTGGGGTCTGCCCCTGTGCCCTTCGACACATAGAAAAAAGGCACTGGTCCATCCGTAAGTCCACGTGTCTATCTATTTAAAGCATAAAAATTATAATCAACTGTTTAAATTATTCACATACATTCTTTATGTTGAAATTTAGGACGCTTCAATAGACAACTTTCATATGGCGTCGCTTAAAATATATTATTTTCTATATATATATATATTTTGTGTGTGTGCGCGCGCGAGCGCGCATTGAGTGATGAATTTATTACTAGATTTGAGACTTTTTCATTTCATATCCTATATCTTTGAGCATGCTAAGGACAAGTGCATGTCGATGAATAGAATAATGCAAATATGCTAATCATATTAATCATACTAACTCTCAAGGTACTATTGTCAACAAAATATTATTCGTGATCTTTATGCTAGGCTACACCAATATGTTTTTAGGCATAGTAATATATATGTCCACAGATCAAATTTTAGCCCGTCCTATATAAAATTTTGAATTAAAAATAAAATTTTTATTTTTCTAATTCAGAATTTTGTATAGAAACGGCCAAAAATTTACCCATTGACACGTCCATTACTATCCCTAGTGTTTTCTTCGTCTATACCGTCTTGTACGTTACTGAGGATACACCATATATTCATATAAACCCATTTATATATAATGCTAATTCTACTACGTACTACTATGGCCCACCTTAGTGGAGAGTGATAAGTTAACTTAAAAAAAAAATGCAACATAAACTTATAAGATTAGTAATTTCTGTGATTAATGGATATGGGTATATATAGAAAAGTTTTTGACACGAGAGGTTATAATCGACAAGAACTTTTCTAATATTTGTAAACACGAAGTTTATTTCAAACATAATAAGCCAATAAACAAGACCTAATTATTGACTTTAGTAAATATTAAAATTGAAAACTAAGATGCAGCAACACTAGGAGAGATAAAGTGATAAATGAACATATTCGTGCTAAGATAGGTGTAACTCCCATCGATGAGAGGATGTGAGAAAATCGCTTATTATGGTTTGGTCATGTGTAATGTAGGCTTGCAAATGTACCAGTTTGACGATGAGAGTTTATCAATGTAGGACATGTTAAAAGAAGGAAGGAAAAAATCGAAGAAAAAATGGATAGAGCTGATACGAAAAGATATAGATTTTAGAGGTTTAAATGAGGAGATATTACTTGAAAGAAATGAATGGAAAAGGACTATCAAAGTGATCGATCCGATATGATTCTCTTTTTGGTTCGGGTATATGATAATTAATGTAAAATCCTGTTACATATTATGATATAAGCCGAAAGTGAAGCAAGTATTCATATTTAGATTGTTGCATTAAGCATTGATGGGTACTCATCCTATTATGTTTAGGTGTTCGATTTGACTTTTCGAAATTATGATTCGTTACTATTCTTAAATAAGACTGGTGGGACTCCATTTTTAACATTAAATAAGGAAAAGGAAAAGGAAAAATAATAGCTGAACTGGAGATTAGTTTGATAAAAGACAGATTATTATCATTATTATTGCAAATACTCTATGGTGGTTTTAAATGATAATATATGTTTTTCTGGGTTATTAAGCCAGAATCAAATCATAGTCAAACGCTAAGCATATGATTAGATCGATTTATTTAAAAAAAAAAAAAAAAAATGGCTGAGATCAACCAATGAAACCGAAATTGATGGCAGTTTCCCTAACTCAATTACAAGTTATTAATAAAGTGGTGCTACTTAATGACTAAATTAGAGATTAGCGAGGTAGGTTAGGCTCATCACTGGTTTAGTTTTCTCCATATTTTAACCAATGAGAGATTAGTGTTAGAATACAAAACAATTTCCTTCCCTCCTCAACGCAACTTTGAAGTTTTTTCAAAATGTTATCAAAGTAATTCAGGTTAAATTCTAATAGTTATGCATTTAATTGTAGATTTTAAAAAAATATATACAGACATCGTTATATAAAACTCATGTTTCGATTCAAAATGAGTATTCAATTTATTAGACTATAAAACAACAATAACAACAATTAAGCCTTTTATTTCAAGTAATTAGGTTAGGCTACATGAAATAAAAGAAAATCATGCCAGATTGATTACATTGAGAATCATTTCCCAATCATTCCTATCGAGTAATATGTACTTATTCAAAGCTTTAAAATCTATATTTTTTTGTATTGCCTTCATTCATATTTTTTTTATTTTTTTGCTTTGCTCTTTTAACTTGTTATATATTGATAAACTCTTATTATTGAACTGGTACATTTATAAATTTATATTATATATGACTAAACCATCAAAAATAATTTTATTGTATTTTCTTCTAAATAAGAATATAGTTGCTAGAATATAAAATAATTTTTTCTAATCCTGCTATGTTATAACAGAGAAGGAGAGGTGAGAGGGGGGGGTGGATGGATGCACAAAATGGGGGTATCAATATCAATAATTTAAGTTCAGGGCGGTGACTGTGACGCCTGAGTTCCCAGAGGGCAACATGGGTATGGGACGCTACGCTCTGCTATTTCCACGCCCCATCTCCTCTTAATTATGAAACACCAAGCATGGGAAGTTTCTAAAAGAGCACGCCATTTTTCCTAGAAAAAAACACTGAAAAGTGGGCTCACTAGGCAAATTGGTGTGCTCCTTTGGAAACTCCCCCAAGCATGGCATTGACACCGAGAAGCTCTCCGGGACGTTCGGGGGCCCACCTTGCTGCTCATGTGGCAGACAGGATCGTGCTGTGAGTCAGCTGTGGGACCCAACTCCGTTGACAATGTTCCCTGGCTGGACCCACCACGTGGGGGCCCTCCCAATTGAATTCGTTGAGCTGCCCTCTTTCTCGGTCAACTTGCAGAGGAAAAGGACGAAAAGAGTCGGAGCTGAGCTGCGGAAGTGAATTTTTCAAGGAGATGAGGTTGAGAATCTGGGACCCTAAGATTCCGTTCTCCAATTTTGTAGTTTTAATTTTACCGGATTTTTTTTTTATTTAGTGGAGGACTTTGTAACATTTTTTTTTCATTTCTTTTGTTAAATTAGACAACATTTTCTGATTGAAATAAAATTATCAAGATGCCTTAATGATTGATCTCCTTCTCACTCACGAGTCAACTAAAATAACGGTCACACTGAAATAGATAAGATCCAAATATAATTTTGAAAAATGATTACAATGCCGTCTGATCTACACATATTCTATCTCAAACTAAAACTCCTTCTGTGGTTAAAGACTCTCCTAGCACTATGGTCAAAACAATTGCGCCTTGCATTGTCGCTAGACGAAATCGCTCAATTACTAAAAAGTAAAGAAAAAGCACTTTCTCATGAAGAAATAGGGGGAGATATACTCCTTCAAAGAAACGGGAAAAGACTTTTGCATTCATTACCACAGTAGAAAGAGGCGAAAGAGAATTTCCATCTTTTATTCCATCGCTCAAACTCGTGTTTTTCCAGTCGATAGGGAAAACTAAGCCTGAGAAGCAATTTTTTTCTGGAACCTCATCTCATCTAACGACTTCCGAAACTCAAGTAAGTCAGCAGCAAAAAATTAATTGTCCCTTGTTTTTTTTTTTTAAAAAAAAAATTAAAGTACCATAGTCTCTATCTCCTTATATGACATCATATTTTATTGGTTTTGAAGTTTATTTGTTATTTCATCAAATAATACAAAATATTACATTTATCGAAAACCGTTAATTTTGAATCTACTGATGGAAGACCAAATCAAAACTAAAACCCAAGAAATTGGCTATTAGTGAACCTTAGGAGATGGAGATCATAATTCAAATAATTTTTTTAAATAAAAAAATTAGAGATGGTAGAAATAGAGTACGTTAGCTTGCGTTAGCTGGCATCTCATTTTCGTTATTCTCTTTAGAAAAATAATTATTCAATTTCGAAATGTAAGACGAGAATAATTGGATATGGATATTTGTGAATATATCTGGAATTGAATTCAAATTCAATACAGATACGATATGAAAATTCATATAAGAACTGATACAAATGTGAACTGGATGCAAAAGATGATATGAATATGTGGGTTGAAAAAAAAAATTGAATCCGGATCGTATATCCAAAATTATCTCAATATGTGTTTCTTGAAGTTATTTATTTTTAAACCCACTAATTTTCATAAATACAATAAAACCTAATGTAATATATATGAATATTTTCATTGAGTTATTATTTTAGAACATTTTATTTTAAATATAGTAAGTGCCTTTCGACGTCTTTAGTGGTTTGACCGAGACATGTTAATTGGTTTTAGAGTTATTTCTCTTGTTATATTTCTTGATGCAAACTTATATTAGTTTAAAGGGATTTTTACATATATGTTCCTTATTTAAAAATTAGAATTTAGTCACAAAATTTTCATATTTATAATTTAATCTACCAAATCATTTAAGTTCTCAAAATTTAGTCATCCAGCCATATTTTTTACCTGAATTTCCCGTTATATCCCTAAGTTATTTCACTTTAGTCCTTTCTCCCCTCTTCCTCATCTCTTCCTCTTTTTATTGGGTTCCTCTCTTCATTCTTATCCTCTTTCTCTCTTCCATCTTCTTATTGGGTTTTCCTGAGTTATTTCACTTTAGAGCTTAACTAGGAGTGAAGAGAGAGAGGAGAAAAATGGAGAGGGAAACCCAATAAGAATAGGAAGAGAGGAGGAAGAGGAAAGGGAGGACTAAAGTGAAATAATTCAGGGGTATAACGGAAATATCGGGCCAAAAGTATGGCTGGAGACTAATTGTGGTAATTTAAAGGATTTGGGGGACTAAATTCTAATTTTTAAAGATTTGACGGACAGACATGTAAAAACCCCCAGTTTAAAATGAGTCATTGTTATATGTGGATATTGCTTCGTTATTGAGATTGATCATGTTATCACATTGTATCAAATGACTAAGCTATCCACAGTTCGAATCGTGGAATATTACAATAGTAAATAGTTATATTAATCGATTCATTTTCATTATTGTTAAAACAAAGGCAGTACAGTAATTACTAGGTATGAGTACCAAAAACTCTATGAGCACATTTCTGAATAACTACTCTTACCCTAACCCTAATAATTTTGTAATATTAGGACATAACTCGATCCATAAACATAAATCTTTTGTATTTAGGCAGCTTGTCAAGTTTTATGCAGAGAGTGTGACATCCAATTCACCTGGGCGGCGGAATTTTGCTGTGTTATGGTGATTAATGGAGTTGTTGGGATTCATGTAGTCTACAGTGTCTACATCCCCTCACCTGAATTTTTGTGCAATATTCTATTATAGGTTCCTAACCATTAATTTGCTGGCAAAAGATGATCTCATTTATATTTATTAATATAGAGAGAGAGAGGGTCGTGCGAAATGAGCGATATTTCTAATGTCATCGGATGGAGATTCAATTTGGAAAAAAATGTTAAAACTAATTTTTAAATATATATATATATATATATATATATATATATATATATAGAGTAAACGGAAAATACATCTTCCTTCACCGCCGCTTAGGTGGCCCAATAAAATTATTACACGTGGCACCACTCAAAGGGCGATTAAGAAAATTCATTTATTTGTTACCTTGAATGGCGCCACGTGTAATAATTTTATTGGACCACATAAGCAGCGGTGAAGGAACTCCCTTCACCGCCGGTGTATTTCCCGTTTCCTCATATATATATATATATATATATATATATATATATATATAAAGAGAGATAGGAAACGGAAAAAACTATATCATAGTAGAGGCTCCCTCCTATGATGCTTAGGTGGACCAACAGGATCATATACTAAAAAGATTAAAAAGGCTGCTATTTTTCAAAAAAATCCCTCAACCTAATTCTTTTTTCTAAAAAATCCCCCCACATGTAAATATTTTGTTGGCCCATCTAAGCGTAATAAAAGAGAGTCTCTCCTATGACATAGTTTTTGTCGTATCATATATATATATATATATATATATATATATATAAAGAGAGGGAGAAAAATGGAAATAAGGTGGCAGCTCACGCAAGTTATCTTAGTTGTAGTTCATTTATATTATCTCTAATAAGTATTTTTCAAAAATCTCTTTTGGATTATGATCTCGTCTTTCAGGAATCACTCATACCCAATTTCTTGGATTGTAGTTTTGATTTGATTATCCATCAAATTGATACAAATTTTAACGATTTCTAACGAATAAACAATTTATATCCACTTGATGAAAATGCAAATGAACTTCAAAATTCATAAAATTTGATATTATTAAAAATAAGAAGGTAGAAATCCTTATTTTAGAAAAAATTTGAAGAAAAATCATTAGATTTCTATATTTTTGCCGCTAGCTCACATAATTTTTTTTGAGCTGGCGGCTCATCTGCAGTAACTATCTATATATGAGAAAAATAGAAATGAGCTGACAGCTCACGTAAGTTACATAAACTGCAATTCATTTTCACTATCTCTAATAATCTTTTAAAAAAAATGGATTATGATCTCGACCCACTATGGTGCATTCATAAACAATTTCTTGGATTTAGTTTTGATGTGGTCCTCCATCAAGCTAACACAAAATTAACGATTTTCAATATATAAAATATTTTGTATGCACTTAATAAAAGGGTAAATAAACTATAAAATTTATGAAATTTAATCCGAAAAAAGTTAGGGAGGTAGAGATAATAATTGTAAAAAAATTGAAAAAGAATTATTGGGTCATTATAGTTTTTCCGCTAGCTCACGTAACTTTTTATGAGTTTGCGGCTCACCTACAATAATATATATATATATATATATATATATATATATATATATATATATATATATATATATATATATATATATATATATAAACTATATTTAAGATGCTTCTATAAGGAGTTTGACTAAATATGGACAATTCAAATTATTAATTATGATCTTCATGATCAACGTAGGTTGTGTATATTATGATCTTTATGTCTCTGTAGAAAATTGCTTATGAAGATACCATTCTCTATTAATTTTTTATATACATCATCTATTTTGAGTGTGAAAATTATAAATAATGATTCGAATTATCTACATGTAAAGAGACAGGTATAGATAATTATTAGATAGTTAGATATACCATTCAGCTCGTGATACTCCAGCTAATCTCACCTGAGGCTGGAAGTAAAGACAGATGATTCATTCACCTAAAAGTCAAAACCAAAATTTAACGCGTCTCTCTCTCTCTCTCTCTCTCTCTCTCTCTCCTCGTTTTAATCCTAATTAATTGAGTAATTAATTATCTTTTTGACTAATTAACTAAAATACAGTAAACAAACAGCAAACCCACCTCCCTTTATAATAACCCCAGCCACCCCCATCCCATTTCGCGTACATCCCTCATTATTAGTTGTTGTCGTCCCTCAACAGTGGCAGCGTACGTGTCGTCGCAATGACCACCGACGCCGACGAAACCCCCCCACCACCCTCGTTCCCCTCCGCCGACGCCTCCGCCTCCGATCTCGACTTCAGCTTCAACTCCACCGCCTCCACCTCCTCCTTCGCCACCACCTTCACCTCCTCCTCCTCCTCCTCCTCCTCCGCTTCCAGCGCCCGCAGCAGCCTCAGCTTCAGCCTCCCCTCGTTCTCCACGTCCACCTCCCTCATCAACCCCCTCCCCCACTCCAAATCCAACTGCACCCCCCACTGGTCCGCCGTCCGCGCCGCCGCCAACCTCTCCCGCGACGGCACCCTCCACCCCCGCCACCTCCACCTCATCCGCCACCTCGGCTCCGGCCACCTCGCCAAGGTCTTCCACTGCCGCCTCAAAGGCTCCGACGCCTTCGACTTCGCCTTGAAGGTCGTCGACCTCGACGCCGTCGCCAAGGTGGACTCCGACTCCGCATCGAGCAGCAGCACCAAGCTCTCCCACGTCCGCACCGAGGCCCGCGTTCTCGCCGCCCTCGACCACCCTTTTCTCCCCACCTTGTACGCGCTCATGGACGCGTCCCACTACGCATGCTTCCTCATCGACTACTGCCCCGGCGGCGACCTCCACTCCCTCCTCGTCCGCCACCCCGCCCACCGCCTTCCCATCTCCGCCGCCAGGTTCTTCGCTGCCGAGGTCCTGCTGGCTCTGGAGTACCTACACGCTCTCGGGTTCGTCTACCGCGATCTCAAGCCAGAGAACGTGCTGATCCGCTCCGACGGGCACATAATGCTGTCGGATTTCGATCTCTGCTTCTCTTCTGAGCTCAGCCCAACCCTCCACCGCCGGCAGTTGAAGCGCCGGCGGACGCGGAGCAGGGGATGCTGGCGGCCCAGCGGTGTTGAGATGGACGAAGAAGTGGAGGAGATCGAGTTGGTTGCGGAGCCCGAAGGCGCGTTCTCGCGCGCGTGCGTGGGCACGCACGAGTACCTGGCGCCGGAGATTGTGGGCGGCAACGGGCACGGCAGCGGCGTGGACTGGTGGGCGTTTGGGGTGTTCGTGTACGAGCTGATATACGGGAGGACGCCGTTCAAGGGGTCGACAAAGGAGGAGACGCTGAAGAACATCCTGAGGAGAGACGTCAAGTTTCCCGACGAAGGCGATGACGAGGCGGGCAAGCATGCGAGAGATATGATCAGGAGATTGCTGGTGCGGGATCCGAAAGCGAGGATGGGATGCAGGAGAGGGGCCGCGGAGATCAAGAGGCATCCGTTCTTCCAAGGGGTGAGGTGGCAGCTGATACGGTGCGAGAGACCGCCGGTGGCGGTGGGCCCCGCGGGGGCGGTGGTGGTGAAGGAGGGGAAGATGAAGAAGATGAAGAAGAAGAAGAAGAGCAGCAGAGGGTGGTGGAGTAGGATGGTTACGAGTATTATTAGCGGTAAAAAGGGGATTAAATTGGAATTAGTGGGGTCTAATTACAAGAGCAAGAGGAAGACTACTAATAGTAAATAGTAAGTAGTAGTTTGTTTCTAAATTTTAATGAGAAAAGTGTTTTTTTGTGAGTTTTGTTGCAATGAGATGTATAAAAGATGAGATGAGATGAGGTTAGTGTTTTATTGTGGAGGGGGTGTATATGAATAAAACAAGTAAATATAATACTTAGCATTTCAATATTATTTTGATTACCGTTGAATTAATTGGTTGATAAGAACCAATGTGTTGCGGCTATTTGTCATGTATAATATGATCAATTATTCAAATTAAATCGTTGTCAAATTTTGAGCTAGAGAAATGGTTGCATTTTTTGTCGGGCTTAAAATGTAGTTTTGGATGTTTTGTTGAATCTTTCCGATTTGAGATCAAATATTCCATATGAATTTACCTAATATAAAATTTGAGTTGTGTAAAATTAAAGTATATGTCAAATATTTTTCAAAATTATGCTCATGTCTTCAAGATCAACCAGTATCTAATTTATTTATTCTATATATTTTTTTTTATTATGTACGTTTTCAATATTTCAGAAGCATGAGAGGGCCTAGAAGGCTAGAAATCTTCATCCCTAATCGCATCATTAGCCAGGAGAACTGCAAACATCAATCCATCCTTTTTTTGTAAGATTTATACACTGATGATACCCAATGTCTACTTGTGAGAGTATCGTGTTTTTCTAAGACAAATTTTGAAATGATTTTATATATACATTCGGTACCTAACATATTTGGAATTAGAATTAATCATCCTTTTTCTTTTATTCCTTTTCGGCTGGGAATCAACTTTTCTTTTCAATCCCTAACATTAAAATCTCAACCCTGCTTACAGTGGACCAATAAGCATTAAGGAGCTAAGATGAGTTAATTGGTTCTCCACCAGCCATTGGTGCGGATCCTTGCGATTGCCGGTGTTGGCTTTGTAAATTGTTATGAAATTTTGCTGAGTAATTGATTACTAGAAAATTGCTAGTTGAGTGAAAAACTGAAGTTATATTACATATGTTAAGAGTAATTCCTTATCCTCTTGAAACTTTTGACAATCAAAAACAATACCCAAGCCTAAAAGTTGAATCTACCTGCCAAAATATTTTTCTTTTTTTTTTCTTTTTCAATCGTGGGGACCGGAGGTGAAAAATAATGATGAAAATAAACTTGACAGAATAAACTTCATGAGCGGGCAGTGAAAATATGAAGAACGCAAATATATTGTTGCCAATGTAAACTCACATACAAGTGATTGCATTTCAAAAATTGCAACAGGTTAGTCAGAGATATCGAGAGCAACAGAATCAGCAAATGGCACTCCATTAGGAAAACAAAGAGAATTTGCTCTTTTATGGCATCACAAAATCTTAACTGAGCCTTGCATCATGCAGTATCTTCACCACCACCGAGATTAAAGCTGTGCAGGTCAGGCCTTCGAGTTAACCTCGTGTTGCTGCTGCTGCCTTGCTCGTCGAGCACATTCATCAAATGATCTCACTACCTGTGCACATTTCAGGGGCTGCTTTAGGTTTTCCTGATAGCACCGTCGGCAGGCATCTCTTTCAGCTTCACAGGGCATGGATTTCTGGTAGGGCAGCTTGAACTCCTTGTCGCGCAGCTCCTTGGCTCTCTGAGTGAGTTCCTGAGTCATGTTTGCCTCCTGCTGTTCCAACTTCTTCATTACACCCTCACTTTGTTGAAGCACGGATCGGATGGCTTCCAACTCTGCAATTGCCGCAGCGGCTGGGGCAGGGGGAGAGGGAGGAGGCAAGGGAAAGAACACAGGGGCTTGGGCCGGCCATGCACCACTAGAGCCGCTCTTAGGTGTAGCAGGAGACGAGCTCAGCTTGGTCTGATGTTTATGTGGCACCTCTGGTTTCTTTGGTTTGGACTTCTTGACCCTCTTCTTTTCCTGCCCATCTCTGGCGAGTTTGTTGACCAGGTCGGAGCTTATTTGGATCGTGTAAGAATCGCCCATCGCAGCACTCTATAATCTGATAAAATTCCCAAATAAATCAAACTGGAGAGCAACATGATTGGCAGGGATACCGAAAAACAAAATTACAAATATAACTATTGAATAGACGGGCATTACTGTCATCAATATCACACTGATAAGCAATCCATAACAACACTTGAAGTTGTAAAGGCTGCTGGAAAGGAAGTTAATGGAGTCATCTCTTTTTCCTGTCTGATCCACTAAAATTAACTGATCGACTCTATACTGAAAAATTATTTACTGACTAGAGATGAGCATCGCTCAGTTTCGGTTCGATTTTTGCCAATTTTCGCAAAATTAAACCGAATCGATTAGGAGTGGGAACCAAAACTGAACCGAACTTAATTTGGGTTTCAACTTTTTAAATAAAACTTATTTTAATTATATATATATATATATATATATGAGAAAATGAGAAATTCACTGGCAGTGAATGGGAGTTCCTTCACCGCTGCTTAGGTGGACCAATACAATTATTACACGTGGCGCCACTTAAGATAGCAAATAAAAGAATTCCCTTAACCGCTCTTTGAGTGGCGCCACGTGTAATAATTTTATTGGACCACCTAAACGGCAGTGAAAGAACTCCCTTCACCGCTGGTGAATTTCCCGTTTACTATATATATATATATATATATATATATATATATATATATATATATATATATATATATATATATATATATATATATATATATATATATATATATTGTTTTAGTAAGCATATCTCTTCAAGATATCCAATTGGTATTAAATTTAGTATCTCTAATATACATACATATATGTATGTATATATTTATACATGTATAATTTTCTTGTGTGTATATATATATAATGTATATATATTTGTGTGTATATATAATTTTTAAATAATTCGATCAGCTCGGTTTAGTTTTGGGTTTCAAAACTCAAAATCGAAAACTGACCAAATTATTTCAATTTGGTCTTGCATATTTGGGTCGGTTTCGATTGATTATTTCAGTTTTAACCGAACTCTGCTCATCCCTAATACTGATAGTGGGTAGATAAGAGACAACAACAACTAAGCCTTTTATCCCAAGTACTTGGGATAGGCTACATGAACCAAAAAATAATCACGATGGATCGATCACATTGATAATCCTTCTTCATTCATTCCTATCAAGTAATATCTCCTCATTTAAATCTCTAAAATCCATATCTTTTCGTATCATATCCATCCATATTCTTTTCGGTCTTTCCTTCGCTCTTTTAACTTGTCCTACATTGATAAGCTCCCATCGTCAAATTGGTGCATTTGTAAATCTACGTTACACATGGCCAAACCATCATAAATGATTTTCTCACATCTTCTCATCGATGGGAGCTACATGAGAGCTACACCTATCTTAGCACGAATATCTTCATTTCTCACTTTATCTCCGCCTGTGCTTAAAGATTTATCCTTTCACTGTCTGTCCCAAGCCAGGATAAAAGAGGAGGGTTGTGGTAGGCTGGTAATTGCCAACGTAAAACATTGTCACATACTATGACATAAGTGGGTAGACAAGAGAATAGCTTAAAATTTTGTGCACCAAAATTATCAGACCATCAAAAGAAGTAACACTAGCCAGGTATAAGCACAGTATGTTACCAGACAAAAGAAGCATGCAACTATGCAACTAAGCTCATAGATTAAAATAGATCACAACAGCAGCCTGTGCCAAGTAACATAAAGTATTGTTGACCTTTCACTTTGACAAGGGTGGAGTTTTAAAATAAAACAGAAAAATGATATATCCTAACTTCCAACAATTTCTAGTGGATAGTTTTTGGGAATATGCACCATATCAATAAATGTGTCAGCTTTCGTTATGCAACTTCTGGGAAACTTTGGAAGGAGGTTGAAGGTTTAAAGCAAGATAGGTGGAAATGCAGAAAGAATGGATTTGGATCAGATAAGCAACATAATGGAGAAAATCTAAACACCATGTTCTGTAAATAGGGGCTTATAGAATAATATATATCCCTATTCAGGTGATTGACCTAAAAGCTGTATCCAGCAGCAGTTTGTCAGAAAATAGTAACAGGTGGAGCATCACAAAATAGCATGAAATATTTACTTCTTGACAAATTGATGACTGCTATCGTGGAATTTGGTAATTGAGAGTAGCTGTTCAAGAAGATAGAGGGAGCTGGGTGCTCATGGAAAAATTAAAGCCGATGAATGAAAAATATGCATACTGACGTATAGACGGACAGTTGGTCCCTCAAGCACAAAGCAAGTTCCAGAGAAGCATCAATAATCAAACTAAAGATCTGTAAGCTTGTTGCTTGTCAATTTAGGTCTACAAGAAGCTGCGTGTCATTTGCACAATTGCATTCCCTCTCCTTTCAGCTGATACTACCTTTACAAAGACACGTGATGCAGTTCCACTTTCAGGACTTCATTTGGTTCAGGAAGCTGACTCGCATGCCCCCATATCAGGAGGCTTCATTTAGCACAGGAGTCCAAATATACCAGCTAACGTATGTAAAATAAATGCTCATCCAACAGCATCAACAATGCAGCTATACCACTTCTTCCAATGAGTTACATTATATGCATCATAACCTTTTGGAAGGATGAGTGCTACATTATGCATTATTTTTAATTTCAACATTAGAACCCTGGACAAGTTTTTAAGGGAGGTCAACTGAAGATAATCCTCAAGCTTCATAATCTTTGAAGAGCAGTGCGAGTAAAATGACATCTAATTATGCAATCATTAGCAGGAGTACAGAAAGATCAATACGCGTTCTCGGGGTGAATGATATTAAGGCCAAAAGGTAGAAATTAACTGAGTATTCAATTTCTTACAAAATTGTCACCTAAATCTCACAATCAATGACTTGCTTGGAAACAAGAGGGAAGGTTCTCATCAAAATCCTCTCTTAACTATAGCAAGGACTAATCTTGGGATAGCCCATAAGAATAAAGGTGCTGAATATTTGAAGAAAAGATAATTTCAGTGGCCCACAAAGTAATTAAATCCTAACAATGTGAATTTTTCCATCAAAAGCAGCCTTGTGACTCTGCTATGCTTTCCCCGAATTTTCTCCATTAAAATTTCTAAATGACCTAATTTCTCTACAAATTCTCATGTATTGTTCGATGTTGCAGAGAAATTAGTGAAATTGGAGTAAATAGAAGAATTTGTAAGAGTAGTTTCAGCATAACATATTTAGAGAGGTCCCAGGATGAGGGAGGGGGTTGTTCAGTAGGTAGTGTGCTGGGAACAACCATTGAAGAAGCTAAACAAGTTGATCCTGTTCCCAACCTCATATGTCCAAGTCCCCTGGTAACTTCCCTCTTCCCCTCTACTACACGGAAGTGTATGGACAAAACAAAAAGGACATCAAGGTTTCTGAATAACATAGCCCATTTTCAAATTAAAACCCATCTGTTTAAGCTTTTGATATAACTATGCTTTTCAAATAACTAGTTTACCTGACACATGCAATACACACTGAGGAAAACATTAATGCTAAAATAGACGTATTATGCTTATAAAGTAGTTTTCACAATTTAAAATTTTGATTTATTTATCTTAAGAGTACAAATTAGAACATTTATATTAAAGTAATGCTCATCTAAGTATTGCAAGGTTTATCTAAAAGAGATGCTACCTTTTTTATAATTTATTTGACATTTTAGCTTGTTTCCCACCTTTAAGGGAGCCCATTTAATAGGGGCACCATCTATAAAAGAGAACTCTTTCCTGTTTTACCCCATTACTTTGCTACTTTTGCTACCTTATCCTTCTCATTTTCCTGTGTAAATAAACTAATAAGGCATAAATAAAAATCAAGAACTAATTATAATTAGTACATGATCAAATGACACTTCATCTATCAAAACGTTATTAAAATCAGACCAAAAAGAAGAGCCTAAAACATCAATTGAATTGGACCAGAGAGATTGAGAACTTAAGAAACTATGATAAGAATTATACTTGCACTAATGATTTCAAAAGGGAACAAGCTAGAAAATTTAGGCTAAATTAATCGTCATCTAAATTTTAATATGAAACAATTTATCTTAAAAAAACTACAGAACTAAAATATAAACAAAATGATGTCAAATTAGTTATCCAAGTGCTTATTTGAAAAACAAAATTTATGTTATTAAAGGAATATTTTATACTATTATATAAATTATCTCACTTGTCTAAAATTTCCAATGTTGACTAAATAGAATTATATATTAGATCAAAAAGAGTCAGTAAGATAATTTCAACTAATAGTTATCTGAAGTCTTGTGATATATTTCATCTGTAGAGAGGAATAATATAATATACCTATACTGAGATAGGATATTTATCAAATATCAAGTATTCAAGTGCTTATCTAAAAAGAGGATAATTTATAAAAATATTCTTTCACAGTAATTAATATATCTAAGAAAAATCAAATAACTTCTCATCCAATCAAGTATTTAGAAAATGTAAAATTAAAAATTCTAATTTATCCTTATATCCAAACCTGAACATAAATAAGAAAAATAAATTTGCAAAAGTCACCATCTTATGTTTTAGTTTAAATATGGATAAAATCAAAAAACTATAGATATTGACTAGAAGCATGGCTAGGAAGATATTTAAATTACTATATTATCCCCGTCAGATGGCAGCTCGGAATGCAATCCAATATCCTCCGGAGAAAGCAAAGCGGTGGCCTCCTAACCTTTTTCTATTTGACAGTAGGGGGGACCATTACAGATATCCAGCCATAACATTTGACGATTGCATTCATATTACATTTTTATGTTTCCTAAGTTAAAAAAGAGAAATAACTTTTATTCGAATTTAGGCAAAATTGACTAGCAAAATCCTATTGGCAACTTCCATACTGTAACTTTTATAAATATTGATTCTTAATGTTGCAAGTCTTCCTCACAGGTCCACATGAAGAGAGACTTAACATTAATTGATAAATAGCCACAGCCCATCATCTCCAGCACTTCAGAATAGTAGTCATCAGGTTATCCAGTAATATTAGCATGAGTTAATACTTGCAACCTATGCCGTGCCTAGTGGAGTTACGTCATACCAGGCACGACATCAGGCACAAACAAAATTCCTGCTATGCCATTAGCCCATCTCTCTCTACTTCCTAGTGCCCTTTCAACTTTGTTGAGTGTCAAAGACTCATTATGTGGTACATAGTTTGCTTGTATCTGTGTCCTTATACAGTGTGCTTGTAACTGTGTCCTTACTTCTTAGCTTACAAAAGAAAATAAAACACTTCAGATCAACAATGTGAGCACTTACTGCAGGATTTTTTTTTTTTTTTTAAAGGTCCTTAAGGAAACAGCGCAAAATGGCTCATACATTTCTTTCCATCTACTTTTGTTGTAAAACATGACGGAACTTGAAATTAAGCTACTTTCCACATTTATTTATAATCTAAAACACTAAACCCCTCACTCAAGTAATGTTGGAATGGGTCTGGTTGACATGCGGACGAGTTTGTTCAGAACAACACAAGGTCAGAACCATTTTGGTCAAAAACCAGGTTAGTCTCTTTGTTCACGAGGGTGGGTCCTATGTGCACCATTCTCATGCCCTATGGATTGCAAGTTTTTTTTCAGCCCAAAATCAAGGTGGTGGAGTAGAGAAGACCTTAGTAAATATCAGGAATGGCTGGGCGGTTATCCAATTTCGCATATCCCCCTGCTCTGTAAAACTAATGGTACACTGAGCTTTGGTTGTTCCCACTTCCCGGTGCCTACAAATGCAAAGATCTATTAATTGGTCAATTATCCAATTTCACATATCCGCCTTGCTCACTGTTGTAAAACTCGTGGTTCCGCTGTGTAAGTTATTCCCTGTGCCTACAAATACCAAGATTTATTACTTGGTCAATTAGACTGCAAGACAGTGCATATGTTTCTATTGGTACGTTTTACAACCATGTTCTCACCACCTGCTTCAAGACAATAAAATTTAACTCCACTGTTTTCCATCTAAAGAATACTAGTGGCCAGTGTTCTAAAAAACAGCGCATAAGCGCCCGCATAGGCGTTTTCGCCACCCAAATGCAGAGAAAATGAAGAATGCGGTCATTTATGCGGATAAACGATTATGCGGCCGCATAATCAATTATGCGGATTATGCGGGCGCATAATCTGCATAACGATTATGCAGTTAATGGGTTATCGGGTTTCGAATGTTAAAAATTCACCCGACCCGCATCCAAAAACCCAAAACAAAAAAAAAACCAAATTCTCCCCAAAACTTCCGTTCCTTTTTCTCGCACGAGCCCTAAATTCCCCGTTCTCTTTTCTTCCGAAATCGCGATTCCCTCCTCTCCTAAAAAACCGATCGCACGACCTTTTTCTCCCAGCAGCGAACTTCCTCAGCGGTTGTCCAGCGGTGGCAAGGCAACGGCAATGGCAGCGGCGGCAACATCGCAGGTAAGGTTTTCCCTTAATTTTTCTATTTTTCGCTCAAAGTTTCTAAATTTTTTTTTTATGTTGTAGTGTTTTTCGTTTGGTTTTTTCTTATTTTAGTTGTTTAATTTGATAAATTGGGCAATTGGCCAATCGATTGAATCTAGGGTTTTGCTACTCCGTATTATTTTGTTGTTCCGGTTGAATTGGGCAATTTGGCTGATCGATTGATTGAATCTATTTTAATTGTTTAATTTGCTGCTCCGGTTGTACTGCTACTGCTGCAATTTGTTGTTGCTGCTCCCATTGTGCTGCTGCTGCAGCTTCTTTTTTTGGAGCAATTTTTGCTGCTCCGATTGTGCTACTGCTGCAATATATTGATACTGCTCCCATTGTGCTGCTGCTGCAGCTTCTTTTTTTGAGCAATTTTTGTTGTTCCGGTTGTGCTGCTGCAATATGTTGTTGCTGCTGCAATATATCCACGTTTTATAATTATTATATTAATATATATTAAAATATTATTATTCCGCATAATTCCGCGTAATCCGTTTAATCGGCGCGTAATCCGCTTATGCGTTATGCGGTTCTCGACCGCATGCATACTGAAAATGCATTTTAGAACATTGCTAGTGGCTCGTCTCTTATTTACTCCACTGAGTGATGGTTCAGGTCATGCATTTCTCTTATTTTCTTTGAATAACTGATACACCACTTATGAGTGGATAGTCACAATTTGAGGCTCAAAAAGATGAGAGCAATTTGCAACCAGCCAAATAAGTAATGCCTCTCAATTTAATTTCCTTTTGGAAAAGCTATAGCCATCCCTCATAGTGAAAATCAAGGACGTAAACCCGACATTGATAATGAAACTACAGCACCCTGCCTCTTTTCCCTCTATTTCTTCTTCTCGACATCTCTATATGCCCGCTGTAAAATAATCAATTTTGTGCCCACTGTAAAATAATCAATTTTGAGCACAACGGATCTAACTCAGACATGGCATCAGAGAATGTTTTCTGATTCATTGTGCATTAAAAAACAGTTACTCTAAGCTTAAATAAAGATCAATATTGGTATCCCCAAACACATCATAAATAGCTGCACAAATAATATTGGCTCATTAAGTAAAAATTTATTGAATATTATTTCAAGTAGACAAAGGTAATGTAATTATCACATGAATATTTCTTTTGCTTGCATGATCTGTATCATCTAGAAGTATTGTCAATCACAACTTCATGATTATAAAGGTGCAAATTTTAAAGAAAAAAGGTCATATCTTCCTACATCATAGTGTCTATCACATGAGATAATTATACAGACATCTCAATTCATCTAAAATCCATTTTGGAGCACTGAGAATTGATAAATGTAGCTTTATCGAACAAGACCTAAGAAAATCCCAAGTCAATTTCCTACTATCTGCTACTATATTATATGTTAGAATTAGTCATCAACAATTGTTGACATTTACATACTCAAAACTATACTGAGTGTACAGGTTTTGTTAACTATTTGCCGCCTCTATCAACCAATAGTGTCATAGAAAAGGCAATGTTCGCATGAATTTCCTTATAAGATAACACTGAAACAGAAAGAACATAATTGGCAGCATATGCTTCCAATGAACATGATGAACAGGGTGCCACTAAGATAATATGTAATGCTGTACTAAGCTGAAATGAATAATGATATTGAAAGTTACTGGATATAAGAGATAGCATTCGTCCTTGAAGGATACATTGCCATACTCGTCGATTCTACTTTGCTTGATCATGACACCAGCACCAGCAATTAATAATTGACATAATCAAGGATTGCCAGCACTTTTTAAGTTTTGGATTGCTACTATGGAAGGTTAATACCAAATTTATACATAACATGCATGCTGTTCTAAAAATTCCAACAAGCTATCTAATTTAATAGGCCTGCTGAAAAGAAAATTGGAGGAATAATTATACAGGTGAAGTGAACAGTTTATTAAATAAAATGAAAAAGAAAGAAGTTTATGTAGAAATATCTACAAATCCAAGATTTCTAAATAAATAAACTTCAGATATCAAATATGTCTTCAAAAAAGATACCCAAACCGAGATTATGGAAAGATTTGATGATTTATATCAGAGGGGAAGCATTGGAGAAGCTACGATGAACAAACTGATTCCTCCCAGAATTGAGTTAATATAGCCAAGCCAAAATAGGGAAAATAAGGTGAGAAATAGTAGTAGGGAATAAGTAAGAAATGATAGAAGCAGCAGATGCACAAGACATACAACCGAAGAAACTAAATTCTTGTCCTTCATAAACTGGAAAGGGGGAGAACGGAAGGGGGTAAACAACCATCTTTCAACCTTTCTAGTTTCTATACATCATCAATAAATAGGGTTTGAGAGTGAGGATTCTGGAACAAGAGTATGCCCCTTGCATCAACTTCTTCCATCAGTGTAACCCTAATAACTTTAAAACATATAAGCCAATTCATGTAAGCCAGCACCCATCACCTTAAATGGTTAGCCCCACTGCATGACAACTCAAACCCGAAATGTACAGGATCGAACCTTTGGCAGTTTCTTCTAAAACCTATGATATGTGAGCACGAACAAGTGTCATACTCGATCATGGATACAAGGTATTGGACACAACAATTCTCCCATATCTAGACACAAGGACATGACTTCATATGTACCTTTAAATATGTATATTTAATTTAACTCAAAGAAAGATATGTATTGGGAAGTTATTCATATAGGAGAAGCTAAAATGGTAAAGTCAAACATATACGATTCATTTTTGTCAAGAGAATGACATAACATACTCCATTTAATATATATAATATTAAGGAATAAAGATTTAAATATGTGCAAGTGTCGGACATGGAGGGCCACAATTGTCATACCAAAACAAGCCAAACATGGCAATTTTTGGTTGAGAAGTGTCTGATATATCATTTTCTAATACTAGAAACTTATGGGGACAATGAATGAATAGGATTATTTCGGGCTTAAGGTAAGTTTATTTAGTCCTTTAGTCTATATGAGAGTTCTAGTTAGATTGTTTTGGTTTTGGTATATTTTAAATTACTAGGGTTTGGTTTGTTTTCAAAACTTTGGTTTATTTGCATGCATTGTGCATGTAGGTAGGTTTATATATATATATATATATATATATATATATATGCTTGTAAACTTATTTTTTAATAATAGATTGAGATATTAAATTTTGAAAATCCTAGTTCTTGGCAATATTGATTTGCCGATTACAATCAAATCTTTTCTCAAGAAATCATGCAAGAGTGGGTGAAACAATTCATTTAAGTGTGAGGTTCAAATTCCCTGGTCATCACCAAATCTACCAAATTTAACAATTTCAACTTATGCATTATGCAGGCCAGCCATTCAGACCTAATGGATGCAAAAATAACCAATTAAACAACAGTTAATAGACAAGCTAACCCTATTCTAGAAATTGCAATGGTCCAACTGTTTTAAATATCTCCAAAAAGGCTGATATATCTCACTCAATTATCCTTTTCTAGGGACAGCCATAATAATACGGTAAAAAAAGATATCATTTTGCACACATATCTACTAATATTTGTAACGTAACACTATGTATAGGCCCGACTAACTTCCAAAAAATTTAGGTTTCATACACAACCTTCTCACTTTAAATAAGTAAAGAAACCCAAATTCTTTCACATTTGTTTAAGCAAAACTTAAATTGTTGCACAAAAACTTAAGTAGATAATCTTTCTCACACAGTCACACCACTAATAAATGCTAGAGATCAACATTTCGGGGAGCTTCTTCAAGTACTACCTAAAACTTAAAACTTATTTTAATTATTCAATTTTTTTCCTTCTTCCCTCTTTACTTTTGTTGCTTACTATGTAGCTACTATTGCCGTTGCCACTATTGTCATTGTCACAACAACAACTAAGCCTTTTATCCCGAATACTTGAGACAGGCTATATGAACCAAAAAAGAATCACGCCAATGATCACATGGATGATCCTCCTCCACTCATTCCTACGAGCAATATGTCTTCATTTATGCCTATAGCATCCTTATCTTTTTATATCACATCCATCCATATTTTCTTCAACCGTCCTTTCACTATTTTATAATGTCCTACATTGATAGACTCCACTTGTCAACTGGTTCATTTGTAAAACTATATCGTACATGACCAAACCATCATAAGCAATTTTCTCGCATCTTCTTTTCTTTGGGGACTACAGCGCTACGCCTACCTTAACAACGATATCCTCATTTCTCATTTTATCTCTCTTAGTATTACTGCACATCTAACGAAGCATGTACATCTCTACTGTACTTATCTTCTGTGAGTGATGTCTCTTTATAGCCCAACATTCAGCACCATGTAACAAAATAGGCAAAATATAAGTCCTATAAAATTTTTCCTTCAGCCTTAACGGAATACTACAGTCACATATAACTCTAGTTGCGCTCCTCCATTTCAATCAGCCAGATTGGATACTGTGATTAACATTATTATCAATCTCTCTATCGTTTGAATAACATAACCAAGTATATAAACTGATTGTCCATTTGTATCTCTCATTTATCCTATGTTACAACACTCTAGTCTTGTACATATAGTCTGTTTCAGACCTGCTCAATCTAAAACCTTGATATTCTAATATTTACTTCCATAGCTACAACTTGGAATTTATCCATGCTCTCATATCATCAACTAAAACAATATTATCAGTAAATTGTCACAGAAAAATATCTCATCCTAATTAGCTCTAGTAAACTCATTCATCACTAAGGCAAATAAGAATAGACTCAATGCAGATCCTTGAGGTAATCAAATTTTGATTAAAAAATCATTTGTTAGGTCGCCACAAGTTTTGATATTTGCCACTATTCCACCGTACATCTCCTTAGTTATGATAATATACTTAATGAGCACTCCCTTCTTCATAAGTGTCCATCATAGCACCTCCCTCGTTACCTTATCACAAATTTTGATATTTTCAACTTCTACTGTCATTGTTGTCACTTGTCGCTACTAATATTGTTGCCAATTTGTTTTCACTACTCTTGTTGTCATCCCTTAGCCTCAATTATTTATTCAGTTTATGTTTTCAACTTTATGGATATATTTCCTATGGTTTATTTTATTATGTTGCATTGGTATGTGTATGTACGTTCATGAATGCCTTTACATACATGTAATATCATACTTGTTAGACAGATGATATATGGACATTAAACTACCTCTAAGGTATCAATATTATACATTTGACATGTACATATAATGAGTTCTACAATCGCCTGATATGATCATATCCCTGACATTTCATCTAATAAACAATATCTGATATGAAAAACCACCCTCCCGTATAATCTCAACATCTGATATTTAGAACCTTGAGTCCAATTAAAATAAAATCATTCAAAACCAACTATTTTTTCTTTCTGTACAAAACTGGCATGTTAAACAACATTCCCATATTCACTTGTCAGCCAAGATGCTTAAAGCTGTTGAAAAATTCCTACTAGTTTTTATTGTTTCTAGGATTGGAGTTCTTCAAAAAGCCTTATCCAGGGGAAGATGGGAAAACTTGGAGTTTACAATTCAAGATGAGTTGTTAATTTTGATAATTGTAAACTGAAGTAACGGTCACCCTGACAAGAGAGCAAATAAACAGTCCATCTTGCACAAGAGCTAGAACAGATTATCTATAAAGTAGTAAAATAAGAAATTTATAGTGGAAAACTTGCTAGTTGTCTTTCTTCTGAGACTATCTATTCTGCAGATCAGTCCTTCCTTTTTCTCTGGGCTAAAGAAGCACTTGTCATCTGTAACTTTAAAGATCATAATCCTACAATTCTTGAGTGCAATGGGTAAAGGAGATGAGGATCATACCCTGGTAGCTATTTACCTTCTTACCTTCTGTTATGACTGCTGATGCATGTTCAAATGCAATGTCGATGACCAATTTCTTCCAAATCAGCTCATCATGAGTTATCTAAGAATATAACAGAGAAGGTTCACCAGGTGTTCTATACGAAAAATTTTGTTAGAAAGAGGAAAAAGTTATCATTTGCACCAACCTAATTAAAGTGGCATTTTTTTTACAACAGGAATTTTCAAACACAGGTTGCTCATGAGGACAAGAAAATATAGAAAATAAAACAGGTTGTGGTATTCCGAACTTGTACCTTAAACTGACATCCCATATATCCATATAAACCAATATTGAGAAATTAATTGTACTATGATCTTCTTTCCTCCATTTCTTTCCCTTGGATGCTCCATCTAGATGGCATATCCCATACCAGTTCTCATCTATTTAAGAAGTCTAGACCATAAAAAGCAAAAAGAATTTTCATATTATGGCATAAGGCCCACTAACTATCCACCATAGTAGGTAAGCTTAAAATCGGAAAATGAACAATTGTAACCATCTCTTACAATTCAAATAAAATAATTGAATTTGTATTTTAGGCATTTAGGTAAAGGAAATGATAATTGAACCCAAAAAAAGAAAAGAGAAATAGAACTGAAACAGAACAATTATCCTGACTTTTTAAGTAAGATCCACGTATCCTTTACCCCATCTGACTCTGTTAGCCACCAACTTCTCTGTGTAGGAATTAGAACTCCACCATCTCCTAATCCTGATTAATATAGGCAGGTCACTCTTGACAAGTGCACTAGACTGTACTTTGATGCATATGTGTAAATCATGTTATAACAACCCATTCAGATTTCCACAACTCTTTTTGGATGTGTTGATTGATCAACATGTTGTAACCCTCCATTCCACACTAAACATGGAATAGAGTGCGGTAACAATAGGCATGTATAGATCGATGTGCACGATGCCAATAAGTAAAAGCATAAATGAATAATTAAAACACAACTCACCTATTATAATCTTGAAAGTTAGTCTACTGCTATACAAAAAAAGACATGCAACATGTCTATAACAGAAAGTAAAAAATGCAAAGATAGATCCACTTCAACAAATACAAAAGAGTAACAAGTCAACTGCATATAAAAAAAAGATATACATCATGTCTATAACAGAAAGTAACAAGTATAAAGATAGATCCAATTCAACAAACACAGTACCAATACGAAAGTTGGGAGCTAAGACCACAAAAGAGTAATATAAGCCAAATCCTAAAGTATAAAAGTAGTGGCATAGAAAATCTACTGTTAGTTAGTCTGCACTAGAAAGAACGGGTAATTCACAAGCGAATTCTCACGCTCATCTTCAGTGCCTAAGCATGTGGGAAACTCAGGATCAAACCCAACAAACCCAACAAGTAAAACAAATAAAATAAGAGATGCAATTTAAATTAGTAAGTGGAATATGAATATAGATATAAATAGTATATGCATATAAAGAAACTAGTATATATTCAAGTAATAATACCAAGTAGCAATACACGTACATATCAACCCTAAATTAACATTTTGTTTTTTAAACTAACAAATAAAAAAATAGACTCATATCTTGAATATACTGGTGTACATCTGGGATCCGGCCAACATACTGGTGCTAACCAGTCATCCCACTAAATACACAAACAGATACCGATATTGAATAATGATCGTCCTATCAACAGGGAGTACACAAGAGATGATGGTTCAAGACCACCTGAGTGCCCCTACGAATGGGCCCGTCTTTTGCTAAGCAACCTATCTTGAACCTTTCATGATAATATATTAGTCCACCCTTTAGTTCCACCATAACCCAGAATTTCAAGTCACGATAATGCAAATCAATTCAGAACTATAACTAGTCAGGTTAAGGTTACATATGTATACATAACTATCATCGAATCAATATCCGAATAACAAGTAAGATAAGGTCTATGGCAAAATTAAGTTTGCAAGCAAGTCAAGATTCATTGCAATATCAAAACATATCCACTAAATAGGATAATCAGGCATATTTTTACGTATCAATATATCAAGTAACTAGCATATATAAGTCAAACCCAAGTACAATAGAGTTATAGACCGCCAGAAAAAGTGTCATGAAAATATTGATCACGTGTATAATCTACGTATACAAATCATGCATAAAAATCACATGTTATATCAGTGGGTACTATAGTGCAAGGATATTCATTCAACACTATCATGATCATTACTTTAATAATATGTAAATTTTACCAAATCCAAGCATGTATTCATGGTATAGAAAGATAGTAAATTTATTAAAACTTACAATTAAACATATTTTTCAAGTGAGAATATGAGTTAGTAAAAAGGATTATGACATAATCGTAAAACCTTGTATAAACACTATATTTTCTCAAATTAAGTATGAAAATTTTATGAGAAACCCTCTTTTTGAAATTATGATATAAAGGTGTGTGTGTGTGAGTGTATATATATATTATATTGAAATTTTCTCATAGCAAGTTGAACATGAAATTTACATAGGAATCAAATCATTACATTCAACACGAAGGGTTTAAATGGAAAAATTACGTAATTATATCCAAATATGGTGTATATACACAAAGATAGCATCTTTATAACTTATAATGGAGAATATAGTTAGAGTTAACAACTTATAATTAAGGTATTAGGGGCATGTAAAATCATAAATTTGAAGTAAAAACATGGAGTAAAGTGTAAATATCATAATTTAGCATAAGCATAGAGATTATGTATAAAGACATTCTATTTGTCAATTTTTAAACAAATCAAGTTCCTAAATTGACTATAAAATTATTTTAATTACAAATAATCATAGGGTTGAGTGTGTTTCTACATGTATTGTGTTCTTGAGGTAGAGGATGAAAATGACAGTGATGATATTGAAGTTGAGAATGTTGAAGTTTGGGGAAAAAATTCCAAAAACTCAAACCTAAAAGGAAGATGTGAAAGAGAGAAAGAGTTGGAGAGAAGAAAATGAGTCTCTCTCTTATTTACTTCAGTCCAGCAGCACAAAGGGGACAAAATCTACAATTTGGGTAAATGTAGATATAGAAGGTATGGTTAAATAATGACAAAATAAGTATAGAACAAATGATTAGTTAGTTAATAAGTTATTAGATTTGTTTAAAGCCACAAAACTCTAATTAAACCAATCCAAATGAAGTCAAACTCTATCTTATAAGTAAAATGAAGGCAATCCTTTTGACTTGTAAGATTAAGTTTATTAGAGTTGTTTGACTTCATTTGGGTTGTAAGATCTTACAAGTCAAATGAGGTCATGGCAATATCAAAATATCTAAATACTAATCAGGATTATTTTTATGTTATCATATATCAAGTAACCTTTTAAGTAACTAATCATTATAAATCAAATTTCTTTTTTGACTTGTAAGATGCAGTCAACCACTTGGGTTGGTTTAATTAGAGTTTTGTGGTTTTCAACAACTTTAATTACACATTAACTAGCTAATCATTTGTCATATACATATTTTGTCCTTATTAATCCATATCTTCCACGACTTCATCTTCCCAAATTGTGGATCTTGTCCTTCTATGTTCCTGGATAGAAGTAACGAGAGAGAGACTCTCTCATTTTCCTCATACAAACTCTGTCATTCTTTCTCTCTCATGTCGTCCTACATGTTAGTTTTTTAAGAAAAGATCAAGTTTCCAAGTTTCTCCATCCTCCACAACTTCAACATCCTCACTCTCATCTTCATCCTCTACCTTAAGAACACAAAACAAGTAGAACCAAACTCACCTCCGTGATTATTTGTAATTTTGTAACTAAAATGATTTTATAGTTAATTTAGGAATTTAATTTGTTTAAACTTACAAAGATAATGTTTTTACATATAATCTATATGCTTATGATAAAAAAAATGATCTTTATACTTTACTCCATGTTTATAATTCAAATTTATGATTTTGCATATGTCCATATACCTAAATTGTTAACTTTAACTATATTCTTCATTATAAGTTATAAATATAGTACCTTTGTGTATGTTCACCATATTTAGATACAAACATGTGATTTTTCCACATAAACCCTTCATGTTTAATACAAAGATTTGATTCATATACCAATTTAATCTTCAACTAGCCATGAAATTTTTTTTATATAATATGTATATATTTCTTCATAATCATATTTCAAAGAGGGTTTCTCATGAAGTTTGAATACTTAATTTGCTAAAATATGACTTTTATTCAAGTTACCACGTTTGTGCCATAATCCTTTTTATACTAATTTATATTCTCACTTGAAAGATATATATAATTGTAAGTTTTATTAAACTATTACCTTTCCATACCATGAAAACATACCAGAATTTGTTAAAATTCACATATGATTAAAGTAATGATCATGATAGTTTTGAACCTTTTTAACGGGTATCCATATACCCCTAATACACAATTTATTTACATGATTTGTATACATAGCTCATACATGTGATCAATATTTTCATGATACTCTTTATAGCGTTATACAACTCCATCGTACTTGGCCTTAACTTATACACGTTAGTTACTTGATATATAAAAATATGCCAAATTATCTTGATTAGTACTTAGACATTCTTGATATTGCCATGAATCCTTCCTTGCTTGGTAGCTTAATTTTGTCATAAACCTTGTCTTTCTAGTTACGCAAACATTAATTCGGCGATAGATATGTATACATATGTAATTTTGACTTGACTAGTTTACTGTATTCCGAACTGATTTGTATGTATCATAATTTGAAATCCTGGATTATGAGGGAACTAAAGCTTAGACTAATACCATATTGTGAAAGGTTTAGGATAGATTGCACAGTAAAATAAAGGCCCATCTGCGAACTTCTGGATGTTATTAAGCCATCATCTTTTATTTAGTCCATGTTGATGGGACGACTATTATTCAATATCGTTATCTGCTTGAGTGTCTAGCAATGCGATTGATTCAGCACTAGTATCTTTCGCTGAATCTTGAATATATTTATGGGTACTTTCACGATACAAATCTATTTTTTCACTAGCTAGTTCCAAGAATAAAATCTCAGTTTAGAATTGACATGCATGTATATTCCTACTTGATATTATTACTTGAATATTTAATATTTTCTGAACATGTTATATTATTTATATCCACATTCATATTCTACTTACTAGTTTACATTGCATAATCCCTACCTTATTTGTTTTACTTGTCAAGTTTAACCCGAGCTTCCCTTATATGCTCAGGCACTAAATACAAGTGTTATAATCCACATGTAGACCCGTACAAGCCAAGCAATAATAGATTTTCTAGGCCTCTATTTTTGTACTTCTAAATTTGTCATGTATTACTCTTTGGTAGGCTTAGTTTCCAACTTTCATATCAGTATTGTATTTGTTGAACTAGTTTTTCTATTGTACTTGTTACTTTCTTTTATAGAAATGTTGTACACCTTTTTAGGTGAGTTGTATTCTAATTTTATTTATTTCAGTTATTACTTAATTATTGGCCTCGTACACGTCAATTTATGTGTCTGTCGATAACACACTCCATTCAGTACTTAATGGGAAACATAGCATTACACATCTAACTTCAATCTCTCTGTCTTGGTAACAGGCTTAAGAGATAGCTCTTGAATACTTGATATTCCATGATCATCAATGAAACTGTCAGCTAATTATTTTACATAGTTTACAAAAAATTACATTTACATATCTTCATCTTGCAAAATCCAAAATCTCTTTCTTCACATCCACTTTCGATATTAATTGAACGGTTAAAGAGTCTCTAATACATATTCCCTCTTTTAAATAAATCAATCAATTATCATCTAGTTTACATTTATTTTTTAATGCTCAATGATTTATTTTAAATTAAAATTTTAGAAAAAGTCAATGGAAACAAATTATTAATCAACATCCAAATGATAATTATTAGTATCTAACAAAAAAATAATTGCACATGAAGAAGAAAAGAAATGACAGACTGATCTTACCCATCATTAGATTAGGTCTGAATTTGACCTAGAATATCTATATATATAGATAGCTTGCATCTTGTTTGGGTTAGGACCTAACCCAAAATCTGACCATCTATATTAATGGGTTCAATTAGATCCTGACCCAATCCATACCCAAGACTATCTATATTTATATGGGTTATTCTCTATAATATACTAAAATTGGGGGAAAACGAAAAAAAAGAAGCAAAGCATGCCTTTTTCCAATTGTAGTTCTATCTCCGACCTGACTTTGTCTCAATTCTAGTCTTTCTACAATGTTCACAAGGGCCTCTTGTCTGATCTACTTCCACTCTCTCTTCTTGTTATGTTGGCGATGTATTTCTGCCATTGTGACGTCCATAATAAGAAGTCAAACTTTGGCAAGGTCATCCAGGTAATCCTGATCTTCAAAGACCTCTAAAACCGTTCAATTAATATCGATGACCTCAAAACTGATGATAGATTATAACTGAAGGTAAGTCTTCAAAATTATTTACTTTAGAAATTAATTTCCCCTTCTTTTGTGTTATGACATAGTTTGGGAAATTTTGGCTTTTTTATTTTGTTAATTCAGTTTCTCATTTCTTTTTCCACTTTCCATATGATGTTTTATGACTTTTTAACTTACCAACTATTAGTGCTACATCGATCGACATATGCCAATATTTTCTCGATATCCAAACTATTTAACCGATTGCTATAGTTGACACCGATACTGATATTTAATATGAGATATCGTATTAGATAGTTCAAAACCGGATACAATATGTCCGATATATTGGTATTGATAGATATTCCAAACCTTGCTAAAAGGCCTTAATCATATTTGGTTGGCAGATTGCCTCGCAATCCCCATTCATGTAGAAAACCAAATATTAAATTAATAAATTCAAGAAAATAAAGCAAAGAACATAAAGGACAAAATGGATGAAGAGGAATAGTGGGTCAAAAGAATAATGATAGAGAAAACAGAAGATTGATATGAATTTTTTTAAAAACAATATATACTATTGAATAAATTAGAGCCGCAAGTCATAGAGATGAAATTGATAAGGCCATTTAACAATTACAAGTTCGAATAAAAATCACTAGAGTAGTATGTAGTATAGAATTAAATTAGAATGTACAACGTCAATAACAGGTACAACAAAAAATGACTCAATTCTAAAAATTTGGATTCGCTACATGTTTCAGCTTCTTCCATTCAACTCAATTATGGGTCACATTCACATCCTTAACTAAATTAAAATTTAATTATCATTTGTCAATTTTCTCCATCCGTATTTGCTTTTGGTTAGTCACCTAACTTCAGCCTTTGTTTCTCCGCTAACTTGGATCTTGTTGCTCCTAAAACTCCCAAACCGTTGGCCACTGTTGCACATGTCCAAACCATTTTGATTAATTCTCCTTCATATCCCCAACAAAAGCTACAAAACTTCTTCTAGAGGCACTAATGTCTTATCCCAGGATCTTATCCTCAACACATTGCTATCACCCATCCTAACATCCAGATATCAACTACCTTCATTTTTTGGACATTTTATCTTCGATGCCCGACATTCAGAACAATAAAGCATTAATGACCATATAGTATCTCCTTCAATCCTCTCTCTTTCTTCGACATCTAATTGAAGTCAAGGAAACCACCGCATGAATTCAGTGGCTAATTTCCCTCTTAATTCTCCCTGGAGCAGTGCCATTAGATGATAATTTGATATGCTAATATGTGTTGATTGGGTGTTAGGCTTCCACATACTTTGAATTTATCACATTAAAAAACTCTATACATATAGCTTAATAACTTGTCTTAACCTGAGGAAGAAAATATTTTTTAAAACAAAAGGAAAAAAAAAAAGGGAACCTTAGCATTTGAAAGACACCGCCAACCATCATAGCAATAAGGCCCCATTTGAAATTTCGGCGTAACTTCGAAGGATCCAACTCCAATTTTGTGGGTAACTAGATTAAGCAGCAAGGTATAAAATCAAATTCTTTCGCCAATCTTAGGGTTTGATCAGAAGTAATTGACAGCACTCACAAGAATGATCTCCACAAACAAAAAGCCATCAATGCTTAAAACCTAATCAAATTCAACAGATGGTAGCATGAAAATAAAAAATAAGCACGAAATTGACCAGTAAAAATATTCATTTTTATCAGATTCGAGCAAAGAATACTTCGGACGATAAATTATCAACCGCTGATCCGATCAAAAAAATAAAAAAAAATAGAATAAAAATGTTTGAAAAGAGAAGGCTGACCTCTCTCGAGCTTTGGGCTCGCCGATTTCGAAGCTGCGTTGCAGTCTTCTTGTTCCCCAAGACGACGCGATTAGTGGGGAAGAGGAAAGGGTGGCATCTTTAAGTGGATCTATTGTGTGGGTTTCTTTTCCCTGGCCCGACCCGAAATGATCATGTACAGAGGAGTTTCTAAAGGTCACACCATTTTTCCTAGTGAGCCCACTTAATACCAAAATTTCCTGCAAAGTGGGCTCACTAGAAAAAAATAGTGTGCCCCTTTAGAAACTCCCATGTGCAGCTATACTGAAATCCTGGGAGTCTCCAAAGGAGTTTTTTCTAGTGAGCCCACTTTCCAACTGAAAGTCCGAATAAAAAAGAGTTATATAGTGGATTCACTAGTAAAATTGGTGCGCTACTTTGGAAACTCCCGAAATCCTTAGAAAAACACCCGACCCGACCCGAAAGTTCACAAACTTTACTGCTATTTTTTTCATTTATCTTTTTTTTTTCACGTATTCCTTCAAGTGACCGGGGTTCAATTTAATGTTATTTGCGAAATATGTTAATATATATAATTTTAGCTAAAGAAAAATACATATAAACGCTCATCTCTTTGTTCTAACTTTTTCCCCAAAATAGGAGAGCTTAATGATTCATGTTTGTTCATGCTAACAAATAAACATAGAGAATATTCCTCTTTATCCATATTTTGACTATACTAACTCTAAAATTTAGACAGACTGATCTTAAGTATAAAAATACGTAAACAAGAAAAAGAAGATGGATGCTGACAAATTTTCAAGAAAAATTTAAAAAAAAAATCAATTTAATATTAAAAAATATTTCCAAAAATTTACTTATAGGGGAAACAATTTTTAAACTAGACGGATCCGGACTTACAGAGTCAGAATTGATCTCTTGGATTGATCAGGATTTACAAAATTGGAATTCTTTTACCTTAATAAGGAGCAGGATTAGGCAAGTCCTAATCCATCATTTACTTTAATAAGGAGTAGAACTTAGCAAGTCTCGATCCATCCTTATATAGCATTCGGACTTAACAAGTCCGAAACGAGATTATCCGAACTTGAGAAGTCTGGAATCTGGATCCATTCTTAACTTGGATCGGATCCGAATTTGTCAAGTACGAATAACTCCATTCCTGACTTAGACAACTTCATATCTATCACATTATACAACCTCTACCCAACTAAACCCTAGTCGCCTCCTCTTGATCTAGGCTGACCTCTTTCTCTATCTCTCTTCCTCAGCAAACCAAATTCACCTTAAAAACTTGTCAAATTAGAGATCTAATGTAATGTGAGTTCTTTTTCAAGGTATTTCATTTTCTCTTTGTTCTTTTTATTATTCATGAATTATTGCTATGGTTGCCATTATTTATGTAAAACTTTCATGTGTATTTTAGGTTTAGCAGCGTATGGATTCATGTAAACATTCAATAAATTTTTATATAATAATATCTAATTTTTTATTAGAGAAATCTAATTCATGTGAGTGTTCGATAAATTTTGCCTCAAATAACAAACTAAAATATGTTACTAGAAATGTAGTTAAAATATGAATCTAAAATATTTCAAAAACAAGCTAAAGCTTGAGAACTCTGTCCCTTGATCAATTTTATCATAAAAATGCAATTTCTTCAAGGGTTTTTTACATATCTGTTCCTTAAATCTTTAAAAATTAGAATTCACCGCCGGTGTATTTCCCGTTTGCTCATATATATATATATATATATATATATATATATATATATATATATATATATGAGCAAACGGGAAATACACCGGCGGTGAAGGGAGTTCCTTCACCGCCGCTTATGTGGTCCAATAAAATTACAACACGTGGTATCACTTAAGATAATAAATAAAAGAACTCACTTAACCACTGTTTGAGTGGCGCCACGTGTTGTAATTTTATTGGAACACCTAAGCGACGGTGAAGGAACTCCCTTCACCGCCGGTGTATTTCCCGTTTGCTATATATATATATATGTGTGTGTGTGTGAGAGGTTTTTACATATCTGTCACTTACATCTTTAAAAATTAGAATTTAGTCTCCCAAAATTCCATATTTATAATTTAGTTCCTCAGATCCTTTAAGTTACCACAACTTAGTCCCCCAGTCATATTTTGGTCCAAATTTCACGTTATATCTCTGAGTTACTTCACTTTAATTCTCTCTTCCCTCTTCCTCCTCTCTTCCTCTTCTCATTGGGTTCCTCTCTCTATTCTTCTCCTCTCTCTAACTGAGAGGAAAGAGAGAGAAGAGAAGAATGGAGAGCGGAACCTAATAAAAAGAGGAAGAGATGATGAAGAGGAAAGTGATGACTAAAATGAAATAACTCAGAAGTATAACGAGAATTTTGGGCTAAAAATATGGCTGAGGGACTAAATTGTGATAACTTAAAGTATTTGAGAGACTAAATTCTAATTTTTAAAGATTTAAGAGACATATATGTAAAAAACCCCTATATATATAGAGAGAGAGAAATGGAAATGAGCTGACAGCTCACGCAAGTTACCTGAGTTGCAGTTTATTTTCACTATCTCTAATAAATTTTTTTAAAAAATTTCTTTTGGATTATGATCTCGACCACTTAGGGTTCACTCATACTTAATTTCTTGAGTTTTAGTTTTGATTTGATCATCCATCAAGTTAACACAAAATTAACGATTTTCAATGAATAAAATATTTTGTATATACTTGATGAAAGGGTAAATGAACTCCAAAATTTATGATATTTAATCCGAAAGAAATTAAGGAGATAGAGATAGTAATTGTAAAAAAAGTTGAAGAAAAAAATTATTGAATCATTATAGTTTTGCCGTTAGCTCACATAACTTTTTTCTGAGCTGGCGGCTCACCTACAGTAATCCCCCCCCCCACACACACATATATATAAGAAACGGGAAATTCACCGGTGGTGAAGAGAGTTCCTTCACCGCCGCTTAGGTGGCCCAATAAAATTATCACATGTGGCGCCATTTAAAGGGTGGTTAAGAGAGTTCTTTTATTTGTTATTTTAAGTGACGTCACGTGTAATAATTTTATTGGGTCAGCTAAGCAGAGATGAAGGAACTTCCTTCACCGCCGGTGAATTTTCCGTTCTCTCATATATATATATATATATATATATATATATATATATATATATATATATATATATATATATTAACATTTGCTACATTATATAAATTGATTCTCTACTAAAAGTGAATTCTTGAGGCCCATCTGACCTTAACAAGATGGCGTATGGTATTTCTCCCTTGTTGACGGCAATGGCAGGAGCGGATCTGGTTGGGTTCATGAGGACTGATACGAGTATGTATCGTTGGAGGAGAGAGAAGGTGCTGCAAGGGGGAATGGGGCAGCATAGTCGAAGGGTGGGTTTTTTTGATACTAAAGTAATCGACATTGCACGATGCATTCCGTTCGTGACCAAAAACAGCGAGAAAGAAAATTGAACGACTAGAAATAGAACCATATTTGATATGCAGGGAATTTCTAAATGAGCAAAACTGTTGTTCTTAGTGAGCACACTTTTCCTGAGACAAGTATTAGTTCCAGAGTCCAAACCATCTTCAAACTGTTCAAAACCATCTTCAAACTGTTCAGGAGAGTCCCCATTCCCCAACGGTATTAACAGCATTCAGGAATTAATCCCCCGCCAGCCAACAAGGCGACAAATAAAGTGGCAAAGTTGTATTTTTTACAACTTTTGGAGTCGCGCTCACTTGGAAGCTGCATGAAGTTCAAAGGAGGACACCTGCTTATTATAATAAAGGAGTATTTACAGATTTGTCCCTTATATCTTTATAAATTATAATTTAGTTCTTCAAATCTTCATATTTAGGATTTAGTTCCCAAATCATCTAACTTACTACAATTTAGTCTTCCTTTTAACTTCCGTTAGCCCAGATTATTTTTTGACCTGATTTTTCCATTTTACCCTTCCTTAATTCCTCCTTCCCTCTTCCTTCTCTCTTCTCATTCCCTCTTCCTCTTCTCTTTTCATTTTCTTCATTCTTCCTCCTCTCTTCTCCTTCTCTCTTCCTCATCTCTTCTTCTTTTCTTCATTGGATTCATTAGCTTCCCCCCTTATTCTTCTCTTCTATCTCTCTATTCTTTTCCTATTTTTCTTTATAGGGGTATTTAAATCATTTTATTATTTTAAAAAAGTAAAAATTAAATTATGCCGTTTATTTGGACGGAAAACTAACGGAGGGACTAAATTGTAGTAACTTAGAGGATTTGAGGACTAAATCCTAAATATCAAGATTTAGGAGACTAAATCATAATTTATAAGGATGTAAGGGACAAACCTGTAAATACCCCTATAATAAATCCTTCATTATTTCAACTGGATAAATTCTTAAAGTTCGAGTGTAATATGTTAGCCATTGCCTCTGCATTCTTGATCCAGGTGCAGGTATAGATATAACTCGATACATCAATCTATTTAAAAAGATATTCTCACACTAATATCGCATATAAAATGGGCCGCGAACAAAATTTCTAGTTTTCTTCATTAACTAAACGAGAATTAGCTCAATAAAAATGACAAATCCCTGAAGACCCCTTTATAGATGACTGCTTGGTGATTTATTTTCATTTGCCATCACATCAGAATCTTTAACTGCACCAAGTGAAGAACTCATCGTAATCTAAAAGTTACACCTTTGATTCCACTAAAACAGATATCAAACTGAACACAATGTCAAAATCAAGTTTCAAATGAACAATGTATGTTTGTCGTCATAGATCTTTGTGACACAATATTCTTCAGAGACCCAAGGAAAACTACCAGTGAGCGTACACCAAAACATAGATGAACGTTTCAAGTTCACGCAATCAGGGACCTTCATATCAAGTTCCATGTTTTACTGTCGAGAAACCATAGCAAGGACAACCACCTCCAGCACACAGCTAATTTATTTCTTGTACGAATAAACAACAAATATGGCAAACTACCTTCTCATTAACCCCATAGAAAAATGCTGATAGAAGAGATACCTTCTCAACTCTGAGGCCGCAAAGAACAAGGATAAGAAGCTCCTTTTATTTGGAGATCTTTGCAGTAAGCTCCCTCACAAGCTTTGCAGCGACCATGGCAGTCATTCCATCCACAGTGTCCCGCTGTGGGTTAAACTCAACTACGTCACCTGCTACAACATCACCTTGCAGATTGTGGAGGATGTTGAGGACATCACGAAAGGAGAGGCCTCCGGGCTCGAGGTGAGACACTCCAGGAGCAAATGCAGGATCAAGACAGTCCACATCTACCGATACGTAAACTCCCTTCACGCCCTCTCCTAGTTTCTGCAAATTGCCAACAGTGTTTTGAGAATGTTTGCCTGAACAGCCATACTGACAACCAAAATTTAGGAATGTAAGCTAACCCAATTTACATAACCGATCTGTCCTTTGATGCTTTAACTACAGAGACTTCAACTGGAAGGCATGTTCACATGATCACATGATAGTGAATAGGTGTGTGGATAGAACTATTGACGAACAAAATGCGATCAAACTGAGGACTTATATGTTGACACCACGGACCTTGAGCACCCAAAGACATAGAAGACCTTGAGCATCATTTTCTTTTTTTTGCAGCTTAATAAGTCAAATTTCTGAACAGGTCCTTTAATATCATATTTTATTTAATATCATAAACTCGAGCAATGAAATAATATTTTTAAAAACATAAGTCTATACCCTTCAAATGTTACGCTTTCATAACTCTTTTACATAAAATGCATCATGTTGTATCTTTTCCACTTAGATCCATACACAAATTTAAATTTACACAAAGTTTGTGTGTTATCTATTATGCTGATTGTCTATTTTCTTAATAATATAGAACAAAAATGAAATATATATTTAAAAATGCAAGCCTCAGCACTCACAACTATGGGAAAAATGAAAGGTTCAGATATTATCTGATCCAACCCACTTCCATATTCATACTTTCCCAAATATGGAAGGAATTTCTCCGATCGGTGTGGATACAGAATTACATATACAATTTGGTACAGATTTTCTTAGAAATTCTGCGATATGGACATGGGAACTCTACATTTATCCAGATATTTGGACATATATCTGATTTATCTTAAAGTAATATAGTTCCCAAATATCGACAAAATATTAAACCCATGATTGCTTCCACATGATTTGAATTACTCATATGATCATACCCAGTAATATCCCACTTCTTTCTTTTTTACTTCTTTTGAATCTAAATCCAATGATATCTCTGTACTCTAATCTCTTTGTGCAGAACATGCACACCTATATACTTCCTTGTTCTCCTTCCTTTTTATTAAAAAAAAAAAATTTAATTGAACCTTCTTGTGAGATTGATGGATCTCATCTTAAAATTTGAATTAGTTTCTTTTGAGATTGTGAGGCCTTTAAGCTTATGAGTTTCTGATAAATAATCGTCTATAAGAAATCTCTGGACTTAATGGATATTATTCATAGTTGTATTCAATCTGAATTCGTTTTTCAGAAACATGGATGTTACTAATATCTTATTCACATTTCTATACGAATAGGACAAATATGGATATAGATTTTCATGTTGTTTGATGTCCCTATCCGTATCTGCTAACTGAATAGGATAAGGATACGTATGTACCCAAGTCCGATATGTTTTGACACAGCATATGCCCCGCTTAATTGGTTTCTTAGCCCTCACCTCAGAGATTTCACTCGGACCAGATAACCCGGCTATAGTTGAATCATAATCTTCTGTTGTCACGCAGTTTTTTGACTTAGTGGAGATAGTGGTTTCCCATACATCATTCTGTTGGTCACAAGAAAGCATTACGGTAGTTTGGACATGAAGACATTAGGTTGATTCGGTGATGGATGCTAGGTTATCGTTGGACTGAAGAGTACGAAAAGCAAAAGTTCTGAGTGGGCCACAAATTTTGATATCAAATCCACTAATGATGCTGATGAAAGGAAAGCAACAAACAAGGCAAGAGACAAAAATGTTAAAGAAAAAAATATAAATTTCAAGATTTTAAGAGCATCAATGCAATGGTTATGAGTCTTATGATGGTTCTAATTTCCACCAACAATGCCTGCCACTTCCTCATGCTAGCATTATCAATTATGTCCAGTTGCTATTTAATCTAACTAGAACAAGATCACCTTAACTGTGTGTCTGTGTGCTATCCCTTTTTCCCCATAGTACTGTAAACTATACTATTCACGAGTAAGCACAAAGCAACCCTAACACATTCCTATAAAAGATTGTGTGGAGTTTTATCAAGAGGGCGGGCGGATTAGGTTTACGATTGCACTTGTCAGAAGAATGCATTGGCAAACATGCAAGCATGAGACCATCCGTGTGCAGGGGAATGCATGCACATGTGCTTTAGTGTGTGTACCAGATTTTCGAGAATATGACGGTCTCTTGAAAAGGTCCTCATTTCATACTGCTCCACTCCGAATCTCTTCCCTTGTTCACGTCCTTCACTGGTAATTGATCTGATTCCAACCTGAAACCATGAAGTACAAAATCCTTATATGGCTATTTAATCTAAAGAAACAAACTATTAGAAGTTAAAGAATTGAAAATAATTAACTTAACTAGTTCATTCATGATAAGTTTTCTAAACTTAGAAAAAAAAGCACTATATAAATTAACAGTTGAGGCTTGGTAAAAGAAAGTAAAAGTCCGTAGCAACCCATTTTGCAATTACAAATTAGAGCATTTGTTTTCACTGTATTGACAGTTTACGAATAGCTACTGAATAAACTTAAAAATAACTAAATGAAATAGAGTTTTACTAGGCAAAGTTTTGCTGAAATCACTTTGATATCATCTGAGTAGGAAACTGGAAAAACTAGAAGTTGAATGTACAAATGGAGCAACAGCCAAAATCATATTATGTGAATGAAGATTAAAGATTATGGTTTGATAATATTTTGTAATGCTTGATTGCTCCAGTTTACCACTATATCGGAAGTATCTTAGTAGTGCATTCACAAATGTAAGTGATATGTTGTATATTCTTTATGGTATTACACCAAAATATAATTGTTGGCAGTGAAAATTTTCTAAGTTAAAAAGATTTTCCACAACAGAATGCGGAGCTAATTCAGTAGCTCCGCGGTTGACAATATTAGCCTTGCGTTTGAAGAAAACGCGGAGATGTTTAATAGCTCCGCGTTGATTCCGCGTCTGGCTAGTTTTAGCCTCGCGATGATTAAAACGCGGGGCTATCAATAGCTTCGCGTTGGCTTCACGTTTTGGTTATTTAGCGTCGCGTTTTGATGCGATTAAAGCTCCGCGTGAGCAGATAACCAGAATCTCAAATTGATTGAGATTATGATTTGGACTTATCTAAATACCCAAATTGAATCCAATCAGAATTCCATCAAAACTAAGATATTTGATTGGAATCCTTCATAAATGTGAGTTCTATTTAGATAGAAACTCTAAAATTAACCTGGGGCTATAAATACCTTCCTGGTGAAACCCTAGGGGTCTTCTTTTTCGGATCCTTTGACAATTCAAGTACGCGAGAGAGCCTTGAAGTCAAACGTATTCTTCTTCTTCCTTTCGGTTCTTAGAGAATTCAAGTTACGCACAGAGCCTTGAGTTCGGGAAAGACCGGAGAAGATAGTCTACAAATACAATCGGCCGTTATCTTCAAGAGAGAAGAGTTCGACGTTCGATCGTCCAAAGGAACTACTATACATCCCATCACCACTGATCCCACGTTTATATTGTAAAAGAGAGAGATTGAAATATAAAATCCTCTCGTTTGTTCCTCTTTTTATCTTGTTCACTTTCATTGTAATTCAAGTTTATTCAATGGGAGGAAAGCGAATAATTTCTGCTGCGAACAATAATGTTGGAGTATTATGATTAGAAAAGAACCGAGGGAACAAGTCGTAGAAGCATAATGAAGGAAACTTACAATCACTAGTGGTAAATAGAACTTGCTGAGAAACATAGATACATAACAAATGGGTGAATAATTGCAATCTTTATATTTGATAAACTAGCATGATGACATATATAGATGTTGTCTTCAGGAGGTCATGCGACAGTAGTATAGAACCTTGAACTAGAATGTGCCACTAAAAAAGACTGTTTATATTAAACAGGCATCCATTGCATCAATGACTTTTACGATAAATCTTCGATGCTTTAATAGCATTTCATCCAAGTCCAGTAAATATGCGCTCTACCATGATCCAAATTTCACAACATTTGTTGTTTAGACATTCAAATGCTTCAGGACACTTCATGATACTCCAACAACACTGTAGATACCAAAAAAAAAAAATTCATTTTTGCTAAGCGGGCACACCCGCGGGAGCCCCCGCGGGTTGTTTTCCTTTGTTTCCCATTAATTTGTTTCCTATTTTTGGACTGATAATCCGTGATCCGATTTTTCAGGAGAGAATTGAGCCGGATTTGGAGCTTTTTCGGTTTATAAAATACAGGAATTTAACGGGAGAAGGGACTTTTGACTTTTGGACTTTTGGATTGGGGGAAGATCTTTTCGGGAAGAGTCCAATTTTCCAGAGTCCAAATATCCAGAGAGGAGTTCCTCAATTCAGAGAGATCGGATCGTCAACGGAGTACAGAAACAAAGCTCCACCGCTGCCAGACCCACAAAAATAAAGGGGAATCGAAATCAATCGATCCCCATTCTTGTAATCTCGATTTTCTATTTTGTAATTTTTCTTTTATTGTTGTAATTCAAAATTAAATCGGCATATAAAGGAAGATTCAATTTTTTGGGCAAACAAGAATTGGCGACCACAGTAGAAGTTTGGGCGGCGCAATCCAATCTTTAAATTTTTTTTTTTTTTTCTCGGAGCCTAGGCGTCATCGCCGGGTAACGATAAATAAATGTGAGGCGTCATCGCCCACCAAAATTGACAAGACGTCATCGTCTGTCAAAAAAAAAAAAATTATGAGGCGTCATCGCCCAAAAAAAAAAATTTTTTTGAGGCGTCATCGCCCATAAAAAAAAAAAAAAAATTAACAAAACTGGATACAACTCCAAGATGCAACCCGCAGATGGAAACTTGGGACCCGCGTGGACGCAACCCGCATATGGAAGCGCGGGATGCAACCCGCAGATGGAATCTTAGGACCCGTATATGGAAGCGCGGGATGCAACCCGCAAATGGAATCTTGGGACCCACATGAACGCAACCCACATATGGGAGCGCGGGACGCAACCCGCAGATGGAAGTGCGGGCGCGGGACGCAACCCACAGATGGGTCACTTTTCTCCCTCTCCCGCACAAAAAAAAAAAAATAAAGAATAAAAATAATATTAATAAAAAGGCACAAAATAAAAAAAAAAGAAGGAAAGAAAAAAAAGAAAAAAAAAAGGAAAGGGTGTTATTGCCCACAAAAAATTGACAAAAGTTAAAAAAATAATAAATATTAAAAAAAAAGAGAAAAAAAACATGCAGTATGAGTGCTCTACCCATGGGATGTATCCCACGGATGCACCCGCGGATGCAAAAAAAATAAATAAATAAATAATTAATTAATTAATTAAAATAAAAAATAAAAAATATTAAAAAAATATAAAAATATAAATAAAAAATAATAATAAATAAATAAAAATAAGCAAAAAATAATAATAAATAAAAATATATTTGCAAGGCCTCATCGTTTACCAAAATAAATAAATAAATAAATAATAAAAAAAATAAAATGCTAGGCGTCATCACCTAAAAAAAAAAAGGACATCATTGCAAACAAAAAAAAAAGAGAGAAATAAAGAAATAAAAATGTATATATAAAATAAAATAAAATAAAATAAAAAAATGATGATGAACCACCCAACGCCGACAAGGCTACGGGGAGAGAATAAATTTCTCGCCAACCCCATCATACTGGGGGTAATAAGTATGAACCACCCAACGCCGACAAGGTTACGGGGAGAGAATAAATTTCTCGCCAACCCCATCATACTGGGGGTAATAAGTATGAACCACCCAACGCCGACAAGGCTACGGGGAGAGAATAAATTTCTCGCCGACCACGCCATACTGGGGGTAAAAAGTATGAACTGCCCAACGCCGCTAAAGCTACGGGAAGAGAATAGATTTCTCGCCAACCCCACCATACTGGGGGTAAAAAGTATGAACTGCCCAACGCCGCTAAGGTTACGGGAAGAGAATAGATTTCTCGCCAACCCCACCATACTGGGGGTAAAAAATATAAACTGCCCAACGCCGACAAGGCTACGGGAAGAGAATAAATTTCTCGCCAATCCCATCATACTGGGAGTAATAAGTATGAATTACCCAACGCCGATAAGGTTACGGGAAGAGAATAAAATTCTCGCCAACCCCACCATGCTGGGGATAAAAAGCATGAATCACCCAACACCGCTAAGGCAAAGGGAAGAGGAAAAGTTTGGCATTTAAGTCCAAATGAAATCCTCGACAACTCACTATGCTGAGGATAATAGCATGGCTAGCCCAACTCAAACGGTAGTTGGTAAAGGCAAAATCAAACCCGTTGATAGCTAGGGGTTTGCTAAAAATCCCACGACAAATCTGTCACAACAGTATTCTTATCCGAATATAAGAATACATCACTGCCCTAAGCTGCTAAGGCAAAGGAAAGAGGAAAAATTTGGCATTTAAGCCCAAATGAAATTCTTGACAACTCACCATGCTGAGGGGAATAACATGGCTAGCCCGACTCAAACGGTAGTTGGTAAAGGCAAATCAAATCCGGTGATAGCTAGGGGTTTGCTAAAAATTCTGATCAGATAAATCTCCTGTCACGTTAAGATTTCACCTCTGACAGCAAAACTTTTCTTGTCATTTTGCTCTAACAGAGCAATCGACACTCCAAAATATTTGTCAAGTTAAAATCATACCTCTGACATCATAATTCAAAAATCAAAAGAGATAAAATCCTAATTAAATCGATCCCCTGTCACGTTAAGATTTCACCTCTGACAGAAAAGAAAATTCACACTTCATCAAGTCCAACATTACAACCTCTGATGAACGTGCTTTTGATATCGTTAAGTTGAAAATCACCTCTGACGAAAATCATCTCCCTATCAAGTTAACAGTTACCTCTGATAGTTCGATTCCAAAACTAAATACGTTAACCGTCACCTCTGTTTAGTCAGCTTGTCCCTATCACGACCAGATCCTCTGAATAGGTTAAGCTCCAAGACACGTTTAATGTCAGCTCTGTCTTTTCCTGATTCGTCATACTAGATGTCACTGAACGGTTAGGATTAAAATAAGCACGTTAATATTATACCTCTGCTTGACCTAAAATAAGTACGTTAACATTATACCTCTGCTTGTCCTCTAATGAGTACGTTAAAATCATACCTCTGCTTGTTATGGAATAAATAAATATATTAACAGTTATCTCTATCGACCAAATCTTTTAAAATGTCTATAACCAAAATTAAAGAATCCAAAGTATTTCGAAATTCAGTACGATTCAATATAGAACTTCGAACTTTGGAGGGGGTTATGTGGATACCAAAAAAAAAAAAAAATTGCTAAGCGGGCACACCCGCGGGTTGTTTTCCGTTGTTTCCCATTGATTTGTTTCATATTTTTGGACTGATAATCCGTGATCCGATTTTTCAGGAGAGAATTGAGCCGGATTTGGAGCTTCTTCGGTTTATAAAATACAGGAATTTAACGGGAGAAGGGACTTTTGACTTTTGGACTTTTGGATTGGGGGGAGATCCTTTCGGGAAGAGTCCAATTTTCCAGAGTCCAAATATCCAGAGAGGAGTTCCTCAATTCAGAGAGATCGGATCGTCAACGGAGTACAGAAACAAAGCTCCACCGCTGCCAGACCCACAAAAATAAAGGGGAATCGAAATCAATCGATCCCCATTCTTGTAATCTCGATTTTCTATTTTGTAATTTTTCTTTTATTGCTGTAATTCAAAATTAAATCGGCATATAAAGGAAGATTCAATTTTTCGGGCAAACAAACACCTTATGTCATCCAGCCTTTCCTTCTCATTTTTCTCTTTTCAATGAAAGAAATCAAGTTTGGGGAACGCATGCTGTTTGACTCCTGGTTTTATGTCTGCCTCAAAGTTGAATGCACCTTTTTGTAAAAAAACGTAGCATCTTTCACCCCTTCTAGATGCTTTCCGAAGTCTAGGAGAATTTTGAGGTTGCTATTTAGGATCACAGCAAGCCCCGCTCTTGTCCATAGTATCCTTGCCCATGTTGGCACTAATTATGAAAGAGTTGATGTCTGGTTGATAACCATATCGTAAAACTTTGTCAGATCCTTTGTGGAGCTTTGCTCCATAGGCCAAACTCATCTGGATGAGAAAATGCTTTGATAAGGATGGTGATGATAAAAAAGCAATCAAGTATAAATTGTATCTGAACCTTTTTGGCCAATGTAGCAGTTAGACATTAACAGTGTTAGTAGGATACCAGGATTCTCAAATCTGAGACATAAAGTGCTCTTCAATCTAGTTCAGACATTGGATGAAGATGATCCTATGATGGGATCTTATGATTCAAATAATGGATGTTGGCATATTGTAATTCAATGGATGATATAATCATCCTAATAAAAAGCAAAGTGGCAAACCCACTTCAAGCCGAACTACTGAATTGCGAAGCAACTCACATTTTGTGCCATAAATGTTGAAAGAATAACCCGTGCATTGCAAAGATGAGCAAAGCTGATCTGAGCAACTTCATTAAGCTTCATAAGCACTAAACTCTAATGAAAAGCTACAGCATACAACCCAAAAATCTACAAAGACATGTTCCTATGAGCACACTTAGACAATGTTCCAATTAAAAGTTGAAAATAAATAATATTTTAATATCTCAACTATTTTAAAGTAGCAAGCCCAATGGGGCAGGATTGCAATCCAATTAAGGTCAGCATATTTGTCTCAATCACAAATATCCACAAAACTATATCCTTTTAAAAGTTTTCCATAATTACAATTATACCAAATATCATTTAATCACCTTAGGTTATGTCCTTGGAAATAAAACAAAACTTAGAGATGTAGGGCCTATCTCTCATCATTTTCCCAAAACATTTGGACCTAATATTCCTAAATGTGTTGGACAAAACCGATCAGTATGGCTCCTAAAATTTGTTCGTATGCACGTACAAGAAACTAGTATTTGTTAAATGAAGCACGGATTGCACAGTTCCAACTGCAACTAAATTTTGGTTTAAGAATATAAACTCCTCCCAACCCGTCCCATCCCTCCTTCCCTCTTCTTAATATTTTTATATTCCCTCGTGTGTTAAAATTTGCATCGAATTGCTATGTACAAACTGATTCACAGTGAAAAAGGAAAATTGGAATATTGATGGACGTTACGCTTCATATAAAATATTTGATGAAATAGTGGACATTATGCTTCATATGAAATATTCTATGATTTTTTGCTCTTACTGAAAATATGTAAAAAAAAATGATGTTTGATTCTATTTTTCCATCATTTATCAAATTATTTTTTGTAATTAATTTGAAAGGAATTAAGGAGGATCTTAAAAATCCCCCATTTTATGCACTAACATGCTTCTATCTGTTTAGCTGAGCCAGAGTCATTTTCTTTAGTTTTCTTCATTCCCTTGCTTTCAAATCCAACAAAACAGTAGACTGATCTCTGTTCTTAATTAATTCTAATCCACGAAAGTCTCCTATAGTCTAAAAGTGCCTTTAGAATCTTCTAGGCTTTTCACAGTCTTAATAAAATTTATACTAAAGTCTGTAGATTTTCATCAACTGTTTCTCACATGTAGATATACATGGAACAAAGTATGTTAGCAGCTGCTGTTTTCCCGCTCCGAGTTTCAAACCTATTAACAGAAGCCAAAAATCACTACTCAATCTCAAATAGTGAAAGAAAAATACCCATTTCAAACTATCAGCTCTTAGGCCCATCAGCCTAACAATAGCTACAACCAAGACCAGTTTAAGCAATAAATGTTAAGCTCAAAGAAGTCATACAATATCAAGCAAATATTTAAGACAGTCATACTCAAATTCACTAGCTCAGTATGCACAATAAGTATTTTATTATGCCAGAAAACTTGTGTATGGCACCTAGTCATCCCATTTAAAAAACAATCAAGCGAAATGATCTTTAAGCTTTCCTATCACTCCAGCCATCCCCAAAATAAGTAAAAGAAAGGGAAAAAATGTTGTACTGGCACCTAATCCATGCAACGCTCTTTTCAAATACAGCTTATTCTCGAGTGATAACGATTAATGTATATGTGTTGTCTATGTATTCCCATACACTCAAAGTGCTTATCAATTTCTATTAGATATCATCTGGTTATCAATATGATCATGATAGTTTGACAGCACAGATACCATACTCATAAATTCATGTCACAAAACGCAGACTACGTTGAGCTGCTTGTCTTTCTTCCTACTTATCCTATCTATATGTTACCTTGGAGATTGCACATAAGGCTCCGGTCAACAAGTGTAGATTGACTATGCAATAATTAGAATGAAGTTTGTACTTAAGAACTATCATTGAGAGGAACAATCAATTTCTTCCGTATGCATTTTCTTCAACACATTATATAATCTTAGTACTAGCAAAAAAAGTATGGAATGTAGGAGAAATAGTTACTTGTAGCAGGCGTCGAGCATAGCCTCCCTCCATAATCCTTGCAAAAGATGAAGCATGTGAGTATTTATTTCCCTCAAATGCATCGTAGATATCTGGATGGGCATCTAAATGAAGAATATCTATAGGTCCTCCAAGTTTTTCTGATACAGCTCTAACAACAGGATAGGATATTGAGTGGTCACCCCCTAAGACCAATGGGCGAAGTGGATTCTGTAATAAATAAATAAAAATTTAATCACATTAGCAAGATATTGCAAAAACACACACACACACATTACACACAAATATATATATATATATATATATATATATATATATATATATATATATATATATATATATATATATATATATATATATATATTAAAGCTAAAGAATGTAAGTAACATGTAAAGTTTTCACTTGAACAAAGGAATTCCTCATAAACACATTATGGAGTGTAATTTGCAAGTCTAATGCTTGTTATATGTAATCCATAGAGTAGAAGTTCATTAGTGGAACATTCGAAAACTTAAACTTAAAGGTCCGCCTGTTTGATATATATACGATAAGTATGTGATGTCTCTTGTTTAATTTCCAGTTTATAGTTCAAAGAAAATAAATTATCAAACTAAGCGTGTCTTTAGTGATCTGTTGCTTCTGCTAGCTAGAGATCAACTACTAGACAGATGATTATCGAACATTTTACTCTACTTTCTTGAATCGAATTCAACATCCAATGTTTTGCTGATGCATGTAAACAAGTATCTGAGGAAACATCATCGGTCATCCTATAACCAAGAAGTTGAAGCTTCCTGAATTTTACTTCCTTTATCTATCTTTATTCAGAATCCATTACAACATTCAAAAACCAACATATTTATCAAATATTTAATACCACAAGCAATTTTCTATTATACACATAGATAACACTATGTGAGTTAATAATAAGACAGGCAAAAAGGTATTCACTTTTGTGCCTGACAATTAAAGATTAATGTGCATGCTATGAGCGTGTCGGAGCTGATGACTACATAATGGATGTAGTCATCCGTTACACACTTGAGGTAATGCAAACATGCAAAGATGAATTAATGAAGGAAACTTCATGAAAAAAACTTCATAGAACGGCGTCAAAGAACATTAATAAGAATGCTTATCATTTAACATTACTCGTACAAAAGCACAAAATCTTGCATAAAATATTTCAATAAGAGTGACACCCTATTGTTAATTTGGAAAATTGAATAGGTAAAAACTATACTTTCGATTCCATGTTCTTTAATGATAAGGAATCAAATAAGAATCTTAAACTCAAAAGTACAACAAAAGGAAAATAAATGGTCGATTCTGTTTTCAATTGGCATGATTTTATCATCTCTTATGGATTCTCCGTAGAAAAAATTCGAAAATCTAATGAACTGAACTTGGATATAACAAGGAATTTAACAACTATGTTGCACAGGAAAATAGAAATACAATGTAACATTAATGACCAATGACACAATCAAGTTAGAAAGTACACTTAGAAATGTTTTTCATGTAGCGGATAGAATAAAGTATAAGATTATAAGACAATGTATCAGTTTCACAAATGCAAATATGAAGTCTTACTTCCTCCATCACTAGCTTGACAGATTCGCTTATGATATTCATTAACCTGTCATCATCAACACCACAGTCCCGAATTTCTTGAATCGGAACATCACCAACATCAGTCAAGACACGAGGATCATTTAATTCTTTGCCTGTATGACAAGAAAAATTATAATATTTGAGAAAGTAAAATTCATAGTTTATAAACTCCATGAAAGAAAATCAGCTCTAAGAAATGTTAGGAAACCTTCTACAAATAAAAATGCATGGTTCCAGAAAACATTAACATCCATATCATGCTAAGTGTTGAGTAAAGTTAATATAAAGCTAAAATATTGATAGTTTAAGCTTCTAGATTAGATGGAGATAGGGTCCAGCGGCTGGAAGAGCACCGCACGTCGCGCGCGGTGTCCGGTGCGCTCCCTAAGCCAGAGGTAAATAAAATCACATTCCTCGAATTAATGTTCACTGTCTAAATAAGCTATGACATGTTATGCATGGGAAAATGTCTGGCACCTTCTTCAGTGCTAGAGTTTGTGCTACCACACCAGATGGCTTCCCTAATACGAGGAGGAGCAAAAGCAGGGCCCTGTAAGAAAGATGAATTATGCCCCAAGGGAACCCCCAGTAGCGTCGCCGAAGCTTTTACGCCTCCCAGTGCCCTCAGTAATTCTCCCTGGAAAGGAAAAGGAGGATTGATGATGATGATTAATTTAGTTCAATTTATAAAAGGCATATTAGCAAACTTCTTTGGTAAAAACTAATAAGATAAAATACCAAACAATTACAGAAGAGTTATAGTGATTTTGAGATTTACGAGGCCTAATGAGCTCGAATCGAGATGCAATCCAAAATTTCACACCAATAATTTGGTTATTATCAGGGGTTTGTCTTTTCTTTCTTTACTCCCTATTCATGACTATAATAGGGGCACAAGCACTATTTTGTAGTAATTGGGAGCAAAGGTATTAACTTGCAAGATATACAAACTCAAATTTAAAAAAAAAAAAAAAAACAAAAAATGAGGCCTTTCAATCTCGTTTTGATAGACAAGATGACTTCAAACTCTTAACCCAAAGCCAAGAAATCCTTATCCCAGACTCATTGTCTGGACAAAATTTCTTATCAATTAAACGGATTAAGAGAGAAATTAGTCATGTTTTGAACATGTATCTCAACTTGGGAGAAAATGCAGAGTATCTAATTTGAGAAACAATAGAAAAATTATGACACATCATCCAAAAACTTTTTGTGCATTATCTTCTGCTATAAGCACTAGAAATAAAGAAGCTATAAGTCGTAAATGAATATTGAAAAAAGAATGTGCAGAAACTCCAATGGATGAAATTATTACTGACATATAAATATCCGTAGTTTTCTGTGGTTCAGAAGTCAGAACAATTGCACATTGAAACATTTTCATTCAAATGTCAGATATGAATCCAAACTGACATATACCTAAATAGCAAAACCCTTACTCACATGAAGGAAGTATCCAAAAATGTAAAACATATTCAAGGATTTGATCCCAAGTATGTAATCATGTCAGACATAGAATCTCTTTCCATTGCTACAGCTCAAGCAAGAACATATCGCCATCAAATTTTGACAGTCTGCATTCAAGCATACAAACTAAAAAGGCCATATAAGTTTAACGTCTTTTACCTTAATAAATGTATGAATCCATATGTGTTTTTTAGTATATGGATTACCTACATGTTACATCATGCAATCCATATATATACTCGGTCTCAACAAATTGAACACAATAACTTGAAGATAACTTGTGTTGGGACTCAGCTTGTGTAGTAAACTAGTTACTTAGTATCCACTACTTAAATGAGAAGCTATAGCATAAAATAGTTTTCACATTATAGTCCTCCTCAATCAGCTCAATATTGTTATTGAATCACCTTACATCTCCCTCCATGCTTGTTGGAGCTTTCGTTGCACCGTATTTGGATTAATAAACAATATTGTGTACGTTAAATTATAAATGATGATCCCTTAACAAATATTATGTATTTCTCAGTTATTCCTTGTATACTACAAAGAAGTCGTCGAGATCAATATTGATAGAAGTTATGGTGCAGACTGCTCTTGAGGTGGTTTGGGTTTGTCAAAAAAACAAGCATCTGAATACCAGCATATTTAAAGCGATAATGTCGGTGGAGTAGGAATTATTGTGTGCACTATGATAGGTAAGATGGTTCCAAACAGGACCCAACCTTTTACTGAGCTCTGTTCTATCTCTTATATAATCTGGTGAGGATTTGAGTTGCCGTACAGTATTTAGATGTTGCCCAGTCAACTTCAATCTCTAAGTTTGACTTCGGAGCCAGTAATTTTTCCATAAAACATAATAGGAAAGAGGTAAATATGGGGTTACGGTTAGTTTTGTAGAGCCCGAAGTACTGTACAGTTACTACTTACACAGTTACTGTACTGTCGATCTATTATTCTTTATTCTTATATGATTGCTACTCAGATCGGTGATTTGTACAGTTACTAATATTAATGACAATATCTTAGGAACTTCAACCAGTACTCATTATGCATCAGAAACCACTAGTTAAGCATTTCTAAATGCAATATAGTATACACCAAATTGATTACTCAAACACAAGGCTGGGATAGGAATTAAAAGTTATAATAATCATAAGTATTTATATTTCCCTTTATTTTTTTGTTTTCAAAACCGAATGATCGAGATCTCAACTAGATATCTATTCGCTTGCTACTTCAATTTCCTGATTGTGTGCTAAATGGACCTGAATCTTAAGCAAATTAACAAAAGGACTGATTCAACGGAGATCACAACACCAAACAGTATTCATTCTGAAATCACCGTATGCTCGAAAAGGAGGCAACTTTCCAACTCGATTTCATTAAAATTCACATGAACATCGGCGCTTCATGCCAACCAATCCACTACTCCGCATATACATAGGAGAAAATAACCAAAAAAAATGCATGCCAAGGTCCCAAAATACTGATGGATGTACTTGAAGAAAAAGGAGGTAACTTTCCAATTTTAACTGATTGTATGCATGAAAAGGAGGTAACTTTTCGATATAATTTCATCAAAATTTACATGAACTTAGGCGCTTCATGCAAATCAATCCACTACTCTGCATAAATTACAAAAATGGATGGATATACTTGAAGAAGAAGTTTGTGAAAAAGGATCAGGTACCTTGAGCTTGGCCCTCTCGCCGATGAGAGTGAGGGAGGCATCAATAACCCGATTCTGCCCCTTCTCGATGAGCGCCGCCGGCACGTTGGCGGCGGTGCTCAGCTTCTTCAGCGAGCGGATCCACTTCGTCCCCTGACTCATCCCCGCAACAAAAGTAGAAGGGGGAAAAAAAATTTTAAAAATCAAATTTTGATCTTCAAAGAAAGAGAGAACCTAACATTAAGCAGCGGCTGCTCGTGCCATTTATCAGAGATTCAGAAGCAAGAGTACATTCTGAGCACCCACGCAACTCCGTATAAAAAAAATGGAAGGGATTTTTACGTATATGTTCCTTAGATCTTTAAAAATTAGAATTTAATCTCCAAATCTGTATATTTATAATTTAGTTTTCAAATTCATTAACTTACCGCAATTTAGTCTGCAGACATATTTTTGACATGAATTTCCCATTATACTCCTAAATTACTTCATTTTAGTTATCTCCTTCCTCTTCTTCCTCTCTTTCTCTTCTTATTGGATTCCACTCTCCAATTTTCTCTTCTCTCTCTTTCTTTTCAGTTAATCTCTAAAGTAAAATAACTCAGGATAATCTAATAAGAAGAACAAAAGGAGAGAAGAGAAGACTGGAGAGGGGGACTCAATAAGAAGAGGAAGAGAGAAGAAAGAGGGAAGTGAGGAATAAAGTGAAGTAATTCGAAAATATAACGGAAAATTCGAACAAAAAATATGGATAGAGACTAAATTATGGTAACTTAAATGATTTGGGGACTAAATTATAAATATAAAGATTTGGAAGATTAAATTCTAATTTTTAAAATACAAGGGAAAGATATGTAAAAATCCCAAAATGGAATCGTATGTCAGTGGGCTCCCGAGTTTCTTAAATTTGTTAATTATAATAGTAAGAAACAGAAAAAAGTTTATGGAGAGTGCTGTGGGCTCCATCAGGGACCCCAGTGCGGGCTCAGGGCTGCATTGGAATGCGTGCGCCGTTTGTCGCATTGAATTGTGGCAGCAGGGAAATCTATGTATCTGTATAGCTTTGAAGGAAGGAGCAATTTTCCAAAATAACTATATAAGAATAATAATTTATACAATAAGAATTGTAACACTTTTGTCTTATAAAAAAATTATATTCGCACACATGGGGGAGTTTCCAAAGGAGCACACCACTTTTCCTAGTGAGCCCACTATCTAGTATATTTTTTGTCCGAGCGATTCTTAAAAAGTAGGCTCACTAGAAAAAATAGTGTGCTCATTTGGAAACTACCTACTTATGCTATCTGAAACTTAACAGAATCGCACTACAGTTTGATATAGTCACTCTGATTAAAAATATAATATATCAAAATTAATTCAATCAGAAAATACCATCTCCTCCTTCCTTTTATCTCCATAGTAATCCATTTTGTTTTGTCAGATCTGAACTAAAATGGTGGTCTTACGCTTGTCACTGTGATTTTTTTTAACTTTCTCCTCTTAGGTACTCTCTCTCTCTCTCCTCTCCCTCTCACTCTCTCCCTAAAGTTGGGGATTTGAGCTAAAGTTTGGGGTAATTTAGACATTTATATCCATTTTAAGTACACATGTTATCTAAAAGGACGGTTTTTATTCTCCGTTTAAGTTTCAGGAGTCTAAATATGAATAAAATTTTCTAGAAGGGTATAAGTGTTACAACTCCCATAATACATGGAGAGTTATTCTAATTAATCCAAAATAAAAAAAAATACATAAATAGATCTAGAGGAAAAAATATTTTTCAATTAAAACCAATCAAACTTGTCAAGTCCAAATCTAGATTCATTATGAGACCAATCCAAATATGCCCAGCCTGGATTTTTTGGCAACTTCTTGATTCATTTATTCATTGATTCATCAAATATATTGCGATTAGAATAATTTATAATGATAATTAAATCATATGTAAGAAAGAAGAAAATATTAATTTCATGTTAACACTATTTCAGTATGAATGGAAATCTTTTAAAATAAATAATTATAGTTTATTGACTTACTGAATTTATATCTTTAACAATTAAAAAGATGATAAAGAATGATTTAATGACATATTCTACTAAAAATGGAATTAAATTATATAGTAATTAGTCAATTTTATTAAAACCAATAAATTATAGATATTGTTAATAATGAATTAATGAATCCAGACTTAATAAGTCCTGATTTAGCATTTAGATGAATTTGGATATGTCAAGTCTGAATTACTCAAAATATCAAATCTGGACTCGCAAGTTCGGATTGGTCTTGATTGGAAATTATTCTCCCTCTAGGTAGATTTATGGATTTTTTTTAAAAAAAATATAACTATTTTGAAAATTAACTATTCCAAACAAGCGGTTTATGATACGACCGACTACTGTTTAGGAGCTTGTTAATCTGGATTGGGAATCCCAATTTTCACCCAATTCTAAATTAAACCGAATAATCCCCATAAGCAATCCAACCAAACTGATTTGGTTCCATTCAAATTTAGAATAGGATTAGGATAAGAGGCTTAGCTGTTGTTTGTTAAAATACAAAATAATTTTCCTCAACCTTCATCTAAAGTTCAGATTTCTGTCCAAAATAGACCTTCAAGCTGCGAGAGCATGTTAAAATATAAAATAATTTTCTCAACTCTCACCACAACTTTAAAGTTTTGGTATAGTGAAAAAGTCATTATTGTTGCCGTCGTCATTGTCTCTTTTTTCCCGTTTGCTATCTGAAAAATATTGTCACTCACAATTGCCTCATCCTTTTTGGTTGTTTTTTTCCTCCTTCAGTAATAGTTTCTCTAGGTTTTCAATTATGTTTAGCATTTATGTTATCAGCTAAAATAACTGTTTGATTATCTCTGCAACCAAGATTTGCAATGCTACTTCCCTTGTCACAACATGATTTGTATCTCACGAGTATGCCTGTCTTCTTCTAATAGTGAAGTATCTGTGATATACTTTTTCACGTGCCGTGTTGGTAATGGGATGCTCCAAGGGGAGACCATCTGCAGTTGGTCAGATTTCTTCAGAAGATGCCATGGTCTTGTTCAACTTGAGCACATATTCTGTGCCATTTTTGGTGTTTAATATTTTTTCTTGAGCCGTTAATATTCTTGGGTACTAAAATGGGACTGCATTTTTCTTCGATTCCATCATGGTAAAATAAATTGTCAACCCGAATGTTAAACTTCCAAGTCGTGCTATAAATAAACTGTATGGCGAGCAAGCAGGAGAGCTCGCCATCGAAGGGCTTAGCGCAGCAGGGCATGCCATAAGAACTACATGGGCTGCATTCAAAAGTCGGAAAGCAATTAATCCCAAGAGCGCAATGAAGCCTGCAACCCAAGCAAAATCTGCAGCAAAGGCAGCAACAACCTTCATCAAAGCTAAGAACAAGAAAGAAAGAATAAACAAACTGCGAAGGTACACTCATCACAGCCGTGTTCTTGTGTTTGATTTATTCTTTCTTTTTTTTTTTATTTTCATTTTTTGTGCAGCCCCTGGCTTCTTACTTAGATATGTGGAAAGTACTGTAATTTCTTGTATCAGTAGTAAGATTATGTTTCTATTTTTTTTTTTACGTTGTTGTATACTTTGCATGGCTTAAGACCTTAATTTTTTTTAGGGTTAATTATAGTCAGACCCCTTATAATATTGAGGGTATGTAACTTAACATCCTAACATTTGAAACTTTCAAAAAATTCCCTTGACTGTTAACACTGTTAGTGATAATTAGTTATTTTCACTCTCTTTTTTTTTTATTAAAGTGTACTCTTATCTCTCAAATTCTTATTCTATCATTATCCCTCCCTTTAACTGGCACACTCCCTCTCTGACCGAGAGAGAGGGATAGAGAGAGTGACTGTGAGAGAGAGGGATAGAGAGGGAGAGAGAAAGAGAGAGGAGATAAAGAGAGAGGGAGTGTACTGGTTAAAAGAAGGGATGATGGTAGAATAGGAATTTGAGATATATGAATGCAATTTAGTAAAAAAAGTAGAGTGAAAATAACTAACTCTTACTAACAGTATTAACAGCTGAGAATTTTTTTTGAGAGTTTCAAATTTTAAGGGTGTTAAAGTTACATACCCCAATACTATAGGGGGCTGACTGTAATTAACCCTTTTTTTTTTTATAGATGTGATCTCTTGATTGAGTATGTGGGTCTAATTTTGTGACCACAATTTTAAGGGAATCATTGCTCCTTACTATATTTGCTTTCAGACCTCATTCGCGAGTGTTTTGTTTTTCAATGAGCATCTTGCAGTAGCTTGAGAGAGGATTTATACAAATCCCTCAATGGCAGCATCATATGAGTAAAGAAATCGAGACGAGGAGTCAGAATTAGAATCGTCGACCACATTCATATGGAAAAAATGGTGTCAGCTGTGTTTGTTTTTTTAAAAGAGGTGGTTGTCATCTCTTGAGGTTGCTGCTGAACAATGTTGCTGCAGGTTTTGGCTTTGGCCACCTGCGGTGAAACAGCAGAAGCAACATGAGGAGATTAAGGAGAGGAGAATCGAGCAAGAGAGGAGTTGGGATTTCATTGTACGGTTGGTTATTCTTCATAGCTCACTCCCATGTCGCTACAGCAGAGGTATCTTAAGGGCGATGTGCGAGTGACCGCGAGGCATGTGACGATGAGAAAATGGAACTTGAGTCCATCTTTGATTTGAAAGGACGTGGTTTGTATTCGAGGTTATTTTTATCTACTTACACTATTAGTAAACTAGTAAATATTATGAAAATTCTATTTAGGCACACCACTTTGCTCACTTAGCCTATCTTGCTTTTTGAGCTCATCATTACTTTCGAAATCTAAGAGTTTTTACTCATCTTACTACCACCTTTTTCCATCATTATCCCTCTTTTCCCTTTTTTTTTTTCTAATTTTTTTTTTTTTTTTAACCCAGAAAAAAGAGATTTAGAGGAGGAGAGGGAAGAGCCAGCAGGTCCTCCTCTGCCTCCCCCTCCCCCTCCGCCCTCCCCGCCCTTCTCATTGGCCTCCCTGCTCCGTCCGCTCCCCTTCCTCCTCCGTCTTTTTACTGTTTCCTATGTGATTTTGGATTCGGAAAGAAGTAAGGTAACTAGTACAAATAATTTGATATTAAACTTGTAGTTTTTTTAAAGTTTCAAAGATGGACTAGATGAGCAAAATGGTATGCTTAATAGAATTTCCTTAAATATTAGGGAATTCTATTTGAGCACACCACTTTGCGTGCTTACCCCACCTCACTTTTTGAGCTGTCTCTCACTTTTGAAATCTCTTTTTTTTACTCGGTTAGTACATTGCTCTTTCCTTTCCTATCCCTCTCTCTTTCTCAACTTCTGTCCTAAAATCGCTATTCACCCACCCCGCGTCCTCATCTTATTCTCTGCACGTGACTCCTCAGTCCCTCTCTTCCGCACCGTCCTCTCCTTCTTCCCCGCGAGAAAGTCTTCTCCCCATGTCTTCCTTTACTTCTCATTCACCGAGCAATTACGAAAATTGTATAGAAAATTTAAATTGTTTATTTAGGTGATTTCAAAGAAATTAGATTGAATTTGTGAAATGTAATGTAAGATTTGAAGTAAATCAATGTAATTATGCGGTTGAGTTTTTTGAGTTTTTAGGTTAGGGTTTTAGATATAGAAACTTGGGCTTAATTTTGAATAAATTATATTGCAAATTTATGGTTAAAGATATGAAATTCATAAAAGTGGCTAAAGTTTTTATTCATTTTTGTGGAGGGTGGAATTTTCAAAATTTGTTGTTTTATTGATTTTTAATTTATTCTAACTGTCTATTCTGATGAAATTTTGATGTAACGGAAAAATTTTATAATTTTTTGTTTTTACATCATGTGTTGGAAAAAAAAAAAAGAAGAATAACTAAGTACAAATAATTTTTGGAAGTTCAAAAGAGGTAGCAAAGAGGTGTGCTCAAATAGATTTTTTCTAAATATTATAATATAAAGGTGGGTATAAATAACAACTTCTTCCCAAATTTTAGAACGGCTGTCCTGAGAAGATGGTGATCTTAGTAATTTGGTGGACATTAAAAGGACTCTCCTAAATGGGAGCTTCCAAAGGAGCACAACATTTTTCCTAGTGAGCCCAGATTTCCTAGTGAGCCCATATAGAATTTACTGAAGGGAGGAATTTCCTAGTGAGCACACTAGAAATTCCAAAAATACCCTTCCCCCTATTTATCTCCTCCTCTCCCTCTTCTCTCTCGTTTTCCTCTCTAACCCTAAAACTCAAAAGAAAACCCAAATCCTAACTCTCCCATTTCCCTCTTCTCTCCCACCTCTCTCTCTCTCTCATTCCTAGAGCCGTCGTCGCCGCCACCGATTGGACGTCGCCACTGCCGATCGGACGTCGCCGCCACCGATTGGACGTCGCCACTGCCGATCGGACGCCGCCGCCACCGCCGACCTCTGGTCGTTGCCGCCGCCGTTCTCCCGCCGCCGCAGCTGCCTTCTCGCCATTACTAGGTGAGATTTGCTAATTTAGTAATATTTTTTAAAATTTAGATTTTTTTTTTATTTTTGGATCAAACAACTCTTCAATATTAGGGTTTGGTGATTTTGTTGAGTTGGAGAGGAGGAAGAGGGGAAAAGATAACAAATTTTGTTGTAGCATTTTTTTGTTAATTTTTTTTAATATTTAGATTATAATTATTAAGAAAAAATAATATTGCAATCCTAGTTGTAAAATATGTGAAATTTAGTTATTTTTCTAATCATAGACATTAATATTAAATTTTATTAGTTAATTTAATATATTGTCTTTCCAGGACGATTCATCTACACACAGAGGCTAAAAGACGCCAATATAAACGATAAGGTAGCTTGCTAATTCTATTTTTTGTTAAAATTTATGGTTATATTTGGGTTCGTAAGCTCCGATTAGATATGGACATCTTATTTATTGAATGTAAAATTGAATAAGTGAATTAAAATTCAAGCATGCCACTTACTCATGTTCATGCTGTGTTAAGATTTTATTTTATATTAATATTGGTACTACATTTCAAATTTTTCTTTTTCGGATTTTGGACTGATATTGAAGGGGGACTTGAAGGAGACTTAGTATTGGGGATGTCATATTGTAAATATTAGTATTGATATTATAGGGTCTGTATAGTATCATAATCTGATACAATGTTCGTGATGCATATTAGTAATGACTGATATTTAAAACCTTGGTTTATTTATAATATGTATTTTTTAAAAATTTCATTAGTTAGAGTATTACACATGGAACAAGAAACACAAACTGCAGAAAAACAAAATTATATAGTCTAAGTTCCAATCTTGGTCTACTTTTTTTTTTGAGTTCATGTATTTTTTAAAGTCTGATACTGCAGTGTCTTGATTGTTATAATATTATTTTAACTGTCATGCTTAGATTAGTGAAACGCTAATTTTACAGTCGTGTTTACATATGTATACTGTCAATTTGCAATTCAGTTTGTCTAGCGCGATTATTATGTTAGTGACTTAATTGTAAAGCATAATGTGTTTACTGATATGAATTTTATTTTGTATTGGCAGAATAAATGTCGGAGTGGTTAAAATAATTTTACACTATCAACAACCTCGTATCACAACTTCAGAATATAGATGAAATTATGGCTTATCTCTAGCAACCTAGCAATCTCAAACGACCGGTCTCCCTCAAACTTGCGAAGATTAAAACCGTGCAAACTGGTTGTACTCAATCAGAGGAACAACCAAAGGAACAAGTAGAGGAACATGCCACTCCTGATGCACCCGATACAATGAGCACGACTCGAACCACACGTCAACATCAACCCCCAAGGAAGACACAGAGACAGTGATTAGTTTAGATTCTAGGTGCAATGATATCTCTAAATTTTTATTAGAGCCCGTAAATTTAATGTTCAACTTTTATCATGTATCTTTATGGATATTGTAAGAAACTCGAAGACAATGTTAACTGACTTTCAAGAAGATGAGTGACAGTGTTTTTTGTCATACTTTATGATGTTTTGATGCGGCTTTGTTTTTTGCTTGTACTTAATCAAATTTTCTATTCTTGGATGTCCATGACTTTTTATGTATATTTGTACTGCAATCGAATTGATTTTCATGATTGGATGTTCATGACTTATTATGTATATTTGTACTGCAATTGAATTAATAATTTTTATTTTAATGTTTAATTATTTGATTAGAAATCATATTGATATGGAGTTGTACAAGAAAATATATTTATTTAGAAAAATAAAATAAAGTAAAAAAGAAAATGCAAATAAAGAAAATGCACAAAAAAATATATCATTATATGTTTCATTTAATTTATTTTTTAATTGGAATGAAATAGTGACTAAGGAAAAAAAACTTGTTTGAGTCCGAAATTTAATTAGATTTGTAATAGTTACACAAGAAAATATATTTATTTGAAAAAATAAAATAAAATTGTAAAGGATTTGCTGTCGATAGGAATCGAACTCAAGACACTCATATGTGAGATAAGTATACTCACCACTATGCTACAATGACTTCATGAATAATAAAACGAAAGCAAATCTATTTATAACTGTCCGGACTGGAAGTCCGGACAAGTAGGATTCTATCCGGACTTCCAGTCCGGACAAAGTTAGTTCTGTCCGGACTTCCAGTCTGGACGGATATTCAACCGTCCAGACTGTCAGTCCGGACTTTGAGTTTTTTTGGGTTCATAATTTTTTTCAATACGCACAGTTTCTAAGGTTTTTGAGTAAGTAAAAATCTAATAAAATCAATTTTCAAATTTAATTTGTGAGATAATTTAATATAGGAGAAGATTTGATAGAATAGTTTTGGGTTTTAGGTTTTTTTTTTTTTTTTTTTTTTTTGGGTTATCTGTTGTTTTAGAAGAGAAGGAGAAGAGAGGTTGAAGAAAGGGTATTTTAGTCAAAAAAATCGATGGCAAACCTGTAATATATATAAAGTTTTTAAGTGGGCTCACTAGGAAAACAGTTGTGCCCCTTTAGAAGTTCCCTCCTAAATTCCTAATCATAGTGGGCATAGTGCTCCAATTCGACCCGTTGTCATCTCGAGTCTAAAACTCTAAACCCTAGCTTCCCACAGTTTGGGATCTAGGGTTTTGAGTTCTCGTCTCCTCCTCCTTTCTTTGCATATTTGCCCTTCCCTCTTCTCCTCTCTTCTCTTCTCTCTCTTCAATCCTTCAGCAATATCTCTAGGGTTTTAACTCAACCCCTACTTCCTCTTCTTCGTCTGCAAAATTTCCGTACTTTTCTCTTTCAATCTCCACTGATTCTCGCCCATGGGGGGCTCTCGCACTCAGGTCAACAAGGCCCACAAGACCCGCTTCGCTTCCAAGGCGTCGCGGCAAGTCCACAGGACCTCTCTCACAGGTGAGCAAAAGGGGAAATTAAAAATAAAAATCTCGACTTTATTCATCTGTATCGTGTTAATCGGCTCTAATTCTTATAAACTTGAAATATGTTGCAGATAAAGCAAGGATCGCGAAGCCGGACCATCGGAATGCTGGCAAGGGCGCCCGCGCAGCCCGTCTCCAGCGCAACAAAATGGTGAGGGGAAAATTTGTTCTGATTTATTGTTTGGCTTTTGGTTAATTTCTTTGACTCTGTGATTGTTAAATAGGAGGTATGATAAGCGTAAAAGTTGGAATTTGAAACTAAAGGATGACTTTGCAACCATGGAGAATATCCTCCAGAACTTATCTTGATTAATGATTAGGACAAATTTTAGAAACCGGAGTAGATAGTTTCACTTTGGAAAATATTGTTCATCTCTGAGTTATAACCTAATTCAAATAGCCATTTAAAAATGCATTCTTATATTTGAGAAAGTTTAGCATCAATTCAATGCCTGCCTGGTGTTCTCAGTATTATGCATATTGCTGTTATTTTAATTTATTTTTATTATGCTGTAGAGTGATCTGATTCCCACTCTTTTATGCCTCCAACTTTGGCAGGTTCGTGATCAGAAACGGGCTGCTCTGTTAAAGGAGAGAAGGGCCACCAGCGGAGTGTCGAGTCCTCCACGTATTATTGTAAGTGATCAATTTTCCATATCTATATCACTTCAAGCTTAATTTTCATGTTGCTCCTACTAGCTTAGATATCAATACATTCATGTATAGTTTAAACATTAGTTTGTTATTTTATAGGAAATAAAAAATGCATTCTTTATTCACTTTGATTTAATGACATATCGTGGATATCTCTACTTTGGTAAGAGACAATTGTTTAAACTATTGAGTATGATGATATCATGTATTCTGCAAATAATTTGTGTATAATTATTCATCTGAGGAAAATGAGAGCACGAGAAGATGTTATAATGAATTAAGAATGCGTTGGATGGGGTATAGCTAGCTTCTTAACAATTGGAGGAAAGATACTCTGTTGGTTTAACTTTAGGTCTTTTAGCTCTCACATTATTTATGGATTAACTTATTAAGTAATGTTTAGGATGAGGCCTGACTTGTGTTTTACATCTTGTTACTTGCTAATACTGTATTAATCGATGAGACTAGGATGAACAATTTCCATCTTAGAATTATGAAGAAAATTTTGGAATAAAAAAGATTATAGGAAGATGAAAATGGAAGTACTGATTCTGAACATAACTTTAGTTGCAAAAAGAAATGAAGAAATGAAGTTAATCCACATTGGTGGGCATAAGTATACAAGAACAATTGTTTGAGGCTTTACCATTTGTCGTGGTGATGGTGAGACTGGAGAGCAGGTTGTTCATAGAACTAAATCATGATCATGGTTGAATTGGTTGTTGAGACCAATAAAATTAAATTGGAACTTCTATACGTTGGCTAGAAGACCAATCATGTCATTATCTGTAATGAGAATTTTGAGATGGGCATTATCATAAAAGATAATAAATGAATTTAGTCGAGCTAATACTAGCAATATTTGAGATGGCTTGGAGAAGCTATACCAATGACTGGAACCTAGGAGTGGTAGGATTGCAACTGGAGCGGTAGGACAAGGGTGACCAGACTAAACTTGGACTGAGAATTTAAAATGGGCATCCTAGTTGGTAATAAAAAGGTGTTTGCAAACAAAGATAAATAGTGAAGAGTATTCAACTAATTGTGCTTACACCGATACTTTATAGAAGAAAAATTGGCTCAAGCCAAGTAAAGCATTTCCCCCTTCTTGCTTTCTGCTAATAAATACCACAGACATATATGTTAAGCAAGACTGTATATATAAGCTTTCACAGAGCAGGAAATGCTTATAAATTTCTCTTTTATGCCATATTTACCCATAAGCCTTGTGAATCTTTTTGATTTATTTTAGGACATTGATGAACCATAACCATTCATTCATTTGCTTAACATCTATGTAGAAAAATTAGATACATAAATGACAGTTGTCCTTGTGTTTTGCATGATGTTTCATTTACATTTGTTTATTTTATTTGCCAATAACCAGCACTTTATATAATGAATTATCCTTTTTAGTGTAGGCTTCCCTTTTTTTGTTTAAAAAAAAATTGCTGTATCTGAGCTCGTTAGCATGTGTTATATAATCCATCCAAAATGTGTTTATTTCTACTACAAGTTAGAATTTATGAGGCTTTGTCTTGGAGGATACTTAGGCGTGCTTCCAACAATATGCCTGAAAAGACTTTGTTTGTATGTCTTTCCCAAGCTGCCATGATAGTATTTTATATATGTGATAGGTGACGTGTAGAACTAGTTGGGTGTTTTCTATAGTTTTCTTTATTCATATTTCTTCTGACTGAAACGATTGGTTCAATGTTTTCCTTAATTGTGTTTTGACTCTTGTTTTTTGGTCGGGGGAATTGCAAGTTGTTGACTGTCAGCCTAATTGATGGTATATTGCTTTCAGGTTCTTTGTGGGCTTTCATCCTCTGTAAACTTGAATTCACTTGCCGAGGATCTTTTGATGCTGCTATTGGGAGAGGAAAAGGAAGCCACATCAGCTACTATTGCTTCTCCAGTTTACAAACTTAGAGCAACGGTTGGTTTCATGTGTTCAGATTTTTATCGATGCATTAGCTGTTATTAATCTGCACATAACAAAAAGAGTGCCTTCAGAATGTTAGTATTAAACGTGGGCGTGATTTATCTTTTTTGGACTTAACATACTCAAAATCAAACATAATCAAAATATAATTTTATACAACGATGACACACTGGCTATATGCACATTCTCTCATCTAGTGAGCCATATGTAGAAGTTGCAATATAAGATATCAACCTTCGTGTCCAAACTTTCCAAGGTTAGTTTTCTAGTTGAGAACTAATTTTATTAAGAAATATTTTTTCTAGGGAAAGTGTTTCTTGCTATAAGGATTGAATTTTTTGTTTTGTGCATTGGAGAAATAGAAAATTGACTGAGATTTGTCCAAGTAGATATGATGATTGAAGGTGTTTGAGAGGATGGAAACCTACCAAATAAATCTTTAGGAATGGTTCAGTTACTTCAGTATGGTTTTTCTTAATGAAATACATTGATTTGTGCATGACAAATTTTGTTCTCAATATAGGTAGTACTGTTTTCTCACTCAACTCTACTATACTTTTTTGGGGAGATGTATTGGGAAGTTTAGCCCTCATATTTTGAGGTTAGCAGTTGGTAATTTGGTTGTTCAGATACGTTTAATATTATTGATTCCACTTGCAAGAAGGAACAAGTAGTGGGTATGGCAAAATTGGGCCTAGGTGTACATGTTTATCTATGAATCTAGAAGGATTATTCTTTCAAAAGTTCATGTGTGACATCCAAATGGATGGCCCAAACTGTTTGTTCTGGTTGAAGGAGGGATGGTTTCTCAATAATAGCAAAATGGATATCTGAATCCTTGGGGGAAAATATTTGTGACTTCTTGATTATTTTGTATGTTGGGATTTTAGAACATAGACGGAATATGCTTGCTGTGTTACCTAGATAATGGGATGCTGGTGTCAAGTGTCCGAGTGAAATATTTGTCGTAGCAACTTCTAAATGGTAGGTGGTTTTTTTTTTTTTTTGGAGGGGGGGGGGTGGGGGCTGGGAGGGAGACACATCCCATATGTAGAAGAGCTACAAGCTTGTGTAACCTCCACTTATTATCTCATCCACAATGACAGTGCTAAAAAAGGAAGTAAAAATATGACGGTCATTTCTGTTTCTAACCTTCCCTTGTCAGTCCTTTAAGATATTGGTTCTAATCCTTTCACTTTTTTTAGTAGAATAATCCCTTTTTCCCTTTTATATTTGATGCAAACTATTCGAGCCATAGAACATTAGGGTCCAAGTATCCGACTTTGCAAATTTTGAAGAAATGGAGTTTCCTGGCAATGCTGTTCACAATGTGAATATTCATTTTTGGATGGTTAATCTCTTAGTGAGACACCTAAGAAAATTTATTGCACCTAAACGTAGTAGCTTTATTGCCCTTGTACATTGGCACTACACATACAGTGGAAAGACCAGTCCTTTCAAAATATTAACATTCAAATCCAAGACTGATCTATTCAAATTGCAATTCCATTCCATTTGTTTGAATATTTAAATTCCATAAAGAATGATGTTGAGTTTTCTTGTATGTATCAAGGAACCAGAAGATGGAAGTGGGTAGTAGTGAATTGATTAAATCTATAATTTAGGTATAAATGAATCCAAAACATTTGTCGTATATAAGAACTTTGATGCCCTATTTGGTAAGTGGAGTTAGGTGTAGGAGTAATAGATTTTTAATAGAGAAGTAGTAGGCTGTAGGCTAACATCAAATTGAGGAGCTAAATTTTTAACTCCTTTTGACCAAATTTTTTTTTTCTGAGGGGCGAATGCATAAATTTTTCTTTAAAAAAGCCAATTCTACCTTTGGCATAAATCCTCAGCACATCATTCTTTTTTTTACTTTTTTTTCTGACATTGGGAGGATTTAGGCTCTAAATCCTCCAAACTCCACTTGTCAATCAGGACATGGAAGTAGCAAGTTTCCTAATATCTTAAGTGGCCATAAAATGAATGTGGAAAGCATCACCTTATCCAAAACTTATTATGGTTTAGGACATGTAGATTAAAATCCAAAATAATTGGTGATGATCTGAACCAAAGTTTAAATATCCATTGATACATTGATATGTACTGCGAATAACAGATTAGATTTTGAAGTAGTTAATACAATATATATCGATATTTTTGGCATTGCAGATATCGCTATTTTTTTACTTAAATATCCAATATTGCTGACGTGATATGGCCGATATTGTTGATTTCTAATACCACAAATCATCAGCGATACACATACCAATTTCAAGTTTTTAACCTTGATCTAAACACTTCGTAATCTTCTATTTGTTAGATTTCTAGCACTCTTAGTCATAGTTATGAACTACTTTATGCTTTCAACTGTCAATTTTGTAGTTATTTTAATGCATAAGCACTGATGATACTCCTTCAAATGTTGACTTTTAATTTTAGGCATTCAGTACTGTAGATCAAGATGAACTGAAAGGAATTGCATTCTGAATATCTTTGGATTTGAATCGGGAACGATTTACTTCCATTCATTCTGGATGTAGACAAGCATAATAACTCTTCTCTCCATCTCACCGCCTGGTTTACCTTCTAAATTTTTTGATATTAAGCCACTGAGAAATTGCTGAAGTTTAATTTTCAAGGCGAGGGATCAAATCAGAATTTGAGTTCTAAAACCTTGGCTGCAATTAGCTGCTATTGATGGCACACCATTCGAAAGTTTAAATTGTATATATTTATGACATTTTGAATGAATATTCTGTATGTAGTTGTTATTGCTTCTGACCTTGGTCTTCTTCTGATAAATGAACATGAATACCATGAATCTGCAACAAATCTCTATACATATCTGCGGGTCTTTTCTTCATGCAAGTCTCCTTTTTTGTTCTTCGTATTTTGGGGGTATTTGCGTGAATACCCAGAACCAGAAATGGTTTGCTTTGATGTGACCTTGTTTTTACTGTTTTGGATGATTCATCACCGAAGAGCTGACCCACCTTTAGGTCGGGAGGCAGCTCCCCACCCACCCCCCAAACAGAATCCAAAAAATAAAAAGAAAGAAATAAAAAAACTAGCCTATTTTTCACAATTATTACGAGTTTGCCTCCTGTAAGTTTACAAGTCCGTGTCTCCAAAGTCTCAAGAGTAAAGTCTCAAGTCTACAGTTTTTTCCACCTCTCACTTGGCCCCTTGTTACTATCTTTTTCCAACTCCCTTGCAACTAAAACTCTAAAAACTCCTTCCTCCAATCTGCCAACGAAAGTTGAATTTTCATCTCCAGTCTGTTGGATTGCAATCAGTTGTCATCCAAAATAAGAATTTTCCCTAAAATCTCCATCTTTTGCCTAAAAGCTTGTTTCTGTTATATTTTTCCAGAAGATTGGTGTTAAAGCTAGAGGTCTTAAGAGCTTCACTGGCATCTAACAATAATCTTTAGTCTCTTTAGAGCCAAGAGGCAAACTTACGGGGTTTTTTCAAATTCTTAGTGTGACTCAATTCTACCTTTACAGTTATTTTCATAGCTTGCAGGTATTTGTCCTCTCATTACTTCTAAAATTTTTAAGAAATATTAGTCAATGTTAAGGTTCTGGAATGATTCACCAATTTAGATCATAACCATGTATTAGCTTTCAAAATTTTATGCAAAATTATGACTAGACCGTTGAATTCATGTTACAAACTTTTATGCAGCTCGACACCCCCCAAATATCTGGATGTTATGCAGCATAATTTATTATGTAATTTTGAGATGAATATTGCCCACAATTTTGAAATACACCAAAAATTTCACCCTTACTTGGGTCTGCCCTTGTTCGTGGCTGATGACATTTGTTCTTGCACATTTAATGCAACATGTACTGTTCATAAACACAGAAGATTTTCTGTTATACATTTTTGCTGCAACATAGCTACTGAAAATTTTGCACATTGTGTTATTGTGAAATTTATGCCATTCGATGCTCTATTGAAAGAAAGATTTTGCATTGTTGATCATTTTTTTTTGTTGTATATCATTAGATTGTCTGGTTGTTTCGCCGATAATTTTTTTCTATCCAGATTTTATAGTTGGCAATATTTTTTTTGAAGGTCTTAGTGGCACCACATGGGGATCTATTATCATGCATGGAAATGGCTAAGGTATTTGAATTTTTTTTTAGTTCTTTAGCAACATATTTAGAAGGCTTTTCCAGATTTCACTGACTTATGGAATTATTTTCATTTTACTTAGGTTGCAGATTTAATGGCGTTCGTCGTATCTGCCAACTCCTTATATGATGGATGTGAATCCAGCAGCCTTGTTGATTCATTTGGAACTCATGCTCTTTCTGTATTTAGAGCTGTTGGTTTACCAAGTACTGCTGTGATGATCCGGGTCAGTATTTTGTAGTGTCCTCTCTTCCATATTGGTAAACCTCTTATTACTTGGTTATGAAGTTGTTGAATCATTGCATCTGTAGGATCTTCCTGCGGACATTAGAAGAAAACAGGAGTTGAAGAAGATGAGTGTTTCTTGTCTTGCTTCTGAATTGCCCGAGGACTGTAGATTCTATCTAGCAGATACTAAGCAGGAGTTGCATAAGGTGATTTGAAGTATTAATCATATTTCATTTGTCGTATAAACTGAAAGGCTATGGAAGTTTCAACTTATATACATAAGTATGCCTATTTTGCAGTTCATGTGGCTTTTCAAAGAACAACACCTGTCGGCTCCTCATTGGCGGAACCAGAGATCTTATGTTATGTCTCAGGAGGTATGTGCTGCTGCATAAGGGGACTACTTTATTCATGTTCATCTTTTTGTACACAAGTCCTATTTCTGTGAGCATGAATCGCTATTTGAAGCCAAATCATCCATAGTAGAAAAAAAATTGCGGATAAAAGTTAATAACTCCTAGTGTAACCAATGAGAAGAACATGGAAAGTTGCAAGAAGAGAAACATAGAAGTCAACAAAGCAAAAGAATATGACGAGGCTTTAATCTTACCTAAGTAACTCAATTCGTCCTGGTCACCGGCTTACTTCATCATTTCATGCACTTGAACCTTTAAATAGGCTTTTACAGTGTCATCCCAAACTGAACTAACAAGCCAATCCAGATATATTTAGAAATAGAAAAGGACATGATTTTCTAATAACGTTTACCTAAGTTAAAAATCTGATCTCATCCCTATAAAATCCCAACTGCCTAATCCATCTAAACTAAATTCAGTGTTTTAAAAATTGATGTAGATAGAGGTGGCACCCAGGCAACCTCCAACTGTTAATTGCACCGATTAGGTCCTTTATTAAAAAAATTTCCACACCTCTGGGTTCCCTAACCTCATCATCTTTCTTGCTGTCGTTGCTTCCATCCCTGTTACCTTTGTCACGAGCCTGTTGCCACTTGCTCTCACGTTACTATCGCCGGTGAGGGAAAATTGGAGTTAAATCGAGCTTGGATCTAAGTCATAAAATGGTCAAAACCTGACCTGTTTTATATCTAGGAAGTATGTATACGAGACACGATATCTATGGAAAAATGAGGATACAAACACTACAAAAAATATAAATATAAGATTATATATTTCTATTATGAACATAATAATTTTACTAAAATATCCAAAATGAAAATCTTCACCTTTACAAAGGACAAACCTCGTCATCATTTCACAGCCAGGCCCATTTGCTTATGTCGTTCGTGATGTTGAATCCATTTTCTCTTGGCGGTTCTCAAGTCGGTCCTGGCGGCTTCTTAGCTTCTCGACAATTCTTGACTAGGCCGTGCGTCCAAGCTCTTGTTGACAGCCTTATTTGTAGATGCCTCTTTTGGTGGCATGATGGTGTGGTATATCTGAACGATAAGCAATAATAATACCAACGCTGGTTGTGAAAGTATTGACTTGCTGTAGGCACTAAATAACTGAAGAGTATAGATTTCTGCCATATTGAAGCGCCGACCCTTGGGATTCCATGGAGGAGCACTACATCTTTTTCATATACTTTTGTAGTCATGGATGTAGAGGAAATATACAAAAGAGTTACACCAAGGTTAGCTTCTTGAGAAGCCTAGATTTCATATTCTCGTTGAATCCGCAATCTGATAGCTTGCTACACAAGTTCTTGTCATTTTTGGAGTCGGTGGGTACTCTGGCTACTGAGTTGTTGAATGACGGTGTGTCCAAAGGGTTGATGGCAGGAAGAGGACTCTAAGTATCTCCGCCTTGGCAAAGCGGACTACACAACCCACACGAAAGGAGCTGTTGGGATGTTGTCTTTGGCTTTTTGTAGATGGTCATAACTCCCAGACAATCATTGTACGCTAGGACGTAGTATACTCCTTGTACGCTAGGACATGGCTGTATGTTGAGTTTTAGTCCAATCCTACATAGTGAGAGATATGCATAAATTCTGGGTTGTTCAGCCATGCGTAGTTGACTCTCCTTTCATGCTAAAGCTCAAACTTTTGAAATTGAGCGTATCAACGCCTGTCTCGTGGAAGTGGCATCAAAACTGTCGGTGATCATGATGCTTCATTACGTGAGTGAGACGAGTCACTCCGAACCTGCTTAATTGTATCTTAGGTGGTCCCATAAATGTCCTGCAAGTGAGTGCAACAATTTTTAAATAATATAATGCATGTATAAAGAGAGAAAAAATTTACCACTCTTTTTGCCACTCAATCCCTCGTCTAACAAACAAATCCCAGATTAAGAGATGAAGTATTCAAGAAATATAAAATTTTAGCATAACTTTTTTTATCGTCTTTTATGAACTAGAACCTTGCTCCCCAAATAGCTTTCAAGAACTTCATCGAATGACTCACATCTAAATTTCTATTTCAATTATTTGTTCAAATTCTGAATGCACTTTCAAAAAATGGGCAAAAACATGTAATTTCAAATGGAATTACGTCCTAGCAAGCCCCTCATGGCATCCCAACATGAACCTACTCATTTCCCCCAAATTTCTCAAACCTGCTTAAATCTAAGGTTTCATGGATCAAAGGAGGGTGGAAGAAAGATCTTACCTTGTTGAAGAGAGATTTGAAGTCTAAGACCTGCGAAATTGCAAATCATCAATTGGGGTAGTGAAGGGGGACAACGATGTGTTGTCTTCTAGTTTTTGGTAGTTGTCAGGGAGATTTTGCCTTTTATTGCGTTGTTGCTGCCCTATCGTGACCACCGGTAGCAACGGCTTGTAGCGAAGGTGGCGCTAGGCAAAATCACCGTCAATGGCATGTAAAATTGTTATTTTTTATTTTATTATTATAATTTTTGAAACAAAGACTATAAAACCTAATAAAAAAGAACATATCCATGTAGGTTATGCTAAGGTGTGGAGAGGAAAAATGTACATGCATGAATAAACACACCCCAAACTTGAAGCTCGCATTGTCCTCCGTATTAAAAATAGATCGCAATATGCAACATGAAGACAAGTATAAAAATGGAAAGGTGGAAACAAATATACCTGATTATTTTGACTTAGCATATTGTTTCCTAAAAGTAACTAATTAGTAAAGAGAATAAAACAAGAAAAGTTGAAAAATTGAAGAAAAAGGAAAAATTATACACAATTTATATATATACAAGAAGCACATACATGTAGAACTCAAGGAGATGATGGGGGATCTACTAAATTAGTGGAGTCCTCTCTCTTCGGGAAACTCAAGGAGGTGTTTGAGTTGTTTTCCATTTTCTTTGAATGTGTTCCATGTCTTAAGATTTTCCGTATCAAAGATGCTATGTGGATATCAATGTTCTAATGATAAATGGACCAATCCGCCTATAACGAAGCTTACTGAGAAATAGATGCTTGATATGTTAAAATCTTCTTGTAGGGACAAAATTCACAAAGAGAATTTTGGTCATAAACTAACTTCATCTTCTCCTTGAAAAGTTATGTATTGATGTACACATCTTGTCTAAGCTCGTGTAACTTATCGAGTTGGAGCTTGCACATGGGCACAACTTTATCTTGATCAAAATTATCTGCTTTGGTTGTGCAATACGCATTGTGCTCCAACTCCACAGAAAGGTGATATGCCTTACCATTATATATGGGGACATGCCTATGGAGCCTTTGTAACCAGTCCAACAAGTCCATAACGCATCAATAGATTGTAATGATCATTCTTTGCGATTAGAATTCACTTTTTTCTGAAGAATCTGTTTTATTTCCTTATTAGTCATTCGGTTTGTCCATTAACTTTTGAGTGGTAAGGTGTCGTGTTTTTGTGCATGATACGGCATTTGCGCATTAAGGTTTCAAAGGCCTTGTTGTGGAAGTAGGAGTCCCCATTGCTAATAATAATTTTAGGAACTCCAAATCTGGACAAGATGTGTTCCTTCAAAAATTTATCAACGGTCTGTTGGTCATTAGCACGATAGGCTACTGCTTCTATCCAGTTGGAAACATGATCTATTGCTACAAGAATATAGAGGTAGCCCAAAGAGGAGGGGAACAGACCTATAAAATCAATTATAAAATCAATGCTCCAAAGTCGAATAACTCAATCGTGAATATGAATGCTAGAGGCTGTTTAGCTCCCCCAACCTTTTGACAGGCCTTGCAACTCTTGTAAAATAGATGGGTGTGTTTATATATTGTGGGTCAATAAAAACATACCTTAAAATTTTAGCAAGTCTTTTTGGAAGAAAAATGACTGCCGCATGCTTCAGAATGACAGAAAGAGATTACACTGTGTCATATTTGTTTTGCATCAAATCATCTTGCTTTGGCTCTATACCCTACATAAGCATTCTTTAACACTTTGTTAAGCATCATTTGCCACTCAAGTTGGGAATTTAAGATATAAACATAATATAGCATGGGAATCATGTGATTAACACATACAGGTGTGAGTACATAAAAATAACTACTAATCATACATTTTTCACTTGTAATCACTTGTCAATTTTGGAGAGAGTACATAAAATTTCTATTGGAATTCATATGCTGTCCAAACACTAGATTATTTAAGATTCTTATATTTTAGATATCTATATCTCTTGTCCGTTTAAGTCGGCATGTTAGCAAAACGAGATTATCCAGTATTGTGTTTATTTTGTTATATAAAATATGACTGTCTTCATGCAACTCTTGGAGCTTGCAGGTTGGTTATGAAGCTGATGGTAACAATACTGGAACATGCACTTTGTTCCTGTCAGGTTATGTGCGTGCTCACAGTCTTTCTGTGAACCAGCTGGTGAGTTTTTTTTTGGCCTAAAATTAATATTTAAACATCTAGATCACCTTAATTTCACACCATTACTCGTATTAGGTCCATGTTTCGGGGGCAGGGGATTTTCAGTTAGGCAGGATAGATTTTCTCAAGGATCCAGTGCCTATGAATGAAAGGAAAGATAAAAATTCAATGGATTCAGACGATTTAAATCCTACCCAGGTATATAAAGTTATACTTTCTTTTTCAACAACAACAACAACTAAGCCTTTTATCCCAAGTATAAAGTTATACTTTCTTTTTCGATGGTCAAAATTTACTCATATTCTTAGTGATAAATAAGTATAAATTGCATGTCCATTTGGTGTCTATATTTTGTTAACTATGTTTTATCGATACCGTATTAATTGTTTCTTGTATATTATATTTTAGTTGTCAATAGATCATCAATGACCCCCAAAAAAGGGCAAAAAAAAAAAGCTTATCAGCGATATCTCATTCATTCAATATCAAGTGCTTTTCATATGTTATGCTAGTTTGTTGACATGGGAGTTTTTAGTTGTCTCATAAAGTCTTATACTCGATAATATTGTTTTGCTTAGCCCTTCAAATTTTGGTTGCTTTTGTTTTGCAGTTCTGACTTCACTGTGCTTAATGCTTTTAATTTTGGTGAAAAAATGCAGGGTATACGCACCATACTTCCAGATCCTTTGAATCAGGAACCCTTACTTGTTGAAAATATACCAGATCCTCTTGCAGGAGAACAGGTCAATTCAATAATCTATTTAAACACCCTGTATTTATGCAGGAATATATTTTCCAAATTTGACTTTCGTCTGCGTAAAAAATTCTGTTGTAACTCATTTAGTGAAAAATGATACTGACACTTCTATTTTCCTTTCTTCCCTGTGTACTTGTATACAGGAAGATATATGTCACTTCGTGAAGTACATGCAAACCATTACTGCATAATTTTTTCAGTACTTACATTAAGTGCACTGATACCTATAAGATACATATGCTAGCTATAAACACCAAGTCTAGTATAAGAAAAGTTAGGATGGCTCAAAAATGAATTTAAAAACAAAATAGATCTGATCTACGGTGGCTTGTTTTTTTGCTTGGCTGCTTCTATGTAAAAGGAGCTTCAGCCATTTCATCAACTGCATGGAGTCGATGCATTTTTTCATAATAGTTCTTGTTTCTGAAATTACACTTTGGATTTATTTTTGGAGACAAGTGAATAACGATAAGTTACAATAACCCCGGGCATTTTTGCAACTGAAGCAAAGTAAAATGGTATATGCAATCCTGGGGGGGGCTTTTACTATTAATGACCTAGTGGTATATCGAAATATATTTATCACTATAATTTACCCTTTTTTCTTTAACTTTATTTCCTCTTAAACCCATAAACCAAGTATTCTCATTCCTTTTAACTGCATGTCCACTTTCGCTATTTGTTTCACTGTTAAAATTTTGTTCTCCTTTAGATGAGTTAATTTTTTCCTTCAAACTCTCTATGAACATTGGAATTCATAGCAGACTTGGCCGACAGAAGCAGAGATGGCTGAAGCTGATGCAGATAGTAAAGAGCGAAAGTTGAAGAAGAAGATACTTCCCCGAGGTACTTCAGACTATCAGGTTTGTTTTTATTTTATGTTCCCACTAGTATTTATTTGCCCTGAAAGAATGTATTTCACAAAAGTAATCCCTTGTCATTGGATATATAGGCTGCTTGGATTGTGGAAGACTCGGAGGATGACTACTCTGATGGCAACGAGGAAGAAGGTGATGGGTTGGTATTGGATGAACAAAATGGACACTTGGTGCAGGATGGATTGGTTTACTTTGATTCTGATGAAGAGTCAGATAGTTCAGTACATTTTGATGAAGAAACAGAAGCTGACACCGAGATGGCTGTGAGTTCTCAAATTCTAATTGATTTATTAGGAGCATATATCATTGTCTTGTCGCAAGTTTGAAACTTGTGCATTATATTTCTTGGATATATAACCTGCATTCTCAGTGATTTAGCTATCAAACAAACAGTAAGCAAAAAAAGATTTCTTTTTATATTAATATTTACGATTGTCAGATTTTTAGCAACTAGTAAATAGGTTATTGTATAATTATTGTTCATTAAAAGTTGTAGAGAGGTTCGTTCTCCTCAAAACTTTCTAGGTTTATTATCACTAATGTGTCTTCCCTTTTACAATCTGATACTTATGGAGCTCGGTACTTTACTAGAGGAACCACACCCATGTGGGATATGTATTGTATCAAGTACTTCTACACGTGGTGGATATATACCTTTTGGCATGTCTTAAACTTAATCCTGTGTCAGGGAGTTGATAAATATTAGGGATTAGAAAATATAATGATATTTAAATAATGGAGTTCATATAATGATATTTAAATAATGGAGTTCATAACGTAAGATGGTTTCTGGATGCATGTATGAGTTCATAACGTAAGATGGTTTCTGGATGCATGTATGTTAATCATTTTTACCTCCTAATATGCAAGCAAGGATATTTCAAAAGCATCACATGTTGGTATGTAAAGGTTTTTATATTTCTGCTTGTCTGAATGATGAACTTGGTGAGTTTCAATCTTCATGCTATTTTCTAGGATATTATCTGTAGTGTACTAGTGCAACCTTTGATATTAGTTCTTGTACTTAATTTTTTAAAAATGCATTGTCCCTCTATTTTACGTATTATCTATATTTCAGGTAAGATATTTTACATTTTTGGCATTTTAATACAATGACATGCACTGGCTACTGTTACATCTTCATTTACAAAATTGATGCATCACTGAGTCATTATGTTGTATGCTATTTCCTAACTGCGCAACTTAGGTCCAGTTAAATTTGTTTACATTCTTTGGGACATTACAAGGGTATGATACCTGTTAAAGAGTGTTTCCCTTTTTTTTTTTTTTTTCTGTGTATTATTTCTTTAGCCTTTTTTGGTATTACAAAGTATTGTGATTACATGGGAATTCGTTTTAAAATCTTATAATAGACCATGTACAGGACAATGAGAACTTAACAAAGGAGCAAATAGAGGCTGAAATCAAGAAGCTGAAAGATGCAAGCTCTGTAGATGAAGGTTATTTCTGAACTTTTGGTTTATGGTATCAATGGAATAGGATGGCTTATGCTTTCCCATTTTTTACTTTTCAGCACTTAAGTTTTATTGTCTGCTTCACAGAAACTGCTAGTGACAGCAGAACCTGAATAGCCTTTATGCTTTCTATGTCTTAATTTTTTTTTTTTTTTTTGCCCCGACTTTGATCTGCTGTAAGATGATGTCTTTCCAGTATGCCTACTTTTGGAGTCTCTTCTTGTCTCATCATTGAAGTTACCTACAGTTGACTCATTCTTGCCTCATCACTGAAGTTTCCTACAGTTGACTTGTTTAGGAAGCAGGCTGGCATTGAATAGTTTGCAAGACTATGTTACGTCTCTGTAAAAAGATTCTGGTTTGTCCTAAAGGCCTCCTTGTCTTGGAGTCTGGCTGTTATTGCCATAGTTATTGAAGTCTAGCTTTCAAGGATTCCTTTAGTTGGAATGCCTAAAATTTTATTATCTTGAAACTTGAAGGACTGGTTATTTTCATACTTGGTGCTATTCTGATTTTCTAAAGTTTCAGTGGTACAAGTATGCATTCACAGGTTAATACCTGATTGTATGTAGCCTTCAAGATATTAATGGGTTTGGAGCTTGATAAGTTGTCATGATTCACAGGTTAGGACTAGGTTGTTCGTAGCCTTCAAGTTAATAGGGTTTTGAGCTGGATATGTTTTTATTCAACAATTAAATCTGATACAATATACCTATATGATGCATATCCTAAAAGATCAAGCTACAATGCCACATTTTATCTGTATATGTGTCTCGAGGTCTTATTTATAGAATGTATTTTAATACTATAGTGGTTAAATAACAACTAAATTTTATAAATTATTTTTTCTGTTATAGAAGCTAGTTTTTTAGCACATGCAATACTCCTTTTCACACTCCATATGCTATGAATGCGAACTAATCTAATCTGGTCGCTTAAGAAAATGATATGACTCGTACTCTCAGAAGCAACCCATTTATACAATCTAAATGAAAATAACTAGTTTGATAGAATTTTAATGCCATTTTGAAGACATCTAACTGTGTGACAAATGTGACAATAATTGAATTGCAAATAGTAAACCCGAAAGAGTTTTGATTATAATGGTAGAGAGCATTAGTCATCAGAGAATCATAGTTCTTACAATGATAATGGACAAATTATATAAGTGCATCCTAATCTGGAATGCATATCTAATCCATTCAATCTACCCTCAATTTTTTTTGATATGTCTCGAGTGGTCTACTCAGACATTTACTCAGTCTAGTACTATGTTGCGTGAAGTGCATCTTGTATATTAAAGAATTTATGCAATATAGCTAATGACCGGTCACATGAAGTGCCTATTTGATATGGTTTACGGGCAAGGTTGTCTCAATAGATTTCTGCACTCGTGTTATGTTTGGTTGTTCTCAAGTTTCAACTTTCCCAGAATGTGAAGATATCCAACATCATGTGACATACCTAATTTTCTGGGGAAAATGGTTTGCTGGTTTCTCTAATCCTATGTTTGATTTTTATTCCTCGTTGTTTGTATACTGTGTTATGCTAAAAACTTGCCATTTTTTTCTTTGCTGATTTTTTCTACAATATTTTTCGTTCTTTTCATAAATCTATAAATTTTTTATTTATATCACAAGTTTTTTGCAGTCTTTTTTCTACAGTATTTTTATGAATTATAGGATTTATAGAAGAGGTGAAATATTTGATTTCCTTTCTGAATTAGAAATCTATTTTGTTGATTCTTGTTTGCAATCTTTTTTTATTGATCCAGTATTTTTTCTTAGCTGTTTTTCCCGCAATCTGAACTAGCCAATTATAGGATATGTATAGAGAGATGAGATGGAGATAGAATCGTTTTTTCATAGAAATTACAAAATTGATTACTTGATAATTAGCTCTAAGCTGATACTAGAAAGGTATGAAATTAGTTTAATAGTATTTATAATATTTTGATTTTCAGTATTGAAATTAAATATTTTCAATATTGAAATTAAGTACAATATATAGAAATTAAATATTTCAATACACATATATATTGAAATTTTAATATTTTGAGTTTTCGACGAGTACTCAGAGTTATCTGAGTACTCGCTATTTACTCTCAAACCGAGCGAATAACTAAACTGAGTTCTAAAACACTGTCTGTATAGATAATAATAGTCTCCCATACCACAACATGGACAATAAAAGTGAGTTCATAGTACTTTCACCTAACAGTAAGTGCATAATACTTTCACCTGTTACTGCACATGTTCAATAACGATGTGTACAACCCCAATTTTTTTTTTTTTTTTTGAAAATTAAGAATTGTAAGTTTTAACTTATATTTTAACCCACATGTTGAACAAAATTGAAGATATAGCTTTTGGTTGTTTCATCTTCTAGCTTGTCCTTTGGGGGGGGGGGGTGGGGTCTGATGTTGAAAATACAACTTTTCTGTAATGGAAGCAAAGAAAAGGTGCTATGATATGTCCCTTGCCTGTGGAGTTGTTTTTTTTTTTTTTTGTGTTTGGTGTGGGGTGGGGTGGGGGGGGGGGGGGGGGTGGGATGGTTGGTTTCAGTTTTGGTAAGTATATTCAGTCCTAAATTTTAATTGCATATATTTTAGAGTATCACTTTCGTCTTTTATGAATACACTTTAAGAAGTGTTGCTTTGTGCAAGCATGATGAATTGTTGCACAGGATGGCGTTGGCATCTTCCTATTTCCATGCAATGGACGTCGATTAGTTCTCCATCTATTCTTATGTGTGACCTTCCAGATATTGACATTTGATAGTTCTATTATAAAATGTTTATATATAATAGGTAGTGGTTGTAGGTTTAGCTGAGGGTAAGGAAGTAATTTTTTTTTTGAGATAGTTTATAGTTTTCAACCTAGAAGCAATTTCAATCTAGTTGTGTACCCAATCTGTCTGCCAGGAGCAAAGTTAATAGGTCGTAAAACTTGGAGCATAGTGGTTGCAATTGTTGAATAATGAAGAAGAAAACAACACCAAGAAATGGGCATCTGGAGTTAGTCATTGGTGAGGAGATTCTATTTAAGAGTATAAAGTGCTGTTAGAATGAATTTTTATCATTCAAGAGATGTCACTCAAAGTTCCTCACGTTGATTGATGGTGTTTAGGAAAAAGCATTAAACTTTTGACTTATTTCACTTAACTGAAAGGAATTATCATGCAACAATCAACCCCAGCACTCAAAGATGAGTATCCTCTTTTTTAGATCCAAAACAGAAATCTAATCGATTTGGAAAGAACTAAGATAGAGTTGAGTTCTTTTATATATTGGCTAATTCAATTAATAAAACACAACCTTTTTATTGCAATTAAATCCTTTTTATCATATCGATTAATCCATAACTTGGGGTTCCGAATGAATTGTTAAAGTGGATCAAATTTATCACATACACTAACTCCTTTATTATTTTTAAACGTGCTATGCATGTCTAACAATTAATAAGCAACAACTTAAAATTTGATTTATCTCAAATTTTTTTTACTAAAGCTCGATGAATTATACATTTTATTTTCTCTAAGTTGTATTAGTTATTGAAATAGCATATCTATTTAGTAAAGTACTACATTAACTATTGGATTATACATTTTTTTGCTCTAATCTGATTCTTCATCATTAACTCAAAATGAAAATGCCAAATATTGAAAATTGTCTTTATGTTTTTCTGTGGTAATTTTAGATTTTTTTAACAATGCCAACAAGCTAATAATTCTTGATCTGGAACTTTTGTAAGTGCAAAATCTCTTTATCAATACCTAAGAGGCAAATGGAAAGCACGACCCACACTGACATTTCTGACGTTGTTTTAGAATAAATATTCGAATGAGCTTGCATTTGAATATTTTGTTGAATTTTTGTAAATGGATTTAACAGTTCATTTGCTGGAAGACTGCTCATTCCTTTGTGCTAATTGTGCCTACTCTGGTGAGCAGAATTCCCAGATGAGGTAGATACTCCTATAGGTGTTCCTGCGAAAAAACGTTTTGCAAAGTACAGAGGACTCAAGTCGTTCAGGACATCTACATGGGATCCTAAAGTAAGCATAGTTACAATCATCTGGATCTTTCATCGAGAGATTGTCTCCTAAAACTGAATGGTCTATTGTGTCTCTTATGGACAACAGGAATCCTTGCCACCTGAATATGCAAAAATTTTTGCTTTTGACAATTTCGCGAGGACGCAGAAGCATGTCGTTGCAAAAGTTCTTGATAGAGATCAAGGTAACATGGAAGAGTGTGCACCAGTGGGATCATATCTTAGGCTTCATGTAAAGCATGTGCCAGTTGATGTTGCATTTAAAGTATGCTCATCATCAAGAAAATTTCCGGTAGTAGCTTGTGGTCTTCTGCAACATGAGTCCAAGATGTCTGTTCTTCACTTCAGGTATTTCTAAAAACAGTTTTCAGTCTGCGAACATATAAAGAACATTGTTAAGATTGTTCATACAATGTTTATTTATCCAAGACATCTTATAATGCAAGTTGAATATGAATATTAAGAATGATTATTTAGTATTCTTTTTCTTATGTACCAAATATAATTGTTGGTTTTTGTGAACATGGGAGAAATTGCTAGGCTTGGATGGGAAACACGTTGATAACATTTAGATTTTTTCGCTTCTGAGTGAAATTCTAGGCCTGACCAAACATGCACATTACGTTGTGAGTTGTAGCAAAGAATTATGTTAGTTCTTTATAGAATATATGCATGATTGATACATCATTTTGTAGCATAGCATGGTATTTCAAATTTGTCAGCCTTTCTCAAGGAATATTAGTGGTAGGATTTGGAGAAAATTTACCTTTGTTTCTCCTCCACTGCTACCTTTAACACCTATTTCTTAGAAACAAGCTCTTTTTATTATTTTTCCTTAATTTCTTTGAAACCAATAAGTAAAATATCCTTAAACAATAGACAATATCCCGTCAATTTTATATTCAGTCTTATGACCTTCTTAATTGTTTCCTTGTTCTTATGCAGTAGCCAGTCCTCTGAATAATAAGAAAATTTAGAATCATTTCAATACTCATCCAAGTAATTTTTTGCTAACTCATTTGTATAACTCTAAAAACTAGTCTTCTGAATATTACACTCATTCAAGCAATCCAAAATTGTCCTCATACTATTTCGGATGTATAACTACCAACTTTAGCACTTTCCATTTAGTATTTCCACTTGTGCACTTCATTCGTCTATTTCCCCTAGGTGTAGGTTAAGGATAACGAGCAGATCCTCACTATGAACAGTCAATGAGGTTAGCTATTAGAAGATGATGTGGGGAAATAATATTCAAAGTTCAAAAAGGTCGAGAGAAAGCTTTAGAGTCTCATGGGTCTAGAATACCTATGATGCGTGTAGAGTACATGGTATGTAGCTTTAGGCTGTGCTTGGTTGGTGGTATTTGCCCTTAGGATTTGCATTTGCAAATAAAAATAAAGAGGAATATTTCTGGATTTGGTGGGAATTCCTAATGCACGAGCAAATTAGTGGTTGTAGTTGAACCAAATTTCTCGCATAGAATTTGGAGTTCCCATCAAAATTTGAAAATTTTCTTTATTTCTCATTTGCATGCAAATTTCAAAATGCAATCAACACCAACTAACTCAACTTCAATAAAGATATATGAAAGGTTCCAAATATACTGTAGATTAATAGTGAAGAAAAATAGAGCAGTCAGTTTTTTGTTGCTTGTGATTTATCTTTCGAGTTTCGACATGTTTGTGACAGTGAGGAGGTGGATATGTTCATATGTATCAGATCATTGAATTGGAGAAGTGCTCTTGGCACATTATGATAGCTGAACACCCATGAAATCAAAAGGGAACTCTTGTACATGGTTAAGCGACTTTCCATGCTTTTTAGATTGGAATGTTCTGCAATTTAAGCATTGAATCAACAAACATCAATAATTCCATACAATATATATATATATATATATATATATATATATATATATATATATATATATATATAATTATCGGCAACAATGTCAAAAAGCCTTCATCCCAAATTTTACTGGTCGTCTCCGTGACTCCTCTTCTTCCATTCAGTTTGGTTATGTATGTTAAATTTACTACCATTATATTTTCCTTACCTCCATCCAAGCTCTTGTCAGCCTATTTGTGTTCCTCGTTTTGTTTACTCAGCCTGTGCTGTGTTCAATATCTAATTCCTTCACCGTCCATACCAAACCAGGATATAGGACAAGGGCCACATTAGGTAGAAATTTAGTTGGATCTCTATGAACCAACTCCCAAAGGTCAATTAAGAACATGACCTAAAATGAGCATTAGCTGACATGATAATATTGAGATGGATCAATGTGAATACGGGAAAGATAGGATGAGACATGAGTGCACTATTAAAAAATTAGAGGCAAGCTTTGAGGATAAAATGAGTGGGAATTGATGGAGATGGTCTAGGCTTGTGCGGCAAGGACCAATTACTGAACCAGATGGGAGTGATACTCAGGAGTGATGATTGAACCATAGTTGCTGAAGCAAAAAGAACTATGGGTAGACATAAATAAAGATGGATCAAGCCAGTAAAAAAGATACACTATACCGAAGGAGAGGGTCCTTTACCAAGTCTGCTGAAGAAGGATTCATGTAGCTAAACCCTAAAGATTAGGGACAAAGGTTTAGTTGTTGCTACTCTGGTTGTATGATTATTTCTCTCAATGTTTGAAATAGTGGACGTGTTCAACCCCTGAGCAAACCGAAGCATATGCTTCTAGATCTTTTCGTCTTTATTAATAAAATACAGTGTGCGCGTGCGCATAGAATGGAAGCACAATATTTTTTTATAAAGATTATTCCATATTTATATTTATCAAGTTTAGTTGTAAAAAGAAACTAGAAGGTGGATATGGAGAGGGATTATGTGCTGTAGTTTTTTTTTTTTTTTTTTTTGTAATTGATGTTGCTGGAGTTTTCTGTGCGGTTATGTCATTGCCTCAACCAATAACTTCATGTGGTTTTATCAACAGTGGAAGGAAGACAGGAGTTGGGCAAGAACATGATTTTTTTTTTAAAGAGTGTGTGTGTGTGTGTTTAAGCATACATTTCAAAGCACAAATGGCAAAGCATGATCCTCATAATCAAAGCAAGACCATTATTTTTTTTAATATGTTATCATATATTTACAAGCACAAAGGGCAAAATCATACTCTTTGTACCAAATAGCGCAAATTTCACATGTTAAAGCTCTACCCTATAGGCTATGTTGCATACTTTCACTTCTATGCTTGCAAGCTCACAGAAGTACACTTCATAGCGAGCTTTTAACTACATTGAACTTCTCTCTGATGTCTTGTTCATTGTAGTTTATCGTGGCGATACCTTTGCCTTGATGCTGATTTTCCAATGAAAAAGATTTCCCATATGCATATCATAAATCTAATGTGTTAGAAGATAAAAATATAAATTTCAAAGCACAACTTCAGAGTTTTGGTAATGGTGGAAGGAACTTTAAAATGGTATCAACCTAACCTTGGTTAAAATCCCATCGGATGTGCATGTAATTGTGATTTAAAAAAATTGAACACTACTGACTGCATAAGGCCCAGGCTTCAGGCTAAAGGGATGCTAGGCCTCTGGAGGCCTCTTAGAATATAAAGAAATAATTCTCAATGCTCACTACAATTTCGGAGATTTAGTGCAGTGAAAGAAACTTTAATATTGTGTAAGGTGCACATTTACATTTAAGTAAGCATCAAACTGATGTTCTAGAAAATTAACTCCTTTATCTGGCCGTTTGGTGAAGCTACATAATGAAGAGATGAGTTCTGTTTATTTCTTGCTGGGCACTGTTTGCATCCTCCATGTTCACCATTTCCATTGGATATATTGCTCGTTACACTTATGTCTGTGGAAAGATTTCAGATATGGAGGTATCTACTGAGTGTTTAGCTATGTTTGATAAAAGAGCATCGATAGTATATTTTTCAATTTTTTTAAAGCATTGGAGAGTTATGCCCTTCTGAATTCAATTGATTTTTTTTTTTTTTTGAATTCATTTATCTCTTTCCAAATTATCATTGTTGAATGTCATATAAAAATTTTGTATATATTTGCAGTATCAAAAAGCATGAATCATATGATGCTCCTATAAAATCCAAAGACACCTTCATTTTCAATATTGGCTTCCGCCAATTCGTTGCGAGGTAACTCACTAATTTGGCTGTTAATGTTTTCATATTCATAAATGTTGTCTTCCAGTGGTTTTCCTTACTGAATGACATCATTTCTACATGTAAATCTTCTGCATTCTTTCTCTTCAGACCGATATTTTCTTCTGATGATTTAAACTCCTCCAAGCATAAGATGGAAAGGTTTCTACACCCAGGTCGCTTCTCAATAGCCTCTGTTTACGCGCCTATTTGTTTCCCTCCCCTGCCTGTGGTGGTTTTGAAGAGTGGTCAAGGGGAAACACCTGTTGTTGCTGCCGGTGGATCGCTAAGAAGTGTGGATCCAGACAGGATAATTCTTAAGAAGATCATTTTAACTGGGTAATGTGCAAATATCCCTAGTTGCTCTGTATTCACAAATCTAGCCATACGTTCTTGTGTGCATAACTTCCTATTACTTCAAATATATTAAATATTCATGAAGCAGCTATATTATATAAACAGCTATTTTAGGTAAACTGACAATTATTCAAATCAAATTTGTAGCTAAACAAGTACTAATTATATAAGCTAGTTCCTGCTATATAAATTATTGAAAAAAAAAGGGATCTCCTTAATAATATTTTTAAGCCATGTTCCAGTAAGTATAGAATAATTCGTATATTGACACTTTCTCAATGAGGGGGTTCCTCTTTTCTTTTAGTTCTTTTTAATTGTTCATTTACTAATTAAATGTGATCGATTTACTATGGAATTATTTCCTATTTTGCACTTTGGGTTTTTCTGTCTGTTTTAGTTGGATAAGCCTGTCCCATTAATATTTTAAAAAAAAATCTTCTTTTCCTAGGCACTTTCCCAATCTAGGGATTTGGGAAGTTTGCTCATGTTCATCAGGTAATATTTCATGATCAAATATGGTAAATCTGCTTACCTGCTAACTGGCAGTCAGGTTTCATTGGAAGGCCCCACTTGCTCAATTGTGTCAGGCTAGGAACTTTTCATCTTTCGTAAGGGTAGATATCAGGTTGATAGCTTGTAGTAAAATCTTATTTAGGTCTTCTGTTAAAGCTTGTTTGACCACGGGTTAGGCTTCATAACATATGGGTAAATGAGATAATGATGAGCTCACATTCTTTGTGAACATTCAATGTTCCAAGGTTGAAAATATTGGAATCGGCATTACCAGATCATTAATGGTATCTAAATCACCAGATGTCGGGCAATTCGTATTGGCAATATCATAACTATTGGCAATACATATCGATTTTATACAGTACATCATGTATTGGATACCTCAAATGTGATATGATATGTGCAATATATATCAGTGTCGGCCAATATTTCAAATGTCGATTTAAAGTTCACCTGAACAAGCTTCTTGGAAGGTAGTCGTCAACAAAATATGCGTGCCTGATTGTGCTTCATAACTGCATCTCTTGTTATCCCATTGGAATGGCAATATTTAAAACCTTGATTTAAACATCACGGAACAAACTTTTTATAAGGTAGTCGACAAATTAGAAGGTTGTTGACAACAAAATATGCATACTTGATCATGCTTCAGAAGTACATATGTTGTTACCTCAAACTTGCAATTGAGTGTTTTCCCTTTAATTTCTTATTTCTTTTTGTGCATGTGTCACATCAAACCTAAGGCCTGTCTTAAACTGATACAGATATCCCCAAAGAGTATCAAAATTGAAAGCCACTGTGCGATTTATGTTTCACCAACCTGATGACGTTAGATGGTTCAAGGTAACTTAAAATATTGCAATATGAGGTTTTTATCTTTGATCTGAATGTATATTGGTAAAAGAGCAAGCAATTTGATTATTTGACACTGCTTTTACTTTTCTAATGTGCAGCCTGTGGATGTGTGGACGAAATGCGGTCGACGTGGCCGCATAAAGGAACCTGTTGGTACTCATGGTAAGATCCTCCATATTGTCTTTCAGATTTCGATATGAAAGGTGAAACCCCCTAATCAAGTGTAGCTGAAGTGGAACTGCCTTTAACTAGTCTGCTGTTTATTAAATTGCAGGGGCAATGAAATGTGTTTTTAATGGGGTGATTCAGCAGCATGATACTGTTTGCATGAGCCTATACAAGCGCACATTCCCAAAGTGGCCAGAACAGAGGTTTCCGCTATGGTAATGATATCGGCAAGTTCAGACCATCACAGGAAGGAAAATGTTCCGGCAAGTGGGACTGAAGCTCTCTGGTCCTGAGTAATTTATGGGACTGATCAAGCCCTCCAATGGTTTCGTTTGTGTACAAATACCTCTTCCCCTAGTCTATAGGCAAAGAAAATTTTGATACAGAGCATTACCCTTTGGCAAGCTTGAGCATCGGCCATTGGTAGTTTGATTGTGGCGTGTTCTGTTTTTTAGGATTCTTTTTTTGTATTAATTTTATGTACAAACGTACAAATGAGTGTATTTTCAGTTTTGGTTGAATTAAACTTGTAAGCCTCAGGGTATCATGCCTCTTCAGAAGCTTGAAGGTCACCCTATTGCTGTTAAATTCTCCAACAGTCCATTTTGTATCATTTGCGAGTATGTTTTATATCACTTGAGTCCTATTCTAAACAAATATAAATTTTTTGAGTAAATTTTGTGGTATTTATATGACCTTTTATATGACCTTTAGGTCTTATGAGAGAGAATTATTTTCCAAACACTGTTTCTAGTTGTCGGTGGTGGCGTCACCTTTTCCATATAAAGAATAATTCTTATTGTCAATGCTCGGTAGATTTCATAGACGGGAAGTACTTTTTATAATATTGGTTTGCTGCTTGACCATTATGAAATGTTGCTGTATGGGCATTTAATTTCATCAACATATTACATTTTACATGCAACTTTGATCCTTGTAATTTATACTAAGAGTGATCACTGTACAGGGACTACCTAGGTTTAGCTCTTGGTGAAGAAATTTGTCAATGCGGGAACTAATATCATCTATCAGGCCTGCCCCAGGGAGGACTCTGCTCAACAAAGAGCAATGCCCAAAGTTATGAGATATTTGATTTACTCCAGCCAAGCGACAAGGTTCTCAGGCTTTGGGTCCGTGCCAATGCTACTCTGTATCCTGACATTTCTGATCTGTTGGTACCGTGAATTGATTTGTTCTAGACTTGCTAGAATCCTCTTTCATAACAATCATTTGAGTATTTGCTCTCACACACAAAATCATTACTGAAATCGGGTGCATCATGAAAACTAGTCCGACATGGGTAAACGATGAAGTGACATACAACAACAGCTCATGCTTACTTGTCGCCTAGCATTGCTTGGATACACGTTCACCCCCTGCCAAAGTAATATTTGGACTAGCAACATATCGGGTTTCATACGATCGACCCACATTATTCTCTTCTGTTCTTACAAAAATTCAGGACGTCTCCCATGCATGTACAGGACCAGTTGATAAACTTGCTCATACATAACAAATTGCAATGGTATTTGCCTCTTACAGGGTGGATCCAAGCATTCGAATCGGGGGAACAGAATTGTCGGACAACTCCATTGGACAGTAGAAAGCGAACCGACCTTGTCAGGATCATGTTAATACATAACTAAGACGAAATTTGATGAGACCTAAATATTGTTAGCTTATTGAAGAAAAGAGATTATAAATTACGAATTGGAAAAATGCAATTTCGAAAGGCTTAAAACGGACTGCAATCTTCGATATTGAGATTTGGGAGAGAGACTTGAAATTTGGGGGGAGGAAAGGAGGGACTCATAGAAGTTTAAATATTCCATTAAAGAAAACATGGTTAATTACAGTCAAACTCCTGAAATTTGAAATTCTCAAAAAATCCCTTGAACTATTACAACTGTTAGTAAACAGTTAGTTATTATCATTTATTTTTATGCTGGAAAATTCTATTTGCACACTGAAAATTACTCTTGACGCACTGTTTTAAAATTTATAAATAATTACAAGTTTGCCATTATTTTATTGGACTAACTTACCCTTATAAATCCCAATCTAAAACTTATTAAAAATTGGAAGTACGACTCATCGTAATCCTCATCGTGTTCTTTCTCTGTTTTCTCTCTAAAACCCTAATTTAAGTTTCTAAAAAAATTTGAAGAAATTTAAATTATTCGATTTTACCGTCTCAAGTAAAATTAGGATTTGGAGTTTGAATTCTCTTATGCAAATGGAAAATTCCAACATGCAACTGGTATCAGCAGACAAATCTGTGGTACGAATTGATTTTTTTTAAAGTTTTTTATGTGTATTTTTTGAAATTCATCGTCAATTAATTTTATTTTTTGAGTAGATGTCGCGCGCTGGTCGGTTATTAATAGCCGACCAGAGTTTTATTCGGTCGGGTATTAATACCCGACCAATGTATGTCTAGGTCTTAAACTAATATCCGACTGAAACTAAAATATACACGACTAACATAATTGTTAAAAATTGTTATATATGTTTAAATATGCACTAATTATACATTTATGACATGAAGGCAATATTAAATAATTGTTAATTTATATTAATTTACGGATTGTGACAAAATAAAAATAATATAGAGTGATGATTTATTTGTTCTCTTGACTAATGTTGGTGGATGCAGCGACACAATGTACTCCCACTCACATTGGTTTCAGCGTGGAGAATATTTCAAATTTTACAACTTCTCGAGTATGTCTTTTTTTTTTTTTAATTTATATTTATTATTTTTGATTTCATCTTTTTTTAATGAGATGAACTGCTACAGATATTTTCAAACAGAGATGAGCTTTCAAAGAGGGAGATGACCGAGATGAAGGAAGAAGACTGGGTTTTGTTATTGTAATTGTAAAATCCGATAGTGGTGGTCGTAATCAAAGAGGGAGGATTTGGTTTGGATGTGAGCGTGGTGGACAATGCAGATCTAAAAATATGACATATATGGTTGATCGTAAGAGAAAAAGTGGATCAAAAAAATGTGGGTGCCCATTCCTTTTGAAATGTGAGCAGATGACCATAAAGGGAGAGGAATGGACTATGAAATTGATGTGAGGTAGGCACAACCATCCTACTGCAGAGTACATGGAGGGTCATTCTTTTGCAAGGAGACTGTCAGAAATCGAGGAAACTGTGTTAGTTGAGATGTCGAAGTGTCATGTGCGTCCGAAAGATATATTGACATTGAAATAGAAAGATCCTAAAAATGCTTCAACAATGAAGACAATTTACAATGCACGACAAAGATTACGAGTAATTGAGCAGGGTGGAAGATCACAGGTACAACATTTGTTGTTTAAAATTACCGAATACAAATACATAGAGTGGCATCGTAGTTGTGAGCATACTGAGTCCGTTACTGACCTATTTTGGGCACATCCTATTGGAGTATACCTTCTTCATGCATTCCCAGGTATTCTAATCATGGACTGCACATACAAAACAAATAGATACAATTACCCATTGTTGGAAATTGTTGGTGTTACATCGACCAATATGTCATTTTCAGTTGCATTTGCATTTTTGGAAAGAGAAAAAGAAACAAATTATGCATGGGCAATGGACAAGCTACGTGGACTATTTCTCAACAATGTTGTAGCAGGTGTAATTGTGACAGACAGAGAGTTGGCACTTCTTAATGCAATTGAATCGACCTTCCCTTCTAGTCGACATCTTCTTTGTAGATGGCACATAAACAAGAGCGTCCTGGCAATCTGCAAAAAGTTTTTTGATCAACAACAAGAGTGGGAGAAATTTTATGCTAGTTGGAAGGTTGTTGTGCTATCCAACACACTTGATGAGTATACTGCACATTTGTGTGCTCTAAAAAATGACTTTCGAAGCTATCCAGATGCACTAGACTATGTTACGGTAACGTGTTTGGATCTATATAAGGAAAGATTCATTGCTTATTGGACGAACAATTGCTTGCATCGGGATAATGTGACAACTAATAAAGCAGAGAGTGCACATGCCCGGCTTAAACGACAACTTCGAACCAGCCAAGGCAACTTCGAGAATTGTTGGACAAATATCCATTCTCTTCTGGAACTCCAACATACGGAAATTAAGGCTTCATTTGAGAAAAGCTTAACAATCGTTCATCGTAATTTTATAGTGCCTGAATTTAGAGAATTACGTGGCATAATATCAATATATGCACTTAACTTGATTCACTGCCAATTGATAAGAGCAATTTCTATAGGTGTAGATGCAGTTGCTTGTAGTTGCGTTATTCGACACACTCACAACTTGCCCTGTGCACATGAGATTTCGATGTATAAGAGAGACAATCGACCAATACCGTTAGAATCAGTAGACCCTCATTGGAGAAAGCTTGACATGCTGCCAACCGTTGAAACACAAATTGTTGATCCAATAAACTATCAAAAAGATGTGGATGTATTCATCCATTCGTTATTGAAGGCAAACAATGAAATGAGGGCTCGTATGATGAAGAAGTTGAGAGAGATATCGAATCTAGTTAGTTTTTCCCTCGCTGATCCAATAGTTAAGGTTTCTGCAAGAGCCCGACAACGTCGAAAGATAGACAATTCCACACGCCGCGATCCATGTGCATTCGAGTTAGTCATATCTGAGCGTGACACTTGTTATCCATCGGTTAGGAACACGCTAATTCCTCGGAAGAGCACGATACGTAAGTTACCACCGAGGAGACGGCCTAAACAAAAGGTAGATAAAATCTATTTTTTCTTTAGTGTTTAAGTTATAAGTTGTTTGAAACTTATAATATTTACTTGCACTTTTTATTAAACATTGCAGCAACAAGACCATAGTCCTTCACCGAAACCCCTCCACCAGGGTCAGTTCCTTCACCAGTGCCTGAGCTGCCAGTTATTCCTCTACATTATGAGCCACCATCAGAACCTGAATCTTACCTATCCAAGTATTTGTCATTCCTTCCAGATTTCTTGATTCCATGCATTACACATGTTGGTGATATTAAGGCTGATGGTAATTGCGGATTTCGAGTTATTGCAAAATGTCTCGGACTTGGAGAGCACCAGTGTAGTCAAGTACGCAGAGACTTAATTAATGAGCTTCATAACCATCATACAGAATACATGAGCATTTTTGGGGACACCGATTGTGTTCAGGAGTTGACGAGGATATTAAATTAATTCCAAGATTTTCCCCGAGTCGATCACTGGATGACTATGCCGGACATGGGGCATCTTATAGCATCACGGTACAACGTGGTTCTATTCTTCATTTCTAAGGCACAGTGTCTTACTTTTTTACCACTCAGAACGGTCCCTCATTTAAGAAATTGGAATTGCCTTTGTTGCTGAATGTCATTTTGTTCCGGTAAGAATAGTTCTCGATACTTGCAATATTTATAAGGCTCTATATATTTATACTAATTTAGTTTTCATTGATGTAGGTATATTTTTCTCCCATTCACCCAGTCTCCAACATTGTACTTAATTGGCAGCGTTATCACCATCATGAAGCCAATGGATGGGAAACACCGTATTTGGAGCGAATAAAACAATTTCGATGCATTGTGGGACCTAATGTTACCACACAAGAGATAATTGTGTTGTAAAAATGAATCTTGTACTTCATGTTGACACTTGTGATGTTTTTGAATGTAGTTAAGTTGGGGCATCTTATATTACTCCTCAATTAATGAAGTTATTAACATCATATTTTGTCACTCCATGTCGGGTTGTACAACCAAACAAACAAACAAACTGGTCACAATAGTGAACGTATCCACTGGTCGGCTTGCATAAGCCGACCAGTGAACATTTGGTCGGCTTAGGGAAACCGACCAGGTATCATTCGGTCGGTTTGTACAAGCCGACCAGTAGGAGCTATGTCGGTTTGTACAAGCCGACCAGTGGGAAATGAGTCGGTTTGTACACATCGACTGAGCAACATGAAAGTCGGCTTGTACAAGCCGACCAGAAGAGTTCCCTATTCTAATCAAGGATTCACGATTGAGGCACATGACAAGGAGAGAGGATTGGGCTTCAATTGTACCTCTAACATGAAGTTCATGCCTCAAAGAGTATTTCTTGGAAACATATCAAAGCACAACGTATTTGCCCATTTTAAACCATTGTTCAGAAATATAGATGTATGTTTTAAACTCTTTTTTAGTTATTGATTCAGATTAGATTACCCTAAAGTGAGATACAACTTTACTGTTTGTTCTCATATTTTTGGTACATCAAACATTGGTACATCAAACATTATGTGCCTTCTTTTGCTTCAGATTAACTTTCTATTAACAAAATTACAAACAAAACTTAATTTATATAAAATCTATAGTCATAACAAAAGGTTCTGGAATAAGTAAAATATATCATGTCAAATTACACTGTTCTATTTTAACATGTTTGTACTAATAACAATATTACATTTTGAAACACTAGATAAAATCACTGTCTCCTAAAACTCTTTCTAACGGAACACCGTCTTTCACTAACTCTATGTGATTCTGAAGATCCGATCTTTGGAACTTCTTTACTTTGTGTACTACCGGTGATAATGGACATGATCTTGTCCATTACCGTATAAAGCAATCCCGGACGTTTCTTACTTTCTCTTGGCCCTTGGTTCAGAAATGGACGAATAATACCAGTAATTTGTTCAATTCTCTCCAATAAGTTAAGAATAATTAGAAACAATAAACAAGATAAAAAAAACATATTCAAATTTTGTCATATTAGATAGAGCAACCACAAACTAACCTTATCAACGGGCTGAGGAATATCTTGCTGGTCCCATTCTCAATTGGTCCTATAAAGCGTCAAGACATCTGAGAGTACCATGTAATATAATCTGGGGTACAGTCAGAAGGGTTAGTTGCTGGAGCCCCACGATGTTCTTGTGATAACACGTGGTCTTCCCAATCAACCCACATTGCTTCGGTGTGGCCGTACTTAACAATATACTTGTTACTAGATATTCCTCTCTTTTCGCGAATTGGAGCAAACGGTGAAGAAAGAATATGTTGGCGACGGCCAAACTGCCGCAATACTCGTACAGGATGGTGTGGCTCAGCTATGTCCCTAACCCGTATCGTACCCATATAATAAGAAACCTCCTTCAATGGGTGATGGTTTCTCAGCGAGCGATATGGATCCCATATGACCTGCAGCATAGAAAAAATATTAAAATCCAAAATGAACAATTAATTGCTATCTTCATTGAATTAAATAAATTTGTATGATATATTTACATATCTTACCTCGGATGGAATAAGTTGGTCAAGTGTCGATTGTAAAACACGAACATGATTCACACTTACGTTAGTCTCCCGACGACTCATCCATCTGCATGCCTGCGGTTGTTCTGATTTATATGAACTATTCACTACCGGAAGGAGCTTGGGAAAGTGGCCAAATATCCACGCTTGAAGGAGAGTTAGATAGCCGGCTATCTGTGCCACATGTGCTCTAGATGCGAGTCCCAACTGTCTGTACAAATATGCTAATGCTCCAGCACCCCATGCATAAGTGTGCACTAATTCAAGGTTGTGCAATAGGGGCAAGTAGTCAATGGAAACTCTGGTCCCGGTCTTATCACTGAATAACGTACAACCAAGAAGATATAGGAGATACGCTATCGCGGCACAATTAATCCTCTCATCAGAGTCATTATCGGTGACTCCAATGAACTGTTCCCGACTGAAGCCCCGCTCTTTGTGTTTATTTCTTTTAACGCATCAGAGTGGCTAACACCAAGCGAATGGACTAACACGTCGACGGCGAGCTGAACATTTGCCCCTTCATGATGAAAAACTGATTTACCTGTCACAGGCAGACTGAGAAGACAACTAACATCATGTAGTGTTATTGTCATTTCTCCAAATGGCAAATGAAAGGTATTTGTCTCGGGGTGCCATCTCTCCACAAAAACTGAAATTTCAACCCTACTTACGTATTGGTACGAGCAACTCACTAAGGGAAATAACGTGGATTTTATAATCAACTCTATGAATCGTGTGTTAGGTTGCTTCATACTCAAATCCCATGCCGAAATCTTTTTTGTGTGATTAAGGCAACCTAGTGGCTCACGTTCCTGCAAATATTTGTTTTGTTTGATCATATTCATCATTATAAACTAGCCTTGATGGTTGCATAATAATATAATTCAACTAACCTCCCCTTTTATAATTAAGAAAGCCACGTGTGTTCGAAAACTCTTGAGAATTGTCATGTCCACTGGTCCTCCTTGGATCGGACGAGAGATATCTTCTCATACTCTTCTTCATCCGTATCTGTCAGCGCAGATGTAGGAGGATCAGATCTCAACACAACAGGCGACTCTGCGTCTCTCTCGACCAGCAAAGGTGGTTGGTTTTCGATTTCTGACATGCTTGAAGTGCTATGCGCCTTCGAGCATGTTTTCTTCCTTCTGTTCGATGCCGTTGGACGAATGCGGGATGATCTAGCATGTTCCATCTATTGAAAAGATATGATATTTAGAAGCTCGTTGCTATTTCTATTGAAGTTTACAATAATTTGTATGAAAAGAGAGAGGGAAAAAAAGTCTTTCATTCTTTGAAAATATACTGAAAGTTAAAAGTATTACAATCTATCCTGTTCAAATGAGACATAAAAAGGTCAATTCAGCTAGGATAAGAGGCTCCCAAGTAGGATAGACGATAAGTTTAAAAAAGTGTCATTACAATTATTAGACACTAATTTTTGACAGTCTAGGTATCAGATACAATTCATTACTTTGTGACCTATACAATAAAAAGTGGTTAGGTTTAGTTAGATCAGAATCTTAATCATGGTACACAAAGAATTTTGCATCATGGTTAATCTAAATATGATCTGACCTTAGCCTAACGAACTGCAGCTTAAATAGACTAATCAGTTAGTTACACTTCACACGATGATGAAAATAAAATGTATACAGTTCTCCCAAAAAAAAAAAAACCCTCATGTGATGTACTGAAAATAACAAATCATATGATCACAAGTTATATTGACGATATGCTATCTGTAAATCAAGGAGGTTGAGATGCTACAGAAAACAAAATTGATTTATATAATCCTGTCATGATTTCTGCAGTAAGTAGAAAGGAAGACAAAGTTATGCAATAAAAGAAAACCAGGGATATAGTGTGGGTAGAAACAAATAAGGTCCACTCAGTATTAGCATAGATGCATTACTTAGGATAAGGCTTGTCTTGAATTGTTCGTGTTCAGAAGTTAGTGGAGAAATCTGGAAGATTATGCGCTTGAATACAGTTTTTATTTGCTAGAGGGAATATATGGTCGCGTAGAGAGAATGCATGATAAAGTACCTTGATAATGAGGAGAAGGAAAGATTAGTAGGAAAATTGACTGAAGAACATCACAAATATGTAAATATAAAAATGAAACCACATAGTCCTCATCTCAGAAAAAGGTAGGGAAATGTATGATAATATATAACAAACAAGAAAACAGAATGAAGAAAATCTACAGTAATGTCTCATGGGTGAGTAAGCATCCCATGCAAGCCTCACAAACATACACATAGCAGCTAAGGTCTGAGTAATCAAAATAACCATGATATCAATTTGATAGGTAGTCAAAAGCATCCTGGAGTAGTGGCAAAACCAGTGTCAGTTTGCAAAATAACAAATATAATAACAAGGGAAAATCTAAATACCCATGCAACATTTTAGCAAATAAATTTCACTCAAATTCCTCTAAAGAATATTAATCCACATAGCCTTCTTCTTTATTTTTTGTTGAATTGGGTAGTAATACAACCAAAAAAAGTTAAGATTCCTATGTTTGAAAACGAAGCATTCAGTGATTATAGTAGAAAAATAAACTTATTCAATATTTTTGTAGGAATTTCTAAGAGAAGAATATCAATATAAAAAAAAAAAAAACCGACTGTATTACAAGAATTGAGTAGGGAATTATGCAATATCAAGAATAAAGTTCAAATTTAATCAATCCTAAGTAAATAAACACAATTTTCACTACTATGTACTCAATCAACAAGCCCCCACACATTAAAAAAAAAAAAAACCAACTACCTCAAGAATCAAACTTCTCTTACTGGTTGAACGGTTGCGGGCGTCTGAAGCTTGAACGGAGCAAGGGTTTAGAGCATCCGAAGTGTGAACGAAGCAGAGGATGAAGGGTGCCCGATAGAGGAGGAATAGGTTGATGCGGTAGTCAAGGAAGGAGGATAATGCCGGGAAAGTTAGGCGGCGGCGGTTGGCGATGAAATTTTGGCCGGCAGTGGAGAGCGACGGTCGATCAGGAGGCGGCGACGGTGGGGAGGACTCCGGTCGTGGGTCGGGAAGGAAGAACGAGTTTGTCGGGTAAATTTGGGGGAATTTACTGCAGCAGGAAGGATAAAGTTAGTGAAGGGCAAAATTGAAAACTAAATTGTGCGCAGAAAGTAAATTGATCATATTTCAAAACGGAAGCCTGGTGCAAAGAGTAACCAGTGCGTGAAGAGTAAGTAGTAGGGTGCAAATAGAATTTCCCTTTTATACTAAAATGTACTTCTTTTATCTAATACATATTTTATCCATTCCATTCTTTAAACCAGCACACCACTCTCCCTCTCTCTCCCCCTCTCTCCCCTCCCCTCTCTCGTGTCTCTCTCTCTTTCTCCCCCCTCCCTCCCCCTCTCTCCCCCCTCCCTCCCCCCCTCTCCCTCCTCCCCCCCTCCCTCCCTCCCCCCTCCCTCTCTCTCGTGCAAGCTGCTGCTGCAGCAGTAGGCAGCTTGCAACAGCTCTGCAAACTGCTACTGCTACTAAAACTTGCTGCTTGCACAGAGAAAGAGGAGCATGATGACTGTAAGAGCGGAATCAACTACTGCTTCTCTGTCCGAGAGAGAGAGAGAGAGAGAGGGGGGGGGAACTTCCACTGCTTCTTTGTCGGCGAAAGAGAGAGAGGGAGAACTGCTGCTGCTTTCCTGCCCAAGAAAGAGAGATTATTAGGGAAATGATGAAGATGGAGGAGTCACAGTCTTAAGAGCATTTTAGATTTTTTATAACACGTGCATATCACATGTTCTAAACACTGATGCCGTTAAGATATCCAGAAGGTTTTTTGAGAGTTTCAAATTTCAAAAGTGTTAAGTGACAGACTCCTAATAGTACAGGAAGTCTGACTGTAATTAACCCAAGAAAAAAAATTAAGTAAAGACGGCTGTTCATATGGCATTGGCATCAGTAAGTGTGGGTCCACCTCTGGCCTCTTACACTCATCATTTGCTTCTCGGCAACATCCTTGAAGAAGGCGATGGAGTCGAGGATGGACAAGGAGCGGCACTGAGAGGACTTGAGGATTGGATCCATGTACTCGCTGCGATCGAGGCCCACTTGCTTCCACCCATCGTCAACGATAGGCCCGTGGGGGGGGTGTCGTCGTGGTGGTGTGGGGGATCATTATCTGGGCCTTGGTGGCTTTCGCTGTGGATCCTGACAATTGGCTGCTGACAGCTAAGACGAATTCGTTTTTTTTAAAAATCTTTTCCCTCTCTCTCCTTTGTATTTGGGTTGCCGGATCATAGTCGGTTCTTATTTTTCTCATTTTTCTTTGGACCAGCCCACTATGAGCCCAGCTGAATAAAGCAAAACGAACCGAACTGACTCTGTTCAGTTCCTAATCTTATTCGTTTCAGTATGGTTTTTTCTAAGGTCGACAAAAATTAGCGGATACTCGCTTCTAACCTATGGAGGTTAGGCAATGGTAATGGGTTGACACAGAATCAAGTTTGGCTGGCTAGGCCCTGTCCCAACGGCAAAATACACCGGATCCAAGATTTTAGCCGCAGCCCCAGTACAGGGAGTTTCTAGAGGGGCACACCTTTTTTCCTAGTGAGCCTACTTTACCTAGTGAGCTCACCTTCTTTTTTGAAAAAAAAGAACTTTTTCTAGTGAGCACAACAAAAAATACAAAACTGTCATCACTTTCCGGACTGTCTAGTCCGAATCAATGTTTGGAGTTTGTGGTGAAAAATGAGCATACTTTTGATCAATATTTGGAGCTTACGGTGAAAAACGAGCACACTTTTGATCTCGCCGTCGGAGGAGAGCAGGAGCGACGGCGGACGAGTAATGGCGGTGAAGAAAATGAGAGAGAGATTAGAGAGGTTAAATATAAGGATATTTTTGTTCTAAAATTTAAATGATAAAACTGTAAATAAAAGCAAACTTGGGCTCACTAGGAAAAAAGGTGTGCTACTTTGAAAATTCCCCCAGTACATGAAGATACAGTAATTTGAACTCTGTCTAGCTATGTTGGTGAATGTAAACGAAGTTTGAGTTCTTAATCTTTTATATGCTAGCTAAAAGATTGTACTTGGCAATTTTAATATTGATAACAAACGACTAACTTACAAAGACAAATCTTTCTGTTAGTACCCTTCATATTCATATGTTAACATTGTTATTTTTCCTTTTTCAAGGTTGCAACTAGATGTTAGCGCGTTTGAATCCAAGAAAGTTCATTTTTGTTTATAAATTTTTCCACTGGTGCTTAGCCAACGAGTGGATCAAACGAAGACCTTTGGATCGTAATCCCCGTTTTGTTAATCCCACGAGTGGATCAAGCGAATAGCTATGCTTAGGCAGATTCCATGGGGCTCCACACATGTCTCAGCCCGTCAAGCCCATTAAAATCGGGCCCAACTGAAAACAGCTCCCAGGATCAACTCATTTTAAACCCGCATTTTTACGATTACAAACCCGGAGCCTTTCCGGGGTCAAATGTAACCGAATTCGCTTCGTCCAACAAAAGCTTATTCCCGGCCTCGAAGAAAGCCTCATATATTAACTGCTCCATCTAACAGCCACCAGCCGATGTTACGGGCGCCAGAGCGGTCTTCTGTATTAAAATATCCTGATTTCTAGTTCTGATTCTACCTGAAATATTATCAAGATCTCACTTTCTTATGCCTAATTTTTCATATTTTGATTTGATTAACTGCATTTGGATTATCGAGACAATCAGAACTAATTAACTATAAAGTTTCTAAAAGACAAGTAGGCACACTTTACCACTAGAATTTTATGACGAATTTTCACTGTTAAAACTATTACACGTCAACTACAAAATTTTCATTAAAACAGATATCTATTCGTCATTATTCAATCTAAGAGAACGAAACAAATCAACGGCTACCTACTATAAAGTTCTTTCACATAAATAAGTGAGGAGTTAAAACAACCAGGATCTGAGCAGCGAATAAAAAATTAACTGCACAGTCAAACAATTTTGTCTTCAACATCAATCCTATTAACATAAAACACAATTTGTAACAGCCACAATGCAACGTCCGATAGAAGCAAAAAACATCCATATTCAAATTTTAGCATCAGAGTTATATTCAAACAGAACTGCACAGCAACAAGTGATCGACTTTACATCAGGAGAATTAATTTACATACATGGAAATTTTGCTTACTTGGATCCAGCAAATTTTCCCATCATCTTAGCAATCACTGGAGCCACCTTAGGGTTTGATTGATGCTTTGCTAAGCTTGCAGGGTTATTCATAACTGCATCAAAAATTCAATCAGAACAAGGGAGGAATGATCAGGAAGAGATAATTACAGTATATGTAGCTTGCAACAAAAACTGATGATGAGAAAATTTGAAGTTCTAAGCATATTGCACCCTTCTATAGCGCAGTAAACCACATTAATTTAATTGCATGCAGAAGGACGAAGTAATTTGTGTGAACCTATACTTCTGTGCTTGTATTCAATAACCTACAAATAGAGCTGTCAAAAGAAATAATAGTGTTTGCAAACTGTTCGAGTTTAGCTCACTATTTAGCTCGGTTTGGCTCGCATGATTGATAGACAAACTGATCTCGAGCTTTGAATCGAGCTAGAAACTCCATAAAAAAATAAATACATAAATAACTTGAAACAGACTTGCTTGCAAAATTAGATTTGAACAGGCTAGATACAGCATATATGATATTTTTGAAGTATGATTATATAAGATCTCAAACCAGGCTAGCTCCCTCGTAGGTTTCTAATAGGTCTCGGTATTATATACGAATATATAATATTTTTAAGTATAATTATATAAGGTATATGGTTATAATCATGATATACGAGGAAATTATACACACCTTTTCTCCTTGAACCAAATCTGGAAGAGGCAAGGTCCATAGAGTAAAGAACCAACTTAGATGTATTTCTTCTCAATATGAAAGGTGAATAAACATACATTAGAGAACCAATTGTACGTAGTTCCTCTTAATCTATTCGGTTCTTCTCTTAAGCTTACGGTGTTCCAGTTTTCTTTCTTGAAGAAAATATAACAGTTATATATTACCATGTTTATCTTTTAAAATGTTTTAATTGATGGTTAAAAAATCCATCATAAAATATTGATGATAATGAACCAAGCAATGGACTCAAAACTAGTTTTCATTTATCATTTGAGATAATAATCGAATTTTAGTTCACTAAAACAATTTTCGACATTAACAAACCAAACTCAAATGTCTGAAATTACTATCAAGCAGAACTCAAGCTCACAACTGAGCTTGAACATAAACAAGCCAAAATCGAGCTAGCTCATTTAAATTTTGGGTCGAACTCAAAGTAAGACCAGCTCGCTCAAGTTCGACTGTTTTAACACCACTGCCAATAGACAAGGAATCACTAAATCTTAAAGATCTCAGAGTATCAGAAAACTAAAGCTCTATAAGTAGTGTGATACAGCTAGCACTATGGCAACAGAAGGCATTTGAATTGTGCCCACCACAAAAGCCATTGTCGATGTCACATATACTTATTCGGATATGGATACAACACAGAATGTGAACATGTATATGACAATTATATTAAATGATAGTTAATATATATAAATATCCATGTTGAACAGACAAAAACATGCAGTAATAAGTGCAAGTCAACACTACACACCAATTCCAGAATAATATACACAAAACAACAAAATGCCATTAGTATTATGTCCTACAGGAGGTGTTTCATATGACGCTGGTTTCACAATGTAAGTGTGTGTTTCTTAGGCACAAAACAGAAGTCACCAACCATTGACTTCCAAGCTTTTCCAATCATAAATCAATCAACAATTTGAATTCTTGGTCACATGTGTCCTGTCTACAATTGCTGTTGATTTCAGCCATTCACTGTGGCAACATGACACATACTCAAGAAAATTTAAAATTATTGCATATCTAGCACACTCCAAATGTTGTAAATCTGAATGAAGCAGTGGGTCAACAGTTTGAGACGCCTATCATTGGGATATGAATGGGGAAGGATTTAATTCAGTTGTGTAATAATTAATATGAAGCTGACTTATCTGTAAGACTTCTTATACATATACACACACACATATGTATGTATGAATACACACACACACAAACACACACACACACGTGTAGTATAGAATTAGGCTAGGTCGCTATCTATAGTTTTTCGAGGTGGATACTATCAACCAAGATCTAAGAATGTGCAATCCAAAATGAAAATCTATTTCTATAGATGTGATCTATATCCTTCATAAATTATCCATAAACAAAGTTTCATAAGAATTTGATTTGATTTACTAATGAATCAACACTTGAAAATTATTAGTAAATTTTATCACAATTTTTATGCATTCGTTTTGTTTGCGCTTGATCCATAGTTAAATAAAATCCATTTTTATAGAAGTTTGTTTCAAGATAATTCATGAAGAGTAAATCACATCCAGAATAGATTTTTATTTTGGATTGCTCATTCTTTAAACTTGGTTGTTAGTATCCACCCATAATACTATTAATAGTAGCCTAATCTAACTTCCATACACACACACACAAAAAGAGATGAGATAGGGAAGAGACCATCCATCTAATTTTCCCTAATTCTAATTCTGGTTATTATGAGATTGCTGACTTTAAGCCATACTTACAGCAGAAGTTCTTAACTAAAGACCTGGCATAATAAATATTTATTAGGAAAAGTTGCTAATCTAAGAAGGGAATCTCAATTTTTCTGTGGAAGTATGTAGTGGACTAGCTATGACTCAATTAATGTGGCAAGCCAATTCATGTAAGTCCCACGACTCAGTTATTGGGATGCTACAATTAGGATATTACAATATCTGAAGGATGCTCCAGGAAGAGGACTTCCGTATTCAAATTGAGGTCATAACTACATAACTGGCTTCTCATGTGGATTGTGCAAGTTGTCCAATAAACATGAAGTCTACTACAGGATATTATGTCTTCATTAGAAGTAACTTTATTTTGTGGTAGAGTAAGAAGTATGTTGTCTCTAATCAAGTGTGGAGTCAGAATATAAGGCTATGATTGATCATACATATAAGGTTGTATGAATAAAATATTTCTGTGATGAAGCTATATTGTGATAATCAATTGGCTATTTACATTGTACCAAATCTTGTGTTTCATGAGAGGATAAATATATTGAAATAAATTGTCACGTGGTACAAGAAAAGTATGATGATGGTGTTATTAAACCAAAGCATGTTTCTTCTACTAATCAGCTTGTTGATTTGTTTACCAAACCACTTAAAAGATCTTAGGTGCATTTGTAACAAGCGGGGCATGCAAGATGTATATGCTCCAGCTTGAAGGGGAGTATTATATAATAACTATTATGAAAACATGTCTAAAAGTGTGAGTGTATGTATATATGTATATGTATATGTCTGTGTGTATAAGGAGCCGCGATTAGGAAGATACTATCCATCTAATTCTCCCAGATTTCATTTCCAACATTAACTCTGATTATCAACTTCCAAATCGTTCCTGCACAAGCCACAACTCCAACAATACAATTTTTTTCCCCAAACATAACCAGTTTAGATATTTACTTCTACAACAATGCATGTTGAGCGATCCAGATATGAAACTCCTAGACCAGTCATGGCCCAAAGAGATGTGCAACCACACCTTTAATAAAGCAAAACTTAAAACTGTCTAGAATGTGAAGGAAGATTAACAACTTCAAGTAAATGTCACTTAATTTGAGAAATTGGGAGGAAACAAATAGCAAAGAAAGCTTCAATGAAAAGTATGATTATCAGAGTGGTTCCAGTTACTCCTCAGAGCTCAGAAGACAAGGTGGAAAAGGGATCTTAGGTTGAAAGTAAATCAGAAAATAGAGAAACAAAGAAAGCACATGCCATGCTTTCTCTTCTCCATGCCCACATGATGCAATGTTGGATTTCAGATTAAGCAAGTCCATACCCACCAAACCTGAACTAGTTTTCAGGTTCAAATTGTCCTGGTTTATCTCCAGGCATAGCATAATTTGTTAGGGTGCCAAGGAGTGTATAAGGTGCCTATAAAAACACATCTCACTTTCTCTCGCATACACAATATATGATCCAAAAAACCTGAGATATTGATGGAGATCAGATTTGATTTAATAGAGATTAGATTTGATTCTATTAGGATTTTATTGGAATTTTGGATCCTATTAGAATATTTGATTTGATTTTTTATTTGATTAGGATTTTGGATTTTATTAGGATTTTGTTTGTTTAGGTTTTTTTTTTTTTTTCTATAAATAAGCTCTATGTAGACAATTAAAATGATGAATAATATTGAAAAATTTTCTCAAAATTTCTTGCGTGGATTTCACTTGAATTAAAATCTTTCCTCGTGGATTTGTAGAGAGTGAGCATGGATTCGCCTGGATGGATTCCCAAACCCTTATAAGTTCTTCCTCAATTTATCTATTTTTTCCCAATTCCTCCAAAACCCTAACCCTAATTTTGGCTTCCGTCATGCGTCAAATTTGGTATCAGAGCCTAGATTTTAATTTCCATCTTCTTCATCCCATCTTCACCTTCTTTTTTTTGTTTTACTTTTGAAAAAAAAAAAATAACAGATCTACTGTACAGAAAAAAAAAAAAAAAAAACAGAAGAGAAGGAGAAAGAGAACAAATCTAGAAAAAAAAAATCCGAAAGAGAAAAAGAAAAAAAAAAAGAGAATGTTCAGATTTTAAAAAAAAAAAAAAGAGAGAACAGTTCAGATATGAAGGGAAAAAAATAGAAAAGAGAGAAAAGAGAGGAAAATTCAGATAAAAAAAGAAAGAGAGAAAAGGAAAAGAAAGAATTGATTTGGTTTTGGTTTGAGTTATTGGGTTTGGATTGGATTTGATTAGATCCAATTTAATCAGAAAGTTAAAAAAGAAGTTAAGTTTTATTTGAGTTCAGACCCGACCCGGTCCAGATCCAATCCAATTTCAAGTTGGATTCAATCCACATACAGACTCGTTAAGACAGTGCAGACCCGTTAAGGGTAGTTTTGTGATTCAGACCGAGTTTCAACTCCGATTCGAGCCATTTTTGAGTTGTCGTGATTCTTGGGTATTTTCTAAACTTTTTGAGCTAAAATTTTAACTTGATTATATATGAGATTCATATTCTATTGTGATTCCATCAACACAAATGTTAATAAATTGCAAGTCGAGTATGATATGTATGTAACTATACCCATTTTTATGGTTTTGACGATCGACAAAATTATCAAAATTGGGAGAATCATTTCCAAGATTTCTTTTTAGATTCCGATCTGACTTCAGCACAGAAATGTCGTTAAGCCCGACAAAAGTTGGCTGGAGAAGCTTATACTTGGAGTAGAGAGTATAAATTATGCTTGGATTGGAATATTTTGCGACGTCTACTTCATAATCGGTATGCTCAATATTACCTTCCAAATTCATTGTCACCATCTCATCAGTTTCTACCGTCTGAATCTAAAACAAATGATAAAAAACTTCAATATATGATTGATGAGTTTGAAAAGGTTAACAATAATAGCATCGCCAATAAGGTCGAAACAGATATTCCTAATTTTGATGGTGTATTCCTAATTTTGATGGTGAATATATTTTGGAGACTATATCGGATATAAAAGTTCATGATGATTCATTGTTAATGCCAGATAAAACTTCCTTTATGCCCGTACAAATTGAATATTCAATTGTTCAGATTTCTAAAAATCATTTAACAGAACTAACTGTGAAATTTCAACCACCTGTGGATATTTCTGATGATTATATTTATGAGGAGAAACCAACAAAAATACCTCCTGCTCTCCTATATGACATGTCCATGAAACCTACAGTTTTTTTGGAAAATCTTCTGCTAAAGTTTCGTAAGAAACTTCGTCGACAATTCATGTTTACTGATAGTATTGTATATCAGTTGCAGATGTACAAAGAGTACAGAAACTTCCAGTCCAAAGCGAGACTTCAAACAGAAAAGAAGTTATTATTGATGATGAGATAAAAACTTCAGTTCCTCTTAAGAGATTCATTTCCAAAATTGTGAGGAAATTACCGACTCAACATACAAATTCATATGAAGCTTCAAAGAGATTTGCTTCTACTATTCATGGTTAGGATAATTTATGAGATCTTTATATCAACTCAATTTTCAATGAGGTCCATTCTATTACTGTTATTACAAGTAACTCTTCAGTAATGTTTAAAATAGCGATAACAGTAACGTAACATTTAGTCTCTGTTAGGTTATGTCGTATATAGCGTAACGCATAACGTAGGTTATGTATTTTCCTATTTATTTAATAAAATAAATATAAAACTATATAAAATAATTTTTATAAATTAAAAAATAAATTTAAAATGTCTAAAAAAGGAACATAAAATCATTTTGTAATACATAATCTATCCTAATTTTATATTAAGTTTTACAATAATTTTCACATTTATCTTCATAAATTATATTAAGTCTGTAACCACAATTCTAGTCATCATTTAAACATGAAAGTAAGATTTTAATTTTTTATTTCAATCCCAGTTATTATCATTTTTGTAATTTATATTTTGTAATGTTCAATTTATCTTATTTGTAATTATTGATTTTAATTTAATTAAAAATTCAATAGAATCAACACGTAAGATATTTCGGCAACCGAAGAGGATTTACAACAAGCGAATAAGAAAACAATCGCAAATTAACAAGTAGTAATTCCACAAGCAATCAAACAAGCCAACAGCTTATCAAGTAAGAAAATTACAGCAATTCGCTAATAATCAAAATAATAATTAACAACAATATACAAATTACTAAAAATAATTATAAATAATGCAACATAACATAATTTAACATAGCATTACGTAATATAATGTAAAATAACATAAAAAACGTACTGTTACGGTGTACTGAGTTATTTCCAACTATTATGTAGCACTGGGGCTTCGTTAGATTACGTAACGCAATATAACAGGTTTCATAACGCGTTATTTTCAACATTGCTCTTCAGATCTATAGTCATCTGAAGCTGATTCACGAAAGGAGTTAGTGCCACCTCCACCACCTTAGTTTAGATGTGATGTGCAAGTTACAATTTCTCGACCACCACCGTAGCCCAATTGGAATGCTTCATGGATACTGATGAGTTCAACCCGAATGTGTTTAACAATTCTCATCTCCGCATTCATCGGGGATGAATGCTTTAAAGCCGGAAATAATTGATAGAGATCAGATTTGATTTAATAGAGATTAGATTTAATTCTATTAGGATTTTGTTGGGATTTTGGATCCTATTAGAATATTTGATTTTTGATTTGATAAGGATTTTGGATTTTATTAGGGTTTTCTATAAATAAACTCTGTATGAAATATTTTGCAGACAATTAAAATGATAAATAATATAGGAAAACTTTCTCAAAATTTCTTGCATGGATTTCGCTTGAATTAAAATCTTTTCTCGTGGATTCGTGGAGAGTGGGAGTGAATTTGCCCGGGTAGATTCCCGAACCCTTATAAGTTTTTTCCCAATTTATCTATTTTCCCCAATTCCTCCAAAAAAAAAAAAACCAAATTTCTAACCCTAAGATATTATTCTTCCTTCCACTTCCATTTCCATCAGGTCTTGGTGGAGAGTTTCTCTGTCATGAAAAATCATGGATGTCACTTCTGGAAAAGAATTGTTCAAAGGAAGCACATAAATCATATAACAAATGCTATATGAGATATTATTCATGGTTTTTTAAACCTAAACAATTGAAACCATTATATGCATGATGGATTTTGTAGATCAATTGTCAGGATTTCATCTATGAGATGGAGCAAGCATGTGTTTTTGCTAAAATTGGTTATACAATCAGAGAAACAGCAGTCCATGATCTATGTTAACAACTGACATGCTTTATAATAAATTTTGATAATCATGTTCAAATGGTTTATGAAAATTTGTTTCTTCCGAGAAAAGCAAACATTACTCTGATTATATGCTCTCTAATCAACAGCAAATACCATGTATTGGTGCAAGCAAGCAAGTTTTCTTAAATTTTTATTCTATTATTGTTTTTTACTGCTAAAATCCAGAAATGTACTTTGAGAAATTGTCTCCCAAGTATTTCTGTTTCCTCTGCATGTTCTACCATAAACCTTTTGGTCATGCATGAATGCGAAAAAAACTTTTCTTGAAAGAAAAGCAGACCCTATGTTGGTTACATGCTCTCCAATCCATCTAGGCACCCTTCATTGTGACTATCAAATTCCTTCTAATTATATGATTGGGGGTTGATACTTTCTGAAACATTCTTTTATATCCCTGTTAGTGAAGCCCAAAAGTCAAGAATCTAGTCATGAAACTGCACAACAACAGAAAGTGGACAAGAGTTTCAGCTTTTTTCACAAAACTACAAAGAAATGGTTGTATCAGGCAAGTTACCAACAAATTTTTCAGAAAAGTCCTTTGAGCAATATTGCAGTATCTTTTGTTTGCCCTCCCACCACAACCCCCCCCCCCCCCCCCCCCCCCTTTTTTCCCAAAAAAAAAAAGAAAAACAAATAAAAACACCATCCCACAAAAAAGAAGGAAAAATAATAATAACCAATTCAATAATTAAAACTAAAAAGAAAAAAAATTAAAGGCCGTCATTTTGAGTGCACCTTACACCTACTTAGTAGTTATATGGAATTTTTATAGTTTCTGATAGTTACACTAAATAAAGCAAGGACATGGTATTGTTCTGCTGAAGGTTGAAAGTACATGGTAGTTTTTGTTATTTAACTAAACGCAAGTGCCAGATTGATATACAACACATTATTATGACAAAATATGCATACACTTGTATCCTAGTATCTGGTCGTCTAGACTCCAGAGAGCTAGCATCCGAGATCGCAAGTCTGTATGAATAGAGCACAAGTGGCTGTCACAAATCACCGGACGTATCCTTATATCCTAACTTCTGAGGATTTACCATGTCATAGTATCATGTTGTGTGGTGTCCATGTCATGTGCCCATGCTCCCTAACCTGCTAATATGTTCCAAGTGATGGAAAGAAAAAATCTTCACAGTGGGATCCATCCCAGATACATCAATCGCAACATATTTAATAAAAGTTTTAACCCCCAGACAAACATTAATTAAAGATTTAAAACACAATTTTCTAGTTCATCTTTAAATTCGTAGCACAATCACTAGTTTAAGCACACTGCAACTATACAAATTTCATATTTTATTAACTGACCTGCCCTGTCTGAGTGTCTCTAAGCTGTAAATTGGACATCTCAACTAAAAATGAGGGTTAACAAATTGTCTTGGGGAAATAGAACTAAAGAATGACAAAATGCAAATAGCATGAAACAAGATTGCTAACAAACATACCTTCCTGGAGAGCAGCCATTATTTCTGGATCACCAAATGCTGCCATTAGTTCAGGATCCTGTTTCAAAAGAAAAAGATGGCATATTACAGAGAAGGATTAAAATGTGATGACATCAATCGGAAAAAATGATAAGGAAAAAAAAATACAAACAACAAAAACAAGGTGAATTTGGCTGTCTCACATCCAGAATCTTGCTCATATCAATATTCCCAGGCATGGAACCTGGGAATCCTCCCGGCATTTCACCTCCAGGGAACCCACCAGGCATGCCTCCTCCAGGGAAACCTCCAGGCATGCCTGCTGGTTTACTTGAAGATGACTGTTCTTTCTTTTTGGCCTTCTCATATGCAGCCTGCAAGGAGCTCAGAGTCCAAAAAGAACGAACAAAATAATCAAACTTTGCGACTTAAGTGTAGCATGGTGTCAGGTGATTTTAAGTGCTACTGTAATGCCAAAAACCTGGGCCTCTGCACGGCGACGCTGCCTCTCACGCTCAATTTTCTTTTCTTCTCTCTCCTTCCGCAAGCGGTCATACTTTCGACAATGTGCTTCAATCTTGTGTGCATTAGGTTCTACCTGAACACCAGCAGCAGCAGAATTGCTTAAGAATGTTTATGAATTTTGACCTTCTACACATAAGGATTTTACCTTCTTAAGCACAGAACCAATCTCTTCATCATAATCCAATTTGGATGCCATGTGCAGATCCTTGGCAGCTTCCTCCCATCGGCCAAGCATAGCTAAAGCCATGCCACGAGCCTTGTAGCCTTTCGCAGAGTCAGGATTAATCTGAGATATGACAAGCTTTTAGCCCTCTTCAAGCCAATACATGCGATAAAGGGAGAAATGTTGTAGATTGATAGACAAACCAGGAATTAGAAGCACTGCAATATCGAAGCAATTATAGTTAAAATTACTACTTTCATGTGCAAACAAACTAGTAGTTAAATAATCTCTCTAGGTATTTTTTTTTATAAAAAACTCAAGTATATTTTCTTATTAAATTATGATGAGAATATCGAAAAATTATGCAGAGCAGTGACGATGACAGATTGCATTTTCAAACTTGAGATTAGGCTAGCGGATAAATTTTGCTATCACCATCAATGAATTTGTAAATGCATTTGCACTCCAACTATTTTCCATGATTTTACAATCAAACGTTTATTATATGACATGGTACCATCAGGTGATATCCAAGCTTGTGATTGAATGCTGAGGTGTGTTTTTCCTGACAATGACCTCAACATCTGTATAACTATGATCTTCCTCGTCACCAGCAAAGAACATGTTAATAGACCCACATCTAGCACCAACCAAATGACAATTTAACCGAAGCAGGTCCAGGTAAAAGCTTTAAACCTAATACTGGTCAAATTAGCAGGAACCATTTGATGCTGCAAACATGCAGTTACCTGCCACTTACATAATGAATGAACATAACTTTTGACCAAAAGATACTTTATGCATGATACAACATAACTACAGATGCCCTTTTTCTAAGCTGTATTTCAAACTTACTTAACAGAAATTAAACTAGGAAAGATCATTGTTCAATATCATATGGTGCACATCATATATCTGTAATATTGCTCTTAGATGACAAAATGGTAAAATTGAACTCAATTGATAAGCTAAGATATTAATGAGCTCACAGATTAATGTTTGCATTTTCCTAAGTTCCTAATCATATTATTGGCTTGAAATCTCTAGTTCTCTACATTCTCAAGTTAAGATATAGTTTAGAATAACATTGAAATATTAACCATCTAACCAGGAATTCATACACTAACTTTCTATCAAAAATTCAAGGCAAGACATTCTGGTCATCCAACTTTACAGGCTTTTACTAATTAGTGATATAAACTTGAATGAAGTATGCATCTATAATAGGGGAGCAAACTCAAAGTACGTACGCATATTATATGCATGCCTCGTATATAATTGATGACTATCATATATTGCATTTTTCCTCCCGTACTTTTATCTATTTTTTGTAAATAAATAAATACTACTCGGGTATTTTAAGTATTTTTTTAGGTAATCCAATTCGTACAAGGAGACGGCATGAAATCAGAGTTGGAGTAGGAAATCAAAATCCGAAAAGTTTCTAAAGTGGGCAAGACTACGAGACCACGATGCTGCAGAGAGTAAAAGTGCAATATAGTCATCAAAATAAACTCAAAAGGAGAAAATACTCGAGGAGAAGAAAAATCAGAAATTAATTAATTATTTTTATCGCTAATTAGCGGTATTTTCCGCTAAATAACGGCCTAAAGTGGGCCCCACTATTCGATTTTTCTCCCGCAGCTTTGTTGTAATTTTGTAGTTTCACAATTATATTATAATTGGGTGTGGTTTTCCGAAGCCTATATATTGACTGTATCCTTGTATTCTAGCAAGGATCCTGTAAGTTTTGTACTCGTTTTTAATTTAATAAAATTAGGGTTTTGCTGAAGAGATGACAGCCACAATACCGTGCTCCAGAGATAAGCCATTACTTTTAATTCTTTATTTGCTTTTTAGATAGAGTTAATTACTTTCTAGTATAGATTTATTCGCTTTCTAGCTTAGATTTTATTGTGTTCATGAATAAAAATTCGATTTTGCTTATTATAAATATGGATAGCTAATTTCTTTAGCCTAGGATATAGATGAAGTTAGTTTAATAATCTAATATGGATTTATCTCATCTTCTTCTTATAAATAAATAAAGTTATGATTTTTCTATAACTAAATAAAAAATAGAGTTCACAAATCATAATTATTTGATAGATTATGCTTAATTAATATTTTGATAATCTATGCTTAGATGAAGTTTAGAATTCCTATTCTTTGTTTATTTTTAGAATTATCAATAAAGTTTTTCCTATAAATAAATTGAATTGGATAAACTTGTAAATCTAATTTATTTGATAAGTTATACTTAAGTTCAGTATTTTGATAGCCTATACTTAGATTAGGGTTTGAAGTTTATTTATTTTCTTTTGTTTATAAGATTTTCTATTCGATATGATTTGTTTTTAAGAAAGTTGTTATATTTGATGGTTTATACATACACGTCACTTGATAGGTCAGACTTATGGGCACTTAATTAAAATCAAATTAAAAAGATCACTTTTTTAATATGTTACTTAACCGTGCATAATTAAAAAGATAGGAAGAAAGAGATAATTCAATGTTAGGCTATTATTTTAATGGATTCGAAATCCTAGGTTAATCTCTAGAACTTAGAACCAATCTTCCCTCAATTTAGAAACTCAATGTTAATCCACTAGAACTAAAGAAATAGTAAGAATCACAAAACACCTGAGATCTCTGTGAGACGACATGTATAGCACTACAACTGATACTGTGCTTGCAGCAATTTATCACATCAATAATACCACATGAAGATGTTTAAAAAAAAACGTATGCCCCACATAATACGAGATCAAGATGTTTTAAAAGTATGAACCGATGCCCCTGCTATTATACCACATTAAGATTGTCCATTGTGCATTTCAAGATTCAAAGTCTCAAATCTTAACGGCTAAACATACAACAATAAGGAAGTTCAGCTGTAATATTCTAGGTATCAGAGATCCTATATTTTTTCCGTAAAGCATTTAACAATATTCCAAGTCTGTCTATGCATAATCGCCTTTTATATATATATATATACCATAAAGTTTGATTTTGCATTGCTATCCATAAGCTAGATTATTTATAATGCAAAAAGATGAATATGTGTGTAAGAGCAGATCTATAGATATAGCCTATATGCGCACAAGTTACACATAAATTCTCACAATTATCTATTTTTGTGCCTTACACAGATTAGTATTACCTCCAGAGCTGCAGTTGCATCACGAATTGCAGCATTCGGTTTCTTCATCTTGATATACACGGTAGCTGTACAGTACATAAATTGATTAAACAAACAGCAAAAAAGTGATGAACTAAAAACTGCTGCTAATTTATGAACTCATAAAATTATGGGCACACCATTGGCAGTACCTCTAGTGCCATACATGATAGCTGATTTTGGATTCAGCAAAATAGCCTCTGTTAGATGTTCGATTGCCAAATCAAAATTTCCTGGAACACAAAAAAAATGATTCAGGAATGACAAGGCCTGCCTCAAAATAAACATTATTCGAAGATCACACACACCTTCTGAAATTGCTTTCGAGGCTTTCCCCTTGGCTATCTGAGAGGCATCACGGCTTTCTTCTGTAACTTCGACAGTTGGATCTCCCATCTGCAGAGGACAATTCAACAGTTAAAAGTAATCAACAGCAAATATGTTCAGCACATTTATAAGCACAAAGAATTACCTTCTGGGGAGGATCATTGTCCTCTTCAACCGTTTCCCCTTCAAGCTCAATATCAGACTCAATAATTTCGTCCTCTGGTTCTTCCTTAGGAGCTCCATCCTTTCCAAAAGGAACATCCTCATCAAGGTCCTCATCACTTTCATCCATCATTTGGCTCTTCTACAGTCAACATCACTATTATGGTAAAAGTTTGATGGTACTGTGTTCAAATTGCGAATATGGAAAACAAAAAAAAATAAAATAAAATAAAACTGAACAGCTCCAAAATTCTCACAATTACTTATAGTAAATACAGGACAGGTGAAGAAGGCACAAGATAGCTTTAGAGACACCAAGAAGCACACAGTATTTATGGTATATAAACACCAAACTTCAAAATACATATGTTATTTAGTCTACGATTTTAACAATGAAAAATCCAGTAAGTCCTTACCAGATTAACAGAAAAAATTCCAAAGTTTAATGAGAGTTTTCACTGACCTATTAAAACAATACACTTTCAAAATAGAAAGAAAAAAGAAAAAACAAACAACTTTAAGGATACCAAGGATTTAACCATAATTATGGATATTGCATCCATGTCTTGCCTAGAGCAACGCTATTTCTGAATCAGTCACGACTGTGTTCAACTTTATTGGTAACTGGGATATCAACAGTTCTAAAACATAATTATGGGCTGTTCTGACAGTTTTGGATGGCATTCCTAAAATCCATAAGATATGGCCAACCCTTCACACCATGGTTTACAAATCAACCGCACATATATCCAACGAAAGATTCGTGAATTCATAACCGATAAATCACTCTACACGAGTGAAATGAGAGATGCTTTTGCAATGTTCTGTCATTGGTAAGTGCATTGATTATTTTCCCACAGCATCAGGGAACATTATTCCCAAGTTGAAGGGTACTCATATTAAGCTATATGATGTGGATAATTAATGTGGCTTCCAGAGTTGTACCACTACTTGATTTGATAATTTGCATGTTTACTGCTTAGCAGAGGCACATTAACATGTGTTGTAGGCCTGTCTGACACCTGACCACATACCAGACTGCATAAAACCAAATGCTGCGGATTCAATCCATTTTCAAGTAAATTCATCAGGTTACCAATTAAATTCATGACTCAGAGTTATACTAAGTTTAGTCTACATATACCACCTGACATTCCAAAGAGGGGGAATCTTTTAATGCAACTTTAAGTTCATAAAAAATGATCACTTGGCTGCAGTAGCTGGTTGTTGGTACTATTAAGCTTCTGATTAGGCTTAGACTATATTACTAGCCAGCCTTGAGATTAATCCAACTGAAATTGATCTACGATGGATACAATTTCCTTTTCCAGAGAGTTAATGTGCTAAAAGTGTGCTAAAAGTTTAAAATTCAAACGTTATCCATTTAGTTATCTCCTATTTCGGTCCCGCTGCCAATATGCTACTAGGTAAGGAAAGAAAAGACCAAATGAGGAGAAAGAACAATTCAAAATTGACAAGTGATAAGAAATACTTGGTAAAGGAAAATAGAAGGAGACCAAAAGCAGAACATGACTAACAAAAATGAACATGATGAAGAAGCACTGACTGATATCAAAATAGGAATAGCCGCAAGTGTCTCTGTGTCTCAATAGTAAAATCTCTTAGCAAGTGTGCAAAAGATCAAGGGCTAAAAGGGTCAGATTAAAAATAGGGATGACTATGGCATTTGTTCAAAAAAATAGGAAAAACCCATTAAGTATGATTACAATACAACACGAACACAATAACATACAATCCTTAAAAGTAGGATACAAGGATATGACAAGATGACTATACATGTGCCTGTATATAATACATATAGAAACCCATATTAATTAGAAAGAGAAAAAATGAAGACTGTATAATTTAAATCCAAACCAATAATTAAAATGAGGCATATTTCGAGGCATGCTTTTTCAAAGTAAAATGCTTTGAAGCAGACACTAAGAGCGAAAGACCATGAAGCAGAAACACCTGAATATGAGAGAAAAATGAATTGTACGCTTCATTCCTCATTTTGCGCCATCTGAATAAGGCATATGCTTCATAAACTAGACAAAAAGAAATTCTCTAAGCAAATTTATGGTTGGTCAAACACCATAAGAGTTAGATATTAAGAAAACAAGTAAAAACACCCTATAACCTTAACTTTCACTAGAGTAAAGGTTGTGTACGGCCAGACCTACTTAATTTAATACTCATCCTTACTTTTTTCATTCTCATTGCATTCCTAAAACTTAAAAAACAAGAATAAGAAATCATTGAGGCTTTATGCTTCTTGCCTAAAGGAATATGCCTCCCTTCTAAGGAAGCTACAATGCTACACCACATGATTTTGACTCACGCTTTCACCTTTTTAGATATTGGTCCAAGGACTCTAATTAAGTAACTAACTATAGAACATAAATACGTATAGCACATAAACAGTACCCGGAACATGATATAGAGTTGTACCATGACAAAAGCCCCATGATTTGCTTAATCACATTTTGTAAGCAGGAGGAAGATATGTTGAACCACAAGCATGACCCACGCGTGCCCATGCGTCTTTTTTGTTTTCTCAAAAGCAAGTTCGGATAGTGTCGACTATATGATATAAGTTGCATTTCATACATAGAATGGAGTATATGCCCTTCAGAATTATATTCCTACGAATATGATTTCTAGAATGACTCGAAGGAATATTGTATCACCATGTTTGAAATAATATAAATATTGTCGAAAAATATTGCATTATCATGTTTCGTACATCTTAAATATTTTTTGAAATACAATATTCCCAAACATATTTTCCATAAGTTGCATTAAAAACATATTTATTCCAAATCGTGTACCAAATTGAATAATATAATATGTTATATGAAAGAAATAATTTTAAAAAACGATTATAATAAACATTATTTATGTTTTAAGGTCGTATAATAAACCATTTTGCACTAAGCAAAGTTATTCAGATATCAAGCTAACCAGAAAAAAAAAAAATTTATGTTCTATAAACTCTTATGCAAGTTTGTGACAATATCAATATTAATATTGGCATCCCTTTCATATAATATATGAGTATAATAACATAGTAAGATTTATGTTTCCTATAATAATCATTAATGCAATCCAAGAACCGTGGGATAGACATATCACCGATAAGCAAATTAGGTATGTAGGCGTTTTCTTCTTGGGGCAATTTGACGGCGGACGGAAGTGATTTAGGGTTTGTGGTGGAGAAATTGGGGAACAATTTAGGGTTTGGGAGAATAAATTATGGTTTGGACCTCACGTCCAGGCAAATCACACGCCCACTCTCTCACGAATCACTCGAGTAAAGATTTGATAAAACAAATCGCATGCTCTCAAAACAAATCATATTTCACTCTCTATTCCCTTTTTTATTAGGGTTTTATAAGTCATATATATAGAAAATTCTAAAACAATAAGATAATAACAAATCTCTAAAAATCCAAAATCTAATTAAATTCCTAATCAAATCAAATCAAATTAAATCCAACTAAATAACTAATCCCATCTCTATCAATTCTACCGCACTTGAAAATATTCACCACCTGATGAATAGCGATAACAAGAAAGTCAAGCACGGTCAACTGAAATTGGCCAATTTTCTTGAGATGGCAAACCACTACCGAACTAAATATAAAAAAATCGAACAGTTTGGAAGCCAAACGTATGCTATCTGACATTTCCATGGTGGCAACAGTAATTGTAGAAGGTCTGAAGAGAAGTCAAAATATATCGCTTCTGTAGAAAATGAAAAATTTGTAATGTAAGCTAGAAAGTCACTGAAAATGCAATCCTCATGAACATGGCAAATGAATGTTTCTGTAGTTGGCTCTGATAGAAAAACTGAATCAACAACTTTTGGATTTGTGACGGGCTTTATAATGGCTTCAGTCTCAACCATAACATAATCACCAAAATTCTCGGAAACTGATGTATCGATATATGTACACTTCGAAGGACACTGGTATTCATAATGCCAAAATTCTCCACATGCCGAATATTTGATGGAAGGACACTAATGAACTGAGTGTCCGTATTCTTTACATTTAGAGTATTGTTTGGCCTCAAAAAATTCTGATGAACAATTAAAAATAAGATGTGGAGTATACCATGCACGAAGAAAAAACTGCAAACGATTCCAAGTTAGACGAGATTTATAGTTGTTGAGGTACCACTCAGAAGTTTCTCTAACCAACTTTAATTTAGCATAATTGTATTTCTGCTCTAAAGTCAACGGAAAATAATGAAAACATTGCTTCAAATTGCTCTCCCAATTATCATAACCATTAGGATCATGATAATCGTGAAAATATGGGACTGCATCATATATATCACACTCCACTTGCTTGAAATCGACATCAGTATTGATGTATTTTCCACAAAATATGAATCCCATATTTAAATCAACTTCAGAAAATACCAAAATTAGAATGTGTCGATTATATCTCGAATCCACTGCGAATCGGGCTCAAAATGACTTCAAATCACCCAAAAACCCTTAACGAATCTACTGAATTGCAAGAGGGTCAGATTTGTTAACTGAAACCCAACTTTAAATTACCTCTGAACTCAGATCTGACTCTGACTAAAATGTTGTTTGGATCGGATACAAGACTAATGGACTGGACCCGACTTTCCAAAGATGGTGTCAAATCTAATGGTACTGGATTGATCTGCTCCTTGTGCTATCTGGAAGAAGAGGAGGTTGTCAAGGTGGGCTTTGGGTTGCTGTTGGCAGTTGGGCGGAGCAGAGGCCGGTGAAAGGAGGGTGCTTGAATAGAGTGGCGTTGCTTCGACAATGGACTCCGACGTGGTGACGGTGAAGAAGACAGAGTGGTGGTTAAGAGATGGAGGAGATTGGGCACCTTGAGGCCGAGAATTGGTGGTGATGGGCTTTGGATCAAGAGTTGGAGAGAGGAGTTGTGGTTGTTTCCTGGACTTCGAATTGAGGATGGGTGAGTGTTTGTTGGGGAGGTTAGGTTTTGATGAGGAGGAATGACCTGTGAATTTTTTTTTTTTTTAGAGTTAGGATCAAAGATGAAGAGGTGGGGAGGCATGGATGTGCAGGTTTGGTTTGGGGCGGCTGTTTGTGGCGAAGAGGGTGAGAGAGTGGATGTTGTCGAGGGTTTTCTGTTTCCAAAAACAAAATAAGAAGAGATGAAGAAGAACAGGGGAGGAAGGGGAGGTGTTGCTGCTGCAGGGAGAAAGAGAGAGGAATTTGTGGTTTTTTTCCGTCTTTTCTTCTACTACTGCTTCCCTGTTCTCTCTCTCTCTCTCACTCAATTTTTTTTACTCTGAATTTTTTCCTTTTTTTTCTTTTTTTAATCTGATCTTCTGTCAGATTTTTTTTATTTTTTTCTCAAATCTAAAATAAAATAAAATAAATAGAAAATGGAAGGATACGAAGATTGAGATAGATTTTTGATACCTGATGTTTGGCTCTGATACCAATTTGACGGCGGACGAAAGCGATTTAGAGTTTGTGGTGGAGAAATTGGAGAAGAATTTAGGGTTTGGGAGGATAAATTAGGGTTTGGACCTCACGTCCAGGCGAATCACACGCCCACTCTCTCACGAATCACTCGAAAAAAAATTTGATAAAGCAAATCGCATGCTCTCAAAAGAAATCATATTTCACTCTCTATTCTCTTTTTTATTAGGCTTTTACAAACCATATATATAGAAAATTCTAAAACAATAAGATAATAACAAATGTCTAAAAATCCAAAATCTAATTAAATTCCTAATCAAATCAAATCAAATCCAACTAAATAACTAATCTCATCTCTATCACATTTTATATCATTAGAATATTTTAAAAAAATCTCTACTTGAATGTTCCACGATGAGCAAAGTATTTTCTAAAATTAGTTTTAGAAAAATAATTCCTCTTCGACTTAGACCGACAAAGTATTTTCAAAAATTAACTTAGAAAAATAATTCCTCTTTGCCTTAGACCGACAAAGCATTTTCAAAAATTAACTTTAGCAGACCATTTTCAATGAACAAATTTTTATAACCCTAACCCTAATACAAACTAAAACTATAAAAAAAATTGCAATGAAGATTGATCAAAAATGGGTTAAGAAATTAAAGTAATATATAAATCAAATATAATTAGGGATGAGAATAGGCTATTCCGGGTCAATTGTTGGCCCACGCAATTTAAAATTTTGAATTAGAAAAATAAAAAAAAAATATTTTTAATTAAAAAAATTTGAATAGGACGGACAAAAAATTAGCCTGTAGGCGCACTCATTATCATCCCAAGATATAATATTACTCGTGGAAGAAAATTAAAAAAAATCCTTTTCTTGGAAAAGATCCCATCATTATCAAAGATGTTGGAAGATTGGAGGCATAGCAATGCCAAGGGAGATAATGAAGGCAGAAGAGAAGAGTCAGATTTGGAAAGGCAGAGGCAGGAAAAAAGAAGATGATGAGAGAGTGTGATTTATTCCAGAATAAAGAAAACTTTCCTGTTCTGATAGAAAGATTTCCATTAACTAATGGGTATGATGCGCCTAATAATAATGTATTTGCAAGCCTGTGCTGAACATGGAAATAAAACTTGGGAATTTTATATTCCAAGGTGCATTCCCTCCTATCAAAAACAAGCTTAGAAGTTACAAGCATAGAACATATTATTACATCTATGACCAAACAATAATAGTAATTGCGTAGGTTAACGAGAGAACCAAGATTTTAACGCTCAAGGAAGAAGATCCGGTGAGGGCAACGATAAACAAGGAAGTGGCTACTTACGTTAAATGCCAATGCCTCCTCGATGCATATAGATGCAAATATATCAAGCTCCAGATAATACTCTTATTGCCATTACAATGTAATTTGCTGATTTTTTTAATCTAAAATTTCACCAATGAAAGTTTATCCCCTTACAAAATTAGCTTTTCATGAAGAAAGTACATTTCACACCTTATCTACTTGTAATACGCCTTTAGCTCATGCAATTAATTGCCATCCATGTATAGAACATACGAGAAAGGCAGACTTGACTAGCCACTTTACTATTAGTCTATAACCAAGTATGATTTTCAAATTATTCCCTAAGTTCAGGTCATGTTTTTATCTTCTGTTAAGAAATATTAATCAAATTGAAGAGATACAAACAATAGACAAGAGTGAAAAAAATGAATCATGACTAGAAACACTCGGAGTACCAACTTGGAGGTACTTAAATACTTTTCAAAAAGAAAACCAATTCTACATCATTTCCAATTTCCTTCACTTTGAAATATATATATTCTGAATATCCAACTAGGTAAATGTAATGTTTTTATAAGTCACGCACACACAATGATAAATAACTCAATGGCTTTTGTTCAGATATAAACATCGAATTGATCTGACTTGGGACCCTTAAATGTCAGAGAATCCAGTAAATTAGAATACGGGTGTTGGTTGCATCTTTAAGATGCCAATTTGGACAAGCCAGCATAACTCACTGCTCTTGATATATCTATTTCTTCTAAGCTTATCCAATATTTGAATATAGGATTAAGCCAATATATAATGGGTCTCCCAATTCCCACAAGTACAGTTATGCCATCTAAACTCTAGTACAATTCTATGTTATTGGAAATTCTACAAGAATTTGCCTATTCAGAATTTTTTTTTTTGTTCTTTCAATATTCTTCCCCTTTTTCTTCTCTTCCATTTGTTTTTCCTTTTCTAAGAATAGCAACAGATATTAATTCTGGATGCCCACAAGGTGTATGCTTCTTCGTATCTAAATCAGCACTTCTGTGCCAAAAAAATTATAATTTGCAACCTTTTCCCTTATTCCGGGGTCTATTTTAGCAACAATTCAAATTATTCAATCATTTATTGATGTTCTAAATGTAGATTCTTACGCCAAATACTTCAAGTCCTCAGCTAAATCAAACCGTTAAACATAATTTAACGATGCCTAAACATAATAAACCTCAATTCAATGTTAAGCTTCTTATAGAACTTGGAAAATACTAAGAGACGCACCAAAACTCTAATTGCTCATCTTCTTTCAGCGCAATCAATATTAATGGGGCTTCCCTGAATTGATGCCACTACAATTCTCCTCCCATTGAACTTAGTAGGATCCACAAAAAACATGAGAAGCTATAACCATATACAAAGTGACAATTGGAACATAGCATATGACAACTAGTGCTTGCAGCATGCTAGGTTAAAAATACATCTGACCCATGCAAACTTAGACATGGACGTTATGAATCTATGGCTCAAGGTGATCACAGTACAGGCCTAAGTTTGATACCAACTATTTCAGCAATTCTCAAGCTTGGGACAAGAAAGGCAACCTGCCTTTACAAGCAGTAAGACCATCAACAGAAACTTTTTACATCCTTATCCCAAACTATGAATAGCTGAACTGTTACTAAAAGTTTGTTTTTCAAGAAACAACTATGTCCAAAGCAAACCATAATTAAAGAAATCTTAATTGGCTTTGATATATAATTTGCACCACGCTTTGGATAACATAAAATTCAGTTTTTTCACAACTGCCTATTACAATCTTCATTTTTGTTATAGAGCCCACATTTGCTATTAATTATTGTCCTCTAAAATAGCCGCATGTGCTTTTTTACTTTAAAAAGGGACTACAAATTAAAAATCAGTGAGAACAAAAATAAAAGAGCTCTCAGGATATCTTGTAACGACAAGCCTAAAGAGAAAGAAAAATGCAAAGCCAAGCTTACCTATGACTCTTAACAGCCTATGACCAAGCCTTACTAACTGCACCAGATCTCAATTATGAGTTTTTTCTTTAGAAACCACCTACTAACCAATAGGACTACTAATTAAGATTCGCTACATAGTTCCAAAGTTTTTGTAAAATCCAATACAAGCAGCCATTCTCACTCAAAGAAATATAGGCCCATCCCTAGCATATGTAATTGTGTCCCGGTCCCTACATTTATGACGGTTACTGAATCCTTATGTTAGGCTGGAATTAGGGGGTGCAGGGGCTTGAAATCTAGGAACCAATGCAAGTTGAAGAGAAAAAGTATGCAAGTTGATATCAATGGCGTCATGATGACCATTTGAATAGTTAAAGCAAAACAAATTTTTTACAGAGAGCATACTATTAATAATTTCTGAGTTAAGCAAAAAATATTTAATGAAAAACCCTCTTTAAACCCTAAAAATATGGGGGAACATCATAAACAAGAAAACCCTTCTTCGTGTATCTAAAACGCATCAATCTTGAAGTTGCAGAATTAACCTAAAATAGAAAAAAATCAATTAAAATGAAGATCAAAGGAAACGTTGATCACCCCATTTCCAGTTCTCGGCGATTCTTCAGGCCTGTAGGCAGAGGGGGGCAAGTTGGCCCCCAAGCTGCAGATTGTGCAAACAGCAAAGATTAGATTAGAAACAAGACAAAAAATATAAAACAAAAAGGAAAAAAAGGAAAGGATAAAAAAAAAAAAAAAAACGATCACCTCACGAGATAGTCTCTGAAGAAGGCGATGGAGGGGTCGGCGAGTAAAGCGGGGTTCTTGCGGCACTGCTCCACGAACAGCTTCAGCTCCTTCACTTTCGCTGCGTCCATCGATCGAATCGATGAAATGATCGGAGATTTAGGGCAACACCGTCTGTTACAAACAAAAGAGACTCTTATCTTCCTTCGCTTTCTCCAAATTTATTCCCCCTCTCTCTCTCTCTCTCTCTCTCTCTCTCTGGGATTTTGACGCCTGTCCAGCTTCCTTCTTCTAGTACTTTCCTTCCGAGGACTGCTGTGGGTGGGAATGGCATCATGAGCCTATGTGGTCACGCGCAGTGCACTTGTGATGGGACCTACGTTCACCCATTGGTATTTTCTTTTTCCTTTTAAGTTTTTTTGGATATAAACAAATACAGTAATCCTATCCTAATTGGCCGGTTTTGATATATAACCTATAGTATAGTACGGAAGATATATAATTTATCATCTCTAAAATTTAAAACTCTCACTTAGATTTTTTGAACCATAAAGTCACCATATTTTAATTACACTCAAACTCCCTGATTCAGGGAATCTAAGGATGTATTTATTTGCATGTAAGTGTAGAGAAAATAGTGAAAGTAAAGTCACTTATTTCCCTTCATGTGTTTGTTTGCCTTAAAAGTAAAGTGGAATTTACTTCCACAATGATGAGGTGCATTTTATGTACAAAATCACCGTATTTTAATTACACTCAAACATCCTGATTCAGGGAGTCTAAGGATGTGTTTGTTTGTATGGAAGTATAGAGAAAATAGTGAAAGTAAAGTCACTTATTTTTCCTTCATGTGTTTGTTTGGTTTAGAAGTAAAGTGGAAGTTACTTCCACAATGATGAGGTGCATCTTATGTGGCAACTCAATTTCTCAAATCTACTTCACATAGATTTTGGGTGGAAGAGAGTTGAAAGTAAAAAAGTATTAATAATTTATTATCTTGTGTTTTACTCTTATTTCTTTCTTTCAAGAAATAATTATTTTATTCATTTTCCATTACTTTCTTCTTCTAAAAAGTAAGAAACAAACACTAGAAGTATTAGAAGTGTGATACTTCCAATTCTTCATTTTTGAAAGTAACTTCTAATTTACTTCCTTACTTCTATCATTTCTAAATACCCAAACACACCCTAAGTGAGAGTTTTAAATTTTATGGGTAATGAGTTATACATCTTCCATATTACAGGAAATCTGAATGTAATTAATCCAATTAAAATATAGTATAATATGGATAGCCGTAATCATATCAAAACATATCCAGCTTCCGTATCTAAAGGAGTACATGGTTTCTGTGAGCACACCTCCTTTGTAAAAAGTTATAAATTTTCACTTCATTTGATAACTTGTTTTTTTTCTTTGGAGATTAATCTCCAAATTCTATTAAAACGGTTCAGAAACTAATTTTCGAATAGTTTGAAGATCACTAAGAACTAATTCCCACTGAGAAAAAAATATGCTTATTAAGACCAATGAAATGCTCGTTTAGAAATTACCATATGTCATAATTCTTAGCATTTTTTTTCTTTTAAACAGTGTCATATTAACAATATCAGCATTTTTTTAAACAGTGTCATATTAACAATATCAGCGTAATATATTCGATCCTAATTAGTATTCGATTTTATCAAACATGAATAATAAATTTGATATTCGCTAAATACTTATATTTGCATTTGTATCAAAAAGAAGAATCGAATACGAAACCTGGTAATATCAATATTTACTCCGAATTAACTCCATTTATGTTAAGCATGGAAATGTGTACGGCCTTGCAAGTAGGGTTGGCGGTCAACGTATAAGGATAAATCTATTTATTATTATCATATTTATCCTAAATTTTAGGATAAGCAATAAGTTTCCTTGCTTGCTTTTTTAGAAGGGTGGGACAGCAATAGGGGCAGTCAGGACTTTCACTCAGCTTGGATGCTTTCAAGCAACTAATACAGTGGCTATGAAGGTATTTTCACTTCCATAAAGTAATTACCTTGAACTTTGAGAGCAAATAAAAATAATATAACTTCTATTATGTATGATTAAACTTATAATTTTTAATTTATTCATCAGCAACATTTTTATTTGACTTGTGCCAGGGATTTGTTAGATTAATTTTTGTAATTAATTTATAATTTGGGACCATACATGTAGATAATTAAAATGTGTGTGCTATCATTTAATTAAGTCAAGTCTAAATTTTGTGGTCTAATTAATAATTGATTAATTGGCTTAAAGGGTATAATAGTTATGAGATTATTGTGTGGATACCATTAGATAACTATTACTTCTATGAGAGGCAAAAGGGTAATTATGTTAAAAATTATAACTACCCTAGCAGTTTATAATTAGAGTTATGGTCCCCGTTCTACCATGACGTATTCTGATTTCTCAAAATCCTCTCAGAGAGAGCTCTAAGGAAGGATCCGATGGTTAGAATTGGAAGACCATAACGTAAAAGTTCTTTTCCCGCAAGATTTCTACATCAATAGATTCAGGTATGCTTCCGCTTTTAATTTTGTACTCATAGTATTAATCAGGAGATTCAAAAATATACAAAATTTATTTCTTTTATTTCGGATTTATCAATTGGTAAATTATTTCTATTACGAATTCCAACAATTGGTATCAGAGCCTACTCCTTGATTAATTCCTCAATTGAATTAAAAGTTTTGTACTGTTCATATAATAAAAAAAAAATTTACTGTACAGAATTCGGATTCTACTGTTCATTTTAAAAAAAAAAATTTACTTTACAGAATTCGGATTCTACTGTTCATAAAAAAAAAAATTTACTGTATAGAATTCGGATTCTACTGTTCATTAAAATTTTTTTTTTTTACTGTACAGAATTCGGATTCTACTGTTCATTAAAAAATTTTTTTTTACTGTACAGAATTCTGATTTTACTGTTCATATAATAAAAAAAAAAAAATTTTTACAGAATTCGGATTCTACTGCTCATAAAAAAATTTTTTTACTGTACAGAATTAGGATTTTACTGTTCATAAAAAAATTTTTTTACTGTGCAGAATTCGGATTTTACTGTTCATAAAAAAAATTTAATTGCAAATTTATGACATTAATATTTAAATTATTGATCTAGCACTTTAAATAGGCTAATTAAAGCGAGAAATCACCAAAGTGACATCTCTTGTGTAGATTAGTTTGTTCGGAGTGTTAGATATTTGTGTGTATGTGATTCATGCGTATATTAACTGGCCCAAAGGAAAGTTAATATTTGGCCGAATTACACGCACACCAGTGGTGATAAATATGTGATGATTATAAATGTAACCTAATGTGAATAATAAACCAATCCAAAAATATATTTTTTATTTGACATAACTTATCATCAATATTTGATCACTACAACAAAAGTACCACTTACAGTTAATATTACTGTCCAAAGACTTGATATTAATGTTGTGCTAGGTATCTTGAAATGTTATAATTTGCTTTTTAAATTTAAAGATTAAGTGTTTAATTGCTTGTTTTATGTGAGCATAATGGTTTATTCGATTAATTTTATTTTTGTTCTCTATTCAGCTTTTATGTCTGCTACTTCTGTATCTGCCAACATGAGCAATGTCCCTATGTTAAATGGGACTAATTTTAAAAACTGGAAAGAGAATATGATGATTCTCTTGGGCTGCATGGATCTAAACTTAGCCTTGAGAATGCCCAAATCCAATGAACTCAATGAGGAAAGTACTCAGCAGGATGAGATTTATTGGGATAAGTGGGAGCGTTCAAATAGACTAAGTCTTATGATCATCAAGCGCGGCATTCCAGAAGCTTTTAGGGTTGCAGTAACTGATGATATTACCAATAACAGTGAGTTCCTTGCAGAAATTCAGAAACGTTTTGCTAAAAACGATAAGGCTGAAACAAGCACGCTTTTAGAAAGCTTGATTTCAATGAAGTATAAAGGTAAGGGTAATGTTCGGGAGTACATCATAGAGATGTCTCATCTTTCTTCAAAACTTAAGGCTCTGAAACTCGAGTTATCCGATGATTTACTCGTACATCTGGTTCTCATCTCTCTTCCTGCACAGTTTAACCAGTTTAAGCTTAGTTATAACTGTCAAAAGGAGAAATGGACTTTTAATGAGCTCATTTCATTTTGTGTGCAAGAGGAAGAGAGATTGAAGAAAGAAAGGACCAAAAGTGCTCACCTGGCTAGCACTTCCAAGGATAAGGGCAAACAAAAGAATAAAGAGTGTCAGATCTGACCGTGGTGGTGAATACTATGGCATATATGACGGATCAGGTGAACAACGTTCAGGACCGTTTGCTAAATACCTAGAGGAATGTGGGATCGTCCCTCAATACACCATGCCAGGATCACCTAGCATGAATGGTGTAGCAGAAAGACGAAATCGAACTCTTAAGGATATGGTAAGAAGTATGATTAGTCATTCTACTTTACCAGAAAAACTCTGGAGTGAAGCAATCAACATGGCAACTTATATTCTGAATCGGGTACCAACTAAAGCGGCTCCTAAAACGCCTTATGAGCTTTGGACGGGTCGAAAGCCCCGTCTAAAATATTTTCATATTTGGGGATGTCCAGCTGAAGCGAGACCTTATAAGCCTCATGAAAGGAAATTGGACTCTAAAACAGTTAGCAGCTACTTTATTGGCTATGCGGAGCGATCAAGGGGTTTTAAATTTTATGATCCTGCTATTGGATCAATTTTTGAGACGGGTACTGCAACATTTTTTGAGAATGTTGAGTTTTGGGGGAGAAATCATGCTAGAAATATTGTTTTTAAGGAAGAAGAGGGATCTGCTGTTGTTTTTGACAATGTACAGGTTTCAATACCTATCATTGATCAAGAAGTAAATTTGGATCCTCAACCAATAGATAATATTGTTCAACACTTAAATCCAAATGATGAAATTATTCCTGAAAAACAAACTCAACAAGCTCAAGATAATACGCCATGAAGGCGATCCACTAGAGAGAGGAGAAGTGCAATTCCGGACGATTATATCGTATATCTTCAGGAACATGAGGAAGAAAGTGGAATTATGGAAGATGATCTAATCAACTTCCATCAAGCTATGAAAAGTTTCAACTCTCATAAATGGTTTGAAGCCATGAATGAAGAGTACAAATCAATGCAAGACAATAAAGTATGGGAACTTGTCCCATTACCAGCTCGTGCGAAACCCATTGGTTGTAAATGGATATTTAAAACCAAACGGGATTCAAATGGTAATGTGGAAAGGTATAAAGCACGTCTTGTAGTTAAAGGCTTTACTCAAAAGGAAGGAATTGATTTCAAAGAGATCTTCTCTCCAGTTTCTACGAAGGACTCCTTCAGGATAATCATGCCACTAGTTGCACATTATGACCTTGAGTTATATCAGATGGATGTTATGACAGCGTTTCTCAATGACGATATTGACGAAACAATTTATATGGTACAACCAGAAAACTTTGTGTCGGAAGACTCAAAGAATATGGTTTGTAAATTAACTAAATCCATTTATGAACTCAAGCAAGCTTCTCGTCAGTGGTACTTCAAGTTTCATCAAATCATTGTCTCGTATGGTTTTGAGGCAAATCTTATGGATGAATGTGTGTATCACAAATTCAGTGGGAGTAAGTATATTTTCTTGGTTTTATATGTCGATAACATATTGCTAGCGACAAATGATATAAGGATATTGCACGACACCAAGATTTTTTTTGTCAAAACATTTTGAGATGAAAGATCTTGGTGACGCCTCCTTTGTTTTAGGAATCCAGATACATCGATATCGTTTTAGAGGTGTTCTAGGATTGTCACAAAGGAACTATATCGATAAAGTCCTCCAAAGGTATGGCATGCAAAATAGCAAACCAAGTGATACCCCTGTCGCTAAAGGAGACAAATTCAGTCTTAGTCAATGCCCTAAAAATAATTTAGAAATTCAAGAAATGCATAAGATTCCTTACGCTTTGGCTGTAGGGAGTCTAATGTATGCTCAGGTATGTACGCGTCCGGATATTGCGTACATTATTGGCATGTTAGGCAGATATCTAAGTAACCCTGGAATGGATCATTGGAAAGCAGCCAAGCGGGTTATGAGATATTTACAGAGAACAAAAAAGTACATGCTTACATATAGGAGATCAGATCAGTTAGAGATCATTGGGTACTCTGACTCCGATTTTGCTGGATGCCAAGATAGCAGAAGATCCACATCAGACTATATTTATCTGTTGGCTGGTGGAGCAATTTCTTGGAGGTCTGCGAAACAGACACTCATAGCTTCATCCACCATGGCAGCAGAGTTTGTAGCATGTTATGAGACATCCAATCAAGAAATATGGCTGCGAAATTTTGTCACTGGGCTGCGTGTTCTGGATGGTATTGAAAGACCACTGAAAAAATTTTGTGACAATAAATCAGCAGTTTTATATTCCAATAACAATAGAAGCTCCACAAAGTTAAAACACATTGATATCAAGTTCCTAGTTGTAAAAGAAAGAGTACAGAGTGGATAGATATCCATAGAGCACATTGGAACAAACTCCATGATAACGGATCCGCTTACAAAGGGATTACCACCCAAGGTCTTTCATGAGCACACTGCTCATATGGGTGTTATCTTATTAGAGGATATTCAAATTTAGTAGGAGTTTGTATTATTTATTGTTTATTGCTCTATGTTATGTTTAGATTTTATCTATACATTTGGATTATGTTCTGCAGAAAATAAAGTATTCAGCTTATTACACTATGTTAAAATTATGCTAAAGAATTGATCTCAATAAAGTTAAGTAGGACCAGTTGGAAATAGGCATGAATAAATCACATTGCATGTAATTTCCACGCTACACACTCATGATTGATCTATGTCATTTAGCTGTGCTGATATATGTGACCATTGATCGGTCTAGTAACAATTGATGTAACAAAGGTCGCTTTGATCCTATGTCATCATAGTAAATGGACGAGATTGTTTCGGATATACCCTAAAGACATGATAGCAAATTTTGAGCTCATACGGTTAAACACTTTTATTGGATCACATATGTGGCCCAGTGGGAGATTGTTATATTAATTTTTGTAAGTAATATATAATTTGGGGCCACACATGTAGACTATTAAAATGTGTGTGCTATCATTTAATTAAGCCAAGTCTAAATTTTGTGGTCTAATTAATAATTGATTAATTGGTTTAAAGGGTATAATAATTATGAAATTATTGTGTGGATACCATTAGATAATTATTACTTCTATGAGGGGTAGAAGGGTAATTATAGTAAAAATTATAACTGCCCTAGCGGTTTATAATTAGGGTTATGGTCCCCGTTCTACCATGACGTATTCTAATTTCTCAAAATCCTCTCAGAGAGAATTCTAAGGAAGAATCTGGTGAAACCATAACGCAAGGATTCTCTTCCCACAAGATTTCTACATCAATAGATTCAGGTATGCTCCGCTTTTAATTTTGTACTCATGATATTAATCAGGAGATTCAAGAATATACAAAATTTATTTCTTTTATTTCGAATTTATCAATTGATAAATTATTTTTATTATGGATTCCAACAGGATTTAGTCGGGAGCTCACTTGAGTACTCCATAACCTCCACTTTAGCACTGTTTTTATTAGCTTGAGGCTCTAACAGTATCATCTAAAGTGTTTCCACAGTGAGTTACAAATTGAGATACCCAAGACTGTGCCTAAATCAATTTTTTTCTTTCTGTTTGGTTAGTAAAAAAAAAAAATTAAATTTTCTTTCAAACCAAACGATAGAAAACGGTTTCTATATTATTTTCTTTTCTTTTTCTTCATTTTACAAAAGATGTATGCACTCTATAACCAAATCATACATGCTTTTTCCTCGTGCAACTGGTACACGCTATTTGCAATGATCTTGTAAAGGTAATGCCTGTTGGGAATCCATCGCCCTACAGCCATAACTTGCAACTCAAATCTACATCAACATAAAACCCCGTACAGGAACTACTATGACCTATAGGTCAAATGCATGCTTAAATTAAGCACCACCACATCCTCTCCTCCAATCAAATAAATTAACCACTATCATTTCCTCTTCAACAATCAATTTTAACAACAATCTCGTAACGCAGCACAATTATGAGACACAACATCGTAGACCAGAGAGTAGCAGAACTGCACTGGCTGCAAGCAAAAGAAGTCACTGATCACGGCTGTTGAGTTGCTCTAGGAACCCAAAAACAAAAAACATGTAAAATAAGTTGAGGAACAACAATCACACAAGTTCATGTTCATACAATGGAGGGAGATGCTTATTATCTCATCTGGACAATGCCAGCACTGACGAGCTTTTGAATCTTATGCATTACTTGTGGATTCTTCAGGTGATCCTGAGCAGCCTTTGGATTCTCCTGGAAGTCTACCAGCACCTAATACACCAACCACCCAAGATGAATGAGTTCTAATGATAATAGATGTAAAAGAAGGCGCAAGTGGAGCAAGTGTGAGAATGAAAACATCGAAAGAGAACAATTCAAGCAAACAGGCTCTTAAAGGCACTATAGTAAATACCTGTCGCATAATGGGGTCGGACAATATGTTTTGAATTTCAGGATCCTGCATTGCCTTCGCCTGTTGTATAACATAACATGTTAAGAAAGAACAGCAGAGAGTCGAAGGTTTTCTATTCATCAGAGGGATAAAGGTGGCAGTAACTGACCTGTCTCTCTTTCAGCTCCTCGGGGCTAATCTCACCTCTGTTTGTCTTGTTAATCTGTTCAACACACCTACAGAAGGCAGAAGATACAGATTTTTGTCAGTATGATGAAAGCAGTTAATATGCTACAGTTTACCATATATAAAATGAGTTTTAGCTAGCACGTAAGCACACCTTCGGACACCATCAAGAAGTTCCTGGTTGTTAGGATCAAGTTTCAAACCCTCTTGGTACGTTTCTAGTGCTTTGTCATATTCTTTCATGAAGAACTGGACTGCAGCCTTCCTCGTGTAACCCTTGGTGAAAGTTCGGTCCAACTCAATGCATTTCTCCGCATCCTTCAGTCCTTCAGGCAGAGCACCCAACTTTGTGTAGCATGCAGCCCTGTTACTGTAAACCTAAAGAACCAGAAAGTGACATTGCTAAAATGTTCAAAAATAACAGCCTAATTTTTCAATAGAACCTTATCCTAGATACTCAGGCAGAAAACATTTGTAAAAATCTTACCCTTGGATCTCGGGGATTCCTTTTCAGTGCTTCAGTATAATGTTTCACTGCTTCCGGATATTTCATTTGCTTGAAGAATTCATTACCTGCAGTTTAAACAACATTCGATAAGTCATTGCTCCTGCCTGTAAATGTGAATATCATTGGCACCGTCTTATGCAGCAGTTCCCCATAAAAAATCCACAAGTAACAATCTGCACAGCTTCTTAGAAGCCTTCATGAAAATCTTATTACATATATGCCAGATGCCAAGACAAAAATGGACAAATTCCTGTATGGATTAACTAGTAATGAAACATGATGCTAAATGATAAGGGATCTCAGACCAACACAGAATGCAACTGAAGTTCAAACTGCAACTTCAGTTGAGCTCAGTATATGCTGCCATTATGACTGTATCTGATGGGTGCTGCTCCGGCTGGTGTATGAGCATAATTTAAGGCTGAGACTAGCTGGTTGAGCCTGGCATAATCACCCCATATACTGAGGTATATTAAAAATAATGTAAAACAAGACAAAAATATTGTTCATGAAGACTGTTAAGAATAGATATGGAATTCAAGCATCAGCCTCACATAGGTTTATAGTAATTAGGAGAATCAAAATGCAAGTCCAGAAGCAATTTATAAATGAGTAGCGAAGAAATTTCTAGGTAACCCCTTTCGGAGGCTCAACCTAGCATGCTATTGTCAAATAGTTGAAAATAACTTTCAATACAAAAATGCATTGAACATTGCAACAGTTGAGTATCATAACACCGGCCCTTGACTGACTTGATCGTAGATAATTGGAACCAAAGATTCTTGTGCACTAACTACCTGTCCCCAGAAAACATTTTGAATACATATTATGTAATGCGTTATATGTTATGAAACATAAAAATGAGAAAATATTTTTAAACAACTAAATGTAACAACCAACCGTAACTTACGCTCAAATTCAACCAATCACAATAACATGCAGAAAGCTTGATAGAAAGAAGAATATGTGCAGAGGCACATCAAATAGGTGGATTGCACATAACTTGCATGGATAAACATGGATGCATGCGTTTTTGCATGCAAACCTAATAGCGCAACTTACAACCAAGAGTGAAATGATTAGGGTTTAGTAAAGCTAGTTAGAAGACAAGGATTCAGGCTACGGACTCCAAAATTTTGGGTTGAAGACTTTGTTATGAAGGCTATGATTTGGGCTGACATCTTAAATTAGAGTTCTATGAGGTAGAGCTAGTTATAAATCAGGTCCAAACTAACCTACTAGTTAATAATTAACAAACACAGTATTTCAAAATAACATGAGTGGATCCAATAGAATGTGACAAAACCAGCAAAACCATACAGAAAGTGGGGGAAAAAAGGACAGAGGAAAAAAGAGAGAAAAGAAATTAAATAATAAAATGACCAAACCAAGAAGGAACATACCTTTCTCACGCTCCTCATCAGCCAACTTAGGGTCAAAATATTCCTCCTGTTCTAATTCTTTCTTTGCTCTCTCCGCCTCATTGAGCTTTTTCAATGTGTCTGGGTTTCGATGTTCAGTTAGAGCCTTCTGGAAAGTCTCAATAGCAGGTTCAAAGTCCTTGGAGCTTTTGGCTAGTTTCACCAGCGCGGTCCCTTTTCTGGTCAGTGCCCTTGCAATCATCTTGAAATCAGAACGAAGCTCCCTGCCCCTTTCAACAGCCTTGTCACAGTCCTTTATACAATCTTCATACTGAGATTAAAAGGACAGATTACGTTATCTAATGAACATATCGGTACAATAGTTCATAACTGAACAAAAAAGAATAGTCTGAATGCTAGAGATATGAAACAATAAGCATCACAATGATCACGTCCATTGGTATAAATATTTTCCAAAGAATAACTAAAAAGTACCTCAGATAAAATCAGGAAGCCCCAACAGCAATTCTGAAAGTCAAAGCCTGGGCAACAGACTACACAAATTCTCAAAGAACCAAAAACTGTGTGTATACAGCAGCTATGTCACTTCGTATTTGCCATTTATTGCCACCAACAATAAAGTCACTAGACAGTAAAAAATCAATAGCAACTCATAAGATACATTAAGAAGAATGTATGTGCAGCCCACCAAGCACTCTTTTTTATTCTATTTTGATAATCTCAATATGTCATTATACACCAACAAGATACAAACTAAGGTTTTTAATATGAGTTGATACTGATATACATTGCATATATGATATTGGATCTTGAGGTGCCGGATACACTATGTACCATAAAATATTCATTTAATATAGCAAATATTTCGAATTTTGCCAGTACAATGCACCTAATATTGTTGATTTTGATCCTATAAGTGATAGGCTAGTAATGATACCTTTACGTAGCATGACTGCTCCTAAAATTAGTCGCACCATACCGAACACGTATCCAACACCGATAATTCTTTGTTACTTCTCAAATATATAGAACACTTTTTAGTTGTGCTCAATTTTATAATACATTTTGAAGTTGAGGAGTCAGTTGGAAGCATGCCACTTTTTTCTTTACATTATAAATTTGAATTATATATTTAGTTTTATTTATGAACCAAAGGTATATAGAATATTAGTACAACTTTGGCATTCATAGATATAATAAAACAATAACCAATCCAGACTATATATTTAAGATTATAGCATAAGATGTCACTTCCTTTTTTTTGTGCATGTACAACCATATCCGCATACTCAATGTTTTACAAATTTGATACGCTTGCACCATACTCATATCCATACTCATGTTTGTGTTTCATAACCAATACTGATTATCATGTTTTAAATCTTGATACAAACCCATCCGCAAATATTTATGATCATTTTTATTCATCCAAAATTTTTTACTCAAGTTGGAGATCATTCAATACTGAAGAAACTGTCTTACGCTAACCCTCTAACTATCATCAAATCATTCAACATAAAATTTACCAAAATTACATTTGGAATGATGAGTATTTGTATGTTCATTAAAGGATGATTGTTGTCCCGTAAGTTGTCTAGTAAGTCATAAAACCACCACATTTTGACAGATAGGGAAAACGATCACGTATATAACTAAACTACTTTTGCACTATAATCCCCCCTTCAAGAGTGAAAATAAAATAAAAGACATACGCGACAAAAAACACAAAATATAATTCTACATCTACAAACTATTAGCAACTCATGAGATACATTAAGAAGAATGTATGTGCAGCCCACCAACCACTCCTTTTTATTCTATTTTGATAATCTCAATATGTCATTATACACCAGCAAGATACAAACTAAGGTTTTTAATATGGGTTGATACTGATATACATTGCATATATGATATTGGATCTTGAGGTGCCGGATACACTATGTACCATAAAATATTCATTTAATATAGCCAACATTTCGAATTTTGCCAATACAATGCACCTAATATTGCTGATTTTGATCCTATAAGTGATAGGCTAGTAATGATACCTTTACGTAGCACGACTGCTCCTAAAATTAGTCGCACCATACCGAACACGTATCCAACACCGATAATTCTTTGTTACTTCTCAAATATATAGAACACTTTTTAGTTGTGCTCAATTTTATAATATATTTTGAAGTTGAGGAGTCAGTTGGAAGCATGCCACTTTTTTCTTTACATTATAAATTTGAATTATATATTTAGTTTTATTTATTAACCAAAGGTATATAGAATATTAGTACAACCTTGGCATTCATAGATAAAATAAAACAATAACCAATCCAGACTACATATTTAAGATTATAGCATAAGATGTCACTTCCTTTTTTTTGTGCATGTACAACCATATCCGCATACTCGATGTTTTACAAATTTGATATGCTTGTACCATACTCATCCATACTCATGTTTGTGTTTCATAACCAATACTGATTCTCATGTTTTAAATCTTGATACAAACCCATCCACAAATATTTATGATCATTTTTATTCATCCAAAATTTTTTACTCAAGTTGGAGATCATTCAATACTGAAGAAACTGTCTTACGCTAACCTCTAACTATCATCAAATCATTCAACATAAAATTTACCAAAATTACATTTGGAATGATGAGTATTTGTATGTTCATTAAAGGATGATTGTTGTCCCGTAAGTTGTCTAGTAAGTCATAAAACCACCACATTTTGACGGATAGGGAAAACGATCACTTATATAACTAAACTACTTTTGCACTATAATCCCCCCTTCAAGAGTGAAAATAAAATAAAAGACATACGCAACAAAAAACACAAAATATAATTCTACATCTACAAACTATTAGCTGATTAACCTTCTTCCCACACTTAATAATAAACTAACAGCACAAATATGTTGGCAATAGTCATGTGCCTTTGGCACAAACATGGCCATGTGGTGTAACTATGAAAAACAATTGCCAACAAAGACTAAACAAGTTACATAAACACATTATTAATTTGCATAATAACAAAAACATGGTATTTGATTTTTTAAAGAATTTCAAATCTGATGATGTCAAAAGCTTCACTTATTTTGGATCCATAATAGTGTCATTTGTTTGTGAAGGTGCTCGCGCGACTGTTCTCTTACATTGGCATATGATGCCCATGTTCTCATTATTATTATACATAAAAATCGAAAGTCAATTCATTTGCTTTCCAGGCAACTAACTAAAATCTTTTTGTTCCGAACCAGAAAAGGACAATGTTAAAATAAATCTCTTGCACAGGAATAAGTTTGGGTATCATCTGTTCAAGTAATTTGCGTTACTTTCTCTTGACAACCGCATTCTCGATTTCTGATGTAAGTTTGTAACTGTGCAAGACTATGACTAACTTGACATAATAGTTTGCCACTTGATTTTTTTTTTATCTTCTTTTTGTATCAATGGCTTAAGCCCAAACTACAAGGAATATACAGCAGTTGCTGAAATAGGTCTTATGTTTAGATATATTGCATCATGCACATAAAAGCCAGATATTAACATAGTACCATGCCAATGAATAGTTTACAGTAATAAAAACTTTTGGATCATATATATTGTTGTATTCATGCACAGTAAGGAGTTAGATGCTAACACTGGCAATTTCTTTCATAAAAGATCAAAGTTTTGGACAACCTTCTATTAGATGGTCTAATTTACTTAAGCATACTCCAGAAAGTACCTATGAGTCACAGTTCACAGGCAGTATTAACCCGCAAATAATGTTATTTCTCGTTGTGTGATTTTAGTATGAATATCCATAGTCTTAATTGATTCAGATTGACATCGCTGTGTTTGTCAGTGCCTAAGATGCTCAGATTTACACTAAATGCATAGTCCTCCATACACAAACCCGTATGTGCAGACATAGAAGTAAAGCCTGAAAGCATAGTCCACATCGTCACTAGAAGGTTTACCTCCTCAGTCATCACTCATGGTAAGTCCAGGGCGTGGAACGGACATGTCTCCGTTTATCAATCAAGATTTAACCAGCAGGTTAAAATAAATCCTCCAAGTTTCGATTAAAAAAACAACAAATAAAAAGCATTTGAGCTTGAAAGTACTTTGGTAGGAAAATCCTAAATCAAGAATTGAATCAGTCTGGGTTTAGCCTTAGTCCAACCTAACCTCACCATGAACCCAACTCTAACCTAGCCAGCAACCCATATTATTGGTAACGTTTCTGGGATGTGTAAATTCATGTAAAAATAAAAGCTTCTATAAAATTGCAAACTCAATTGATTTTGATTTGTAAAAATATTAGTAAAAAAATAATCAAGCATGTCATTTCAATAATTATTCAATTTCAGCTAAGAATTGTACTTGTATCCTTCAATGCCCATTCAATTTACTTCAATTCACCTCAATGCTAATGACATCTTCATAAACACCTTTTATAATCTTTTTCAATTCCAACCCTATCACCATTATATCAATTCTAAAAAAATGCTCCTTTTCCTCTCGAAGGAGACTCTAAAATTAAGAGGGCTTTTAGGAAATTTTGCATGCATGACCTAGTCTTTATCATACCTCCAAATTTTGGAGTTATATAGAGATCGCATAAAAACATTTAATACATGAAAATAACTGACTTTGTATTTTTATAAATTATACACATAGTCTAGATTTATAAAGCAAAGGTTACTTTGAACATAATATCGCATTGGTGCCCTACATGTATGATTTACTTGGCTCAATAATTATAATTGTAAGTTAACTCCAACATTCAAGAATTGATATTATACCTACATAACTGAGTTAACTCCAACATTCATGAATTGATATTGTACCTACATAATTGTAATGGTCATACCAACCTTAAGCCGACAACACATAATTTAGAACTCAACCCTAACCAAGGCATCGGTTAGGCTTTGAGTGTAACTATGTCCTCAATCATTAACTCATCTGATTTTCTAGACAAGTATTGTAGCTTCTAAACTTAGTGTTATAAACAAGGTTGACAAGGCTGCTCATGCGACTGCTTAAGCATATGTGCTCTGAGACCAAACCAATTTGGAATATGCACTCATAATATGTGATCATTCTGAATACCAAGGTCCATGCAGATTATATGCATGCATACTAATATGGGCAATTGATTTTTGCTAACTATACATATTTGCAATTTTAACCCAAGCAAAAACTCAGTATGACAAAATCCTTGAAGCAGGATAAACCCATAATCCTACTAAATAACTCATTCATCTTTTTTTCCTTCTGTAGAAGAGTAGTGAAGTTGTAACAATGTGTGTTTTTCCCCTTAATCTTGTAAATCATGTCTTACCATTATAGTTCTTTAACAAGACTTCCACTTTTACAATCACCCCTCTTAATCTCCAATCATTTTTGTTAGTGAAGTTTTCTAGCAACTGATACCCTACGATTTAATCTCAAAACAATGTTTCTTGCATAACAACTTTATCATATATTTTTTCAAACATTTAATTGATTAAGAATTGTTGATACATAATATATATAAATGTAGACATGTGTTTAATATATTTATATAAAATTCTATTTAGTGTAATCTTGCATAATCTACTACTACGACACAAATCACTTATGCATTGTCTAACCAACACATAATGAAGACGTGTTCTGCAATATTTAACCTAGCACTCCCATCAACAACCTATAAACTTACCATTCCAGTCCCATTCAAATGCATTATAGAGTGCACTGCCTAAGACAACATAATATGTTCCCCTATACCGTTTAAATATACCCCGTATCACACAGTTCCGGTAATAATTCAGACACTATGATCCACACCACTTGAAAATAGAGAAGACGATAAGGTCTTTTCTTCCACACACAACTCCATCCTTTCTCAACTCACACACAATGTACATCTCCTTAAATCAAAATCAAGAGTAATGCATAGGCTATCGCTGACATAAAGTGCAACTAACAATGTATAATTATTATTAAATCAAAACAAGGATTATTTAAGGGGAAAAAAAACAAATAATCCACATCAAAAAGTTTCAGTAAACATAATCAGATCATTGCATCGCTACCTAGAGAGCCACCCCCATCAAGACCTATTTATGCAATTCAAGAATTTCAATTGCAGAGCAGACAATGAAAAAACAGTATCATACCATCTGTAAATATAAATAATAAAGGAAATAGAATAGGAAATAACCTTCCCCATCTCCAAATAGACAGCGGCCCGGTTCGTAAGGAATGAGATATCCTCGTCATCAAGCTCCAGCGCCTTACTATAATGCTCGATCGCCTTCTCAAAATCCTTCTTCTTGTATGCCGCATTCCCTGCCTCCTTCTCCTTCTGTGCCTCTGCCTTCCTCTCCTTGGCTGCCCTCTCCTCCTCGCTCACCTCCTCCTCCATAGGCTGCGGCTCAGGCTCTGGTTCCGGTGCCTTCTTCCTCTCTGGCTCAGGCTCCTTCGCCCTCTCACTTGCCTCCGGAAAATTCCTCTCCATCTCATCATCCCCGGGCGGCCCCCTCATCTTTACGTTTAGTAGCACCCCAAGGACCTGCATCATCCTCTGATCATTCAAGTACATGTTGATATTATTCGGGTTCTTCTGAATATCCTGAATCATCCTAACAAAATCTGGCTGCTGAAGATAGTTTCTCGTCGACGGATCCGCCGTCAGTTTCGCCCACAGTTCCGGCCCCTGGAAGATCTTTCCAAATGGCGACGCCCCTGCCCCGCCGCCGTTGGCCGACGACGCCGACGACGCCGAAGATCTCATCTTTGCCCTCGCATCGGCGAGGCCGGACTTGAGCGCGTCATTGTTGGGGTCGATGGCGAGCCCTTTCTCATAGGCCTCGATGGCATCGTCGACGTTGTTGAGCCCGAGGTGGGCGGCGCCGAGGCGGCTGTAGCCCTTGGCCCAGCTAGGGTTCAGATCGACGGTCTTCTGGGCGTCCGCGAGGGCCTCAGAGAAGCGACCGAGGGAGGCGTAGGCAGCGGAGCGGTTGGAGTAGAGAACGTGGTTGGAGGGGGCGAGGGCGATGGCGTCAGAGAAGTGGGCGATCGCATCGGAGAAGTTGCCGGCGGCGAACGCCAAGTTGCCTTTGGCTTTCGCCTCGTCCGCCATTTAGATAAGATCGAAGCCGAAGAAATTAGAGATCTGAGGGGCGAGGGTTTTGAAACTGAAAGAGAAGACTACACGAATGAGGAGGCTTTTAAGGCCTTTGGAAGAGATTTCTGGAATGGGGTTAGGGGTTCTGGAATGTTCGGGGGCTGCAAAGAGAGTTCGCAGCGAAGCTGCTAGAGCTGGGCTTCGATGTTAATGGGCCGCTTAATTTGTAAACTCACAACTGTTTGCTAGGCAACAGTAGTATTAATGTACATTAATAATGCTAAATGACTGCAAACACAGACCAGTCTCCATAAGTGTAATTTTGAGAATTAGCGGGTATAAAGATAAATTATATAATAATGTTTTCTACAAAAATATTACTATGTATGCTTTAATAAGATTATATCATTTTTTCTGAGAATGATATCATCTCTTAGTAAACTATAAGCAGTGCTATATGATTTTTCATTAGTATATAGGCATGTGCCATGCACTTTAATGCTGCCAAAATCAATTAAAAGTGTGATTGTTTGTATGGAAATAGAAAAGAAAGAATGAAAGTAACCCAATTTCAAAAATTTTGATTTTTCATTGGAAAAAAAAGTTAAAAATTACTTCTTACAAGCAAACGTATATCGCACTTTAATATATATATATATATATATATATATATATATATATATATATATATATATATATATATATATATATATATATGAGAGTAAACGGAAAATTCACCGGCAATAAAAAAAGTTTTTTCACCGCCACTTAGATAGTCTAATAAAATCATTACAAGTGGTGCCACATACAGTAACAAATAAAATAACTCTCTTGCACGTGGTGCCATTCAAAGGGCGATCAAGAGAGTTTTTTTATTTATTATCTTAAGTGGCGTCATGTGTAACAATGAACAGTAAAAAAATTTCCTTCACTGTCGGTGAATTTCAGGTTATATATATATATATATATATATATATATATATATATATATATATATATATATATATATATATATATATATAAAATGTTGGTTATAATTTACCGTATGTCTTTTAATATAGTATGACAGTATATGTAAAGTGGAGGTTTCTAATTCTGTGGTTGCAGATTGAAGCATACAGAATTGTTTTAGATTAACATAAAATGACAGATTTGTAGTTAACAGATTTACTACACAGAATTGCTACTGTTATCTTATAGGAAATTAATTCTGTAATTAGGTTTCAGTATTCTGTTATCTTATTACCTAACACAGAATGAAACTGTTTACAGAAATAATTAAACTATTCTTCTTTAACTAGTTTACTTAACCTAAAGTGAATAAAGAAGAAACTGGATTATGAAAAACCTGTTTCAGATACTTGCAGGAAGACTGGAAGAAGACTGGAAGATGACAGGAAGTAGATTGGATGAAGATCGAGACTAGTGTTGGACACTATCTCCTTAAAATCGATTCGTCCTCCACTGCTTGCTTCTGGATTTCTTCGACGTCGATCTCCCAGTATACAACGATCGATCTGCAGAGGGAAGGAAGCTGCAATCCCTCTGCTCTGGCGAATCTGATAGAGGTTCTCTCTGGTTTATATTATGCAGGACTGAACTTATTGAATTGATGAACAGAGTTCTTCTGTAGACAGAAATTCTGGAACTTCTGTCTGCAGAAGAAGAAAGAGAAGAGAAAAGAAAAAATGTGTAGTTTGAAATACTGACCCAGACCCTATTTATAGGCTTTCAACAGTCGCAACGGTTGAGATTTCAACAGTCGCAACGGTTGGCCGTTTCAACAGTTGTGACCGTTTAACGGCAACCGTTGACGGCGGCCGGTGACTGTTGGACCGCCGACCGTTGGACTTCAACGACTCTTGACTGACGGGCGGGTGCAGGTCGAATTCATTCAGTTCTGAACCCAATAGAGGCAACCCGAATCCAATAGCACCAAAAATCAAAGGCTCCTCAGCTCCTAGCGACGTACAACAGTCGCAACGGTTGGCCGTTTCAACAGTTGTGACCGTTTAACGGCAACCGTTGACGGCGACGTTGCGTACGTGCGAAGTGCAAAGTGCACCTCTAAAGCGCCCAATGCGCCCTAAACGCCCATTCGCCCTCGCACACGCGCGTGCGCGTGCGAGCGGTGCGTAGCACCACCCGTGGTGCTCAAGGTTTTCCTCTTCTTACATAAGCAAAGTAAAGGAGCAAGCTATCATATTTAAACCCACATCCTTACATTCCTCTATCCCATATGGGACTATCTTTTCATCTTCCCTTTTTGTTCCTTTGCTATGTACTCAAATTTTGAAGCCAATTTCAATTCACTTAATTCATTTAATTTGAACTAGTGAATTTGCTCAATTTAAGGTTCAAATTAGTGAATGAATTCAACAATCCCCCACATGAATGAAATGGGTTAGACTCTAATGCAAATAACCAGAGAGTGTAATAGAAAGTTACCGCATCGGGAGAGGTGGATTTTGGCTTTGAACCTTCCCTAGTGAAATATTATCGAGTTTACTTGCTAACCAGTGAACACGATGTTTTTGAACTGTTCAGCTTTTGATGTAAACTAAGACAATAATATTCACACGATTTCTTTCAACTTTATCAGATTCTATGTTGTGTCCGTTTTGGCCTTGGACAACCTGGTAATTCTGTGAGTGCTCTTAGAGAATTTAGCCTTTCTCATTCTCATAGAAGCGGCCCCTTCTCACTCACATAGGTGATCTCTTATCAAGAGTATCCTGCCATACTCCACTTAGATTTCTAAGATATAAGAATCATTAAAAGCTTAGCTTATCCTAACACATTGCAGGTAATCACTATTTTACCATAGAAATGAGATAGGAAATATTTTCCTCAGTGATTCTTTCGAGTTCCCCCACAATTCGGTTGTCCCTTTGAACCTAGATCTTGGGATCTCCAGTCAGTTAGGTTGGGTTGCCATTATGGAGTTACTCTTTAGTAGGCTGTAATCCCATTCCCCTCGACAACTTATATACTTGATCTCTAGTCAAGCCTTTTGTTAATGGATCTGCAATATTATCTTTTGATTTTATATAATCAAGAGATATTATTCCGTTTGTAAGCAGCTGTCTTACAGTTTCATGCCTACGACGTATATGTCGTGACTTTCCATTATATAATACATTTTGTGCCCTTCCAATTGCTGATTGATTATCGCAATGGATGCATATTGCTGACACAGGTTTAGGCCACATTGGAATATCTTCTAAAAAGTTTCGAAGCCATTCTGCTTCTTCTCCAGCTTTATCTAAAGCTATAAACTCAGATTCCATAGTGGATCTGGCTATACATGTTTGTTTAGAAGATTTCCAAGAGATGGCTGCTCCTCCAATAGTAAAGATATATCCATTTGTGGATTTAATATCTTTTGAATCGGTAATCCAGTTAGCATCAGTATATCCTTCAATCACTGCTGGATATCTAGTATAGTGCAACCCATAGTTAGTAGTGTACCTCAAATATTTGAGTACTCTAACTATTGCTTTCCAATGGTTCTCCCATGGATTACTTGTAAACCTACTCAGTTTGCTTACTGAGTATGCAATATCAGGTCTTGTGCAGTTCATTAAATACATAAGACTGCCAATGATCTGAGAATATTCTAACTGTGATATACTAGCACCTATATTCTTTGTAAGATATAGACTCATATCTACAGGTGTCTTAACTATATCAGTATTTCCCTTGTCAAATTTTTCGAGTATCTTCTCGATATAATGTGACTGGGATAAGGTATATCCATCAGATGTCTTGGAGATTTTAACTCCAAGAATAATATCTGCAATACCTAAGTCTTTCATATCAAATTTCCATATTAACATGATTTTACTTCCTTAATTAGAGCCACCGTGCTACCAGTGATAATCATGTCATCCACATATAAACATACAATGACATAGTTGTGCATATCCCCTTTTACATATACACATTTATCGCATTCATTATAGCGAAATCCATTTGACAACATAACTTGGTCAAACTTCTCATGCCATTGTTTAGGTGCTTGTTTAAGTCCATAAAGAGACTTAACAAGTCTACACACCTTCTTTTCTTTACCTGAAACTACAAACCCTTCAGGTTGTTTCATGTAGATTTCTTCATCTAATTCACCATTTAAAAATGCTGTTTTTATATCCATTTGATGAAGTTCAAGATTATATAATGCAGCAAAAGCAATTATTAATCTTATAGATGTTATTCTTGTTACAGGTGAATATGTATCAAAATAGTCAATACCTTCCTTTTGTCTATAGCCTTTTATTACAAGTCTAGCTTTGTATTTATCTATAGACCCATCAGGTTTTATCTTTCTTTTAAAGATCCATTTATATCCTAATTGTTTACTTCCTGGAGGAAGATCCACAAGTTCCCAGGTGTGATTTTGAAGAATTGATTCAATTTCACTATTTACAGCTTCTTTCCAAAAAGGAGCTTCAGGAGTAGACATAGCCTCTTTATAAGTTTGAGGTTCTTTTTCTAATATATATGTTAGAAAATCCGGACCAAACGATTTATTAATCCTGGCCCTTTTGCTCCGTCTATATTCATCCTCATTGGTTTTATTTCCAGAATCAGACTTTGTTTCTCTTATTATATCATCACAAGTTCTTTTAGAGGAACTTGATTCATGTTCTTTACTAGGAAATACATTCTCAAAGAATACAGCATTTCTAGATTCAATAATATAATACTTATGTATCTCTGAATGATCAGAGTTAAAGACAAAGAAACGATAAGCACTGCTATTATGCGCATATCCAATGAATATACAATCAATAGTTCTAGGTCCAATTTTAGTCCTTTTAGGAGTAAGAATTGCAACCTTAGCTAGACACCCCCACACTCTTAAGAATTTATAACTAGGTGCTCGACCTGTCCATAATTCATAAGGTGTTTTCTCAAGTTTCTTTTGGGGTATTTTGTTGAGAATATAATTGGCAGAAAGCAGAGCTTCCCCCCACATATTCTGGGGTAAACCAGAACTTATTAATATGACATTCATCATCTCTTTTAAAGTTCTGTTCTTACGCTCAGCAATTCCATTTTGCTGTGGAGTGTAAGGAGCAGTTGTTTGATGTATAATACCATGTTCTGCACAAATTTGTGCAAATGGTGACTCATATTCACCACCTCTATCACTTCTTAGCATTTTTATCTTTTTGCTAAGTTGATTCTCAACTTCATTTTTGTATTGTATAAACATTTCAATTGCCTCATCTTTTGTTCTAAGTAGATATACATAACAATATCTAGTACAATCATTTATAAACGTAATAAAGTACTTCTTTCCACCTCTAGTTTGAATAGATTTTAAATCACATACATCTGTATGAATTAATTCTAAAGCTTCAGTACTACGTTCTATAGAGTGAAATGGAAGCTTAGTCATTTTTGATTCAACACATATTTCACATTTGTTTTCAAAGTTTATATTGAAATTAGGCAACATATTCAAATTTATTAATCTTTGTAAAGTATAATAATTAACATGTCCTAATCTACCATGCCAAATAAAACGTGACTCAGTCATATAAACAGAAGAATCAATTTTATTGATAACCTTAGGGGCAATGGTCATTACATTTATTTTGAACAGACCATTGGTCATATACCCCTTACCTACATATACACCATTCTTTGTGAGTATAAACTTATCAGACTCAAACACAAGTCTAAAGCCTTTCTTACTCAAGACTGAACCAGAGACCAGATTCTTGCGGACATCTGGTACATGAAGTCATCAGTAAGAGTAAGTTCTTTCCCCGAAATCATCTTCAGTACAATATTGCCTCGTCCTTCAACCTTGGAGGTTGCAGAGTTACCCATGTAGAGTAGTTCTCCTTCCACAGATTCATATGTGGAGAACATCCACTTGTTGGCGCAGATGTGGCGAGTGGCTCCAGTGTCCACCCACCATTCTTTAGAGTTGCCACCAACTAGGTTAACCTCTGAGATAACAGATGTACAATCTACATTTGCACAAACATTTTCTTCTTCGGCCAAATGTACATTAGGATGCTTCTTCTTCTTCTTCGAAGATCTGGTGCCTTTCGCACACGGCAGTCCTTTGCACGATGTCCAGGCTTGTCACAGTTGTAGCACTTGCCATTGAATTTCTTCGAGTTACCACTCTTAGAGTCTTCACCATTGTGCTTTCTCTTCCTGTCATTAGACTTATTGGAATTTTCCATAACATTAGCTTTAGAAATATTGTATGGATTTCCAATTTTCTTTTCAGAAAGGCGGTTATCTTCTTCAATCCTCAATCGTACAATTAGATATTCAAGTGTCATTTCTTTTCGTTTATGCTTTAGGTAATATCTAAATTCTTTCCAAGATGGTGGCAATTTTTCAATTATTGCAGCCACTTGAAAAGATTCACTGATAGTCATACCTTCAGCATGAATTTCATGAATGATCACTTGAAGATCCTGTACTTGGTTGATTACATTTTTAGAATCAACCATTTTATAATCAGAAACTTACCGACTACATATTTCTTAGAGCCGGCATCTTCTGTATTATATTTCTTGTCTAAGGACTCCCAGAGTTCCTTAGCAGTAACAACTGAACTATATACATTATACAGTATATTGTCCAAACCATTGAGGATATAGTTCTTACTCAAGAAGTCCGCATGTTTCCATGCTTCAACCGCCTTCACTGATTGTTGATCATCTTCAACAAGAGTAGGCACAGTCTCCTTTAAGTACTTGGCCAGATTCATTGTAGTGAGATAGAATAATATTTTCTGTTGCCATCTCTTAAAATCTGAGCCACTGAACTTCTCTGGTTTCTCGTACTGGCTTGAAGGCACAGTTGGAGTAACCATGACAGGAGTTATCACAGTGAACATATCAGATATAGTAGCCATCTACAAATATTAAAATTTATCTATCTTAATGTCTTGTAATAAATTTTAACTAAACTGAAAATTAATTCTAACTCCAAACACAAAACAGAATTAATTAGTCTTCTCTAAAAGCAATTAAGATTACTAGTGATTGATTACTATTATGACAGTATTTTAATCTAAAACAAAATATCAGTTTAAAGATTAAATACTATTATAACAGAGTTCTAATTGATAACAATACTCTTAATTGATGGTATTGTGATAGAATTCCAAAACTCAGTTTTAAGAATGTTGGTTCTAAACAAAAATGTTTAAACTGTATTCTTAAAAAGTTAATCTAAAACATGCACGAAATTCGATTTTAAGAATATAGGTTCAAACTAAAAATGTTTAAACTGTATTCTTAAAAAGTTAATCTAAAACATGCAATAATCGATTTTAAGATTGTTGGTACTAAATTACCGTATGTCTTTTAATATAGTATGACAGTATATGTAAAGTGGAGGTTTCTAATTCTGTGGTTGCAGATTGAAGCATACAGAATTGTTTTAGATTAACATAAAATGACAGATTTGTAGTTAACAGATTTACTACACAGAATTGCTACTGTTATCTTATAGGAAATTAATTCTGTAATTAGGTTTCAGTATTCTGTTATCTTATTACCTAACACAGAATGAAACTGTTTACAGAAATAATTAAACTATTCTTCTTTAACTAGTTTACTTAACCTAAAGTGAATAAAGAAGAAACTGGATTATGAAAAACCTGTTTCAGATACTTGCAGGAAGACTGGAAGAAGACTGGAAGATGACAGGAAGTAGATTGGATGAAGATCGAGGCTAGTGTTGGACACTATCTCCTTAAAATCGATTCGTCCTCCACTGCTTGCTTCTGGATTTCTTCGACGTCGATCTCCCAGTATACAACGATCGATCTGCAGAGGGAAGGAAGCTGCAATCCCTCTGCTCTGGCGAATCTGATAGAGGTTCTCTCTGGTTTATATTATGCAGGACTGAACTTATTGAATTGATGAACAGAGTTCTTCTGTAGATAGAAATTCTGGAACTTCTGTCTGCAGAAGAAGAAAGAGAAGAGAAAAGAAAAAATGTGTAGTTTGAAACACTGACCCAGACCCTATTTATAGGCTTTCAACAGTCGCAACGGTTGAGATTTCAACAGTCGCAACAGTTGGCCGTTTCAACAGTTGTGACCGTTTAACGGCAACCGTTGACGGCGGCCGGTGACTGTTGGACCGCCGACCGTTGGACTTCAACGACTCTTGACTGACGGGCGGGTGCAGGTCGAATTCATTCAGTTCTGAACCCAATAGAGGCAACCCGAATCCAATAGCACCAAAAATCAAAGGCTTAGAGGCAACCCGAATCCAATGGCACCAAAAATCAAAGGCTCCTTAGCTCCTCGCGACGTTGCGTACGTGCAAAGTGCAAAGTGCAAAGTGCAAAGTGCGCCTCTAAAGCGCCCAATGCGCCCTAAACGCCCATTCGCCCTCGCACACGCGCGTGCGCATGCGTAGCACCACCCGTGGTGCTCAAGATTTTCCTCTTCTTACATAAGCAAAGTAAAGGAGCAAGCTATCATATTTAAACGCACATCCTTACATTCCTCTATCCCATGTGAGACTATCTTTTCATCTTCATTTTTTGTTCCTTTGCTATGTATTCAACTTTTGAAGCCAATTTCAATTCACTTAATTCATTTAATTTGAACTAGTGAATTGGCTCAATTTAAGGTTCAAATTAGTGAATGAATTCAACATATATATATATATATATATATATATATATATATATATATATATATATATATATATATATATATATATATATATATATATATATATATATATAAAAGCCATAATTACCATTCAAAAAAATTATACTTTTATGCATATAAAGCAAATAAAATTATATAAAAATTATTTTATTCAATCAATTAAATAATAATCCATTCACTTTCTAATTTTTTTTTTTTTTTTTGAAAAGTTAGCAATAAAAAACAATAAGAACTCTCTTATTCTACTTTCATTATGTAAGTTACTTCTCAACTCTTCTCTACTTCCACTAATTCCATAGAGTCAAACACATCCTAAATCATCTAAATATAATAGCATTTGAGCCGCGCCTAATGAATAAAAGAATTAATGTAAAGCTCAAAATCTCTCATGGTTAAAATAATAAAATTTCATGAATTTTAATTCTCATATTTGCAATGGAAATGTTCCCAGTTATGTTCAGGTCTATACGGACAATACTAGAATTGGACATCAAATATTCAAAAACAATTTAAGAGTGATCTAATTAATAGCAGTAGATGAAGATGAACACCATGCTGTCCAATAAAAATAAAAATAAAAATAAAAAAAGGAGGCGGAGTTGGAATTTAGCCATCTTATTACATTTGATGATACAAACTCATTTTTTCTCTATTAATATTAGCAGTGCCTGAGAGTGAAATATTGTTCAGTCGAATCATCGTATTGATTTTAGTTACCAGCATTCATTGATTTAAAATGATATAATATTATGCCTGAAAACATTGGATGTGAAGACAAAAATTGTACCCGGTAGCATATTATGTTTAGTAAATAAAACTAAAATAATTTTGTTGCCCATAGCTTAAACTCCCTAATATTGATATATAAAAGATAGAGAGTTGCTAGATGTGCCCTAGTTTTTTTCTTAGTGAGCCCCATGACTTAATTATAAGTTTGTCATAAAATTTTTTGGAAAAAAACCCTTAGCTCTTTCTTATCTGTCAAAAAATTTCTCCGCCACCGCTTCTGTCGCCGTAGCGGCAGCGACGACAGCGGCGGTTGCTGCTGCTGGCCGCCTCTACAACAGTAGGAGACAACTGCAAGGTGAGCAGCTATGGCTGTCGCCATTATTATCGTCGTTGTCGTTGTCACTGTTGCTACTGTGGCCGGTGCCGCTGTTGCTGATAGTGCTGCTAAGGGAGGAGAAAAGATGGGCAATTCCGGAAAAAATATGGGGTTCACTAAGAAATACTGGGAAAATTCTATTTGCACACGGCATTTTACTCTTGACACACGGTTTTAAAACTTATAAATAATTACAAGTTTGTCATTATTTTTTTGGACTAATTTACCCTTATAAATTCTAAACTAAAACTTTTTAAAATTTGAAACTACGACTCATCGTCTTCCTCCAATATTTTCTCTCTAAAACCCTAAATGATTTTTTTAGTATTTAATAAAAACACATCTCCCACAAAATCATGTATTTGATTTTTTGACCCCTTAAAATTTTTTACATTAACGTTCCTGAAAAGATTAGAAGAATTTTAAATTCCTCGATTTCACCGTACAAGTAAAATTTGAGTTTGGAATTTACATTTGAGTTTTCTTATGCAAATAGAAAATTTCAATATGCAATTGGTGTCAGAAAATAAATCTAAGGTACGATTTGAAATTTTTTTTTAGATTTTATACGTATTTATTTGAAATTTATCGTTAATTAGTTTTTTTGAGACTTCGCACGCTGTCGGGTATTAATACCCGACCAGCACGTTTCTTGGTCGGGTATTAATACCCGACCAAAATATTTTTTTGCTAAATGGAATTGGACGGGTGAGGAGTTAGAGAAAAAGAGGAGGGGTATTTTTGGAAAAAAATTTGGGCGCAAAAAGTAAAATGACAATATTTCAAAATATGAGTTTGGCGTAAAGAGGAACCAGGGCGCCAAAAGTAAAATACCATGCGCAACAAAAAACTGGACAAGTTTTAAATTTGGAGTATTTACAGATTTGTCCCTTAAATCTTTATAAATTATAATATAGTCCTCCAAATCTTCATATTTAGGATTTAGTCCCCAAAATCCTCTAAATTACTACAATTTAGTCCCACTCCTTAACTTCCGTTAGCCCAGTTTATTTTTTGACCTGATTTTTCCATTTTACCCTTTTTTAATTCCTTCTCCCATCTTCATCATCTCTTATTCTTCCCTCTTCCTTCTCTCTTCTCATTTTCTTCATTCTTTCTCATCTCTTCTCCTTCCCGCTTCCTCCTCTCTTCTCCTTCTCTCTTCTCCTTTTCTTTATTTGGTTCAATGGCTTCCCCCCTTCTTCTTATCTTCTATCTCTCTATTCTTCTTTCATTTTTTTTCATAGGGGTATTTAAGTCATTTCATTATTTTAAAAAAGTAAAAATTAAATTATGTCGTTTATTTGGACGGAAAAACTAACGGAGTGACTAAATTGTAGTAACTTAGAGAATTTGGGAGACTAAATCTTAAATATGAAGATTTGGGGGACTAAATCATAATTTATAAAAATATGAGGGACAAACCTGTAAATACCCCTTTAAATATTTATAGGACTCACTAGGAAAAGTATGGGGCGCATCTCGCAACTCTTTAAAAGATTAACTCACTAGGAAAGCATGTATCTTGGTAACTTTTATTTGTTTTTGATACATTTTGTGAGGAGAAAATTTTTTTGATATCGAATACTCCAAAACAGAATTCGACAAAATTGTTGAGTTTAACTTCTCATATGGATTCTAGATTTGCCAATTAGTTTGAGTCCGGTTATGTTCTTGAGTAGATTTTCTAAGAGCCAGCTCAATTTTGATCTGTCTTAACATGTAATCTCAATTCAAAACCTGATTTAGATCCCGATTATTGATATATTATATACATCTTTTCTATGCATATTGTTTTGATTGCTATCTGACAATCTAGATATGTATGTGCAGATTTGAAAATAGATCAGACTGAATGTCTGAAATACTTCAAGGAGTATATTAAAGCCCAATAGAAATTAAAGTTATCTTATTTAGTTTCATTATGTTTTATTATTCTTTCTGTTGTATCCAAATTTTGTTCCATGCACTAAAAAGTGGAATTTCCATTGATTTTTTTTAATTTTCACTGTTTAGTACTGTTGTGGTAAATTTATTTTTATTCTATCAGAGTCTTTAACATATTCAAATCGAATATATTGTTGGTATATATTGTACGTACTCGTACATCATATAGCGAAAGTGGAGCGACGATAACTTTCTTATCTCTTCTATTTTCAAGATCTCAAATTTTATCAGGAATCGACCCTCCTTTCAGTGATAGAGAGATGCATTTATAGTTCTTCAAGATCAGTAATAAGTTACCATAGTGATAAAATTAGAAGTCTTCTTCGATTTCCATGCATTAGTGAAAGTAGAGCTCATGAATAAGAGATAATAAAGTCTTAATCATATTTAGATTGCTTCCCTTTTGATATCACGCACAAGGTTCAGGATGATCGGGTATCATGGACTGATTAAATTGTCCCTGGATCTGTTGCAAACTTGAATGTTTTTGTGGGCTCGACTACTTGATGAGCCCTTACTATCTTCCAGGTTTGGACCGATCAATTTTTGAATTAACAAAAAGATTTGCTACGTATTTTTTATGTTGTTAATGATTGATTATCTGTTTGCTATTATCTAACAATTTCATATGTTTTATTATAAATATTAGATGTTTTTGATAAATTTCACGACGATGCTACTTTTTGCAAATATGATTTTAAAAATGGTGATTTTTTTGATGACAAATATTGCTATCATATTTTCTTATTTTCAGTTTATGTATTTTAATTGATTCATAAACGAAAGATGAAGGTGATAAAAATTATTAAGATGTTTTGTATGTTATCAACAATTGTGATGTTAACAAACTTTTTCATCACTTAAATTTTATTTTAATCAATTATTTGATGGATACAATATTAAGCATGATTCTAAATCATAAGCTCTGTCCAACAACAACAACTAGCCCAAAAAAACTAAGAGAAAATTTTCTTTTCCTAGAAATACCTTAGTTAATAATTAGTTGGAAAAGATGGATTATTGTCGTTAAATGAAGTTTCTAAACTTGACTAATATTATTACGGTCTTTTAATTTTTTTTTTAATTTATTGTGAGAATGGTGAGGATGATTTCGATATTTTATCATAGTGAAAAATATTTGGATTATCGGCATATCCTGTTATTTCCATCATCTTGTGATTTTTTTAATGGTTCAAATGTCTATTATACATTATGAGAGTGTATTTAGCATTGGAGTTGATAATCATAGGACTTCTATGGATCCAATCACAACTGAAGCAATTATGTTCATTCAAGATTGGTGGAAGACCGAAATAGAGTGACATGGCATAAAAACTACCGAAGAGGGAATGCAAGACTTAAACATGTAATAGTAAAAAATTTGTAATTTTTAAGTTAAGCTTTAGTAAACAAATAGTTATACATCATTGGAAAATAGGGATTATAATGGACACGTTAACATGGCAAATTTTTGGACCTTTATATACAAAATTTTGAATTAGAAAAATAAGATTTTTATTTTTAATTTAAAATTTTGTATATAACGGATCAAAATTGACCCATGAATGAGTCCATTACCATCTCTATTGGAAATAGATAAGAAATTACCAAATTAATTGGACAGTATCCATACTATTGTGACACACTAATTTCTTTAAACCTGTAATATTTCAATGTTCAATTAAAAAGAAAAATATATGATTTATCATGAATTTTTTTGTGTCTTAGAATATTTTTTCTGAATTCATAATATTTTTTTCTTTTCATCTTTTGGCATTAGTTTTTTTTTTTAAATAAGAAAATATGGTTTTTTTTTTCCAAGCCACTCGGCCCTCAGGTGTGAGCCCGGCCATCGACTGCCCGGGTCTGCTTGGACTATCTGGGTCCGATGTCGGGCATGGGTTGAAACCCAGTTCGGACCCGGGTATCCGGGCCAGGGCGACCGTTTTGGACTCGTAAAAGGGGAGTTTCTAGAGGGGCACACCACTTTTTCTAGTGAGCCCACTTAAAAATTTTATACATATTACAAAATTGCCATCGGTTTTTTGGGACTAAAATGCCCTTTTCTTCTATCTCTCTTCTTCTTCTCTTCTCAAACTGCAGATCAACTAACAAAAAAAAAAAAAAAAAAAAACCCTAAAACTCACAACTATTCTATCAAATCTCCTCTTATATTAAATTATCTCATAAATTAAATTCGAAAATTGATTTTATTAGGTCTTTGCTTACTCAAAAACCCTAAAAACAATATGAATTGATAAAAATTATGAACCCAAAAAAACTCAAAATTCGAACTAGCAGTCCGGACTGTTCAATATCCGCCCGGACTGGAAGTCCGGACAGTGGGACTCTGTCCGGACTTTCAGTCCGGACGAAAAAAAATTCGTTTCGTCGGATTGGAAGTCCAGACAGAAGCTCTCTGTCCAGATTTCCAGTCCGGACAGTTATAAATAGATTTGTTTTGTCCAACTTTCCATGAAGTCATTGTGGTATAGTGGTGAGTATTCTCATTGCATATGTGAGCACCTTGGGTTCGATCTCCAACATCAGTAAATTTATTATTACTTTATTTTATTTTTTCAAATAAATAAATACATTTTCTTTTGGAATCTAATTTTCTTTTAGTCATTGTCGCCGGTTCTTGTTTGCTAAAAATTTGGATTTCTCCTTCCATTGTAAAGTTGTTTGATTACAACGAAAATATTGAGATTTATAAAAAAAATGAGGAATTACAAGAACGAGAATATTAATTTATTCCCTTTTTTTTATGTGGGTTCGGGTGGCGATGAAACCTCACTAGTGCCTCCGTGGACCGTCTGACTTAGAAAGAGATGGCTCTGCTCCGCTTCTCAATTTTCCGAGCTCGCCCGAAATCGTCCCAAAGTCTAAAAATCCAAAAAATCCCTTCCCGGACTCAATCCTTGTCTTTTATAGACCGAAGTGGTTTGAAATCCTGCTCGAATCCTTCCTGAAAAATCGGATCACGAGATATCAGGAAAAATAAATAAACGGAAGTAAACAGAACACAATCAGCGGGTTGCACCCGCGGGAGCCTTGCACCGCGGGATTCTCCCGCGGGTGCAACCCGCAGGAGTTTTCCCGCGGGTTGCTCCCGTGGGAGTCTCCCGCGGGACCAGCTCTTTTTTTTTTTAATTATTTTTTTAATTATTAGAATTATTATTATTATTATTATTTATTATATATGTGTATATTTTTTTTGGCATTTTTTTAGTATCTACATAAAAAATACCCGCGGGATTTCTCCCGCCGGTGCCTCCCACCCGCGGGTGGGCACCCGCGGGAGCGATCCCGTGGGTGCCAACCCGCCGGTTGTCTTCTTTCTATTCCCGTTTTGTTTTTTTGCTGATATTCCGTGATCCGATTTTTCAGGAAGAATTTGAGCCGGATTAGAAGCGCTCTCAAGATATAAAATTGGGAACGGAGTTCAGAACAGGAGGAGAAAAAGAGGAGATTCTTTTGGGGAGGGAATTTTTGACGAGGCAATTTTCCAGAGGCCGGAGTCTAAAAATCCAAAGAGGAGTTTCTCAATCCAGAGAGATTGGATCGTCAACGGAGTGTAGAATTAAGACTCCACCGCTGCCAGAACCCACAAAAATAAAGGAGAATCGAAATCAATTGATCCCCATTCTTGTAATCTCGAATTTATTTTGTAGTTTTTCTTTTATTGCTGTAATTCAAAATCAAATTGGCAATATAAAGGAAGATTCAATTTTTCGGGCATACAAGAAAAAAAAAAAAAAAAAGAGCGGGCCCCTCGGGAGACTCCCGCGAGTGCAACCGCGGGAGAAATCCCACGGGAGCAACCCGCGGGAAAACTCCCGCGGGTTGACACCTGCGGGAGTGATTCCGCAGGTGCTAACCCGCGGGTTGTGTTCTGTTTACTTCCGTTTATTTATGTTTCCTGATATCTCGTGATCTAATTTTTCAGGGAGAATTCGAGCAGGATTTCAAGCCTCTTCGGTCTATAAAAGACAAGGATTGAGTCCGGAGAAGGGACTTTTTGGATTTTTAGACTTTGGGACGATTTCGGGCGAGCTCGGGAAATTGAGAAGCGGAGCAGAGCCATCTCTTTCTAAGTCAGATGGTCCACGGAGGCACTAGCGAGGCTCCATCGCCACCCGAACCCACATAAAAAAAGGGAACAAATTAATATTCCCGTTCTTGTAATTCCTCATATTTTTTGTAAATCTCAATATTTTCGTTGTAATCAAACAATTTTACAATGGAAGGAGAAATCTAAATTTTGAGCAAACAAGAACTGACGACCACAGTGGGAGCCTCTCTGTTCACAACAGAGAATATGGTGGCGCAGTCTGATTTGGTAGCGATAGGATCTGTCGTTGAAATACTGGTCGTAGAAGTTGACCAACAAAAATATGAGGAATTTATTTCTTCCCCTGATTCGGAGCCTAGGCGTTACAGCTAATCTCAACTGTTCTATCGAACTGCCAATACGAACAGCTAATCTCAACTGTTCTATCGAACTGCCAATGCAACTTAAAACGGTCCGTTTTTTAGCGGATCACCGAGCTCAAAAGAATACGGACGGCGAAAAAGGTGTACTCTGGAACCGATCTACATGCTGCCTCATCACATATGGTTAATAAAGGCAAAAATGTGGTCGGAAACAACTCTTCAGATAAGGAAATCACTCCAAGATCAAAAGGAGTTCCTATCGAACCAGAGGGCGTACGCTTAGAAGAAATCTCTGAATGGTTTGAGAGACAAGAAAAACGTCTCGTACAGTAAGAGGAGACCATAGAAGAAATGAAACAACTTTTAATTGAGTTGTTAGCCCAAACTAGAAAGAACCAATCCTCGTCGTCCGTTTCTGGTCAGTAGAAAGGAAAACGACCCGTCCAAATAAATGAAGACAGCGAGGACGAGGATGAAGAAGTACCTCCTCATTCAACAGAGAAAGAGGAAGTGAAGGTTATCATCAAGAAAGTGAAGGTTATCATCAACCCTCATGTAGAAAAAATAGAGAAGATGGAGAATCAACTACAAACTCTTCTTCATCGTAAGAAACTGCAAGACGTGGGAGTAGTCCGTCTTTATCCCATAGAATGGGAAACCGTACCTTATCCTGCAAAATACAAACCGTTGAACTTTCAGTCATTCGACGGTAGAGGTTCGCCGCAACAGCACATTTTCTACTTCCTGTCGCAGACAGGACACCTCATGGGGAATGATCCGACTCTGACTAAGATATTTACGAGCACTTTAACAGGGCCCGCATTTACCTGGTTTATGCAGTTACCTCAGGGAACAATTAAATCATGGGCCGATGTAGAACGTGAGTTCTTAGCCCGATTCTTTGAAGATGATACATAAGTCTCTATACTATCTTTGCTAGCAGCGAAGCAAGAAGAAAGCGAAACGGTAAAAACTTATGTCGAGCGGTTCCGAGAACTTTCTATTCGATGCCCACATGGCATGATGCAGGACACGCTTGTGGAGACCTGCAGACTCAACTTGTTGACCGATATCCTAGACAAGATGGGTTCGGTCGAATCCAAATGGAAAGATCTGCTTAAGCAGGGTGAACAGGCCGAAGAAATACTTCGACGCCTCGAAAAGCAGCAGTCCGCAATCGGAGGCATTACAAATGAACCTCCATTCCAGTAGGTCATCCTACACAGCGAAGTTGCCCAGGCTTCAAAAGCAGTATTCGTTCAAGGATGAACATACTGCTACTATGTTCAATCTGCTCAGCAAACGCAAGATGCTTAAGTTGTCGGAAAGCAAAAGGCCTGAAAAAGTTGGAAAGACTAACGATCCGAATTACTGCATGTACCACCGGATTGTAGGTCATCCTACAAAGAATTATTTTATTCTAAAAGATAAAATTCAAGCGTTGATTGACACTAGAGCAGTTCAGCTTAAAGCTGAACAAAAAAGGAGTTAGAGCTAACTCCGATAAATTTAATGTGTGTTGTCTAAAAGTACCACTTGGGCTCACAACAATTCCCAAGACGAGCTCAGGGCGATTAATTTAAATCAAAAAAAAAAACATGAATTAAAAAAGCATAAATTTATTATTACTTTATTTTATTTTTTCAAATAAATAAATACATTTTCTTTTGGAATATAATTAAATTCTTGACTCAAACAATTTTTTTTCCTTAACCACTATTTCATTCCAATTCAAAGATAAATTAAAAATTCATTTTAGTCTAAAACTAGAGAAATTATTAGATACATATCATGCAAATATAGTACTCAAACAACATAAAACACAAAAAATCATAATAATATCCATAATAAGGCAAATACAAAAGAAATATATCATAAATTCTATCAAAAAAAGTCTATAACATATCTATAACATGTTATACGGTTTTAATCTTTGCAAGAATATTAAACAACACTCTATGTCACTTTTTGAAGACTCTTTTGTTATAGAAACATATTAGATAAAGAAATCAAAATATAATTGCATTCAAGAATTGATTATGCAAAATACACAAAGAATTCATTCATCTCTCAAATTTGTACACAAAATTTATCTCTTTCAAACTAGAGATTTCATCAATAACACATAAATACGAAACTCAAATTCAAATAACAATGTAAATTCACATAATGACAATCATGAATAAATTCAAATAGCATTGTTCGCTATATAAAGATCATCTACCTTAAAGCAAAATGGAGGCATCAGCGAGAGCTATCGGATACATCCATGATTCTATAGATTTTATCATCCATTGACTAAATTTTACTTTAGATATTGCAGTTCAGAAACAAAATGTAACAAATAAAGGGAAATACAAACTTTTATGAAGAAACTTTAATTCTTTGATAATTTTTTATTACAATAGTAATGCCAATTATCATGTACATTTTCTTTAACGTTACAACTCTGATACTACACGTGTACATACATGCACATAAAATACAATAAAAGAACAAAAAAATGGAACTAATATATCATCATCCCCAATAGCAATCAATGCACCATTCATTCCAAGATGCTGAACAAGAATACATCCATTTGGAAACAAAATTATCAGAATCAATCTGAATAAACAAACTACAAAAATAACATTTTTTCTCTATTCTATCTTCAAGAGGTAGAGGGGGAGGCGGCATACTCCGCCACCATCTCATCTTGACTCTCAGAACATGAACCATCTCATTTTGGCTTGCAGAATACAACTTGTCCAAATCCAGTGGCAATGTGATTCCTTTCGTAACCTGAATCAAATTAAAAATCAATAACACAAAAACATAACATTTTCAGATTAAACAACTATTTAGGAAGTATGTAATCTTACCAATAACACTCAAAATATGGAATATAGAAGAAGCGAGAAAACCAAATTATAGAATATTTATGTTTAATGCAAAATTGAAACCAAAAAACCGTACTTAGAATGAAGAACGAAATGATGAAAATGCAAAAAATTTCGGATTGATCCAAAAATAAGATCACCAAATTTGCTACTACCAAATTTGCTGCCTCCTCCATTCTTCCTCATCTCTAACCCAATAAAATCATCAAACCCAAATATCTCCAATTGTTTGATATAAAAATAAAAAAATAAAAATTAAAAAAAATTACTAGATTATGAAATCTCACCCACCTCGACCCAATAAGCGACGATAGAACGGTGGCGGTGGGAGATCGGCGACGGCGGCGGAAAATCGGTGGTGGCGACGACGAGAGGTCAGCATGGCATGTTTAGCAACGAGAGAGAGAAAGATTTGGAAGGAGGAGGTGGAGAAGGGAAAGAGAGGTTTAGGAGAAGTGAGAGGAAAAGGAAGATTTTAGGATTTTGGGTTTAGGCATGAGGGTTAGGGAGAGCGTGAGAGAAAGAGGGACAAGACAGATAAATATGGGAGATGAGAATATTTTGGATATATTTAATATGCTCACCGGAAAAATCCTCCCTTCTATAAAAAGTATGTGGGCTCACTAGGAAATATGGGTTCATTGGGACATATGACGTGCTTCTTTGGAAGCTCCCGTAAAAAGTAGAGTTCCAAAGGCACACCACTCTTCCCCAGTGAGCCCACTTTATGTAATTTTGGTGCTCACTTGGAAACATGTGTGCTCCTTTAGAAACTCGAAAAATGGAAGCTCTGCAGGCCACCGTGTTTGCTTCCTATAGGCTTAGGGGAGTTTCCAAATGAGCACACCATATGACGAGGGACGCCACAGCGTATCTTGTGCCCATCTCGTTCTCCTCGAGTCCATTGTACCGTATAATTTCCCAACCCAAAAACAAGGGCACGACCCTTGAGATCGAGATTTTTGTAAGGGTGATTCCAAAAATTGAGAGGGTGTGAGAGAGATGGGAGACGAGAGGGTGAAGGACGAGGCCCTCCGCATGATCGGGCTGTTCCAAACCCTACCCCGATTGGTGGTCTTCGATCTCGATTACACCCTGTGGCCTTTCTACTGGTAAGCGAATTCTCCATTTCGATCCATTTTTCTCTCCTTTTCCTTTGATTTTTCATCTAAATTAACGAAAATTTCTTCTGATTCTGGATAAAGTCGACATTTTTTTTTTTTTTTTACCAACGATTAACTTGAGAAAGGTGGGGAATGAAGTCGAGATAACCTAAAATAGGAGAATACTTCTAATTAAAAATATATGGCGATCAGGAAGCTCAAAAGGTGTGGCTTTTATGAGCTTATTGAGATTCAATATGATTGTTGTTAAAAGCTGTGAAAGATAAGATTAAGGTTAGGATGAAGTAGGGAAAAGTTTATTTTATCTTGATTTAGGGACGAGAGTAGGCAGGTCCAAGGGCTAGTCTTTGGCCCGTCTTGTTGAAAATTTTGAATTAAAAGTAAAGAAAATTCAAATTTTCTATTCAAAACTCTGAATAGAGCTGGCCAAGGTTGGGCCGTCCATTCTCATTCATATCTGGATTTGAGTCATATTAAAATTAGAAGTTTGCATCTCATGGTTAATGGTTAATTGTCTCACCTTGTCTTTCTCTACCAGTGAATGCCGCTCGAAAAGGGAAATGCCATCTCTATATCCTCATGCTAAGGGCATATTATGTGCACTCAAGGATAAAGGAATAGATATCGCAATTGCTTCGAGGTCACCAACACCTGACATTGCAAGAACTTTTCTTGATAAACTGGGTATTCAATCAATGTTTGTAGCACAGGTGAGCTCACTTGGGTTTCATGCCAATGCTTTCTTTTTTCTCGCTTTAGATATTTACCAAATCTTGCCGAGTGCAGACTCGTTGACAAATATTAGTATAGTAAATGTTGGACCAAGTTGAGAGGCTAACCTTTGTAGTGGATATTTACATAGTTCATTTGTATTAAAAACTCTGGTGGTTTATGCCATGCATTACTTAAATAATTGCCAATCACCGAGTCTCTTGCTTGCCTTTAATCATTGACTACCTGATACTTATATTTTTACTTGTCTTTTGAGTTAAAAATGATATGCCCTCCTTGTGAAATATGACTTTTTGTATGAAAAACTAGAAATTAATTTTATGTACTGGTGACCAGTTGATAATGATTCAAGTAACAGTGTTGACTATGATGATTAAGAACTTAAACAAACATATGAAACTGTGACAAGTTGCGAGGAAAAGAGATCATACCTATGTTGGATTTAATATATAAAAAAGAATGAAAAATTTGAGATTGTGAATGGACAAGATATCCTTACCGTTTCCTAGTAGAAAGAATCGTGATGAGCACAAAAATAGGAAAGATATCAATCCTTAGAAGCTGGTTATGTGATATTCTGACTGGTGGCAGTTTCAACTAGGCATGACACCATTTCCAGCTCATCCGTGTTCAGTATAAACTTAATGTACAAGTGTGATATCTCATTTGATTGGTAAGAAACAAGTAAATATGCATAAGCCATAAACATTGAGTCAAATTTTATGTTGTAAAGGAATGTATTATAGGTCTTTCTGTGGTTTCATTAGGATTTTTTTTAAAATATTCCTGTACTGCAACATAAGGATCTTTATATATCTCAAACTAATTAAATTATGATCATATGACTTAATCATTCACTGTGCACTGTATTGGATGATAAGTTGATAATTTTTAGACATTTCATTCACTTTTTATGACAATTTGCTTGAAAACCCAACAGAAATGGCTAGACAGAGTAGTTGGAAAAGAATATAAAAAAGTAATTCTAGCATATAAAATCAACTGCTCTATCAGCCTAAAAACAAGATGATTAAGATTCAGTCTTCATTTGGCCCGAACGTGTCTTGGGAAAGATAGCAATTTGGAAAAGAACTGAGTTAAGCCAATAGCAAAACTCTGCCAATCTTACCTTCTTTTGCATGGGTACAGTGGATAGTTTGTCGTTTTAGAGTGCATGAAGAGCTATACATAAAATGAACAAGTAGATTCTGAAATGTCTGCATCTTTTTTTTCTTTTTTTTTAAGGGCAAGTCTTCGTGGAGAATTGCAAAAGAGAATTACAAGGTAGTAACAATTTTCTGATCCAAAGACTTTCATGTCAAAATCGAAGCTGGATTATTTATGTTTTTATAGATACAGTTCTTTTTCCTAATGCATGCGAGGAAGTGGACCTCGAATTGTCTTACTGTGAACACAATTCAACAACTAATCACTACACTAGACGATGGATTTAGTGGACGTTAAAAATTTTAGGTACCTAAATTTAATCTCCTTAGGATGTTATATTCCAGATTAGCTATTGAAGTTTTATAAGTTGATCTCACGAGGTGAAGGAATGTACACTTTGGATGACAAATAATGCAATGCACTTTTGAACCATGTGCTAATGAGGTACAAAATCGCTTAGTTACAAGTCAAATCTGACACACACCCATATGACTATAAAACATTTCTTCCCAAGATAGAATAAAACGTGTACATCTCATAATGCAAAGAAAATCGACCCTCACTTTATGCATGTTTCAAGTAGAGACCAAGAAAATGCACTCCTCAACTCAAGGAACCAACTTTTTAAAGATCGGCTAATATTGATGTATGTTTGCAAATGTTGTATCGGATTTTGAGGTATCTGATACACTGTATATTATATAATAGTGGCCCATACTTCTTTATTGCAGATAAGATACCTGACTTCATCAGCCGATACTATTATATAATTATGATATTTTAAATCTTTCAAGGAATTGTTGGAGGGGCTAGCAATGCGAGTCATGGTTTTTGTAGAACATAAAACAATAACCTTTAATTCTCATCTAGGCTTTCGAATTTTTATGTTGTCCTCCTAGCTTCTCCATACAGTTACTAGGTTGGACATATTCTTATATAGTTCTTCGTACATCAAATCTCTTATTCCTATCCATATATCAATTCCTGGATGACTAAGTTCACAAATTTGTTATGCTTAAACCAACAAAATTGAAAACGAGCAATCTTCTTGTAACCTCCAATTTCCTAGGAGGGTTCTTGTCCAAGGTCAATCATTTTGTAGGTGGTTTATCTTTTAGCCGGTTATGGCGAAGTACCTAGTCAATGTCTCAAACTGAAGCAAGATAATTGTTTAAAGTTTGATCTTGACTTGTTAACTTTAGACAAACAAGCTTGGATGCTATGTTATCTACTTGAAATAAGTCGGTATGAAATTCCTTGCCCAAGTTTGTGTCCGTAATCCTACATAGGGTAGTGAGTAGGACTTGACCCTATATGGGAAGATGACCATTTTGTTGGGTGCATAATAGTTATTAGGGCATTGTCGCTTAGCAAGACATTGGATGCACCATCATGGACATGAATGTGGGATCTCTGGACCAAGCTTGTCTCTAAGCTTTTCTAGCAAACTTTTTGTCCTCCATAGGGATAGTATGCGAGAGACTAAGAGTTATGCTATATTGAACGGGTATGGATACAAGTTTTGGATACGACATGTACATGGATATGCAAAATTTCATATATATGATTTGACATAGTACATTAAGATAATAAAATAATATTATATATAATACAAAAGTGAATGTCATAATTTCTCCTATAATTCTCATAGGATGAATCAGGGGAACCGGGCTATGATATTTTGCGAAGAAGAGCACAAAGTTGCACAGAAATCATATAATTCTCATGAAGTATTGAATGATATCTATTGGTCATAATTTTGTGGGATGCTCCATGAGAAGAAAATTATTTTTGTTGGTCAAAGATTTTTGGTGGTAGGACCTGCTAAGTGGACTCGTGCATTGTGTCGTGTCGTGGGCCATTTTGGGACGTATTAAGAAAATACTTGAATCAGTTCAAATGATTTCCAGAGCTTGCTTGAGATATAAGATCAAATTGAAAATTTTGAAATGCGATGAGTATTTGGTAATTAAAATCTAAAACTCCAAACTTTGACAGGCAAGGACAATTTGAGGATTTTGAGAATTTCTCGACAAACTTTAGATCTTGGATAGAATGATATTTGAAAAACATTTATAATAAGAATTCCAGCGAGCCAAAGATTACCCTTTTCAAAGTGGTACTGAAAGTTATGGACAAAACACTTTGCAGGTTTGTTCCAAGCAAATAGTTGCTTGCCCCAAAACATGAGTTAATAGTTATCACCATATAAGAAGTAAAATATATGTATATAATTGAAAGCGTAGAAGTTTATATATTAATGACTCTTTCCAAGGAGTGACTCCATCATAGATTCCTTTGTGACCCATATTTGGTTGGTATTGGTATTAGCTTAGATCTCTATACCACCGGATAATATAGTTTCAATCGGTTCCTAAATGATCCATCTTTCCTTCCTGTTCCATTTTTATACTTGATATTTAGGCAAAAAAAAACTTAAAACTGTTTACTTTTTATCTATAACCTCAGTGATGGTTCTTATTATTTTGGGAACAAGAAAAGGTGAGAGAAAAATCTATGTCTATTATTATATAAATGTTATCAGCAATATTATATAAAACCCCCTTATAGTAAAAATATTTATTCCAATACTTCCCTTAAGCTAGAGCGTATATATCAGATGTCCATCTTATTATATAAACTGAATTTTGAATTTTTCAAGATGTTTCGTCATCGAATCTACTAGCTGGTTGATAGGACATAAATATGGATTCTCCCGTCTTATCTTCATGCTTCTCTCAAGTAAGATGACCATCAACCTCAATATTTTTGGTACGCTTGTGAAAGGTGGGATTCTCTATAGTATGAATCGCAGCCTTATTGTCAATGTGCAATAGCATAGATTTTTTATACCTACGAACTCACATGTACTACTCTCCATGACTCTAAACTCTTATTTTCTTGATCCATATAAGAAAACCAACAACTTGATCGTAACCACAATCAAAATGAGTTTTGTCTCTATAGTTCTCTTGAAATAACATAAGTATTTGAAGTACATCATTAACATCACGTTCGTGGAGTAGACATGAACTAACTCACTACATTCACTGAAAATGCAATATTAGGTTGAGCTAAAGTGAGTTCAATTTTCCTACAAGACTTCTAAAATGACCATATCAGCCAATAACTCTCACTATTTGGTAACAACTTGGAGTTAGGATCCATTGATTAAGTTACTCGCCGACACCCTGATAAGCTTTCTCTAGAAGCATATCTATTACATTCCTTTATTGTGATAGAACTATTCCTTTTTCCACCTGCCTACCTCTGTACCCAAGAAGTAGCACAATGGTCCAATATCTTTTGTCTGAAAGCATTATTGCAAATAATCAAATATGACTTTAGCTCACAAAATCCCTTTGTATCATCACTAGTGATCATAGTGTCATCAACATAAATCACCAACTGAATACTCTTTTCCTGTTGCAGAGGAAGAAAACAGAATACTCCTTGTAATAATCCTTATTTTTTTTTATAATTAAATGAATAACAAATGAACATAATAATTTAAACTATTCATCTTCCCTCTTTTATAACATCCCAAATTCATTCATTTTTCTAACCTTTTAAATTCTATAACACTCAAAACCTTTTAAATTCCATAACCCCTCAAATCCTTTGAATTCCATAACTCCCTAAACCCTTCACATTCTATAACTCCTAAATCTAACACTATATAAACCCAATCTCTTTTCTAAATTCAATCTTACACTCATCCTCTTAAAAAAAAAATTCTCTCTCTCACTTCGTTGGAGCGTCTCGTCGGACCGCTGTCGTTAGCCTCGCCGAAGTTTTGACAAACGAACTCCTATATTCTTTCTTCCCTTGCTCTACTATTTTGAGGTTGGTATTATTTTCTTAAATTTCTATTGCATTTATTTAATTGGACCCTAGGATTAGCTCACACCTTATCTAACGATCCTAATAAAAAATATCTACCATCTTATAGACCCAATAAGATGGATTCAAACCCATTTATTGATTTCAAATAGAATTTAGGGTGATCCTACAATTTTAGGCCAAAACATTATCTATAAATCGATTAGGAGATTCTTCTAAAAAATAAATATAAAATAAAATAGGAAGGAAATAATTTATCATTTAAATGAAATCTTTATATGCTAAACTTATCCAATAAATCCAACAAACATAAAATCAAACAAAAACATAACCACATAAGAGTTGAATTATATTAATATTTTTGTTAACATAGACTTCAAGATTAGTATTAATACAGCATATGCCCAGCTGAGCCCACCTTACACCTCTTATAAGCCTCTCTTGCCAAACAAATAAGATTATAGTTCGATGAGAATTAACCAATTCAAATGTTTACAAAATATGTAACTAACAACTTATTAGGATAACATTAGAAGTTAATTTTCTACACTAATATTATTTAACTTTAAAATTAATACTAAGTGCTTTATGAAAATTAGAAATTCCCTAAAAATCACCTGAATTTATGATGAATAATTTTTAACAAATATATCATAATTTTATGTGTAGATTGCTTCGTGTGATTGCCAATTGGTAGACCTTCGCAAATCGAGGTGAGTTCTTTTTGGACTCACTAAACATGCTAATTTTTCTTATAGAAATATTACTTCAATTGTATCATCTAAATTTGTTAATACAAATACTATTTCTTTATATTGTTAGAATTTAATTTGTGAAAACTAAATGTGTAATTACAAGTGCAATCATTGACATATCTGTTATTTCTTTATGATGTTAGAAATTAAATGATTACTTGTTAAATTACAGCATGTAGTTAGGTTTTTAATAAATCATGAAAAATGCTATAATCGTGGAAACATACTGTTTGTGATATCATTCTATATCGGTGTCTAGAAAAGTTTTGTATGCTGGTTCTCTAATTAAGGAACGTGCAATGCACGGAAAACCTCCCAGCATTCATACACTGGCCTGGCCGATATCTGTATGATATCACAAATCAGTAAATCCTTGATATAACCAATTGTGATTTATTGAATAAAATATAAAACGGATTCTATAAATTATGTTGTTAACAAATTAACAAAATCTAATTGAAATATTGTTCCCGAAATTCAATATACAAGTTATGAAAACCAGAATTTAGACATGCATGTACTATACTTAAATGACACTGGGTTGGGGGAGAAACTGAATGATGGAATTATACTCTGTTTCGAATGTAAACTTGTTAAGTTGTACAACTGAATATTTCGCACACCATGGGTGCGTGATGATTTGCTGGATCATACCTGATTATAATTCCTGTTTGCCTGACGGCAGGTCCGATTCAGCACCGGACAATCCATGTGACCATTTCTTGGGTCTGTACAGGAAACAATCGAAGCAGTGATATTCTATCAATTAGCTTTTCCAATTATATGACATCCTAAATAAACTTGCTATGATTGTGACCATACTAAAAGATATTTGCTTTAACCTGTCACTTAATATTATCGTTAATTATGGATTTAATGTTTTTCTAAAACTGGATTATTACCATGTTAGACATAATTATTACATCACATTTTTTCTGTATTTATTGTGTTGGTCGCTATCTGACGACCTGGATATGCATGTCCAGTGACTGAGTTGAACCCTGTTGATCCTACCGCGGAAGACATGGAGTATTTTGCTGAAGTGACCGAAGATCAGTAGTTATCATGTACTTAGTTTGTATTAAATGCAGTCTTTTCAATAATCCTTAATGGATGTTATCTTAAATTATCCAGTATTGTCCTTCTGTTTTCTTTATGTAATAGACTTCATGGATCAATGAATGTCAGTTTATTTATCTACGTGTATTTATTCTTTGTGGCTGTGATATTATAATTAAGGCTTTAGCATATTCAAACTGAATATGTTGCCGGTACCTGCTACACGTGCTCGTATACCGTATATTGGGAGCGAGGCGTGACACTCCTTTTGAACACAACTCATTCCAAATTTCTAAATGGTAGCAAACATTCCAACCCAGCTTTAGTGACTCTTTCAACTTGGAGGATGGCCTTATGAGCCAACAAACCTTCCCAGCTCCTGAGAAATTAAACTAAGCGGTTGCTCTATGAGAACTCTCTCTTCAAGGATGCCAAGAAGGAACGTGATTTTGATGTGAAGTTGATGCAACAACCACTATTAGGTGGCCGCAAAGGATATGAGAAGTCACATAAAGGTCATCTTCTCCACAAGAGAGTAATGTGGTAAGTAATCTCATATATTTAATAATCCTTTTTGGCCACTAAATGATTTTTCAATTTAATAAGGGTGTTATTTGGATTAAACTTGATTGTGTGCACCCATCTACAACTCACTCTTCTTTTTTTTTAGGAAGAGTTGTAAGGTCCCATGTGTCATTTTGCTCATATGCTAACATTTCTTCTTTTATTGTTGCTAGCCAACTTGGATGTGCTAGAGCTTTTGCAAGAGACTTGGAAACAGGAAGAGATAAATGCTTTATCAGGCGGAGAAAGATGAGCAAAGAAAACAAACTTAGACAACGGATGAGCTGTATGAGTAAGTTTTAGAAAGACAGTTGATAGATCTAGATCAAACTGCTCATCATACTCATCAACATGATTAGATGACTCAGAGTCTATAGTGTGGGATCATCAGAAGGTGGCACTGGTAGTGTTCTAAAACCTAGAGAATTCGTTCGAGTACTTGGTCGAGTACTCCGACTCGTTCTCCAAACATGCCAAGACTTAGACATTCATTCAAGAAAGTAGATAAAAAGAGTACTCTTTTAATTTGGCTGAGTATTCGGTCAAGTCCAGGTTATGAAGAGGATACTAAGACTTTTATCAGGTCGAAAAATATAAAAAGGTCATAAGTTTTTATCCAAACCTGATATGCCAGTTTTTGTTATAAAAGTCATCGATAGAGATATTAGGGCTTGATGGGTTTCTACATTTGTGGCAAATTGGCAATCGTTGAAGCTGCTTTGAAGGAGTGTGATCGGTGAAGCAACATAGCAGGAGCTCGTACGGTGGATGCAACAGTTGGTCCAGGAAGTGAAGGCAATTAGTGGGTTAATGTTTCATGGTGGCTCGAGCTTAATAAGAAGGGAAGTTGATCCTTATTTCTTTTGATTGTTATTTTTGTTTCTTTTTCTTCATTCTTTTTTTTAATATTTTGAATTTCTATTCGTTCTCTCGTTTTTCTCATTATTAATATCGAATTTTTTTCAAATCAGTTAGGTCAAGAGTCAAGTTAGGAATGGGTTGATTTTGCAGAAAATTCAATATCGAGATTAGAAACTATTCTTGAATCTTTTTAATCTTTTGTCTAGCCTGTTCTGTTAATAGATACTTATAATGCCTTAAGAAATCAACTTATAAATGCCAAAGGCCAAGATTTTTGATACTTCTTTATTGCCTTATAAATTTTATTTCTTTTTAGTGTCTTTTTAAATTCTTTAAAAAATTTTCCTTTTGTCTTTGAAGATAAGTATATTGCACCTTTACATATCTTTCAGTTGAAAATATCTTATGAAGCTATGAAAATGATACTGGTTAAGTATGAAGTTTCTTTACATTTTAGTTATTTTTTACTTTTGAGTATTGAGATTAAATGTTTTAATATTACATATTTAATGTATATATATACATATATTAAACTATTAATATTTCAAGTTCCGAATGAGTAATACAAGTACTTACAAGTTTTCCATGACTCATTATTTTATCTCAGACTGAGAGTGTAATGAAATTGGGTTTTAAAGCATTGGATGTTGGGAACTGGTAGGAACCTGGGTTCGCCTTGTATACATCTGCAATGGATTATCTTGTATCTAGCATTGTGTCAGTAACATGTGAAGTGTTCGAACCTACATTTCATTCATGGTGGGGAAAAAGAACGAACGGAACTCATCATTGAAAATAGACTTGGAATCCTCACTTGGTAATAAAGACGACTTTTTACCAACATAAGATTGTGTGACTCAAAGAAAGTTACTTGTAGAAATGAGGAATTGTTTCGTTTACGGGAAAAAAAAACATTTGTCACTCCACATTACATTTAAATTTCAGCCCAAGTCTTTGAAAGCAAACAACACCTCAGATCTATTTTTCAACAAACCCAACATGATAATAATAATCAATAAATGTAACAAATAAAGCCATGTAACACTACAATATTTATCAATAAATGTAACAAAATATCTAAAATCAAGTTTTGATTGTAAGGGACAAGGTCCCCATACATCGGAATTGACAAGCTCGAAGGGGTTATTAACTCGTTTGTTGACTCTGACAGGATAAGACACTATTGTTTACCAAATTGACATGACTCTTTTTAAACTTGACACATGATTTAGTGTAGGAACTAAAAACTTCTGACTTTTGAAGAGCGGATAGGGGGACAAATAAGTGGCTTATGAGGAATTGAGAGAGATTCTCTATTTGATCTCGAAGTCATCATATCAAACTCCTTCGGGGTAAGCGTGACGTAGACCTGTCAGGCCGTGACAACCTCTCCGAAAGGTAACTAAGAAAAGGGCTCAGCAATCGCATCCTATTACTGTACATGTTACCAGAAAATGTGACTGAACTAGATGTCCCAATCGACTATGAACATCAATAGGGACAATGTACCAGAAAATATGACTGAACTAGATGTCCCATCCAAGTGATATAAATCATCAGATTCATGCCCAGTATCAATCATCCTTTGCATTTCGATCTTCTAAAAATACAGTGAGTTGGGAAAAATGTCACTACAGTTTGGAGTTTGAGTTTACTAACAGATAATAGACTGAATGGAAAACTAGGCTAGCAGTGAACTGAAGGTAATGACAAGATTTGCGTGACATTTGCAGTGCCAACACCACTAAAAGTAGTGGATCTATCAACTAATGAGCTCACTCAGACACTACCACATCTTTTTGTCTGCAATAGTATGGATTGCTGCATCTCAACCTTGACATTCATGCATTCCAAGATCTGATTATACATGGTAGCATTTTCTTGGTCCCTGAACTGTCATTGGAAATGAACTATCCGCAGACAAATGATTCTTTCCTCTACTTTGCACATAAGTCTCAATGATCTTCCACTGTTAATAATTTGATCCATCTGCAGTCAACTTTCAATTTGTGATCTTTCATGAAATAAACTCCTGGGTCAGTGGCTTCATATCAAACTTGGCATCAAATTTTGATTCCCCTACCGTGGTTACGGTGGATCCTCAAATTTAACTAACTTCCCCAAGATCTTCCCTCGAGGTCTGTAAATCAAACTCAAATTATCCTTCCTTTGGATCTCAACACATCATAAGTTAACCAAAGAACCAAACAATCATCCAAAATTCCAACACCTACAATAATTTTTTTTGGGGGTTTTACATATTTGTCCCTTAAATCTTTAAAAGTTTGAATTTAGTCCCCCCAAATCTTCATATTTTGAATTTAGTTCCCCCAATTCTTTAAGTTACCTCACTTTAGTCCCTAACCATATTTTTAGGCCGAATTTCCCGTTATACTCCTGAGTTACTTCACTTTAGTCCTCTCTCTCCTCTTCCTCCTTTCTTCCTCTTCTTATTGGGTTCCCCTCTTCATTCTTCTCCTCTCTTTCTCTTCCCTCTTCTTATTGGGCTCCCCTGAGTTACTTCACTTTAGAGATTAATTGGGAGGGAAGAGAGAGAGGAGAAGAATAGAGAGGGAAACCAATAAGAAGAGGGGGAAAGGAGAAAGAGAGAAGGGAGGACTAAAGTGAAGTAACTCAGGGTATAACGGAAAATTTGGGCCAAAAATATTGTTGGGGACTAAAATGAGGTAATTTAAAGGATTTTGAGGACTAAATTCAAAATATAAAGATTTGGAGGACTAAATTCAAATCTTTAAAGACTTAAGGGACAGATATGTAAAAACCTCTTTTTTTTTTGGTTGCTGCTGCTGACTGTAGACTAAAGTTACTGCAGTTTTTAATTTTTTTAATTTAAAAAAAAAACTAGACCGACTGAGGAAAAGATGGGTTAGGGATGGCGGCAGGTGTAAGAGGATGGGGTGGTGGTAGTGCGAGGAAGAAATAGGGAAGAAGTAGGTGGTGGTGGTGCTGGGTGGCAGGGCAGTGGTGGACAGATGCTGTGGTGCCGGGATTGGTGCTGCAGGCATTGTCAGAGGAAGGCGATGGCAGTGATGGTGGGTTGTGGTGCTGATAGAGTTGGTACACATGGAGGGCAGTGCTAATTGATGTGGTAGATGGGGGGTGGCGCTGATGGGACCTGGCTTTGGGTATGGATTTGATGGGTTGGTGGGTTGGGGTTGGGGTTGGAGAGAAGGGAGGAAGAGGAATAGAGTTAGGGATTTGATGAGATTGGGATTGGGATCAGAGATAAGGATTAGGATTAAGGTTAGGGATTTGATGGCTCTGATACCATCTTATTACTTTGGGGAGAAGAAAAGGTTAGGGAGAGAAAAATCTCTCTACCTATTGTTATATTAATGTTATCGATATTAAATAAAACCCATTTACAATATAAATATTTATTCTAATTCTGCTGTCCGTAATACTTCAATTCTGTCTTCTGATCTTGGAGATAATGATGGTGTTTTACCTGGTGGTGTTGGCTCTACTACTGATGCTGGTGGTGATAATTTTACAACTATAAATATTTCATCTCAAACTATTGTCCTACTGGATTGAAATTCATTTATGGTTATAAACAATTTGAAAGTTTGAATAACTTAGTTGCTTAAGTTTGTAATATGCCTAGACTATGGTAGCTTTATGTCAGATTTTGTGTATATTTGTGACAATTTGATATTTGTATTCCTATTTGAGCTTAATGGAGTTTTTGGCTAAAGGAGTTTACTCCTTTATCCTTTTTTCTCAAAAAAAATTTATTCTCAAAATGTGGATCAACTTGAATCCTTCCTAAGGAGCAAAGCTTATTGTCATATTTGTTCAATAAAAATATTCTTTATTAATTTAGCATTTTTGCTTAATCACTCATTCTCAGTATAATGGTGTGGGTAAAATCTGCACTGTAACCCTGAAAATTATTTTATCTTGTATGGTTATAGAGATTATTTTTATATCTGAGTGTTTATTTGATTTATATGAAAATGCAGGAAATATTCTCCAGTTGGACCCACAAGACAGACCATTTCCAAAGAATTCATAGGAGGACTGGCGTGCCCTTCAAGTCCATGCTCTTCTTTGATGATGAGGACAGGAATATCAAATCGGTAAACTGTTCATGTTTTTTCTATATCATTTTTTGGTTCATTTCTCATTGTCTTTGAACACCATAAATCATTCGTGCACATCCAAATCTCTTTTTATGTAAAAAGTACGTGTGAATCCAATTCTCTTTTGTAGATATTCAACTTTAAATTTGTTAATTTAAGGGCCCATTTATGTGTTCTGTTTCAAGAATTCTTTAAAAGTTTTCTGACAGTTTCAAGATGGTGGTGAAAGATTATATGAATTGACTAGCTAGCAAAAGAGACTTTCTGAAGAAGGAACAAACAAACTGAATGAAGCAATGCTTGCACATATAGGCTATGATGTTACACTAGAAGCTGATGTGCTCACCTCCTACATATACGATTATATTTCAAAGTGGGATTATGGTACCCACTACAGTGAATAGCAACATTTTGTTTTCCTAGTCATGGATAGGAATCAGATAGGATCACAACACTGAAAACCGATGATATGTGGGAAAAAGTTACCCCAGCCAAAAATTGAGGTGTCCATCCATGGTGGACATGACATTCATTTCAATCCTCGTAGGGCATTCGGAGATGTTTACATCTTCAGTGACTTGTACAGTATGTTCAAGATGGACTTTATTGTGCCACCCTTTATAAAAAAAATAAATTTATAAGTTAGTTTTACTGGTTTAGCTTCTTTTGTGCGTGAATAACAACCAAATACATAGGTTCATACTAATTAAATAAAATATGTGCACATTTTCTTGTGTCCTTGGCACCTTAGGTTCATATAAATAAAATATGTGCACATTTTCTTGTATCCTTGGCACCTTGCGTCTAAATATTGGAGGATTGTTGTGTACAACGCTGTGTCCTTGTCAGAGTGCGACCCTCGTGTCCATGTCTCGTATCATAGTTGAAAACATAGTTGTGTGCACACATCGTGGGTTTCAGATGGGTTCACAATAGTGAACTGCATCTTAAGGTGCAAGAGTCCTGCACTTTATGCTGCCTCTTTTAAATGCTTCCCCTGTCTATAACATCTCTAGTGTCATATTGTAGGAATTTCCCGCCAAACTAAATATATTTGAATTTTTATTTACTCCCAGAATGTATACTGCTGCTGCTAATAATAATAATAATAATAATAATAATAATACCATGCAGGCTCAATTGAGAACAGAAAAAAAGTGTTTCGGAGATGAACTGTGGGTGCTCTACTCTTCGATTTTTTGATGAAATATTGTAATGTCTAGACTAATTAAGGTCAACCTGGAGACTTTTATTTCTAATTGTGAAGCATGTGCTAATATTAAAAATAAACCAAGTATATGTGAGTTATGTACTTTGTTTAGATGCATGTGCAGAAATATTCAACCGAAGTAAAAATTTCATCCGATCCATCTGAAATTAATATCATTAACATTCCCGAAAACAAAAAACAAAAACAAAAAAAAAATGGTTAACATGTGGAAGTTTCTTAGTTACTAAATCCTACAATCATACAGTTGGATAAATCTCACTTAAAGCAGATACATATATGTTGAGAAATTCTGCAAGAATATTTTTCTTTCCTCTCCTATCTCAGATTCTCAAGCTTAATTTGTTCTTTTTTAACCTCCATGAGAAAAAAGTTTGGAAGAAATATTAGTATTTTGTTTCCCTCACCACCCAAAATCAACCAAGCCATTTGGTACAACGCAGAGTTGGGCTAATACTAATTCCTCTTGGGGGCAGCTTGTGACACATTGCTCAATGTTACTTTCAACATATTTCCTATTTATGTTTGTTTACCTTCTTCGTTGTAGCACTCTTGGGCTCTTGAAAGGTTTTCTTTCCATCTAAATGCGGCATTTTTATGTTGTTTTCAGGTATCTAAAATGGGTGTAACAAGCATCCTGGTGGATAATGGATTAAACCTTCAAGAATTTCGTTCTGGGCTAGAGAACTTTTCCCGTAACAATGCCCCAACAAACAAGAAGATTGAAGATTATTTTGGAGAAAAATCTGATGCCTGAAGAAGACAGTAAAATAGCTCATTTTTAATTCCAAGAAATGGTGGAAACTTTTACATTCTAACTGTAGCTGTATGGGCATATATATGATCTCAAGTATATCTAAACAAATTATCCTTTTGATAAGATGTCACAGTATTTTCCATTTCTTTTAGGAACAGTTGATACCAGTAGGGATGGTAATAGACAGATAGATACACAGATCAAATTTTGGCCCTATACAAAATTTTGAATTAGAATAATGTAATATTTATTTTTAATTCAAAATTTCGTATAAGACTGGTATGTGGGTATGTCTATTACCATCCCTAAATACCAGTATTGTTTTGTACTTCTGAAATTTAGGTTATTTGATAAAAAAACATTGCTTTCGACCAGAGTTTTCCTTTTCACAGAGTAGGAAGTACGTGGGTGGCTGTATCGGGTCGAATGGTTGTTGGATTTTTACAATGCAACTGCTGATGAGAAGGTGAGAATGGCAACATTGTATTTTGGTCCCTTGTGGTATCGTTGGACACTAGAGCTAAGGGAAGCTCAAGACTACCAGAGCTAAGGGAAGCTCAAGACTACCAGAAGAAGTCCAAACAATTGACAAGAATCAGTTTTTCTTGAAGATTTTGCTTATGTGAGGAGTTGGTTGTTTTGGTAACCGTAAAAGTCGAGTCTAAGTCTTATTGGACTATTCGAGATTTGGGAGCGAGTAGGTAAGGTTTTTTATTGTTTAGCAGTATCACTTATTTTTGGAGAGAGTATACAATATTATTCACTGTTTAGCAGTATCACTTATTTTGGAAAGAGTATACAATATTATTCACGTTTCACAATTAAAGCGATATGTACGTGATGAGTGATGAGATGTAAGCCGTGAATTAATCGAAATATGTAGGTTGTGAATTAATTGGAATTGGAGATTGGACTAAATCTTTCTTATTTATAGTAACTAGTAGTCGTAAATTGACTGCAGAGAGGACATTAAAGAAACTCTGTGTTGGTTTCTTGGTACCGGTATTCATGTCGATAGATTACTCTATTTGAGAGTGATTTTTGAATTTAAATGAATAAATGTGTAATCCTCTTTAACAACATTTGAGTATTAGAAACATTTGAGTATTAGAAAAATTTTGAGGACAAAATTATTACATAAGAGGGAGGGATAGAAAATAACACCCACTTTTTATCATGGGATGGTTTTAGATTTTCTAATTTATTTAGAATGGTATTTTACTTATAAAATAACTTCTTAGATTAAAAGAGTAAAATAAAAGAAAATAAGTCAAATTAAACCAACTTAACTAATCAAACAATTGTTAGTAACAAAACAAATATGATTAATTTAACTAATCAAACAATTGTTATTAACAAAACAAATATGATTAATTTAATTTGATAGTTTCTTATCTAATAATTAAGATAGGAATTGATTTAGTTTTTTTTTTTTTTTTATCAATAGGATTCTAGTTTGATTTGATTTTGAATCTAAATAAAAATTCAACTCCTATAAAAAAAAAAGAGATATCCTAACGAGCAGTCCTCTTCCCAAGTCCTTTTCCCAAGCGCATCGCATAAAAGAGAAAAATATAAGAAAAAGAAGGAAAATAGAGGAAGAAAGAGAAGGGAGTTCAGCCGAAGAGTTTTGAAGCATTCTTTGATATTTCAACTATCTTTCATATCTATCTTAAATCAAAATCAATGTGAGTATGTCTCGCTCATAAATATACTAATAATGTGTATTAACTTGTAAGTTAGAGTTATAGAGGGTATGTTACATAAAAGTTTAGCTAAATGAGATTTTTATTGTTTAATGATGGTTTAAATTATTAGATTCATGTTAAAAGATATGTTCTCATTTTCCTTGATTTCTAATTCGTGCGATTTATAATTTCATCATAAAATTCAAAGATAATAATCTAATTTTATTGGAAAGATTGTGATACAGGAGAAATTGTATGATATAATATTCAAAAGAGAAATTTTATGAATCATAATGATTGATATCGTACTTATATTGATAGACAATAAATTTATACCCTTCGATATCGATGAGAAATTTTCAAGCATGCTATCGACGGTCCCTTCGATAGCCACACTCTAAGACAACGTAAAAAGAGCATTGTCGATGGTCCCTTTGATAGGGACCATCGACAATTCTAGACGGGGACAACACACAGAAGCACTGTCAATAGCTACTTTGACCGTAACTATGACAACAACTTTTTGTCCCGACTGGGATAACAGTCTCTGAAACCTGCTGTCAACGACAATCAGGCCCTGCAGATAGTGCCCTAGTCATTGTAACAAATTATTATTATATTGTTTTCTCATGACAAAGTGATCGAAATTAATGTAAACAACATGAAAAAAGTATTAAACCACTGTGATCAAGAACTCGATTATTATCACATAATTTGAAACTCAATAAATGTTGAAATAAGATATAATAAGAAGTTGACTGAATACCTAACTGTTATATCATGTTATTGGTAGATTATTAACTACTATATTGTTATACCGTTCTTTGATGAAACCAACTTTAATAATGATTTCTAGCTCACATACCTAACTGAATTTACTGAACTGAACTAAACATATACTGAATTTAGGAAAAAATTGAAAATTTCTATGATTTGATAGCTAACGTGAAGTGCCATGTTTTCCTTTATGAGAGGATAGAGGATAGAGATATGCTTCAATTTATTATACGGGATGATCGAAATAGGTTTAGATCAAAATTACTTTATCATTTTCCTGCGAGTCACAGGGGATGTGTTCAGAATAGTTAAATTCATATTATCCTAGATTTCCCAATATTGCAAAAGATGTTACTGAAAGATTAATATTGACACATAATTTGATAAGTCATGAAATTTTCTACTATTTTAATTACATATGATTTTACATGCCACTGTATATTATTACTTATCATATGTTTTATTATATATTATTGGATGATTTTACCAATGATCCTATTTATATATGACCAGATACAGATCTTTATATAGAGGTAGTCCCCTCCTAGATAGATCAAGATATAAAGTATTTTTAGAAGGAGACATAGCTAAAAATTAAAGGACTTTTTAGTTTGCTACTCTTTTATTAGTAGACCATTTTCTTATTAAAAAATGTAATAAGTACAAATGATATACTAATTACTTTTGTTTGAGATATTTATATTATTTTAGAGATAATTGTCATATCTACTTTTCTTTTGATTTTATTTTACGTAAAAACCATATTATTATTATTTGACTGGATATATTGTTGATTATCATTATTAGTTCATATTTCTGATGTAATGTGATTGTAATGCTCATTAATACTCGTCAAGTTATCATTAATTGTAGAATGTTCTAACTATCCACATTTTGGATATAGTGCATTACAAATTAATTTTCATTAATTTGATTGATCTATTTTGGATACTTAAAATATTAAATTCTTAATTGAGAATTACACAACGATATGTAAAAAAATTTGTTAATAGATCTTTTTATTATGTAACTATCATGCACTATTTAAGTCATTAAAATTACAACTAAAAGAACTATAATGATATGGAGATTAGAGAAAAACAAGGATGAAAATTGACTATTTTTCAACGTCATATTTATCATCGTTACTGTACCATTACGGGATATAAGGCTGTCAGTGAACTACTTTATATTTCATATTCCTTATGTAATCTTTGCCTAGCGACAGTTTTGAGCCTAGTATCCGATGTCATATATTCGTTTTTCTAAGTATGCACGTGATATATTTGAAATACAAAATATTCCATCCTAATGTTTTCAAACTTAACATGAAATTAAGATATAAATACTAAATTGCTTATTAGTACCAATCAAACTTGATTAATCCATTTATCATTAAAATCGGAGGATAACACAAATAAATCAACATGATATCAAGATGAATTCTTCATCCTTCTAGTAAGAGTAGGACAATAGTAGAATAATCAGTTCATGAGATTACTTCTAAAATAACTTCCATTAGAAGAATTAGAAGATTATAAGTAATCGATCTCCTATACAATTCAGACTTCTTCGTCTCAATGCATCCATCTTCATTATTGGTGTTCTAACATTTTTTTGGTTAATTACACTCGGACTCCCTATACTATAGAAATGTACAACTTATCACTCTTAAAATTTTAAACTCTCACTTAGACTTCCTGGATGGTAGAAAAAATATTTTCGTCTGAGCTTCCCTGTCAGTTTTTTTTCTGTGGTTTAGGAGATCTAAGTGAGAGTTTTAAACTTTAAGGGTGATAAGTTATACACTTTTCATACTAAAGAGGATCTGAATGTAATTAACCCATTTTTTTATTCATTTGATGATAGCTCTGAGTTATACGGAATAAGCTCAAAGCTAACTAGTAACTTGAGTGCACTATGCACATCAAAATCATAACTATATATGTTTATTTTACTTAAATTTTTTGCGAGTATGGCTTTCCATAGTTTATTTATTTTAGCCCATTTTAGAAGATAAATTTAGATTTGATTTCCAATGCGATAAATTTTTTTAACTTGGAAAATTAATTACAGGACGGTATTATCATTATTCAGATATCTATTCTTTTTTATCCTTTTCACAACGGAGGAATAGATTGTAGTTCAATCTACGTCCAAAAAAATTGAAATAATTTAAACAAAAAATTTAAAGGAAAGGGAAGAAAAAATTGGGGTTTAGAACCTCATAGGGTCAAACATGTGTCATCTTGCAGGCCAAGACACGGGAGTTTCTAAATGGGCACACCATATTTCCTAGTGAGCCCACTTTACAGGGTAATTTTGGTTTGCCTGATGGCTATTAAGTGGGCTCACTAGGACAAATGGTGTGCCCATTTAGAAACTCTCCCAAGACACCTCGCATGCGCATTCAAAGTTAACGGGTCGGGCATGACCCAGTACCCATTAATTAAGGAAAGGCCAGAAAAAGGAAATCCCCTTTGCCTGCTCGCATCGACTCTAGGGTATCGAAGTAAGCTCTTGGTCTCGATCCTTCTTGATCTCCGACCAGACCCGATCATCTCCGGCCATCTCCCGCCATCTCCAGCCACCGCTCCTCCCCAATTAGGTATAATTTTTGGTGATTTTTCCTGCCCGCTAGCCACCTCCATTCTTCTCTTTTTCTTTCCCTTCACTTTCGATTTTAATTTTGTATTTTTCCCCCTCTGAAATTTCGTTTTCATTCTACTTTAATTAAGTTCATCTCAAAATTTGATTTTTGCTCTATTTTTGTCAAAATTTCGCTACTGAGAGCAGGCTCAACCTTTATTAACTAGTAGAAAACGAAATAGTGAATTCTTTAATATTCAAGATTTCAACTAAACTTGCCTTGTTTGCTGTAATTTAAGTAGATAATTATCAATTAAATGAGGTTCTTATCGAAATTTAGAATTAGGTAATTCATTCTATCTGTTTCTTGTGTGAAGTATGCTCTTTTAATTCAAGTTTAGTTCTTATTTTATGTAGTATTTTATGATTGCAACTGTGAATTCAATGGGAAGGTCTGTTCTTAAAACGCCTTGGAAAAAGAATAAAGCTTTAGTTCTGTTCCCTGATCACATTGCAACGAGTATTATAAAGCCCTATATTTAACTTTTATGTCTCGAGGCTGGCTTTAATTTCAAATAAGTCTATTCTCAAAATTTGCTCACGGTTAAACTGTAGTTCTATTTGTTGAGTTAAGCCTTTAATTTAATTGTTCAATGAAATTACATAAGAAATTTTTGTGAAAGTTTCTTGTTGAACAATTCATGTGTATAGTAGCCTCTAGAAGGAGGTTCCTCCTCAAGCGTAATTAGGGGTTAAATTTTAGTTGTCATGGATACACAATTGCAAATGCAAGACTATACTCTCAGCTGATGGGTGATTTGGACGAGCTCTATCTAGCATCAACAACATTAGCCACACCCTTTGTCCCAAAATTTTGAGGTCGGCTACATGAATTCTTTTCTTTCATTAGTTTGGTTAAGTGTTATCTTCATAATTAAAATCGTCACTCACATGTCGTTTTTAATTGCTTCCATCCATGTACATTTAGGCCTACTTCTAGATCTCTCCATCTAATGATTCTCAATACTTTATATGAGATAGATACAATCTTGTATGGAAACATGGATAATTCAGATAAATACGTGTTAGGTGTTAAAATTAAATATCTTTCTTATATAGAACCATGTATTATTTGCAAAATCAATCAGTGATTTAATTCACTCTAATCCATAGAGGGTCCTATACTCCAGCTAAGTGTCGTTATATGACAATGCATAGAAAAAAATAAATAAATAAAGTTTAACCATATCTAACTAGTCTAGATTAGGTCATTCTTCCTACTTAAATAATTTTAATCTATGTAGGATTTTTCTCCATTTGCAACCATGCATCGTTTATCAAATTGCAACGATCAAGTGTCATCCTAATCTAATGAGATCTCTATGTGCTTCCTAAGAGTCATTATATGATTAATATAGCAAGGTACAATTTAAAGAAACAGTTGTTTGTTGTATAGTTATATATTGTTTTTCACATGAAAGATTTTAACCTATCTAGATGTTTCCTTTTTGCACAAACTTCAGCTAATTGTCTAAAGAACCTCATTTGGTCCTTATATGTTGGCCATGGGCCATCCAAGAGTTCTTGCACTCGATCTCGGACACATGCACCAGACATGGCAACAAGGATGTGGTATTTAGATAGTTCTATTAAATATGGATATTTTTGTTGTAAGCATCGATAACTCTTTTTTTTAGGTGGGAGCATCAATAATTTATTAATTATCTAGAAGGTAAATCATGGTGTGTTGTTTATGTCTTTAGGTGCCAACTCTGTATTCTGATGGTTGATAGTGGATTCTGTGTGGAGCCTGTGTCTACCTATTTATATCTTCAGGTGGGGCTATGCTACTTGGACGGCTGAAGTTGTGCATGGTTTGCATCCAATTGAGGTGCTGCACTTTTTCCCTTGCCTTCTCTTTAGAGAGGCATAATAATAGGGCAGCACGCTGAGGGTTTTGTATTATATAGTAGTATGCATATGCAAGTTTGGAAGGTGCCATTTGTGAGAAGAATAGGACTGCATGGCTGTGTTTAAATGGCATTTGTGAGAAGAATAGGACTGCATGACTGTGTTTAAATGGCATTTGTGAGAAGAATAAGACTGAATGGCTGTGTTTGAATGTCAAAAACATTCTAGCATTCAGGTAGTTAGAATTGTTTTACCATTACTCCTGATGTTTGGGTAGTCGACGCTGCCGCTGTATTTTGTAGCTTTTAGTGGCACTGTGGCAGTATCTTGTGATTGATCTGAGTGTTCATTTGGAATATTGTATGGTATGTGGCTTAGGAGACTATTGATGAAAAGTCATCTAGTATATGTGTTCCATGTACCAAATGTATTTGTTCTACGAAGTCAGCATGGTGTGAAAGTAGTAAGGTGTTAGTAGTTCTGCCCTTTATTATTTATAAATCATTGCTAGAAGTGTTAAAGTCAAGACATAAGATAACTTCCAATTTTTTTGGGTAATATATATAGAAAAGATAAGGTCTTCAGGACAAGTCGTTTTTTGTTCTTACAATCAGTGCGTAAGACCAATTAAAAGTGTGGATCTCGCACTTCTTATTCTGTTTCCCACCATATTGGACACCATCCTTTATGTCGTGTTTATGTCGTGTTATTTCGTATGTATTTTTTAGGGTTTTATTGTCCATCGATGAGGCTTGTTCTGTCAGTCACGTGTAGATGTGTCCATCTATGTGCAACCTAGGATCCTTGACTATTCTCTCTTCAACTTTTTCTTTATCATCATATATCTTTTTTATGGGATAATGGTGGTTAGTCCCTATTTTTTAAGCCAAAGCATAGAATGGTCCCTAGTTTGTATTAAATGTCATGTTGATCCCAGTTACATTCTACATTGTCAAAAGGGTCCTTCATGTTTGCAAAAAGACATCGTGACATGCAAAATTTATTTTAAATGATGGTTCTGTCTCTATTACAATTTAAACTTGATAACACGCTTGTTTTCCAATTGTTAGGAGGAAAACAATCCTTCTATCCTATCATGATTTTTTTTTCGTATTCATGGTAGATGATCATAATTTTATCTTACATGTTTTCTGTTCCAGCATGGATACAGACACAAATTCGGATATATATATGTATATATATATATATATATATATATATATATGTATATATATATATATATATATATATATATATATATATATATATGTATATATGTATATATGTATATATATATATATATATATATATATATATATATATATATATATATATATATATATATATATATATATATATATATATATGTATGTATGTATATATATATATATGTATATATGTATATATGTATATATATATGTATATATATATATATATATATATATATATATATATATATATATATATATATATATATATATATATATATATATATATATATATATATATATATATATATATATATATATATATATATTTGTATGTGGATACGGGACACGACATTTCTGAAAAAATGAGGACACGAATACGACAAGGATACAGGAAAAATATAAATATAAGTGTCTATTCTTTTATTATTAACATAATTATTTTACTAAAATATCCAAAAAAAATTCATTGACAATGTATGAATTCGTCTTTTTATTCATTTATAGGTAAAGAGATAGAAAACGAATGTTATGATGATAATGGCTCATTAATCAGTGTGTAGTGTGAACATAAAAATCATTTTTTAGATTAAAAAGCAAATAACACTCGTGTCCACAAGAAAATATTAAACTATAACTTCACAAAACTAACTAGATATAATAGAATTACCAATATGGCATTTTTTATATTTTTCCAGATCATTCAGCTCTTTTTTTATACAACCTACTGGAAGTATAGATACGATAATGACATGGCATTTTTTCTTTTATTTTGTTGGACACGCCGTGTAGTGTGTGCATCACGGTTTTTGGCGTGTCAGTGGTGTGTCTATGTCGAACACGTGTCCAACACGGACACGACACTCTCGGTGATGTGTCCGTACTTCTTAGGTTCTAGTACGTGGGGAATTGAAGTAGAGCTTCTTTAATATGATGAATCAATTGATTCATAGTCCATTTTTTTAAAAAAAATTGCTTTCTTAGTTAAGGGAATAACTTTATTATTTCTTAAAACACTTTGCTTAATTTCTGTAGTAGTTCATGAGTATGTAACTTTTTCGCAGCATAACAAATAAAAGATAAATGTGATGCCATTGTACATAACAAGCTGCTAATAATACCCATGCTTTAAGGGCATTAATAGTCAAAAACTTATTTTTCTTTCATACTATTTTAGTATTTAAAAAAAAAAATAGCTAAAAGAGGGAATTTTGGCTAATACTTAGGGATCTTTTTGTCAATATCCCTTTTTATATTTTTATTCATCTCCAATATCAGTGATTCAGTATCAATAGTTTTCTATGTTTGTAGAGTTTAAAAGCATATTTCCTTATGAAATATTCACCATTAAGTGCAGCAAGTTATTTATAGGCCTATTAGAGTTTTTTTAAATTCCTTTCCAATTGTAGATTGATTCCTTGCTGTCTCCATGGCCATTCTCCTCGTAGACCCATTTATAGATCTAAAACTCGGGTGTTTTATTCTTTATGATTGTTAGACTTTGAAACACAGAATCTATGAAAGCCCTAATCTAAGCTTGCCAGAAAACTTTGAATATTTTCTGTGTAACCTAGCAATTCTTTGTTGAATACATCACTAGTGTTTAAAAAATGCTAGGTGGGTCTTAGCACACATGCCATGTTTTGTTCTTTTGGGGCTTGGGTGTTCTTGTGTGTGTGCGTGTTTTTTTTGGTTGTTGGGGGTGAGGGGGTAGTTTTCCTTTAACTAGAGGCGTATGATGCATCTATAGGGCATAAGGAAGATCGAACACTAGCAAGGAAATTTATAATTTTCATTCAATGCCAAAATATCTTTGAATGACTCCTTTCTTTACCCAAACAATATTTAGTTACTATTTTAGAGGAATTCTACTGTTGGAAATGCAAAAGTTTTACATATGAAAGACATATTTCCTAATTTAAAATTTTCTACAAATATAAAGCGGTAATATTCTAGTTATTGGTCTCCTAAGAAGTCCCTGACATATCCTATCTGAAATTGTTGATTTGTCTTTCCTGTAACAAATCAAAATTAGGAATTGTGTTATTTAACTATTGTATTAAATGCATCCTTTGAATTAATGACATGGTAAATGTGGTTGAGGGTGGCACCAGGTCTTACCCTAACTATTCAAAGCTTTACAACATTACCCTTTAGAAACTAGAACTTGTGAATTACCTTATTGGTCTATCCTAATTAATGGTTAAAAGTTTCCTTTACCCTATAGGAGAAACAGGTGAAATGCTTAAAGTTAAATATTCGTAAAAAACTATTCTTTTTTACCCAAACAATCATGGAATAAGTCAAAGTGCCTAGGTATAATTTTCCTATGATATATTTCCTAAATTTGGCACACGAGACTTATTCTAGGCAAAATAAAAAAGAGAAGTTCAATGGCATTTCCCTTAGTTTGTGCACTCATAACAAAGGAAAAATTGATTTCAAAGAAAAAGTAGAATTGGATAACTAATAATGTGAGACTAGAACTAGGAGTGGACTTTTATTATTATTATATATATATATATATATATATATATATATATATATATATATATATATATATATATATATATATATATATATATATAACTATTGGCAAGCCCCTTTCTTATCTATTCTCTTTGGCCGGGATATTATCATTAATTATGAGAAGATGAATGTGAGATTGATATCTGATCATAGACAAATCTTACCTGAAGTCTTGTTCCATAGCTGAACCCATCTTAATGAAAAATAAAAGTGATGGTGACTATGATGTATAACTACTTGGTCTAATGGATAATCATGTAGGTTTAGAAAACACCTCACCCTTAGTTACTTGTTGGTGTAAATGGGTAAAAGGAACATTGCTTTGTTACTTTATCCTACCTTCTAGATAAAAAGGTAATGGAAATTTATCCTACCCTAAAAATTAGTGTAAACAAGTTTTTCTTTAGACATGGATTCTCTGCTATGAAGCACAAACATGGATGGAGATATGGTCCGACCCACATCAAATTTTTATAAAATGTATGCGGGACTACAACTTTGTATGTGGCGAAAAATTGATAACTATTAATATAATTTTAAAATGCATAATGGAGATGTGACTATCATTGCTTTTTCAATCCCCTAGTATTAAGGTTGTCTGCCTTACTAAATAGGCTTGCTATATAAATAAAACTAAACAAATAACATGGAAACATGTAGTCCATTAGGTAACTCCCTAATCTACTAGGAGGATTTCGATTCCCACTAATGTCAACCGGAGGGTTTAACTTGACTAACTAATTAGGATATGGCCTTATTGAATAGAAAATGTGCAAGTCAAATTTGCAAAGTAAACAAAAACTGAAAACATGTGCATATTGTGTATGGGTCTCGTCCGAAAAGTGTCTTAGCTTAAAAATATATTATAAAGTTGTGGGCAAGGTTAAAAAATATTCAATGCATGTCCATCGAGATACCATGAGACATGAAGTGTTGATGTGAGGCACATATGCTGTATAGGTATAGCTAACATTAGAAGTAACCTGCTATTGGTGGATTTGATGATAGTATCTCGGTGAACAAAAAATGGGAAACAATGTCTGCAGCATGGTATGATTCTTATGGGGCTAAATTAAGATGATACATTGGAGTATTTTTAAAAATCAACAGACCCCTCCATCAGTTTCTCCTGTAGATTATTTTCAATCACATGAAATCTTCTACGCAATTATGTGGTGGTGCTCAGCTCACTAACTCTTTGAACTTGCTATAAATGGGCAGAACACTGCAATTTCCCAACAGTGCTGCATGGCTGTTTGCTCATTCTTGTTTCTTTTTTCCTCATAGAATTTTCAATGTTCAAATCATTTTTTGTTACTTGGCTTTGCAGTTGAGAATAAAACATGCATCGATACTTTCTTACTATGGTCTTTCAATAAAGGGCATTGTTACTTTGTTTTCCTTCATGGTTTTGTGGACTGATAAATGATTGTATTCCTGGGCTTGTGTCTCACAGGGAAATCGCTTCAGGCCAAAAGTTTGCGGAGGTTGATATATGCTTTTTGGTGTATGTAAGTTACAAAGGTCTAGTGTTCATGTGATGCCTTCAGTATGCACACACATCCGCATACGCATTTGGAAATTCATGGTCCTCAGGGAGAGGACTTGTTAACAAATGATGGAGATTTTAGTGCTCCTTCATCTTCTTTGACAGCTATAAATAATCAGACACCCGGTATGACTAATCCTTTGATCCAGTTAATAACTATATTCATTTCCTATTTTTTGGGGAAAATTTCTCAGTAGCTTGTTGCTTCTCCTATATTAGTTGTTTTAATGCACTACATCTTGTGTTAAATTATTTTGTACATCTTGTGTTAAATTATTTTGAAGTAGCAAAAAGACCAACACGCCAGTGGGCTGCTTGGACACGCCAAGAGGAAGAGAACTTCTTTAACGCATTACGGCAAGTTGGCAAGGTTAAGACACTTTATTCGCATAATATAGTGAATTCTTGTTGTACACTTCAAAAATGTTGACACTTTGTCATGTCATTATCTGACAGAATTTTGAGAAGATTACCTCTCGTGTTCAAAGTAAAAATAAAAATCAGGTATATACTATATACCTTACTTGGTGCAGTGCTCCTTATTTCAGCAGTATATCAACGGTTGGATCTACAATTAATTTGATCATAATAAGCAACTATTCAACTACGAGATTAATTGGCAAACATTGATGTTCACGTCTCATTTTTGCCTAAATCAAATATTGAATAAGAAGTTGAACTATTGAATGCGTCTCCAAACCCTTGTGAGATTGTCAATTAAGCATATGTAGGGAATCCTCTCTGCCTATGGCTTGAAACTTGAAAACACTCTTTAAGATATTTGTAAAAGATCAGAAGCACTTACAAATTATAATCTGGTGAGCGTTATAGGTTATGATTTCAGTGTCAATATGTTCAATATTGTGAGCTATGCAATTCTTAACTTCAATGATAAACATGCTATTTACATGCATATGCTTTCACATGGGTACGTGGGGTTGGTGGGTGCACGAAGTGTTTTTTTGTTTGTTTTGATGCCATTATTATTTGGTGAAATTAAATATTAAGACATGAAAGCTCAACACGTTAATTGCTATTTACTATGAAATTCTTATTTTTTAAAATATGAAAATGGTGCACACGTGCTTTTAAAGACATTGCAATTGGTTGAGCTCAAAATCCCGTGTTATGATGACTTAATCGTGAACTGCAAAGTTCTTTCTGTTAAAGATAACCATATTGTGTGTTTTCTCCATGATCTGACAAATTTGCCTCTTTGAGGGGAAGACTATGAGCGTCATGCAAAAATTTACAGATATATCGATCCATATAGCCTCTAGATATTGGTATTTTTTTTCCAAACAGCGAGCTATCTGGAAATATAGGTTTGTTCTCAAATTTCAGTTGGTGGAAGAGCTATTTTATTGAGATCTATGTATTCCACAACAGTGAGATCTATGTATTCCATAACAGTTTCAGGAAAAATTTAGCTAACTTTATTTCCCAACATGACCAACTCTTGATAACTCCACCCAGCAGGATTTATTTACTCTCTAGATTGCATCATTGATTCATTTCTATTGCAATAGGCTTTATGTTTTAATGCTTATTTATTCATTTCCAATGTTGTTATATGGGTGTACACTTAGACCGTGGAACTCTTATTGTGTCCACATCATCTCTGGATATATTCCTGAATTCAGAACCATATTTAGTTATGGGTTCCGAACTGAGACCCACCCGAAATCCATGAAGTCGAATATGAATCAGACCAAACCTTATCTAGTAAGACCTAATTATTGATAAGCCCAATGAAGTTATAGTCAAGATCAGATGTCCTAACCAAAACAGTTGTACACTTGATGTCGCTTCCTGGAAACTCCACAGACACTTTTGAATCTGAAAATATAAAATCCATTGGAAAGCAGGAGATTTTATATGATGAATGTCAATACTAGAGTACTATCTGTATTCTCTTATAATCTATTTGTTGAACTATGGCAGTTGTTTACATGGGATACTTTTTGCAGACATAGTTGCATACATATTTACTGTTTTTCTGTCAGGTACATTTAAATTTTCAAGTATATCTATGGAACGTAACTGTGATTGATGGGGATCCTTTATCAGAAGCTTTTATTTTGACTCCTTGGTTCTTTTATAAATAATCCTGCATGGCACTCTTTATAAAAATGAAGATTGATTATTAAAAATTTGTTGCTAATTGAAACTTTTTGGCATGATATATGCTATTAAATCTCTTCTTGTGCAATTCGTGTGAGAATGAGTGAGTGATGGGTGGGTGAGTCACCTGTGTGTAAGTTCCAAAACTTTTCTTTTTTATTTTTATCAAGTCCTATTTTGTGTTCTTCCTCAAATCCTCACAAACTCTAATTCCCTCTTCTGTATTGCATTAGCTTTACATTCCCATTTTAGGATACCATGCTTGACACCTGCCGCTCCCTAAATTGAAACCCCATCTGATTGGGTTAGGTGTCATTAATTAGATCAAAATTCTATCGATCAAACGAAGAATTCTCCAGGACTTCTATGCAAATTGCAAACATACTGCTATGTAATTCATAAATTTCATTTTCTTCTTGTGCTACTCACAGACTACCCATTCAGATATTTCAAAATCTCACTCTCAACTATTTATCACCTTAAAAATATAATGTGCTTTCGTGCTTTTTGTATAACACTTCTAGTGAGCTAATGAGTCCTCTTTTCCTTGTATCCCAGTATTTCACGTTCAATATTTACTTTACAGGTCAGGCACTATTATTATCGCCTCGTTAGGCGTATGAACAAACTACTTGGTCCTGGATTATGTCTGGATGCAAAAAATTCGAAGGACACAATTGCTGCAATGCTCCGATGGTAACTTATTTATTTACGACTATCTGTTTGGCTTATTGAGTTTGAACAATTATTAGTTTTTATCATTACAGAACACATAGAATCATGAAGTGCTTACATCCTAGAACTAAGTGGCATTTGGTGAATTTCTTTCTGTTTCTCTGCTTGCCCATTTATGTTCCAGGTATAAATATATTTATACAATTTATAACGTTTTAGAGTGCTTGCATGCTGGACATACTTATTTTCATAGGATCATCGGTTCATTCCATAGTATGGCATGCACGAATTTGTTCGCGTCAGTGTTTTTTATCTGTTACAATGCATTATTTTCTTTCTTTTAACTGTTAATAAATAAAAAACAGCTAATGACCAAAAAATTGTGCACTTTCCAATTCCATTAGTATCATCGCATTTGTTACTCTTCTGTTCAAGGTTTGGTTGCATTTTCTATAGAGTAACTTCCGTGAACTTTAGAATTAGTCGTGTGTGTGTGTATATATATATATATACGACTAATATATATATATATATATATATATATATATATATATATATATATATATATATATATATATATATATATATATATATATATAATATTGAAAATGAGCATTTTCACTATATTTAATAATTCTTTTTGAGAAGATTTTCTATGATTTCGACCCCTTAGGGTTCATTCATACCAAATTTCTTGGGTTTTAGTTTTGATTTGGTCTTCCATCAAATAGATACAAAATTAACGGTTTTAGGTGACTACAACATTTTGTATCCACTTGATGAAAAACAACAACAGCTAAGCCTTTTATCCCAAGTATTTGGGGTAGGCTACACGAACCAAAAAAAGAGAATCACACCGGATCGATCACTTTGATAGTCCTTCTCCATTCATTTCTATCAAGTAGTATCTCCTCATTTAAACCTCTAGAATCCATATCTTTTCGTATCACATCTATCCATATTTTCTTCGGTCTTCTCTTTATTCTTTTAACTTGTCCTAAATTGATAAACTCTCATCGTCAAACTGGTGCATTTGTAAGCCTACGTTGCACATGACCAAGCCATCGTAAGCGATTTTCTCGCATCTTCTCATCAATGGGAACTACACCTATTTTAGCACGAATATGTTTATTTCTCAATTTATCTCTCGTAGTGTTGCTGCATATTTAGCGGAGCATGCGCATCTCTTTTACATTTATCTTCTGTGAATGATGTTTCTTTATAACCCAACATTCCGTATCATATAATAAAGCTGGCCTAATAGTAGTCCTATAAAAATTTTCCTTTAGCCTTAACGGAATGTTACGCTCGCATAAAATTTCTGTTGCACTCCTCCATTTCAACCAGCCAGTTTGTATTTTATGGTTAATATCATTATTGATCTCTTCATCATTTTGAGTAATAGAACCCAAATACCTAAATTTACTGTTCATTTATATCTCTTGCCCATCTAGTGTTACAGAATTATAGTCTACGGTTTGTCATTTACATCCACTTGATGATAAGGCAAATAAATTGATCTTAAAAAAGTTAAGCAGGTAGAGATCATGATCCTAAACAAAGTATGGAAAAAAATAATGGATCATTACTTTTTCGCCGCTGACTCATGCAACTTACTTGACAACTCATATACAGTAATCCCTATACATATATATATTTATATATTACATATACATTTATTATTTTTTAGAAGGAACCATGGTAAAAACTCCATATTTAAGCTTGCACCATTGGGGGTTAATATAGGATGTGTTACCTCATGGGAATCCTTGATTGGGCATGATATTTTTAATTGGTAAATGTGCCATTAGGAATCTTGCAGCAAAGCTGAAGATAGATGTGGAAAATTGAACAAACTCCACAAAAAGATCCTCAATCTGTTGGGCACTACAGCAAACCATATTTTTTTCAGTTTTCTTAATGGTTTCCTTTTGTCATGTCAGTCAATATTTTTGGAACAGAAAGCATCAGCTCTGGCTGCTTTTTTTGGTTGTATGACAGGTGGTCCTTACTTGAAAAACATAGCTGCACTGCTTCAAAACTCCATTTGAAGCCTCGGAGATTTAAGTTATTCATAGAGGCTTTGGTTAGTCAAGCCGTTGTGTATTCTTTCTTTCTGCTACAATCTTACTTCTATTTTTCCTTCTGTTATGGTTGATTATTTCTGAAGCAAATTGCTTGGCAAATTTGTAGGAAAACCAACTTTTGAAGGACCGCAATAAGAGCCGGAGAAAACGACCTTGTCAGGGAGAAAAGTATTTGTCTGCGGCTTCAACTACTTCACTTCCAAGTAAGGCACCAGAAAATGATGGTCATCAAATTGTTGACACTCAAAATACCAATAGAGCAGAAGCTACAAAAGTGTCCTTGAAAAGAAATATGAGTGCAAATATCAACTTCAGCAAAGGGGAGTTGCCGCCTACAAGGCCAGTGAGGCAAAAACGAAGGCCAGGTAATTTACATTCTTATGTCCCTCAGGGTGAACTAGATATGTCAAGCACCGTGTTACCTTCGCTGCTTGGCAGAAACACATCTTAAATGTAAAGCTTCAGGAATAAACATTGATATTGGCTTTAATGTCCCCAAATGAAATGTATATCCAGCTTATTGCATGAATAAGTTCAATATGTTTGCTGCTGAATCTGGTAGGTCTTATTGCATCTGCTGCATATAGAAGATGGGAAAAGGCAGCAATGGCTGGTGTTTCCTTGGTTGCTGATGCTGCTGAGCAGCTGGAGCGATCAACTAATGATGGAAACTGTTCTGCTGACAATGGAGCTTTTGCCATGTTATCAAACGGGATGTACAATACAGCTGGTATATGTTTTTCTACTTTACTTGATTTGAATCCAATATCTCAAGTAACAAGGTATCATTATCCAGGGAAAAAGGATATAGATTCTGTTGGAGTCAATGGAGGTCATTTGTGCTCTTCAACTCCGACAAGAACGTGCTCACACCTAACAGGAGATGAAGTCATCCGGCCACCTATGAAATTAAAGCTCCAGTTGTTTCCTGTAGATGAGGTTACCCGCCAAGCATTGCAGAAGGTATGTAGAAGTATATTTTGACCTGGATTAATGTGTGAAACTAAATTTCTCAGATAAGCACAACTAGTTTCTTGACTGCCTGCCTTTTTGTTTTGTGCTCAATCTTTCAACTTTACCCAAAGAAGAAGTAGCCAACTTGTTGGATTACTAAGTGGATGACTTGTTAAGAAGAAACTCTCAGATTTCTTTTAATCATATAAACATTTAAAGCCGTTAACTTAGACATACGAACCTTTTATAAGGTATGATATTCTGATATTCCTTTTGTGCCTTAGGATGCATGCAATCCGCACTTGGAACTCACCTTAAGCGGTCGAAAAAGGATTTCATCTGTTCTTGAACATCTCAACCGCAAATGGGGCAGTTCAAGCATAGCATCAGGGGAACTCATGCTTTTCCCTTATAGTGCTCAGCATGAGGATACAAGTCAGCGAAGATGGACAGCAAAAGACACTATTTCCAGTGCTGCTGACGTATATGCTACTGTTGGCAGTCCAGCTGTTTTCCGTTTGAGGTACACAAAGCAAGTGATATTCTAGCCGAGGCATAAATATAAAAATTGTGTTGGTTCTGAGCTGTATTGCTGATTCTTTAATTCCTTTATCAAGGTATGGTTGGTTCTCCAGTCCTGAGCCTGCGATGGGGATTGTTCATACTCCTCCTACGACTCGTGATGTCACCATGCTTTCAGAAGACTTTCAGGAAGGACTTAACATGGATGTTTCCAGTAGCGAAGTGCATAATGTTGAATCACCTAGACCTGCTCCACCTTCCCATCTTGTTTCTGAACCACCTGTAGGGTCATCTAGAGACCTATCAGCTCCATTATCCTCTCCTAGTGGCGTACCTAAGCCTCTATGTGGGGACTACCCTGCTGAATCTAAGGATGAACTTCCGGGCTCATCTCAACCAACACCTTCATACTGGGATGGAGAAAAAACTAGAGATGAATGCTGTAAAGAACGGCAAGAGGTATTTAAGTTTCTAATATATCTAGCAGAGTTTGAGACACATATTCTGTATACTCGATCAATAATGTACATCACACGTGTACCGTAGGTTTCCTTGGGTATGAGGGACTGTGGCACATTTTCAGCTGGGGATTGGGCTGATAGTCTCACCAACATTAGCGTTGGGGATCTATTGTCTGAAGCATCACAAGCTGCTAAATCCAGTTGTATTGATTCTTCCGTTGGAAAAGTTGCAGTTTGTCCTCAAGAGAACCCATTCAGCAGCGACTCATTTGATGCTGCAATCGCTGCCCACATCTCCAGTCACCAGCTTTCAAGAGTAACAACCCAAGCTGCCCCCTCATCCATGTGGAGTGCCGAAGAAACTTGTGATGAGTTTTCATTTAAAATGGTTCCAGCTCTTAAGAACAAGGAGAGGCCATCAAGTCATTCTATTGAGGATCACAGGCAAAGTTCTGTTTCTGCTTCCCTGTTTCAGGGTCATCTCAAGGTTCGTCTCACAAATTAAATTTGCATAATTTGCAAGATGGACTCATGGACAAGTTGTTAGTCTACTTATGTGACAAACAAATCTTACCTTGATTACAGGAACTTACTAAATCTGGCCCTTCAAATGGTCGTTTGTGCGGAGATCTGGAGGTTGAACCGGAATCTGCCAAAGATACACCGCATAACAAAGGTGATGAAGGCTTTTCCGAAGATGTCTCACATAACAAAGATGAAGATGGCCCTTCAAAGGATATCAATCTCATGGACATTTATTGGGTATTTGTTTCTCTACTATTCCACATCAATTTTCCTTTGGTTCTCAAGTACTTCTTATGATGGTAGTCTGTTTTGTTACTTGTATAACATGGCGCAGCCTGACTCCTTGGGGCCGTTGGACTTGGAAATTCCTTCCTTGTCCCGATACCAGGGCCAAGACCTGGCATTTGGAGACAGCAACAGTTTTGGCTGCTTGAGTCGCATGATAGCAAACAGCCTAGATGCGTTCCAAAATTGCTCATTTTTCGATGATAAGAAAGAGTCGTCGGGAAGTGAAGCTCAAGGGGCGTCCATACATCTAGGAACTAAATTCTGTTGACAGTGAGTGCTTCTATAGTTGTATAGAGCTTGTGCATGTTTAATGTTCCTCATGCTGCTGTTTCTTTCTTCTGTTCTCTGGGCAGCCTGATGCAAACAGCTGATCATATATGATGATGATGACATAGAGCATGTTTGAATTGCGGAATCATAGTTTACCCCTGGGTTTATTTTTAACCCTTTGCTCAATGTTATCCTGTAACTTTTTAACTTCACTTTGTAACCTCTCTTCAGGATGTGCCTGGTTCTTGTGATTTTCTTGGTGCAAATGCTTGACTAGCTGCCAGCTGTAACAGAGGTCCGTGTAATTCTTTTTTGCCAATTGTGCGGAAGCTCATCAAATTGAGGCAAGAAACAAGAAATAATAAAAGCATAAAATTGTTGACATGGTGGAAAACTGTAACATCGGTGCCTAAACAAAGATGTTCTTCTTTGTTCTTCTTATGGCAACGAAACCAAAAGATAATATGCCTAGGGGTGAGAATGGGCGGGTGGGTCTGAAGGACAGTGGTATGTTCTATTCAATTCAAAATTTTGAGTTAAATATGAAAATTTTAGGTTTTTTTCAATTCAAAATTTTGAATATAATGGGCTAAGAGTTGGTCTTTGAAATTGTTCATTCTCCTCTCTTATTGTTGCTTAAATAATAGTCATTCTTATTGTGTCAGCAACATATTTAGTTATTCTTAGGAGTCGTTTGTTTTGCTACATAAAAAAGAGTTGGAATGGAATTAAAAATATATTTTCTTTGTGGGATCCGCTTTTTCTGAGTTTGTTTTGATGCGGTTTTATAGCTAAATGTACAAAATTGCAGCAAAATATTGTACCAGAGTTGTGGCCAATTTGTCGCACATTTTGCTGTCGGATTATTGTAAATGCTTCATAATGCAGGATTTGTTGCAAAATTGCAACAAAACAAATATAGGAAAATTAGGTGTAATGTATATAGAATTCCTTTTTTTTTTTTTTTGGCCGAACCAAACAATCCTTTAATCCCACATTGTCTTCAAAATCCAAGTCCTTGATGAGATTTAAAATTCAAATATACAAAGAAGGTATTTTTGATTCTTTTCTCAGTGCAAAATTAGAAGAACCTCCATACCACATCTTAGCCACCAAGGCACCAATAGTTTGGTGGATACTTGAGATTTTTTTTTTTTTAAATTTATACATATAATATCCCTTGTGATTTGCGCTAATATATACTTCTCTCTTAAAAAGCTGAAGCAGATCTGGTGATGTACCGGAAAATTATTTATTTTAAAATTTCTACCATGCTTTATTATTTTAAAGATGATACTACTTCAATATACTTTTATTATTTTGATTTAATTTATCATCATAACTAATTTTTAAAATAAAATAAATGAGATTGGTTTATTTTTTTTTAAAAAAATCTAAACCATAACAACCAATCTTACGTATCTTTTTCAACACCCTAATTACCCAACTCTTTGCTAGACTTTTATGGAGATCTACGTAGCAAAAGTTTCTAAGGCAAGTCTAAATCCTATAAGCCCTCTCTTTATCTATATCTTAATTAAATATTCATCTAAGGATGTGATTGTTTGCATTGAAGTAAAATGAAAGTAGTGGAAGTGAAATTACTTTCACTATTTCATGTATTTGTTTGTTAAAAAGAAAATTGAAAGTTACTCCCACTAGAATCACGTGAATTCTATGTGACAACTCTACTTCAATTTTTCTCTTTTAACTTATTTTTTTTAAAAGATGAGCTCTTGAAGATATAAGAATAAAGAACAAAGCAAAACAATATATTTTATTTAACTCTTAAAATTACTTTTCAAATCTAGTGCATGAAACAAATAGAATATTATTATTATTATTATTATTATTATTATTATTATTATTATTATATTATTATTATTATTATTATTATTATATTAAATAATAAAATAATACTATTTCTACTGTCTAGTTTATTTTTTTTCCTTCCAAGATTTAACCCACAAACACTTGAATTCTATTAAAAATGATTCTTTCTTAGCTTCTATTTTGGATGCTACTTTTTATTTTCTTTCTTATTTTCTCTACTTCCAACATCCAAACAGGATCTAAGAATAAAATGTAAGTGTTTTTCACATATTTAATTAACTTATCAAATAAAAAATGCAGCTAGCTGTAAATTAAGTACGTTAAAACTAAGTGCTTTTATAACATTTCTTTGAATCTCACTTAAGTAGGAAATTGATTTTGAAAAAAAACAAAAATAATAGTACAAAAAAAGAAGAAGGAAAAATTTGTTTAGTTGCTTAATAAATAATAGAAAGAAGAAAAAATAAATAAAAGATAATTATAGAAAAAGAAAAAATAACTCCGCTCAGGAAGCGGAAGAGAGAAACAAAAAAGAAAAAAAAGAAAAAGAAAGAAGAGAAAATAAATAAATAAAACAAAAAAAACCAAGAAATACAATTTCTGAGTGTTGTTGCAGCATAGAGAAAAAATGAAGGGAAAAAAAATTAATAACATAGTAATTTAAAAAATTAGGAAAAAGATACAAATACTTTGGATATTTATGTACACTTTATTCTCATATCGGTAAGGTTCTTATTTAAGTATTTAGTACATTAATTCATTTCTAAAAAACAAAACAATAGATAAATTAATTTATGTTGTTATTGATTGAAAAAATATTTATATAGCATCCAAATATTACAGTTTTCGTTTACATTTTATATATTTGTTTCCAAATATTTACATTTTATATATTTATTTTATATTTTATATAATTTTTATAAAAAAAAAAAAATCATGTTTCTTATAATATCACTAAGGCTACGACTATAGGTTATAAATGAATATTAAATTAAAAAAAGACAAATATACATTCATTAGTCTTAGTTTGAGTTCTTTTCTAGTCTAAGGTTGTTGATGTAATAATTTTGAACAAAATAACCATGTGTAAAGTGCATATCCTGTCTTATATAATATTGAAAGGATATTTGAAGACCTTATGCCTACTATTGTTGTAAAGAAAAGAGTAATGTTATTATGGTTTTTTTTTTTTTTTTCTTTTAAGAGATTGGTTTTGTAGATTTCCTTTATAAAATGTATATTTTCAAATATATTGATATTGTTTTAATTATTGCTTGCTGCCATGTATGCTTATGATTTATAATTATTTGAAAAAATTAACCACATTCCTAAATAACTCGGTAACTTAATCATAATTAAGAGTTAATTTAATATATATTTTGAATTAATTTTAAGTTCTATAAAATAAAATTCATGGAGTTAATAAGCTACATACATATTTTGCAAGGTACACTAAATGAGATTGTACAACCGAATTTAAAAACTACCATGAAGTTTCTATATGATTACTAAATTACTATCATTATTCATAGGATCATGTGCCTAGAGCTCAGGATAATCTAGTACCTAGCTATATACATTAGGACAATACCAGAAATCATGGTTATGGTTCCGGATATATATAGGACACTCGTAAAATAGTAACCGCGTGATATGTACATTATTCAATTTGTATGATTATTCTGACATTCAAGATAAGTATGATACTAATTTATAGTTACTTTATTCAATACATGATTCTCATGATACTCACATATATTTTTCAGTTCTTTTTTATTTCGTGTATACACACACACATACATACAGACACACACACATACAAATATATGTATACTACACACCAGCATGCCTATGTACTATATATCAATTTCTTATTTCACTTATTAGGTCGTTCTAATAATCCTGGTTTGCTTACCGTACGGTAGTGACTTGCAGTTTACCAAGAAAGAGAACCCATCTCGATTGGACGCTTACATTAAGGGAGAGAAATGAGCTCTCAGTAGATATTTCTATAGTGACTGTTTATGAGAAAATTTATATTTTTATCTATCATCACTTTTCATGATAAGAAAGAGATTATTATTCATGTCCATCTTATTTTCGAGCATAAAATCCTAAAATTGTAATAAATGTTAATACTCCTTTAAATTTTCTTGATATTATTTGATTTGATTATAACGTTATTGAAATAAATGTGTCATTTATATTTATATTATTCTTTCTGTATATGTGTGTATGACCATATGACAGTAGTACATGCTTATTTTTATGTAATTTAGGTTTGACGTATTCGTTTTCGCCGAACGCTATCCGTATCTTAAGATGCAGGGAGTTACAGAGTTCGTAGAGAATCCAAATCTAGTGCATCCAGTGAAAAGTGGGATCCATTTTTGTGGCTAATCCATATGGAACTTATATCAATAATGAGATATAATAAGACAAAGCTCGAGAGGAAGAGTGAAAAGATAGCATCAAAGGAGATTCACCCTCTAAAAACCCAATAACGAGAACAATGAGGGAAAATATCAAATTAAATATGTAAAAAAAAAAGAAAAAAAAGAGAACTGACATATAAGACATTCAGTATCATTACAGCTCTATATGCATATGATCTGTAGTTTAGAATAAGATATTTAGATCAAAAATGGAATATGTTTCCCTAACGGAAAATGGATTAAGAAAGAGAACATGTAGGTTTTCGGTATATATTTTTTTTCTCTCTTTTTCTTAACAAATAAAGCAGGCAATTTTAACAAGCCAGGTGATAAGGTAGGTAGACCAATGAAACTCCTATAACCTATTCCTGAGTGCAATCTTTCGAGTGTCACTTGTACAAGGAACACAAATGTCAAGGAGTCGTGTCTAGATCACGACCGAAGACCCTCTCACACTCAAATCAACACTTTATAAATAATAAGGCCCCATGCTAAAATGACGAGAAAGAGATTTTGAGATTGATTTTCACCTTTGGCCTGTTTATATAAAGATATAGTGCTAATTTGGTCATTTATGATGGGACCAAGGCTAGGGACCTATCCTTAATTAAGCATGAGCGGCTTATTAATTATGCTTTATGGACTTGGTTAATAATATTTTAATTGATTGCCCTTTAAGCATAACAATTGGTTAGGGTTGAGCCTGTGTGAGTTGGATTTAGGCCTTGTTAGGCATAGAAATTTCTTATAATAACTTCTTTCAATGATTCCAACTATCTTGTTTATTCTGAAAATAACTTATTTATTTTATGGGTTAAGCTCGAGCTCAGATTTTACTATACGGATGAGAGGTTGCTCAAAGAACAAATATATTGATCGTGATCAAGGAACTTTTGTTCTGCGAAGCTGCTATAAGATTTTTAACTAGTTATACCCTTATATAAATTTCGAGAAAGAAATTTTTTATTAGGAGGTAAATTGTAACGATCTCTGCACGTATTATGATGGAGAGTGGTACAATTATTAGGGTGGAGAAAGAGGGATCTGGGTTTAGTTATTAAACATGGAGTAATTGGAAAATGTAAGAATATAACTTGAAAAAAAAAGTTAAATTAGAATAAATATTTCTTTAACTTTAAATGAAATAACCACGAGATTAATGTAAGTTTATCCTCCTCCTCCCCCTCATATTTTTGAGAATCATTCTACAATAAAATGATGTCAGGGGGTGCGACAGAAGTTTCTACATCTGTTTTTTTTAAAAAAATTAAAAATAAAAAAATGAATAATTTGAAACACACCATTAGAGTGTAAAATTGTTCCCAATTTGGAGACCAACCTCACGCGAATAGTCCCCCAGCCCACGCCCCCGCGATAAGAATCAAACGGCCCTCAGGCCCCCAACCTTGGGCCTTTTTAAGGCCCTCTCTTCCGGCCTAAAACCTAAAACAGCCTTCTCTTTCTCTTCCCTCTCTCTCCCCTCCCATGTCCCTACAGCCTCAGGGATAGTTTCAAGGGCGGAGCCAAGAAAAAAAAAAAAGAAAAGAAAAGAAAAGAAAGAAAGAAAAAACACTAGCACCCCATAGAGAGAGAGAGAGAGAGACTCCCCCCTCTCTCTCATCGAAATTGAGCTATTCTCGCGTCTTTGAGGTTTTAGCTGAAACCCCCCAGGTTACTTTCTCTCCCCCTCTCTTTCAATCCCTTCTTCATTCATTTAATTGAGATGGGGATTAATTCGATTAGATTGCCCAATATTCATTGTAAACATCGTATCTTTATTTCTTGAATTCGGAGTTCTTGACCCGCTGCTTAAACCCTAACGAACCCTAGCCGCCCCAGCGTGCGCGAGGTTTGATTTCAGTACCCTTGAATTGACGAGCGACTATGATTTTCGCAAAAGATTTGAAATTTATCGTTTAATTTTAATGATACTATCCAATGTGGATACGTCATTATATGATATTGAGGCTTTCTTCTTCAGTAATAAGATATAGTCTTCAAAAGCGCGGGGATCAATTTGATTGCCCAGTACTTCATTGCAAAGATTGTATCTTTTATGCTCAAAATTAGAGTTTTTTTTTTTAATTTTTTTTAAACTTTAGCACTGAGCGAGTAGGTGCCCTAGACAGCCGGATATTTATTGATTTTAGGATTTTCGGAGTTGCTAATAGTTTGAATTTAATTGAGAAAGATTTAGCTTCATCCTTTAATTTCAGTCTAATAGAAGTCCTGTTTGAATTTCTTTAAGTTTCTAACTGATATCTGGTGTTCAAAGTTTAGATCGTCGTTACGAATTGGAAGTGTGAACTTTCTATTTTATTAGGTGCATGCATCTGCTGTGGTTCTTCCTTGTCATAGCTAATCTTGAAAGTCATCGTTTGCTAGTCGAATGAGTGTTAAGGTTCTGAGCATCCAATTAGGCTTTCTGGTTTAAAAATAAATAGGTTTACAACTCACAATAATATGACTTATTCATCTTTTGGAATATCTAGTCGGACCATGCTTAAGCCATATATGCCTCTTTAATCTTGTCATCCAGGGTAGGTAATGGGATCAAGTGGAAGGTCCTAGGGTATTTTGCATGCATGTGGTCCAAGTGCAACCGAACAGACATCAATTGACATCATTTGGCTATATACTGTTATGTCGAGTCAAATGGGCATTTAGTAATGTGAATGTTTATGAGAATTTTATAATTCAATAGTAATTTTTAAACGGTGGATATATAGAAATCAAATTAAAAAATGTTTGACTTGGCAACTTTAAAATTAATGTTAAATTTGTGGGAATTGAGAGGAAGCTGAAGGTGTTGGAACAAGGCAAATAACCATGTGCTGTAGCTGAGGGGCGTACAATCAGTGTTACATAATTGAAATCAGACTATATTATTGGTTTCCAATACGAATATGTGTCTTGCTCTATTTACTTTCTTTGCTAGACTTATTTGCTTTCTTTGAGGTTTATACTACTGGCTTTAAAACTGTTTTTGAACTTGGTTTTTAGGTTAAGTAGTTTCATCTATTTCTGAGTACACATCAGAGGGCACACTTTGTATCTGTACACTACGTCATAATCCCCAATTGTACATGTTTTCAAATGTATATGTTGGTCTCTTGTCAATGGACACACATATAATACATGAACAATGACAAAAGGATGAGATAAATGCTCCCAATCCCAAGTGTATGGTGAACATAGCCCGACCCATTGTAATTACTGAGGACCCAAATATCACTTTACTCATTGCAGCAATATTTCTTATGCTCGTCCTCTTCCTCCTTTTTTTTATTTGAGAGAGGGATTTTTGTGGGGGGGGGGGGGGGGGGGGGAGGACAATTTTATATTGCTGTTTGTTCGGTTGTCTGCATTATCTAGTGTGCTTACCTGCATTGTTTTTTCTTTTTGTATTATTATAGCTATTTAATTATTTAGCATTTTATATAAACTTGGAGACACACTCTACTTTGCAACGATTTGTTCTCATGCCTTATGTTTGCGGCAGTATGCCCAATGAGATTTGAGCACACAAATGACAGACAAGCTTATAGTTACAATATTAGAGAAAAATATATATATACACTCACAGACAGTTACATATAACATGTTATGTTATTATGTTTAACATTATATGTTACAAGCTGTTCTTTTTGTCGAGCTAGATACATTCATATTGATTTAGTAAAGAATCTCGTGACCAAATTTTTGTGAGATGAATGCATCGTAGTAACTCTTTTCTTGTATGAACAAAATGGATGTTTCATGGAGAACAATTCCACCTTTGAAGTTGCTCACATAAATCTATTAGCGACTGATTTTGTTGTGTATAGAATATAGGCAATTTTCTTTTGCCTTGGAATTATTCATTTATGATGAGAGGCATTTATAAAATATTACATTGCGAATCATGTGGAATGTGATTCAACCTGGCCCCTTCTCTTGAAATTCGATTGCAATTTAGGATATAACAAATCTTATGGTCTTCTATTCATCTTTCCACTTCTTCATCCCTGCTCTTATAAAGCAGGGCCTCTTTTACTGGCTTTCTCTTGTCTACCTGAAAGGAAAGAGTAAAAAACAAAAAACTGCAACCAATCCACTTACTACTTCATCTTAGACTGCACTCACGACTGTAAGAAAAGAGGATTATAGATCTACTTTGTTTCTGTCTCTGATTATTTCCTGTGCATACTTAGCAAAATGATCTGCAACTATAGGTCCCTATCTCCTTATCTTAAATGCATAATCTGCATCATTAAAGTAATCTTTGTGCCCTAAAACTTTAATGGATGGAAACTTATGAGCTTTGAACATCTTTTGCTCTTGCATCAAGTGTTTTCAAGTAAAAACTTTGATTAAATAGAGTTAGTGCCGGTACTAGATTCATGGGGTCAAAAGTGTTGAAATCATATGATTTTTCACCCACATATTTAGGCAATAAAGGTCACGATGAAGGGTCGGACTCGAAAGTGAAGGTGGGAGGATTCAAATTCTAGAGCAGAATAGGATAAACTCCGCCCCCCCCCCCCCCCCCCCCCCCCCCCCCCACCCCCCCCCCCCACCCCCCCCCCCCCCTCTTCACAAAAAAAAAAAAAAAAAAAAAAAAAAAAAAACCCCACCCACCCCCATTCCACCAACCCAAAGCCACATGCAGGCACATACACATGCAACCAAATAATAGGAACTCAATTAGGACATTTGCCCACCATAATTGTTATGATAATGATTACTTGTCAAGTGTAGAATTACACTAAAATGAATATCTAATTTTCAATTCAAGTTAGCTGTCTTCATCGACTTTGGAAAGAAAGAATCAAGGCTATTTATATATATTAATTTCTCCCCATCAAGTCATGTATTTCATGTGCTTAAGTTATATAAGAAATGTTGGAACACTGTTTTCTGTTTTTTGGAGCATAAACTGGATGAACAACAAGGCCAGTTTGGTTTCTTTATGTATCTAATGGCCTTTTCTTGGCCAATACCTTATCTTGAATTTAGTTGCCCTTCTTAGAACATCTACATTCTCTTGCATTTAGTTTCCCTTATCAGAGAGGTTGACAGCTAGTCATACATTTCTACCCATCAAGTCTTCTCAATCCGGGCTCCATAATACCAATTTATCGAAAGAATACTTTGGTAATAATTGCAGCAATTAAATATTTGGTTTATGTTCTAGTTTGAGTAATGTGTTTCCTTTAATGCTTGACTTTGCATGGTTTGAGATGAAAATTCATTTAGATAATCCATTTGTCATGGGTCTCTTCCCTAGCAAATTGTAAATATTTGTGTTTCTTATCTTCTTTATTTACTAAATTTTGGCATGTTCATTAAAACTAACGCTTTGAACTTATGGGCATTGTTGAAAATAACGCGTTATGAAACCCGTTATATTGCGTTACGTAACCTAACGGAATCCCAACGCTACGTAACAACTGGAAATAACTAAGTGCACCGTAACAGTAAGTTTTTTACGTTATTTTACGTTATATTACATAACGTTACGTTAAATTACGTTATGCTATGTTATTTACCATTATTTTTTTTAGTAATTTATATATTGTTGTTGATTATTATTTTGATTATTAGCGAATTGCTGTAATTTTCTTACTTAATTAATTGTTTGCTTGTTTGATTGCTTTTGGAATTTCTAACATGATAATTTAAGTTTATTTTCTTGTTTACTTGTTTTATTTCTCATCCGGTTGCTAAAATATTTTACTTGTTGATTTTATTGAATTTTTAATTGAACCGAAATCAACAATCATAAATAATATAAATTGAACATTACAAAATATAAATTACAATAATGATAATAATTGGAATCTTGCTTTTTTATTTAAATGATGACTGGAATTACGGTTGCAGACTTAATATAATTTATGAAGATATATGAAAATTGTAAAACTTAATATAACATTTGAATAAATTATGTATTACAAAATAATTTTATATTTTTTTAGATATTTTATTTTTTTTCCAATTTATTAAAATTATTTTATATGTTTTTATATTTATTTTTATTAAATAAATAGAAAATTGCATAACCTACGTTATGCGTTACGCTATTTGCGACATAACCTAACAAAGGCAAAACGTTACATTACCGTTATCGCTATTTTAAACATTGCTTATGGGTATATGGAAAATGAACGTAACCACCCTTCCCAACAATTTTTTGAATGTTTGTGTATTGAGGGTGTCTATAGAAAAGGAAAACATCCACACACATATATCTAATGGAGGATGTGTTGGAAATTACAGTTTTAATAAGGTGGTGCACAAACTGACCATTATATTAAATGGAAGTGACAAATATTTTTTTACTTACATCTCGAGAGGCCAAATATGCTAGCTTCTCACATTATAAATATTATTTTAGGAGAGCAAATACTATACAAACGTAACTGGCCTAATGATTGTATACTTGAAAAAATATATCATGTCCCCGATATGGAGGTTTGTCGATACAATATGAAGCCCAATATTGACTCATGTCCCCGATATCCCATGTGAAATTTGCCTATCTGATACGAATTCGATATCGGATATTTAGAACCTTGGACGTTTTTAGGAATGCTTTCATGAAGGCGGTTTCTAAATCTCTAATTTTAAAATCTCTGTAAGTCAATTTAGAGGATAACAAGCTGCAAACCTTGTAATAGTAGACTTCCATTTTGTAATGTTCTAGAGGGGGAAATATTTTAAGACATAAGGAGGATATTCAAGGGGTTCTGATAATTTTAGTTTTCTTTCCTCAGTTTTGTCAAATCTTACCCCTATGGTTGTATGTTTGGTGTTGGTCTTGCAGCTATTCACTCACCACTAGGAATCTGAGTGGGTGATTAGTTTTATCATAATCAACTTTAACTTGGATGAAATCAAAATTTTCTAACCTAATATGCAATGTGATCATGTAGTACATATCAAAAAGTATTGAGAACCAAAACTCAATCTCAATATTCATAAGTCAGAGGATTACATGTATTTATAGATCTCTCAACTCCACATAAACCACTCAATAGGTAATGTGATACTAAACTCAAACTAAACCCAAATACAGAATAGTATTCTAATCTAACACTCGCTCTTAAGTTGGGATATAAATATTAATCATACTCAACTTGTTATATAGATTAGAAAACACAGTTGGTGATGCAGTTTTAGTTAGAATATCAGCCAATTGCTCTGACGAAAGAGTAAACGGAGTACATATTATATTATTCACCAAATTATCTAGAATTAGATAACAATCTATCTCTATATGCTTAGTACGATAATAAAACACTGGATTTTGAGCAATATAGATGGCTGACTGATTATTTCAGAACAGAGGCATACGATCTTTTGAGTTGAGCCCAAATTCAGCTAGCAAATTCTTTAACTATAACAATTCGCACGTAATATGTGTCATTGTCCGAAATTTTGCCTCAGCTGAAGATCTATATACTACGTCATGTTTCTTACTCTATGTGATTAGATTGCCTCCAACAAATATAAGATATTCAGTGGTCGACTTTTTTTATCTCCTTTATTTTCTACATATCCAGTATCTGAAAAGGCAGAGATTTTAATATTTTCATATTTTTTTTATAAAATAATCATTTTTTAGGAGAGCTCTTAATATATACCAAAACTCTCAGAACAACTTTCCAGTGTATGTCCAATAGTTTTTGTATGAACTGACTCAGCAACTCAACAACATAAGAAATATCAGGTCTAGTGACTATGAGATAGATAATCTTGGCAACCATTTTTCTATACTGTTTGATATTCTCATACAAATCATTATTTTCATTCCACACGTCTAAATCTGACTCTATTGGAGTATTAACAGGTTTACACCCAAGGCAACCAGTTTCTTCCAAGAGATCTAGCGCATATTTTTTTTTGAGAGAGAAGTAACCCATATTTATGATAAGTTACCTCAATTCCAAGAAAATATTTCGGCTTTTCCATATCTTTAGTTATAAAATATTGCCTGAGATAATTCTGTCTTAGTCAGACCTGTTGTATCATTTCCAGTTAGTAGAATATTCATCTACATGCACAGTAAGAAGGACAATATCAGAACGAGTATGCTGGACAAAAACATAATGATTATAGTGGCAATATTGAAATTCAATTCCAGCAATTACAGTGGAAAACTTTTCAAAGCAGGCTCGAGGACTTTGTTTAAAATCATAAATTGCTTTTTTGAGTTTGCAGTTTAAATTCTCCCCTGAACAACATACTCTGGAGGTTGTTCTACATATACCTCTTCTTGTAAATCACAATATAAGAAAATATTTTTAACATCCAATTGGAATAATGACCAATCAAGATTCACAGCAAGAGAGCAGAGAATGCGAATAAAGTTGAGACGTACTACAGGAGAAAAAGTCCCAAAATAATCAACACCATAAGTTTGAAAAAAACTTTTCGCAACAAGACGGGTTTTATAGCAATTAATGGAACCGTCCTATTTATATTTGACAGAGTAAACCCAGTAACAACCAACAATACAGGCATCAGGCGGAGACGGAACCAAATTCTATATTCTATGAGAGACAAGGGCTTGCATCTCCTCATCCATGGTCAACTGCCAGGCAGAGACTAACACTGTTTCGTGAAATGATCTGGGTATAGATACCGAAGAAAGAGAAAAGGCAAACTGACGGAACATTGGGTGAAGGTGATTATAGGAAAAAAATTGAGAAATATGATGAGTAGTAGTAGAGCGCTTATCTTTCCGAAAAGTAATAGTAAGATTACAGATAGAAGAAGAAAAATGCTGTGGTTGTTGGGGACCTGCAGCTGGAGATGGCGAAGCAATAGGTAGTGAGCTGGGAGGAAGCACTGTCTGACGATGAAAAAAAATCAATAGTGGTTTCTTGTGAGTCACCTGTTCATCCCCTTTATGAGGCACCGATATTTATTTAACCTCAGTAGTAGAGACAAGTATGGGTAAATGAAGAGAAGTATCCAACTAGCATTTTGATGTGGAAGTGATGTGGAAGTGAAGTAGGGAGCAGACTTAAAAAAAGTAATATCAGCAGAGATAAAATACTTTCTAGAAATTAGATCATAACACCTATATTTTTTTTGTGTCCTAGAGTATCCAACAAATGTATACTTGATAGCACGAGGAGATAACTTGTCCAAACCAGGAGACAAATTTTGAACAAAAGATATACAACTAAATACTCAAGATATAAGAGGAAACGTGTGTATCAGGATAAAGACAAGAAAAATGGGGTTTACCATACAAGACAGACAACATCAGACTACGGATATCTGAGAACATGTATGTGAATTTTTAATGTCCGAGCAACATAAAAAATATGTCTATGTTTTCTTTCAGTCACACGGTTTTGCCGGAATGTGTGAGAACAAGAAGTTTGATGAATAATTCCATTATTAGAACAAAATAAGGAAACATCAGGTTTTATATACTCCATAGTATTATTAGTGTGCAAAATACGAATAGATGTTGATTTTTTATTTTTTTTATAAAATAGTTCAATTATACTAAGGACAACATACCTTTCGCTTAGCAAATACATCTATATCATGCGAGAGAAATCATCCACAAATATAAGAAAATACCTAAAACCCTTAAAAGAGGGAAAACGATATGGACTCACAATGTTTACCCTTAAAATGAGAAAATACCTAAAACCCTTAAAATGATATGAGATGCGATGATATTTACCCAGTTCACAAGACTCACAATGTAAAGTAGCTATGCCGGCCGCAGTGGGTACAACTAGACGAACACTTTGGAGAGAAATATGTCCAAGATGTTAATGCCACTGTAAAAAGAATCGGAGAAAGCAGAAAACCCTATAAGTGATGTCTCATCGAGATAGTACATCCCCTTTCCTCACACCCGGTATCAATGCTCATCCCAGTCTGGAGGTCCTAAAAACACAGTAAGTAGGAAAAAAATATTACAGAATAATTGTTAGTTTTGGTAATTTGGCTAATAGACAACAAACTGATAGGAAAATTGAGAACAAACAAAATGTTATGTAGGGTTAATGAATTGGTAGTAAAAACTTTTCCATCATCAATAACTGAAGAAAAGGAGCCATCACCAATATGAATATGAGAGTATTTATCTGAAAAATATAGAGAGATAAACTTGTTTATAATACCTGTCATATGGGAGGAAGCTCCAGAGTTTATAACCTATGGTTGACTAAAGGAAGTAATATTAGTTTCAGTACCTGACAAGAATGCATGAGTAGCATGCGGACTGGTCACGGTGGATTGAAGACGGAGAGGTCTGTCATGTTCACTTTGTGGAATCTGAAACATTGTTGAAAATATCGAAGTGCTAGCAGAATTCATTGTCGATGCAGTATCTTTTATTGGAGGTAAATTAGTAGCAGCTTGTGCTGATTCTGGTTTTCCATACTTCTTCCAATAGTATGCAGATGTGTGATTTTTTCTGCTGCAGTAATCACACTCACGGAATTCTCGTCCACCACCGTAGTTTCGATCACCATTGTTACCACGATCACGACCTCCCTTTGAATCTCGACCACGATCACAACCACGACCTCGTTCCCGACCAGAAAATTGGGTAGAATGGTCATTGGAGGCAAGAATTTGAGGTGCTGATGTAGTAAAACCAGTAGAAATACGAAGCACTCGAGAATACGTCGCTATTAAGGATATAACACTATCACCAATAAGAATTTCTCCTCACCTGGGTCAATAAATAGGAATCCAATTCAGAGAGAACTTTTGCAACAGTTAGATTATAATGATATTGTCTCAAGATTTTAAGATCTGTAAGCAGTAACTGGTGAAGCTCAACCTTATCCAATATGTCTCGGAAAGCGAAATAGTATTTGGATACAGACATTTTGTCTTATTTGAGAGTAAACAAGCGCTCATACAGTTCAAAAACTCGTGATATATTTTTCTCATTGCTATATACTTTTTTAAGGGTGCTCATATCTCTTTTGTAGTTTTTAAGAACATAACACCAAACTTACTTTTCTTCCATACTATTAAGGAGCCATGTAATCATGCAACAGTCATTGGATCTGTAAGCAGTAACTGGTGAAGCTCAACCTTATCCAATATGTCTCGGAAAGCGAAATAGTATTTGGATACAGACATTTTGTCTTATTTGAGAGTAAACAAGCGCTCATACAGTTCAAAAACTCGTGATATATTTTTCTCATTGCTATATACTTTTTTAAGGGTGCTCATATCTCTTTTGTAGTTTTTAAGAACATAACACCAAACTTACTTTTCTTCCATACTATTAAGGAGCCATGTAATCATGCAACAGTCATTAACAAGCCAATCAGAATATAAAAGATCGTGTATATCTAGTGGATCATGCAGTAAATGCGTAATTTTTCTTTGAGTACCAACAAATACTTTGAATGACTGAGTCCATAACAGATAATTATTACCATTCAACTTAATAGTAGTAGCAGTAAGATTTTTAGAATATAAATTCTCAATTATGGTAGTAATTGTAGCACTAGTAGTAGATGAATCTCGTAAATGTTATAATGCCATAAAATGAAAATGGAGAACACAAAATATAGTGAAGTGCTTTGAGCAATAGCAACAATAGATCTATCGCAATTTTTGAGCAATGAAGTTTCGACCAAATAGATTTGCTGACTGTTCAAGGCAAATTTCTCTGCTGCTGCTGCGCTGCTACTACTCCACTGTTGGCTGCGCTGTTGCTATTGGCTGCGCTACTCTGCTGCTGCTGTGCTACCCCTACGAGGGGTTTGTTTGAAGGAAGCTGCCACAGGTAAGTTAGGATTTTTTTTTTTTTGTGTTTTTGAGTGGATGGTTAAGATTGATAGGTAATCGAATCACACGGTTAAGATCTATTTCTCAAACCTGCTTTGATACTAGGTCAGAAAGTATTGAGAACCAAAACTCAATCTCAATATTCATAAGTCAGAAGATTACATATATTTATAGATCTCTCAACTCCACATAAACCACTCAATAAGCGATGTGGTACTAAACTCAAACTAAATCCAAATACAAATAGTATTCTAATCTAACAGGTCAAAATTAGAGGGACATATTAATAAGGAAAATAACCTTTTATGCTATCATTTCTCTTTTTATTTATAAGATACACTTCCTCTTATGTTTTGTTGCTCTAATTAGGCAGTTTTCATGGAGGTGGTTGTGTATGTTTTTGTTCTTTTTGGATGGGGACTTTCTGTCATATTCTGGAAAATTAAGTTGTTGTTGGAGTTTTGTAATTTTTCTTGCTTCCCACCCTGCACCCCCCCAAGAAATTCCAATTTTGTTTAACTTTATATTCATTTTGCTGCATGCTAGTACTGGTCTTGCGGCTGTGTCATGAGTCACTTCTTAAAATATAAATGAACGGCTAGTTTAATTCTTAATCATCTTTGAACTGATATAAGAACTACTTTGCCCAGCCTACTTTGGCAAATGACAACGATTAAGTAGAACCCTTTTCTATTAGAGGAACATGATTGAGTACATGATATAGAAAAGAGTTATTATTTCTTAAAGCACACTTTTCTCTTATGTATTGGTGCTCTCATTAGCATGTCTTTATGGAGGTATAAAATAAATCTTAGTAAGTGGATTTAGAAGATAACGAGCTTGAAAAATAATGTATTGATCCATTTTGTAATATGCTGAAAAGTGAATCAAATATCTGAAACACAGATCTTACTTAAAGGAGTAACATTTAATTTTCTCTAATATTGTCAAACTCTATACTCAATGTTGCATGTTTGGTATCGGTCTTGCAGCCATTGTGTGAGCTCACTGCTTGAAGGTTTGGCGAATGGCTAGTTTTCCACAGCCTTCTGGAGCACAGGTAGGACCCTTCTCTATTTGGTCTTTTTTTTTTTTTCCTTATGTGAGAAATATTTGCCTTCTTCTTCTTTACCTGCAAAAATCTTTCCATCATACTTTCCTTTTGGTCTATAGTGCACTGCTTATAATATGCATAAGTTAATTTGCTTGTCTGTTTTTTCATTATAACTTGATTAACATTTGGTATTTTCTACAAAAGCCTGTTAGGCCTCCTCTAGTGGGATCCCCAGGTCTACCTCAAAACTTTGGTCCGCCTATGGCGGTGCAGGTGAGGGTGATATGTTTTGAGAGATATATATTCTTTATTCTCTGTTAGATCTATCAGTGCTTACTATTTTTTGAATATTGCAGTTTAGACCCGTTGGTTTAACTCAACAATCTCATCAATTTATACCACCGCCCTCCCAGCATTTTGAACCTGCACAAGGCATGCCTTCCTCGTTTGCTGGAATGCCTCCTCCTCCTCCGCAATTCGCTCCACCAGTACAGCAAATAATTTCAAGACCGAGTCATCCAGGTCAAAGTCCAGTTTCATCACAAACGATTCCAGCACCATATATACAGCCAAATGTATCTACTCCTGGCTTGATGCAGTCCCAACAGAGCTCTCAGTTTCAAAGCAATCATCTAAATAATCTGGGGACAGCAGGAGTGCCACTTTCTTCATCTTATACGGTTTGGCATCCTATACAGGCTGCTTGATATGACTGAATATTATCAATTTTTATTTTCTTGTTTGATCCTTTCTTTTGCCTTCTGCAGTTTTCAACATCATATGACCAGCAGCCTAACACTATGAATGGCTCATTGCAATATCAATCAATAACCCAGTTGCAAGCATCTGCTCCACCTGCTGCTGAACAAATTTGGCCAGCTTCTGCGCTTTCTGTTTCAAGTTCGCTGCATGGTGCACAAAACTCTGCTAGTTTTCCAGTTACAAATTCACTTCAGAGTGTGCAACAATCATCAGCTGGAGCCACTATAGTTTCTGTGAGAAACACACTTTATTTCATTTTTCTTTAATAATATCCTCGCATGGTTCCCCTGGTTAATAAACCTATTCACTGCCCCTTTCTTTATGAACGTAAATAGCTTTTCCTCTTTTCATACTCTTAATTTTCTGTGCAATTTCAGACAACAAATGTACCACCTATACCTACTCCGCAGTCTTCTGATTGGCAAGAGCATACATCCTCTGATGGAAGAAGGTTCAGTAAACAATACTCGCTTTTATTATTATTGGCACACTAATTAAACTATTTCGTTTCTTTTGGCTGTTTATTTATTGTGAGGAGGGACTGATATTTATGGTATCACTTATTTAAGTTTGATAATGTGTAATATGCTCTTATGTTCTCAACGTGATTTTTGTTTACTTTGTATTACAATATTTCCAATATCTGTTCTTTATTTTAGGTATTATTACAATAAGAAGACCAAACAGTCTAGTTGGCAAAAGCCGGTGGAACTGATGACACTTATTGAGGTGGGTCAAATCCTTCATGTCCTTTTTTGCGCTTTTCTCTTGCTTTTGCAATGATGACAGTGCTTGTTCCTAATAAATATAATTTTCCCTGTTTTTAAAATTGTTTGATTGTTGTCACTAAGCATAAGATGTTCAAACAAATTTTCGGTTTATTTTGATATTAGGCCCCCAAATTTGCTCTGTTTATTATTAGACCCCCAAATTTTTATATCTTGAAATTAGTCACTAAATTTTTAAGTTGTTTGAAATTAGATAACTTTTTATTTCAAATTAGACCGTGACATCCTTTTAAGTTATTTGAAATTAGATCCTCACAGAAGTTGAATGTCCAAAACTTAAAGGATTCGGGGGTCTTATTTCAAAATATTATTATTTGGGGATTTTTAATAAAAATGGGCAAATTTTGGTAGTCTAATATCAAAAGAACTCAAGAAGTTTTGTAAAGGAGAGATTTTGAATAATTTTGGTGGGCAAAGCCTTCCGTTTTGAAGCTTGTAGGTGCTGGCATTCGGTTTTGTGGTGCAAAACTTTAAGTACCCTTGGAACATTGGTTGCATTTACATGTGTTTTTGAATTTTTTTTTTTTTATTGATTTGACTTGAGAGGGTGTTCCTGTATTTCCTTGGCCTTTTCTTTGGGTGTATGTCGAGGGCGTAGAGTTGGGTGTAAATCATCTATCATTTAATTGTTGCATTGAAGTTATGTGAAAGTCAAAAAGTGCAGAAGCAAAATTGATAGAATTATATATTGCATTCTTTTTGTACTTGCTGTTTGTTTCTAAAAAATAAAAGTCTATTTAATATGAAATTTTGAGTTTGAACAACTAATAAAATTGACTAAACTCACTAAACTATGGTAATTGCTTCGTTTCTAACGTTATTATTCCTCACCAAGTTCTATTGTTGTGAATTCTTTAATTACTAACATTATTATCCCTCACCAAGTTCTATCATTGTGAACTGTGGATAAGAGAGGTTAGGTGAGAAGAGATCTGCATGAGATGCATATAAAATAATGTGAATTGCGCTGATGAATGTTATGATAATGATAAATCAATCCTTTGTGGCGGTTTTCTTCTAAGCAGTGTCTGTCGTTTCAATTTTTACATTCTTTCCTTCCAATATGGCTGCATTTGACAGGCCTTTGTATTCTGCGTTGTGCTTTTAGGTATATTGGTATATGTTATGCTGAAGCTAACAACAACAAAAAGCCTATACTGATTAGCTAAATTTCTTTTCTCCATTCCGCTCTAGAATGTGCGTTGTTTAAGGGATTCTTTCACTAGTGATCTGAAGAAACCTTAGCTTTTTGTTAGTCACGTAACTCTCCTCTTTGATCCAGGCTCACTGAAGGTATAATATTTCAAAGAAGAGTAACTTGTGAACAGCTGCTCTATCAATGTATTCATTGATAAGTTCATATAAGCATACATAGGGGAACATTTTGGTTAACGTTTCCTTCTTTGGTGTAGTTTTGCTCCATAGTTGATGGTTATTCATTGGTAAGATCATATAAGCATACATAGGGGAACAGTTTGGTTAACGTTTGCTTCTTTGGTGTAGTTTTGCTCCATAATTGATGGTTGTTCCATTTGATAGAAAAGTTTGTGATGTTGACATGTTGCTACTATATGTTCCAAGTATCTCAAAGCATGAGATTATTAGTCTTTGGCTTATGCTGTGGTCTCCTTGATGCCTTACCTGCATCGTAGTTTTACAAATTGATTTGTTGGTTGATTTTATTTGTAAACACTATGATTAGCAGTGGTCTTATTGGCTGTCAGTGCAGGAATAATCATATTATATGTTTATGAACTTGCTAGAGGGATTTAAAGGGCACGTCCTCAACTAGCCCATCTTGGTACATACTGTGCGTCATTTATCCATACTCAAATTCTTTCTATTAAATGGTAGAATCTGGATTCTATTTACAAAAGAAGAAACATAAGAAGGAATTTATGCAAATATAAAGCATCTAGAAGGGAAAGAAGATTCATAGGCTAACTCTAACTGTGACACAGATGAAATTATTTTTTCAGACGAAAGAATGGAATATAAGAAGAAATTTATGCAAATATAAAAGCATTAAGAAGCGAAAGTACATGCATAGGTACTTTCCAACTGTCCCACAGGAGAATAAATATGCACAATGAAGCAAATTCAGGATGGGAAGCTAAGTGCAGATAATACCGGACAAGCCACAAGTCATCGTTCAATCATTTTGCGCATAGTACATACATACTAACTTGGACTTTAGTGTCAGCAAATGAGGGAATGGGATCATAATGTAGCTCTAAGAGATATGGAAAGTTGTTATTACATATTCTACAAAACTTGTACATATTTCCAATATATTTCATATTGCAATTTTGTTAAATTCTTAGAATAATTGCTCGGCCATCTTTTAAACAGTTTACTGGATTTTATAAAGCCTAGGTACTCCAAAAAATGTCTCCAACCCTTAATGAACTAGGACACTTGACTCCATGTTGCTTATGTGTGTTTCAATTAGATGATTGGACTGGCCAGTGGTCATTATTTTTAACTGTTTGTTTCAACTAGCTAGGACAGCCGGTAGGCTTCTACCCTTTACTCTTTATACTTATTATTATGGCATATATTTTTATTGTCTATTACTCATAATAACTACATCAATGGATATTTTGTGGCTTCCAAGGTGTATCCATTTTTTAAAAAAAATTGATTTTGCAAAGACGTTTTGTTTGACATGATATGGTTGTGGCTTGCTGCCTTAATGGTCTGATTACCAGTGACTTATTTAGAAAGTGGCATGATATTTCAGAAGCTTGCAGACATGCAAAATTTCTTCTTAAATGAATCTTAGATGTAACTTGCTGAAGCATTTCCCATACTCGCTGTACTTTCTTGAGCAAGCATCCTCTAATTGCGGTTGATTTATAGCGTTGCTTTAATGTGCCTGTTTTCCTGATATGATAACTTGGTTTTTCTACACGACATGCCTCATAATGTTGTTCACTCGTGCCATTTGGTACTTCTCATCAAATCTGTCATCTGATGTTTGCATATCTACGTACAGTTGTACTCTCAATATCTGTATGACATGACATTGGATTATGAACATGTTATTTATTAGGATATGTGATCTACAAGGGCTGAAGAAATTCCGGCTGTGAATTGTTGATGGTAACAATTTTCTCCATTTACATTTGCCTTCTGCAAATGAATATGCAATGATCCATACTTGTATAGCATGAAATTGGATGATTATTGTGTTTGACCATCAAGGGCCTGGTTTTTTTGGGTTGGGTAGTGGTACAGAGTTTAGGTTTGTTTATAAACTTTGTTGACTGGTAAATTGTGATTCCCTCCTACTTAATTGATGGAAATGATTAACTGGAATATTCTACTTATGCATTAACATATGCTTCGCCTTTTTTTGGGAAGATGGTAAGAGATAACTCTTTGCCGTTGAGAATAATTACATTAACACATTGAGTTTTTTTTTGGGAAGATGGTGCTTGAAAACTTTTGAGATGAACCTTTGTGCTTTACCTTTTGGTGCACTGCTGTAGTCACGAATGAAACAATTTGCAATGGTCAGGCACCTCTTGTTGGAATTGTTAATTGTGAAAGCTTTATATGCCTTGTGATTCTTACCTTTAATTGTGAATGCTTTTATTTTTAAATTTTATTGTTACTTTAATAGAACCCTACCTATATAAACACTACTTTTCACTCTCAGTCTTACATCATATAATCTTATTTCTTTGTAGCTTGTTACTCAAATCTTATTATATCTATGTCTCAATCTGATTAGGTTCGCAATTTGAGAACAAGGAAAAAGTAATCCACTCTTAAGGAAAAGGAAGAAAAAATATCAGTATCAATACATATTTGGTTGTTATTGAACATTTCTTCCGGTGTAGAACTTATGCAAAATAGTTCTCCTTAAAGGAAAAGAAACAAAATTTTGTTGGTGGCAAGCTGCTTATCTTAGCCACAAATCAGTTAGTAAGCTGTGTCATAAAGTAGATGAACACAAATAACCTTAGGAACATTATTTTTATTCTCATATCTGGATGAATATGGTGTCAAGTTGCCTTACACACATCATACAATTCTTGGTATTCTTAGAATTCTCATGTGAGCATCCCTCAGCTAAGCCAGTATAAACTTACCTTATATTTTTGTGGTGGCAAGCTGCACATCTCAGCCACTAATCAGTTAGGAAGCTGCGTCAGAAAATGGATGAAACTAAAAGAGACAAAACACCTCAGAATATATTTTTCTTATTCTCATATCTGGTGGTGTCAAGGGTCCCCACACATATCGTATAATTCCTGGTATTCTTGGAAGCCTCATGTGAGCATACCTCCAAGCTAGGGATAGCAATAGACGCGTCCATAGGTCAACTTTTTGCCCACCCTAAACAAAATTTTGAATTAAAAATGAAAATTTTATTTTTCTAATTCAAAATTTTGTATTGGACGTGCTAAAAATTGACTCCTGGACACGTCCTTTATCATCCCTACTCCAAGCCAATATGGACTTCCTTATCAAACTTACACATTAAGTAAAAAATTGAGGTATCTCTTGCTTGGAGGGGGTTTATTGTCCACATCCCCAAGTAAAATCTTGTCAAGCATTTAACTAAGCTAATTTCATCAACAATTAGAATGCTGAAATAAATATTTAAATGAACAGATATGGAAAACTGCCATGGAAGTTTGTATCTTTTGTAGAAAACCTACAATCACTTGTTTTGTAAAAATTAGAACTTTCCGAAAACCTTTCTAGTAATTTACCATCACTTGCTTTGTTGGTTGTAAAGGTCAGAGTTTAATGGGGCTGAGCGTCCTGTGAAATTTAGACAGTCGACAACACCCTATCTCATCTGATTGACCAAGGAATGTGGAGGAAGGATCATGGAAGTTTACCAACTGTTTTAGGAAATTTCATTGTTTTTTTTTTATGTCTTTCTATTTGGCAAAAGAGGGAAACTAGTGGTGTTGGTTTTCTGTAATTTTAATCAAAGAAATGCTGTTGACCTTAGGAAACTGAAACCAACAAATTGTTCACATGCCGCTTACGCCTTCCTCAGATATCCTTCAACCAGACAAAACAAGGAAAAGAAAGAAACAAAGAAAAATGTCGATGCTGTTCTACCATGATAGAACAATATTCTGATATTATATCTGGATATTCTTTTGGCACAAAGCATAATACTATCAGGATCTCCCAGTTCCCTCAGTATTAGCCAATTGCCATCCATTTCGTTCAATCATATATGAAGTACACTTGTTTTCTTGTTTTCTTTTAGTTCCCGTTAATTTTGTTTGCTAATTGTGACTTGTGATCATCTCTATTATGCAATATGACTAAGAATCCAGAAGCTTCATGCCATACCAAAATAGTAGTCCTAGATTTAATGCCCCTTACTACTCTAGTGCCCTTCTCTTGTTGTATAGCTTAATTTATTCATTAGCTTAAAGTAATTAGAGGTTTCTTGCTGTCAACTGTAGTTGTTGTCTATTGTAGACATGAAAAATAAAACCTAATCCTAATCCAGGTCGTCTGATGTCATCGTCAACCTAATTCCAAAGGTCTTTCAAGAGACAAGATAACTACTCATTCCAACTTTACCAATATCTATATTTTATGGTATCATTATAGCACTTACAAGCCATTGTTTGCTTTGATGGGATTAAGATGGTTTATCACTAGAGCTGTACTAAGATCAAATACAAATCATGTGTGGGATTCACCGTCACTGACAAAAATTTTGGAGTTGTGATGAGGGTGATGGGTCACAATTTTTTATTCTAACACGCCCCTTTAGGTTGAGCGTCATTCTTATGGGTTTTGTGCACTGACAATTTCCACAATTAAATGCACACTTGATGAGATCTTGAACCTTGGTTGCTAAGATATCATATTCTATTTTATGTTCTTAGGTGTATTGAGGGTTAAGTATAATTTTATTCTAATTTATCAAATTTTCAATGATAGACAATTGTTAGAAATATTAAAGAATTATGGTATTGACAAAGGAAAAAAACAAAACACAAAATCTAGAGTTTCGGATTTCCTCATTAAGATACTGTTTGCTTCCTGTACTACATAGGGTGTTAGCTTATATGCCTTCTGGAATATTTAGGCCCAAAACTTTGTCCAATATTAGTTGTAGACTTGTAGTCCAATATTTGTAGACTTGTAGTCCAATATTTCAATCCGAAACTACACCAACAGTAAGGGAGGGAATTCTAGAATTAATTTTCTGAAGGATGATGCGCATATTTATAACCTACAAATAGATATTATGATTCGAACCTTGGGATTGTAACTTTAACAGCCATATTGCGAGTAAAAATATGGTCAAAAGTCTAGGTAGGTAAAGGTTTGCACTAGTGTTTGACTTGTGTGTGTTGCAATTGGTTCAAGCATGCAAAAGTGCCCCTAATGATGTGCTAAAATGCACTTATGTGCCCACATGCCAATGTGCAAGCACCACATCATGTGTCCCATGTTCTTTATTCCAAGAAAGAAGGTAGTGTTAAGTTTCTATTCAAACCACTTTTCTACTTCTCTCTAATTTTACATTTGGGACTAAACTCGTCATATAAGAGATAAAGATTGCACATGGTGCACATGGGACCACATTGGCTATTTTAGAAACTAGCCCAAATAATTTAAAAATCCCAACTGATATAGATATTGTTTAGAAAAAAAATCATACAGAATAATTGGAAATGCATGCAAATTAGATACGAGAGAAAGAAATACAGATACGGGGAGGAACAAATGCATATGTGTTTAATACCAGGGTGGAGAGCAAGTAATATTCAAGATATTATAGGAAAGGAGAACTCAATCCACCACTCCAAGAATACTTTTATCACTGCCTTAGAGAAACATGACAACGAATTCACAACTCAATGGATTATACCAGAGTTATAGAGTTAATGAACAATGCACAAAGCTTTAGTTTAAGAAGAAGATTTAGAGATATGTTTCTCAACTTGGCTAAACTATGTGAAACTTGAAAACTTGTAGAAACATTATTTGGACCCGTTGCATATTTTATCAAACTCTCATATTTTATCAAACTCTGTGAGAGAGCGGGAGAGAGAGATTGGAGAGTGAAAACTCTAACGAAGGAGGATCATGAGAGAGGCAACCGGAAGTAGAGAGACAACATGGAAGGACGAGGAAGCAATCAAGCTGTAATTAGAAAGTGCTATGTATTGAGATTTCTCTAAACAATACTAGCTTTCTCTATTATATCTTTCTCAAGATAATAGAAGAGCAAATCTCTGCCAAATCTTTTTTGCATCGATTTTACACTAGAACCATTTCTGTACAGATCTATTTTCTTGTTACAGAAATTGAGGCTGAGGTTAAGGTTTTAAATATCTGATATAGCGGATTGGGAAATTAGGAAATTTTATAGCGGTTATCGTTATCGGAGAAGTATCGGGGATATTTTTCAAATATCGAATGTCAATATTGGAATGTAAATATATATGCATATATTATAGAAAATAAATATAAATAAATTAATTCATGTATACATCATAAAAGCTATGTAAAGTATCATATATACAAGTTTATGATATACTTATTTGTATCTATAACCACTAGCCAATTGTAGAATCTTCATAAATGATAATTAGATCATATAAAAATGATAATGGATCAACAAATATATAAATTTTATGCAATAAAAAGAGAAAGAATAAATAATTAAATATCACATATTCATTTCATGTCCACAAGTCCATATTAAAATCATAAACGAATAGTCCAAACAACATGCAAGTTACAAATAGTCCAAACAACAAACTATGAATTTAGAAGTTACAAATTTAAGCCAGCCGATGTTGGGTAATTTCGGCCACTATTTTGCATCTGATACTGCTGCCGCAATATTGGCTTGGATCCGAAATTGCATTTCTATTTTTTCAAAAACGCTAAACGTTTTGAAACAGCTTATACGGTTGTGTTTTGTATTAAAAAATGCAATATCGATCATAATATCGATATTGCAGCCGATATTTAAAATACTGGCTGAGGTTGACAGAAAAGGCAAGATCTTTACTTGGTGTAGATGAGAGGAATGACCTGTACTAAATTTCAAGTCAAGGGCTTCTTCAATATGAAAGCACTACAAATTTCTGGAGCAACAAGAAGAGGAATGTGTTTCTAATATTGAGCTAACTTCGGAGTCGGGATCTCACTGCCTCCGAAAGTATGCAACCTCCTCCGACCGCTTACCCTCTATGCATACGATTATGGCGGAATCGAGACTTATATGGATACCGATTTCGATCAGAGTCAGTCGAGTTGGACGGAGTTGGGATGGGTTGTGCATCCTTAATATGGACCTTTCAAATTTTTGATTATAAGTTTCTCTAGAAGAATCCAATTCATCCATCGTCTTAATCGATTGAAAAACGACATGTATCTTTAATTTCACACATTGTTTGCAATTTTGCAAGATTTGAATTAGGACAGATCACATTTCAAGTGGACCCAAAATTTTGCATGTTGTTGGTTTGATATTGAATTCTCCCATATTAATGATTTATGTATGTAAAATACATACATTATTGAATATATTAGAAAAGGGAGTATATTTGGTATGCAGTATTATTATAAGAATTTGTTAAATTAGTTTATTTAAGTCTTAGATGTATTCTGGCTTTTTGTATGGGTATTGAGATGTACACTTGAGGAATTTTAGGGCAAATTTGACAGTCTAATATTTTGATGTATAATTCAGTATTTACATTATCCTTCAATTTGGTTTTTGGAGTATTGTGCTTAGGATTTTATGGTATTTATTAAAGTTCGTGGTTCTAACATAGTTTGAATTCAAATTGTGGGCGTGGAAACATTTTTTATTATTTCATAATGTTCATAAAATTCTGGCTTTATTCGTGGGAAAAATTATTTTCTTTACCATATTCATGTCTTACTTAAAAAAGGTACAAGTATCCATGTTTGTATCCGGCTAGTGATTTTTTCCCAACTTACCGAAGAGTGTCAGTACCAGAACTTTACCACTCAAAAATTAGTAGGATTCTCTACCGAATAAACCTACCATCAAATAAAGCCACATATATCCGTATCCATTTTATTCATGGATTACCAACTTTTAGTAGTGTGGCGAGAAGACAGTTAATAATGAGGAATGGACTTGGCCTGTCATTCTGTCTGCCAATATTTCATTGTAAAAGATATACATAATTGAGTAATTTATGCAGAGATACATATGGCTCTAGTGTGTTTATGGGATGATCAATTCACTGCTGGTGGATCCTATTTTGATTTCAGTCAGCATGTGCTCTACTTAATATTTTCCTTACTTTGAGGTTGATGAAGGGTTGAATGTAAAGTTTCTTATATAATTAAGCAACATATTCAGAGACTTATACAAGTCTAGGAGAATGATGCATCAAATAATACTGGATCTCTTTTGTCTGATGACTTCATCGCCATTTTTTATACTTGGCAATTGTGCGAAATCATAATTTTGAGCTTGAGCTAAAGCATGACTTCTCAAGACAAACAGTTTCTGTTCTGCTAGTCGGTCATTATGACTCACTTGATTTTGTAGATCTTCTTTGCAATTACAGACATTGTTGAATTTCTTGTAATGCTTTTATATTTGATTTTAGTTTAACCTACCTCTTTTATATGCGACAGAGGGCTGATGCATCAACTGCATGGAATGAATATACTTCTCCAGATGGAAGAAAGTGAGTGTCAGGAGTATTTTTGGAGAGTCCATATTCCTTTCGTTCATTATTTATCTTGGAATCCTTTGTTGTTTGCTACTATAGCAGTTTGTTTGACTATCTGAAATATTTTATAGGTATTATTATAACAAGCTCACTAAGCAATCTACATGGAATCTTCCTGACGAACTCAAGGTTTTCAGTTCATCTTTATCAGTTTAAATGTTGTCCCAATTCTTCTCTCTTTATTATTTTCTATATCTAAGGCTGATTATTGTACTATACAGATAGCTCGTGAACAAGCATTGAAAAACGGAATCCAGTCTGTTCAGTCGGAAAATGGAGCAGCCCTTTGTGCCCCTGTTGCTGTTACTCTTCCTTCTGTTCAGATTCCCTCTTCCACTACTCCAACAAGCAATCTCAATTCACTAGCAACATCTGCTGTCGGATCAAGTCCGCTTTCAGTGAGCCTTGTTGTGAATTCTGTCAACCCGTTGAGCATGGTGGCATCTGGATCACCGTCTATTTCTGTTGTGCCTTCTACAGGAGTCCCTTCTAGTTCTTTGATGGGAACAACAAATGCAACTATTATGCTAAATGTCACTGCACCTATCACTTCTTTTCCTGCTTCGTCATCAACAAGTTCTGTGGTTATTGAAGATACAACGGATGCTACAGCAACAATTAAGTATGCACAATGCTATATCCAACTTCTTGCCTTTTTTAACTTGAAAAATCAAAAGCTTTTAGAAAATACATCTTTATTTTGAAACAAGTACACGTCTCATCTTGCTGTCTTCATATTTCCATTCAAGGCGTTGTAATTCTTTGAGTTAATTTGCGGGCAATAGTGTTTAGAAAGTACATTTTTATTTTGAAAAAGTACAGGTCTCATTTTGCCCTCTTCATATTCCATTCAAGGCATTGTAATTTTTGAGTTAATTTGTGGGCAATACTTTGTTAAATCTTAATTAGTCGTGATGTTTTATGAAAATAGTGCTTAGTTTATTTAAATTATGACTTAATTGGATAAAACTAGTCTCAATATGCCCAACTTATTCATTTCACTGTCACTATAGCATGCATATTGCTTAATGTATCAGCAGTAGGGTGTAGTTTAACCAAGGCAGGTGTATGTCTATTTGACATTGAAGCGGATTGATTGACTGGACAGTTGTTTATTAGGCATGTTGTAAAAATTATTTGTACTGTACTTTAATCCTTCAAATTTTTTATTAGTTCAATCTTTGTATACTAGGGCAAATTTGCCGCTCCTAGAAATATACACATGGAGAAGGGAAATATGTTTTTTTTTTTTTTGGTTTTCAAAAGCCATTAATTTATGTATGCTAAAAACAAAAAATTGTGAGGTTTGGTTTCCTTTTACTAGGATCAGTAACGAGAACTCCACTCTGTCAACTGTTGAAGATGTGCCAGATGAAAAATCTTCAAAAGAACAGGAGGTTAGTCCCCATTATAGTTCTGATTGTCCATTATGTCTGTTGATGTCATTCATCTTCCGATGTTTTCAATGTGGGGTCTCCATTTCAGGAACCCAAGAGGGACGCAACACCTGCTGAGAATGTTAATGTTATTCCACATGAGGATAAACCGGCTGTTGAAGAACCATTGGTTTATGCTACTAAGCAGGTATCTGTTTTGGCAATATTAACTCTCTTTAATCTCGTGGCTTAGTTACATGGCAAATTGTAGTTTTATTTCAAATTTTACAGGAGGCCAAGAATGCCTTCAAAGCATTATTGGAATCGACAAATATTGAGTCTGATTGGACCTGGGAACAAGTAAGCTGTTTTTCAGTCTGCTCATTGTTTTCAGTACTTTATGCATCTGATATGAGAATATAAATTTCAGGCAATGAGAGTCATCATCAATGACAAGAGATATGGTGCTCTAAAGACACTTGGAGAGAGGAAGCAAGTATATAATGAGGTTGGCATTGAAGGTCCACTTAATTTTTTCTTTAGGGGTGGCTGTACCATATCTTTGGCATTCATCAAGTGCAGATATATTGAACTTTGTTCTGTACCCTCTATCTCTGCTTTTATGCTTCAGTTCTTGGGTGAAAAGAAAAAAAGGGAAATTGAGGAAAGGCGCAACAAGCAGAAAAAAGCACGCGAAGATTTTACTAAAATGTTAGAAGTGAGTTATTCTCTACTTTAAGGAAGCCTCTTCTTATTCTTATGTTAACCTAATTTCATCAAAATGTTAGAAATAAGTCATTCTCTATTTTATGGAGCTTCTCACATCTTCTTCGTATGGTAACTTTATCTTTCACCTTTGATGTTTGAGCAGGAGTCCAAGGAACTGACATCATCTACTCGGTGGAGGTCTCTCTATTTCCATGCATGTCGATTTACATGCTATTAGTTGGCATATATATAATGTTTTATAGAAAATTTGTTTCTTTTTGGATCCAAAGTTAATTCCTTCACCACAATTTATTGAATATTCATTTATTTCTAGCCACATGCTTTTTCTGACCTTCAGGAAAGTGGAGGCCATGTTTGAGGGTGACGAAAGGTTCAATGCTGTGGAACGAGCAAGAGATCGTGAAGATCTTTTTGAATCTTATGTGGTGGAACTTCGTAAGAAGGTTTGGACTCCATTTTTCCAACGATTCACTTGTTGTGTACAGGGTTATGTTCCTTGGTTCTTGTTGCTTCCTCTGCTAAATGGCCTATTGGTTGGGAAATGTGGACACTGACATGGACCTGGATTTAGTATAACATGGATGCTGCAACATTGCAAGTCCTTAAGTAGTAGGATAGTGGGACATGACACCTAGAGACACACAGTTTGATTTATGTGTAATGCTAGAACCCTTGGAGACTATTATCAGGAGGACATGTTTTACATGGAAAGGAGAACAAAATAAACCTTAATGATTGACATCTATGGATTCAAATCTTAAACTGAAAAAAAATTATTTAAGTTCAGTTGAATAATGAATATTTAATCTAGGGAGTCTGGATTAGGACACAGACACTGGAGGACTTGGAACGACAGCCTGGCAATTCCCTCACTGGGATAGGTAGGCAGTGGTATGAGTACCGATCACATACTATATAAAATAAAGACACTTTTTCAAAAGAAATTGGCTTTTCATTTCCATCTATACCTCCTCACGTGCTTTGGAACAAAAAGTAAACAATATTCTTTGATGTTGATAACATCTTAATAAATAATAGTAGTAGTACAAACAACAAAAAACAAATTAGCATTTTATGCCAAGTACTTGGGGTAGGTTACATGAACCAAAAGAGAATTACACTGGATTGATCAAATGGATGATCCTTTTTCACTCATTCCTATCGAGCAATATGTCTTTATTTAAGCCTTTAGTGTCCATATCTTTTCGTATCACCTCTATCCATATTTTCTTCGATTGACGCTTCGCTCTTTTAGCTTGTCCTACGTTGATAAACTCTACTCATTGAATTAGTGCATTGGTAGATCTATGCCTTATAAACAAAAAATAAACTGTACACGAACATATATTTGTGTAAGCATTGACATTCATGCAAAGGCACACACAATTCTTCTAATAATATAAAGGGTTAATTGTAATAACTATCCTTGTACTAGGAGGGTAGTAGCACTTATGCTCCCTATCGAATTTTTTTTCGCAGTTAGACCTCTCGAAATATAAACAGAGTGAGTAACCTGTTAGATTCGATAACCCGTGCACTGAACCTGGTTTGAATTGTCCAAATTACCCCTCTTTCTCCTTCAATCTCCTCTCTCTCTCTCCCTCTCGCTCTCTCCCTCTTCCATGGTGGCTGAAGGACTGCCCTCCTAGTTCATATCTAAAAACTTTCTGCTTGAGGCAATTCTACCATTGTTGATCACTTGGATAGGAATGGGAAATCATATTCTACTAGAGGCACCTTTAGGAAGGTCCTTAACCATTAATAAACATTTTTTTTTCCTGAAAAACCTATGAGAAACTCTAGTTTAAATTTAATATTCTTAAATCATTTGAAAGCTAGTAATTGATGCTTGATCAGAGTTGTTATCCTTGTTGAAGTTGTGATTGGGAGGTGGACAACTAGTGTTCCAAGATAACATGTGACACAATGCAAATTAGGGTTTGGTGGTGGGAATTTGGTGAAGAACTAAGCTTTGATAAAAAAATAAATGATAAACTTAAAAGCCTCACATCAATGCGAATCACATGCTCGCTTTTATTAAATCAATCACATGTCGAGAGATTTTCAAAGCAAATCACATAATCTTAAGAAACTAGGGTTTCAAATTTAATAATCCATTGTTAATAATGAAAAAGTTCAATACATGCCTAAATATAGCCCAACAATACGTGCATTACACGCGCAATTACAAATAAAATACGTCAACTAAAATCTCTAATAGAATAAAATCCAATTAATAAATCCTAACTAATCGTATTTGGTCTTTTGGTGTCCAAATCGACCTCCCTGGTTTTAGAAAATTCACGTTTGGGGTAAGGATGTTAAGGGTGAACAGGGTTTGGTTAACTCAAAATAACCAACTAAAACCGACCCGAAAAGTCAAACCGAACCGAGCCAAAATAATATGGTCAATTATCGATTTCGAGCTTTGAAAACTGAAACAGAACCGAGCCGACCGAATTATTTAAAAACTATATATACATAAATATATATCAGTGTTGTGAATATTGTATTTCGATACCATATTGGATGGCGGTTTACATATCGGATATCGCGGGATGTATCGGGGATACGCGCAAATATTGGGTGTTCATATCGGACAATATATACAATGTAATTTTGATAACTAAATGCTGATTTAATGTAAACAGATATAATCTACCAAATAAAAATAGTGCAATAAGTATATCAAAACAAAATAGACGCAATAACAAACAATGCACATGTGTATGCAACCATGCAATAAACAAGTTATTTCATGGAAAAATATAAAATTAGATGTTATAAAATTTACTTATTTGGTAATCAATAAACGAAAGAAGATAAAATCCTGCTTTTTTGGGTTTGAGTATGAGACCTAAAAAAAGACATTTGTCAGAATACATGAAACATATACCATCTTATTTTTAATATAAACTGGCGTTAAGAAAATGAAATTGTAACACCCCATTTCCTGGAGGGATACGGAAACGGAGTGCGTTACCGGCGGGCACGTGTAAGTCGACGTGCACGAGGCCTATAAGTATGTAAAAGTAACAATGAATGGAATTAAATACTAGTCATCTAACAGAATTTTAAAAGTTAGTCTACTGCCATATAAAAGAGAAGATATACATGTCTAAGATAAGAAGCAATAAGTACAATTCTGATACAAAAGTTAAAACCAAGCCCCAATAGAGTGATATATACCAAATCCAGAAATACGAAAGTGGAGGTTAGAAATTTACTACTGTTCGGTCTACTCTAAAAAAATATGGATCATTGCAATGGTGAATTCTCGCTCACATTTTCATATCTGAGCGTGTGGGGGAGTTCATGATCAAATCTGGCGAGTAAAACAATAAAAAATAGGGAGTGTAATATAATCAAATAAGTAAGATATGAGTGTGGATATAAAAAATATATGCACATGTATGGAAAACAGTAATGATCAAGTAATAATATCAAATAGGGATATACATGCATATCAAGTCTAAGTTAATATCTTATTTTATTTTATATTTTGAACTAAATGGTAAAAGAATATACTCGTATCGTGAAAATATCTGTGCATACCCGACATTCGGCCACGATGCTGCGCTGAACCAGCCGTGCCGCTAAACACTTCAAGCAGATACCGATACTGAGTAATCGGTCGTCCCATCAACATGGAATAAACAAGAGATGATGACTTAGTACCATTCTGGCAACCCTGCTGATGGGCTTCTATTTTGATTGCGCATCATATCCTAAATCTTTCACGATACAATATTTGTCCACCTTTTAGTTCTCTCATAACCCAATATTTCAAGTTATATTATATGGAAACCAATCCGGAATATGATAGAACCAATCATGTCAAGATTTCTACATACACATGTCTAGTAACAAGTAAGATATGGTCCATGTCAAAATCAAGTTAACAGATAAGTCAGGATCCATAGCATTATCAAGACATGTGTATGTACTAATAAAGAAAATCCGGCGTATTTTCATGTACTTTGTACAAGCAACTAGTATATATATGTCAAGGCAAGCATGATGGAATATAGAATGTTAGAATGAATGATATGGAAATGATCATGTATGTAAACCACACATAAATACAAGTATACATATAAACACGCATGTAAGTTAATATAAGGATGCAAAAATACCTAGGATGACCATGTATGTGAATCATGTATATACAATTATACATTTAAACACATATTTGGTAAGTGGGTACTAAATTGTGAAGATGAGAATTAAATAGGCTTAACACTATTATAACGATTATTTTAACAACATGTTGATTTTCTAAATTCTAGTATGATTTTATAGTATGTAAAGTAGCAAATTTATTAAATCTAACTAATGTATATATTTTTCAAGTAAAATGGATTAACATAAAAAGAATTATGACCTAACATAATATATCATATAAAAGAAATATTTTTAACAATTTAATGTAGAAACTTATTTGAAACCTTCTCTTTAAAATATGATTATGAATATATATATATATATATATATATATATATATATATATATATATAACACCTATGTTCTAATGGCAAGTGGAAAGTGATTTAAAATCATTACATTATACATGAAGAATTTATATGGAAAAATTCAAATGTATATCTAAATATGATAAACATTCATAAAGATAGCTTCTTTGTAATTTCAAAATAAAACATATAGTTTAAGTTTATAACTTATAGTTTAAGCATTGGAGGCCATAAATAAAATCATAAATTTAATACATAAACATAGAGTAGAGTGTAAAAATCATATTGTTATATTTAAAATAATATAGAGAATTTTGTATAAAGATGTTATCTTTCTAAATTTAAACAAATTAAGATTCTAAATTGGTTATAAAAGATTTTAGTTACAAAATAAAATCACAAGAGTGGATGCGCTTTTACTTGTCTTGATGGGTTGGGGAAGAACTTCCTTTTCTTCTCTTTTCTTATTCTTCTTTTTGAGAGTTGGAGCCTAAAGAACTTTTTATTCTTTCTTTCTTCTTCTTTTTTCTTATTCTTCTTCTTAAGAGTTGGAGTAAAAAAGAGGAAGAGAGAAATAAAAAATGGAGAGAGAATAAATGATGAGGAGAATAAATAAAAGGAAAGGGAGAAAAAGATATAATAGACAATTGAGAGATATGGGAGTAAGAGGAAGGCTTGTCATGCTTGCCCAAATGACAAGTATGGTGAAGGTAAGGTATATGTGAATAAAAACAAAATAGGTATATGACAAATGACTACTTATAATAGGTTATTATAATTGTTTAAGATCATAAATTCTAATTAAACAAACCAAAATAAAGTCAAATTAAATTTTTTTAAGTCAAAAGAAGAGAGACTAGTCAAAATTGTGTAGGGCCTACCGGTGATTAAAACAATATTATTTTAAGTGACTATCCAGAAAATTTCAAGAAAATCATCAAAAATATAATAAAACGAGACGAACATAATGCCTTTACTCTGGAATTAATCTGACATCCGGAATATAAGTTATGATAGAAATTGGGTTGTTACAGAAATAACCACCAGTAACCATATAGACATATTTTACAAGTATCACAGTTAGCTCAAGTTCTAAATTACGATACTAGCACGGATCAAAAGCAATCCAATTATCAAGTATTAAACATCAAATATGACATAACATAAATTAAAAATTATTTTAATTTAAAAATCAATTCTTTGGGATTTGTGGCATTCAAATTTGACAACGAATCCGATGAATCTGGTGACCATATATCTTCTTCCTCCCGGGTCATAAGTCTCCTTCGTGTTCCTTTGGAAGACGAAGCGGCATGAGTTGTTTTGCTTTCTTGGAAGCTCCAACTCTTGATTTAGACCTTGGTGTTGGGTCAATTTCCATGGCTACTTCAATTTGCCTTCATATCAACTCTGTAGGAAAACCTTTATCATCATCCACATCATCTGAATCAGATCGAGGCATGTCCGAAGCTTTAGATTGGCTAATCCATTCGGCTATCTTACCATCCTCCACAGTACAAGTGCTAATAGGATCATGCATTCTATTATCAAATTTTTCATTTAGTTGCGCATTGAATTTAACAGACTAAATCATTTTACTTTTTTATGAGCTAGTCTATTCCTCTTCTTTGTATGGATATGAAAATAAAAATTGAGTATAATAAGAAGTTTAACCAGTAAGTAATAAGAAATAGAAAATAGAGTTTTTTTTATTAAGATTTATTTACCATCTCAAAGACACTCCAACTTCTTTCACAACCGGATGAACTAGTTGTCAATCTCAGTATTCTAATTGCTATTCTCTTCAGATCTGGAGCTGTCGCCCATGCAATTGCCACCTATTAATTAAGCAACAAATATAACACGTAACAATTAGACAATATAATTCTTATCTATTTCTCATAGAATGTGTAACGCCCCGCTCCTCACTAAACACGGAACGGAGTGCGTCGCCTGCAGGTATGTGTAAATTGATGTGCACGAGACCAATGAGTATGTAAAAGTAGGAATGAATAAAGTTAAAATATAATTCATCTACTAGCATCTTGGAAGTTAGTCTACTGTCATATAGAAAGAACAATATACATGTCTAAAACAGAAATCAATAATTAAGTACTAATAGAGAAGTTGGGAATTAAACCCTCAAAAGAGTGATATATACCAAATCTAAAAATACAAAAAGTGGAGGCCTGGGAATCGACTGATGCTCGGCCTACTTCAGAAAGTACGGGTCGTGCAATGGCGGATTCTCACTCATATTTTCAGTACCTGAGTGTGTAGGGGAGCTCATGGTCAAATTCGACAAGTAAAATAATAAGTAGAGAGTGTGTAATATAAACAAATAGGTAAGATATGAGTGTTGATATGAAAGTATGCACATGTGTGGAAAATATTAAATGATCAAGTAACAATATCAAGTAAGAATATATATATATAGTAAGTCTAAGTTAATATCTTATTTTAGTTTATATTTTGAGCTAAGTGGTGAATAAATAGACTCGTATCGTGAAAGTACCCGTACATATTCGGGACCCGGCCAAGATATTGGCGCTGAACTAGCCGTGCCGTTAAGTACTCAAGCAGATACCGATACTGAGTAATTGGTCGTTCTATCAATATGGACTAAACAAGAGACGATGACTTAGTACTATCTGGGCGCCCTCGCGGATGGGCCCCTATTTCGGTTGCGCAACTTATCCTAAACTTTTCATGATACAATATTTGCCTACCATTTAGTTTTGCCATAACGCAAGCTTTCAAGTTATATTACATGCAAATCAATTCGAAATATGATGAACTAATCATTTCAAGATTAATATACATATATATATATATATATATATATATATATATCATCTAATCAATATCCATGTAACAAGTAAGATATGGTATATATCAAAATAAAGTTAACAAGCAAGTCAGCATCCATGACATTATCAAGACATGTGTATGTACTAATATGGAAAATTCAACATGATTTTATGTATCTTGTACAAGTAACTAGTACGTATATGTCAAGGCAAGAATGAGTCATAGAATATTAGAATGAGTGTTATGCAAATAATGATCATGTATGTAAGTCGCACGGACACACACTCACACACATATATATATAATTATGCATATAAATACGTATGTAAGTCGGTATTAGGGTGTAAAAATAACTATGATGATCATGCATGTGAATCAAACATATATAATTATGCATATAAAAACACATATTAGGTAAGTGGGTAGTAAATTGTAAAAATGGGAATTAAATAGGCTTAACACTATTATAACGATTACTTTAACAACATATGAATTTTCTAAATTTTAGAATGATTTCATAGTATCGAAAGTAGCAAATTTATTAAATTTTACTAATGTATATATTTTTCATTTGAACATAGATTAGTATAAAAAGAATTATGACCTAACATAATATCTCGTATAAAAGAAATATTTTAACAATTTAATGTAAAAACTTATTGAAACATTCTCATTAAAATATGATTACGAATATATATATATATATATATATATATATATATATATATATATATATATTATATTTATACCTATGTTCTAATGGCAAGTTGAAAGTGATTTAAAATCATTGCATTATACGCGAAGAACTTATATGAAAAATTTAAATGTATATCCAAATACGATGAACATTCATAAAGATAGTTTATTTGTAATTTCAAAATAAGGCATATGGTTTAAGTTTGTAACTTGTAGTTTAAGCATAGGATGACATAAATAAAATCATAAATTTAATACGTAAATATAGAGTAAAGTGTAAGAATCATATTTTTATATTTAAAATAATCATAGAGAATTTTATATAAAGATCTTACCTTTCTAAATTTAAAGAAATCAATATTCTAAATTGGTTATAAAAGATTTTAGTTACAAAATGAAAGTATAAAAGTGGATGTGATTCTACTTGCCTTGATGGGTTAGGAAGATAAACCTATTTTAAGGTTAAAGAACTTCTCATTTTCTTCTTTTCTTATTCTTCTTTTTGAGAGTTGGAGTAAAAGAGGAAGAGAAAAATGAAAAATGAAGGAGAGAAAAAATAATGAGGAGAAGAAATAAAAATAAAGAGAGAAAAAAATATAATAAGGCAAAAGGGATGTGGGGATAAGAGAATGGTTTGTTATACTTGTCCAAAGGACAAGCATAGTGAAGGTAAGGTATGGGGTAGGTAGTTTAGGTCGACTTTTTATTGGTTTTTTATATTATATTAACCATACAAATATCTTTATAATGAGACCATATATGAGTGTATGGAAGAGAGCAAGAATGAAGGAGTTTTGGAGAGAAAATGAGATAAAAAAAAGTCTCTTTTCCTCTCTTTTCATTTTAGTCCAGCAGTGGGAGTAGGTTTGAGATCCATAATTTGGTGAGATAGGGTATGAGAGGTATGGGTGAATAAAGACAAAAAAAGTGTAGGACAAATGACTTGTAATAATATATTTTTAGAATTGTTTATGGTTATAAATTCAAATTAAACTAACCCAAATAATATCAAACTTCATTTTTACAAGTCCAAAAGAAGAGAGACTAGTCAAAATATGTTTAGGGCCCATCGGTGATTAAAATAATATTATTTTAAGTGATTATCCAAAAAATTTCAAGAAAATCACAAAAAATATAGAAAAATAAGATGAACACAACGAGTTCACTCTTGGATAGATTTGACATCAGAAACATAAGTTATGATAGAAATTAGGTTGTTACAGAATGGTTGATAAATGTTTTGTTTTTTAAGTTGTACCTGGATCAAGAGAAAGGCTCTTTATTTGCCTTATCGCCATATCCCTCAAACGATCTGACCTTATTTTGATAAAGAGGCAATTATACACTAATCTTGTTTTGCATATCATGATCATTCTCATATATCTTATGAAAGCATTCGGTAAGCACATTTAGTAAGCTCCAATCTCAATATCCTCTATTTGTTGATAATAAAGGAAAGGATTCAACAAATGGTCTGACAAAGGAGATTTTAGTTTGACATCCCATCTTTTATCTATTATCAATCATATAGAACGACGCTTCAACTTATGGTTTAGGTTCACACTAGTCTCCTTTCTTGCCATCTGCAAATCACCAGACACCCATTCCATGGATGGGATATCACTGTCGGAACGGTGAAGAGCTTTCATCAATGGCTTGAACACATTCAGTGCAAGGGTGGTGTTGTCCACAACATTGGCGACTATTAATTATATTAATATACATATTGATATTACATATTTGCATGCATATGAATAAGATAAAAATTAATAATTTGATAATGTATTGAAAGACAAACTTTAAATATGTATGCCTTGTTTCCTGTAGTCGCCCTAGGTTGCACTAAATTCTCATCCTATTGGGTAGAATTGAGCATAATTCTCAAACCTACTTGTCTTTAAAATTTCGCAAGGAGAGAAAAGCTATAGTAAATCTAGTGATTCGGGCCTAATAAGATCTTTCGTACACTCCCTCATCCAATGTGAGCATATATAAAAATAGTGACCTCCTCAGTCATAATGATGGCATTTCGAATTGGCTTTAATTACTGCAATTTTTTTCGAATAAGATTTATAGTGTGTGCCCTACAAAAAACTTTAAAAATGGATGGACGTCTTCCAGCTAATAATCTTGATGCCGCTATATTATTGCTTGCATTGTTTGTCACCACCTGTACAACACTACCTTCTCCAATCTTCTCAGTAGTGTTGTTAATCTAGTTATATATAAAGAATATGTCATGGAGGTCTTTTGAAGTGTTCTCCAAGTCATAAAATATGGTTCCTGAATAAGAATTAAGGACCAGATTCATCATATACCCCCTTCCTTTCCAATTGGTCCATGCATCACTCAAGAGTGCAACCAGGAAAGAGCCTAGCAATTCCTTCTTCACAGCCATCTCCACTAGGTGATATTTTTCATCTATTTCATAAGTTAGTTGATCATTCTAAATTTGGCATGTACTTTCCAAGAGCGTCCAACATCTGATTCTATGATTTTGAAGTAATAGTATTGAATGGAAGCGCATTCTCAAATGCTATCCATTTGCATGCATCTTCTCTTGCCTTTTTCTTCCGGTGCTTATTAGGGATTGATTGCACTTTACCATTGTCCCCTTAATTCTCCTGCAATTGTTGTGGGTGCACGTGTTTATCCATTGGTACTTTGTTGCTTGTGCTACTGCCAACAAACAAAACTTTTTGAGCATGTAATTGTTTAATTTCAGTTTCTTCACCTATCATCACCTCATTGCTGCTGCTTTATAACTTTGCTTCCTTTGCTGACTTCATCCATCTTATGGGCTCTAAGGTTGCAATTGCCTGTTCCTTCACCTCTTCACTTACTTTTGTGCAAGGTTGGCAGCTTCCTCTTTTCCATTCCAAATGTTGTTTCATGCGACTTATCCTTCTACTCTATGTTCACAGAACAAACACTTAACTTTGTTTCCATCCTTTAGTGTATATTTCCAAAAAGGATCTTTACCAAATTAGATGTTCTATTGTTAGCTTCTGAAGACATCCTATTTCCTAACAACAGCTAATCAAATAAAAGTGTAAAATATAATAAAGTTAACAATTATCAAATACAACATTATTAACTTGATGTTTACAATGCATGTTACATTTCATAATACATGGATAATAAATTACACACATAATTTAGTGTCAATTTTTTTAAAGGATTTATTAATTTTATTTGAATCACAAATTCATATTTGATATTTTAATCCTTCTTTAGGATTTTGATATTTGATATTTTATTCACAAATTAATTTCAATTTAAAAATTTATACAATACAAAATTACTAAAAGAATTATTATCCTTCTTCCTCTCTAACACTAATAATACAAAATTGCAACAACTAAACTAACAATTAGCAATTAAGACTCACAGATTAATAGTGACTCCTTTTCACTGTAATTTGATATTTGTGTTCACCAATCACAAGACAGATGAACACAAAATACCTTTTGTGTTCACTGTTCACAAGAATCACAACTCAGAAATAATCACAATTAGGAGATATTTTAACAATAGATTCAGAGTCTCACGGGTCAAAATATGTCATAAACATAATTAAAATGGAAAAATCAACAAACAAAAAATTTGAGTCTTGGATGAGGCTGGAAAAATTCTTCACCGGGGAAAAGCTAGGATTTCTACTTGGATAATGAGCAAAACCTTTAACAAAATGAGGTTGGAAAAAGGAAAAAATTATTGCCTTACCTGTAGTGCGCTTCGACGTTGCTGATTCATGTTGACCGATGGTCGATGCGAGGGGATTCGGGAGGAGGGCAAGTGCGAACAGTAGTAGAGGAGAGTGGGGAGGATGGCGAGCGAAATTAGGATGAGGACATCCAAAAAATTATGGTTTTTCCAGAGAACAGGAGAAAAATTAGGTTCTCACAACATCTCTGTCCCGATGAAAACGGGAGGACTGTTTATAGTTATTAAGTTAACGGGTTTAGGTTCAAAATTTGAGACCAAACATGTTATTTTATATAAATATCTGAGTTTTTGATTTCTCGGCCACATCATATCGACCAATTTCTCAGCCAATAAACACAAATATTGGCCAGTATATGATGCCCTCGACATTATCTACCAGTTCACCCAGTTCGTATCGGCGAGAGCTCGGATTTGATGTCTCGACCGAGATATTGGCCGACTTAGCCGACTTTTGGAACAATGATATACATATATACGTACTTATATACATATAAACACACATGTATACATATATACTTTATATTGTAGATAAAAAATTCATCCGTGTAATCTAACCAAACCGAACCGAGTTAGTTCAGTTTGTTTTCAGTTTCTATATGTTCAGTTCAGTTTTCCTAAAATTGGAAAAAACTGACTTGACCAAACTGATGCTCACTCCTAAAGGCATCAAGCAGTTTTTGAAGCTCTTCACCTATCAACGACTTTGTGTCACCAAAGAAAACAATCTTGTTAGCAAAAACAAGACCCGAAGATGTGACGTGCAATGACTAATCATGACATTGGTATTGTCGAATCAATTTTAATTATATTTTGCATCATAACATATTTCCTGCAAATTTGTGCTGTACGAAAAGACTTGAAATGGTAGGCGAAACGACAATATTATCACAATTGGTTCCACCGGAAGATCTACATAAGCCTTAATATGGTGCTCTTGGTTAGGAAATGATAGCATAACGATAATGAATAATAACCTGAGATATTTTAAATATAAAATATGAAAATAAGAAAAACATAAATATAATATGATTCCACCAAGCAAGATGACTAGCATACGTCCACAGGTGGAGGAATCATCTAAATCTTAAAAAAGTGCAAAGTTGAGAAACTCTTACCAAAACAAACTCTCACAAAAACTCAAAATCTCAAATCACACACTTGACTCTCATGATAAAATAGAAAGTAAAACTCTAGATGGGTGAACAAAAACACCTTTTCTCAAATTCTACAAGATTACCTTACAATCCTTGTCAAGACCTGTATTTATAGGTATTTTAACTCGCCTCGATTGCCTTACATTTTTTAAAAAAGTAATTGTATTACAATGTGCTACAAGGTAATTTGCCTTATAATGTGTAATAAGGTCACATGCCTTACAATGCAAAACAAGGTAAGTTGTCTTACAATGCGTAAAAAGGTAAAAAGGTAACATGCCTTATAATGGAAAACAAGGTAACTTGCCTTTCAATACTTATCAAGGTGACCTGTCTTAGAATATCCCTAAAATATCTTAATAAGAGATCTTCTCTATCTTTATTTGATTGTGATAATTTAATTTTTGAAACAGTTATATTCGAGTCACAAAATTCTTCATTCTTAAATCTCCATGGACCATGATGAATTTTTGGCTCAAGTCCATTGAGAACTTTTGTGTTTGGTAATTAGCAAATTTGGAGTTCAGTACTGATAATTTTTGCATCTTACTTAGGCTTTAACCTCAATTTTGCAGTCAACTCACATAGTTTAAAATAAGCTATCAGTTTATCTATTGAGTCCTTAAACGATCGAAAGTGTTCTTAGGAGATGTTATATGCCTTGCCAAGGAAGAATACTTAGAATGGCTTAGTTGACTTATGATTGGAAGAAGATGGATTCAGAAGAATCGGACTTAAAACATTCTCTAAGTGCTCCAAAAGTGCTTAATGTATCTGTTCCCATGCTAGTGGATTAGCTCTGGATGCTATAGACCCGGCTCTGGCTGAAATCGGCTCGTCTAAGTTGCCTTGGTTGTGTAGTGTTCTGTTTAGAGATGAGCTGATAATCTCGTATGTGGCTTGATAGAACGAATATTGGCGCTTCAGATCAGTGCCGATTGTTTTATTGCTAGTTCCCGTGCAAGTTTGTCGTTGGATTTAGCCGGCATTGACAAGAATAGGGGGTTTGCGTGGAGCCGTGGAGCTTCATGGAAGGCAGATCATGCGTGATCGGTATTGGTGGGCCTCTAATGAGCTCATATGATGGCAGCGGAGGCATGCTGGCTGGGTACATCAATTATAGCGAATTGTGACAACAATGAGGATGATTGGAAATGGTGGTGTGGATATGATCGGGGAGGTGTTGACAATTGAGCAGGAGATCTGCTGTTAGTGTTTTTTTTTTTTTCTCCGATCTGTTTTTTTTTATTTTCTTTCAATAAAAAAGATGAAGAGTGAAGACAAAAAAGATAAATCATTGATCTGATATCAAATATGAAGTAATGCAAAGCAAAATTAGGGTTTGGTGGCGGGACTTGGGATAAACTTCATGGTTGTACGCGGTGAATTGCATGCCTACCATAATCAAATCACATGCAAAAAAAAAATTGTATGCTTTCAAAAACTAGGATTTCAAATTTAATAATCATTCTTCAGTAATTAAAAGGTTCATTGCATGGCTATATATAGCCCAACAATGAGTGTGTCACACATGCAATTAAAAATAAAATTAATGTCCACTAAAATCTTGAATAAAATAAATTTTAACAAATAAATCCTAACTAATTATATCTTGTCTTTCGATGTCCCCATCGACGCGAATTTCTGTTGTCTGGCTTCCATTTTCATCATTTAGTTTCCCTATTCTTTTCTCATTCTCTCTTTACCTTTGTCTAATGAGAAGATTAATTAAGTAATGAGAGAGGATGTATATGGTGGAAGTAGATTCCTTGATTTTTGACCTTTCTTGCTCCGTGGCCTAATCGCTTAGTTCCGTAAGGAGATTTGAACATTTAGACTGGAGATTCGATGCAATTCAGTAGTTATAAAAACTCATAGCTCAAATTGCAAGTAAAGCTTGCCTACACGGGCTGAAGGGAAGACTAATTAAAGACAAATGAAAGAAAACTATCTGTCATACACGTGACCAAGAAGTTATAGGACTAAGCAAGGGGAAGTAGACATTAATTCAAATAAACAAAGCGTGGAGGCACAATCAGTTGATCTTGTATTCCTGTACACTTCCCTTAGGTTAATTAAAGCATCTTCCCTTTCTTGTTTGAGTTACATACTTATTTCCCTTGGCAACCTTGACATTGTGTTAAGATACTTATCAAACCCACCTCATTTTCTCGTTGAAGCCTACCAAATGATCTCATCTGGTGTTGTTTTTACTGTGCTGTCACACACCATCTTTACTCATATTTACTTTTGATCTGCTGATCTTGAAACTAGACCATTTAGTTGATCAACTTGTCATTATCTTATTATTGTTTGTTTTTGTGATAATTTCATATTATCTGTCAATTTGTGCATGTGAAATGTGTATATGTAGCCATTAAATTTTTGTATGTTACACCAATTTTTTTAATCATTTTAATGTAATGCAATCATGTATGCTGAAAATTGCAGGAAAAAGCGAAGGCAGCTGAAGAGCATAAACGGAATATTGCGGAATACAGAGCTTTTCTTGAATCTTGTGACTTCATCAAGGTCTATGCACGCTCTTCCTCTTTTTTTCTTTTTTTTCCTTTTTTTTTTGTGTTGCATTGCACATTATCATTTTTTGTCCATAACTTTTTTATTTGAGATGCATTAATATCTTCAGGCTAGTAGCCAGTGGAGAAAAGTTCAAGATCGACTTGAGATTGATGAAAGATGCACTCGGCTTGATAAATTTGAACGATTGAAAGTTTTCCAGGTAATTCATCTCTATCTTATTCTGCATGCATACAAGGTAAATCACTAACTTAGTCTTCTTTCAGGATTATGTAAATGATTTGGAGAAGGAGGAGGAAGAACAGCAGAAGATACAGAAGGTACATTTGGCTTATTACTATTTTTCTTGCTACTGCTGATCGTGCTGCAACTATTATTAGTTAATAAATTTATTTGTCTGCAGTTGGAAGTATAGATTATGTCTTTAAATTCCCTATGATATGCAGGAGCAACTGAGAAAAGTAGAGCGTAAAAACCGCGATGAATTTCGCAAGTTGATGGAAGATCATGTTGCTGCTGGCATTCTTACAGCTAAAACTCATTGGCGTGATTACTATATGGAGGTTTAATTTTGATTGATGCTTACTTTATTTTTAATTGAATGAGATGCTGATGTGCGTCTTGGTCCTTATTTGTTATCCATAAGCAATGCTATTTTGATTTGGTAGGTTAAGGATTTGCCATCGTACCAGGCAGTCTCATCAAACACTTCAGGTGCAACTCCTAAAGATCTGTTTGAAGATGTAACAGAGGAGCTAGAAGAAAAGGTTTTCCCCTCCTTACACTGTTTTGAGATTATGCTATTGTCCTTGTTCGTCTCATGTATCATATGCCAAATTTTCAATACTGATAAAAGGAATAAAACGGAAACTATACTGTCATAGGATTGTAGCATAATCTACTGTGGAGACAAACACACACACACACACACACACACACTCACACACACAATTGCAGGCCTATGAGCTGTCCTAGGTTCTATTTCAATTACTGCCTGGTATAATCCTAGGTTATCTTTTTCAATTACTATCTAAATGACTGGCCTATGAGGTGTCCTAGGTTCTCTTTCAGTTACTATCATATCAATATTTACTTGCCCATCAGTAACCGTGGAAGCTATGGATGAATGATTTGAGAAAAAAAAAATTTAGAGCATCAGAGAAGGGAAAATAAGCAACTCAGCCTTCAAACAATCAAATAATTGACAAGTTAATTAAGAAGTCTCTATTCAATTTTCATTTTTTAGAAAATCGCATAATTTATGTACATATTTCTCTTGTTTATAGCCTAAAACAATTCTAATTCAATCAAACCTCAACTTCTAGTTCAACTTGAATTCTAAATTATAAATAAGTGTAAAGTTCTTATCAAACTCATATTCCTTCATATTGACTTGCATTTTGTGCTTTATTGGCTTTTGGCATTTTCCCATGGTAGTTTGTTGACTTATGTTTTAATTTTGCTTTGATTTTTATTATATAAATAGGGATAACAATACAAGATATATATCCTTATTTGGCAACTTCTTATGCTTGATGCCTTTCATGACAAAGCATTTAAGTAATGCTTCACCTTGCACCTCTGCCTTTTTGAACACTTGGTTATGATAAGTTCTACTATTTTTTTTTATTTTATATTCTTTTTTTTTATTTCCATCATGGTTATAAATATAATATTGCGAATATCGTATCAGAATTTATAGTGTTCTTTATGATATAAAACCTATAAGATTGGAACCATATTGTTGATATTTTATAGATATTTCTTACATGGTATGTCGAGTAATATTAATTTTTTACTATCATGAACCATTGGTCAACTTTAAATCTTAATTTCTAGAATATTCTTAAAATTAAAAAAAAATGAATATTGAAACTTCTCGAGGTTTATGCCTTACCTCAAAAGGCGGGTGGCAATTAATGCTTCTTCACGCTTCGGTTTTTGAATGCTTTATTTCTTTTTCCACTACGATATGCTTAAATTTCCATGTTAGCGCCCGACTAGGTTAGTCGGGAGAATTAACGGATCACACAATAGACCAAACTTAACTCGAATCTAGACTGGATGGTGAGAACCCAAGATGCGGATTTTGTGCGTGCAACATGCATAGAAACTATTAGGGAATAAGAGTATGAGAAGTGGATGGGATGTAACGAGGTTCGACTGAGACGGATCTCAAGCTACATTCTCAGTGGAAGATGAGAATATCCAATTGGCTCTTTATATTGAAATTTGGAATTACTAGACACACAAAATGCTTTGTATCTCTGCAAGTTATAATCTCTCAATCTCAGATACAATATTTTACAGTAGAAAATCCACCCCTGTTCTTGGAGGAGGGGGTAGTATAGTTGTCGGCAGTAGGTTGAGAATTGAAATCATATTTATATTGAACTTCCCATTTTCCTTGTAGGTAGATTTGGCTTGGAGAGTTAGAAGACTGTGTTGATTCTTTGTAAATCGAGATAGAGTTTGGGTTTAGTTAATTTGTAAATAAGAATGGTCATGTAATGGACACATAAGGCTGCCATTGAGTCATGCTAAAATTGGGCCATTCTGACTTGGATCATGAATCATTGAGTCATTTGGTCTTTATAAAGTTATGGGGGTTTTGTTGGGCCTTGGTTGTGAGCCAAGACTAGTCATTTTTTGAATGAATGACATCTTTCATTCCTGATTTTTTTTTTTAATGGTCAATGTTTTAGATCTCTTATCTTAGTGCTAGGTTGCACTAATCCATTTTGGGCAAGACATACTTGCCATGGGGGTCCATATAGGTGCTCGTCCGCAATTAACATGGTGAAGATCAGGTTCCATAAAAATCCTATTCATCTTTTATTCAAGTTTGGAATTTAGTGAGGGACGAGTTGGCTATTGACTTGGCATATTGCCATGGGCCATATTTGTCTCGATCTGGTTCTCAACTTGGGCATAACACCGTGGACCATTTTAGTCTCGTCGATGTGGTTTTCGACTTGCGCATATCGCTATGGACCATTTCGGTCTCGTTGAGGAGCTCGAAGACCCAACTGAGATAGATCCTCAGAAGATCCTTGGCATAGATTGTGCACTGTTTAATCAAAATGGTTGCGATCAAATGACATTTCGGGATCTGACCTGACTTGTCGTATTAGGGATTAACATTAAGATTTGGACAATTACTATTTCAAATTTTGAAACACATAACTTGACGTGTTCGTGCAGATTTAATGAGCGACACATGGGGGTATTGAGGAGTGGAAATGTTCCATAAATTTTTCGTCCAATTATTCTTACCTCGGTTATAAATACCCCCATGGACTGTAGCGAAAAACTTTTTTAGGCCCTCAAACTTTCTAGAGAATCCAAAGTTCAGATTTTTCAGTGGAAGGCAAATTGCCTGTGACATTTAGTTAAGTTAGTTCGATCCTCCTCTTTACATCAAGGCCATTTTCAGTTGCACATCTATCTTTCCATTATTTTTTTCGTGCATCTTCATCCTTCCCGAGTATGTAGGATGAGATTAGTTCAGTTTCAGCATCTTCTTGAATTTCTTGCTTGGTAACATGTTAGTCCCTAGGTCAAGCTAGTCCATCTTATGAGGGACTTCATGAGGCGACCTTTGGTTGGTTCAAGCACACCCTTATAAAGAGGAGCTATGGAATCTGTATGAGCCTCATCGAAAAAAAATCTAATTTTTTGATGAGGACCACATTTGTGAGCACCTCTGACTTGAGGCTGAATACTTTAGGAAGGAGATTTATCTCCTTGAGGGTTCTGAGCTAATTTGCCTAAGGCAAACCGCCTGATCTGTAATCCCCATAAAGGTTTTGTTGAAGTCTATAACCATTCTCATAAGTTAGGTCTTTGATTTCCCGTGTGTTCTTTCCTGGTCGACCTCCAATATTATATGGTTGACCTTAGCTAGTGGTTTCCCAACTTGTAGAGATAACTATCTCTTCTTTTATGTTCTTTATTCCTTTTCCATTCGAGCTAGTGTAAAGCTTTGTGACTTCGACATCATGTCGGCTGTCAATGGTAGCACTTGGTGTTTCTTTCCGAGTTGTTCAAATAAAAAATTCTTTGCTGAATGCCTCTCCAATAATTAAGCGTGGAAGGGTAATTTTGTTTTCATCCGAGCTCCAAATATAGACTTCTTGGGTGTCTCTCTATACTTTAGGTATAGGCAAACTAATAACCTGCAGCCAAGTGAACGACTCTCTTGAACTTCCCGCGTGCTGGAGGAATGAGGAGTTTTTGACGGAGGAGTAATCACTTGTCTCCACATGAATAATTTGTGCTTGGAGCAACAATAAGTATTGTCTGATTTCATTTATCCTACAATCTTTTGAAGGATGTTTGAAGTTTTTCTTTATTTATAATTTGCATAACATTCTAATGTATCGGCCTTTGATAAAACCGCTGTGTAGATGGGAATATCTACATGGATTGAAGCGATCTGCTGAGAAGAAGCAGTCGCCAAAGAAGACCGTTGTTGCCCTTGCCGAAACTATCAAAGTGAGCTTGCCGCCATTAAGAGAATGACTATCACTCCTGTAAGAAAGATGCAGTCGAAGATGAAACAATAATGTGCACTGTTGATATCTTACAACTTGACAAGGAGTTGGCACCAAGGCATGGGATAGGCATGTCACCAAGACACCTCTGAGTTTTTGTTGAGAGGATGTTGCTTTCGACAACTAGCCAGCCAATTCCTACCCTTGGGGCTATCGAGCTTCCTCCCCCGGAAGGGACGATGATGGGTGGTCGAGCTCACCTACCAAGCTCATCATGATGAATAGGGAGGTAGCTAGATTGGATGGTTACTTGGTCGATTAGGATAATGAAAAGGGGAGTTTAAAGTGTCCACCAGATTCCGAAAAGGGGTGTATGTCTTCCTATTGGACAAGATCACTCGGATTGCAGTTGACAACACTATCTTCTTTGGGATAGGGAGTTCTTGGCAGAGTATGGGGTGCATCAACTTAGGGTGATGAAGGTCTATATAGCCAAAAGAATGCCTCAGTCTCCACTCCGACGAGTACGAGGTGGAAAAGAAGAGTATTCTCTGATATGTTGTCACCATAGAGAAACTCTTTGAGAGGGAGGGTGTCAGTGTTCTAAAAAGCGTTTTATGCAAACGATTATGCGTCTGCATAATCGTATGCGGACTTGAAACGCACGTATAATTAAAAAATTGCTCTGTCCATGTGGACATGGTGATTAATAGCTCTGGATGTGGATTTAACCCACATAATCCGCATGCGGGTTTATTTTGTTTACGGTTTTAAACTCGAAAAAAATTCAACCGCTTTTTTAAAGCCTCTTTCCTCAACTTCTATGGCATCCAGATGCAATTCCTGATCAATCCCTGATTCGTCGATCTCTCTCATCTCTCGCACTTGTTTTCGGTCCTCAATCAATTCCCGATTCGTCGCCTCCGATCATCTCTTGCCTCAAATTATCTCTTGTCATCACTCACCTCTCTCACGCTACTCTCTCTTCTTCTCTCTTTAATTTTTGATCGTCGACCCTTAATCGATTTTCTCACCATACTCACATTCAATTTCCGATCGCCGATTGACTCGACTTTAATCTGAACCTGGTTACCGCACCCTAACTCGACTCTCTCTCCTCTTTAATTTTCGATCGCCGACTTTCTCTCTTCAATTTTCGATTCTATCTTCAATTTCTGATCTTCATCTTAGAGTCTAAGCTGAACCTGATAACACTCAACTCCAGCCAAGTTCTCAGCTAAATAACTGCGCGTGGATTGTGGGGTCACTATAAAGGTGCTTTATCTATTCAATCTTGATGAAAATATTTTGGTTATTTTTCTGAGATTAGTGTGATATTTAAGTTTTGATTTTTTTTTTTTAGATCAGTTGATTTGGCTTAATATAAATATCTGATAGTTCACTATGAATCTGTTAATTTTTTTGAATCTTTTTTTAGATCAATTCATTGTGGACCTGTGGTAGTGTGATTAATTTTTGTGATTAAGTATAGTAGTGATTAGATGATTAGGCGTTTATTTTGTTTTCAAAAGAAAAATCATAGCAATCAAGGAACACTAGGGAGGAAACAAATGAACACAAAAGAGAAATTATCAAATTGAACACTGCGAATAGGTGCAGGTTAAGGGATTAGGTTATTATCCTTTTATTATGCTTTTTCTTAATGTTCTTGAATTTTATAGCACTCAATATATGCATTTTTTAAGTATTATCATATTAATATATATTAAATTATTAATATTATGTATAATTCTACGTAATATGTTTAATCTCCGTGGACTCTGCTTTTGCCTTTTGCGCTTTCGAATAACATGCATAATGAAAACATATTTTAGAATATTGGAGGGTGTCCTTTGAGGTGCTGAGACGGAATGGATCTTACCAAGGAGATCAGTGCCAGGAAGATGGAGAGGTCGAAGGTGATCTCCGAGGCCAATCTCTTTCAGACGGAGAAGGAAAAGTTGCAGCTTATGATTGCATCTATTTTGGCTAACCTGCAAGCTTTGAAGTCAAGGAGATGATGTAGTCGGATTACTTACTAAGGAAATTATCTGAGCTAATAAGAAGAGGACCGCATTCACTGAAGACACTACTGACTTGTTCGGGATCGACTTAAATGCCTACAAGGTTATAGTTACCGAACGTTATTCCGACAAGCGGAAGAATATATGGAAGATGACTTCGGTCTACAGGTCAGTTATCTGGAGCCTCTTATCCATCGAACTTTTATACCGAGGAGGGAGGCGAGCAAGACGCTACATCTGCTGCTGCAGACGATGAGGCCCCCCAAGCTTCAAGTTGCCTTCCTCTTTTTTTTTCTAAAATTTTTTGATCAAGTTTGTGCACCTTTGACTCCGACTTCGTAGCCATGGAACAACCTTTTTAGCACTATTTTTTTCTTGTAAATATTCTTTTGTTCTAGTTTGAGATTTTATTCGACTAGAAACTTGCTTGCAACCATACATACTTGCTTTTTGTTTGCCCTTTGGAGTTTTTGATGTTTGCTTACTTTTGGTGAAATAATTATCTTTTGTTTGTTGTTGATGACTTGGGATATTTTCTTTTTTGCCATTTGCTTGTATGAGTGAGTTGCTGAGTACTAATAGGGCATATGCGCCAAGTTTGTTTGGAGTCCAAGTTTGTTTGGTGTCTTCTTCGGTATGGTTTGTAGGGAGTGTATGATGCGGAGACTCAATTCCGACTTCCGCAAGTGATATGGCCTCTCCGTCTTAAACTAAGTTGAATGCAGTTTCACCTGCGGCGATTTTGTACGTGGCATGATATGATCATAGTACTCCTGGCAACTCTTTCATCGGACTTTCTTCATTTCTTTAACTCGCTTATGTGGGATGTTTAGGATCTGCGTATTAGCTGCCTTGATGAGTACGTTTGTTTATGAATGAGCAATAGATGCAAAGTGTATAGAGATATTCTCATCTATACAAAAAGTCCAAAAATTAAAGTCCAAAAATTGTCTAAGTCAAAATGGGTACCATTGGCATATGATCTTCCAGAAGGAGGATTTGTTGTGCCGAGATGGTAGCCAGAGGTTCTACCTCTATCCACCTAATGAAGTAATCAATGACGACTAATAGGTACTTTTGCTACTATAAAGCCACTAGAAAGGAACATAAGAGATTGAGCTTCCAAGGTGTGAATGCAATCGGATTGAATTGAGTCCTTAGCTTGGTTGAGGCAGTGTGACTGGTCTTAGTAAACTTTTGGCACTGGTGGCATTGCTTCTCAGATCCTATGCATCTTGTTCCCTAGTCAACCAGTAAAAGCCTTGTAGAAGGCCCTTGAGCACCAAGTTTCTTCCTTCCATTATTGATGCAAAAAGTTGCCGACTTGGTTGCTCGAGACAATTGATCGATCAAACAATAGATTAGACTTGAGACCGACTCAAATCTAGAAAAGATAGTGAGAGCAAGTCGCCAGATATGGAATCTTGGACGTACAACCTTTAGAGAAACTATTTGGGAGTAAGGCTAAGAGAAGTGGTCAGCATGTAACGAGGTTGACTAGGATGGATCTCAAACCTACATCCTCGGTGAAAGTTTAGAAAGTCTGATTGGCTCTTTATATTAAAATTTGGAATTACAAGACTTTCAAAGTGGTCATTGAGCTTTCCATCTCAATTCAATATCATAAAGTAGAAAATCTGTCCATCTTGTCTTGGAAGAGTGGGTTATTTTATGGTTGTTGCCAGTCGGTTGAGAATTTAAGTCGTAGTAGAATTGAATTCCATGGTTTCCTTATTATAGATAGATTTAGTTGCCTTGGAGTGTTTGAAGATAGTGCCGATTCTTTGTAATTCGAATGAGATAAGAGTTTGAGTAATAGTGAAATATTGGAGGTGACAAACACATGATGCAATCTCTTAGTCGTATTAGAATTGGGCCACTTTGACTTGGATCATAAACGATTGTCTTTGGGATTTATGCAGTTATTGGGCTTTTGTATGTGGGCCTCTCATCTTTGGGCTTCTTGCCAGTGGGCCTGGGCCAATCATTTTTTGGAATAACACTGCATTATTTGTAATTGCCAAATAAATAGAGAGAGGAAATGTCAGATTACTTTAGATCATATGTGAATAAATGGAGAGGCCACAAGGCTGGGCTTCTGCTTTTGCGATGCAAGAAGCCAGAAAAAATATAACTTCTCCTAACCACAGCTTTCAGTTGTGCTTTTCGTAGAGGTCCGTGAAATCTAAATATCTAATGACATGTGAATTCTAAATATCTGGTTTCTTGTCATTCTGAAATTCCTGTTGCACATTTCAAATCACTCATGGTTTTCTATGTACACGTCACTGATTATTTCATTTTATCTGCTTCTTTAGAACTAACATATGGTGACATGCTAGAAGTGTCATCTTTTAGAGGCATTTAATTAGTCCTTTCCAGCTATGATGTTACCTTGTGGTCCTAACCCATTCTGTTTTTTTTTTCCTCTCTTTTTGCTCGTTAGTCCACCATAATATAGCTTTAACCCCTGCCTTCTGACTTCTGAAATTATGAACAAAAATTTTCTGAACATTCCATTCTAGAAATTTTTTTTTTTAATCTATTTTCCCCTTGATTACTGTAACTTGATAGGTTTTATTCTTTTGAAATGCTAAACATTGTTTGTGGTGTCGTCCCATTTATAGCTATCCTTCTCTTGCATGCAGTATCGCGAGGATAAAGCACGGATTAAAGATGCAGTGAAGATGGGAAAAGTAATCAAGTCCACAACTTGTTTTCAGCTTGTTCTTGCATAAATCCGAGATTGTTCTTGTATGTCTTTCTAATTGCATTTTGATGATATCCAGATTGCTTTGGGTTCATCCACAACATTTGAGAACTTCAAGGCTGGTACATCAGAGGATGATGGTTTGCAAAAAATATCTGAAATAAACTTGAAGGTAACTTTTAGCTTTCCTCGTCTGTTGTCTGTGAAGTGTACTTACTCTTTCATTTGCACTCTTGTTACTTTTTGTTTGTTCTTGGGGCTGTTGAATTATTTGTGAAAATATATCATGCCTTATAATCCATGGCAGTGGAATGTTTATGAAGTTGAAAGGTAAGATTTTAAACACCATCCGTTCTTTATCTAATGGTTATGTCAAACATCACTAAGAAATTAATATGGGGCACACCTGAAATTGAGTGAATTTAAACTATGTCCTAATGTAACAGCAACTATAGGGAAAAAGATGTGAAAGGAATTAGTCAGTGGTCTGGGTTGCTGGACGTAGTGTTGGAGTATGAAATAGGTGATTTTTTTTGTGTTTGTCTTGATGTGGCCAAAGGTGACTGACTGGTGCATCTATTCGGTGTAATACTACTTGTTGAAGTATTTATTCTTTGAGGTAGACCAAAAAAATCCTGGATTATTGAATTTGCTAAAGTCGTGATTGTTTTACTTTAAGGGAAGGCTCCTTGACGGACCTTGATGTCTTAAAAGGTCATAAAGGTTGTGCAATTAGTAAATGCAGCACTCTGAAAGTTTGAATCTAATTGAATCTAAGTGAAACAAGAATGTAGAGATGGTTGAGTGGCAAGTCGATAATATTCAGAATAAGGAATGTGTACATGGGGGATTAGAACTTGCAGCGAGTGGGGAATATCAAGAGGCAAAAATGTTTGGTGGTTTGAAAATCTAACCAATTGAGGAAGGTAAGATCATAACGGATGGATCTTCATGGATGATATGTGGAGTAACCCGATCTTGGATTGAAGTTATTTTATCTTTTTGTTAAGTTCGATAAGGTAGACGAAGATATGGCACTTGATAGACTGTAAATCTCAATGGTTAAAAAGGTTTGTGTAGCAAAAATCCGAAGGACTGCACAAGATGGTTTACTGTTCTTCTTTATTCTGTTGTATTGAACCAAATATCCTTGATCAGCAGTTAGCCAAAATGTTTTCTTTTCTGCTTCGATCAACTTTAACTCATTGTACGGAAAGTCTTTTACAAGCATCAGACATTGTATTTAAATGCGAAATAAGTCAATGGTGTCCCTAGAGAGTAAGGAGGAATCTGCAGTTTCAAAATCTTAAGAGAATTTCTCTAGCTTAATTTTTTGTGCAGCTTAGTTTCATTTTGGGTGTATTTGTTTACTTATTTCCTTTGTAGTTTATTGTGTCAAATTTTGGAAGGGAGTGTATGTTTAATCTATTTTTATACTTTTTTAATGGTTAGATTGAGGATAGGGTCGAATCTAGTCAATGTTTCATGGATATTTTGGTAAGGGAGCTGTCCCTTTGTCTGATACTTACTCGAATATGTGATGGATAATCTTTGAATACTTTGCAGTACACCTAGAAATTTTTGATTTGGCTAAAATGTAATGGAAATTGGTTGGAGATATATCCGAGGCGAAGGAGTTAAAAATCTCATGCATCATTACTAGGTGTACAATTTTATTTGAACTTGTCATAGAAGATCTCTGTTTCTTATTTGGTAATCTTTACATTGCTAGAATTATTGTTTTTAAACTGTTAGAGTCAAAAATCCATGTTTTAGATCAATAATATTAATTTCTGCTCATGCTATATTGTATTGCTGTCTAGAGGTTTAAATAAGGAGTTGATAGAAATAAATGGAGAAAGAATATCAAAGTGATCGATCCGGCGTGATTCTTTTTTTGGTTCATGTAGCCTACCCCAAATACTTGGGATAAAAGGCTTTGTTGTTGTTGTTGTTGTTGCTATATTGTATTGCTATATGCATGGTGTATTTGTATCCTAAACTCTTGTACTGAGTTTCTCGAATAATAGAGAACGGCGACTTATGCATTGTGAAAGTGTATAAAAAACGAGTATCAAACGGTTCTAGATCAAGACAGAGATAAAAGAAAAATGAAGAGATTATTTTTGACAAAATTATGGAATATGAAGTTAAAGAGGCTTTGAAAAGAATGAAATCAAGGAAAGTTGGTTCAGATGTAGTTCTTTTGAGATATAGAGGCATCTAAGAGAGATGGATGTGAGATGGCTGACAGACATATTTAACAAAATTTGACAAATTAAAAAGATGTCAAATAAGTGGGAAAAGAGTATCCTAGTAACTATAGAACTAGGGTGATATTTAAAGTTGTTCTAACTATCATGAAATAAATCTCATTTGTCACACAATGAGACTATGGGAAAGGGTAGTCAAACACAGATTAAGACAGAATATTAAAATATCAAAGAACTGGTTTAGATTCATGTTAGGGCAATCAACGACAGAGGCTATTCATTTGCTTCAGCTTATTGGGAAATTTCGAGAGAATAGAGATTTGCATATGGTTTTTATTGATAAGAAAGGAGTCTCCATGAAGTACATTGACATATATACAGACATGTACGAAGGAGTAAAGGTAAATGTTAGAACTTGTGGCGGCTACTGATTTTTTTTATCACAATCATATTGCATTAAGGATTTGCATTGAGTCGATTCTTGTTTGTCATACTGATGAATGAGCTTACTAAAGATATTCAGAATGAGATATTTTAGTGTATACTATTTGCAGATGACATTGTCCTACTTAATGAGATGAGAATAGGGGTAACGCCAAATTGGAGCTATGAAGGTAAAACTTAGAATCTGGAGCTTTGAAGGCAAAATATGGGCTGCAGTCACATTGGTTTATTTGAACTCTGCACTGGAACAACTCTCTTGTTTCCAATGCCTGGTGATGAGTTTGGAATGCAGGATGATACGGGGCAAGAAGAATGTTTGTGGTCCCAAAAAGTGATATTCTGGGGGTAGGTTGCTTTGGATCACTTAGCTGGATGAAGTAGCTGGAACTTTGAAAATTTTGTATAGGATTGCAAAGACGTTGAATATTATGCGTGTATGTGTGGTATCAGTTTTTGTAGAATTTGACCAGACTGCCTTGCCTCTTTCCTCTACTCTCACCCAAGGAATATTGCTTCTCTTGTTAACTCCTTCCCCTTGGTTCTAGTCTTTCGGTCCAATTCTTTATTTTTTGCCAAGAAATGAAAGTTCATGTACATGTTGTCAAAGAGTTCTTGAAGGTTTGATGATAAATTCTTCAATTTTGGTGTTGCAACTACTTGTAAAAGAGTTGAAGGGGCATGCATATCGTTACAAGGGGAGTTGAAGGCCCCAAAATGTTGGTGCTCTGTTTCTCAATTCCTAAACATTCCACAGTCTGAAACATTGCTTTCCGCACCATGGTTCGTGCCCCGGGGTTGGGGGGTGTTTGTTTCCAGGAAGGTAGGTCCCAATTCTTTGAAAATCTAAACATTTGCATGTGTATTGGTTACCCATAGGTGTAATCTGGAGCTCAAGCTTAGGTTCACAGATAGAGCCAAGTGATTCTTTGCATTTGTCCAAGGAGGAGACAGATGGAAGCGAGTATCATCTATGAAACAGCAGTGCCGTTTTCTTCATCCAGTATTATAAAAAGCTAGGCAGAGGCAAGCGGCCAGAGCAGGGATTAGCACCTATGCCTGCCTAGAAAATTCCTAATTAAAACATTGGAGGTTTTGTGTGTATTTTCTTAAACTAAAAAAATGCAAAAATTCATATAAAATTTAAAGAAATCATGTATAACTAAGTGAGGAATGAAGAGAAGCTGAAAAGTTTCAAAATTTTCAGAAAGAAGACTTCCAGTGAAAAAGAATTTCAGAAAAAAATCGTGGAAACGTTTTTAAAAATTGTAGAGCAAAAATAAATGGCATTTCTTTTACCTATGGGCTATGGTTGTCGATGTTGCCGCAAAGATCATGAGGACTGCTGGAAAGATGACAAAGCAGAGTCGTGATTGTCGTCTTTACAGCTTGATGGCAGAGGGAATAAAATGTTCTCAAGTTGGTGACAGTTGAAGCATGCAAATACTAGGACTAACAATAATATATAAATTAGGCTCGGGTTTAAGAATCGTGTTCAGGTTTAAGTCAGAATTGGGTAATAATCTGAACCTAAGTTCTTTTCGTTTTGGACCTATGGATGGCTTCTTGATTAAATTAAATGACGTCTAAGTTATCTCTTAATTAACCTGCATGGATCTAGCAAAACCCCTTTAAAAATGGGCTAGTGTCGTTTCTGTTAGACAGACGCTTAGCCAGCTTTTTAGAACACCGACTTCATCTGTATCTATTAATAGATCCGAATTCAGGAATGACCAATAATGGTGTGTTATTGACATGTAGTTTGTTGTTGAGAAGACCAGAGGAAATGACATGGAGTGATGTCACTAGAATTAATCAGTCATGTCAAACGAGAGTTTATTTACGGAGCTTAGTTGTCAATATCCTACAATATGTGATATGTATCCTGCGATACAATATTGATATGTAATGAAATTGATAAGTAACTTACCTACAGAACTATTTGGACTATGTATTTCATGATACGTAAGTATATTTTATTATATGCTTTATGTATATTGCGATATACAATATTTATGATATATTGGTTTGACTTATAAATGGATTTCAAACTCATTCATATGAAGCATTTAGGTTTAACCATAGGTTAAAAGTCATGGTATATATTTTAATTGATAAAAATATTCAACAAATCATCAAAAGATATATAGCTATTAATTTATAGTCAATATAAATTATTTAACTGTTAATTCTTATTTCAAATATCTAATGAGTTATTTATGTGTGCGCTAAAATCTTGAGATATTAAAGGCATTTATTTAAAGAGTTTGTGTAGATTATAGAAGATAAAGGAACTAAAGAAAGAATTTTTAAAGATGATTGTAATGTGTATATAGGAGATGTTGAATTGATATTATATTGACTTTTGTTGTTTTGTTAAGAGGGGTAAAGAACTTGCACTCACTACATTCGTTTTTCTTAAAATAGTATGCAATTGAGACTGAGTGAAAAAAAGAGGAGAGTTTGGAGAAACATATGATTTGATGAGCTTATCGGGATATGAAATCTGATGATAATGACAATGAATGGTGTAACGCCCCATTTCCCGGAGGTATACGGAAATTGAGTGCGTTACTGGTGGGCACGTGTAAGTCGACGTGTACAAGACCTTTAAGTGTGTAAAAGTATAAATGAATAGAACTAAATATTAGTCATCTACCAGAATTTTGGAAGTTAGTCTACTGTCATATAAAAGAGAAGATATACTTGTCTAAAATAAAAAGTAATAAGTACAACACTGATATAAAAGTTGGAAATAAAGGCCCAAAGGTTTGATACATACCAAACAAAAAATAGAAAAGCGGAAGCCTAGAAATCTACTGTTGCTTGGCCTGCTCTAGAAAGTACGGGTCGTGCAATGGCGGATTCTCGCTCACATTTTTTGTATCTGAGCGTGTGAGGGAGCTCAGGGTCAAACCCGGCAAGTAAAATAATTAGTAGGGAATGCGTAATATAAATAAATATGTAAAATATGAGTGTGGATATGAAAGTATGCGCATGTGTGGAAAACATTAAACAATTAAGTAACAATATCAAGCAGCGATATACATGCATATAAAGTCTAAATTAATATCTTATTTTAGTTTATATTTTAAACTAAATGGTGAAGAAATAAACTTGTATGGTAAAAATACCCGTGCATACTTGGAACTCGGCCAAGATGTTGGCGCTAAACCAGCCATGCCGCTAAGCACTCAAGCAGATACCGATACTGAGTAATTGGTTCTCCCATCAATATAGACTAAATAAGAGATGATGGCTCAGTACCATCAGGGCGCCCCTGCAGATGGGCTCCCATTTCGGTTACGCAACTTATCCTAAATTTTTCACGATACAATATTTGTCCACTCTTTGGGTCTCGCATAACCCAAGATTTCAAGTTATATTATATGGAAATTAATTCGAAATATGATGAACTAATCATGTCAAGATTTTTACATACACATGTCTAGTAATAAGCAAGATGTGGTCCATATCAAAATCAAGTTAACAGGTAAGTCAGGATTCATGACATTATCAAGGCACGTGTATGTACTAATAAGGGAAATTCAGTATATTTTTATGTATTTTATATAAACAACTAGTGTATATATATCAAGGCAAGTACGATGGAGTATAGAATGTTAGAATGAATGATATGGAAATATCATTTATGTAAACCACACATAAATACAAGTATACATATAAATACGTAAGTGAATATAAGGATGTAAAAATACCTAAAATGATCATGTATGTGAATCATGCATATACAATTATGCATATAAACACATAAGTGGGTACTAAATTGTAAAGATGGGAATTAAATAGGCTTAACACTATTATAACGATTATTTTAACAACATATGGATTTTCTAAATTCTAGCATGATTTCATAGTATGGGAAAAAGCAAATTTATACTAATGTATATATTTTTCAAGTAAACATGGATTAGCATAAAAAGAATTATGACCTAATATAATATCTCGTATAAAAAAAATATTTTAACAATTTAATGTAGAAACTTATTTAAAGCCTTCTCTTTAAAATATGGTTATGAATATATATATATATACACACACACACGTACACACACACACACACCTATGTTCTAATGGCAAGTGGAAAGTGATTTAAAATCATTACATTATACATGAAGAACTTATATAGAAAATTTAAATGTATATTCAAATATGATGAACATTCATAAAGATAGTTTCTTTGTAATTTCAAAATAATGCATATGGTTTTAAGTTTGTAACTTGTAGTTTAAGTATAGGATGACATAAATAAAATTATAAATTTAATATGTAAATATAGAGTAAAGTGTACGAATCATATTTTTATATTTAAAATAATCATAGAGAATTTTATATAAAAATATCATCGTTCTAAATTTAAAAAAATCAATATTCTAAATTGGTTATAAAAGATTTTAGTTACAAAATAAAATCATAGGAGTGGATGTGATTTTACTTACCTTGATGGGTTAGAGAAGATAAGCCTATTTTGAGACTAAAGAGCTTTTTTTTCTTTTTCTTCTCTTTTCTTATTCTTCTTTTTGAGAGTTGGAGTAAAAAAAAGAGAGAGATGAAAAATGAGGGAGAGAAAATAAATGATGAGGAGAATAAATGAAAAGAAAGGGAGAAAAATATATAATAGACAAAGGAGAGATATGGAGACAAGAGAAAGGCTTGTTATGCTTGGCTAAAGGACAAATATGGTGAAGGTAAGGTATGAGTGAATAAAGACAAAATAGCTATATGACAAATGACTAGTAATAATAGGTTATTAGAGTTGTTTAAAGCTCTAATTTCAAATTAAACTAATCCAAATAAAGTCAAACTTCATATTTACAAGTCAAAAGAAGAGAGACCATTTAAAATATATGTAAGGCCCATCGGTGATTAAAATACTATTATTTTAAGTGACTATCTAGAAAATTTTAAGAAAATCACCAAAAATATAGAAAAATGAGACGAATATAACGCACTAACTCTGGGATTAATCTGACATCAGAAATGTAATGTTATGATAGAAATTGGATTGTTTCAAATGGATTGTTGTGAAAGAACTTACATAGCGAAAGATATTGCTGAAATGGAATTCTATGATGTATTAAAGTTGAAAGAGGAACAAGTTGATCTACCTGAGAAGAAAAAAGAGTTGAAAGAGGAACAAGTTGATCTACCTGAGAAGAAAAAAGAGGTACTAGTACAATTTTATGCAAATTAGTTTTTAATATATTATTAAGTATCTAAAATATTTTTCTATTATTGATACAGCCTTGTAACGGGAATACAATTGTAAAAAATAAATGATAAAATGAAATAGAAAATAAGAATATAGTAAAGAAGTTTATATGGAGCAAAGGGGATGAAAATATGAGAAGAATGACTATATTATTCTTGAACTTCAAGTTAATTTAGCAATGTATTATGCCCGCTAATGTAGTATTATCTTGATTGATGACCTCATGGTTATTGCACTTTGGATGTTACTTGTATAGCTATTGACTTGTATCTCTCATTTTACAAACTTTAGCACTTGTCCTTGATTGTTTGTCTATTTATATTTTAAATTTGCTCATTTCTTTCTCATTCAATGATCAACATATCTTACAATACGATATCTATATGCTGTATATGATACATAGAGATAATGATACACAATACGTCACGTATACCGATTCGACAACTTGGGTGCAGATATGGGTCTGAAATAGTTCCACATATGCCCTTAGCCGTGATAACTTGTAATTTTAGTGTGCCCTTTAAATATGAAGTGATCGTAATAGTTCCTTAGATGCCACTTTTGTGATCACTTGATACTGTAGATATAATTATATCTTCATGTGTATGCGCCCCTGAATGAATGAACAGTAAGAGTTCAGAGATCCCACAATTAATGAGTAGATATAACTATTACTATCCATGCCTAGGTGCTTTTCTGCCCGATGGATTTTTGTTTAGGTAGTCTTCATGTATGTTCCGTGATTGCTCTCTTGATTCCCTCAAAGAGAAGGGACATTTTTAGTTGGTTTATGGTTCGGGTACTGAATTTTAAATGCTATTCAACGTCTCTGAAGTGAGATTGCATGAAATTGTGTATATATCAGCTTGACTTCACAACCCTGTTCGCTTTCTCTGTATGAAGCGTGTCATGTTTGTGACTTTGTTGTCCTTGAATGCCAAAGTTTCAGTGTCTCTAGTGCTGGATTTGCTGCTGAGTAACAGAATGTAATTAAGAATTTTATAATTTTGATTTTGAAATTTCTCTTATTGTGTAATCTTTTATGTTGGATTTGCACTGTTGTCTGGCTTCTAATGGAAAAACAGCCTATATCCTTTTTTGATGTCAGAGGTACTTGCTGGAAAAAGAGGAGAAAAGGAAATCAGCAATTTACTTCTGAAATTTTTGTTAGTCGTTGCCATAAATGCTTTCCTCAAATTATCATTCATTTTCTGCGACTCAACGTAATTTATCAGCGATAAGGCATACCGATGCCCAACAATTTAAGGAGAACTTTAGTGTAAATAGCTTATTATATGCTTTGTGTAAAGGGTCATTAATTAGTGATAATGTTTACATGTGTTTCAGAATGTTTAAATAATCCAAGTTTTATCTTTTTCGTATAGAATACATTTTAAAGATCATCTATTTGTTATATGTTGCCTGCATCTACAATGAGGTTTCACCTGTTTTGCAGCTTATTTTTAATGAATTACTTGAAAAGATGAGGGACAAGGAGGAGAAAGAAGCAAAAAGACGGCAACGTCTTGCGGATAATTTCTCTAATTTTCTTTACTCAGCCAAGGTATTATGACACGATATTATAATTGTAACTGAACTGTGCAAGGTATCCTGTCATACTGTGTTATTTGGACTGCATTAATTAAAGACATGCATGTTCCTTTCCTTTTTTTTTCTTTTTTCTTTTTTTTTGGTAGGAAATATCTGCATCTTCAACGTGGGAGGAATTCAAGTTGCTGCTCCCTGACTACCAACAGTACAGGTATTCCATCAAACTCTTACAAGTCAATTTGTGGCTTTAGTGCCTAGAATTCTTGTTTGTGTGACTACATGATTAATGCACTTTCAGTTCTGCTAGTGATGAGAGCTTACTGAGGGAGATTTTTGAGAAATATGTAGAACATTTGAAATATAAGGCAAATGAGAAGGAGCGCAAGAGAGAGGAAGAAAAGGTAATCAAAGATGCGTTTATCTTCTATGATATTCTACTTTTCTTGGCCCGTATTGCAAGTGGTAAATGGTAATCAAATTAATACTAATTTCCTTGTATGATAGATACTGAATCGTTTTTCATGTTGCAACCCTTTTTAGTAGTGTGTTAGAAGCTGTGATATGTGAGATACTTCCTGTGTCAGGTCGCATCGGATGCATGCTTGTGTCCACTCGCGTACAACACATTTAAATATTTTAAGCTATGGTATTAGCAGAGGGGCTACTCTTTTAGCAATTATGGTCTTAGGGATACTTTTTTCTTCCATAATCTATCTTATAAATTAAATTTTTTATTTAAAGATTTATCAATGTTTTAAATATCAATCTGTATTGGTATGTCTGCTGATATCCTGGTTCTACTCCTAATCGATAAATTATGTGTGTTTTTATATCATTTATCGTTTTGGACCGAAATGGACCAGGACCGATATCTAGGGTCGAAGGCGTACTGCCGATATTTTGACCTTGAAATATTGTCAGTAAGTAGTCGTATCATATCTTCTTTCAATTATGCAACAAGATGTAATCCGATTATCAATAAGCTAATAAATCCGATGACCTATATAAATGAGAGAGATGGAATTAGGGCTCGATAGTAATTCGTGCCTCTTTTATTGACTATTCTTCCATCACGAGCGGTAACTGTGAGATGCAACATCGGTTAGCGGTTCTGGCGGTAGCGGCCAATATCTACACTATATTTATTGATCTTATTTTTGTCTTCTGAAAGTTGGGTATTCATTTGGTATATATAACTTGACACAGTTGAGAAGACTCAAAAAATATTAAGTTATTTATAGACTTAATACAAATTGTTAAAATAGGTACCCCCTTCAGGTTTGAACTTGTTTTAAATAGGTTTATATAACTTATATAGGCATGACATTTATATTTATCATCCAAGAGGACATTCTATATTTAGTATATTATGATATATCAGCGATATTCAATATTCAAACACGGAGCTTTAGTGTGACTAATATTATATTTGTAGTTGAAAGAGAAAAAAGATCCTAAAGTCCCTTTGTGAACTAATGTTTATGGATATATAAATAAAGTGAATTATGAATGCTAATGTCAGAGAAAAATAAAATTCAGTTGTAATTTTTCTTAAAATAGGAAAACAATTCATCTTCTATTTAGTCATTCTTTAGCATGCAGATGATCTTACCTTTCGATTGTATACCTAAAAAGCATATATGCATGAAAGGTCTCCACAAAGGAACAAGTAAACACGTTTTTGTTTTTAGGTTCTCATCTTTAATCATTGGAAAACTCTGCCTACAGGACAATAAGGTTGTCTGCTTAGGCTACAACTTAAATAGTTTGGGGCTAAACACCTACTAGTTCTCTTATCTCTTAAAATTTACTTGCATTCCCTGGTTGTTTCACTGTATTATACATTTCATCTTTTCTCTTCTGAGCCTTTATTTATGACCTTTAATCACACTGTTGTTCATTTAAAGTGTTCCCTTTACATAAATAATGAAACTTACCTCGTACAAGCTAGTTTTGATATTTAGGATCTACCATTCTTATAGATGATGAAATTGAGTAAAACGTGATGCAGAGGATCAAAGTGGACTGCTTAAAATGGAGAATGCTTCCTTAATTTTATATGATAGTATTGAAGCTCAGATTAGCATGGCCCCTGCGCAAGAGATAACTATCAAATTGATCGATCTGGTGTGATTCTTTTTTGGTTCATGAGCCTACCCCAAATACTTGGGATAAAAGGCTTAGTTGTTGTTGTTGTTGTAGTATTGAAGCTCAGAATGTTGAACAATTAAGAAATAATATACTGAAAAATAATTGTTATAAAAATGAGAATCCTAAAATGGTTGAGTGGTAATACACTAAGAGATAGAATGAGAAATGGGTACATCTGCAAAAAAAATTAGAAGTTGCTTCGATTGAGTATAAAAAAAGAAAGAACTAATTGAGATGGTTTGGACATGTCTGCTAAAGGTCTTTAAAGATCACGTTAAGGAAAAAATGATGGAATCGTAATCCTTTAGTTAGAAGGACTAGAGATAGACCTTAACAAACATGGATGGAAGCAATTTAGGAGTGGTAAATTTAATTATGGGGATGACATTTAACCCAAAAAAAAAAAAAAAAAAATGGAAGAACAGGATTCATGTAGCCGACCCCAAAATTTTGGGATAAAAGCTGTGTTGATTTCGATGTTGTTGTTGATCATAGATAATAAACTTGGATATAGGCTCTTAAATTGCATACTTGCTGTGTCCTGCTTTTGATGGCAATTAATATGACTGTACTGAATCATTTGTCTATAAATTTATTCAAAAGTTTTCATGATTGCAATAAAGTGTTGTTCCTTTTTTTTTTTTTTTTTTTTTAGTAAAATGCTAGTTGCTCTTCAACAATTTGTTTGAGGGCCTGTTAAAACTTTTATCTGTTTTTTAATTATATTCAAGGCTTATTAACCTCATGGGTTTCAGAAAAATATATTTACGCCCTTGGCGACTGAAAGATTATCCATTGTTCCTTGGATTGTTGTCTGCAGGCTAAGAAAGAGAAAGCGAGAGAAGATAAAGAGAAAAGGAAGGAGAGAAGAGAGAAGGAAGGAGATCAGGAAAGGGAAAAGGGAAAGCGAAGATCTAGAAAGGATGAAACTGATAGTGAAAATGTTGATGGCGTAGATACCTCTAGTATGGATGACAAAACCAGGGGCAAGGACAAAGATAGAAAACACAGGAAACATCATCGCAGCAGCATGGCAGACGACGAAGAGAGAGATGAGAAAGAAAAGTCTAAGAAGTCTCATAGGCACAGCAGTGACCGCAAGAAATCCAGGAAGGTATGTGATACCGATTGTTATTATTATTATTTTATTTGTTTTTGAACTGTGTTTATCAAACAGTACTTTCCTTGTAACTTGGTGCAGCGTGCATCTGAATCCGACGGTGAAAACAGGCACCGGAAGCAGAGGAGAGACCGGGATGGTTTGCGAAGAAATAGCTCTTACGAGGATCTTGAAGATGGAGAACTCGGAGATGATGGGGAAATTTGGTAGTCCCCTCCCCTTTTCCATGTAGGCTGAACATATCAACATTTTGCAGTAACTAGTAAACTACAGCATGCTTTAGAGTTGCGTTATCTATAATTTGGCAAAATGGTTCTTTGAGAGAGCAACTTCTGTAGCTTCATATCATTAAAAATCAAGTTGTTTGTACATTTATGAGAAATAACTTCTAATTGCATGCCAAACAAAGAATAAAAAGTGGTAAATTGTCTAATTGGAACAGCTAGAATGCCGTCTGTAGATCCTTGCATTGCTAAACTCCAAGTTCGTAAAAGTAGCAGTTTCAACTTCTACGTTTAGAGTGGGGTTGAAAAATTGATCTTGAGGCTATCTGCTGCAGTCTTAACGAAAGTATATTAAACTATCTTACATGCATTAATTTATTATACTTGGATTTCTACGTAGACATTATTTTTCCACCGCTTTATATTTGGTATTCTATTTTGTCCTTGGAGTTGTCCCATCTTAAAACAGAGAAATTATTTGATTTTGTTTTACTATTTCTTATTAGATGTATTCTTATTCCTATTTGTAATGTGGCTGTATTGGAGGCAGTCACTTCCAATCCATGTGTTATTCAAAATTACAGAAGGAAACTACTATGAGAGTGTTCTGTATCCTTTATGCATTAAGTTAGAAATTGACTTAAGAATATTTTATATTTTTATTCCATTTCATTTGGTTTTATCTTTACCAGCCTCTCTCTCTCTCTCTCTCTCTCTCTCTCTCTTCCATTAAAAAAAAAAAAAAATCTCCAAATTCTTCATTACTGTCATTGGCATAATTGGACCCAAATATTTTCCCCAGTCTGTGAAGAATTGGCAATCTAATCGAAATAAGTGCAAGTCTAAATTCCATTTTTGTTTTAATTACATTAATATTTAATAAAAACTTTATAGTTTTCAGTTTCACGGCATTTATAAATAGATTAATCATTTTATAAACTTATGAGGTTCTTGAGTAAATTAATTTTTATGATTTCTTAATTGGATTATTAGTAGATTTATGATGATACTTTTCCTAGTTGAATTATTCAAAAAAACTATGTGTGATAATGAGATCTAAATTATCAGAATATTACTGTTAATCTTTTAAAAAAAATGAATAAGAAAAATCAATTCACTTTCTCTTCCTTTCTTTATTCAGCTGTGGTACAGGGAAAGGAAGAAAAAGGAAAAAATTAAAATTATATATGAAAAAATAAATAAATCGAAACACTGCTCTCTCTTCTCTGTCCAGCCGCAGCCTAGAAAGGAAAAAAGCAAAAAAAAAAAAAAAAAAATTAATAAAAACTATCCCTCTTCAGCCCTAGCACATGAAAAGAGAGAAAAATAAAAACAAAACCATTTTTATAGTGATATTGATGATTAGGATTCGACACGTTTATTATACTCTTTTTAGTCATGTCTACTAATATCATTTAACATGTAATTCTCTTTTTATTCTTGCAATACTTTTTTTTTTTTTTTAAATTTGTAGTGGATTGAAGCTTAAATTTAATTATAAGAATAATATTGGGGCATTTGTGTTGCATTATACGATAATTAATATTTTATATATTCATGATTATGGCTTAGATATGATAATATCAATGTTCTAACATTTACATGATAAGCATGTGCTGATATTCGTGGTAAATTAAAAGTCAAAGTGGTCATCTATATATATCAGACTTACGGTGCGGATAGGATAATTATTTTCTTTAATGCTGCCATGTGAATGACACAGCTTAAATACTTACTAATTTAAGACATGAAAGCATAATAATAGGGTTATGGGATAACTGGCCGGAGGCTTTATTCACATAGTTTGGGAGTTCTATCAATCAGGTTAGCAATCGAAATTTAAAGAACTAAATAGGAGGTCCTAGACTAATTGCCGGATTACCGTCTATCTAAAGGGTTTCGGGTTTAGGAACATATATTTATCCATTTTGCTTAATTGAGCACCTTTCAGTACATCCTAGGGTTGCACCAGCAGTTATGGTCTCAGACATGTACGGGACACTCTTAAAATATGTGGTATCTTTTTTCCCAGTAGATCCAAAAAAATTCTCAAGAAATAATGTTAACAAGAATCGAATAAAAACATATACTTGTTCTTCATATTGAGCTGTTTATATAAACATGGTTTGTATTTGTATTAATTGCATGCTCAAGACTTATTTTATTTATTCATTCGTCATGTATCTTTACCCCTACTTGATTTTTGTATCTCTTCATGTTACTCGTTATGAGATTGCATACGTAGCATGTTGTATATTCCTGGCTAAGTCGCTTCTAATAATCCTGTTTTGATCTATCCGAACTTCTTTAACTCATAAGGTGACAAAAAATATGAGATCCAATATAGGATGTTTACTTCGAGACAATAGATTTTTCCATATTGGGAGAATTATGAAAAGAGGATTTGATTTATGTTTTTTTAAGCTCTGTCCATAAAGTTTAGTAGTTACGTGAGAATAATTAGAAGAAAAATTGATTTCCTTCAGTTCTGTCCATAAAGATAATTAGTTATGATCTTTTTTATTCAATTATTAGAACTTAATATCTCAAATTATAATAAAACTTTCACTTCCATTTTAGATGTTATTACGAATGATGGTCTTGATGTTTTTTGAATAAATTGTTTCTATTGATTCTTATTTATATATGTTTTAAAATATATTATATTTATTTGAAAATACTAAAAATAAGTTGGATCTCGACTTTAGACTTTAGAAGTCAAGGGGGACTTCCACAAGTAGAAGAAAATTAGGTAATAAACATATGAAATACAAAAGCATAAAAATTCTATTTAAGCACACCACTTTGCTAACCCATCCAATTTTTGGAACTTCAAAAACATTATAATTTTTTCATTGAATTATTTAGACTAAGTTACCCTTCTTTTTTTCTAACCTAGTACAATTCAGATAAAAAAAAAAAAAACCAATAGACAGACAGAGAAGGAGGGTGAGAATGAGAGGAAGGAGGAGGGGGAGGTAGAGAAGGAGGGGCTGGGGAAGGAGTAGATCCGTCGCCTCTCCCCCACCCCACCCCCCAACAGATCCATCCCCTCCACCACTCCCCCCCCCCCCCCCCCCACCCCCTCCTCTTCTTACTCTCCCTCCGCTACCCCTCCTGTCTCTTTGTCACTTTCTTCTCCTTCTCCTTCTCCTTCTCCCCTAAATCCCTTTTTAGGTTAAAAAATATAAAAATTCTTAGAAAAAGATACAGGAGAAAAGAGAGATAGTATTGAAAAAGGTGGTGGGCTAAGTGAGTAAAGATCTTAGATTTTAAAAGTGAGGGTTGATAAGCTAAGTCGTGTACTTAAATAGAATTTCCCAAGTAGGTGAATATATTTTTCCTAATAATAAATAAATCGTTTTATTTATAATCCACAGGACACTATCTAGAGGGGGACAACGAACTTATTTCCAGCAAAATCAAACATATTATTTTGAGTGAGAAGAGGGTGGGATAGGGGCGGCCGCCCGCCAAATTTCCCAAATGAGCATTAGCTCATTACTAGGTTTAGGGCAGCAGCGATTTCTCCGGCAGCCGCTGCACTCCCCTAACAACCCTCGTCCTAGCCTTCTCCTTTCCTCTTGCACTCTCAATACCATCCCCAACCCCATAAAACCCCACCCAAACCCCTCTCTCCTCTCAACCCGCACCCCCAATCTCTCCCCTCTCCCAGATACCCGTTCCAATTTCAAGGGCAACGACGGCGACGATGGCGGCGGGTCGGGTTCTGGCCGATGGGGCCGGTGGTGGTGGTCCGGCGATGAATCCTCCGAGCCGGAGGGTGGCTGGCTGTGCTCGCTCCCTCTCCTCCTCGTCCTTCTCTTCGTCCTCGTCTTCGAGGGCCCCGCCCTCGCCCGTGCCCTAGCCCTAGCCGGCGGGGTGTGGGAGGTGAGGGGAGGCACCTGGACGAGGCTGGTACCCGATGCTGATTCGGATTCGTTTGTTGTTGTGGGGAGTGGCAAAGACGAAGACCACGGCAAATCGACTTCGAGATTGGAGTCCTGCTGGAGGCTGTGCAGGGATCTGTTCTTGAACCTGATGCTGCCCGAGGGGTATCCGGATAGTGTTAGCAGCGATTATCTGCAGTATTCTCTCTGGAGAGGACTTCAGGGAATTGCTAGCCAGATGAGTGGTGTACTGGCCACGCAGGTTTGCCCAAAAGAATTCTTAGAGAAATTGCGTTTTCAGTAGTATAATCATGTAAATTATTAAGTAACATCATTTTGCTAGAAGAACGTAAATGCTTATGACAAGAAAAATGATCCCTTTTTTTGTTTTAGCAACTCGAGTTCAATTTATATGAGCAAAAATGAGGATAAGGTGATAATGCCTTTTCATGGGATAAGAGAGTGGAGAGGGGGAAAGGCAAGAAAGAAGAGAATTCAAGGAAGGTAAAGGAAGAACCATAATGAAGAGAAAGCATAGTTTAAAAACTATTTCATTGTAATCGTGTTTGAGTTACGAAAAGTTAAAATACGAGCTATGGGCTCTTTTGTCACACGATCACTTTTTACTCATTTTTTAGAGATTTGTACTGGCACAATTTGTTTATAGCTGTTGTTCCAAAGAAAATGAAGTAAATAGGTGTGTTTTTTTTTTTTTGGAATAAAATAAAGAAATTAGAGAAGCATAAGAGCGATGATGATAGAGAACTCAAGAGGCATTAGAAGAGGGAGAAACAAATTATACGAGGGATGGAAAGATTTACTCAATGATATGCATGCTTCGTAAGATTATTGGGTTTAAATCAAATAAGCAAGGAGCATAGCTTTGTATAGTACAAAACAAATTAACTAAACCAACCATGCACTATTTGTCACATTTTACATTGCTAGAGATTGAGGTTTAACAAATTATTGTAGACTAACACTATATGATATATATGTCTCTAGTTTCTCTTTTAAGAAAAGGGGCAATCATATTTCCTAACAGCTAATTCCATCATCACTATGGCTGTCCCTTTCTAATTGGTGAAATTAACTAGGTACTAGTAAGCCATGTGTACTCCTTTATTTATTTGTCGTTCAATTTTTTAAAGTTTCAGATGTTAAGTTAACTGGTCATTCAATTTGTAAAAGTTTCAGATGTCAAGTTAATTGAGGAACGAGGAAATATGACATGTGATGCACCCTATCTATTACAAAATTTCACTTAATTTCTTAATCATGTTTATGTTTAGCTTTCTTAAGCATGTTTATGTTTAACTTTCTAAAAGTATGTCCCTGATATATGTATTCAGGCCTTTTTTTAGCAGTTAGGCTCCAATCAGCTCTTGAATCCTTGATTTCTAGTGCCACTATATTTTTGAGCTTTTATAATTTATTATGCAAAAAATCATCGGATCGATGGAATAAGCTCATGTCTCAGCACTTTAAGCCACATTTTCTACTACTTCAGTACTTTATATGAAGATATACTGAATAAAGTTTAGATAGATGAAAGATGATGCCATTGATTTGCAATTACTTACAATTACATTTTCACTTCTCTTCTAGTATGCGTCTTACCACTAGATCTACATGAATACTATTCTCATGATCTTCAACCTTTAAAATCATATGTAGTTTATGTAGGCCTCCGTCGACTCTCCACTTAGGAGGCCCAAACATCCTAAGAAGGCTCTTAGGCTAGGTTTTAAATATGGGCCAATACCGAAATATGTTGTAAATATTTAATCGAATTTTGAGGTACTTGACATGCAATATATTTGTATAAGTATATTACCCATATGATATTGCCAATATCTTTGATATTACAAATAATATACGGCTGATATTATATTTTTCTGATACTTTGATACTGATACCGTTACTCGATATTTTAAACCTTTTAAGTTTCGTCAAGATGTTTTCTTGCGTGTAAACAACAAAAGGACCAGCCTGATATTCGTAGCTCTTGTTGAGATGAATAGAACCGGATTTTATTTCTGAATACTCCTTGCAAGATGATGTGTTAAAAACTTTCTTTCTAAGTTTCTAGACCATTTCTGTAATTCTAATTACTTCTACTCGACTGCTGAGTGACTTTTATTTCTGTGGAGGATTAGTTCTCACTCTTTTTATATGATCTAGCTATACCTTACTGCAGACATCAATATACAGTGTTCTAAAGTGCGTGATTAGTGCAGACATCAATATGCAGTTTTATTGTGGTTGGCTTCCGTTGTGTCTTATGTCTAGGGATGCTAATGGGTTCGGGCTAGCCCGAAGCCCAATCGGGCCGGCCCGAAGGGCTGATTTTAAATCCGCCCAATTAACCAATGGATCCAATTGGACATAATTTTTTTGAGTTTTTCTCAAATTGGACTGGGTCGGGACATGTCCAAACCCGCCCAAAAATTAATCCAAACTATCAAATCCACGGTATTTACTAGCCATCCGAATCCTCAAATGATCTCCACGTTTGCTCATCCCCATCGGGCCGTCACTTTTCTCTCGCTCGCTCTCGCTCGAGATCATTTGAGGATTTTATTTGTATGAAAAAACTCAAACTTTAGTATATTTTTTGATTGATTTTATTTGTATGAAACTTGTTTTTTTTTTAAAAATAAAGACTCAAACTTTAGTGTATCTTTTGATTGATTTTATTTGTATCAAATTTGTTTTTTTTTTTTGGAAAAAGACTCAAATTTTAATATATCTTTTGATTGATTTTATTAGTATCAAATTTGTTCCTTTTTTTTTTTGAAAAAAGACTCATCTTTAAGGTTCATCAATGATTTATTTTATTTGTATCAATTTTTTTTTTGGCAGGATGGATGCATCAACTACAATGAGTTTTTCCCAATGATGCATAAAGGAACTATTGATTTTGGCAAGAAAGGTTTACAAAATACTATTAATGTTGGTTTTAGAGATGCATTGAAAATTGGTTGAATTGGTAGCCGACAAATTTTTGACCTTTTTTCTGGTATTGTCTGAAAATTTGTTGTAAACTTGTAATTACAATATGAGTAAGAAAAGCATAAGTTTTATAGTAAATTGTTTTCTCTATGCAAGTGTTATCATTTGTTTTCTCCCTCCTAACTAGTTAGAGAAACTTGAGATGATCACTATCAAATTATATCCTAATTTCCAAGTTGTATTTCATTTAATTCACAAGATTTGATAGCAATTATGTATTCTATTGTTGGTAAAAATGATAACATATAAAGGGATTATGTGCTTGTGGGTGGGTGGATTTGTGTTGTTAAAGGCTTTATTAAAAATTGATTTATTTATATGGGTTGGTATTCCTGCGGATTTGGAGCCTTTGGTTTAATTTCTTAGTGAATTTTTTTGGTAGAGAGTGGATAAAATAAGGTTACTGTTGAAATCCTATCTATAGAAAAATTTTGCTTGATTATAACAGTGATGGGCTGTCCCAAGTCTATTGGGCTAGGCTGGGTTTTTTTTCACAATGGCCCATTTGGATTATGGATAAATCTAAAGTCCAAAATTTTAATTTGGACAATGAATGGATCCGACCCGACCAGACTCATTATCATCCCTACTTATGTCCTTATCAGTTGAGTTGGTCAAAATAATATAAAAATAACATATTTCTATAAGCCTTATCATCTGGCCATGCTTTATGGGAAGATAAAATTATTCTATTCAAAATTCTTCCAACGTTAATACTACTTTTTTAACTTTGTACATTTTCTCTTCCAACAATCAAACTAGAGATTAATTCTTATTATTTCAGTTGCTTTCCTTCCTCTTCCCAAGGACCATATCTTGATAACTCCAGTGTTGGAATGATCTCTTGATTCATGTACTGTACAATGTACCATATAAATGTTGTGATGCTGACAGGGTTTTATGGTGATTTCCTTGTATTCTATGAGCATCATTCAGTGTCAGCCTGAACATAAATCTATAGATGTCCTATAGACAAGGAAAATAAGGTTTTCATGTGGGTAGAAGATGCAAGGATTAGAAAATAGCGCTATAATATTTTTTTTTTTTCTTTTTTTCTGTTCAGTAGTAACAAGGGCTTAGAATTAATTAATAGTGCAGTTTTTTTTTTTTGGTTATTTATTTATTTTTTACATTTGTACCTTATGAGCTTTTACGATTTCTGAAACACGAGCCCATTATAATGTTTTTCTTCAATTTTCCCAGTCATTACTTTATGCTGTTGGATTGGGGAAAGGTGCTATTCCTACTGCTGCTGCTGTCAACTGGGTGCTTAAGGATGGAATTGGGTACCTCAGCAAAATATTACTGTCAAACTTCGGTCGTCATTTTGATGTTCATCCCAAGGGTTGGAGGCTGTTTGCTGATCTTTTGGAAAATGCAGCATATGGATTAGAGATCATGACTCCTTCTTTTCCTCAATTTTTTGTTTTGATTGGTGCAACTGCTGGGGCTGGTCGTTCAGCAGCTGCATTGATACAGGTAATTACTATTTAGCCAGTAGTCTATAGTAGCTTAGTATCCAACTATCTGAAATTGCTTTATTTCTTCCTTATTTGTATTTGAACATTTCTACCCAGTTTGCTTATTCTGCCATAACATACAAGCTACCTTTCTTCTTTTTCTCTGTAGAAGACAATCTAATTTTTTTTAATATTCTATGAAATAATTGTTTGGAGCTTGGTGCATGTTCCTATTTTTAAGTTGCTTTTGTAGAAAAAAGACTTGTGGTCTCATCTCTGTTGTAATAAACCCTGAAGCATAGGTTGGAATCCATATGTGTTGGCAACATATATATGAGATTGATCCCATACACATGCTAAGCCTTTCAAAAATTAATGTAGATCAAGATAATTGAAATAAAACAAAAGTCTATTAAGCCTTTCCCAAGTCTCAATTCAGGATTACTAATAAGTCTAAATAAAAAAAACAAAATATGTAGTACATAAAATATGATCACTTGTTAAAACTATCTAAATCTAAATTCTTATAATATCAGCTTATTAGATAGCAAAACTTGAACGGCTACCAAACACCTCGTATTGAACTCTTGAGCTATTCAAAATATGAAAGCTTGGTAAAATGTGGGTGAGCTAACATGCTCTGTTCGTAAACAAGGTCTCCTTAGTGGGTCAAACTACATATGCAACGGATGCAAAAAAAAAAAAGTGCACATTACTTTTATAATCGATATCGTACCCAAATTTATTCAAAGTAACTATTTTTCTATTAAACTCAAACCAAATATAGTTCTAAAGTTCTCAAGAGCCTATGACTACAACCAAAATTGTATCTCCATGTCCTTGGATCCTAAATACTACAATAACTTGGTTGACACGGGTTCAAATACCACAACTAAGTTTGGTGGTTGAAGAACCAGAATACCACAATTAACCCCGACGGCATGCAGTATTTTAAATATTGGATCTCGATGATATATTGGTCGGCAGAATTATATACCATATACCAAATAGCAGAGATACTATGTGATATACTGCGATGGGATACTAGATGGCGAATATTATATGGCATCATACTGGATGAAGGATATTCATATCATTGCCTACATAAAAGATATGGAATAACTTGAAAACACATTTAGGAGTCATAATGGATACTTACTTTTGGCAATTTGTATTGATCTTACAAAACCAACCATTTTAGAAACTTTTCAAATGTGTTAATATAAATCAATAGAATGCTCGACCTTTAAAACACAAAAATAAAATCAATACATATAAAAATATCATTAGAAGATGTAAGATAATTTATTATTCAAACTATATAAAACTATTATTCAAATAAAAATTTAAACATTCGGATAAAAAAAACTCTCAAGCAAAAAATTGACTATCCAATGAAGTGAGTGAGTAAGAGTCAAAGCAATGAATAGAGTTTTTGCAAACAACTCGATACACAAAATATATTACAAAGAAAAATAGAGTTTTATATATCTAGTTCTTTGAAAGGATTCCACCACAATGTATGACATCTATTTCAGTGCACAAGATCTAAATGTGAGGTCTGACATTTGGCAGAGAGATTAGAGTAATGCCTTGACAAATTAAGTACAAAAATCGATAAGGATTAAGTGAATCATTTGGTCTAAAACTTGTTTGATGCTTAACATGATATGCAGAGAACATACTAACATTGTAAACAAAGAGATAAAGAAAACGTAAAGAATGAACAAGTGGAAAAGAATATATTGCAAGGAAGAAAAAAAATTATGATGCTTTTAGTAAAATAAGTGATCTTAATCTCTTGCTTAGATCCAAGAGAGTAATAGAGAATAAAACTAGTTTGCTACTATTAAAAATAAATCAAAACAAAATTTGCAATGAAGGAAAAAAAATACAATTTAATCCTCATTGAACTGCTAGGCAGCTAGGCCTCATCTTCATTATACTTGAGAGAGAAATAGAGAGGTGGTCGAGTTGTCAACTCGAGAGAGAGTGAAGCGGTTGAGGTTGTGCTGGTCATTGACTCGATCAAGAGTATTGAAGTTATCGATCAAGAGAAAGAGAGCGGTATTAACAATCAATAAGAGATAGACATGGTTGGGTGTTAGAGAGAGTGGCGATCAGGGGCTCGAGAGGACTTGGAGAAAGAAGTTGTCGTTTGACGACTTGAGGGAGAGAAACATAGAGGAGATCATGGAGAGAGAGGTGATGGAGGCTTAAGAATAAGTTAGAGAGTGCAACGCTAGAGAGAGAGGGAGAGAGGGGTCTGCTTTATGCTCGAAAAATGAGGTTGGTGTTACGATCTATGGAGAGAAGTTTGGGTTGGGATTCGATTGTATTTATAAAACTGGGTACGGGTTTGTCTATTTTGAGTTAACGGATCCTAATTTGCAACTAAAAATCTAAAAGAAATCGATAATTGAAAATCTCTGTCGACATGTCAATCTCAGGATATCAGTTGATATATTAATTATGTGGTGATACATCGTCCAACATCAGGCCAAAACGAGAATGGGAAAAAAATGGATTCACCATCTCATTTCTAGTTTAATTTCGATATCACCATTGATATATTAGGATATTTGACCAAGATTCAAAATATTGGTGGCACAGACCCAAAATACCATAATTAATCTCGGTGGTACGGGTTCACAATACCACGTGTAACCCTGTTACATGGTGTAGAATTGTGAGGTTTTATGTCACTAATATCAAAATACTCTTCTTACTAAATAGATGAAACGACGATTAACCATGAACAATGACCAAGTCTGATTCTTCTATATGCAATAAAAAACATACTTTTATCAAATAAATATATCTATAGAATTCAAATAAAAACAAGAAACAACCTCTACTAACGAGATGAAATGCATTTACTTTCTGACAATTCAATTGTTCTATCTGTCTTGTTCCAATTAGTCTCCATGGGATCTTAATTAATATACAATAAAAGTATACCAAACTCTTGCTAACAATAACTTTACCCTCTTAAAAGATATAGATTTTTAACTAAAACTCACATAACCCTATGAAATAAACTAATACAAGTTTTTAGTACTTTCAAAGTTTTATCTAATTTCCAAAATATCTAAAATAGATTTTACAAGTAAAAGGATTTATATTGTAAACTCTTAAAACATCAGGGGTTGATTAGAGAATCTGTTTAGGCTAAAAAAAATACGTTCTGGAATCAAAACTGCCGAATCAGAATTTTGGGACTCCTACGTAAAAATCCAGTTTTATGATTTGTTACATAAAATCCAGAAAAATAGGGTCTGTTCTATAAAAATCCAGAAGATAGGGACTGATCAGTGAAGTGCAGAAACTGGACTGTTTTGTAAAATACAGAAAACAGGAATTTATAATATTTGAAATAGGGATAAAAAAGGTTAAGATTTTCATCATATTTTCTAAGAAATATTTAAATATCATATACTATTAGTATTAAACCAAAGCTCATATCATGAATCTTTACAAACTAATATGTAACAAGAGAAGAATTTTCTCACCTTAACTTGTTATAGTTGATATGAATCCCTTGTCTCAACTTGAACCCTATATTTCTTCAATCCTTCGTGGCAAAAGAAATATATCTTCTCATGCATCTATATTTGAAGCATCTAAGTGACAACTTCTTAAAGAATTTGGAGATCTAATTGTCCCAATTACAATTTCCTAATTATACTAATATTGGGAGTTCTTATAGTTTTATAATATGGAAATTCTAGCCTTATTAGAATTCCAAGTCTTTTAATTAATTTACCCTCAAGTTATGAAACTTCTAGAAGATAAAATTCTCCAAATTCATCTCTTAGTATTAAATTATATCGAGTCCTTTTATTAGATCGATATTTCATTTTTCATAATTATTGTCCTATACTTTAAAGATGAGAACTTTTGGTAAGTCATATATTCTACATAGTTATAATTTAATTATCTTTTATTAAGTTCTCATGTTTTTCTCATATGCATGCACTTACCACAATCCAAAAAACTAAAAAAAGTAAAAAGTCATGTAGTATTTCTCCATTTTTGTCAGAAAACTTATAAATGCATCCCGATTATTAATAAACCACTCTCTTTGTATTGTACCCTATAAAGTTTTATCATTTTATTCAATTGGTTCGTTTGAACTTTAAATTAATCTTTAATTGTCATTCTGGAATGGCTAAAGATAACATGTCTACTACGAACCTTTCATCCCGACCATTAGTTTCTGAAGTAACTATCAGATTAAGTAAAGAGGTTTCATTAGTCACATTTGATTCTACAGTGAACCTATATGAAGTGTATAGTGCAAATTTGCTAGTTACTAACTAGAGCCTTTAAAAATGTCTGTTGATCATTCCTTATCAGGTATCACAATTGAGTTTGTTAGGATCGAGATAGAGTAGAGATGCAAGCACTAGAGTGAAGGAGGGGGGATAAATATGGTTGCTACCAAATTTTAGTTAATGAAATTTTAGAGCTATAAGTTGCGAAAAATAAAGCAACTACTGATAATAAAAAAAATGCACAGAAGAACACACAAGACTTTTTAGTGGTTTAGAAAATTCATTATGTCCACTCTTCCTCTCGTCCAAAGGGGCTTCTACTATTAGTGAAGGAAATCCTATATCACAATTCAATCTAGTAAGCAGATACAAGATCGAATCCTAGTCTACCGAACTAGTTGTCTACTTCAAATTATTTCAACAGAAAATGTAACCCTAGCATCCTTAATAACCCTCAGTCTGTACCGTATAAACCCCAAGTAGACATATTGTAAACCTCAATTACACTAGTTTTAGTGGACCTTATACCTATCACATGATTGTAAAATAAGAATTTGAGACTAACACACCAAAATATTAATTAAGCACAAAAAAAATATCATCCATTGCAGATACGTCTTCGAAAGTTGAAGATTGGAACTTGATAAAAACGATGAAGTTGTAGATCCGGCTATTACGCACTTTTCAAAATCTTGATACGATGATATAGTGCTTTTTGATAGTGCGTGGATGATGAAGAACTTGATTATGAACAATCTCCAAAAAGATTCTTCTCTTTCTCGAAAATCTCAAAAAGAATTTTTCAAAAGATTTCTTCAAGAGGGATCTCTCTTTTCCACTCTCAAATCCTTTTTTATAGATATGCTCCAATCTCTTAAGGAATCTTGATCATAGAAGAAATAGGTATTAAAATCTTGTTCGTTAATCCTAAACCAGCTTTAGAATTCTTAGAAATCTTTTCCAAATAATAATCATTGAAAAACGCCTTAAAAACCTGCGAACCCACTTTTCTTCACTGTGTTGTCGATGGTCACATTGACGATATGTAGAGGCATTGATGGCCTGTAGCAACTCCCCTTTGCAAGCACCCATTGGGGTCGTGGATGGTTTTGGGCTATCAAGCTTCTTCATCCACCTTTGAACGCTCATAAGTTTCACCTCCGAACTCCGTTTTTGCCAATATATCACGTTTCGAAGTTAGTTTCGAGCTCTTCAACTTTGCAGTAGATTCCATCCAGTATTTCAAGTTTTAGCATGTTAAATATGTTCTTAAAGTAGCATCATTTCAATCTCATTGCATCAATCATCACTTTGCTTGCTTTATTTGTGCATCCGTTCCTGTACATACTCTACCAAACATGTCATATTACAAATAAAGTTTGTTATTCATCAAACAAAGGGTCATGTACTGACTTACACCCAATAGAGTTTATGTCCACAACTCCACAATCATTGATACCGTCATTTATCCAAACAAAATCACAAAAAAGTAATAATTCCCTTCCGTACTGTGAGCACAATTGTTTCTGGTAAGAAGATCAAAGTTTTACACAAATCTGTATGTACTCACACACATTGGTTTGCTAGTTAAATTATGCTATGTTCCACGCAAGGCATGGCTGTAGAATACATATGAAACCTGAATCATTAAGACTTGGGCTTTGTGACCCAAACAAGAGCTTCCTAGGAGGTTACATATCTAGAAATTGCTCCATCCAAGCACTGATAACTGTATAGTTTCAATTTATTTTTAACGCAAATTCCTCCCTCAAAAAGGCTAGTTATGATTACTTTTTCATTTTATGGGAATAATTGAATTAGAAATCTTCTTTAGCTCATACCTTGCTTGGGATTATTCGCTAGGATAGGGTGTTACGTGGTTGGCTGAATGGAATCCAATTTGAACAAATTAATAAATTTAAATATTGAGCTTTCAGTGTTGTGTGATGAAGTACTCACCTCACCAGTAGACTCGTCTATAATTCAGGACAAAGCTCCATTGTAGAAGAAGCAATAAGTGAAGAATATCATGTAAAAGAGAAGGAAGTAGAATGTCTATGATATATGTAGACCACTTTCCAGCAAAAAAAAAAAAAAAAATAGTATGTCCATGTCAAATACGAAACTGTGCCCTGTGCTTAACACTTATAAACGTTGAAACCCCCATTCTCAGAAAAATATTCCCAAGATGGAGTGTGATATGCTATCCTCTTGACAAATAGGATATCAGATAATATATCATTTACATCAGATGGTGGGATATTGGACAATATATCTGGAACTTTAGCCAATATTGGATTTTCAAATTGTATTGACGGACACTCCATTGCGATAATATTAGGCAATATCATTCATAACGGCTGATATTTCGAATAGTGCATTTTACTTTTCTAGCTTTCTTCATTTGTAAATAATAACTCAATACGTATCTTTGTTTGAGTTAGATATATATTTCAAAAAATGCGTATATATAGCCATGTCCTTATATGTAGGTATTAGGACGTTACCTTGTCTGACACCATGTGTTTGTGTCAGAGTACAGAACTTGTGTCCATATCCTTAGATCGCAGTAGTCGTAATAGAAGTAAACTTCAACATCCATTTCATATTTAACCCTCCCGCTCAATCTGCATTGTGGTGCTGAAAGCAGCATTAGGATATTTTACCTCCTTATTTACCAATCACTTTGAGCCAACTCCTTCACAAGATTAGCTTGTTGGCATTGATGCAATGGCAGAAATAATGAATAGTATAGGAGATTCTATGCATATTTGAAGCCAGAAGATTATCTTTAAGGCCTCTCTTGGTTTCTTTGAATGTGCTGGTAGTTTGAGGGCATATAACTAGTATTACTTTCTTGGTATTATTGAGTTTATCATCCATGAGTTATTGGCTGGTGATGCCCTTCAAGTTACATAGCAGGGTACTTTTAAAATTAGCCATAATGATAACAAACATGTATCTGATATCAACATTTCTTAGACACCCTCTGATATGTATTGAACACTTTTTTAACTTTACCATACAACAACAACAACAACTAAGCCTTTCATCCCAAGTATTTGGGGTAGGCTACATGAACCAAAAAAGAATCATGCCGGATCGATCACTTTGATAGTCCTTCTCCATTCATTTCTATCAAGTAATATCTCTTTATTTAAACCTCTAGAATCCATATCTTTTCGTATCACCTCCATCCATATTTTATTCGGTCTTCCATTAGTTTTTTTAACTTGTCCTATATTGATAAACTTCTCTCGTCGAACTGGTGCATTTGTAGGCTTACGTTGCATATGACCAAACCATCGTAATCGGTTTTCTCACATCTTCTCATCGATGGGAGCTACACCTATCTTAGCGCGAATATCTTCATTTATCACTTTATCTCTCTTACTATTACCGCACATCCAGCGGAGCATGTGCATCTTTGCTACACTTATTTTCTGTAAATAATGTTTCTTTATAGCCTAACATTTCGTACCATATAACAAAGCTGGCTTAATACCAGTCCTATAAAAATTTTCCTTCAGTTTTAACGGAATGTTACGGTCGCATAACACTCCCGTTGCCCTCCTCCATTTCAACCAGCCAGCTTGTATCCTATGATTAACATCATTATCTATCTCTTTACCATTCTGAATGATAGAACCCAAATACATAAACTGACTGCTCATTTGTATCTCTTACCCATCCAGTTTTACAGCATTATAGTTTATGATCCGTCGTTTACTAAATTTACACTCCATATATTCTGTTTTAGACCTACTCAATTAAAAATCTTTAGATTCTAATATATGCCTCCATAACTCTAGCTTGGTATTTACCCCTGCTCTTGTCTCATCAACTAAGATAATATCATCAGCAAATAGCATACACCAAGGTATCTCATCCTGAATAGCTCTAGTAAGCTCATCCATCACTATAGCAAATAAGAACGAGCTCAATGCAGATCTTTGATGCAATCCAATTGTGATAGAAAAATCACTTGTTAAACCACCATATGTTCTGACATTGGTCACTACTCCATCATATATGTCCTTAATTATGTCGATATATTTGATGGGAACTGTTTTCTTCATTAATATCCACCAAAGTATCTCTCGTGGTACCTTATCATAGGTTTTCTCTAAGTCAATAAATACCATATACAAATCTCTATCTCTCTCGGAATCGCTCTATAAGTTGAAGTAAATGAATAGTTTCTGTCATTGATCGTCCTGGCATAAATCCAAACTGGCTCTCCGATATTTTAACAGTTTGTCGCAATCTATGTTCAATTACCCTTTTCCAAAGCTTCATAGTGTGACACATGAGTTTTATTTCTCGATAATTAGAACAACTCTGAATATCACTATTGTTCTTATACAGAAACAGTAGGATACTTTTCTTCCATTCATTTGGCATTTTCTTAGTTTGCCAAATATTGTTAAAAAGATTTGTCAGTCACCTCACATCAATCACCTCACATCAATCCCTCTTAAGTATCTCCATACCTCTATAGGAATCTCATCTGGACCAACAGTTTTTCTTGATTTCATTATCTTTAAAGCCTCTTTTACTTCAGACTCTTTAATTCTGCGCATAAAATTACGATTCATATTCTCACATTGAATAGTAAGATCTCCCAAATCTTGAGTAAAACTACCATTATATAATCTATCAAAATAATCTTTCCATCTTTTTTTAATATCTTCGTCTCGAAGTAGAACTTTCTGATTCTCATTTTTAATACACTTTATAGTACATAAGTCTCTAGATTTTCTCTCTTATTCGAGCAATTATATATATATTCTTTTCTGCCTCTTTATTATCCAACTTCTTATACACTTGTTTATATAATTTAGTTTTTGCATCTCGAACAGTTTTCTTAGCCTCCTTCGCTAGTTTATACTTCTCAAAACTTATTCCATCATTATTATTATTATTATTCAAATCTCTATAAAGGTCTCACTTGATCTTAATAGTATTTTTATCTCTTCATTCCACCATGATGTATGCTTACATGGTGGAGCACCGCCTCTCGACTCACCAAATATATATTTAACAATCTTTTTAATATAGCTATCCATTTTGTTCCATATTACATTAGAATCATCATGGTCCCTCCAATCTACTTCTTGTACTACTCTATCTACAAAAACTTTTTGATTACTTTCTAATCGCCACCACTTAATTTTAGGATCTAACGTATACTTAATTTTTCTAAGTCTTTTTCTAATTTGAATATCTAAAACTAAGAGTTTATGTTAGGTAACTATACTCTCACCTGACACTACCTTACAATCGATACAACTAGTTTTATCTACCCTCCTAGTTAAAAAGAAATCTATTTGACTCGCATTCGATCTACTTTTAAAAGTAATCAAGTGAGAAACTCTCTTTTTAAACCAAGTATTCATTAAAATCAAATCATAAGACAAAGCAAAATCTAGAATTGAATTACCTACTTCATTTTTTTCTCCAAAACCAAATCCTCCATGTACACTATCAAACCCATTACGATTAGTTCCTACATGCCCATTGAGATCACCACCAATAAATAGTTTTTCTCTAGTGCGTATTTCTTGAACTATCTCATTTAGATCCTTCCAAAATTGATATTTACCGGATTCATCAAGTCCTACTTGTGGTGCATAGGCACTAATGATATTAAAAATCTCTCTATCTAAAATAAATTTAACTAATAAAATTCTATCATTCTTTCTCCTAAGCTCCACTACATCCCCAAGTAATTACTTATCTATGATCACACCTATCCCATTACGATTTCTATCTCTACCTGTATACCAAAGTTTATAATTCTACGACTTTATGTCTTTAGGTTTCTCACCTACCCACTTAGTCTCCTGCACGCACAAAATATTAATTCTCCTTCTAATCATAGCATCAACTAACTCTGCAATCTACTTGTAAGAGAACCTATATTCCACGATACCAATCGAAATTTATGTTTATATTTATGAGCTAACTTCTTTACCCCCCACCCGCTCATTAAGATGTGAGAACCCTTATATATTTAACACTACATCCGGGCGCCGACGTAGCGCGTCGCTTCTGGGCGATAACTTAGCAAGCCTCACACTTTTTTCACTACACCCAGGCTCCGATGTAGTACGTCGCTCAGTAGGAAACGCCCCAACGAAATTAATATTTTGGCTCATGTTATAATATGTGACAATATTTTACGCTGGCTGTCACCGGCCCACCACAACTCTTCTTTATTCTGGCTTGAGACAAACAGTGAAAGAATAAATTTTTAAGCACAACACTGGCGGAGTTACTTTTTTTAACTTTACCATCAATTTTAAATATATTTTTAAGTCAAGGCTTCTTTCGTCCTCTACACTCTTGTATTTCTCACACTTTTTTATTTACTTTATAAGTTTGGGTTATATTTAGTTCTATTTATGTATCAAACTACTTAGTATAGCATGGCAACTTTGATATTAGTAGATGACAAGAGCAATGATAATCTCGTCCAGATTATGGGTTTTAAAATTATAGTATTATATATATATATATATATATATATATATATATATATATATATATATATATATATATATATATATATATATATATATAGCTGTATCCCCATACATTATGTTTTATAAATTTGATGTGTCCCGTATGTCTGTGCTTCATAACCTTCGAATAATTCTTCTTCTGTACAAATCTTACTTATGAGCTAGACCAATATAATACATGCCATGGGTTCTAGTCAGCACCTTTTCTAACACACATGCATTAAAGGAACTGAAATTTTTTGGAAATAATGAAACTACGTAAAGAAATAAACAATGAGGAGGATTTAATGGAATTAATTTTTCCCATTGTTTTAGGACCCAGGGATGAAATCAAACATCCATGGTTGCTGGAACTGAATCTACGAAGGAAAGAAAGTTTATGTGGTATGGAAGGATGATTCGATGAAAAGAAGAAATGATGAAAGAACTAGTTGTTTCTGCTGCACATTCCTGTTTATGAATTGGATTTGTTCTTCTTCCACATTTTTAATGGGTTACTTGTTTTTCTTATCATGTTTTGATTAATGAATTGTATCGTTATAAAACTATGTTGCATGACATGGACACAGCACTCCATCACTCGAAAATTTTTAAAAATACACAAGACACTTGTATCTGACATGGTACTGCAGAAGTGATGGTGCTATGTAGGTATAAAATATTGACAATTCAAAGTTATGTTATTTTCTTGTAAATTTTTTACTGCTGAATTAGCCTTTAAAAACGAACTTAAGTTTGCGCAATAGTTCTGCTGTACTTTATTCTTCTCATTTTCTTTGGGATAAAAGATATATTCTTCTTAATAACTAAAGTGGGTTTCATAGGGGAAACAAGATATATATCTTCGTTGTCCTCTTTTAAGTTATTACTGCTTTTCAAGACTATAAATCTGTATGCCTTTCTATGTCTATTCAGTTTTTATAATAATCGCTGGTCTAAATATGAAACCCTTTTACGTTTCTTGACAGGCTGCTACAAGAAGCTGTTTCTTTGCAGGGTTTGCTGTGCAGAGGAATTCTGCTGAGGTAAAATACCACTAGGATTTAATCCCGTCATCTTTTCTACTATTCTATGGAGGCCAGGAAACCTTCCATGTTAAATTTGTAACGCAATCTTGGTTAAATGGCATGGTTCGTGTTTATAGTTGCTTTATCCTGATGTATATACATTGCACGCATGATAGCAATGTGATATGTATTTGAAGGTAGTTTATCTCTGCAGGTAATTGCTAAAGGTGAAGCTCAAGGAATGGTGAGCAAGTTTCTTGGCATCATGCTTGGCATAGCGTTAGCTAATTATATTAGCTCCTCAACTCCATTGGCCCTTGCTTCTTTCAGTGCTATAACTGGATTTCACATGTACTGCAATCTTAAATCATATCAATCTATTCAACTGAGGACTCTCAACCCATATCGTGCAAGTAATATCCTGTCTCCAGCTTCAATTTTCAATAGTCATCCTATTTTTTGTTCTTGTTAGTGCAATTGCAGAACATCTTGGACTCACGTAGGTTAAAGTAAATGAATATCAGCAATTTTCAATAATCATCCTATTTTTTGTTCTTGTTAGTGCAATTGCAAAACATCTTGGACTCACGTAGCTTAAAGTAAATGAATTTCAGGTTTTGGAATGCACATCTGATTGTTTTCATAGGCTACCAGTCATGCCTTTAGACTCACAGATGCAATCAACTTATTGCACTATGTATATATGTGATATACTCAGTCTAGGAAATGGCGCATTTTTTCAAATCACTTTTCAGAGACTCATTACTCGGTTTAGGTATTAGTGTTACGGACTTTATAGTTGTAATGGCCCCCGAACATGAGCTTCTAGGAGGTTACTCATCCTTGTACTCTCCCATCCTATCCCTAACTATTAGTTTTATTAATTTAATCGCATATTCCTCCCTCAAAATGACAAGCTATGATTATTTCTGTGTTCATACGAATCATTGTAAATTATGTACTTCATGTCAAGACCCAATTTGGAACTATTTGTTAGACTTGGGGTATTACTTAGTCCGCTTGATTAGGATCAGGCGTTCTCGCAATACTAGCACTAATAATAATACACTAACATTTCACCAGGCTATGTGTAATTCTAGAGGTGGTCCCTATCGAATTTAGAGGTGACTTCCACGTATTGGTCTCCATCCCATCCCTTTGTGGTGTGACATTTTATTTAGTATACCACTTAGTTTCCTATGACACAGTTCCATGCACTAGTGTTAAATTAATATCATTGTAGTGCCACCAAGTATGAGCTTCCGAAGAAGTCACCCATCCTAGTACTAATCCTATCCAAGCACTTTTAACTGTTAGTTTTTTGTTAATTTTAACCACTGATACCTCTCTCAAAAAGGCTAGCTACTGTTTAACTTCCAAGTTCATGAGAATCATTCTAAACTACACATTTTTTTGTCTCTCATACGATCTGAGGCTATTTTGGGTTGGGGTGTTGCAAACTAACAATAGTATTTATCTGTCATGAATGAGTCTTCACTACTGCTACAGTTAACTTGCACTTTTTGTAAATATGGGTTATTAACCTTACATATTGAATATTCTTGATTTTTCTTGTTCATTATTATCAGTTATGAAGCTGATTTATTAGAAAATTGTAAATCTTAAGCACTCTAGGTGGATGATATTTTTTAAACTTTTGTAAGTATCATCTATTTTGTACCCATTTCCTGTTGGTTGGACCAGGTGAGCTGAATCCCACAATTTATATGCAATTTTAATTTCTTTGACCTTTTTAATTTTGCTTGTCCATTATAAGTTAAAAACATTGATTAGCGTAACTGAACCCATCTGTTGATTCTCATGTAAGTCATTCTTTCTCCATTTAATTTTGGATTTCCCATTTTGAACTTCTCTATTTCTTTCTGACATTTCACAGGTTTGGTTTTTAGTGAATATTTGTTGAGTGGACTAGTTCCTCAAATAAAAGATGTCAATGATGAGGAACCACTTTTCCCAGGCCTGCCATTTGTCGACTTAAATACATATACGGTAAGTGAAGACTTTTGATCTCGCTTTAGCCGTTAGTGATGTCTGATTAGCTGCTTTAAGTTTATTTATGTTAGTACGAGAGTTTATCAGGAATCCCAGGCCTTTGATTTTATTTGAATTTGGCTTGTTGAATCCTCAATTTTACCAGGATCACTGGGTTACTTGGATCATACGTATTTTTGAATTATTTCCACCTGTTTATTTTTAGCATCACTTGTTGGACACAAAAAACTGCTATTAGTTTATTTACAGTGGCACATGGTATGTGCTTGCATTCTCCTGATGCTTATGAAGACAACATAGTATGGAACTACGGATTTGGGAAGGATTTATGTACACAATTCTTTTGAAAGATAAATTAAAACTTTTATGCAACTAAAATTTTATTTGAAAAGTAATCAATGAGATGCTTAGAATCCTTATCCATCAAGTCTTGTCATGACCTCAGCTGCCTTAACCTTGTCCGACCAATCATTCTTCTTTACTTTTCTTCTGTGATATATTAAATTATCTTTCCTTGAATAAAGGCATGAAGATAGTATTTTCCTCATCCTATATTTCGTTTGCGACTCATGACATGAAGTCAGTGCCATGTCACATTATTTACACTTGATAAGGTGACTACCATCACTGACACTTCCATGTGTGCCACAACTCGAATGGCTTCTAGACATTAGCTCACTGTCCATCAAATATATTGCCAGGAAGCTGCATGAAAGTAAACATGAACTACTGAGTTTGAACATCTATTGCATATACCTGTTACGGTACTGGAGGAACAGTAGTGCAATTCTGTGATATCATATGGAATTGTATTATTTATTAACAAATCTAGAATCAAATGTAATCAGGGTGGTCTTGTTTAGTAATTGGAAATGCTTTGGATTTCCTCGAGTTGTGACCCGATTCATGCTATGTTGTTACCTATAATTGAGATGCTTGATTCCATTGGATTATAGCGTCGTTGTAAAAAGCCTCGTAAATTATAGAAACCCTGCGGTTGTCGACGATAACATTATGTTTCAGCTAATAACTGCATGCCCTCCACACCCATCCAACCACCCACAGATGTTCTTCCACACCCACCCAAATACCATGCGCCCACTTTTTTATTAAGGAGATCATTTCTCACAATGATCTTTGTTTCTGTAGAGACATATGCTTACTTTTGCCCTTCATCCCCTTTCTCTACTTCAATATTACATGCATGCTACGAACCAATATTTAAAATATCGATAACGGTAATGTGATGTTTTGCCTCTATTAGTTTATATTGCATGTAGCAATAACGCCTAATGTATGTTACACAATTTTCTATTTATATAATAAATAAAATATGAAGCTATGTACAATAATTTTTATAAATTGGAAAATAAATTCTCAAAAAGAACATGAAAACATTCTATGACACATAATTTATTTTAAATTTCTAACAAGTTTCAAAATAAATTTCACATTTATCTTCATAAATTATATTAAATCCGCAACCGTAATTTCAGTTATCATCAAAACAAGAAAAAAAAATTTAAATTTATTTATTTCAGTTTAGTCATTATTAGTGTTGTAGTCAATGTTTAAAATAGCAATAACGGTAACATAACGTTCTGCTTCTAGGTTATGTCGCATAACGCATAACGCAGGTTGTGCAATTTCCTATTTATTTAATAAAAATAAATATAAAACTGTATAAAATAATTTTTATAAATTGAAAAATAAATTTAAAATTTCTAAAAACCCTTTTATAATACATAATCTATTCTAATTTTAATTAAGTTTTACAATAATTTTCACATTTATCTTCATAAATTTTATTAACTTTGCATCCGTAATTCCAGTTATCATCTAAATAAAAAATAAAATTCCAATTTTTTTATTTCAATTCCAGTTATTGTCATTGTTATAATTTATATTTTGTAATGTTCAATTTGTCTTATTTGTAATTGTTGATTTCTATTTAGTCAGAATTAAATAGAATTAACAAGTAAGATATTTCAACAATCGAAAAGGAATTACAACAAGCGAATAAGAAAACAATCGCAAATTAGTAAGTAATCAATTCCACAAGCAATTAATTTGCCAACAACTAATAATCAACAACAATATAGAAATTACTAAAAAAAATAATTGTAAATAACGTAGTATAATGTAACTTAACGTAATATAACGTAAATTAACATAAAAACAACGAATTGTTATAATGCACTAAGTTATTTTCAATTGTTACGTAACGCTGGGGTTCCGTTAGGTTTCATAACACAACATAATGTGTTTTATAACGCGTTATTTTCAACATTGGTTATAGTTTATACTTTGGAATGTTTTATTTATTTTATTTGTAATTGTTCATTTCAGTTTAGCTGCGAATTCAATGGAATCAATGGTAAGTAAGAAATTTTAGTAACTGGAGAGGAATTATAATAAGTAAATAAGGAAGCAATTGCAAATTAGCAAGCTAACCATTCCACAAGTAATTAAACAAACAAACAACAAGCAATCAAGTAAAAAAAAAAAAAACAATCAACTAACAATCAAAGCAAATAATCAATTGTAATATGGAAATTATTAAAAAAATAACAACAAATAACGTAACGTAACATAACGTAATTTAGCGTAACATTGCATAAGATAATGTAAAAAACACACCGTTATGGTATACTAAGTTATTTTTTATTATTAGATGGCATTGGGTTTTTGTTAGGTATCATAACTCAACGTTACAGTTTTCATAACAGGTTATTTTCAACAATACCACAAACTTTAATGCCTGTGATTTGGTTGAAGAATATTTCTTATGAAAACAAACAAGCCATACAAAATCTATGTTTTAATCCCTGTAAATCTATCTTACCATATTTAATGACTTCTGGCAGGAACCATTTGGCACACTGTCTGTAGAAGCAAGAAACGCAGCTGCTGAGATATGCCGCAGGGCGCAACTGGGATATAAACTCACTGAAATTGTGAAAAACAAAGAGGACACATTTGCACTATTTGATCTGTTCAAAGATGAAGGCTATATACTTATTGAGAACAAAGGAAAATTTTGTGTAAGTTGCAAAACTGGGAGGGATCATTTATTTAAACATTTCTTTCTATGTTATATTTGCTACTAAACAATGATTATTGGCTTAGCTGTGTGATTGTTTACCACTTCCTTTTTAGGTAATACTTCGTGAAGGCTGTTCACCTCAGGACATGCTGAAGTCTCTGTTTCACATTAACTATCTTTACTGGCTTGAGAGAAATGTGGGGTTGGAACCAAGAAGCATCTCTGATGAGTGCAGACCTGGTGGTAGGTTGCAAATATCTCTTGATTATGTACGGAGGGAATTTAGCCACATCAAACGAGATGGGTTACGAAGGGGATGGCTTACTGATGATGGGTTGATAGCTAGGCCATTGCCCAATAGGATTCGGATAGGCTATGCTGAGTCTGATCTCACAAGTTGAATGATTTTGTTTTGGTTTCACACCTAAATTGAAACAGATTAGCAAATGGAGCAGAGCTAACCAAGTCTGCCCCTATGATTATACTCACAAATCTCAAGTATTCGCTGAGGCCAACCAATTTATGATGCCAGTCCAACAGATGAGGAGCAAGTTATAGAGTACCTGTTGATGGTCCCTGGTATCACGGATTTTTTTACTCACAAAGAATTTTTGAACTGACACATTGCATAGGCCATTTGAGATTATTTTTGCACAGATTGTTACCAGTAATGCCTAGTTGCTGGTTGACTTTTGGTCGGCTGTTAGCAGTGCCTCTAAAGTTTGTAGTGCTCAACACCCATTTTGTTGGTGCAAGTGCTTGATATATGAAGAGCATGTGTGGATCGTTTCCTCGTTCAGCAATTTAAAACAGATAAAATAATGCTGAAAAGAAATGAATGAATTTCAAACTTTCTTTTGTTTTTGTCATTCAAAGATATATTTTTGTTTTTGTCAATCAAAGATATGTTTTTGTTTTTTCATTTTTTGGTAATTTAGATCATTCTCATCTGCATTTTCATTAGTACGATATATTGTTGTGATTACATTCATTTCTGTAACACATTGAAATAATCGGAACACCTATAAAATAGTGGATGCCAGTGATCGTGACATCCTTGGGCTTCAGAAAAGAAATCTGAAATATTCCAAATTTTGATTACTTTTTTTTTACTAGATCTTACAATATTTTTTTTTTTTTTCCTTTTTAATTTTGCTAGATCGTATGTGCCGCAGTTGGTCCCTAGATATTATTTCCTTTTTGTGATGTAATATTCTGTTCAAAGTGAATCATAACATGTCTCTTGGCATTAGCCGGAGAGAAAAAATTCAAGGGCAATATTTGCAAAACTTGTTCATCTTCGGACGCGTTATTCAAGACCTATGGCCAGGATTCCCATGCTTTCTTGGGCACAATGCCATGAAAATCTCAAACTGCTCACACGGGCGGCCCACCTCTCGGCGCTGCTGCTCCACAACGGTATGGGGACCGTTGCTGTCAATTACTGTAAGTGTTAGCCGTTGTCTGTAGTGTTTGATATATTGGTTCTGATTTGATTTGCATTAAAAAATTCGTTGGAGATTATTTGCTAAAATGGGTTTTCCTTAACATTACAGGGTAACGCCTATTCTTGCAATCCGATTAATTGTCTTGCTAGTGCTATGCCTATTTCTTGTTTCCTTTTAAATTTTGGCGTATTGAGTAAAAAATTTGACTCTTCTTGTAGCAATAGAGAATGTCGTTAAATTGCTCGAGCGCTAGTAGGATGCCTATCTTTGTAAATTGAAAACTAATAGGTTATTTTTGCCTTTTCCAGACCTTGGAGATATTTGTGGCAATCAATGATGGTTCAGTAGTGTCATCACTCAAAAAGGATAATAAATTCCTAAGATTTGAAAGCCGGAACAAAAGGGCACCAAAAACATTTTGAAACCCAAATATTGGTTAGTTTTGTGTTGATAGGGTCTTCAAAAACCTATTGGCTGCTAAGGAGTTTGATCCCCACTTTGAGCTGTCATTGGTCATTGAAGGGAAATTCTAAATGCTCACCACAACTTGACTTAGTGAGCACCATTTTCCCCTGCGCTGCTCTTCACTTTACTATAGGAAGTGGTGCTCACTAATTCAAATGTCGTGCGCATTTAGAATTTCCCATCATTGAAAGGCAAGCACTAGAAACACTGGACCAGTGACCTAAATAACTCCATGTCCATGTCCAGTATTAGGTTGAGGACAAGGTTTCAAATATTGGCTGCTATCAATACATATTGCAAATATCGTAAATATATTAATGGATATTTAGATACTCAATAATATGTAGACCCTATAATATTGGTGCAACATGTAGACCCTATAATATTGGTACTAATGTCAGCAATATTGCTGATATTATACGCATACTTCTTATAAGATACAGACCTATTAATATGAGTAACAATTTTGACATAATTATGATGTTTTATGCATATGTCAAATATTGGTTGATATGTCTGTATATCGCCTATATTCAATACCATAAATTATTAACTACGCTGATATTAATACCAATTTTGAGATTTTAAACCTCCAATAAGTACTTGTAAAACAAATGAACAAGACATGTCAGAAATGAGGATGAACAAGAACTTGCAAACTGCTTCGCAAAAGAGAGAATATGATAGAACAAATTGCAAGGTTTCTAGTTTTACTCCTTGGGAGAAATAATAATTTTGAGTAATTACAGCAATAACCTTTATCACAAAATATGGTCCAAGTAATATATAGAAGCTTCTTGATCGCAAATGCTACTCTACAAATTGAGGCTTCTTTATAAAACATTAAAAAGGTAAACAGCTTCTAAATTTTGGCTTATTTACAAGCATAACCATCAGTTACAGTAATTCTTCCCCCCTTGGAACTGAGTACTGGTTGCTTCTCAGCTAGTTCTCGTTGAACGAAGAATACTGGAATGCATCTTTAACTGCAGATGCAGCTGCCAAATAATTCAGTGTATTCTTCAAGATTTCTTTCTCCCTCTTGAGCCGCACTGCTGTATCCTCCAACTCTAAGAGAGCCTGCTGCTCCTTGGGAGCACCCTCAAATGTGCTCCCTACCAAGAACGAGAACAGCGTCGGAAAGAGGTTCCTTCGAAGATCCGTAGCTTCTTTCTCCGATTTACCGTTGAGCTTGTTGGACAGCCTGATCACATCCTTCATACAAGTCTCGACTTCAAGAGCAAGGGGTTCAAGGTCTTGTTGGCCACTCACAGAAGGCCGATCCTCCAGCCACTGGACCTCAGCAACCAAGTAAGGTTTTGTCCTGACTAGATTGATAACTCGGAACCTCTCCTGTCCCTTGCAGATGATGAAGAAGCGATCATCCACGAGTCTTTCGTGCTTCACCACTTCTCCCACACATCCAACATCAACCGTTCCATTGGAGCTGTCCGAGTATATAATGCCAAATCTGAGGTCACCTTGGAGAAGAGTATGCATCATTATTCGGTGCCTGAACTCAAACATCTGCAAGGGAAGAGTCATGCCAGGAAAAAGAACCAAAGAAAGTGGGACAAGAGGGAGTTCTACTAGCTTGTTTGGATCTGACAAGTCAGCTTGATTCCAATCTGATGATAAACACTTCAAGTTCGACAATCTACGCATCTTTTGGTGAGAATAAACTGACATACAATCAACAATCTCACGAGAATGACAACCCATAGAAAGGTATCCAGGTTTACTAATTCTGATTTTGGTGCTGATGGTTGAGGAATTTGTGTTGAGTGAAGTCAAAGAACTGTAACATATGCCAATTGGTTTTGCTCTTGAGCAAGGAATGCCACAAGCATGAAGCGCCATATTTTTCCGTAACCTAGAAAGAATTGTTGGAATGGCTCCCTTCTAAAGATGCAACCGAGAGGGGCAGAAAAAGTGATTGTGTCCTATGGGTAAACTAAAAGAGAACATTAGGAGGATAGCAAGATAGGGACTACAATTAGGGGGTTTCAGAGCAGCAATGGAAATGATACAGATGATAGATGAAGGAGATGGAACCTTGAGTCAGAATCTTAATCCGTCGAAATCCTTCTTCTATCTGCATAAAACAACAGATGGAAATTCCGGTTATAAGGAAACAAATCTAACTTCCAAAGTGGACAAATTTGCTGATGGGACACAGTTGAACATATGTAGCTTAAACAGTGCTAACGACAAACAGCTTTAGCATTTACTTATTATTATTATTAATAGCAGATAGATTCTCTGTGCTCCAATTTGTTTAGCATACTCTATACTCGTTTCCTCCCCCTCTCCAAAACATTGTAGTACTGCACTTATACTACATTACATAAAGTAACTTGCACAGAGCATACTCCAAAAATTCTTCACAATTTTACTGCAACACTATCTCTTACTCAGCTAGCCAGGTGACAGAATACAGGGAGATAGAGGATATCGCTCATCATTATTACTAACTGCTAGCTAGTTTAGAGCAAATGATGTTCAATAAAACTTAAGTTATGCACCCAAAAGGAAGAGTATAATAGATTAATCTTAAAAGAAACAGTCAACTAAAACTCACATCATGTTACAAATTTGGTAAGTGATAGAACCATAAAGCTCCCAAAATTACAGAAGAACAATTCCCAACATTATGTAAGCACGAGCAACCACAAATTTCAACGAAATCCAACATACAGAAACTGAGGTTTTCCAAGCCAAACAACTAACTGTAAGCAACAAAGACTCGTCATAAAAGCTGGGAGTCGCAAAACACAAGTTATGAATCATGCTGTTTTAGGTTACGTTAAGGTCATACAATTAAGTGCAACACTCCCAAATTTCCCCTTGGACTATTCAAGAATACAAAAAATGTTTGTTATCAGAACTTGCAATCACCTGAGCACAGTGTAGTTCAGTTAGAATACAATGAAAGGAATATTCTTCTTCATAGATTGCCTACACCAATCTCCAAGGTAGTCTTATTTAATTTGGACTTTCCTTTTAGGCAAGCAACGCATCATAGATATGGGAAACTATAGAAACAAGATTTCGAAAGTAATATCTTAGTATTTAAATCCAATAATCTACAGATACGGACACAGAATATTGTACGCCGATACAAACATGGGATGTCAAACACGACAACCCTTCAATATCCAGACACAACGACACAAATACACACACATACACACACACATACACACATTTCAAAAAATATATGTATATATATATAAATAACTCAAATAAACATATGTATTGGGTCACTATTCACATATGAAATAAGCTAGACTAGAGTAGTCAAATGAGCCATAGGATATTTAATTATAGTCAAAATAGTAGCCTTATGAATATTTTTACATAGATGGAGATTTCGACATTTATAAGTTTCACACGGGAAAGCAGGTGTTATGTTCAATACACCTAGACATACCAACTTTTTAGCAAAAACAATTATCATAGATTAGAACAACGTATCTTTAAGCACATGCATTTATAAGAAAATCATATAAAGGAGGACAAGATTATTCACATATCTTTAAGCACATGCATTAAGTTAGGGTTAGTTACTAACAGGAAAGGCAAAGATAATTTCTCTTGGACTGACCACTTACGGATATTTCTTTGTGCTCAACTATTTACTAATATTTTGTTAGCATGAATGATATATATTTAAGTCTCTTTTACTATATCAAAACTCTGAATTTGTTACGAGGGTTGAAAGTTATATTTTTATATTATTACACCCCTGTAGGTTGAGCTTTCTTTTTGGGATAAAACCTGGATAGTTTTTTTTTTTTTTTTAAATCACAATTAAATATGTGTTAGATGTCATTTGATAGCGTCTTCCACTATACAAAAACTCTAAAGTTGTGTTAAGAGTTGAAATTTATATTTTTATATCACAACATTATCAATTCCAACAAAGCTCAAATTTCCACCCAACCATATGGCCGCATTGTTGGTCAAGCCAGATAAGTCTAACTCAACAGTCAACCTATAGAAATATAACCGGGTTAGGCAGGTCATTTGCAACAAAATTCACATGGATGAATTTAGACTGAGCTAGCCTTTGATCCCATCACATACATGTACGAATTGTTGACTTTTCACATAATCCCAACAATTTCAATAATAATAACAACAAAAAGCCATCATAGTTCCATGCATTCTATGAAAACTAGAAATGTTTTTGATACTTGGCCAAGTTTTTCTTACAGTTTTCCTTACCTCTAGAAAACAAATAACGGCTAGTTATGAAGTTAAATCTTTTATCTGCATGAAAGTGCTACGACTCTCCAAAATGCTGTAACAATTGTCTTCTACCTTTGTGGGCTGCTATGATCTATCCGAATGTAAATAACACCACATTTCCCACGATTTCCATTTATTTCTATTTTACACTCAGGAAAATAACACATCCATAGGCACAGCGAATGGTTATGATAACACGTTAGATGGTCCTCACTTTGTGTAGATGAAAGGATCTAGATCCAGTTACAAAATAATATACACCGACTCCCATTTAATATAGGATTTCTGAACTCCGCCAAGGTAGCATGACAACAGAAAGCTAAAAGTAATATAACAGAAAGCTACCCATCCCTTTTTCCTGTGTCTCACAAAAACCTCAAGCAAATTTTTATACCGGTAAGCTTATAAAACATGAAAAGCTCTTATATATCCAACAAGGATCTCAACTACCTGGTTGCAATGTTTTCTCTACTTTGCATACCGTTATTGTACACTTACATCATCACATAGATAAGCACAAGCCACAAGATATTGTTAAGAATTGGTTTTCCAGTTAGTATGCAGTTCTCATTTTTCGCCATGTTCTAACCATGTTTAGGAAGGCAATTTCTAACTTGTTTACTAGCAGAATTCCTTGTCAGCTACACTAGATGGTTCCTCTAGGAGCCATTCTTTCGTTCCCTCAACTCCTGAAAGCTCTATTCTTGCAAGGAATATCTATTTCCTTCATTCTAAGGGCTGAATTAAGTTTTCTCTTCGCTGGCTACGTGTGATAAGATTTGCATGTGCATGTTTTAGTTTCAAAATTGTTAGACCATGTGCGCATATTTGTGTATGAAGTTCAATATTGACACAAAAATAAACTCGGTTGCAATATTATGAAAAAAAGTACGCTATGCACCAAGATGGATAGCCATTTTCTAGGTCCCACCAAGATCTAAACCCTTAAGTTTGCCTGAACCCAACTGAACCTTTCAAGTTTGATTATAAACATCCAACGCTATAAGGATTTCATATGGGGCTGAGGTTTGCAACCCAACAACTTATAGAGCTTGAATTTGGACATTAAACACTTACACTAAAAGCGATTTACCGGGAAGGAAATAATAGAATGCATTGTTGAGTGTTTGATACATAAGTTACATAGTTTGATAACTGTGCCTACGTGGTTGTAAAACCATGTGACCTTTAAATCTGTCACATATTTAGCGACCATGATGTAAATTGGTGTATAATAATTGGTAATTTAGTTGACAAGTAGCCTTTAACAAAGCAAAATGGAAAATAGGATTCGCATTAACCTGGGCTAAGGCCCATCTAATCTTCTACTATGACATAAATCATTCATTATTTTTCATCACAACTTCCCTTTTGGTATTCCCCTGCTCTGCCCTACATACCTACATCCATTATTACCTAAGGTGGTTCGCATGGGTTAGGGACCTGAGAGAAGTTGGGTTTAGTTATTCATAGTCAGAAATAATACAATACCACAAGGAGGAATAAGCTTTAATGTTGGTAGTGTGCTCTTTTCTAAGAGTATATAAAATAGTTGCTGAAGTTCAAGATATTTTACCACCTCAAGAAGTTAGGTGCAGTTCGGAAATTTATTTTGGCTTCCCCACATTGTTGATCTTGGGCAAACTAACAAATCTGTTGATCTTCATTGAGATGCCTATGAAGATAGGTTCATTACTGTTTTACAACACTTAAAGGCTATCTCGTAAAGTCCAGAGGAGATGTTTTATTGACACCAAAACCCAGCAACCTTGCCTGCAGTGATACTGCAATACTTGGCCAGATACTGATGGTATGCGTTAAACTTGCATTAATTTAAGTGTGCTGATCTTTCCTAGCACAAGATGACCAAAATTCCAAAAGTGACAAGGAAGAGAAAGAAAATAAGGATAACAGAAGATCTCAATCTTAGAACAAGCATATTTATCTCATTATTTCAGATATTTTTTTGGTTTGAAGCCTGATTTATAGGCTATGCAAGATTATAATGGAAACAAAAGGAATGCTAAATAATAAATTTTATCAAAATAGATGTATTAAAAAAAAATCCCTAACTACAAAGAAAATAGCCAAGATCATATTCGTGGAGAATATACTCGTACCATGGCACTTACCTTACTTGTTTCACATTGTTCTATGAACAACACTTTCTTGTGTGCCTCCTTATGATATGATATTCAAATAACTTGATACACCTGCCCTTTTTGTCTTCAAATATGATTCCAAGGATAAAACATAAAAAACTCATCAAATAGTCCATCTAACCTAAACAGATTTCACAATTAAATCCCATATAATACCACTGAATGTTAAAATAAAAGCAAACAAAAATATCTCAAAGAGAACTAGCTATTACAAGATTCACAAGAAAGCATTCTCGTTGACTTGTAGAAGATTTACTTGAAAGAGCTATTTTTCAAGTCACCAATTCTGACTAACTCATCCTGAATGTATAGCTTCTATCCTGCATGTATCTACCAACAAACATGTATCTACCAACAAGCATGTTTCAATCTCTGCGATTAATGCATTCATGCAGCAACCTTTTTTATATCCCATCCAGCACTGGTGTTCAAGTATGAAGTTTATCTTCAAAACCACACATGCATTAGCAAGATTTTGAGGATTCGAGATGAGAGAGTATGTGCATGTGTTAGCACGAAATCCTTCTAACCTCATCCAAACAAATTAAAATAATTCTTTTTTCGTCACACTTCTGAAATTTTTTCTTTGTAAAAGTTCACTTCTAGGATTTCCACCAATAATCCATTTAAGAATCCACCATACGTCCTTCTTATCTAACAAACTTGGTATGTAGCATTTCTTCTACACCGAAATTGATGACACGTAGCAACAAATAATAGTATGCAGAACCTGAGGAAATATCAAATATCATTATGCCTGTGAAGCAGTTCAGCACTGAAGGATTCTATTGAATTTTGCAGCACAAAAGTCTGGTAGTCCAATGGCACCCCATGTCTGTGCTTTCAATAGCTATATATCAAATCTCATATCTAAAACCAAGTATATCGAAATTTCCAATCGCTTAACCCGGCGGCCATTGGTAATCTGCTTGATCAAGTCACCATACATCACCAGTAAATTAATATTCGCAACATACGAACATTTCTGACCTAATCAAGGAGTGGATTCACAACTTACAAAATAAAGGTGGGACTCTAAGGATAATCATGTTGGGGTGTGCATTGCATAACAATTTTAGTTAAAAAGTCAAGAAAAAAATCCTAATATTCACATGCATTCATTGCAATGAATATCTCTAATACGACCGATATTTCATTTTTTGAGGTCAGCCGTGATAACTTAGAAAAATGGATCATATTGTTTTGTCTGCATATCAGTCGATATTTGCATATTGCCTGATTTATGGGCCCGATGTATCATCCTGATATATCGACCATTATGGTTTATTTTTTATATTGAGTTTTTTTAACTTAGTGTTCATATCCAATATCACTCCTGTGTATAAGTGAAAACCCAAAACTTTAACCTCTACTTAAATCAACCAGATTTCTGACTTTGCTTTAAATCAACCATATTTTTTAATTGCTATTATAAAAACTTGAGAAACAAAATCTCTCTAACATGTCAATAAAATGCTAGAGCCTACATTTTGGAGTTTTTTTTATACTATTCAAGACTTAAAACCTATTTTAAGATTCTCTTCCTTCACTTTTGTTTTCATTTATGTCGCTTGCTCAACTATTGTTATCGCAATTGCTACTATTGTTGTTCTCTTCGTTACTATTTTTGCAGCCAATCTACTCTACTTATTATCATTATTGTCTCTGAATCTTTTACTTCTATCAACTATGTTTTTAACTTCAGTTCAATATGTTTCATTATTTACTTTATCTTATTATACTTGTATATATAAGTATGTTCTTGAATACATTTATATAAATATTATATCATACTAGTTAAATAGATGAAATTAACTTACCTCTACCGTATCAAATTTACATATTTGACGTGTGCATATATAATGTTTGAGATGAACGCTCAACATGAGCTCGTATCCCTAATATGTTGTCCAATATCAACTATTCGCTATGAAAAGAACCCATCCGATCCCCATATCCGATACTTAATACCTTGCATGCATTTGTGTAAAAGCCTCTAAAGTTCATGTTCGAGTAAATCTTATTTCTAAACTAAAGAGCCGATGATTTTTTCAACCTCTAATCCACTTGAGAATCCACCACAATTCTGCCACCTCTAGCATGGATCCAACTCTCTAAACAACGCATTAGTCATAACAAAGTACACTTGGAATCATTTTGATATTTCAATGATTCCCAAAATTATTTCACACGCTGGTAACAACACAATTATCGAATTAACAGTTCTACGCTTCAATATTATCCATAAGCAAAGAATTCGGGAAAAAAAAAAAATTGTCTTCTCGTTTTCTTAAATCAAAATCTAACTGCAGATTGATGGAGTAAAATCACAAGAAGATGGAAAAAAAAATAAAATTTAGAAATTGTTTGTTACCAGCGAGGCTGTTGGCGATGGAGAAGAAGGTAAAACTCTTTGCCTGATTTATTTTTTGATTGATTTCAGCGGAAGAAGAGGATAAGCCCTAACAACACTGACTCGCAATAAGATAAGCAGATAAGTTGATAGATACGATAAGGACACGAAAGATAAGACCGGGCCCGAGAATGGGAGGGCCCAGGCCCAAAACCCCGCTGGTTCCCCATTCCGTACTTATAACTAAGTTCTCATGCACCCACTTTTTCACCCGCAGGAATCCGCATCTGCTCCTCCGGTGTTGTGGCTGGGTGCGGCTTTGGGTAAAATGTGAGAGTCAGCAAAGAATTATAAAACTGAGTGATTGTTGGACCAAAATTTTGTCCGACCACAGGACAGGTTACGTTTTGGGGTCGCAAATGACCCTGATTTGGTCACAATCGGGGGTCATGTTTGAAGTCCCTTTCCAATTTGAAAAATCTTGTTATCTATGTGCGAAGAGGGCATATCATGCATCTGGTATAATCTTCAAAGCTAGGGATGTATTTTGTTTTTTTATTCATGAAGTCATTCTAATTTACGAATGGGCAGGGGCGGATCCACTTGAGGTGGGGGCAGTTGCCCTCCCTCAATTTTTTATTGAAGCTATTATGTTTTTTTTATTTTATTTTTTAAAAAATTACCTTTAAAATTCTCAATTTTATAATTTGCTCCTTCTAAATTTAAATTTTCAATTATGAAATCATGATTATGAGAAATAAATGACTCAATGATCGAGTGAACATGATATCTAATTTTTTTTGCCTGAATAAATATTATTTTTATTTTAAATTCTAAAAATCAATAACAAAAATATTTGAATATAATATTTGCATAACATCTTAAATTTACATAGAAATAGAAATTATATAGTAGTAGTATTGTAATATTATATACAATTTAAAAAAGTAATAATTTTTAGGTCGGAAGCTCTGCCCTCGAACTTTTGGTATTAGCACTTCATCCCTTACACCTCGACAAATTGTTCGGATAGCTTCATCTCTAAATAACTTTATTCTTGATTCGAGTATCTAGGTCTGCCCCAGTAATGGCCTGTTCTTATTATTACTACTACTATTATTAGTGTTTTTTGCATATACACCATTCAAAAGTAGGACTTCGCTCATTTATCCTCCAAAAGTTTCTAATGTCATATATACACCTCTATAAAGATATCAAATACTCCTATCCTTAACATTATACATGTTCAAACATTAGATTTGCCTAATTTTGATTTATTATCAATTAAATCGCATACACTGAGTTAGACAAAGAGCTTCTGAATCTATTTCATACAATGTGATATATTTACCTGTTCCGTAAATAAATTAGTGTAACACATTCCGTATCCTATCATTTTATCTTTTTTTTTTTTTTTCCTTTTGGGTTTAAGCAATGGTCATAAACATCCATATCTCAACACCTTAAAGATAGTAGCCTGATACAAATGGGATTCATATTCCTGAATTTTTCTGTCCTTTTTCTTTTCTTCTATGATAACCAAAAAAAAATTATAGGCTACAATATATTAAATATTGATAGTCAATGACAATCTGAATCAGCTCTCTGGAAGCTCATTGATCCTTTCCTTTTAAGGATATGTGCTAACTGTTTGTGTCGCGACGCTACTTAGTATCTTCTTACAGTCTCTTTTAGTTGTTTCTGCCAGCGATTGTGTCAACAATACAAAATCACCTCAAGTCATACAATGTTTCCTTTCCAAATGCTGGCAGCAATTCTGGTCCCTCCCGCACATTACGAAGCTCTGTTCCACCAACAGAGCGCTCATGAACTGGTGTTGTAGCTGTCCCAAGCAATAGCCCATCGCTGTTTCTAACTGTAAACCTAGCGCCTCAACTGTCAATCTCTTAGTCCCATATCCCATCAATTTTCACTCTCACATTCCGCACTTCTGTTAAGAGGTTCCGTCGCTACAAACGAGCTCCACTCGCAAAAAACCACCTCATCCTGTTGACCAAGGAAAAATTCCTTGGCATGATTAGACAAAATGGTCAGATGGTCTTACTCCAATGTACGGTAAAATTTTCATCTTTAAAATGAAAAATGCCTCGTTATTGTCAAATAAAATGGTCAAATGGTGTCACTGAATTGTTACGAGGCTTTTTCTTTTTATTGCTAGGACACTAGGAGACGAATTACAGCCTTACATAGATCAGACTCCGACCCCTTAAAACAAGTTGTTCCTAAATTTCTTGAGAAACCACTGATCCGAGTTTTCGGTTCGTCCACTTCTCTGTCAAGACAAGCCATGAAATGAGCAGCAGCAGCAAAGCAATATATCAGTTTGCAATCGAGCTGCAGGGGAATATCTGCATCCTAACTGGACCTGACATTGAGTCGAGAATGCTCATGAGAGGCCCCTTCAGTCCAAAATGAGTATGAGTCCAGAATTGATCAAGTTGTCCATCCCAAAGGGTATATAGTTATCACATACTCCGCTTCACACCATGGGGTAAAGCTCTCGACCCAGCTCTAGACCCATCCTCAAAAAACAAACAAATAAGCATGGTATTTTAAGTATTTGTTACCACAAAACATAAATATTGAGGCCTATATTCAAACGGAAAATAGATCTATAGCTATGTTCCCCGAGGGGGAAAAATAGAACTAAATCAAATATCAATTCTATTTACATCCTACTACCAAGGCCACCGAGGAATTGGATAGGATTCTAGCATCATCTAATACAGAAAAATCTATGCCATCTGCCCTAGGGATGTTATGGTTGGTATTATTCGCGGATGATCCATCCAACGCATCTCACTGCCAACATTTTCATTAACGCGTAATTGACACGCATTAGAATTTGAGGGGAAAAATTGCATCATCGATCTTCTTGTTTTCGTGTAAGAGAAAAATCCTCCCACTTCATGATCACTATTATCCATCTCAGTGTATCATTTAACAGCGACCAAGACGAGCAAAAACTGATAACAATTGTCAGCAGAGGCAGACAATAAGCGCAAACTCTGCTATATAGAATCAGCATGCATCATATAAATGTTGGATATTACAGGAGCCTCTGAGTTTATTTCATTAATACACGAGGACAGCAATAGCAGTAAGAGACTAAACACTATCCATCCAAGTACCCCTACTTGGCTTTGGCAGCTGCCTTGGGGAGTTCAGGACTGTCACCTGCATCATTAATCAGAACCGTTTTCATGAGTTAGTCGCAAACCTGGAACTTTATCGCATTATGACAACGAGAGAAAATAAGAGCTGTATTGGGAGTGTTTGAGAAGGACCTTTTTTTGGTTCCTGCAGCTTCAGCACCCTTTTCTTTGAAGCTGGTTTGGTCCCAGCCTTCGGTTGCTGGATCTTTAGTAGTCCTCTTGACACGGGAGAGGAACCATGATGTTTTACTACCTTCATTGATGCCATTGATTCCTCGAATTCAAAAAAGTTAAATTCTATAACGGGATTCACCACCCATCTACTGGAAACACAGATGTGAAACTGGTAATTTATAGTTTCATGTGAAGATTAAAACATGTAGCAGTGTGAAGAGAACATTAACCAAGTTGAGCAGTGGAGAAAGCGGACAGCGGTATGGAAAAAAGGCAGAAAGTGCAAGAGAAACAATTAGTAGATAATGTGATTTGGAAAGGCAGTATAGATTCTTCAGGTAAAGGGTACTAATTGTTGGTGCATGGTTTAATCTCTATTTTCTTTGAGAAAACTAAAAAGAAAAGGAACGGAAAAGAAGAGAAAGAAATGAAACATGCTACAATGTAAGAGTCTAAAATTTTTCATAGTTCATGTGACTCAATCCAAGGCCTAGGAAATGCCCCAGATGGGCTGGAGAAAATGCCAGCTCTCTTCATGGGTGATATATCATCACGAGGCGGCTCAGAAATGCCCTTTGCATAAGGGCCTCCTGTGGCTGTCTGTCTCTCTCTGTAGCGAGCCCATGTAACCAGGTACAGACCAGAGATAATTAAAAGCCCCCCAATAATGCTGCAAGCACAAGATAAGGATGTTTAACAAGATGAAAAAAAAAAATGAAAAAGACAAAACTAACAAAATGAGAAGCTTTATGTCATGACGAATACCTGTTAAAACAATTTCCTACACAACTTAGTTTGGTGTGAAAATAAGTTAAAGAAATGATAATCAACAGAAATGACATGACAATAAGTAACAGAAATGATAAAGCAAGACCAATAGGCGTGTTAGTGAACAGAGTGCATTGAGAATGTCAGAAACATTATTTGCATCCATAACATAGCCGGTAAGAATATACAGATGAAAACCTGATTTAAAGATATGAGAACTTATAAACTGGACGAAGTAATGTATTTGGAATTTCTAATTGTTAATAAAACAATGAAAATAGTAATTTTGACTGGAAAAGGTATCATCACACTTCACATGACCTCAGCACAATGAATAAACTGGTTGAAAGACTGAATTTAAACATGTTAAAACCCATCACCTGATTTCTTAACGTAAACAAGGGCTAGTGGTAGAATTAACTGAACATGAATGCAGTAATATGTGTGTGTGTGCGCGCGCATGTGTGTGTGTGTTTTAGTTGTCTACGTAATAGAAGAGATAGCTTAGTAAAGCCGAGATGAAAGGAGGAAACAACTCATGTAACTGACTCAAATGATCTGAGAGAGGTTTTATTGCTGTAGTTATTATTGATGATGATGTAGTTGTTATTGTATATCAGGTTTTTAAGCCACATATGCCAGCAAGTACCCACCAAAACAATTCCTTTTATGATCCTATAATATGCAAATAAACATAAAAAACACTTTCCAATGATGAAAATGAAGATTAGTAATATGGTCATCTAAGAAGCATGGACACGCCACTAGAGATGTTGTATCCATGTTGAACATGTGTCCAGCGCAGACGCGCTACAAACGTATCAAAAACCATGTTGGACACATTACTCAGCGTGTCTAATAAAATAAAACAAAAATGACATGTTTTTATAGGTTGTATCCCAAAAAAAGAGTTAAAAGGTCTGAGAAAATAGAAAATAGACATTGCTAAATTGGTACATCTATGTATACTTAGTTATTTTAATGAAATTATACTTTAATATTTTCTTAAGTCTTATTTGGTTTATATATATGAAGAAATAATTTTTTGAGTTCACACTCTTCACTAATCTATGACCCATTGTCATCACCATCTTTTGTTTTTTTTGCTTTATAGAGTGGGAGAAAGAGAGATAGATGAATGATTGATGGTCTTATCCTTTATAAAAGAATGAAGAGACACAAATACATACATTGTCATAGGTTTTGTTTTCGAAATTTAAGTAAAATTATTATGTTAACAATAGAAGAATATATATTATATTTGATGTTTTTTCTGTGTCCTTACCGTGTTCGTATCCTCATTTTTTCGCAAATGTCATATCCCGTATCCGCATCTGTGTCCGAATCCGTGCCCGTGTCTGTGTCCATGCCCACGGTTCCCAGATGGTCATCTCTTTTAAACTACACACTACCTATGCAAATTTAATTGCAAAATCATAAAGCCGGTCATGATCTGCAATGTTTAGTATTAAACACGCACTGAAGCTTTATTCCCTTCATCCACGATTTCAATAACAAAACTCATGAGTTGCACCCATACAAAACAATCAATCATCTTTTATGTGTTTCAGCTGATACTAAACAACACTCAACAGTATGAACAAATTTATAAGGTTCGCTGTTCCACTGGAAGCACCTAAGTATACTCAGCATACATATGCATGTATAATATGTATTTTATTACTCCAATACATAAAAATAATGCTTCTCAAAATAATTGCACCAACAACAATTTGCAATTCAATAAAAAAAAAAGGAAAAGAAAATTAAAAAAAATGGTATCAGGATTTATGCCAAACCTTCCAAGATAAATGGGACTTCCAAGGAAAACTCTTGACAAGAAGGCAGATGCTACAGGCTGTAGTGGAACGTATAGAGCCACCAGTGCAGGCCCCAGAATCTTATTCGACCAGGTTAGTAGCCAATAGTTAAGAGCAGATGCAACAATTCCCTGAAAAATCAATGCACGGTAAATTTTCTGAAATGAAGATGTTCCACTAGGTGATCAAAGATATGTAAAACTTTGCAAACAGCATGCAAATTTTTCCTAATTCTACAAGTATGATATGTTTAAGAATTTTTGGTCGTTTGAAAACAATTATATTCTCAAGACAAATGGTCTTGTTACCTACTAGTAAAGACATGCAAAGCTAAAGTGTTTGAGCTGTTGACAAAATAGGAAATCTGAACAGTAACTTTCTAAGCAAGCGCATTCTTTCATAAATGAAATGTGACACTATCTGGATAGTTGGATTATTATATGGCTCAAAATGAAATCAATTCCCTGATGAAAACTCATCATTACACCTCTGACGTAGGGCGGAAGCGGATTAGGGTTAAGGTTTTGAAATTTGGGAACAAAATACAAAATATTCGGAAATCTGCCCAGGCGAATTCATGTCCACTCTCAACGAATCCACGAGGAGAGCTTTTGGCTCAAGCGAAATCAACGCAAGAATTTTCTTAAATTTTCATATTTCATTCATCATCCCCAAAATACTTTATACAATGTTTATTTATAGAAAAAATCCAAAAACCTAATCCTAACATAATCCAATTAGAATCCTATCAAATAAAATCCTATCAAATCTAAATCAAATCATATCATATCTCAAAACTAATAAAATCTTATCCGATCTCCATCAATTCTCCCCGGCTTTAAAATATTCATCCCCGATGAATGCGGAGATAAGAATTGTTAAATACATCCAGATTGAATTGAATAGTATCGACAAAGCTTCCCAATTGGGCCATGGTAGTGGTCGAAGAACTGTAACACGTACATTACATCTGAACCAAAGTGATGGAAGCAAAACAGGCTTCTTTGATAATCTTGCGTCAAATAACAGTAGATCTGGATAGGTAGTTGCAATCGAAGTAATTAAATAAGGATTCCATGATATATCCATGCCATAGATAGTGAAAGCAATCTTCATCGGAACTTCATAAAAATCCGTATGTGGAACTTGTAGCTTCTTCACAATTTTTTGAAGGAACCTCTCGGGGAAACCATAACTTTCACTTTATTATCAAGAACAAATTCCTGCAAAATATTATATGCATATATAACAAATTTGTACTTATCATTACCAATTGCTATCTGTTTAGAGATCTCATGCATAAGTAAATGCAATACAATAAATTCAAGTGGTACAACTCCTAAACAGTGATATATCGGTTCCTTAGAAGGGCATACATCAACCACGGCAAATGATATAATATCACTATACTCATTTGGAACTTGGTGAATCTCAAAAGAGAACTCCAAAAACTCGTTAGAAGATAAAATATTAGGAGTAACCTGCCATGATATAACAAGGATCCTCAAAAATTTACTAGTAGCAATATCAGTATCACCTGTTTCATGCTCGATCTCTTCCTCTATCGTTGGTTCCGAAATTGAACACGTAGTATCATGTGAGGATGCACTAGATTCTATTAAAATTTTCTGAGCATTAGTAGTATTCTTTGTGGTAGCATGGATTTTAATAGGAACATAGATCTCAGTTAATATATGTATATTAGACTCTTATAACTCATTAATAAGATCATTGTTAACTATAAAAGGAATATTAGTATTGACAATAAAAATAGATGTACTAGATTCTAATTGTGGTTCAATGACAATATTTTCCTTAAAAAATATGAACCTTAACTCCCGAATTGTCAACGTGATCTCAGTACGCATGGTATCCATTTAACTATTGACTGGACACTCATAATCATAATGCCAAGATGTGTCACTTAGAACACTTGATCGTGATACATTGAGGGACAGAGTGTCCATATTTGTTGTATTTAGGGCACTGAATTTTAATATTTAGAGTGAATCTCTTTTCTAATTTATCAAATAAACGATTTCTATAATATGTAGAAAAATACTCCTCTATAAGAATATTTTTCATCTCTTTCCACGAATTTATAAAACTTCTATAACGTTCCTCACGCTCTATCTCTACAGAAATCCAAAAATCTTTGGCTTGCTCCACTAATCTTCACCTAACATATTGAAACTTACATCTGTTAGACATCTCATAACAATCGAAGTAGCTTCAAACTTTAATTTTTATCACTTTTTAGACCATTATATGGAGGAAGTTGGAGTTCCAGTAATACTCTACCAAAACTCTAAAATTGTGGTGAGCATTTAAGAATAATATTTTTATATTCTAAGATACCCCTGCATATCAAGTGCTCTTTTGGGCCGAAACATGACTTTACACGGCAGTATTCGAAATTAAGTGCATGCTAGATGAGATATGAGCCTGCATTGCTCTTATACCATATTAAAATCTCTTCCATTACATCAAAACTTTGAAGTTATGATGAGAGCTGAGTGTTATATTTTACAACACCTTTTATTTCCCCCGATAAAACAATGTCAAACTAACTTTTGGTACTCCAAGCCTCAGATCTACTCTTGTGTTAGTCATTATTAGCCAATATAGGTCTTAAAAAATTGAATTGGATTCGCATACTTTAAAAACCAATAAGATATGTGCAATACATATCAGTATCGGCTGATATTTCAAACATGCTTAATAGACATTAGTTTTCTAGGCAATATCCTATAAGTAAGAGGCATCTGAAAGGCTTGCTAGTTCATTTCAAAACTGGAATCCCACTTCATAATAAAAGACTCCAATAGCCAAGGATATCGGTCCCTAAAGGAGCAAAACCAAATGGGGGGAGAATAGGATTGACCACCTCCACTAGTGAAAATGTTTTGATTGATGGAGATAGCAGTGGGGCAGTAAGTTGCAGTATTGTAGATAGTGCGGCTTCGAAATGTGAATTCTCTAAGTAGTGCTAACATAAATTTCAATTATGACCTATGCTAGTTTGGGTCCACAAATAATATATATAAAATCTTTTTAGATTTTAATAGATCTACTATGCAAATACAAGTCGAACAAAATTGATCTATCATACTTCATTCATGGATGGTTTCTCATTCAAAATTGAGCTATCATCCATGATTGAAACATCTTGTTGGGAAAATAGTTGGACAGACATTAAAATTCAGAGCTCATCTCATCTGGATTCTCTAAACTGATTCTAAGACTAAAAAGTAGGGACAAGAGAAACAATCAGGGAAACATAGGGTCTTAACATGAGAAATGGAAGATTAATAGCTTGGAGCAAGAGATAAAGTTGATTGTTTTCCCCCCTCGTATCACACATACTAATCATTTAGTAGTAATCACTTGCTCATTCAGTTATTTGATTAAGGTCTAAAATTTCATTTACCACATAGTTTTGTTGACTTGGAGCAGAAGGGGGACAAAAGGATAGGAGAAAATGTGTTTAGCCCCTAAAATATTTTTTTCTCTCTTTTTAGGAACTTGACTACCCTCTTCAACTTTTTCTAAATGAGGAAAACCTCCTACACTGTAACATGTGAGACCACGCCTTTTCTACATGTTTTTAAATAATAAATACAATGTATTCTTATATTTTCCAAAGGGAATGCATTCTTTGTTAGTCTTGACTTTATGCGTACCTTTAAGTCGAATGCAATTCCCTATCGTAAACTTATCATTCTTTCCCCTTCTAGACATTTTCCAAGTCTAAAAGAATATGGTATGCTATAGTTAGCCAATTTGAACTTTGACAAGCCCTTCTCTTGACCTTAGTTTCCGACCAAGAGATAGGTATTAATTATAAGAGAGTTGACGTCAGATTAATAGACAGTCATAAAACTTATCAAATATTTTGTGGAGCCTTGTTTCATAGCCAACCCCGATTTAGTGGGAACATGCTTAGATGATGATTCATGTATTTGCCAAAATTGTCACTCTTGATCTCATTCTACAATCACGTGTCAACTAAATTTAGGGCACATTTGTTTGGTTGGAAGTAACCCACTTCTTATACTCCATGTGTATGAGAAGTAAATTGGACGTAACTTCATCCATGATGATGTGGATCCTATATGGCCAGCAATTTCTATACTTCTTCTCATACGAAGAGAGCACGGAGCTCAATAAATAAGGCAACCTACTAATATTTTATCAATTCTTCTTCAATACGATCCAAAAAGAGTTAAATCTAATATTTATTAAACTAGACCAACCAATAAAATAGTAAAACTTAATCAATTTAATAAATATAATAAGTCTCCAAGTCTTGTTGCATTCTTCTTGCTTCAAAAAAGTTTGCAAACAAACACAAGAAGTGCCAGAAAGAAGCCTATTCCAACATTTCATTTGGAAAAGCTACTTCTTGATCTCTTCCACTAATTCAAATATGCCCTTAGTGTTGCCGACACATGAGCCAAAAATGGATAATGTTTAACTATATGCCTTTTGCACAAAACTGACAACCTTCGGCTAATTCAACTTTCTAATACATTCTAAATTTCAAAGTATGTAGGATATCTTTTTGACAGTGCATTAAGTACTGTCAATGAGTACGTCACTGCATGTGCTTCTTGAACCACAAAAGAACTGATGTTTAGTTGTGATAACAATCATTTTAGTGAAGAATTATCAAATTTAGAGATGACTCAAGGGGATTTAGATAGGGTGGATAATCTCCAGTCATTTCCATCTGATAATAAGTCTAATAAGCTCAAAGTCAACCCCCCTTCCAAAATTCCACAAAAAAATATTATCAATTTCCCTTTCGTCTATTGTTTTCTCCACCTTGAAGCCTGATGAGCCTATAACCTAATTCATCAATTTAATCCTAAATTGGTCACTTTGATTATAGACCTTCCACTTGATCAATAGATTAGAATTATAATATTGAACACAGACCGTCAACTAGTGAGTAGAGTTTACAAAACAAGCCTATGCAGCTCATTTATTGTTTGTAATGAATATCTGGAAATTTGGAAGATTTTTCATCTTTTTGACAGAGCCGGCTTTCCAATTTTTTCTCTTTTCCACGAAATAGGGAATAGTTTCATGCCCTTGGTATCCGGCATGGTTAGACCACCATTTAGCAAACATAAGCATTTTGTGAGACATGAAAGTTGTTGTAGACCGTTTATCCATAAAGGAAAACAATTTATGTATAAAGATAGAGAACTATTTTTAAATTTAGGTAGTTTATTAAAGAAAGTAAATTAAGAGATTTATGTATAAGTTTATTAAAGAAGTAAATTAAGAGATTTATGTATAAAGATAACTTGTAACAAAAGGATGATGGTGTACGTAAATGAAGGAAGATAGTTTACAACTAAAAGTAGAAAGTAGTGAAATGTAGATAAATTACATATAAAGGTAGATAATAGATACTTAAACTGTATATATTTACATTTAAAAGAAAGGTACAACTAAAACTAGATAAAAGTGAAAGAAAGATGGAGTACATACAAAGGTAGGAAAATTATGTATAAAGTAAGGAAGCCTATTCACAAAGGTAGATAGTCTATCTATAAAGCTAAATAGCATTTAAAGAATCACATCTAAATGTAGATAGTTTAAATATGAAGGAAGACAATTTATATATGAAAGAGGGCAATTTTTATACAAAGGTAGATAGATTTGAGACAAACTTCACTGTATACAGACACGAATTACAACTAAAATTGTATTTAGCAGTTGAAACTCTTAAAGGAACCAGATTACGAATAAAGGTAGATAGTGTAGGTAAGAAGGAAGATGATTTATGTATCAATGTAGTAGTTACGTACAGAAGAAGAAAAGTTACTTTTGAAGATAGATAAGTCAAGATTAAAACTACATAAAAGTTAAAGCAAGACGGATTAACATACATATGGATATTTATTTATGAAGAAAGACACATTATGTATAAAGGTTGATAGTTTTTTTTTTATCAAATAGAAAGGACAGTACTTTAAATTTTACAATTAAATGGTAGATAGTTTACATATAAATGCAAGAATCTAAACAATGGTTGTAAATAGTTTTGTGAAAGCTAGTTACTGTGACTCCTTGGTCGTGGACCCCCTCTTACTGTCCCCATGCTCCAACTCTTCCTCTTAGGACCCATTTCATAAAAAATCTCAGCATTCCAAATCCAAGGAAAAGGAGGCTCCTTATAAAGGATCATCCTCTCTCTTTTTATCTACTCCATCATGTTTTCAATTTAAAAGAAAAACTCATTAAATTAAATTCCTCAATAGTCAACATCCCTCAAAAAAGGTGAGCTTCTTTTGCAAAGAAAGCCACAATTTCCTATATAATTCATGTAACAGCTCCAAGAGAAAAAGGAAAAATTAACATTCATGGTGTTATTATGCTCAAAGGAGCAAATTGAGGTTTTCTTTGTGAAAAGATCTTACCTTTCATGTGTTCAATAAAGAAATCGAGCCTAAGCATGAAAAACCATCAAAACAAATTTGATACGTGCAAAGCTCAGAGAAAGGACTAAATGGGAATATGAGAAAGAAGGAGCAGATAGTTTTTTGGATTTTTAATATTTCTTTATAATTGAGAGTTTGGGAAAGAAGGCAGAAGAAATATGTTTTTCTTGGTTATTTTGAAGTTTAGCAATAAAGAAGGAACATGATGTTTTTTTCGGATTACTTCTAATTGTGGATCAAAGGAAAGGGAAGAGGGTAAAAGGGAAATTATCTGATCCATAGTTATATTGCATCTTATATGTATATATGTATAGGGAGCTACAAAGATGGAAAAGATGGTGTGGGGGGTTCACCACACGAAAAAAAAAGTACAAGGGGGTAAGCACTTGAAGCAAAAAAAAACAGAGGGATTTAAAAAGGTTATCGTTGCAAAGGATTAAATTTTAGACCATTAGCTTGAGCATTTCAAACTCAAAGATTGTTTACTATCTTTATGATTAGTATATTTAATAACTTTGTGCATAAATTCTTTCTTATATGATTATTCCACGTATTCATCAAAGTACCTTTTAGATACCTCTCCTTTTTCATTAACATTTTAAGTACATTAAATTTGTGTGGACAAGTAACCACAGTTTGATAGTGTTTTGTACTTTCTTTAGAAGAATGATTTGTTTAACATGAGAATTATGAATAGTTATAGTGTTTGACACAGTGATACTTTAGCAAGTAGACCTCCCAATATCAAATACAGATCATGGTTCCACTCATCTAAATGAAGAGTGTTTCAGGTCCATCAGGCATACCAAGTGGTCAACGTTTCTTTTCCTCTTCACTGTACAGGACCAGCTCACTTTTTACATAATAATAAACTCATGTTCATTCACACGGTATAGTAAAGTGATAGCAAACATATATTCTGGCAATGGTTAATGAAAAGGGACAGCTCCAAGAAAATAAGTGTTAAAATTGAAAACCTTAACCCAGTATGCCAAACTTGTCTGAGATTTGGAAAACACAATTCATATCAAGAACTTACAGCATATAAGACTGCGGTTATCTCAGATTGCGTCAAGGTCCAGTCTGCATACTCATGAGTTGCAAATAAACCCGATAATGCCATCAATAGTGCCCCAAAAAAGTATGAGTATGCTGTCAAAGATAAGCTGGCAGGGTACTTTGCCAAGACTGGAGCCTGAAGTCAATAAAGCATATCAAGAACGGTGCAAGATCAACACCACAATAAACACAAAAAAGAAAGGATTCAAAAATATAGATAAAGAAGAAGGCACTCGATGCCTTTCATCCATAAAGAAAGACAACATACTCTTTCTGACAAAAGGTTCCTAGAGACTTGGGAAAAAAAATAATTAGAATGAATGACTTAGGGATGTAAATCTAATTATGTTCACATGGAAAACCATCAGCATGACACTGATTTAGGGAAGTAAATCTAATTTATGTTCACAAGGAAACCCATCGGCATGACACTGAATGATAAATAATGTAGCCCCAGACCTTTCCCTGTCTTAACATGTAAAAACTTGCTTACAAGATCATCACGTTTTTTTCTGCAAATTACTAGTACAGAGTGTTATGTGTGGAACAGAGAGATGCTGATAATACTATGAGAAGATTGAGTAGATTGTAACTCAATTGGCATGCATAAATACAAATGATTCCAGTACCCAGAATATAATGATTTTGAAAAATCCTGCTCCATATAATATGATCACGCTGCTGATTTTTCGGTGCAAGATGGGTCGCTCAGTAGCTTTGACTTCATATCAGTGTTTTGACTTCATTTAATGTACTAACAACGTGCTCATACTAAGAAAGTTTGGAAATTCTTACCGATAAACACCTAAATTTTCTAAAGTACGAATATGATGTTGTGGTCACACCTATATTGATAGTAAAACGAGAACCCCTTTACAAGTACCCATTACGAAGAGTAAGCTGCAGACTGCAACAGCCTGCACAAAAATGTAAAGAACACACTTTGCCTTAGAAAGAACTTCTTTCCTTGAAAGCTTGAAAGCTAACAGGATACTTCAACAAGAGTACGACCAAAAATTAAGAGCTCTAGGAATTTCTGAAAAGAATGAACTTTAACCATTTAGTCTCTTGATTTTTCTTTTTTCTTTTTTTGAGAATAACGGTGAGGTCTCAATGTCTCAATCTTGAGTACACTATCCTACTCCTGATATATGAATAGTCTCTTGACTTATGAAACCTATAAGCAGTGCATGTTTCATAATGAATGGCATAAACTGCATCTCCTAGCATAATTGATCTCCTAGCAAATTCCTTTTATTTCCCTAAATTGTTGCTTTCTTCAGTATATCTTGTATACATACATTTAAATTCCATGTCTCCCTTTTCCATAAGATACTGTTTTCTAACTTACTGGTTATTTATCATGATTATTTATACTCTGCATATGCCTGCAGGTTTCCTTGCTGCGAACAAAAGGTTTTAGTTCAGAAATCCAAAACACCTTAGAAGAGGAGATCCAGTAACAAGGATGCATCAATGAATTTTCAACATTATAGTACCTGTAAGGCAAGATAAGTAGCCATACACAAACAGTTTCCAATTAAGCACAAAACTCCAATATGCCAATGTTCAAGGCCAATCTCAATCAACCCAGATCCCAACCATCCAGCTGGCTCGGGCTGAGCTTTAGCGCTTATATCACTTTGAACAACTAGATCATATTCACTATTTCCAACTATAGCTGGTCCCCTGTACAAGACCATTAACATGGCACCCAAAACACAGATGATGGTGCCTCCAACCTTCGTTCTACCTTCATTTGTGAGTAAGTTCACGGTCTCAGTGCTGTAAGCATTGAATTTCTTAATTAGTTAAAAAGAGAACAGAGCAGGAAGCCTGGTCGCCCTAAATGGAATAAAGAAGAAACTCACCCCATTATTGCAGCCAAAATAAATGTGAAGACTGGCACTGCTGGCTGAATAGCTGCAGCATAAGCAGGATTCGTGTAGCTAAGACCGACGAGAAATAAAAGCTGGTTGCCAAATATCCTAAATAATAATACAATATCAGTTCAGTCACTTAAACGAACGATGACATAATCATAGAGATAGGGCGAAACAGTCAAGATAAATAACCTTACCCAAGTAATCCTAGAATGAAGAATGATGCAAGGAGACGACGATTTAGTGGAAGGCGGATCTTTCTGTCAAACATCAAATCTACGTTAAACAAAGGTGCAGCACCACAAGAAAAATTAAAACACCAAGTCATAACCAACTAGCCTAATCTCTCCTTGCTATGTTATGTTGTTCAATGATAGGACACAGAAACCGTAAGAATTAAGGGATCACAAGAGAACATAAGAACAAGAAGACTAAGAAAAGATATTAAAGATGAGTTCTTTTTTTTTCCTTCCCTTTTGGTCCCTTGTGTTATTTTCACCAAGGTTTCAAGTATCTGCAGTATTATATATATCATATCAATTTTTTAGGTGCTCAATAAATGTATATCCAATAAAATATAGATCCAACACAATCAGTATAGATATTGTCAATATTTGCTGGTATTTCAATAGTGGCTATATGATTACCGATTCTTCTACTGTAATCCATTGATTTGATACTAATACTGATTCCAAAATTTTAAACCTTGGTTTTCACCCTTAAGAAGGAAAAAATCAATCCAACATTGAAGCATGCCCCCCTCAAATTTTTTTTAAAAACCTAGATATTTAATTTTTTAAAAAATTGTCAAGTCTACCACCCCTAAATCCTCAATTTTATAGTCTCCCTAAATATTTAGTTTTCAATTGTGAAGATCTTGACTATAAGCAATGAATGGCTCAATGAGAAAGTGAAAATGGTATCTCATTTTTTGGATAGAATAAAATATTTATTATTTTAAAATAAAAAAATCAATAATAAAAATGTCTTAAAATGATATTTACGTTATAATATTTTAAATTTGCATAGAAATTATAGAACAGGAACATCTATATTAGTATTGTAATACCATAAATTTATATGTGAGTTATAAAATAGAAACATAATAATTTTGTGGGCGGGGGCTCCACCCCCACGCTCCCGACGGGGGCTTTTAGCCCCTTCAATCCTGTTCGAATAGCTTGATTCAGAATAACTCTGCTCTCCTGATTCAAATGTTTGGGTCTGCCTCTGCATGGAAGATTCCAAGCCCACCAATACTAATTATTTTCTATAAATCTAAATGCTAAACCTAAAGAGCAGAAGGAATGTAATTTCAGCAGAATTCCACAACATTCGAGTCCTAACCTGCCTTGGCAAACAATTCGTTGACTATGAGTAGCTGGATCGATGTACCAAATCCAATTGCTGTTACTTAATTTGCTTTCCATAATCATCACAATTCTCAAATTTTAGATTTAGATTCCAAATTTGTAAAGTAAAAGTAGGTAACCTTACCTCTCATGAAAGAACGCAGCGGGGGCGAGAATGGAGAGGGCGAGGAGATCCCTAAAGACGCAGAAGACCACCTGATTCATCCCCACGTTCAGCGCCAGCTTTGCTATCACGTGATACCCGGCGTTTATCATCTGAACCAGCGCCATCAGCGCGTGCGCCCTCCCCACGTCGCCGTTAAGCCCTCCTCCATTGACCACCACCGCCATCGATCCAACGATTTTTTCCCTTTTTTCTTTTCTTTTTACTTCATTTGGTTGTCGTTAACAAGATCTATATCAGCGATCTAATACCCAACTGGCTGGTGGCAGTGCCAGAATCTAAAGCGATTGCGGCGAGGGTTTTTTTTTTTTTTTTTTTTTTTAATTGGTTGCTGAGGGAGGAAGGAAGCGTGGGTTGTGTGATTCACTTATGACGAGTCCTCCACTTATCTGTTTCCGACGGCTGGGGGGGAGTTGGTCCCCGCTTGTGGACGCGTGCTGGCGTTCTGCTCCTTTCTGCCACATGTGATGTTAATGTACAGCAATTATTAAACATTCGGAAATCTGGATTTCAAGGAGGGAGTTTCTAAACGAGCACACCACTGGTTTGAATGAATCATATTTGCCAGGGTTAATTACGGTCAGTAAAAATAACTAAGTTCAGTGGGTTGTTTTTTGAGAGTTTCAAATTTCAGGAGTGTTAAGTTATACGTCCCAATACTACAGAGAGTCTAACTGTAATTAACTCTATTTGTAAAAAATTACAAATTTGTCGCTATGCACAACTTTTTTTTTTTTTTTTTTTTTTTACGCTGGTCAGGATTAACCCATGAATATTGTTAAAAATGTCCTGAAAACTGTTAGAAGACTAATTGGACTAAAAAAAAAAAATGTGTTCAATAAGTCAAGTGGTGTGCTCTTTTAGAAACAAAGGAACATGTCTAATTTGGATTCTCCATTTTTAAGCAATTCCAAGGGAATCTTCGAGATATATCCGTCTAATTTGCAGAGACTATATTTTCTGTGAAATTTAAAGATATAGTTGTTTTTTTTCTTCCTAAATACACTTTATTAGTTCTTCTTAGAGTTACCAACTCAATTATAGGTATTTGTTCCCTTTTCAAAAAGTTCTACTTGCTTTAAATTTATTTGGGACATTAAAGTTCTGCTTGCTTTAAATTTTTCCCGAGACTTGTATGAGAAAAGGAACACTAGATGAATATAAAATTTTTAATAATTAGTAATTAATCTGTCCATTTGAATCATCATAATACTGATTAGGATTTCTTATTGATATTTTTTATTCATTTTAGATGTCAGAAGAAATGGCTGCACAGCAGTCTAATTTAGAAGGTCTACTTAAAATACCTTGTTTTGTTAAAAGAGATTTTGAAACTTTAACAATAAACAGTAAATCATGCTTTTATCATTTTTCCCAAAAGAAAATCTTATTTCGTTTGCAAGAAAACTGGGTAAAAAAATTAGAGTTTTCCATGAATTTTCTCTATTTCTTTGGTTAAAAAGAAATATGGAAATATCTAAAAGCCCTTAACTACCATTTCTCTATTCATTTATTATTAAAAAAAATCACCAAATTATTTTCTCTTTCTTTATTTTGGTTTTCACACTATATATATATATATATATATATATATATATATATATATATATATATAGAAAACATAAAGTTCATTGGCGTTGAAGGGTGTTCCTTCACCGTCGCTTAGATGACCCAATAAAATTATTACAGGTGGCGCCACTCAAAAAGTAGTTAAGCGAGTTCTTTTATTTGTTATTTTAAGTGGCCCCACGTATAATAATTTTATTGGATCAGCTAAATGACGATGAAGGAACTCCCTTCACATCTAGTGAATATATATATATATATATATATATATATATATATATATATATATATAAAACAGAAAATTCACCGGCGTTGAAGGGAGTTCCTTCACCGTCGCTTAGATGACCCAATAAAATTATTACACGTGGCGCCACTCAAAAAGTAGTTAAGCGAGTTCTTTTATTTGTTATTTTAAGTGGCATCACTTATAATAATTTTATTGGATCAGCTAAGCGACGATGAAGGAACTCCCTTTACATCTAGTGAATTTATATATATATATATATAGAAAACAGAAAATTCACCGGCGTTGAAGGGAGTTCCTTCACCGTCGCTTAGATGACCCAATAAAATTATTACACGTGGCGCCACTCAAAAAGTTTTAAGTGGCCCCACATATAATAATTTTATTGGATCAGCTAAGCGACGGTGAAGGAACTCCCTTCACATCTAGTGAATTTATATATATATATATATATATATATATATATATATATATATATATATATATATATATATATATATATATATATAGAAAACAGAAAATTCACCGGCGTTGAAGGGAGTTCCTTCACCGTCGCTTAGATGACCCAATAAAATTATTACACATGGCGCCACTCAAAAAGTAGTTAAGCGAGTTCTTTTTTTGTTATTTTAAGTGGCCCCACGTATAATAATTTTATTGGATCAGCTAAGCGACGGTGAAGGAACTCCCTTCACATCTAGTGAATTTCCCGTTTTCTCATATATAGTAAACGAGAAATTCATTGGCGGTGAAGGGAGTTCCTTCACCGCCGCTTAAGTGGCACAATGTGTAATAATTTTATTGGCCACCTAAGCGGCGGTAAAGGAACTCTCTTCACTGTCGGTAATTTTTCCATTATATATATATATATATATATATATATATATATATATATATATATATATAGGTTCTAAGACCATCCAAGAATCAATCCTGGACTTAAAAAAAATGCTCACTAAGATTGATGTGCCCGTTTAGAAAATCCAAACGAAGGAACATGATTTTTATTTACTCCTCATCTATATGCTATTTGGACCGAATTTTAAGCAATTTCAAGGGAAACTTCCAGATATATCCCTCTATTTTTTGGAGACTATATTTTATGTGAAATTTAAAGGTTTAGATTTTTTTTTTTTTTTAAGTTCTTCTTGGCGTTAGCAATTCAATTATAGTTTTTGTTCCCTTTTCAAAAAGTTCTACTTGCTTTCAATTTACTTGGGAAATTAAATTTCTACTTGCTTTAAATTTTTCCCATGACTTGTATGAGAAAATTAGGAACACTAGATGAATATAAAATTTTTAATAATTAGTAATTAATCTGTCCATTTGAATCTTCATAATACTCATTAGAATTTCTAATGGATATTTTTTTTATTCCTTTTCAAATGTTAGAAGCAGCACAACAGTCTAATTTAAGATTGTTTGTTTTGTCAAAAGAGATTTTGAAAGTTTGACAATGAACAGTAAATCATGCTTTTATCATTTTTTCCAAAAAAGAAATGTCTAAAAGTGAGTAAAAATATTAGAGTTTTCCATGAATTTTCTTTATTTCTTTGGTTAAAAAGAAAAATAGAAATGTCTAAAAGCCTTAACTACCACTTCCAAATTATTATTTTTTTTTCTTTTTTGGTTTTCACACTATATATATATATATATATATATATATATATATATATATATATATATATATATATATATATATATATATATAAAAGAATCTAATCATTTCTGCTCGGTTCAAAACAAGTCGAGACCAATGTTGAATTCATTCACTAATTTGAACCTTAAATTGAGCCAATTCACTAGTTCAAATTAAATGAATTAAGTGAATTGAAATAGGCTTCAAAAGTTGAGTACATAGCAAAGGAACAAAAAGGGAAGATGAAAAGATAGTCCCACATGGGATAGGGGAATGTAAGGATGTGGGTTTAAATATGATAGCTTGCTCCTTTACTTTGCTTATGTAAGAAGAGGAAAACCATGAGCATCACGGGTGGTGCTACGCACCGCCCGCACGCGCGTGTGCGAGGCCGAATGGGCGTTTAGGGCGCATTGGGCGCTTTAGAGGCGCACTTTGCACACGTACTATTGGGTTCAGAACTGAATGAATTTGACCTGCACCCGCCCCGTCAGTCAAGAGTCGCACGTACGCAACCTCGCGAGGAGCTGAGGAGCCTTTGATTTTTGGTGCTATTGGATTCGGGTTGCCTCTATTGGGTTCAGAACTGAATGAATTTGACCTGCACCCGCCCCGTCAGTCAAGAGTCGTTGAAGTCCAACGGTCGGCGGTCCAACAGTCACCGGCCGCCGTCAACGGTTGCCGTTAAACGGTCACAACTGTTGAAACGGCCAACTGTTGCGACTGTTGAAATCTCAACCGTTGCGACTGTTGAAAGCCTATAAATAGGGTCTGGGTCAGTGTTTCAAACAACAAGTTTTTTTCTTTTCTCTTCTCTTTGTTCTTCTGCAGACAGAAGTTCCAGAATTTCTGTCTACAGAAGAAATCTGTTCATCATTTTCCATAAGTTCAGTCCTGCATAACATATACCAGAGAGAACCTTTATCAGATTCGCCAGAGCAGAGGGATTGCAGCTTCCTTCCCTCTGCAGATCGATCGTTGTATTCTGGGAGATCGACGTCCAAGAAATCCAGAAGCGAACAGTGGAGGACGAATCGATTTTAAGGAGATAGTGTCCAACACTAGCCTCGATCTTCATCCAATCTGCTTCCTCTACTTCCTGTCAGTAAAGTCTTCTTCCAGTCTTCCTGCAATCAGGTTTTTCTTAATCCAGTTTCATAATTTTCTGATTAGGATAGTATACTAGATAAAGAAGAACAGTTTGATGGTTTTTCTTTAACCAGTTTTCTTCTACTTCGAAACTGGAAATATATAGACATAAACCTAAATTACAAAATTAATTTTCTGCAAGATAACAGTAACAATTCTGTTAACTACAAATCTGTCATTTTGTGTTAATCTAAAATAATTTTGTATGCTTCATTCTGCAACCACAGAATTAGTAACCTCCAATTTACATATACTGTCATACGGTAAATGCAGAATTATAACCAACAATCTTAAAATCGATTCTTGCATGTTTTAGATTAACTTTTTAAGAATACAGTTTAAACATTTTTAGTTTGAACCTACATTCTTAAAATCGAATTTCGTGCATGTTTTAGATTACCTTTTTAAGAATACAGTTTAAACAATTTTGTTTAGAACCAACATTCTTAAAACTGAGTTTTGGAATTATGTCACAATACTATCAATTAAGAGTACTGTTATCAATTAGAACTCTGTTATAATAGTATTTAATCTTTAAACTGATATTTTGTTTTAGATTAAAATACTGTCATGCTAGTAATCAATCACTAGTAATTTTAATTGCTTTTAGAGAAGACTAGTTAATTTCTGTTTTGTGATTTGGAGTGTTGTTTTATTAGAAAGTTAAAATTTATTACAAGACATTAAGATAAATAAATTTTAATATTTGTAGATGGCTACTACATCTGATATGTCCACTGTGATAACTCCTGTCATGGTTACTCCAACTGTGCCTTCAAGCCAGTACGAGAAACCAGAGAAGTTCAGTGGCTCAGATTTTAAGAGATGGCAACAGAAAATGTTGTTCTATCTCACTACAATGAATCTGGCCAAGTACTTGAAGGAGACTGTACCTACTCTTGTTGAAGATGATCAACAATCAGTGAAGGTGATTGAAGCATGGAAACATGCGGACTTTTTGAGTAAGAACTATATCCTCAATGGTTTGGACAATATACTGTATAATGTATATAGTTCAGTTGCTACTGCTAAGGAGGAGTCCTTAGACAAGAAATATAATACAGAAGATGCCGGCTCTAAGAAATATGTAGTCGGTAAGTTTCTGGATTATAAAATGGTTGATTCTAAAAATTTAATCAACCAAGTACAGGATCTTCAAGTAATCATTCATGAAATTCATGCTGAAGGTATGACTATCAGTGAATCTTTTCAAGTGGCTGCAATAATTGAAAAATTGCCACCATTTTGGAAAGAATTTAGATATTACCTAAAGCATAAACGAAAAGAAATGACACTTGAAGATCTAATTGTACGATTGAGGATTGAAGAAGATAACCGCCTTTCTGAAAAGAAAATTGGAAATCCATACAATATTTCTAAAGCTAATATTATGGAAAATTCCAATAAGTCTAATGACAGGAAGAGAAAGCACAATGGTGAAGACTCTAAGAGTGGTAACTCGAAGAGATTCAATGGCAAGTGCTACAACTGTGACAAGCCTGGACATCGTGCAAAGGACTGCCGTGTGCGAAAGGCACCAGATTCTTCGAAGAAGAAGAAGAAGCATCCTAATGCACATTTGGCCGAAGAAGAAAATCTTTGTGCAAATGTAGATTGTACATCTGTTGTCTCAGAGGTTAACCTAGTTGGTGGCAACTCTAAAGAATGGTGGGTGGACACTGGGGCCACTCGCCACATCTGCGCCAACAAGTGGATGTTCTCCACATATGAATCTGTGGAAGGAGAACTACTCTACATGGTTAACTCTGCAACCTCCAAGGTTGAAGGACGAGGCAATATTGTACTGAAGATGATTTCGGGGAAAGAACTTACTCTTACTGATGTACTTCATGTACCAGATGTCCGCAAGAATCTGGTCTCTGGTTCAGTCTTGAGTAAGAAAGGCTTTAGGCTTGTGTTTGAGTCTGATAAGTTTATACTCACAAAGAATGGTGTATATGTAGGTAAGGGGTATATGACCAATGGTCTGTTCAAAATAAATGTAATGACCATTGCCCCTAAGGTTATTAATAAAATTGATTCTTCTGTTTATATGACTGAGTCACCTTTTATTTGGCATGGTAGATTAGGACATGTTAATTATTATACTTTACAAAGATTAATAAATTTGAATATGTTGCCTAATTTCAATATAAACTTTGAAAATAAATGTGAAATATGTGTTGAATCAAAAATGACTAAGCTTCCATTTCACTCTATAGAACGTAGTACTGAACCTTTAGAATTAATTCATACAGATGTATGTGATTTAAAATCTATTCAAACTAGAGGTGGAAAGAAGTACTTTATTACGTTTATAGATGATTGTACTAGATATTGTTATGTATATCTACTTAGAACGAAAGATGAGGCAATTGAAATGTTTATACAATACAAAAATGAAGTTGAGAATCAACTTAGTAAAAAGATAAAAATGCTAAGAAGTGATAGAGGTGGTGAATATTAGTCACCATTTGCACAAATTTGTGCAGAACATGGTATTATACATCAAACAACTGCTCCTTACACTCCACAGCAAAATGGAATTGCTGAGCGTAAGAACAGAACTTTAAAAGAAATGATGAATGCCATGTTAATAAGTTCTGGTTTACCCCAGAACATGTGGGGGGAAGCTCTGCTTTCTGCCAATTATATTCTCAACAAGATACCCCAAAAGAAACTTGAGAAAACACCTTATGAATTATGGACAGGTCGAGCACCTAGTTATAAATTCTTAAGAGTGTGGGGGTGTCTAGCTAAGGTTGCAATTCCTACTCCGAAAAGGACTAAAATTGGACCTAAAACTATTGATTGTATATTCATTGGATATGCGCATAATAGCAGTGCTTATCGTTTCTTTGTCTTTAACTCTGATCATCCAGAGATACATAAGTATTCTATTATTGAATCTAGGAATGCTGTATTCTTTGAGAATGTATTTCCTAGTAAAGAACATGAATCAAGTTCCTCTAAAAGGACTTGTGATGATATAATAAGAGAAACAGAGTCTGATTCTGGAAATAAAACTAATAAGGATGAATGTAGACGGAGCAAAAGGGCCAGGATTAATAAATCATTTGGTCCGGATTTTATAACATATATATTAGAAAAAGAACCTCAAACTTATAAAGAGGCTATGTCTACTCCTGAAGCTCATTTTTGGAAAGAAGCTGTAAATAGTGAAATTGAATCAATTATTCAAAATCACACCTGGGAACTTGTGGATCTTCCTCCAGGAAGTAAACCATTAGGATATAAATGGATCTTTAAAAGAAAGATAAAACCTGATGGGTCTATAGATAAATACAAAGCTAGACTTGTAATAAAAGGCTATAGACAAAAGGAAGGTATTGACTATTTTGATACATATTCACCTGTAACAAGAATAACATCCATAAGATTAATAATTGTTTTTGCTGCATTATATAATCTTGAGCTTCATCAAATGGATGTAAAAACAGCATTTTTAAATGGCGAATTAGATGAAGAAATCTACATGGAACAACCTGAAGGGTTTGTAGTTCCAGGTAAAGAAAAGAAGGTGTGTAAACTTGTTAAGTCTCTTTATGGACTTAAACAAGCACCTAAACAATGGCATGAGAAGTTTGACCAAGTTATGTTGTCAAACGGATTTCGCTATAATGAATGCGATAAATGTGTATATGTAAAAGGGGATATGCACAACTATGTCATTGTATGATTATATGTGGATGACATGATTATCACCGGTAGCACGGTGGCTCTAATTAAGGAAGTAAAAATCATGTTAACACGAAAATTTGATATGAAAGACTTAGGTATTGCAGATATTATTCTTGGAGTTAAAATCTCCAAGACATCTGATGGATATACCTTATCCCAGTCACATTATATCGAGAAGATACTCGAAAAATTTGACAAGGAAAATACTGATATAGCTAAAACACCTGTAGATATGAGTCTACATCTTACAAAGAATATAGGTGCTAGTATATCACAGTTAGAATATTCTCAGATCATTGGCAGTCTTATGTATTTAATGAACTGCACAAGACCTGATATTGCATACTCAGTAAGCAAACTGAGTAGGTTTACAAGTAATCCAGGGGAGAACCACTGGAAAGCAATAGTTAGAGTACTCAAATATTTGAGGTACACTACTAACTATGGATTGCACTATACTAGATATCCAGCAGTGATTGAAGGATACACTGATGCTAACTGGATTACCGATTCAAAAGATATCAAATCCACAAGTGGATATATCTTTACTATTGGAGGTGCAGCCATCTCTTGGAAATCTTCTAAACAAACATGTATAGCCAGATCCACTATGGAATCTGAGTTTATAGCTTTAGATAAAGCTGGAGAAGAAGCAGAATGGCTTCGGAACTTTTTAGAAGATATTCCAATGTGGCCTAAACATGTGTCGCAATATGCATCCATTGCGATAATCAATCAGCAATTGGAAAGGCACAAAATGTATTATATAATGGAAAGTCACGACATATACGTCGTAGGCATGAAACTGTAAGACAGCTGCTTACAAACGGAATAATATCTCTTGATTATATAAAATCAAAAGATAATATTGCAGATCCATTAACAAAAGGCTTGACTAGAGATCAAGTTTATAAGTTGTCGAGGGGAATGGGATTACAGCCTACTAAAGAGTAACTCCATAATGGCAACCCAACCTAGCTGACTGGAGATCCCAAGATCTAGGTTCAAAGGGACAACCGAATTGTGGGGGAACTCGAAAGAATCACTGAGGAAAATATTTCTTATCCCATTTCTATGGTAAAATAGTGATTATCTGCAACGTGTTAGGATAAGCTAAGCTTTTAATGATCCTTATATCTTAGAAATCTAAGTGGAGTATGGCAGGATACTCTTGATAAGAGATCACCTATGTGAGTGAGAAGGGGCCGCTTCTATGAGAATGAGAAAGGCTAAGTTCTCTAAGAGCACTCACAGAATTACCAGGTTGTCCAAGGCCAAAATGGACACAACATAGAATCTGATAAAGTTGAAAGAAATCGTGTGAATATTATTGTCTTAGTTTACATCAAAAGCTGAACAGTTCAAAAACATCGTGTTCACTGGTTAGCAAGTAAACTCGATAATATTTCACTAGGGAAGGTTCAAAGCCAAAAGCCACCTCTCCCGATGCGGTAACTTTCTATTACACTCTCTGGTTATTTGCATTAGAGTCTAAGCCATTTCATTCATGTGGGGGATTGTTGAATTCATTCACTAATTTGAACCTTAAATTGAGCCAATTCACTAGTTCAAATTAAATGAATTAAGTGAATTGAAATAGGCTTCAAAAGTTGAGTACATAGCAAAGGAACAAAAAGGGAAGATGAAAAGATAGTCCCACATGGGATAGGGGAATGTAAGGATGTGGGTTTAAATATGATAGCTTGCTCCTTTACTTTGCTTATGTAAGAAGAGGAAAACCATGAGCACCACGGGTGGTGCTACGCACCGCCCGCATGCGCACGCGCGTGTGCGAGGGCGAATGGGCGTTTAGGGCGCATTGGGCGCTTTAGAGGCGCACTTTGCACTTATTGGATTCGGGTTGCCTCTATTGGGTTCAGAACTGAATGAATTTGACCTGCACCCGCCCCGTCAGTCAAGAGTCGTTGAAGTCCAACGGTCGGCGGTCCAACAGTCACCGGCCGCCGTCAACGGTTGCCGTTAAACGGTCACAACTGTTGAAACGGCCAACTGTTGCGACTGTTGAAATCTCAACCGTTGCGACTGTTGAAAGCCTATAAATAGGGTCTGGGTCAGTGTTTCAAACAACAAGTTTTTTTCTTTTCTCTTCTCTTTGTTCTTCTGCAGACAGAAGTTCCAGAATTTCTGTCTACAGAAGAAATCTGTTCATCATTTTCCATAAGTTCAGTCCTGCATAACATATACCAGAGAGAACCTTTATCAGATTCGCCAGAGCAGAGGGATTGCAGCTTCCTTCCCTCTGCAGATCGATCGTTGTATTCTGGGAGATCGACGTCCAAGAAATCCAGAAGCGAACAGTGGAGGACGAATCGATTTTAAGGAGATAGTGTCCAACACTAGCCTCGATCTTCATCCAATCTGCTTCCTCTACTTCCTGTCAGTAAAGTCTTCTTCCAGTCTTCCTGCAATCAGGTTTTTCTTAATCCAGTTTCATAATTTTCTGATTAGGATAGTATACTAGATAAAGAAGAACAGTTTGATGGTTTTTCTTTAACCAGTTTTCTTCTACTTCGAAACTGGAAATATATAGACATAAACCTAAATTACAGAATTAATTTTCTGCAAGATAACAGTAACAATTCTGTTAACTACAAATCTGTCATTTTGTGTTAATCTAAAATAATTTTGTATGCTTCATTCTGCAACCACAGAATTAGTAACCTCCAATTTACATATACTGTCATACGGTAAATGCAAACTTATAACCAACAACCAACACATGCTCACCCCTAAACTAGGGTGCTAACCCTAGGAGAGTTTTAAAATCCAAACAAAATTTCAATTCCAATTAATCCATCGAGTTCGAATTCAGATTTTAGAAAATCCAAAAGTTTATATAAAGATGTGCAAGTTTTTCTTTAAATTATCATATAAAAATTGTGAATTAATTTGTATAAATCATGATCAGAAAATAGAAACAGAATAAAGCTAATCGAATTAATTATACATGCTAAGAATATCGAACTAAAATAGATCTATAATATATTCTATAAGTTATCGCTGTAGATGTTTGGGAGCCAACGAAAATTGATCTATTATTACTACATGGTGTGTAGTTTTGCTAGAATGGGATAATCATATCAGATCAGCTAGTAATATATCATGCTCTAAGAGAATGATTATATATTTTATTTGCAACAATATCATAAAATACAACTTGGATAATGTAACGTCCTCCGTCAGGAAATTGGATTACTTTTATGGTTTCATAGGAATCATTACAGTAAGGATGACTCTCTACAGACTCTAAAGGGATAAGTCTTAAGTAGAATAATATGAAATAAAATAATTTATAATTAATCATGAATTCCTCCTCTAAAAGGACTAGTTACAGTTACTTTTATAGTTTTATGAGAATTATATAAATTACTCTATCTCTTATCTCATATCCGCGATGTGGAACTGTATTATATAATTACTTATGGAGATTCATATCCCCAGCAAATTGTCTGATATTATTCAGGAAATTATGGAGATTCCTATCCCCATCAACCCAGGTATAGATACATGCTTATGGTATGGCCAGCCTCTAGCAAAGTATACTATTTCTCGGAGTTGCTCGCTATTTAATGCCTCTTCCCAAGCTCCAGTTTCACTTCATTGGCTTTGGAAGGGCATGACTGCTCCCATGTCAAATGTTGGATTTAGAAACGATGGAAGGGGGGTTGTACCACTAAATTGTTATTGAGTTCGCGGAATATTGGAGTTGGCTTGGCATGCTCTAGCTTTGGTGTTCGCCTGGTGCAGCTGCTTGCTTTACTCATCCCGATGTTTGTTGCAACGTTGTATGGAAAGATGCTTCAGATGGCTCTTGTACCCTCAGCTTTGATGGCTCACATTGCTATATTGCTTGTCAGGGCGCCAGAGGTTTTGTTGTCCGTGATGAGAGACTGTGTGCCGTAGGTGCCACCTGCTGTGAGTGTCCCGCCTACATGAGGGGAGTTTCCAAAGTAGCACACCACTTTTCCTAGTGAGCCCACTAAATAGCTCTTTTTTCTTTTTCGTTCGAGCTTACAGTTAGAAAGTAGGCTCATCAAGAAAAGTGGTGTGCTCCTTTGGAAACTCTCCTACAAGAGGCGCATAGTTTGATTTTTCCAAAACAAATCAAATTAGGATTTTATGGTCAGAGTTTTCTAAAAGCAAATCAAATTAGGGTAATAAGATTTATATAAATACAGAAAAGATGAGTTATTATATTTCAACTCTATTTCTTTAAGCCACAAGCCAAGAGAAGAGCAGTCGTAGAGAAAGAAGAAGAAGAAAAAATGAGATAGTTTTTTCTGATTTTTTTTTTTTTAATTTTCAGGTGTAGTTCTCACATAAGAGCAAATTGGAGTTTTATCTGATAAGGTTTTTTGGGTGCTTCATCAATTGAGAGTTAGAGTATTCAGATTGGGATCTCACTGCAGTTTGGATTTCGTCGAATCCTGAAGTTTGTAGTAAGATTATATATTTCCTCATAGAATTGATATTGTGGATTTCCAATTTGCTTGAATTCAAGTTTTGGGCATAAATTGAGTATTGTAAACTCTATTTTATTATAATTGATTTATTTCGAAATTGCCTCGTGATTTTTCCCTTCACATCGAAGAGTTTTCCACGCAAAATTTGGTGCATTCTCTTATTTGCTCTCTTAATACTTGATTTATTTTCTCACTTGGTTTGTTTAGAGCTATTATTTAATTTGCATACAGACAGTATTTTGGCCCAACACTACCACTTATTCACATTATCAGTTAATGAAGTCGCGAGACATGGATTGTGGTTTGGCGTGAAGGCTGTTATGACTATGCACCTACCCGGGCTTCGCATGGGAATTTCTAAAGGGGCACAACTTTTTTTCCTAGTGAGCCCACTTTTCCTAGTAAGCACACCCTCTCTTTTGAAAAGAGAAGGGTTTTCCTAGTCAGCACTCTGATATTATCAAAATATCCTCTCATCTCTTCTTCTCTCCCACATCCTTAATCTAAGCTAACAGTCCCGGATCAATTTGAGGTGATCTGGGACTGTTAGTCCGGATCACAATTGTTTATTTGAGTTGTCTAGACCGAATCAAGGAGCCAGAGTTCAAGCTAGACAGTCTGGATCAAAGACGACTGATCCGGAATGGTTACCCCAAAAATCCCAATATTTTGCTCTTCCTTCATTTCTCTCCCTTTTCTTTCCATCAAACCGTTCTTTCTCTCTCCTTCTCTTTCTCTTCCTCTTTCCTCTTCCTCTAATCTTCGCTTCTAAAAAATTTTCTCTAACCCAAATACCCAACTCTTCCTTTCTCTTCCTCTTCTCTAAACTCAACACTATCCAATCTCTCTTCTTTCTCTTTTGCCTGCCACCGTCGTCTTCGCCGCTGTCGATCTAGGCAACGCCGTCGCTGATCCTCTTCCGCTATTTCTTGTGGGTTTTAGGATTTTTTTTTTTTTTTTTTGATTAACTGAACTCTCGTTTGAGAAGAGAAGAGAAGAGAAGGAAGATATGGGTATTTTGGTCCAAAAAATTCGATGACAAGATTGTAATATGATAGAAGTTTTTAAGTGGGCTCACTAGGAAAAATGGTGTGCCCATCTAGAAACTCCTCTTCGCATTCCGGAGGATTAGAATGTGGTGATTCGGGAGATTCTCGTGGAGCTTGGAAAGAAATCCCTTGATTAGGGATATCAAGTGTATGCTCAATTCTCTTGTTTACTATGAGATGGAGCAAATTTTCAGGCAAGCCAACTCTTTGTGCTGACTGGGCGGCAAATCGAGGACGAATGTTGGATGTTGAGTTTCAATTATTCCTGGATTTTCCCAACGATCTATGCCTTCTAGCTGAGGCGGATGCTCTAGGAAGGGAGTTTCCAAAGGAGCATACTATTTTTCCTGGTGAGCCCACATTTCATAGTGAGAATACTCTCAATTTCCAAATAAGATGGTTTTTCCTAACGATCACACAACTTATTCCTAAAACACCTCTTCGTCTTTCTTCTCTGATCTTCCTCTTTCTCTTTCTTCACCGATCGAACAAAATCGTGGAAAAAAAACCATCTCCCTCTTTCTCTTTCTTCACCGATCGAACAAAATCGTGGAAAAAAAACCATCTCCCTCTTTCTCTTTCTTCTCCGATCGAACAAAATCAAGAAAAAAAAATTCTCCCTTTTCCTCTTTCTTCTCCGATTAGGTTTGGGAGTCTGATTCTCAACTTTGTGAACGGGAGGAAAGCAGCGCAGCTGGAGATACCCCCAGAGAACTATCTAGTCATTATGGTGAGCATTTTGCCTCTTGAATTTGTATACAAAAGCTAGACATGCAACATGTCAACTGTATTTGTTCCATTTAGAAATATGGCAATGCATGCTTGGGGACACTCAATGGTACTGAAGTAGGACTGAAGGATCTCAACACCATCGGAGGTAAGAGAATTGGTTTTTAGTTGAGCATTGAACCTGCTACTTGAGAAAGCCGCGAGAATTGGTTTGCAAACCTAATCCGGGTCTGTAAACCCGGGTCAATCCATGATTTGCAATAGTTAATCAGGGTGTACAAATCCGGATCCTTTATTTTGCAATAGTTAATTACAATCCAACACAATAGTTAATTACAATCCAGATTCTTCCCTTCTTATATTGGTCTCCACTATCAGATTTTGAAATTATGATGACCAAACCTAATATTCTTCATGTATCATGGACCCAAAAATCCAAACAGTTCTTTGAACCATTTCTATACTAATTAAATCTAAAACTTAATTTAAAAAATATTGAAATCCGAAGAAGATGGATTCATACTTCCAAATACTTTTGATCGTCGATTAGAACCAATATCATGTTGGGCTTCTCCATTTTTTTCGCCGTAGTTCAACCAACAAATCAAATTACTCTTTTTTTAGGGTTTCTGTTGATGTAAGAGATGGTTTAAGCCAATTTTTGAGGTGATTTACTGAAGGGGAGAAAGCAAGTGAAAATTGAATGAGATGTTGAAGGAGAGGTGATTGGAGATTTTTTCCTCTTTTCTCTAGCGGGTGGTGTGGGAAAACCTGGATGATAACGTAGAGAAGATGAAGGAGAAGGAGAGGACATTTTTGGAATATAATTTGAATGACAGTATGGTTGATTATGAAAAAAAGGTGTGCCCATCTAGAAATTCCCTCTAGGAACTGTGTACTGACAATTCCAAAATATGTCTTGGCCTGCGGGCTTTATTATTAACAAAAAAAGACATGGATAATTAGTTAGCTAAGGTCTTTATTATAGGAATGATTCTTAATTAAGCCCATGTTGCTTTAGTCTGTGCTTGGGAGATTAGTTATGAAGTATTTTGGAGTGTTTTGAAGTGATATGTTATGAGGTGTTCTAAAAAATCATATGAGTTTTTGGATAAGTGTTTTGAAGTATTTTAAGAACATCTTGAAACACTTAGATAGTTATTTTGAAGTGTTTTTCAAAACACTATAAATCGGAGTGTTTTAGAGTATTTAGATTTTTTATCCAAAACCATTCTCGTTCCAATTATCTCCTGCATTTTTTTTCTTTTTTCCAATTTTTTTCTTTTCACGTTGCCTCCTACCAGAACCTCTCCCATGACCTTATTTTTTCTCACTTCTTTTTATGTTGTTTTCTCTTTAAAAAAGAGTTGCTATTTATTTGTGCAAAAATAAAGAAAAAAACCGTCTTTTATTTTCTTTAAGGAGAAAATTTAAATTTTTACCATGCAACTTGATGCTTTAAATTTTTATCGTGCAACTTGATTCTAATCCGATATTTTCTATGTTGAAGGTCCTTTCCACTGCACAAAAATTTTGAAGTTGTGGTGAGGGTTGAGAGAAATTATTTTATATTTTTAATATGCCCCTGCAGGTTGAAGGCCCATTTTGTTCAGAAATCTGGTATATATATTTTTAAAACCTGCAATTAAATGCGGATACCATATTGAAGGTCCTTTCTACTGCAATTAAATGCGGATACCATATTGAAGGTCCTTTCCACTGCACCAAAACTCCGAAGTTGTGGTGAGAGTTGAGAGAAATTATTTTGTATTTTTAACATTCTCTATTGGAGAAATTATGATTTTTTTTTTTCTCAATTCAGATGAGTATGATTTATTTGCCTTTCAATTTTTAATTTTTCTATTAAATTATCTAAATTATAATATTATTGTTCTTTTTATTTATTTAATTTTTCAATCAAAATCTCAAAAGTTACTGTGTAAATTTTTAATAAACTTAGTAATATTTTGAAAGATAGTTTTTCTATGTTGAAGGAAAAAAATTAATTCGATTGCGAAACGAGGAATTAAAAAATAATATAATAAAAAGAATATGAGTAAAAAAAAAAAAAAGTTTATTTTAGATAAAATTATATTAATTTATACATAATTTATATGGAAGGATATTTTTATATTTTATATATTTATAGAATTCACAAGAGAAACTTAATCCAATTACTAGGTATCGAAAACGAGGCCGCTTCTGTTCAAAATTCGATCTTTTCCGCTGCTTCTCCCTCCTCCTCCTCCATCTTCACATTATGCAAGGCTACCTTCTCAACGTTACAAGTAGGCGTGCTCATCTAAAATTCTTAGGGTTGATTGATTTTGCCAATGTCGACTTTCTTTTATGATGAGATAATATCCTTGAGATTGGTTTTTTGGGCACTTGTAGGATGCGGCAACAGGTTGAAGGAGACGGAGTGGATATCAACGCAGGATCCGTACGTCAATTGCACCGGTTAGTTTGAGTTTTCTATCTCAACATAAATAGGGCTAAATCGACTTTCTTTCTTCCTGAATCGAATCTCAAGATGATTGAAAATTATTGATTCTGACCCAAAAGAGGGGAAAAAAAATCTTTCAGGAAAAGACGAACATCCTCCTGATTGATGGTCTCCGCAAGATCACCACCACAGTTAGGATTAGCAACATACTCACCTTCGATGGCTTCATCGGCAGCAGCAGGTCAGTTGCATTTCCACTTTCTCTCTCTCTCTCTCTCTCTCTCTCTCTCAATTTAGTAGTAAAATTAGATTGATTATTTTGTTGCAGGCTATGTTTCGTTTGAAGAAAAAGAAAATGAAAGAAAGAAAAAGAAATGGAAAAAGAAAGAGAAAAGAAATGGAAAAGGAGGTAGGATTCTTTTTATTGTTTTCCTCAAAGAGAAACTAAAAGGAAAATATATAAAGAAAAATGATAAATTAAAATTAAAAGGATTCTTTTTGTTGTTTAGCTCAAAGAGAAGCTAAAAAATATATATATATAAAGAAAAATAATAAATTAAAATTAAAAAATTAAGAAAAAAACTATGTCTCAAACTCTTTATGCTCTCCTAGCATAGTTTCATGTGTTAGTAACGCCAAATAAAATTTTCTCTCATTTTCTCTATCATAGAGAAAAGAAAAATGGATGGAAAATTTTAGGTCATAGTTTCTTACTTCCCTCCCAGTTTCTTTTATTTTAATTTTTCTTTCAAATTAAACATTAGAAAGTATTTCTTTCCTTTATTTCCCTCAAACTAAACAGAGCCTCAGGACGATGATGGTTCGTCCTGGTCTCTCCAGTCCAAATCTGGAAAATAAGATTCACCTCCTCGATTCAAACTGTTTTTGGATCAAAATCCTTTTCAAGCTAAAACTTCTTCCATCAATGTCTGTTGTATGTTTGCCGAAGAAGTGAAAGTGTGAAACTCATCATGCACTATCCGAATGCATATGTAAAGATTTCCCTCCCAAGAAAAATTCACAGACTAAATCTTGACCTCATCTATAAAAAACCCCAGTTGAATTAAACTATCTGTTGTTTCTGTAGAAGGCTCACAATCCAGCAACTAGCTAGTCTTCCCTACCCCAACATACATTAGTGCACCACCTGCTTGCACTCCTCCCCTGTAGGCTACCCCCCTTGAAATTGGTGGCAGCTCCTGCGCTCGTTTCTTCTTACCCATCTCTAGTCAGGGCTTACCCTCCTATTGGTTCAATCCCTTACCCAACAGCACCAACATATCCAACTTTGGACCTTGCTCCTCATCCGATAGTATTAGCATATCCTCCTTCTATGATGGGTTTTGCACCTCATCTCCAGACGTATCCACTACAACAATAGACGTACCCACCACCGCCCACCACCAGAAATCCTCCTCAAACTTACCCTCCGCCGATGCAGTTACAAGCCTATCCTCCAGATTGCTGCAACTTCACTTATATATTGTGTTCTGTTTATGTTCAAGGCTTACCTAGTGATCTACCCTCCAGTACCCTGAAGAGGGAAATGATTCTAAAGCAAGTACTAAATCTGAACAATATGGTTCTTATGTACAATATAGTTAAGAGCTGACAATGTTAGCAGTTTGTAGTTTGCGTGACGTTTTATTGTTATAAATGTATTTTGTTATACAATGGTTTTCTTGCTTAATTGTTGACCAAAGATGCACTTTCGCTTTTAAATTGATATTTCGCTAGGTATCTTGTTTCCTTGGAACATTCACATTGATGCAAGAGCACATTCTTAGTTAATAGTTCTTGTTTATTTTGACACCCTGTTTGATATTTTTCCATAACAAGTTGGGCTTAGTTTGGTTACAAATTTACCATAATCACGTTTAATTTAAGTTAAAATGAAATATGAGTTTGCATTCATGCAAATCCCGTGATGCAGGAGTCCACTGTCTCTAGGCCTATTAGTCACAGAGGATGAGTTATGAGTCTTAAGCCATGTAATCATGTTAAGGAGTCCCTACATGCGTCAAGCATCTAAGCTTCCATTAAGGGGTTGGGGAAGGCAATTATCACACTCCATGCATTTGAGCTTCCTCTGGGGGTCGTGAAGGGTCGAAGACATGCTTCCAGGCACGTGAGCTGCCTCAAGAGGTCATGGAAGGTTAGAGGCGCATGTGGTACATGAACCACTCTCGAGGGTCGATGCTAACGAGCAAGGGTAAGATAAGAATTATACTACGTCTATGACACAACAACTGATAGTATGACCTGAAGGAAGAAGATTCTATTACGTCCCTAGTACATGAGACCTAATAATGAGATGATCACGACTACTGGCGAAGCAACTATCTTGATAGCCTCACAAGTAATTCAAATCTTTTATCTTACACCCCCAAGATAAGCACTTCCAACAGAAGGAAACTGCATAACAACTAAATCTGGATAATGGAGGATAATAAGTAGCCTCCTAGAGTAAATTCTTGCAGCTTAATTTTAACTGTTCAAAGGTTTTACAGTCCAGGTATAAATATCTCATGCTAGAAGCTCATCTCTTTCTTGTATACAAGTTCTAGGTAAGCGTTAGAGAAATCCTAAAATCTCATCTCTTTCTTCTTTACCTTGTATTTGACTTGAGTATTGGTGGGTCGACACATGACCACTGACCCTCCGTAGTCTCCTTATTTGCCTGTGTATGTTTGTTTGGAGATGATTTCATGATGTCCTATCAAACAAATATTATTCTATACATCTCTATTTGCAGGTTGATTTGGAATTAGTCAGTTTCAAAAGTGGAGTTCTTGCCAACTCTATTTCGAGTATTCGACACAAAAAATTTAGCGTTTTAGAAATCTTCTCATAATAGATTTTTAAAACAATAGTTTCGTTGGCATTGGAGTTTAGAAATTAGAGTTTGGTAAGTCTATGTTGTCACAAAAACAAACCACAATTTCTAGTTGTTAACGTTTGCTTCCCAAACAACACGAAACCACGATTTAGAAAACCAAATCTTGCATCTGAACAGAGCCTAGTAGCCATTGGTTTTCATTCATGGGCAGACTCTTATTGGATAGTTCCTCTATATTAAGTTTATAGCATTGGCTGTTATTTTGGTGTATCTAGAAGGTAAGGGCCTATCTTGTTTTAGAGTTTCGTGTATCCAGTAAATTGGACTTAGATGGCCTGACTGCAGAATTTTTTCAACAATATAGGCTACGCCGAAGCAAATTGTTTAGGATATATCAGATATTCTTTCATACTTCTTACCTGTCAAGCTGTTTGGGAAGAACAAAAAATTTCCTACTACTTGTAAAGCATGATCCATTTGCCAAATAAATATCAACAAATCTTGGTATGCATATTATTCTGCATGATCATTGCTAGATTATTGGATAATCAATGGAAAAATCTTTTGCCACTTTTTTTTCATAGAAGAGAGATTATTGACAATATAATGGTCATTCTACAACTTTGGTGTTTCCTAACAAAGCAGTAAAGTCAGAAAAATTAATCCTTATTCAAGTTAGTACAGAGAAAACTTACCATCGAGTTCAAGAAGTTAGACATGGAAAAAGCATACGACCAAGTTCAATATAACTTCTTGAAAAAATTGCTATGCAAGGAGTTATTCTAATAGAATGGATAAGTTGATTATGACGCGCACAACATTATTTTGAATTGCCACATCAGACGACCACTTTATCTTGCAATGGTCTACACCAAGGTGATCCACTTGTACATTTGATATTCATTATTCTGACTAATGCTCTTTTCTTTTGAGGGAATGAGTCTAGTCCAATTCCTCCCTTAAGCAGGTTGATTCATATTTACATCTTCCTCTTCCTTGCATAGGACCTCTTTTCCTCCTTGCCTCTCAGTGGTCCTCCTTTATTTGGGGGGGGGGGGGAGCTATTGCTAGATAGTGGCTTTCCCCAATAACGCCCCAAAGATCCAATATGCTCTCCTGATCCAAACCACTATACATGACTTTATAGCTAGAAAGAGAAGAGGGGCTGAGGGAGCTTGAATGCCAGACCAATTGCTAGCTGGGCCAGCTAATAGTTAGTGAATGCATCATCATCAGAGATGAACTTGACTAGGACAATGGGTCCTTGTCCCTTCATCACTTTGATCAGGTAGTGCAGGTGGCTACTCGCGGAGCAGATGCATCAACTTTGCCATTTAGGAGGACATCGAGTAAGGTCGGGCTAGCTAGGGCGACATCGGGATGGCATCGACACTTCGAGGATGCTCAAGTGGCATGGGAAAGCATACGATGGTCGACGGTAATGAGCATTGTTGAGAGGCCTAGGCCTGTCTCACCATGGATGAGCTCTAGACACCAATGGCAAAAGCAATGTTCAAGAATGCGTTTTCAGTATGCGTGCGGTCCAGGACCGCATAACGCATAATCGGATTACGTGCCGATTACGCGGATTATGAGGAATTATGCGGAATATTAATATTTTAATATATATTAATATAATAATTATAAAAAAATAGATATATTAATGCTATAAAACTCCCAAAATTATAAATAATAACCTTAAGCATATAAAATGAATATAAACTGATTCTACATAAAAAATTAAAAAGATAGAAATATTTATCTCTTAACTCCCAATGTAAAAAAACGAACGACGCATGTATGTATGAATTAAAAACGTCGCTCACCTGCAAATCGAAAAGAAAAATTAAATGAGAATCAATATATATGATTTATAAGAAAGTTTTAACACATAAAAATGAATAATGCATGTACAAATGAACATATGACAATAATCCATACATTGCTAATACATATTTGTGTCAACTACATAAGTAATTAGTTTTACATATTTAAAAAATAATACAAGTTTTTGTCAAACACAGTTCATCACACTCAACAAATTCTCTACTATTCCTCATTGTCATTTTCATATTGAATATTGTTTTCCAATTCCTCCTCAGAGCTATCATCATCATCGTCATTCGCATCATCACTCTCTTCTTCTAAAACAGCTCTACCTTGATCATGTTCAGGAAGATCTTCAACAACTGCACTGGATGAACCCTCTTGTGCTCTCCTTCCCGCTGCAGCTCTCCTTCTTAGCGTCCTTTTGCTCATCCTGAGTCTATCTTCGTTATCTCCACTCGCCGCAGCAACAAGATCCCATGTCAAGCCAGAACCAGGGAAGATCTCATCTTCGTCTTCATTCTCTATTTCTCTAACAAATTCATCTTTCCAGTGCAAAACTCTGAAATCATCTGAAGTAATCAGCACATCCTTACTATCTCCATCTTTCTTCTTTGCATTCCTTTTCTGTGCCATTTTTTTGTTAAACTGAACGAATACGAGATCATTCAACCTTTTAGCATCCAGCCTGTTCCTCTTCTTTGTATGTATCTATAAATTTATATATGATTTTACACAAGAGAAAAGAGAAGGTTAGAGTGTCAACTTTGAAAATAATGTAATTGAAAATTATAAAATATATAATCATTATAGTAGTAATGTAGTATTTTGTATTTATCCCTTCAAATACACTGAAATTTCTCTCGCACCCTGAAGAGCTACTTGTCAAGTTTAGGATTTTAATTGCTATTTGTCGAAGCTTTGGTACCTCTCCTCCATAAAAATCCCACCAATGAGCTATTAAAGTAACATATAACAATATATTAATAATTAGAAAGAATAGAATTTAATATTATATTATTTTAAATTTCTTGTATAAAGGTTACCTGGATTGAAATTATCCTTGCTATTAAAACTCAATCGGTACCTTTCCGCCATGCCACTCTCCGTAAGTCCTCCCTTATCTTTGTAGACAAGAAATTCATGCGAGTCAATATGATCTTGGACGTAATGCTCAGAATAAAATATGCATATGCAATGCATGACGACATTTCTTACTAGTGTATTATCTTGGACTGTCTTATCCCTATAATAATAATAGGGATTAAGATAATATGCCGTCAAATGCAATATGCTATCAAGTCTGCCCCTGGATTCTTTCTCAATTATATCAATAATTGGTCTAAATGCAGACTCCTTTCGATTGCAAGCAATTTTGATCTCGTCCTTTACATCTTCCAACATTCCATAGACAAAACCCATTGAAGGTTTACGATCAGTATCAACAATTCTCAACAATTTAAATAAATGAGTGTATACCTTCAGAAACTCTTTAATGTCTTCCAAAAGGAGTAAGAATATATTGTGGTTTTAGTTGACTTACCCTTCTCTGTCTTAGACCATCTGTTGTTATCCCACTTATCTGAAGAAACCATAGCAGCCAACTGTGATTTTTTGTCCACCAGGCAGCTCAAGTTTAGGAAGGTGGTGGTAAATCTGGTGATTTCTGGACGAACAAGCTCCCTCCTGTTTGTAAATGAGCGCATCAAAGCCAGAGTACTGTGATGTGCATAGAGAAAAACTGTCATTGATCTTGTCTTTTCAATTACCGCTTTATATTCTGGTATCTTACCAATGCTCTCCAACATGAGATTTATAGTGTGGGCTGCACAACTGGTCCAAAATATATTAGGTCTCCTTTCGTTCAACATATTTTTTGCTGCCATGTTGGATGGGTGGTTATCAGTAACCACTTGCAGCACGCGCTTCTCACTCACTTCCTTAATGCAGTTTTCCACCCAATTTAATATATATTCGCCAGTATGTGCATTGGCCGAGTCCTCAATGGATTTAATGAAGCATGTGCCGCCCTTGCAATGGACACATAAATTCATAATACTTCTATGCTTTCTGTCAGTCTATCCATCAGTCAAAATACTGCAGCCATATTTATCCTATGCTTCCTTTGATATTTCCAAGCTGTTTTCAATTTTTTGTATACTTTATCTAAGAGAGGCACTCTTAATTGATATTGGATGTGCTCCTTATACCCTGAACTGTGCTTGCCAACAGCCTCGCAAAACAGATCGAACTCACAGTCGAAAGTGTTAAAAGGAATTCCTTTGGTATATGCCCACATGGCTGCATAATCATGCCCCAACTCCTTCCACTTCCTTCTCTCTCCTTCATTAATAACTGTTTACTTCCATTTACCTTCATCCACCAGTCTGTTCAGTGGACCACTAACACGGGGCCTATGATCTCCAGTGAGTTCGGGTTCTTCTCTCTCTTTCTATTGATATCTGCACCTCTTTCCGGAGCTCATAATCAGCTTTCCGCTTGTCAACTTTACTCTTCTTGATTCCCTCCAAGTTCTCCCTGTATATACGCCTCTTTTCATCTGTGGCAAGCAAACATGCTGACACTTCTCCTCCAAATTCTGCAATATGTTGCTTCAATCTATTTATTCTCCCTTTCACAATCTTATTACATTTGATGCATTTCACATCATTATAAAATCCTCTCTTTATTAGCCTACCATAATTTCACCCAATGTCATTTGATCCTGGTGGTTTCAATGGAATCTGGCTATCTTCCTCACTTGATAGATTTGGCCGTCCACAACTATTTGAATTAGAGGCCATTGATGATGATATACAAACTTATGTGCCTTAAAGAAATTCCTACATCACAATTAAGAAAAACAATAAACTCTCACTGAAAAAATTTGAACTACTTTCAAATTATAGTAACCGCAAGTAAAGAAATTTTAGAAAATATAAGTTTTGAAAACTATTTCAAAAGATTTTATTAAAACAAAAGAGGAGTTCAAATAAGTCCTGTAGCAACTAGTAAAAATATTCTGCAGCAAAAAAATGTTATTTTGTTAAACTGCTGGAAGTATGGACCAAATACAGATTAATAGATAGATTAATAGATTATACTGTATTGACATTATACTGAAATATATATTATACTGAAAGTTTTAGCAGGCAAAATTCAGAAGGCATATATTGTCATATAATTTTTGAAATGGTTCACCAGGCATATATAAAAAACCAGTATGTACTTTAGCTGGCCAGGGCCCAGAAAGTCTAGTAGTGTTACCTACTCACCTTTGAACATTTACATAGTATAATATACAGCACATCCTTACTATCAGCTACATTTTTATAGCAAGCTGATTAAAGTTCACTGATCAGCTACATTATACAATTCTGTCAGCTATAGTTGCATTTTTTTAATAATCAATTTTGACCATAAAAAAGTTCATTGATCAGAAATTGGAAAGCTCACTGTCACTGATCAGAAATTAACATACAAATTTTTAAAAAAATAAAAAGATCACTAATCAGAAATTGGAAAAAACCCTAACCCTAACCCTTAGAATAGTTAAAAAATAAAAAAATGTCACTGATCAGAAATTGGGAAAAAAATTAAAATAATAAAAAATCTCACTGATCGGAAATGAAATTTTTTTTTAATATATGAAATTAAACATGAATAGAAACAGCTAGAGAAGAAAGGAAAAAAAAAATTACCGCCGGAGAGGACATTCGGTCGCCAGAGGGGGGAGGATCACGGGATTGATGATCGGATTCGAAGGACTCGAGGGATTGATGATTGGAGGGGGTTGAGGCTCGAGGGATTGATGATCAGAGGACTTGATCGATCGATTCTTACAAAGGATCACTCGATCGACTGATCGATTGATCGAACGGGTCGGTGAAGAAAAAACTTTCAGGGTCGACGAAAAATGGAACGGGTCGACTGATCGACTGACGGCGGGAAAGGAAGATCAGAGGAGGAAATTGGTGATCAGAGGGAATTTAGGGATTTAGGGTTTTTTTGGGGCGAGAATTTTTTCCGCGAACGAAGAGAAGTGGTTTCGGGTCGCGAAGAAAAGGGGAGAGAAGATATTTAAAGAGTCGGGTGCGGGTCGGATGCGGGTCGATTTTTTAAAACGTTGCTGAAACCCGTTAGCCCGCAACCGCTTATTCGACCTATGCGGATTATGCGGCCGCATAATCCGCATACGGTCGCATAATTGCCCTGTCCTCATGGACAGAGCGATTTTCCCCGTTTCTGTGCGTTTCCCCTCCACAAATATGCGGCCGCATATACCGTTTTTTTGAACACTGGGCAAAAGAGTCAGAGGTCATTCATCCAAGAAGTTGCCAAGAGTGATGGGAACATAAGTGATGGCAAGACGATAAAAACTTGCAAGGGGAGGACACCGTGGGTGGACTCTTTAACGTCAAAGAAAAGGTGGTTATATAGTGATCACCGGAGATGGGAGACGACGAATAGTGGTTGTGATTGGCATATATGTACTGAGATGTGGGGCTCTAGGGATGGCTTCGATATGCCGGGGTTAATTTTGGAAATGACAAACGATAGCGACGCACTGACAAACTGTTGCAAGAAGCGATGCGCGAGGAGCGAGTACAGATCCGTAGAATTTTTAATTTCAAATTTCAATTTCTGATATTGAATTCAACTTTTGAATTAGGATTTATTGGGATTTTTCTGCATTGTGCAAATAAGACATAAGTCAAGACTGCTCATTTCAGCATTCTCCCACGAATGGGTCTCACCATTGTACACTGCTTGTGTTTTCTTTCTATATTTCTCGAGTATTGTTTTGCATAAATACACATGCAAAGTGAGACTTTTCAATTTTTCATATATTTTTCAATTTTTATCTTTTTGGTCCACTCCTTAGGGACTATACTACGTATGTCTTATATGTATCATTGTAATGGAACGTATGTCTTATATGTATCATTGTTATGTTCCATATGACGATTAATGGAACGTGGGAGAAAGTTTCCCACCGGTTTACGCTAAAAAAAATGCTCTTTCGTTTTTTATTAATCTCAAAGTCAAAGATAAAAAAAATATGGATGAGGGTGATACAAAAAGATATGGATTTTAGAGATATAAATGAGAAGATATTACTTGATAGAAATGAATGGAGAATGATTATTAACGTGATTGATCCGGCGTGATTCTCTTTTGGTTAATGTAGCCTACCCCAAGTACATGGGATAAAAGGTTTAGTTGTTGTTGTTGTCAAAGTCAAAGATCAAACAATCAACGACATCAAATTGAATCATTTTGGTGATCTAATTACGCATTTTATATGTGCATGATAATGTAACAATAAGGAGAGCAACGGCACAAGAACTGGAAACTTCCATCTCAGTCCTTAGTACTTATGAATTAGCTGCTGGGTATTTTAAACCTGAATAAATCATGGATCTATTGTAATCTTGGGGCAGTTAAAGTCAAATTTGTCCGGACTGTAAAGAAATTTCTAAAATCCTTATTTTTGGAGAGTGGGTTTGCAACTTTGCATATCTTGGCGTCCCAATTCTTTCAAGAAAACCAACTACACATTTTATATGTGTATGACAATGTAATAGTGGGGAGAGTAATGTCACAAGAAACTGGAAACTTTCAGCTCAGTCTTTAGTATTTATGAATTAGCTGCGGGGCATAATAAACCTAAATAATTCATGGATCTACTGTAATCTTGAGGCAGTTGAGGCCAAATTTCTCTAAACTGTAAAGAAACTTCTAAAAGCTGTATTTTTGGATAGTGGATTTACAGATCTTGGTGTCACAATTCTTTCAAGAAAACAGTTACTCATTTTTTGTGTATGATAATGTAATAACAGGAAGAGCAATGTCACAAGAACTGAAAACTTTAATCTCAGTCCTCAAAACTTATGAAGCTGCTGGGCAGAGTAAACTTGAATAAATCATAGATCTAATTCCATTTTTGACATGGACTTGAAGGTTCTAGTTCATGAGGTGGAGAGAAGACTTGCAATTTCAAGTTATAATCAATAATACAAGGTTCAAGCAATCATGTTTTCTAATCTTTTGGATTTCAGACATAATGTGAATTAGTTTGATGAAAATTATGTGTTCATCTAAAGCTTATTTTTTTTTCTCACTTTGTTGATGTAAGGGAGAGATAACATAGAGAACAATGGCCATTGTATTATTAATTTTAATTGTTGGACACAGTAATCACTTTTAAGGATTCATACTTTGGGCTTATTTTGTCGAGGATGGTACTTTAACATGAGCAAGTCCAGGTGGAGATTATATAACTTTATGCCTAAAAATTAATGTGCCAGTCGTAGCATGGTGTCATGGACACTAAATCGTCTTCAAATCTCAAGGTTTTACATTAAATAGGCCTAAAACAAAGTATATAGAGTATGAGTATAAATTCAGTAAATAGAGGATCTAAGAGTAAAGTACGGTGACAATGGAAGGGCACGAAGTACCAATGAGTGATCTGTTTATGTACCTGGATTCTATTATTCGGAAGGAAGGGGAGATCGATGTGATATCAACCATATGATCCAAGCTGGTTGGTTGAAAAAGTGGAGCATAATGGGAGTTTTATGCCATTGTAACATTTTGTTAAGGTTGGAGGAACGGTATGCCAGTTCTGTTATATAACATGAAATATTGGGCTATCGAAAGACATCATGCATAAAAGATGAGTAACAATGATGTGCATGCTCTGTTAGATGTATGGTGACACTAGTATATATAAGGTATGAAATGAGCATATATTTGCCACAATACGGGTAGCTCCCATAAAATAGAATGCATGACCTATGATGGTTTGGTCATGTGAGACTAGGGATTGTAATGGACGCATCCACAGGCCGAATTTGGCCCATCATATACAAAATTTTGAATTAGAAAAATGGAATTTTTATTTTTAATTCAAAATTTTGTATAGGGCGGGCCAAAATTTGGCCCGTGGATGCGTCAATTACCATTCCTATGTGAGACGAAGACTTGCTGATGTATCATTTTCATGAGTGAAGTTTATCTGCGTAAGGTAAGTCAAAAGAGGAAAGGGATAACTAAAGAGAACGTGAATGGAGTTGATATGAAAAGATAAGCATGCTAAAGAACTTAATGAAGACATATTGCTTGGTAGGAATGAGGAAGAAGGATAATTTGTGTAATCAAATCCGGCATAATTCTCTTTTTAGTTAATGTAGCCTATTCCAAATATTTGGGATAAAAAGTTTCATTGTTGTTGTAGTTATCTTGATAGGCGATTAAAAAGTTCTTTTACAGTCAAAAAATAACAAATTGTTGAGAAAAAAAGAAATTATCTTATTCCTTCATAATCTCCACACTTTTTATTTTCACTCGAATTACTTTCACTGACAAAAAGCAATCTAATCATATTTGTTGATTAAATATTATCCGTCAATTACTTTGACCAAACCAATTGGAAAATTATCTTTTTATTAAATTTTCTCTTTTCTTCTCTTTCGTCAGCTTCAGCAGTGCTATTCCCTCTTCTGTTCTTTTTTTTTTAACATCCCTCTCTAGGTTCCTCCATGGCTCTACATAATTGTGCAAGACTCCAGATTTCCCCAATGGCTTCTTGTGTCTCTTCCAGGGAGCCAGTTGTTGATAACTTTATATGCTTATGGTCAGTGGCATTGCAAGTCTGTAAAATTCTTGGTGTTTTTTTTTATCTTCTTCAACCTCAATTTCGCATGCTCCGCTGGCCATGACCACCCACCTTCATCGCCAGCCAGATCCCACAATTGTCTTCTTGTACTTTGATATTACTTCCACAATATAATGCATCCATATCCTTCTTGTTCAAATAGAATTATGTGATTATCTTTTTTTTTGTATTATTTTTGATAAAAAGGATTGCACGATTTTTGTTGAATTTTTTTTCTGAGGGCAAATTGATTGATTAATGTCATTATTTGGGTTTTAGAGCCTTCTTTAGCAATCAAATTTTTTCTAACCTTTTGCAACCCCAGAAATTGGGTAAACAAGAGCAGGAGACTGAAAGTTTTTCATCTTAATTCATTTTCATATTGTTTATCCTACTATTTTTTTCTCCTTTGGCCTTCGTAGTGGATTATTTTGAAAATGTTTGGATTAGATTAAGAAGTGTGATATGATCCTTTGTCAACGGACATGATGCTTAGGTCTTGGGTTCTGACGATAAGAAGTAAAATTTTAGGTAATAATAAATAAATGCTTTGGAATTACTCAACTTCGTAAGTTTTTTTTTGACACCATGCTAAGATGTATGCTAATTAGTAATTATTGTGTATGTTTCTAGGATGATAATCGCTTTTATTTGTAGCATGTGAAGTAGACTCATAAATAGGGTCTATAGGGTGACAAAATATAAGGGTGGTGGGTCGGGGTATACTGGACATGTTTACGATTTTGGATAGATATTGTTTTTGAATGGTAAGGGTATACTGGACATATTTACGATTTTGGATTGACATAGTTTTTGAAGGGCAATTTGAATTGACTTTAGTTGTTAGATTATGGCTCTACTGGATTTTACTTGCCCCCAAAAAAAACAAATAGTATGCTTATTGACTTGCCTATTGTTGATGATTAAAATTAAACTCAAATATCTCCTTAATATACATTGACTTTTTTTTTTCCGTAAAAAGGTACAACTACTAACTTTAGGACAATATGCATATAACTGGAGCGAATAATTTGGTTTCTACTGTATCAAATTTTGAAGAGTTTGCTGTTTACAAAAATCAATGTTTTAAATACCGGCCGATATACCGGTATATCGGCCGGTATATTGGTAAAATTGAAGAAACGAGACGATATGGGTTTTTTTTACCGTTTATCGTTTTGGACTGGTATGGGCCGATATATCGGCCATGTGGCGATATATCGGCCGGTATCGAGATGAGAAATACCGGCCGGTATTAGCTAATATCGGTTAATGGGTTTTGGTTACGGGTTAAACCCATTAACCCGTCAAAATCCGACCCGTTAAGAAATAAAACGGGTCGGGAGGGGAGAGAGAGTAAAGTTTTCGCGTTTTCTCTCTCTCTTTCTCTCTGTCACGCCCCGCTCCCGATATACGGTATACGAGCACGTGTAACAGGTACCGGCAACATATTCAGTTTGAATATGCTAAAGCCTTAATAAAATTGCCACAATAATACTCAGTAATTACGATAGAAAAATTCAATAAAAACTTGACTTTTCATTTATTGGAATGAAGTTTAGATACAATTGAAACAAAATATAATAAAATTAAACAAAAGAAAGAAGGGAATCTCTAATCCATTATGGAGCTTCAATATGATGTTTAAAATACACCAGACCCTGCGTCAGTTTTGGCGTGTCCATTGGTAAATCTGGGCATGCACACCCAGGTCGTCAGATTGCGACCAAAAAATGCAGAAAAAATGTGAAATATAACGGTTATGTCCAAACATAATAATAATACAAGTTTTAGAAAATATGTAATAAAATGTCTGTAATAATGATGTCAATTGACTTAGGTTATCTTAATGTCATTTTAGTAAAGTCAATTCTATAACAGGGGTATTTTTGTCTAAGATGTCATGTAATTGGAAAAGCTAACTGATGGGATACAACTGTTTCGATTGTTTCCTGTACAGACCCAGGAAATGGTCACAGGATTGTCCGGTGCTGAATCGGACCTGCCGTCGGGCAAACAGGAATTATAGTCAGGTATGATCCAGCAAATCATCACGCACCCATGGTGTGCGAAATATTCAGTTGTACAACTTAACAAGTTTACAACCGAAACATAGTATATTTTCATCACTCAGTTTCTCCCCCAACCCAGTGTCATTTAAGTATAGTACATGCATGTCTAAATTCTGAGTATATTGATTATATCAGGTACATATTTCAATTGAATTTTGTTAATTTGTTAACAGCATGATTTATAGAGTCCGTTCAGTTTATACTTTATTCAATAAATCACAATTAGTTATATCTAAGAGTCACTGATTTGAGACATCATAGAGATATCGGCCAGGCCAGTTATATGGATGCTGGGAGGTTTTCCGTGCGTTGCACGTTCCTTAATTAGAGAACCAGCATACAAGATAACTTTTCTAGACACCGACACAAAATGATATCACAAACAGTATTTTTCCGTGAATATAACTTTTATGTGATTTATCAAATTTGTATATATGATTATTCTAAAATCTAACTATACTATGTAATTTAAATTTAATGACAATTGACAATAGATTTTTTGATGACAAGAAACATAATAAATAATTGATAAATTGCTACAAAATAACAAATCAATTTACACAAAATAAATAATATGATTGAAACAACAGGTATATAAAATAGCATGATTAGTGAGTCCAAAAATGAACTCACCTGAATTTTTGTTTTCCAATGTCGGTCAACGAAGCAATCTACACATTAAAAATATTTTTAGAATATCAAAAATAGATTAATATAAATTTAGATGATTTTTAGAGATTTTTCAATATTTTTATAACGTACTCAAAATTGATTTTAAAGTTAAGCGGATCTGAAATTAGGAAATAGGTTTGTCTTTATTTTATTGGGTATATAAAATGATGGATAATATTCTTAAGTCATTAGGATTATTAGATAATGGGTCAACTAGTCCTAAATCCCAATAGTTTGACCCAATAAGAAAAAAGAGAGTTTGTTACTAACCTTTTGACAAAATGGTGGGAATTCAAGATGCGGAAAGATGAGGAGAAATGTGTTTATCTCGAGCAAAGTGGTGGTGGTTCCGGTGGTGGCTCCTGTGGTGGTTCGGCAGCTTTGAAGGTGGCTTCGGCGTGATGAGAGGAAGAGAAAAATTTTAGAGAATGAGTGTAGATTGAATTTAGAAAAGAGGTTAGGTTTATATAGTGTTGGATTTAGGAGTTATAGAATGTCAAGGGTTTTGGGAGTTATAGAATTTAAAGGGTTTGAGGTATTATTGAATTTTAAGAGTTTGAGGAGTTATGGAATTTGAAAAGTTTTAGATTAATTTGGAGAGTTTAGAATATGAAAGGTTTTAGTTTAATTAGGAAGTTAAATTTTGAGAATTAAAGATGGGAGTTTCATTATTGAAGTAATGGAGAAGTGAAGAGTTTGGAGGTTAGAAAATGAAAAGTTTTGGAGGTTATAAAAGATGAAATGTCATATTTGTTTGTGTTTATTTATTTATTTATGTCTAATAAAAATTAAGGGTTATTACACTCTCCCAGCGCGATCCGAGCTATCGATCGTTCCCGCGACCAAACCCTAACCCTAGGTTCCCAAACCAGCCCTAAATCTCTCTCCGATTCTTCTTCTCCCACTCTCTGGCTCTCTCTCTCTCTCTCGTTCTCTCCCCGCGATCGTCGGCCGATCGAGCCGAACGACCCGAACCCTAATCTTAATTTCCTAATTGAGCCATAAATCTCTTTTGTTTTCTCTCTCTTTCTTTTCCGCTCTCCGATTGCTCTTCTCCCAGTCTGGGAGTCTTCGAAGGGTGCTCGCCGTTCTCCAGTAGGGCAGTGGCCGCCGGCCAGGTAAATGAATTTTATTTTATTTTATTTTAATTTGATTTAGAGTTACAAATTTCTTCAATTTATTTTATAATTGTGCTATTTAGGTTAATTGATTGCGATTTATGTTAGAATTTTTTTTGTGTAATTTGAGGCGAATTCTTAAGTTGGGAGGGCTGAGTTTGTGATTATACTATACAGTGAATTAGAAGCACTGATTCACACTGAATCAGTGATTCAGTGTGAATCAGTGAACCGAATCACTGATTCAATGTGAATCAGTGAATCGAATCACTAATTCAGTGTGAATCAGTGGTTCTAATTCACTGATTTTTGTGTGTATGAGTTTCATAGTAGATAAAATTTGTAAATTTGTATTAGTATTTACTATTTATGTGTTTTCAGTGATTTTGTGTGTATGAGTTTGTGTGTAAATTTGTATTAACATGAATATAATTTGTGTGTATGAGTTTCATACCAGTGTTTTAACTGATTTTGTTTGGTATGAGCTTCATACCAGTGAATACCAGTGTTTTAACTTATAATGTAACTTGTAATTTGTAAATTTGTATTAGTATTTACTATTTATGCGTATTAACTGATTTTGTGTGTATGAGTTTGTGTGTAAATTTGTATTAACATGAATTCACTATTTTTGTATGTATTCAATGATTTTGTGTGTATAAGTTTCATATGCTTACAAGTTACATTATAACATATGTAATTACAAGAATTACAAGTTACATTAAAGCTTGATTTCTTAATTAGATTAAGTTAATATAAATTAGTAACTTTATTTATGTTATTAACTTTATTTATATGATTATTTTTTTTAACTTAGATTATGTTTATTAACTTTATTTATATGAGTAAAAGCTAGAATTTTTAATTAGATTAAGTTAATATAAAAAAGTAACTTATTTTTCTTAATTTTATGATTTTATATCGCTCTGTGCATATGCGAACGTTCTAAACGGTATCTGCAAATTCGTAAGTTGAATGTAAATAAGCCAATGTAAGTACTATAAACTTATTTTATGTGTTTTATTATGTTCTATATAGCCAATTATATGATTATTCTTTAACTGGTATGACACCGATATGACACTCCGGTATTTAGGGTCATATCGCGATATTCCGCCCGGTATCCGGTAACCGGTATGTAATTTGGCTGACCGGTACGAGACCGGTATCCGATATTTAAAACACTGACAAAAATATATTTATCAATTTACTGTATTTACAAATTATCTTATCCTATAGGGTAACGGAAATTCATAAATGACCTATACGATAGAGTAAATGAATTGATCTATATTTTTCTTAAACTTTGATTAATGGAACACCATGTGTGGTGTGGGTGTTTTGGGGTGTGTGTGTGTCTGTGGGGTGGGGGGGCACCGTTTATGCTAAAAAAGGAAGAAGAAAGGCATATATATATATATATATATATATATATATATATATATATATATATATATATATATCAAATGAGGTAATGATCTATCTCACCATGCCAGTTGACTCCCCTATTTACAAGTTACTAAACGGTAGGCAAGCAAACACAAAGATTTAAATTATGAACACAATGATTTAAATTATGAATAAGGGGTAAAGCCAATTATAATTGTGTGGTTGTTAAAGTTTAGGAAGTCGCAAACTATTGATTTTAGAGAAAGTTGCTATATTAATTATTTTCTTCACAGCAAATTACTCTTTACAAGAAAGGAATCATTATGATGAATTATCTCAAAAAATTAAAAGAAAGGAACATCTAGTTACTTTTATTTGAACTTTAAAAGGAAATAATTTTAAGTTAAAATGATTGGGTAAGTACATCTCGATGTTCATCAACACACTGACCGGCAGGCTAACAACATACGTCAAAGTTTAGAACTTGATTGTCTTTTCTCTTTCTTTACATGCACTTGGTGCACGATGTCTCTTGCTAGTTTAATAAAATTCTAATTTAACAATTCAAAATATGTAAGGTTGAGGCCAAATTAGTTTTGACAACGCTTGATCATTATGGTTCTGTTTACTGATTATTGCTTTATTCGGGCATTGTTTTGCAGAGATTTCAGAGTGTCTTGAAGTAGTTAGAGTGAAGGCCATTATCTTCCTCCTACTACAAGTACTGAGGTGGCCGGCCAAGCCTTTTTTCTTTTTGAGTATAAACAGTGGTAAACCCCCCTCCCGAGTTTCATTACTCAATGTTAATGAAACAAGCTACATACATAGGTTACATATAAAAAAGAAAAAAAAATACAAGTACCACCTAAGCATACAAGCTGCAAAACATTGGTTAGAAAGACACAATACATAGTATGATGGCTTTATTGGGGTGTATCTGTTGACTCATTAAGGTCATGGTGCAGACAGTATGAGTCTCCACGAGACCCATGTGCAACTTCCAATTCCTGAGATTTGAAATTTGAATTTCAAATTTCAAAAATTTCAAACGGCTACCGAGGTGGCTGGCCGAGCTTACTGGTGACTCATATCGGGTAATGAAGCGTAATAGCTAAATTTTTAACCTGATCAAGCTACACAACCTAATATAAATCTGAGAATCTGGAAAATATCCCAATGGATTGAGTAATACACCACAGAACAAAAAGATTCAAGCCTTTAACAAGTGAATTTCACCAAATATTTCTTGTACAGAACTGTGCGGAACCCATTAGCATTTTCTAGTTAGATGCTTATTGATGGGTTTGCTGTCAGCTTTCTCTGTTCGAAGGCCTAACTGAGTTGTGATGGATTCCTAGATATATTCATGTAAATGCTGCAATGAGTCATATTTTACAAAATAAGTAAACCATGAACTGGACCTAACATGTTAAGGGTATTACCCATCGTTTAGGTAAACATTAGAATTTAGAGGTTTTAGAGTGAGTATGTCTAAAACATAATATATGGAGTGTAAATTTAGTAAACGAAGGACTCGAAATTGCAGTGCTATGATGCTAGACGGGCAAGAAATACAAATTAGTAATCAGTTTAGATACTTGGGTTTTTTTATTCAAAACAATGGAGAGATTGATAGTAATGTCAACCATAGAATCCAACCTGTCTAGTTGAAATGGAGGAGCGCAATGGTAGTTTTATACAACCGTTAACATCCTGTTAAGACTGAAGGGAAAAGTTTATAGCATTGTTATTAGACCAGCTTATTATATGGCATAGAATACTGGTTATAAACAAACATCATTCGCAAAAGATAAGGATAGCAAACATGCGCATGTTTTGTTGGATGTATGACAATACTAGAATAGATAAAGTGAGAAAGAAGGATATTCGTACTAAGATAGGCGTGACCCCCATTGAAAAGAAGATGCGAGACAATCGCTTACGATGGTTTGACATGTGTAAGACCTACAAATACACTAGTTCGATAAAGGGAGTTTATCAACATAGAATAAGTTAAAAGAGCGAAGGAAAAACCGAAGAAAATATGGATAAAGGTGATACAAAAAGATATGGATGCTAGAGGTTTAAATGAGAATATATTATTCGATAGGAATGAGTAGAGAAGGATTTGATTGACTCGGCGCGATTCTCTTTTGGTTCATGTAGCCTACCCCAGGTACTTTGGATAAAAGGCTCAAAAAAAATATGTTAAGGGTATTTAATTAATTAATTTCTAAGCCGATTCAAATAAGGGGTTCCGAGTTAATCCACCAATGGCAATCAATCAAATTAATTTAATGACTGTATTTAGTTGTAATTGAAATCTAATTCGATCAATTGATTCTTTCAATGAGAAAATTTAGGACTAATAAATTAAGATTTATAACTGAATTCTAGTTTAATTGGGTTTTAGTTAAAAAAAATAAAATTAATTTTTATACTTCAGAGTGAGGCCATAGCTTGAATAATTACCCAAGTTAAACTACTAATAATTGGTGAAGGTTGTTTATATGATTAAAAACAATTAGGAGGTTTTTCCTCTTAAAGTGGGAGTTTTTTTTTTTCCCTCCATGATGGTGTTTTTTTTTTCCTCACCTAAATCTTGTGATACAGAATAGTGAAAAGCGAAAAACAAAAAGGCCAAAAAGAAAAAGAAAAAAAACAAAGTACTACATCTCATCAATTCTCTGTTCTGTCTCCTTGTAGGTTATCAGAAGCATCTCGTAAAAGATTTTACGTTTTCTACTTGGTTTGTTTTTGAAAAAACATCATGCTTGTCTGAACTTATTAATGTAATGAGTAAGCAGCCCATTAACTATTTGATTTGTAGTCCTATTTATCCTTACCATGTGAAAAAAATCTTATGTTATGTGTAAATATCTTATTCCCGATTGATCATGTTGTCCTTTTCCATTATTAGATATGGCAGACTTTAATTTCCTTCACTGTCTAATTATGGATTAGTTCCCTCCATGATTTGTCGTCATCTGTTTTGAATGATATCAGTTTTATCTATTTGTGATGTAGTTTATGGTAATATCTTGTTCCCGTAAAATTGTTTATGATTAAGAGAACTTTAAAAAAGAAAAAAAAGAAGGTTACATACTTTAGTAGTCCAGTTTTCTGAACTAATCTTCCTATGTAGATGTTGTAGAGGAAGCTGAAACTTATTTTCCTGAAAAATTAACAGATTGAATTCTCTCTTTCATTTTATTGAACTTATTCTATTTCCGAGAAGTTCTATAAGCAACTATGTGCACTCAGGTTCTGTAATCTGCTGTAGGCTAATCATCCTACCCAAAAATGTGCAGTTCATCTGCAGATGGTTTTTTTCTTCACTTTATTTGGGTTTTTTATTTTTTCTTTTTTTTTGGGGGGGTGGGGGAGTAGTTGGTGAGGATCAATAAGCCTATGTTATTTAGAACATATAAGTGCTTGTTTGTTTCCTACAATATTGCATGCAGGACTCTTACATACCAGTGATCTTAGTTGTGCATATTTACTTCAGGGTTCACCAGCTCGGAAGAATAAAGCTTCTATTCATCACAGCTGAACTCCAGTTCTCTTTTCTTGCAAGTTCTGGTTGGCTATTTAATGATGGTGTGTTTCTTCTATCTCGGTTTCAGATTGTGCAATGCTATGTAAGCAACAAGTCGATAGCTGACCAGCATGAGAGCCATTATGCACACATCAATCCACATGTGGTTCAGACCCACCGACTTGATTGCTGGATAATCCACAATTCGGCACATTACTCCACTTGAGCATTCATATACATCTTTCTCACTGAACTGGACTCCCAGGAGGAGCTTATAGCAGTAGAAACTGTAGCTAAGGTACTTCAGCCACACGATGAATGAGGGGATCTGTTGGATGTAGTAGCCACCAGCAATGAGGAAGACAAGGGTGGTGACTGATGCGAGGGTAGTTGCTTGCTTGACATCCATGAGGATTGCACCAATTGCAAGGCCAAGGCTCTGGGAGACGAGCACGTTGTACAGGACAACAAGGAGGGAAAGGAGGAAGCTGACAGGATCAGGCTTGAGGCCACCCATCCAATAGATGATAACAACAAAAGCTGTTGGAAGGGCAAGCTCCATAGGGAGGTCTCCTGCAGTGCGTGCAAGGAAGTAGGAGGAGAGGTGGTACATGCCTGACGACTGCTCTTTGATGAGCATTCTCCTGTCCTGTGGGAATGTGAATACTGCGTTGTATAGGGGGAAGAAACCCCAGAACACTGAGAAGAAGAAGAGGAGAGCAATCTGCAATGCAAATTAATTGTGAGTTAGAGTATAATGTATATTACAGCGTGGCATATGCAATCCATCGATTCCTACCCGATCTTGGATATGTGTTGCGGAGGTGTGCCACCAGAGCAGGCCTCCAAGAGTGGCAACACTTATGACTTGGAAGATTCTTAGCTTGTTGAAGGCCTCATATCTTCTTTCCTTGAGGCTTCTGCTCAATAGCACCCTAAACTGCTCCCACCAGCTCGCGCTCCATTGATTTTTCCCTCCTACAGCCACAATATCAATGTCAGTGGTGGCACAAATTACAAAAAGAACTGAAGTGTTTGATGAAATTAGCTTCCCAGTTCAGGTCAAGGGTGAAAGGGAGTAGTTTATGAAAGAAAACTTACTGGAAGTTGGTGAATCTCTTTTGTTGTCAGTGTAGTTGTTGCTTTCCATGCTACATAGCTCAGCTTTCAATCTAGCGACAATGGTTCGGTCATATGCAGAAATGAGCTCTGCTCTTACCAACTTTTGTTCCTCATTTGCTGTGGAGCCATCAACATCACCCTGCTCAGTCGTGGTGCTCTTTGACTCAGGGGAAATCCCTGTACCCAAAAGAGGTATAATATAGCTTTTAGTACAGAGCATAAGCCTACTATATTGTAAGTTTTCATATTTTAATTAATGTTTTTTTTAAAATTGAGCAGACAGTTGCTTTCTCAATCATTTGATGTGTTATATCCCGAACCAAGTAACTGGGTCCTTGGTGAGCTTTAGAAACATTAATACTATTTGCTTTTCAGGATATTAATCAATCTGAGTAGCTTTCAACAGAATGGACAATGGGAACATTTTTTGTTTTACGAAGTTTTGCCCTAAGACTCAATGCCCCCGGTCCAGATTACCCCTTGCTTTAACAGTATCATAATCCTCTGGAAAGTGGGGGAGACGAGACATTTTGGATCGCGGGTACTTTGAGAGGGCCCACAACAATTTTTCTTTAACATTTCACTGATCTCTTGGTTTGTTACAATGTGATGGAGGAAATATGAGAATGAACAGGTCCAAAAGCCAGTTCTTAGCTCGCTCTATTAAAAAAAAAATTAATTTTTAATTTTTAATTTTTAATTTTTAAATAGAGTGAGCCAAGGATTGACCCTTGGACACATCTATTCTCATCCCTAATTTGAAGTGAGAATGACACCTTGTCCTACTCTGACAGTGTCACAGGAAGCCTCTGAGTATTGTTGGTTACCTTTTTTTACTGTCCCTTCATAATTTTCCTACTAACTTATGTTGTTGTTTCCAATTTGCCATTGCTTGAGCGGTTGGGCTGTTTATCGAGCAGGCAATTTTTAGAGAGAAGTCCACGAAGTAAATCTCTTTTGTTTTTCTTCTCCTTAAAAAAAAGGATAGAAAATTTATCCCGACTCTGCTTTTAGTTTCTTCAAATTAGTTATAACCACCTAGACCTTTGTTGTTTGTGTGTCAACAGTTATAGAGGAAATCTCTATAGTAGAGAGAGAAATACATACACAACTAAATTCTTGTTAGCTACTTACCATTAGCAAGGTCAAGCATGTGATCTGCAGGATTGATGCTAACTGGAGAGGCGAATCCAATGGAGGAGAAGTAGTTGAGGGCTTCAGAGGCTTGGCCATAGTATATTGGAGAGCCTTGGGAGAGGAGTATTACTTTGTTGAACATGTGGTAGAGTCTGCTCGAAGGTTGGTGTATGGTAGTCACAACTGTTCTTCTTCCTTCCTCTGCCAACCGCTTGAGCATCGTAACTATCCTCTGTGCCGTAGTTGAGTCCAGTCCTGATGTAGGTTCATCCAACAGTAGAAGGCTGGGGTTCACAAGCATTTCCTGCCCGATGCTGACTCTCTTCCGCTCGCCTCCAGAAATACCTCGAAACAGTTGCCCACCTATCATGCTGTGTGCCACCCTTCCCAGCCCGAGTTCAGATATTACCTGCTGCACCTGTCGCACTTTTTCTGCTCTGGTCAGAATTCGTGGTAGCCTGAGCAGAGCAGTGAACAAAAGCGTCTCTGTCACTGTCAAGTGTGGGTACAACACATCATCCTGCGCGACAAATCCTGTCCTCCTCTTCACGGAGCAGTGGAATGGCTGGCCATTGTAGGTGATCTTTCCAGAAAGTGTTCCAGTGAGCCTTCCGCCAAGAGCAGTGAGGAGGGTGGTCTTGCCACTCCCTGAGGGACCGAGCATTGCCAGCATCTCCCCGGGGCAAACCATTCCACTTACGCCCTTGAGTATGGTCTTCTTTGCCAAGCTGTTGCTGCTACCATTACCACCACAACTTAAGCACCCTCTGGTACTAATCTTAACCTTGTATTCGACTTCCTCAAACTGCATGTGCATATTCATGATCAATTTTACATATAGAACTTAAATTGGCCAGTGAACATATATTGACATCCATTGTTAGAGTAGGATACTTAACCTTGAGGGTCACGGAATACACTGCCGTTGTAGTAGCATGCAAGGTGGTATGTGGGATTACTGCAGTGTTAGCTGTGGCTTGATCAGGTAAACTATCACCAGTATTGGGCACAGCAGGTGGCATGATTTATCAGATTAGATCTGCAACTTGTGGTGTGTGAAGGGGGGAGAGAGGTTGATTAGGCCTTGTTGTTGTGGTTTGTGGTTGTGGCGAAGAAGCTAGAGCACCCCTTGCATAGATATAAGAGGGAAAGAGGAACTCTGTATAGCAGCTGGGGACAGAGTAGTATGCCTTCTTTAGTTGGGGCTGAGTAGTTGTGTCAATTTTGTTTCACAGGACCACCTCTCTTTTGGTTTCACACTCACACCAGATTAAGCAATCACTCACACCAGATTAAGCAATCATGCCTAATTAAATACTACTTTTTCCTTCTTTTTTTTTTTTTTTTTTTTTTTTTGTGGATAGCTTAATTAAGAACTAGTTACCTAGTTAAGCAGCATAATTACGAGTTCGTCTTGCTATGCAACGTCACTTATTCTGGACAATGAGCATCATTAATCCCGAAGAGGTGCACCTGCGGAATCACAACTTTAATAGGTGGCAGATTCTGATTTTACATGCATAAAGTCCCTTCTATTATTTTGGCGTACAGCCCCCTAAGGTAATATAACTAATATAAGTTGAGGTGTTTTATTTGTTAGACTAAAATAGGATGCAGAAGTTATCTAGAAGTTGATATTTATTTGCAAAATATAATAGATGGTTGTGACAATTTTACTGCAAGAAAGTTCTATGTGATTTACTGATATATTTATTACATATAGTAGGATATCAAATTATCATATATTGAGTCACATACTGAAGTAGGCTTTGCCATATATGGCTGGAGTCATTATACATGTACATATAGTAGTTGGTCGAGTTATATATAAGAAGTCATTGTTTTGGTTAGGAGTTAGACAGACTTTAGTTCAGATATTACTTATTAGGGAGGGGAGGTAGTCAAGCAGGGTAGTTAAAGGTCAAGTAGTCGTAGGTTAGTATAGAGGAGTACAGTAGTCCGAATACTTTGGCTCTGCATATGTTTATAGTCGTTGTTTGAGTAGTATTTGAACATTTAATGATGATGTGAGGACAATTTCTATGCTAGGCAGCATATTCTCCAAATGATTGTTTCTGTGATCATAGTCAAACCATTATTACACCTCTTTAGATACTGACTAGTTACTAACTATTTTAAGTTTAGCGAAGCAAAAACTGCTGATAATTGAAACTTAATAGAACGAAAACAGATTTCTATATAGAACTAATGGTATCATATAATATGGATATATACTCAATTGAGCTAGCCACAATCTTTCTTTTTAGCCAGGCCAGGAGTTTAGACCCATCAACTGATTATTTGCTGCTAAACTAATTTTGTAGGTGTGAGTATCATGTAAATAACGAAGTGACATGCAACAGAGAACAATATTATGAAAGATATTTTTTGTAGTATAATAAGTGCACTCAAATTTTCAACTATCACAAAATTCACTATAGCAATGATCTTTAACCAAGTTGATATCTTGAAGTGCAGAAACATTCATGATTTTCTTTTCCAATTTAGAAAAGTGATTGTTCATCGATGTTAATAGTAGGTGAAATTTTATGGAAATAGGAGTAGAATGTGAATGCTAGTTGAAAGAGTAAAATGATTAAATTTTCATCCATATTCTCCATGTGATGTGATGTTTTCTGTGATCAATCATCAACTCATTATCATATGTTTATACATCTTCAACTGTTAAAAGTTCAGCAAAACATAACTACTAACGTTGAACCAGAATCTATACAGGAATGAGATCTCATATAATATAGAAATAGTAAATTTGTAATATACTCAGCCAATTGAGCCATCTGCAATCTTATTTTTAATCACACTAAGAGTTTAGACCCATATATTGTTTTCTGCTAAATGTAATCCACTGCCGTTTAGGTGAGAATATCATGTAAATGATGATATGACGTACCAAAGAACAATATCATAATAGATATTTTAAATTGTAATACTATTATAGTATCATCAAGTTTTTCAACATTGTATCTTGAAACATACAGTAGTAATCCATAGCCAAAGTATCTTGATGGATACAAGTCGGCATGATTGGCTTTTCCAATCTAGTGTGTAGTTTTCTCTGGCAGAGGGATAGCAGGTGAATTTTTATGCAAAATTGGAGTACAATGTGAATGGAAGTTGAAAGTGTAGAAGGATTAAATTTTCAAGTTGATGGATAAGTACAAATTCTGCCTGTGCCACTGGACTGTATCAGTCTGAGGAATCACAATATTTTCCCTCTAATTTTTATTGAATATTTAGCTCATTGTTCGATTGAAATCCCTGAATCTGTTATAGCAGAGAGACTCTGATGGGTTGTTGGGGCATATACAAGAACATCACAGATTGTGTGTTTGGCCTCTATCATGTCACAATCTTCAGCTCTGATCCCTTTGGTCTCTTATTAGCTTCAATTAAGTAAATTAGTTGTTGATTAGTTTATTAATTTGTAGGTGAGGTTGAGCTCATTTTTATCCTGTCAATGCAGTGCTTTTCAGTTTAAACACTGTTTGTGCATGGTCTCTATTGTTTAAACGGTCTAAATCATTACATCTATTCTCATGAAATGTCTAATGAATAGTTGTAATCAAGGTTTTAAATATCGGTGGAGACCGGTACCTATTGCGTATATCGTATAGGATTTTGAGGTGCCTGATACAAATACCATACAATATCAATCTGATATTGCTGATACGATACGTCTTATCGTATCCTTGTTGATTTTGGTACTATAAGTGATCCACTAATACTGATACCGATTCCAATATTTTAAACCTTCGTTATAATAAATTAATGATAATGATACTAATGAGTATCATACAGTTTTAATATATCCACATGGTTTACTTTTTACGTAAGAGAATAAAGACTTCCTCTTTTTGAAAGGATGTTTGTTACCAAGAGCGTGTGAGAGAGCTTTAGTTTACTGGGATTTAATGATAGCCACATGATCGTAAGCATTTATGAAGAGAACATAAAGTAAGCAGCAGTAGGGACTTTGAAAGGCAACTCTAGAGCATGATTCTCATTTATGGGATATAAGAATCAAGGCTTTGTGCATGAATGGTTCCTTTCCTGTGCATGAATAAGAAATTGGAGAAGAAAGAGATAAGACGAACAATGCAAAGGTAAAAGCAAACTAAGCAGATGGTAGAAGAGAAATGTTCTTTCCTTGGTTAGATAGACAATCGATTCTTCCTAGTTCCTAGCCTTATGCTGATTTTAAAATATATCGATTTCTGGCATTACAAATCCTATTGGTATCTTGTTATCTTGTCATTTGATTTCTCGTTATATTAATCTAGTGAGATTTTATGCCCTTTATTGAGAGGATTTAATAAAGCTCAAATTCTATGCTACTTTAGGTCTATTGCCAACCTTGTCATCATTAACCATACTATAAAAATGAAATGCACTTCGGCTCTTGGAATGGGACCAATCATCTAGAAATGATGGAAGCCGCACTCTGGGTGGCAAAATCCGAATCTAATCCCCTCGTCACCTGCATGTGCGTGTGCACCCTCCTTTATTAGTATGAGTACAAGCAGAAAGCTACAGAACAAACGAAGTAAAATTAAGCCAACTTCGAGAATGGATGAGAGCAGAATCTATTCCCTCTGGGCCTAGTTTATAGAGGCCTCACCTAATGACAACTTTTGCCAAACTGGTTGTACTTTTTGTTCTTTTGTTTTTGCTAGATTATCAGTTTAAAAGTCACTGTGGATGGCTTTGTGACTTTGCTTTGTGTTTCCACTTCTAAGGCTTCAAAGGCAGTAGTACTAGAACACCCTTGAAGATGATCACTTGGACCAGCAGGGATCCCCCCATTAGTTCCTCTCTCCTGGCATCTTGCAACCACACTCTCATGCCCATCGTGCTAAACTAATTAAATTGGGCACGGAACTAACGGGAATGGAGGTCGATTACAGTATAATGAGCATGATGGTGATAGTCTCGGAACCTAGGGTCCTAGTTATAATATGGTGTATGTACTTAAACTAAGTTATCTTGTAAAGAAGGAGCTTTAATGGAAGCCCACTAGTTATCATGATGTTGATGATGATCAAAGGTTACAGGATACTTAAATCCCTGGCAGAACCTACATAGCAACATGCCTATGTTTAAACAAGTGATGCTTTGCAATGAGGATTGAAGAAAAACATGCTTTTGTCTTTCGGATCGCTACTTTACTTTCTTTTGTTGTTAGTTCGATTAGTTACCAATAACAACTGCAGTTACTTGTCGTCACTTGTGCATCAGAGAATGCTAGACATATATACAAAATATGCACTAAAGTGTGATATTGATATATACTAATCTGTGGACCCTATCGATTATTGCTAGGAGCTATATACGAATGAAGTTGAAAGATATTATTCGATACTCTAGCGTCATGAGACAGACTAATATAGACGTAATTTCTCAGGTAATTTTGGGATAGCTTTGTGGGTCTCGTAATGCTGTTTCTTTCAGACATATGTCCAGGCATCTTATTTAAGTTCATTCTAATTTCACTTGCAGACTTGGTCTTTTGGTGGCCTCTTGAGCGGGCAACAGTCGCACACGTGGATCTCGCGTGCAGGCATGAAGTATCTGCAGATCCCTTATGATTTCGGCGTGCCAGCTGAAGCTAAGTAGTTTCTCTTCGTGCATGCGAGGATTCATGTCGACAGCTGCAACACTGCCCCTGTCGGAATTATTATTGGTACGCAGGCTCATGAGCAGCAGATGATTATTGAGCGGGGAGTGAGTGGAGAATGGGGAGCTTTGAGTTTGATTTGTCGAGTCATGATTTTGAGCTTGAAGTAGAGTCACGCTTGCCTCCACCACAGTTTGGACCGGGTCTGATAGGTTGGATTTTGGCCGCTTTTCGTTTGAGAGACATACGGGCATGTGGGTCTGTTGTGATCTGTTCCTCCTCTAGCACAGGGCACAGATATCTGTCGGGAAATTCTATTTGCGCACTGCATTTTACTCTTGGCGTCCTGGTTTCTTTTTACACCAAACTCATATTTTGAAATACTGTCATTTTACTTTCTGCGCCCAAATTTTTTTCCAAAAATAACCTTCCTCTTTTTCTCTAACTCCTCAACCGTTCAACCGTTCAATTCTATTTAGGAAAAAAATTATTTTGGTCGGGTATTAATATCCGACCAAGAAACATTCTGGTCGGGTATTAATATCCGACCAGCAAGCGAAGTCTCCAAAAAAAAACTAATTAATGATAAATTTCAAACAAATACGCATAAAACCTAAAAAAAAAAAATTAAATTGTAGCTTAAATTTGTACTCTAACACCAATTGAATATTGGAATTTTCTATTTGCATAAAAAAACTCAAACTTAAATTTCACTTGTCACGGTGAAATCGAAGAATTTAAAATTCTTCTAATATTTTCAGGATTGTTAATGTAAAAATTTTTAAGGGTTCAAGAAATCAAATCGATAATTTTGTAGGAGATGTGTTTTTATTAAATACTAAAAAAAAAATCATTTAGGGTTTTAGAGAGAAAATAGAGGAGAAACGCGATGAGTCGTATTTCTAAATTTTAAAAAGTCTTAGTTTGGAATTTATAAGGATAGTTTAGTCAAAAAAATAATGACAAACTTATAATTATTTATAAGTTTCAAAACCTACGTCAAGAGTAAAATGCAGTGTGCAAATAGAATTTCCCATATCTGTCATGTAGGAATAAGAGTGGATGGATCTAAAAACTAATTCTTAAACCGTTATATTCAAAATTTAAATTAAAATTATAAAATTTATTTTTTAATTAAAAAATTTGAATATTAAACTATCCTTTAGACTTATCAATTCTCATCTTTAATTGTAATAATCTTATAATAAAATAACAATAATAATGATAAGACAAGAATTACAGAATTATGATATACTCTAAAAATAATTATTGAGTATGATAATTAATTTTCTATAAAAAATCTCATGACATAGTCATAATGATGATATGACAGGAAGTATGATGCTAGTCATTGTGCTATAGATTTCGATTCTATATCAACTACCAAAATATATTTATTTTAGACTAACCAAAGGTACTACAAGGAAACTTTTAGGTATTGCGTAAGACATTCATGTAAGAAATAAACCTCCTAAGTAATGGAATAAAATTAACAAAAAAAAAAAAAAAAAACTTAAAAAGACAAGGTAACTTGCAGAGACAAGTAGGCGGTTGAACACAGAGATATCCATTGAAGGAGATCTTGCATTTTATTGTTTTATTTTACTTATATACTTTTATTCCTAGATAACTCTGATTGTATCTATTATGTGTTGTCATGACTATTTATTATTCTGTTAGCCTCTCATTAATGGAATACAGAGGGTATTAATAACCTGCTGTTGATGTTAAAAAAAAAATTAATGGAATAAGATTTCTATTGAGGTCAATGTATATAGTAAGGAAAGCTTAACTGTTTAAAGAATTTTCTGCGTTCATTGATCTTTTAATAGAGATGTTCGAGAATTTAGTTATTCTTGTGCTGCAATCCATGACCGTCTTCTTTAACGTCTTAAAGTTAGAAAGATTAATGATGTTTTGAATAAAGAGATGCCCATAAGAAATTCCTTGCTTTCTTCTTGGGCCAAAGAACATCCATCTTTTTTACACTTTCGTCTCTGAAAGAGGAAAGTTTAGAAATGAATCTTAGGCTATTTATTGGTTGTACATAGGGATGATAATGGAGGTATCCACATGCCAATTTTTGGTATGTCCAATATAAAATTTTGAATTAGAAAAATAAAATTTTCATTTTTAATTCAAAATTTTATATAGGACGAGCTAAAAATTGACCCATGAACCGGTCCATTACCATCCATTATTGTACATTTCTAAATATGGTACGGTTATCAGAAAAAAAATCCACTCCTTTCCTAGGATCAGATGCCATCAACTAGCATAATACTAAGCCGCCAATGAGCATAAGCTCAAGTGACATCATTCCTATCCAATTTACAAAAAATACTGAGTTCGATTCTTGGTAGGGATTTAGTTTAGGTAATATTGCAAAAAAAAATATGTGTGTATAAATTTGACTAGCAAAAAAATAAAAAACTAGCACAAAATTAATCAAACAAAAGCTTTGGATAATTTTGTTATTTAATAATTAAGCAGCATGATTTTCCAAAGCCTTTTCTTTTACATTAACAACCTTGTTAGCACCACCTTAGAATTAAAGCATCTTTTAAGGTGTACTTTGAAATCTAGTATATTTAGAAAAATATTCCATAATTATGATACTTGATAACAGTTAATCGACCTCTCAAGTGGTAGATCAGATGAAATTCTCCTCTATTATTGGTCAAACGGTAATAGAAGTAAATATTTCCTTGTTAATCTTAAAAACCAAGTTAGACCCCAAACTACCACCTTCTAAAGGTGCCAATTTTGCCCCACTATTGCATACCGCATGAGGGTACCCCATCTCTCCATGCCTCGTACGATAGTGAAGCCACAGGCACGCTCATCCTTGGCTACGCTATGGTTAAAAACGTTGGTGCTTTTTATGTCACGATGTAAGGCATCGGGTAGCTGAATGCACTCAATGGGTAAGGACTGAAGACATGTTCAAGACATGATCTGGATGCGAATTTTCTATACCGACATCTGAAGCTGATATAAGATCAGGAGAATTTTCGTGAACAGATTCACATGATGGATTCCTACGTTGGCATTGAGACCTTTGGTGATCTGATTTAACTGTCCCACTCTATAATGTGACGCCAACAATTTGATTTAAGGCATATTTCTTAATTTTTATTTCAATTTGAATTTGATTTTATCACTTTATAAATCTAGAACTGTTTGGGTTTGATTTTGTAGGGAATAATTATAAAGACACACCCCCAAATATCCAAAAAGACATATCTCTCTCTCCCCAACTATCTCTCTCTTTTAAGAAACAAACCCCCTCATCTACTTCATCTTTAGCCATCCGGGGCTGTCTTTCCCCTCTGCCAAAATCACTACCCTCCTCTGTTCCTCTCCATCCCTCTGTGTGAAATGCCGTCCCTTTCTGCCATGTTCCCCCTCTCCTCTTCGGTCTCCTAACCCACCTATCCATCTCTTATCCTCCGCCACCCCCCTTCTCTACTACATTGCCGCCCCTCTATTCCCTTTCCGCTTTCTCCGATTCCTATCCTTCATCCACTTAATTTTGATTCTAGTTGGACATCGATATTAAAGATATAACAAGAATGAAAATTTATTGGTGTACATATAAAAGATATTAAAGATATAACAAGATACACATTTAGGAGAAGTTAAAGAATAATAATTCAACCACTTGTATAAACTTTTCATGTACTCTGAAATTAACGAGAATGAAAATTTATTGGTGTACATATATGCTTTTCATGTACTGCGAAATTAACGAGGACGAAAATTTATTGGTTTACATATATATATATATATACATACTAAAGAAACTTTGGGGTAAAAGGTAAATCAGTTCTTTGAGTGGGCCAAAGAAATTGCTCCCTCTTTTTAGTTTCATTATCAATTAATTTCTAAAGTCCAAAGAGGCTAGCGGAGAATTCGGCCCAAGCCCAACTTGTTACTGCGTCGCCTGTAATGTATCACACTCGTCCTCTCTTGCCCTAAGCTCTCTCCCTTGACTCAAATCCTTATACCCCTCTGTTCTTCTGTGATAATCGAGATCAATCAATGGCCATGTCGCTGTCGAAGTCCAATCTCTTCTCTAGGTTTCGTTCGTCTCCTCCTCAGGTCAAAATTTTCTATCTTTCTCCATCAACTTGTAGTGATTGATCTCTCTCGCTCATCTCGATTCGATGCATCTGTTATTTTGTTTGCAGAGCGAGGCTCTTGTCCCCCGTCGTGGATACCACATCGATCTCGGCGCTCGCGAGAAGGCGGTGAGTTTTTTTTTCTGTTTCTATTTTGTCCTTTTAGTCCCTTTCTTTAGTTAAAAGTTAGGGTTTTCTCTCGATCCCCGCCATGCTATAACTCGAGGATCCGTGCTTTCGATCAATTTGTTTATTGTTTTGATTCGTAAGCAATTTTGCGATTATTTTAGAATTGTGGCTGCGTTAATTTACTTGGTAGGATTTTTTTGTGTTGATTTTGGTGAATCCATGGTTCAAATTACTGTTCGATGTCACCAGAATAACCATTCTTCATATTCCAGTTTAAATATTGGATTGCAGTGACATGGGCGAAAACTCTTGTATCAGTGATAAAGGAGATTTCTTTCCGTTCTTACAATAAGACAAAGTTAACATTGCTGCTCGAAGAAATTATCTGACACCTGACACATCTTCACTAGTGAACTATAGAAATTATCATTTCATAGGTTTAGCTTTTTCTTTACTAGGCTACATCTTAGATATACTTATCATCTTGTCTTTATCATATTTAGAGTTGAGTAGTAACCCTTACAAATTTTCGATCGCCAAGTATGAGAAGGCTTCTTTTATTTTGGACATACCTGATATATGATAGAATAAGTAAAAAATCATACAAGTTCAACCTTTTCTGTATAACAAGCTATAGTATGAGAAGTCTTCTTTGATTTTGGATATGCCGCATAAATAATAGAATAAGCAAAACATCATACAAATTAAAGCTTTTTCTCTGTTGCAAACTTTAGTAAAATTGTTTTTGTAAAACAAGGCTTATATTTTTGGAAAAAAGCATGCGGCCTTGGACCGATCCCTTAGGCATTAAACATTCATAATATGAGGGCATACCACATTATGCCATCATGTCATATGTTTCTGCTCACAACAATGTCTCTTGTTAGCTTTTTGATTGATGATGTTATGGCTAAGTTTTTACTATATATGCTATTTGTGGTTCTAACAAGTTATTATGTTGGTGATAAATAAAATCCTACAGTTTAGGATTTTATTGTCGAGTGACAAGTAGTAAAACATATATTTTGAAGCATACGTATTAGTATATGTGACAATCATAAATATTGTCATAAAGTGGCAAGTAATAATGACGTAATTAATCTTCTTGAATAATAGTCGAACTAAACAGGATTATTATTTATAAAGTTGTATTAAATCCTTATCATAAAAGCTGTTCAACTTATGTTACGAGCTAACAAAAAACGAGAACCTTCTAAAAAATGGCTCAAATAGATGTCTTAGTTGCTCTTTCTTATTTTAGCTGTCTTAACAAACCTAACCCATCAGAACATAGTCATCTCCTTAAATATGAAAAATAGAAAAGAAGTTGATGCTCACAACTAAGAAAGTTTTACCCCTTTTTTCTCAGCTTCCTTCATTTATTTCGTCATTGTCTTTTGTTGTCATTCTAACAGGATGTTGCAATTTTTTTCTCTTTGTATACAAACATCTTATTTTTTGTTCAACTCCTTAATTCAAGTTGTCTGACATAGAATTAGGTTACCAATTTCTCTTTTAGATTTTTTAGATTTCTTAACTGTCGTACCTTTTCATATAATAATTTACACTTCAAATCACACAAGAATTTTGCTATCTAATTAATTTAATTAACATCATTGTGGTCTTTTTCTTGAATTCTTTATTGGTTAGTATGTTCGTCAACTTTCAGACAAGACTCTTGTGCACTATGATTTCAGATTAAAAGGCAGATGAGCATAATAAAGCACTTGTGAGGAAAAGTAGAATGATGTGTACACTAACTTCTTGTGACTAATGCATGTTGGTAGGTACCACATAATTAGATCCATGCAGATTTTGCGTTTCATGTTGATTACTTAAGTGAATACTCATTTGGAATTGTTAATCATTCCTACTTGCCAATTGAATATGGCCAAAAGCCAACATGACAAAATCCTAGACCTTGATCTATTTCAAAACTCACACATTTTTCCTTGTGATTCCCTCATCTCTTTCCCCTCCTAGTGATGAGGCTCCAACTAAAGAAATTTTTATTGGATTCTCCTAAATTCCATCAATCTTTCATACCCCTCACTGCTTGTTAATAGTAATTTCATTTTCTCGATGTTAGGGCCTTTTTGTCTCCTAGCACTTATCACTCTGCAAAGTGGGATGATAATTCTCTGCACATAACCTATATATAAGTATATTCTCTCTCTCTCTGTGTGTGTGTGTGTACGCGCGTGCAGGCATCGTGCTTGTGTGCGCGCGAGTGTGTTTGAAGTTTATTTTGACGTAATTCTGCATAATATGTTTATGTGGTGGATAGTCTGATAATGCAATATGTATTTTCTGGCTGAACATGTAACAAAAACATATTTTACTGGATTATTAGTAGTCAACTTCTTTTTTCTCTATATTTTTTAATTTAGATTTGCTAACGGGCACTAATTTGTTGAATATATTTATATTTATGTACAAGAAAGCACAGTATAAATATTTATTGTCATTTTGCATTTTACAAATTATGGATCAGTATAACAAATGGATAGAGCTGGCATTTTAAAACTTTTCCTTTTTTAAATAATTGATACATACCAATGTTGAAAATAACGCGTTATGAAACCCATTATGTTGCGTTATGAAACCTAATAGAAAGTCAACATTACTTCACAGTCGAAATAACTCAATGCACCGTAACGGTGTGTTTTTTTGTTATTTTACGTTACATTACGTTAAATTACGTTATGTTACGTTATTTATAATTATATTTAAGTAGTTTTTATATTGATTTCGATTATTTATTTTGATTGTTAGCAAATTGTTGTAGTTTTTTTTTTTTTTTCCCGTTTGACAGCTTGTTGTTTGTTTATTTGATTGCTTGTGGTATTATTAGCTTGTACATCCTTATTTACTTGTTATAATTTATTTCCAATTACTAAAAAAAATTATTATAATTTCTTTCCAATTACTTAAATTTCTTACTTCCTGATTAAATTGAATTCTCAGCTAATCAAAAAAAAAAAAAAAATTAAAAATAACATAAATTTAGCATTACAAAATATAAATTATAATATTGATAATAATTGAAAATAAATTTAAAATCTTATTTTTTTTATTTAGGTGATGACTGAAATATGGGTGTGAATGTAATTTAATTTATGAAGATAAATATAAGAATTACTGTGAAACTTGTTAGAAATTTAGAATTAATACTTGGATATAATTTTTTTAATATTTTCTTTTAGAATTTTTAATTCAATTTTCAATTTATAAAATTTATTTTATATAGTTTTATATTTATTTTTAATTAAATAAGTAGAAAATCACGTAACTTACATTATGCATTACGCTATATGCTATATAACGTAATATAGACAAAACGTTACGTTACCGTTATCGTTATTTTAAACATTGATACATACATAGTCAAGTTATGAAATTCGAGATTGGTCGTTTATGTGATTTTTCTGGTGTCCTGCATATTGATTCTTCCTTTCTCTGCTTGTCTCCAGCTAGGATAAAGGAGGAGGATTGAGTTAGATAGTTTATGGATAACATAAAATGTAGTTTGATCTATATGAAAATATTCTGAAAGGATGATATTGGTGGATCCCTCACTTTGGCTGGTGAATAGATGCATCGACATAAATTGAGGTCATTGGACACCTCATTTTTACAAAATCCCATCATGTCAGAAACTAAGACACGTCACAACATGACATTTGGAGTTTTGACCTGTTTCCTATTACTTAGATACTCCTCACGTAATGAAAATGGAAGAGTAGGGTATCATTGTTCTAAAAGAAAGGGATGGCTGCAAAATTTATCTAAAAGGGATTTTCATGAGGAAATAAATTGAGAAGTTTTAACAAGGGGTAAAATTATACTCTTTTCTCCCATGTTTATCCAAATCCATCTTGTCTCTTTTTTAAGAAACTATGTCAAACTATATCATTTGTCATTATATTAGTAAAGAAATTGTTCTTAAAAGAGCCTCTTGCTTCTCTAAATATGGGATGGATAACTTAATATACAAAATGCCATATACATATGTATGAATATCTGTGTCCCCTTGTCATACTGTTTTAAACATTTATGTGTCAGACACTTAGGGTGTGTTTGCTTGTCGGAAGTAAAATGGAAATATTAAAATAAGTCTATTACTTATATATTTGTTTGGCCAATAAGTAAATTGAAAGGTACTTATTGTATGATGGGTGGATCCTATGCTATGAAGCACAAACACATGTATGGGACACGTAAAATTTGTAAAGTGTAACGTACAGGGATACGACAATATATATATATATATATATATATATATATATATATATATATATATATATATATATATATATATATATATATATATATATATATATATATATATATATATATATATATATATATATATGCACACAGAAAAGTGATCTAATGCAAGTTTACAATAATCGTAAAATTATAATCTAGATGAGATAATCGTTGCTTCCCCCCCTCCCCCCCCCCCCAACAAGTTTCAGGGTTGCCATTATACTTAGTAGGTTTGATATATAAATAAAACTAAACATATAACTCGAACTTATCAAGTAAACAAATAAGTGTGAGGTGTGCATGTATCAAAGAATTGTACTAAAGTGTCTTAGTTTAAAAATATAGTATAAAATTGAGAGCATGATCAAGAAGTGCTCTACACTTGTCGAAGGAGTGTCAAAGAAGTGTCGTCGTCGAATATGTCGAGTACATCTCATGTATGGGTATAGGTAATTTAGAATTACTTATGCTACATAGATACTATGTGATACTTCCAATTTTTTGTTCCTTTACTTTTGGCTTGGAGGAGCTGAAGGAACACGAACCATTACCATTCAAAAGTAGTACTCCTTTCATTTTCTAATAAACAACTTCTAAAATAGTATTCTCTTTTTTAATCAATTAAATAATTCTACCTTCATATTCTAATACTCTTCTTCCTAAATTAGTAAACAAACTAAGTGCTTCAAGAAGCACCCTCTTTCCTATACTTCAATTTTGGAAGTTCTTATTTCTTCCTCCACTTTTGGTACTTTGAAGAGCCAAACAATGATCTATTTTTTTGGCCAGAAGTAGAGGGGAAGTTGTCAAAGTAGCTGCTTTCCTTTATTTTGTTTGTTAGGTCAAGAAGAGAAGAAGTGACTTTCAACTTGATGATATAGATCCTATGTGACATTCTATTTTATCTTTTTTCTTCCCCTCCATTTTTACTTTAGGAGGTCTTAAAGCTCAAGAAACAAGGCAAGAATTAATATTTTATTATTCTCTCATAATTATGATGAAATACCAGTTCACCTTTGTTCTTACATTTATGAAACAAATAAAACAATAAAAGTACTAATTCATTTAATCATTAGGTTCCATTTGGTAGAGGATTAGGGTGGTTAACTCTTTATTATGTACATGGAGTAAAAGAGCCCAAGCCTTAATTTAGGAAGTATTGGGAGCACGTGACATGGACATATAAGAGATACTGCAAAAGCATATTGGATAAACCATGTGGTGGATCTTAAAAAAAAACTAGACAGGCCATAAACACAGGGTTAACATACCACGCACAGGTCCGTATCCGTGCAATAGACTGTCGACCATGCCACGTGGCGTGTCCAATAAAAACAAGGATCAGACACACCATGGACATGGAGCAAAACTCCACGAACAAGCTCGTATTTGTATCTATTTTGTATTTCCTAGACCTTAATTTGCTAAATATAAAAACTAACAAAATGGTTAAAGATAATGCATCTACATAGTTAAGAGGAGTTAATCCCCCAAAATGAGGGGTTTACTAATTCACCTTTAAAGGATTAACACATAAGTCCTCTCTTTATAAAGAATCATTATTTACCTTTACAGTTTACGAGCAAGGGAAAAAAAACATAATTATTAAAATATTTCTTGCTTAATAAATTAACTATTTATTTCTTATATTCAAAATGGATTAACTAGCTTAACCCTTTAACCCATTACGAAACATGACTTGAAATAATACTCCATCTACTTCCTAATATTTTTCGTTCTTTAAAAAATTGCAAACAAACACTACAACTGGAAGAGCCCTCTTCTTGTATTTTTATTTTGGAAGTTATTTCTTGGTTTCTTTCTTTCTTTCGGCACTTTCAATGACTCAAACACACCGGTAGAAACTTTGATGTGTGTGCCATGTTAAAGGTAACACGAATTGATTTGATGGGAAATGGTTATGATTGTTGTTACTTAATAAAGTTGAATATTATAGGGAAAAAGGTTTATATGGAAGGTGACGCAAATTTGAAATAGCAGCCTGTTATTGTTGGTTCTTAAAATTGGACATTTATGTAACCTTCTTTGATTTTCTAAAATATCTTCTTTAAAACCTGTTTTTTGACATGTTTTGTCTGTACTCTTATACCATTGTTTGCATTTTGTTGGGTTATATTATTTTCTATTTTAGTTACAATTTTTATTCTACAAGATTGCATATTTATTTGTTATTGCTTCTCATTTGGTATGACATGCTTGTTTATCTATTTTTCTTAGTTTCATGAGTAAATAAATATCTCCTCAATTCTACTTCCTCTTCGTTTTAAGGTTGTATAAATAGTCGTTATCATTTTGATAAGGTGCCCATAGTTACCTGTTCTCTTAATTGTTTATATTTTTTATTACTTGGTAACTAAACTTATAGTGTATAATTTTGCACATATTGTTATTCTAACTATTTGCTCCTTAATTATAAAGTATAAAAAATCTCGAATTAGTTTTTGGCCAAGGTGACATGCGCCATGGACCGATCGAACTTTTTTGTATATAAAAAACCTTGAATTAGTTTCTACATAAGGTAGCATGCATTGTTGACTGAACGTAAACTCCTTTATTTACTCATAATGAAGAGAAGTAACTGTGATAGGATATCGAAGCAACATGCGGAGAATGGTGGCAAAGACAGCTCTCTCAGGACAGAAAGAAGTATGATTGGATTGTGGAGTATTGTGGGATTAAAAGATTGTGAAGAAGTATGATTGGATTGTGGAGTATTGTGGGATTAAAAGATTGTGGTGGTGTTAGTCATGGATGTAAGAAGGCAGAAGCAGATGGTGGGCATTGGACTAACGAGGAGATGATAGTGGTTGGCTATGAAGTATGGACACTTCAAAATAAGTATCATTTCTGTGTCGGATACGTATCAAATACTAATACTTGTCGACATTTGTCGGTATATGTCAGACATACTGAAGTCATATCGGATATGAAAACCCTAAAAACTTTCGTGACGGAGCCATATATGCTTTCAAACAGTAAATACATACCGTATGTTGAGACCATATCAGTTTTCAAAAAGCCATAAAGATTGTGTGTTAAGTAACACTATCAAGTTTTACACTATCTAAAAAGAAAAAAAAAAATTGACATAAAAGGGATACCAAATTAATAACGCCAAATGCTTTGCAAAGATAGAGATATTAAATATTTTATTCAAGGTACTGGTGCGTAGGATTGCATTCAGATTCTTTAATTTATTAGTTACTCAATTAGAATCTGTTTTCAAAACTATTAAGATTTTTTTCTTTCTATTATATAAATTGTCTTAACAATTATGAGTTTTGATACGCGTTATATATCTCACATGTATAAATACACACATATTTTTATTGACGGGTCGTTATATCTCGATATCTTGTTTTTAAGGATTTATCATGTCTCTATATCTGTGTCATTTTGTGTTGTATTTGTGCCTCGTATCCATACTTCATAGGTGGTGGGGGCTGGAAGGAAAGTGGTGGGGAGGAAGAGGTGATGGTCAGTCGAGGAGTATGAAATAGTACAGAATAAAATGAGCTAGATTTAATCATGGACATGCTGGTCCCTGGAAATGTTGGGTGCAGAATAAATATTAGGGCTGGGAAGATGTGACGTTAGGACGTTGAGCATATTCTAAATTCCAATGGTATGTATCTAAAACTCAAAGTCGTTGAATCTTTTTGCTACCTAGTTATTATTCTTAGGGCAGGGGAGTCATAAAGTCCTTTATGGGTGAAATATATTGAAATTTTTTGACAATCAGATCTTGCCCTGTAATGTCTTTAGTTTTATGCAATAAATACTGTTTTGACCTGTGCTCAGGACCAACCTATACCTTGATCCAAAGTAGACGTGTTCCTCTAGGGGATAATCGAGTACAGATGGTAACAGGGTCTACCTGAATTGCAGGATCAAAAAAAATGGAGCAGCTATATGCATGAGCTTTTGCCCTGTTTTACCTGGCTTGACATGATTAATAAATTTTTATTATTTTAAAGATTTTATGAAATTCACTTTACCTGGCTGGATAGGATTAATATATCTGAGCTTTTGACCTGTTCTACCTGACATTCAACTGAGTCCCTTGTCTTCCCTTTAACTTATTTCATGCCTTAGTCCCACTTATCCCCTTTGCAGGTAGGGTCACTTATATCGCATGTTTAGCAAACTAAATGTAAGTCAGTTTCCTCCCTCTCTGGCGATGGACCATAACCCAAACTATTTCACGATTGCTAGAATGCTAAAAAAATTATCTCATCTGAACTGAGTTTCCTTTTTCTGCCAATTGTAATACCTTTCCACTATCTCATGTATCTCTCTCCCTTTAATGTTATGTTTTCCTTTAATTTTGGCTTCTTGTTGCAATAGCATTCCAATTGTATTAACTGTTGCTGCTGCTGCTATTTCTTCTACTAATGGATTCAATTATCAGGAGAATTAAATAGTCAGGTGGTGTTAAGCTGATTGGTTAGGTTAGGGAGATTGATCAGTTTGTTACATGAGTCAGGTTTGTGTTGAACTCAAATAGGTTTGTTCAAATTCTTCCTTCACGTACTTATTCCCACTGGATTATGTGTGCCTTCCAGTTGGTTGGTTCCTTCATCTTTGTTTTGCATTGCTGCTCCAACACACATGTTATTTACTGACACATGGTGACTTCATGATGGTGATTTGGCCATAGGTAGATTCAATTATGTGTGTTGAGAAATATGTCTACTATATACTCTCTTTTCCATATAGTAAACAAGATGTGTTATAGCAACAAGGACATGTTAAAACAGGTTATTTTTCGCTATTTGATATCAATGTTGTATTTGAGGAGAGAGAGCAAGTCCCATGTCAGGAATCTGAATAATCGCTTTTTTTTCTTTCCTTTTTTCGAGTGTTTAATCACTATAAAACGTTTATATTTCATGATACTTCCAAGTTTTAGATACCCTGTTTTCATTCAGTGATACACTTTATGAATTTATATCAAAACCAAAATGAGCTGCACTTACAACTACCAGTTGCAAGTGATTTTTTATGCTTTTCATGCCAATCACAACAGCCACTGAGCCTTTTAACCCAAATACTTGGGTAGGTTACATGAACTAAAAGAGAATTACGCTGGATCAATCACATGGATGATCCTTCTTCACTTGTTCCTATTGAGCAATACGTTTTCATTTATGCCTTTAGCATACATTTCTTTTCGTATCACCTCCATCCATATTTTCTTTGGTTGTCCCTTCTCACTCTTCTAACTTGTTCTATATTGATAAGCTCATCTCATCGAACTGGTGTATATGTAGGTCTATATCGCATATGACCAAACTATCATAGGTAATTTTCTTGCATCTTTTTCTTCTATGGGGGTTATGTCTACCTTAGTAAGAATATCCTCATTTTTCACTTTATTTTTCTTAGCATGCACACCAATGAAGCATATGCAATTTTGCTATACTTATCAAGAATATATAGTATTGGTCCATGACAATGCAAAACAATCAGCTTCAATGTACTATGAATCAATGTTTAAAATCGCAATAACGTAATGTAGCATTTTGCCTTTCTTAGGTTATATCGCACATAACCTAACGTCTAATGTAGGCTCCACAATTTCCTTTTTATTTTATAAAATAATTATAGAAATATATAAGTGATTTTTATTAATTGAAAATAAATTTAACATTGTAAAAAAATTTAAAAATATATTATAGCATTTAAAACCCTTCTGAGTTTCTAACAAATTTCACAATAATTTTCATATTTATTTTCATAAATTATATTAAGTTCGCAACTGAAATTAAGTTCGCAACTACAATTTCAGTCATCACCAAATAAGAGAACAAGGTTCTAACTTTATTTATTTCAGCTTTAGTCATCGAGGTTGTAATTTATAGTTGATAATGTTCAGTTTGTCTTATTTGTAATTGTTTAGTTTAGTCAGCTGAGAGTTCAATAGAGTTAAAAGTGAGGAAGAAATTTCAGCAACCGGAGAGCAATTACAGCAAGCAAACAAATAAGCAGTTGTAATTAGCAAATTAGCAATTCCAGTAGCAATCAAACAAGTAAACAACAAGTATTCAAGTCAAAAAATTGCAATAATTAGCTATTAAATAATCAACAACATTCCAGAAATTACTAAAAATAACAAAAAATAATGTCACATAATATGAAATAACATAAAAAAGCAATGTTATGATACACCGAGTTATTTAAAATTGTTAGATGATACTGTATTTTTATTAGGTATCATAATGCAATATAATGGGTTCCATAATGTGTTATTTTCAACATTTCTTTGAATGTATGTTTGGATAAAGCCCAGCCTGTGGGCGGGTGAAGTGCATGAACACACAGAAGAGCTAGCTGGTTGGGCATGCACATCTATGTACTAGCAATCGAGCTCTTAAAGTTGGGTCAGATAGTACACAGGGTTGATTTTTGAAATTCGGTGAGTGCAATCTTCTTCTCTTTCTTTTGTTATTCTTATTATGGACTCATCCTAAAGTTGGAGATGAAGTTTTGCCTCATCAGTTTCAACCCCGTGCTCACATACATTTCTGGCAAACTCTCTGCCAAGAGTTTCTTTGAATATTTATTAAAATTCTTCTGTTTGCCATGTAATTAGTACTGCTGGAAGCCTGGATCTTTATCAAATACATGATCATAATACATATCTTATCTCTTGTACCGGTTGATTGGAGTTCAAATTCAAAAAATATATCAATTTATATTGCTGTTGCAAAATTACTGAGATTCTAATCTTGTTACCCCATCAATGTGTGCAGCTATTGGAAGAAGACCCTGCATTGAAGAGATTTAAATCATACAAGAACACTGTGAAGAGAGTATCAAAAATTGGAAATGGCCTTACAGTTCTTGTTGCTGTTGGTATGGAAAGTTTATTTTAATTTGTTTCTTCTTTTGATTTTTCGACGTATACTAAAAAATTAGCCCCTAGTTCTTTTTGAAAACTATGAGCATTCTATCTGCTAGTAATTACCTCTTCCTTTACATCCATTGTCATTTATTTTATGATGTTTAGCATGTGTTTTTCTGGATAGTTGACAACATCTCCCATTAGATAATACATTATCTGTCATTACAACAAGACCATGACATTTTCTTTTTTCTTTTTTTTTTTAGTGTTCTACACTACTAAATAGTCCATTTTTATCATCTTACCTGTTGTCTTTCATGTTCTGTACAGTATATTCGCATTGACATTAGGCCTGGAATAAATTTTCGTAACAAAAGCAGGCTTCATTTGGGCAAAAGTCAAAGAAAAAAACGTGTGTGGCTCCAATTTAGCAAGATCGTGACCTCACAATATATATTCTCTTAGTTCATCAGAATTGCCAGATAATGCACTATTCATCAAATTTTTGGGAGAATGTAAATGCACAAGTGAACTGGAAATTAAAAAAAATGTGTTTTAAATTGTCAAAACAGAAGCAGACACTGTTTAGCAAACAAAAGCAGAAAAAAAACAGACTCTTACTTTCTTAGTTTATACTTAAAATTGTTGAAACCAAAATGGATGCTTAAAATTGTTGAAACAAAAGCAAAAACTGCCAATCTGGAATAGAACTGTTGAAACAAAAGCAGTCGCTGTCTGGCAAAAGTTGAAGGGAAAAAAAAGTGTGGCACCGCAATAGCAAAATCATGTGCCTCACAATATATATTCTCTGAATTCATCAGAATTCGCCAAATAATGCTCTATTCATCGAATTTTTGGTAAAATATAAAATGCACAAATGAACAGGAAATTTTAAAAATGTGGTGCGTAAAATTATAAAATTTCCAGTTCAATTGTGGATTTGTGTTTTTCTAAACTTTTTATTCCAAGCAAAAGCAGTCTACTATTTTCTTCCAGGCCGCCTTTGAACTGTAATGCGTTGTTATAACTAGTGCCCAAAAATGCTGCAAAACCACCGGGTTAAGCCTTTTGTAGCCTGGATAGCTGCGCTAGGGCAAAGTGGTGGAATTAAGCAACCTGGTGCTTTGTGCTCACAGAAGCATGACGAGGTGGCAAAAGCAACCTGAAGCAGCACAAAGCAACTAAAGAGCTAATTTTTTCTTTTCTTTGTTCCTTTTGAATCTAATCAAGTGTTTTTCCAATAATTATCACTTAACACCTTAAGGCTCATACTTTTTTTTTTCTTTCTTGTTTTAACTGTTAACACCTAAAAGGTTTAAGGTTTCTTTCAACAGTGAAGACCTAAAGGCTATGATTCTTACTTCTTCTTCTTTTTAATAACCGTTAACACCTAAAGGCTATTTCTTAATTTAATGATGATTATATGATGGAAATGTGTCTTGCTTCTTTTTTTAAAATTATGGTTGGAACAAAACCAGTAATGCTGTAATTTTTCATTCACACAGTTAGTAGTGATCAGCTGCAATGTTCTTTAAGTTTTTGGTGATGAAGGGTTATTCATAGAATTTCTCCACCAATTCTTTTTTTTTTTAATTTCTCCCCAATTTTAAGCTTTTTTTTTTTTCTTTCTTTCTGACTTTTCCCTATTTTTGTCACTTCCAATCCCTTTTTTAAAAACTTAAGAAACAAAAATGACTTGGTGGTTTATACCACTTAATCCTTGTTAAAGCCCTAAAAGCGTTTCCCTCGACTATACTTCCTGCCTTCTGCTTTCCATAACCTTGCTATGATGGTATGATTCAGTATAGACTTTGCTTTGTATTATATCATTTGATTTTAAACTTTGTTTAGGTATTTGGGTCTTTGAAGTATGAGAAAATAGAGATAGGAGAGGATTCTTTGCTATTTTATTGTGTTTATTATAATAGGAAGGTCTTAGGAAAGTTATTTATATTGAGGGGATTACATTTGTGCTATAAATTTTATAAGTAGTGGTTTGTAAATAAACTTCGTTTAGGCAAAAAGTATAGTTCAGTTTGCACTTTGATCTACATCAAAATCACAAAGTTGTGTTATTTTGTTTGTATTTTGAAAAAAAAAAAATGATATTTTCTAGGTTAGTCTTTGGATGGTGAAGGGAATATGAAGATCTCCTAAAATCACAGTATTTGAAATTTTCAAGTTCATGGTTTATTGTTCGGCCACATGGTTGTATTGCCTATCTTAGCTTTATATTTTTTCAAACAAAACAATCAATGAATATCGACACTTCTAAAATCCTGTGACTTTCAAGTCTTTGAAAACTATGTTTTTTTTTTCAAATTAACTCGTCCAAATGTAGCCTTTTTTTTATTTTACAAACACACCACACCCCACACCACCCCCCCCCCCCCCCCCCAAAAAAAAAAAAAAAAACCCTTTTCTCTCTCCCAAAAGTTAGTTTGAACCACTATTGAACAGAATATTTAGTATAGTTTGAACTTTTTCGTGTGAGGAACGTTTTGTCATTATGAATTGAGCAACACCCATTGTTCATCTCCTCTCTTATTAACTCTGCCTTCTCTCCTCCATGTCCTTCAATTATCCCACTGAAGCCCATCAATTCGCTCTTCATTGCTTCACCAAATTACTCCGTAATTTGACCAGCAACCTTCCATTTACCCTCCACCTACCTTCCCTCCTCACTCCATTCTCCACCCATTATCTATCCCTAACCACTTTTTAATGATCCCCAAGGGTTGTAGTCATCTAAGTTGCAGTTTGAGATGAGAGAAGAAAGGAGAAAAGTGATGGGGAAAGGGAAAGTGAAATTTCAGTTTTGTCTGCCCCCTAGTGATAACTGACACAGGCTAAAGTGTCACTCTGTTAACTCTTAAACAGATCCAGGTTAAGAAGTCTGGAAGGAAAATAACCATGGTGTAATTTGAAACAACTCGTATGATTTGGTGGTGCCACATAGAAATATCAAGATTTTGGGGTCTAAAAAGGAAAGATCTCTAATATAATGGCCTTTATATAAAAACCCAAATCATTATCTTTGTAAGTTTTGTGCTCAAATTTTAATAATTTGAGGTGTATTTTTACCTGGATTGTTTAAAGCTATCAAGGATCCTGGATGTCGCTCAAGTATGGCAACTATTTCTCTTTGCTTTTTGCTCAATGAATTTAATTAATTGGATGAATTAATCGAGTGCTACGAGTCTTTACCTGCATTTCTAATTTAATTTATGTTTAGTTTAAGTACAAAATATACACTGAATTTAATTGACCTCACCGGCTTTTAGGTTTTTACCTGAGCTATTTTCACTGGATATGGTATGTCCATTCTACTCAAATTCTCATTATGACCCAAGCTGTAAGCTAAAAATTGGCTTTGAAATCACTGGCCACTAGAATTTTATGTGTGAATTTTCACATATCATTTTAGACCAAAGCGATTATAAAATTTAAAACTCTGATCCTTTCTACATTAAATTAGCTTCCTTTGTTATGAACCAAGTGTCAAGCCACATAATATTATCATATGTCTGAAACAATACATTGTGGGTTTTTTCATATTTTACAGATATTATGTACAAATCTATTGATTGGTTTACCCAGGATTTCTTTTTTATATTTGATATCTTTATTAATTTGAGATATTTCATTGATGGGATAGTGAAAACGGAGATGAGAATGGGCATGACAATGCAACACCCTCATTCCCTTTTTTAGCGGCGGGGGTGGGGGAGATCAAATAGATATTTGAAATTTTTAAGCTTATGTGGAGGGATGTTTCTTGTATGATTTTAGTTTTGTTTGGATAGTTAAAATTTGTAAACAGTCCAAAATAAAAAGAAATGGTCAAACCATGTTTTGTGTGTCTTCATGAGTAGTCTGACGTTTCATATAATGTAATTAAACACAGGCTGTATTTTATTTTAGGTTATATAGAAGGAACTTAAAGCATATTTGACGATCTATTTGCACCATGAAAATAAACATATAAGACTACATTTATTGTTATTCCTAGATGTTGCGAAAGCTATTTTTTTCCCTCCTTTTTATAGTTATGGTATTTCTCATGTCATGGGTTGTGGAGCACACTTAAAATTTGGTCCCGGACTTGATCATACCACTTCCAAGCCATGAACTTTATCTTACTACTCTAGACCATGGCATTACATAACTATCAAATTGGATATGCCTCTATCGGTGTTCCTTTGCTCTTACTGTATCCTCCGAGTTAAGATCCTCCTCATTCATCTTTCAATAAACAATAACATCTTAGTAACTTATTAAAAATTTGAGAACTGTTTAGTTTGCTTCACTAGTGCTACTATTTGAATGTTACATGGAGCATTTGTTGCAAAAAATAAGCTCTAGTCATTCCTATGCTGCGTTTAGCTAAAACTAATGATTATTATTATAACTTGAACAAATCGAATGCTGAGTTTATCTAAAACTAACGATTATTATTATAACTTGAACAAAAGAAAAACAGTATTAGACAATCATGATCCAGGTTGGCGCCAATTTATAAGGATGATTCTAAATAATTTTGATGTTAAAGAAATTTCCTGTGCAAATTGTTACCAATCACATGATGGAGCAGTATTGCGAGGCTGCAATTTGGATACAAATTGCTATAATTTTTGTCACACACTGTAATCCAACTACGAGCTTGGGCCATCACCTTCTAGGTGAGTGGACATAATTATCTTACCTATATTCTTTGGTTTGCATTTCAAGTTTCAAGAACCTTTTTCTGCCCCTTATGTAATTGGATTGCCTCAGCCTCGGTAACCTCCCGTCGGCCAAGTCTCCATGCCCCTTCTGTGGCATCCATCCGTCATTTATTTTGGGAGTCAGAATGTGCATTTTGCTTTGCTGTTACTTTATTATATGTCAAGAAGGAAACTCCTGCCTTTTAGTTTTAAAGTTTGTAAGCACTCTTCTTTTCATGCTTGGTCTCAATATTTTGCAGTAATACCTTGGTAGAAAAATCGCATGTGTTGCTGGATTACTTTTATTTGGTGACTCACATCAGATCATGTTATTTTTGTTGTTTGTTTCAGCCTGCAGCTATGAGATCTTCACTGTGGCTGCAATGAGGAAGATCTAGAGCTATGGTGATAGGAATTAGACTTTGCAATAAAGATTGACCTGTGGAAGCTCTCTGCCCCATTCTCCCTTCTCAAGGGACCTTTCTCCTTGCAACAAAAAATAAAGTTGCAGCTATTGTTATTAAACACTTGCCAGCAGCATTAATATTTGAATCTATCTTGATTTGATAGCAAATCCTTTGTGAGAAATGCGATAGTTTGTGATGATCTAATTTTCATTTTAGTATGTTTGTGAAATTAGTTTTTTGCAAAAATATCGTTGCACAGCTGAATGGAAATAATTCTGTACCCTTCTATACATACTTCCTTATCAAGTTTTCTTTCTTGAAAATATTTTCTTTTGTACATACTTTCTATCAGTTTTCTTGCTTGAAATTCTTGTGCCCATTATGATGTGGAATAAATAAAGTTGCAGCTTGTTTTATTGAATATGTGCTAATTATCTCGACAACTTAAGAAATAGCAGATACTTCGTGAGAAATTGAATAATTTACAACTTGATGATTTAATTTATCTTTCAAGTTCATTTATTAGTTCAAGTTTTTTCAGAGCTGATTGAAAAGAAATCTTTATAGTATGCACCGTGCAATTGGGGAACTTCTAAAGGGGCACAACTTTTTTCCTAGTGAGCCTAGATTTCCTAGTGAGCCCACATTGTTTTACTAAAGCCCACATTGTTTTTACTAAAGGGAGAATTTCCTAGTGAGCACATTTGGTATTCCGAAAATATCATTCACTTATATTTTACATCCTCCTCTCCCTTTTCTCTCATCTTTTCTCCTCCAACCTCTCTCATCTTTTCTGCTCCAACCTGTTAGACCCAAAAAAAGCCCTAACACTAGCTTCCTCTTTTCCCTCTCACTTCCCCTCATCTTCTCTATACTTTTCTTTATCTCCTTCTCCATCCAAATCTCCCTTTCTCTCCCATTCGTAGACCTGGTGGCATTGCTCTTGTCGGCGATCGGACGCCGCCGCCTAGGAGCTCTGGACGTTGCCGCCGCTGTTCTCCCGCCGCCGTCGCCGCCTTCCCGTCATTACTAGGTGAGTTTTCCTAATCCAGTAATATTTATTTTAAAATTTAGATTTTTTTATTTTTGGATCAAACAACTCTTTAATATCAGGGTGTGGTGATTTTGTTGGGTTGGAGAGAAGGAAGAGGGGAGGAGGTAGCAAATTTGGTTGTAACATTTTTTTATTAATTTTTATTTTTAATATGTAAATTATAATTATTAAGAAAATTTAATATTGTAATCCTAGTTGTAAAATATGCGAAATTTAGTTATTTTTCTAATCATGGACGTTAATATTAAAATTTATTAGTTAATTTTGAAGTTGGATGGTATTGTCCTAATGGTTGATTAAGTAGCAAAAGATGGTTTCAGTGTCTTTAAATTTTAATATTACACTATCTTGCAGCAAAAAAAAAAAAAAATAGAGAAAATATGATATTTGTAGTAAATTTTACTTTGTAATTACTTACTTACACATAGAGAAGTTACTGTTTTGATAAAAAAAAACATTTATGAATGAAATATCTTTATATTCCATAGATGGATCCGGCAGAATCTTCTCGTGATTGATCTTTTTTACTGTAGGTTTTTAAACTGGTTTTTTTAACTAAATAGAATTAGGTGCAAATTTATATTTGTGATTTCGATGTTTACAACTATTAATTATTATGTATAGAGGTTCTTAATTGTGCAATTTTGGTTACTTAGGTTTATGTGTCAATTACTGAGATTTGATTTCTAGTGTTTTTTTTCTTCCTATTATTAAGATTCGTATCTCTCTTTTGTGATTTGGACTGTCTTTTGTAAAGTTGGACAGCGTGGAGCTTTGGACCGTCTAATTATCTCATTATAGTGGCCTAATAACTTCTTCTCTTTTTAGTTTTTGATGTTATGCTTTTGGATTATGCAATTAAGTGCATACAATATTTTCTCATCTCAGAGTGATATCTCATGTTCTCCTGTTATTTCATTGCTAAAACTGTGTATAATTTCTAACTATTTTTCTTTTGCACTTTGGGATATGTTTAAATTTTATGTGTTCACTTTACATTGCTTTAATCAGATCTTGTGCAGAAGACTTTGGGTCAGGTGCCTTCTCAAGTAGCCTTTACATTTATAAAATAAGCTCATTTCTCTTATCCTCATCTGAACTTTTTTGATGTATTGAATTAAATGCATTTCTCTCAAATATGTTTATCCTAATTGAATTCCCCTCCAAACACCAAATTGTTGATTATATGCAGGCATGGATTCATGTAAGGATTTCCGCCTGGTATGAGGCTCACCAAGAATTTTTGACCCCAACTAAAGAACCGGCGGCGGATGGAAAAGAGAGCCAATTTTTTCCCCTTTTTTATTTTTTATCTTTTGAATTTATTTGGATTTATTTGTGTATTGATGAAATTTGTAGTCGGAAAACATAAACTTTATGTATAAGTTCTATGATCTCAGTCGGTTGATTGTATCTTTCTCATACTCCGAGTTAATAATAAATTACGTGATTTTCTTTACCATATAATTGAGCTGGTATATTAGTGTGTTCTGAATCTGTTGGTGATTGTTTTTTTTTTTTTTGGTTTTCTGGAATGGGTTGCAAGTATTTAATTCTATTTTTCTTATTGTTTATGGTGGTTAACATATGTAAATATTTATCAATTTTGAAAAAACCGAATCGAATAGAAACAGAAACTAAATTGTATAAATTCTGTTTAGTTGGGAGAAAATTTCATTTATTTTGGGAAAAATAAAATAAAGTAAAATGTGATATCATAGTGGCGGTCTAATAAGAAGAAAAATTTATAGCGGTATGCTTTTGTCACAACAACCAAAATGTTAAAAAAATCACAAACCAATTTTTTAAAACAATTAAAAATTTGCTTACTGTTGCCAGTGATTCAATTTTAGTCTCCCATGTGACATGGTAAGACTACTAATTACTATGCAACAACAACTTTGTGGATAATAAGACAAAAAAGTACTACTTAGCTCCTATCCGGGGTATACACCCGGACAAAATTTATTTGTCCAGACTTTCAGTCCGGACAACGGACTGCTGTCCGGACTGGCAGTCCGAACTGGCAGTCCGGACAAATAAAATTTTGTCCGGACTGGAAGTCTGGACAAATAAATATTTGTGCAGACTGTCAGTCCGGACAAAATACTGCTATCCGGACTATGAGTTTTTTTTAGGTTATTAATTTTTATCAATTTGCAATATTTCTAGGATTTTTAAGTAAGTAAAGATCTAATAAACTCAATTTTCGAAATTTAATTTGTGAGATTATTTAATATGGAAAAAGATTTGATGGAATAGTTATCGGATTTAGGTTTTTTTTTTTTTTTTTTTGGTTTACTGAATTGCAGTTTGATTTGCGAAGAGAAAAAGGTTGAAGACAAGAGCAATTAAGTCCAAAGATATTAATGGCAAACTTGTAATAAAATCAAAATTTTTAATTGGGAAAAATGTTGTGCCCTTTAGAAACTCTCGTGCAATTGGACTGGAGTCCTTGTTGTAGCCTGTATATGAGCTTGTTCCCAGATAGAGGGCTCAGTATTACTTGAAGGTGGTTTAGTTGGTGTCCGGGATGAGAATGGGCGGTTCTAATGTTCGGTTTGTTTTATTTAAAATTTTGAATTAGAAAAATTAAATTTTTATTTTAAATTTTAAATTTTAAATATGACGGATCAAAATTTGGCACTTGGATCTGTCCATTCCTAGTTGGAGTACTTGTTGTAGCCTCTACATGAGGTTGTTCCCAGTTAGAGGCTTCAGTATACTTGAAGGTCTAACAACAGGTTGCTTAATTAGTTAAGCGACTTATTTTGGCTTTGGTCTGAAGACTTGGATGAGCCCATAAGCATTTGAATCTAATTAAGAGGATTTATGAAAATTGTTAAAATCAATTTTAGCTGAGAATTAGAGGTTGCACGTATATCCTTTTTACAATTTTCTTAATGAATTTAATGACTTAGTTATTTGATGAAGCATCAACTCCCCAAATTAACAATTTATAACAAATTTATGATATAGATATGGTTATTATTGCATTTTAAATTCAAGTATAATTTTTCATTATTGTCATCGACTTTATTGTAGATTCTTTTTTTTATTGTGGCCAGACTAGTTATTAGGTTTTCCGTTGCCAGTTATAACTTCTACAATTATCCGCATCTATAGAAGCTTCAAATTTAAAAAATAAAAATAAAAAATTGAAAAAAAAGGCAGGGTAAAAAGAAGTGGAGAGGTGCAGTTAGCTTCCACTTTTTGACGATTTCAAACCTATTAGAAATGCTTGCTATATAAAAACTCCCATCTTTTTTATAAATAATTTAATTACAGTATTCAATTTTCAATTCTATTTTAGTATTCTATCTACCCACTTATTTTGAGCAACAATTACCAAAACATACGCGTCGCCTCAAGGAAAATCAACACTTGAAAGAAGGAAAAACGTAAAAAGAACTAAACCATTGCTGAGCATCTGTCCTCAATTTATAATTAGATAATAAATTACAGATCTGACAAAATAAACACAAAAATAAATGATAAGAAACCAATTACATTTACCTCTGCACCAGCTGCCATCAGCGAAAAATAGTCACGTACATGTTCAATCGTATGTGGAGTAAGCGTCGTGTGAAAATTTTGTACTTCATTTTACAAATAACATCACTTACACCTATTCACCTTTTGATAGAGAATAATGGTGTACATCTCAGATATATACGATAGTCGAAAACTAGAGGTTAGGAATTTCACAAGGCATTAGTATTTCTTTGGCCTGGACAAGGCAAACTTCTCATCTGCTCACCAAGGTGGATGATCTTCTTCCCTGGATCTGGGAGGCTCCGGCTTCCAATCTAGTTTTTCATCCCAATACATGTCATAGTAGATGTGACCGGGGTCACGATTCTGTACACAGCACCATAACCCCACGTATCGCTTCACACGATTCCGGAACTTGGTCTCTCTTTCCTGAGCACAATTGTTACAATGTCAGATAGAGAATTTAAGAAGATTTTATAAAAGCATATTGAATTGAATTGTGGAAAACATGACAATCTTGCCTTGTCTACGAAACCTCGGAAGGCATCTTGCATTGAAGAGAATTCAATGACCTTGACATCCTTGTATGAAGAGAACACTTGTAGGAACTACAAAGTAAAATATCTGGTCAGTTAGAGTTTTACTTATTCGTTTATCAGTATCTGACATGTTCAAACAAGAAAAGACATCCAACTTGGGGGTTGTTAGGTTGCTCGCATAAGTGTGTAAAGTGGTTGCAATTGCAACCACCTTTGCTGCAAGTGGCACTTTGTGTTGTTTGGTTGGAATTTGGAATTGTAAAAGTTTGCAACTGCATTGCAGTCACTTCTGCACTTTCAGTAATTACAATTGCAGAAAAAAAAGTGCATGAGACACTTTTCCTCTGCTTTTTGTAAACAATGATTATATTATTGATAAGGTATTTCACAGACCTCTTGAAAATAAATTTAAAAAAAAAAAAAAAAAAATCATATTTGAACATTTTTGCAACTCTAACCACCACTTGCAACTTTCAAGCCAAACAAAATAATACAAGTTGTAGCAATTTCTATTACACAACTTCAATTGTAGTCATATAAGTTGCAACTAGGAATGGTAATGGATACGTCTACGGGCGCCAAATTCTAGCCCTCTTTGAACAAAATTTTAAATTAGAAAAATAAAATTTTCATTTTTAATTCAGAATTTTGTACAGGACAATCCAAAAATTAACTTATGAACGCGTCCATTACCATCCCTAGTTGCAACTTACAACGTCATTTGTAAGCAACGCAAGAAGGGGTTGTCATTCGTTCTCAAAGAAAAAAGTTGCTAACATTGTTTTAACTGGCCGGCTACAAAAACCTGATATCTGGACCCAATATCAGGACCCAACTAGGACCTAGATCCTACCCGCTCACAAATGAGTAGTTCCGGGATCCAAGGGTTGGACCCGTGCATAATATCAAGCCTAAACCTAGACCTGTTTACTTACCCGATGATAGTAAATAGAAATTAGTGAAAAAAACATATGTAAAATCATTAAAAAAAGGTAAAATACTCGGATCCAATTGCTAAGCAGGTAGAGTCAGAATCTTTGAAATATGCCCAGACTTGGATCCTACACAGAACCATACATGATCAGGTAGGGCCCGAGTCCAAAAATTATAGTTAGTTTTTGGGCCCAGGGGTCTAGTAGTAGCCGGACCCAAACTAACCCGACAGCAGACCTAGTTTTAACTTAGCAGCCACGTGGGTATTCAGGAGTACTTGGTATATCAAATTTCTAGAAATTAAAAAGTTCTCTAATTTGATAAGAAGCAACTTTTACGCTAGATATTGCTATACTATGAGTGCCTTAGACGAACAGTGGTAAAACATCTGAGCAGTAGGCAACATGTCCTAAACAAAAATGATTAAAATATACATTACAAGGCTTGATTGGACGGTTACGATATAAACACAAACTGGATACCCATTAAGCAGATTTTACATGATGATTTCACAGCAGATCGCTTGCTGCCTCAGTAACTAGATTATAAGACCATGTGAATGCTAAAAACGCAAACTTTTCTTCTTTTTAAGAGGAGAATGTAAACTTTTCTTGATTAATTAATATGATGATGAACTCGTAGTAAATGTTTGGTTTTTCAAAACCAGAGGATTCATAAATAAGATGGCCAATTTAACCATGTATAATAATGCATGCTCAAATCATAAATTACCGTTTCTTGGGTGCTACCCTTAGGAAATCTTAGAGCTCCTCTTCTACTTGTTGCATTGGCTGCATAGCACTTCGTGGACTGTTCGTCACAAAGCTGGACTTCAAGAAATGAATTCTTGACCTGTTCACTCGATAGAAGGGAAACAATTTATAAACATAAATAGAATGAAAAATTTGAGTGTTGGTTCAGTAGATATAAGTTACCTGCTTAGACAGTCGTGGGTTCTGAAGGAAAGAATATTCTCTAAAATCAATTGGGGGTCCAAATTCTGCCTCAGGAAGTTCTTTCAGCATAACATTCACCTGGATATTTCAGTGACTTAGAGCAGAAAATTAAAGTTAAAATCAAGGTTCAAGGTTTAAACTACCGGAATTGGTATTGGTACTGGTCACTTACGATAGCGGAATCAGCAATGTGGGAACTATCCGCAATATCAAACTGATATTATACATTATACCACATATCGGGCACCTCAACATCCAATACCTTAAAATCCAATACAATAATGTGATACGGAATGGTATTAGCCGATATTTAAAACCTTGGTTAAAATTTAAGTTATGAGGGGTCTACTTTTCCAAAGTAATATTATTTCTTTAAATGAATTAGAGGAATATCCTTGTTTTGAAATTTAGCAAAAAAGAATATGAAACTTAATATTTGCTATAAGCAAGAAGAGGACACTGCCTAGCTTGGACATAATAATGTCACTTTGTTCACTTGCTTGGCATTTAGATTCTTAAGAATGTTTTCATAGGTCAAAAGTGACAGGAGAGTAAAAGTAGGAAAAGAGTAAAAGTAAAACTCCACAGGTACCATCTGATCAATGTTCGCTTCCACTTTTCCAAGTCTGCCCTATTTCTTTCATCATCTCTACCAATCACCTTTACTTTTATACACCTAGAGATGCTCCCGTTCTCCTCCAACCTTCCTGCTTGAGTTTTTTTCTGAGTTGCAGCCTAAGGCCCATCATAAATAAATTGTTGAATATATGCTGCTCTTGATTTGCACCCTCGAGAACCTCTGGACCACATTATCACCACTTACTAGATTGCTAATTTGGTTGCCATTCTCTGTAAGTTTCTACAGTACCTGGAAGCAGTAATGATAAGATTTTTGTGAAGGAATTAAGCTGGCTGAAGTTTAGACCATGGACCAATCTTACATGTGAACAGCAAGCACAGACACTTGTTGCTACCTAAAAACTGACCTAGGTGGAAGCTTGACAGCTCCTGATCCTCTCAAAGAGAATCGAACCAATTAGTAAAAGAGAATGCTCAAAAGGAGAAGAAATTTGACGAAGAAGGGGAAATACAGGAAAAGGAGAAGGAAAACCCAGGGAAGAAGTCCTCCATTCTCAATCAATGTAAATGCTCGCTGATTAATTAATTGATCAAAGTCTTATTTTCTTGCAACAAACAATATCACTTGACTAAACAGAGAGTCCTACGCCTTAACAAAAACTTGCAAATAAACATAAATTTAAATTCTACAACAACAACAACAACAAACTGTCTTTTATCTTAATTACTTTGGTAGGCTAGTTGAACCAAAAGAGAGTCACGTCGGATCCGTCACATAGATGATCCTTCTCTATTCATTCTTATTGAGCAATATATCTTCATTTAAACCTCTAGCATCCATATCATTTCACATCACCTCCATCCATATTTTCTTCAATCGTCATTTCGCTCTTTTAACTTGGCCTACGTTAATAAACTCCACTTATCAAACTAATGCATATGGAGGTTTACATCGCATATGACCAAACCATCATAAGCAACTTTCTCGCATCTTCTCTTTTATAGGGCTATGCCTACCTTAGTCCGAATATCCTCATTTTTCACTTTATCTCTCCTAGTGTTACCACACATTCGACAAAGCATGCTCATCTCTATTACACTTATATTTTGTGAATGATGTCTCTTTATAACCAAGCATTCTATATCATATAACAAACCATGCCTAATAGTAGCCCTTTAAAATTTTCTTTTTAGCCCTAACGAAATGTTAAGGTCGCACAAAACTCTCGTTATTCTCCTCTATTTTAACCAGCCAGCTTGCATTTTATACAACAACAACAACAACAACTAAGCCTTTTATCCCAAGTATTTGGGGTAGGCTACATGAATCAGCCAGCTTGCATTTTATAGTTATCATTATTTCTCCATCATTTTCAATAATAAAATCCAAGTAGCTAAACTGACCGCTCATTTATATCTCTTGGCCTCCAGTGTCACAATACTGTAATCTCGAATCCTTCGTTTACTAAATTTGCACTCCGCATACTTCTACTTTAAACATGCTCAATCTAAAACCTCTAAATTCTAATATTTGTCTCTATAACTCTAACCTGATATTTACCCATATTCTTGTTTCAAGAACTAAGATAATATCATCAGCAAATAATATATATCAAAGTATCTTATCCTAAATAGCTCTAGTAAACTCATATATCGCTACGGTAAATAAGAATATACTTAATACAAATCCTTAATGTAATCAAGTTGTGATTGAAAAATCACTTGTTAAGCCGCTACAAGTTTTGACAATTAACACTATTATATCATACATATCCTTAATTATATTAATATACTTGATGTGGACTCCCTTTTTCATCAATATACACCATAATAACTCTATGGTATCATAGATTTTTTTCTAAATCAATAAATATCATATTCAAATATCTACTTCTCTCTCGAAATCACTTTATAAGTTGACGAAACAAATGAATAGTCTATGTCGTCGATCGCCCCAACATGATCCCAAACTGGTTCTTTAATATCCAAACAGTCTGTCTTAACCTACATTCAATCATCTTTTCCCAAAACTTCATAGCGTGACACATGCATTTTATTCTATTGTAATTAGAAAAACTCTAAATATCGTTCTTATTTTTATATAGATGTACTAGAATATCTTTCCTCCATTCATTTGACATATTCTTAATTTACCAAATCTTATTAAAGAGATCTGCCAACCAGCTTAAATCCATCTCTCCTAGGTATCTCCATACCTCAATAGGATTCTCATCTAGACCAACAACTTTTTTTTATTTCATTCTCTTTAAAACCTCTTTTACTTCAGATTTTTTAATTCTACACATAAAACTACGATTCATATCCCCATATTGAATAGTAAGCTCCTCCAAATCTTGAGTAAAATCAACATTACAATCTGACAAAATAATCTTTCTATTTGTCTTTAATCTCTTCTTCTCAAACTAGAATCTTTTAATCATCATTTTTATCACACTTTGCAGTACATAAATTTAAATTCTAATAAAGATAAACAAAGATGACTCCTTTCTCAAATCAAACTTCAACCAAATAGATAAGCTCTATATGTAGAAAACACAATTTCAGATAGTTCCAAAAAGGCTTTTTGCAGGCTTCAGTGGATCAGATATTGTAATTGATTCTGCAATAATTAGTTTACCTAAACTCGAGCTACCCACATGCAAAGGAACTAGCTGGTGGACAACTGTCTAATCAGAGGAAGAATAAGACCATACTGAGAGATTTTAGTGACAAGCTTATGTAACTAGCTCCTCAAGACATGACCAGCTAGATGCATAATCTGTGGTTGCAGCCAAGCCAAAGACCTCAGTTTATTAGCCAAACCAAATTAAATGAATAAACCAGTGGTCAGGACCTATTCGAGTAAGAGAAAATAAGAAATTATTGCCATTTTGTTAAATATTTTTAAAACACAGCTATTCCTCTAGTAACTACCAAAAATAAGCTGCTACAAATCCTTTTAAAAAACAATTGCAGTTCCTAGCCTGCTCAAATTGCAACACTGTGCATTAGCCACTTAAAAGGAACCATTTAAGCAATTGGCAACACATACTGCAATTTCATATAAAGTAAGCAACAAGTATAGGAAGCCCATGCAGCACAATGTGGAAAATGAAACCAAGATATTAGAGGGAGATATAATTAACAAGCACTGAAGGTTGCAGAACAAAATGCAACTAGGGGCAATAGTTCTGGGATTTGAACCCCACTTATCAGGCTATTGTAAAAAGGAGGGGAAAAAAACAGATGCTTTGAAAAGTTGATGAAGGGATATAAACTTTTTAACTAGAACTTTACATGAGCAGTTTGTCAGCAAGCATGTCATAATTTACATCTAGCAGCAGTAATAACCACATGCATCGCCGAGGTGATGGAATAGATGGTTGCATGCCCTCGGAAGAGGAAAACATTTTGGGTTGATAAGGAGAGGTTTCATTGTTTTTCCATTTAAACGAAAGCGGCTAAGATCATCTGAATAATAACCCAGAATCATACTGGATACCAGGAGTTAGTGATGACAGGGAGCACAAGGCACAGAAGGATATGCGTGTGTGCATGCACATGTGCATGAGCTCCTCTGCATCTGCATCAAGAGAGTACTATATTCTTGATGCTTCTCAGCAATGAAATTTTGAAGGAAGATATGTACCCTCTTGATACTTTCTCAGCAATGAAATTTTGAAGGAAGATATTACCAATAGATTATATTGAAAAAAAAAAAAAAAGTACCTCAAATGCATGGTCCAAGGGACAGAGAAAAGGCTGCCTGGTTATTGTTCCTTCCATAATTCCAGGGTGTCCAAACCACATTCTATCAAACCTGCACCATAATGGAGGCATTACCTAAAATAGACAAAGAAAGTCAGGTTACTGATTTAAATGTGTATAAAAGCAATAGATGTGGATGACTATGCATGATCCGATATTATTAGTTTAGCTATATATCATGCTAAGGTATAAATTCTCCGTTCTTTAGAATGGAATCTCTCTTTTATCAGAGTGTAGTGTACAATATCTTGTTTCACTGATGCACATATCTATGACTTTTCCCGTCTATTCTGTACATGGTATAGAAGCTCTGACAGCAGCGGCAAACAATGTAACCTCTTCCAATTGTAATCCAATTAAGAACTCGTGCACAATTCACTGGCAATACTATATGAATGCATGCATGTTTATATGTATGTACATACATACATATGTATGGATGATGACAAAATAATAGGCAAGCCTTAAGCCCATGTAACCTGTCCAAATTGTAATCTTATTAAGAAGGAACAGAGAGCCAAGATTTTTCATATTTTACAAAAAGAACCTGAGAGTTACAACGGAAGCTGTACAATGGCTATTTGGTAAGACAACCATGAATCTGTATGATAATGTGACTTCTTAAGATTCATGTACCTGGGAAAAGAGGAAACATACTCAAAGCAAAAACTAACAGAATTTGAGACAGAAAAGAGGATTGAAAGGGATACAGTCAAAGGTATCTTGATACACAGAAGTTTTCTTTTTTAGAAAAATCTTAGTATAGAAGTTATTCAGTAATAGTCACCCAAAGATAGAACAGAGAGAGATCAAGGCTCACAATGAAACAGGTAATCTATATGATTGTTTTATTATATTCCATAAATTATTAATAACCATGATACTCGTGATAGGGGCAACAGCACTCACCAGTGTCCGATTCAACAATGACGCAACAGCAAGAGCAGTCCTAATTTGCTTCAACTGAAAATTAGACAAGAAATTTTTGGTTATCATTATTGAAGGCTTGTATTATGGAAAACGTTACTATTTAAATGATAGTTGATGCTTACCTGGTAATTTAATAATATGAAGTGAGATTCAACAGTATGTGGACCATCTAGCAACAAGCTCTTGGGTGTACTCGGTTTAAATGACAAGAAACCACCTGAAAGAAGACTTGAAATAAATCAGAATTATGAAGGCATTTTTAGAGCAAAAAAAAAACTACTGTGAAACTTAAGCAGGACACGATTTCCCAGAACCTCGTATGTAAAACATGCTTACATAGATTAGCACGATATGTCATAAAGTTCTGACAATTTTGGACATATTAGGAATTGTTGACATCTATGAACTTATTGCAATAATAGTAACAAAGCCACATAAAAGGGATGTTCTAGCTTGAGGTAATGCATTTTGCATGCTTGAATGTGATAGTATTTTCCCTAGACTCTCTACTTCATTTGAGCCCTAGTAAATTGTTCTTCTGTAGAACAACTGCCTAGGTAGCTCGGTGGAACAGCTGTCCTTTAATCAGTTGCAATTTAAGTCAGATGTTGGACCTTTATTTATTTATTTATTCTAGAGAAAGAAAAGGTACAACTTTATGCTTTGTAGTTTCAGAACAGCCTTCATGCAACCGTCGCTTGTTCAATAACTTTCTCTGGACTAATTCTGTCAGAAATGAATCCCAGTAGAAGCATTTATATATAGATCGATGCACATGGCTACCAACACAAGAACAAACCAGAACAGGATAAATGCATGTCTGAAGTACTGGCACGTAAAATCATTATCTTATGACTTCCCCAATCTGATGCTACCTGTCTCAAGAAGGAACCCTAAGATCTTTTTATGCAAAATCCTCCATTTTACTATTTTATTTTTAGATTTCCACAATGCCCTAGAAATCCATCTAGGTTCTTTAAGTAGCCCATCAAAATACTTCAGTTGTGTTGGATCCAATACCCTCGATGCCTTCCTACTATTTTAGTCTCATTGGGTCCAATAACCTCATATCCCTTCCAACAACACCAACAACAAAAACAACAACTATGCCTTGCATCCCAAGTACTTGGGATAGGCTACATGAACTAGAAGAGAATCACACCAGACCGATCACATAGATGATCCTTCTTCACTCATTCCTATCGAGCAATACGTCTTCATTTAAACCTTTAACTTCTATATTTTTTCCTATCGCTTCCATCCGTATTTTTTCGGTCATCCCTTCATTCGTTTAACTTATCCTATAGTGATAAACTCCATACCACAAACTAGTGCATCTGTATGTTTACATCGCACATGACTAAACTATCGTCGATAATTTTCTTACATCTTCTCTTGATAGGGGCTATACCTACCTTACCACGAATATTCTCATTTCTCCCCTCTCTGAGTGCTACAGCCTATATAATTAAGCATGTGCATCTCTGCTACACTTATTTTTTTGAATAACATCCATTTTTAGCCAAACATTACATGCCACGTAACAAAGCTGGCTAAGTAATAGTCCTATAAAATTTTCTCTTCAGCTTAACGGAATATTATAGGCACATAAAACTCATTTGTGCTCAACCATTTCAAACAGCAAGCTTGAATTTTGTTATCACTATAAATCTCTCCACTGTTTTGAATAATAGAACCCAAGAAACTGAACTGATTACTCATTTGTATCTCTTGCTCGTACAGAGTAACATCATTATAGTCATGAGTCCTCCGTTTACTAAATTTGTACTCTATATAATTTATTTTAGACATGCTCAATATAAAACATCTAGATTCTAATGCTTACCTTCACAACTCCAACTTGACATGTAACCATAGTCTCGTCACATCAACTAAAACAATATCATCAGCAAATAGCATATAACAAAGTATTCCATCCTGAATAGCTGTAGTAAGCTCATCCATCACTATGGCAAATAAGAATATACTCAATGTAAATCCTTGATGCAATCTAATTGTGATCGAACAATTACTTATTAAGCTGCCACAAGTTCTAACACTTCTCACAACTCTATCACATATGTCCTTAATTATATCATTATATTTGATGAGGGACTCCTTTTACATCAATGTCCACATAGCACCTCTCGATACCTAACGTGGGCTTTTTCTAAATCAATAAAAACCATACGCAAAGCTCTACTTCTCTCTCGAAATCGCTATATAAATTGACAAAGCAAATAAATAATTTATGTTGTCGGATCGCCCGACGTTAATCCAAACTAGTTCTTCGATACTCTAACAGTCTGTGTTAATATATATTCAACCTCCCAATCAAGATCAAATTAGTATCTTTTAGAACTAGGAGAACTCAACTAAACTGATCAGTCAACAGGCTGTAAAAGGATATTATGTTGCAGCTGCTTTTATTCCAGAAGTCAACTGCACTCTATTGTTGCTATTTGTCATGTTCCTAGATTTTAATTCCTCCATTAGCCAGGGTCCCCCCCCCCCCCCCCCCCCCCAAAAAAAAAATTTTTAAAAAAAAAAAAAAAAAAAAAACACCCCCACACATCTCTCTCTATGGTGTAATTTTGTCCAACATAATTAGGAATAAGCACCCACAAGTTTCTTTTATCATGCCCATTACCCCATTTTTGTTGGTAAGTATGCAACAGTAAATAACTAGTAATGACTAAGCCTGCACAACTCAGCTTTTGCAGCGTTTAGTGCTGTTGTAAACTTGTAACAGCATATACTTGGATTTGTGACAAAATAGTTCATTGCTCATAAAGTTTCTCGCCCAACATTATAAAAACACACTTCTTTGTTCACCCACAAGAACTCAAGTGCCCCTAATGTACAGAACATGAGAAGCATGCCACCTTAACAATACGATAGAAATATAACTTTTTTTAATCAACCAAAATACTGTATACTGCAAGCAAAATATGCAGTTTTTGTCAACTAAAATGCACAGTTTTTGTCTTGCCAATGAGTGGAATAAAATTTTTAACTCTAAGCTTGTTGAATAGTGCATGCATGGAAAGAACCTGATGAATCATAATATTCTGGTGGGTCATCGAAAAACATAGCTTCACGCAGCCTGTGGCGTTTCCCTTCAGTGCCGGCATACTGGAAAGTGGTATGAACTGCATATGGTTCTAACCTGAACTGCTGATACATGGCCTGTCAAATTCATTTAAGCAGGCACATGGAAACAATACATAAGTAGTTAATTTGATTAACAACAAGAGATGCGATCGAAAAGAAGAATAGCAGGATAGACAAGTGGAATGTATTTAGCTAGGTTAAATCTTGGAAATAGAAGAGTAATTCAATATTAAAACAAGTGACATCAGTGTGAATATATCGTGGAACAAAGAAAGACTTAACATCACCCATACAACAGTAAGCTGCAAAAAGTGTAATGAGAGATTACTACCTGGACAAAGTAAGTGTGGCCACTGCAGAAAATACTCGCTGGCAGGATTCCCAATACGAGGTTTCCATCAAATGCATAAACGAGCCCATTTTCTCCCTCCACAGAGGGTCCTAAAACTCTATGCACAAGGTCATTAAAGCCATTCTGGTCCCATATTGTTTCATCAGTTAAAAGTAGATCTTTCCACTCTTTTGCTAGCTTTTTTGATGCTTCAGTAGGACGCCAATGGAAAATTCCGATATTATAAGCGCTACTTACTGCCACTCATAAGAAGAAAAATATGCTTGATTAGATTCAATAAATTTCAGTTTTCAATAAAGTAATACACTGAGCACAAGCTAGCAAACTATACTTCTTTGACAACAAGAGAAAATGTTGAAGATACCTCATGTCTAGAAAAATGTGCAAAGCTTCTTCATTAAGTTTCATGGAAATTAAGCTAAACTATCATGCTGTTTATTTTAATATAAGATAGATCTAAGTGATGGAACAAGGACCAGGTCCCGAACTGCCAGATTCATGATTTGCTTTGGCTCGCCATAAAAATCTGGAGACAGGATAACAACGTGAAAACTTAGGTGTAGATGGGTAACTTTTTTACCACCATTTGCACACTTTGTCTCAATGTTTATGCATGTTTTTTTTTCGTTTTCATTCATTGTAAGACATACATGGATGCTAAAGGCTTTCTTTGGCAAGTCAAAAGAGTGAATGGACAACAGAAAAAAAAAAGATGGATGGAGGTGATACGAAAAGAATGGATAGTAAAGGTCTTAATGAAGATATATTGCTCGCTAGGAATGAGGGAAGAAGGATGATTCATTTGTTCGCTCCGGTGTAAATTCTCTTTCCGGTTCATATAGCCTACCCAAAATACATGGGATAAGATAACAGACTTGGTTGTTCTTATTGTATTGTAAGACATGCATAAGAAGCATGATAATAGCAGTAGCTAAGTTATTTAATTTTTATACAGCTCGAACCTGATATTTAACTCAAAAAGCAGTTATTTCGGTAAAGTAAATATGGGGCTAACTAAATTATCATTAAAGTTCAAATTCAGCTTTAGCCAATAGGAGTCCCAAGAAGCAAGTTATGCAAATAGAATCAAGATGCATTGTGCACGGGGCTGCGTTGTCCACAATAAAAAAAAATAAACAAAAAGGGGATAGTTGAGTACGTTTCTCTTGGCTGCATTGTCCACATAAAAAAGAAAAAAGAAAAGATTGTTGACTAAGTATTTCTTGGGTGAGTTCTCTGTTTGCGTGTCTCTTTTCTTTTTGGGGGTAGGGGGTGGGGGTGGGGGTGGGGGTGGGGTGGGGCTGTGGTAGTTTTCATGCTGATAAATATAAATTATAAATATAAATTATACTGTTAGCAAATAGAAGCTTTCATATTTTCTTAGGTCATTGATGCGCTAACATTATGTTCATCCAAAAAGGGAAAAAGAAAAGAAAAGAAAAGAAAACTACGACAATAACCATTATTAAACAATGAGGTTCGCAAGCTACTACCTTAGAAGCCATTCCCCTGTATATTTTGGAAAAACCAAACTGACAATTTGTCATCTGCAGAAGGCATACACCTATTTACACATCTCCTTGGTCAAGAATAAAAAACCAAAGTACTCATAATAAAATACTACCTTTTCCCTAAAACAGAGTACTTTTCACATACCATTCCTGACATGCAAAAAGGAAGATACATAAAAAATTCATAATGACCTTCATCACCACTATTTTCTAGAATTTAGGAGAAATTGGAGCAGGAAGTTTACCCTCCAGGATACAGACCTTTGTCTTTTAAAACTCTGCTTCCTCTTCTTCAGAGTTTGTGGCAATTTAAGTACTCGTACTCTTAATTCAATTGCTTTAAGAACTAAAAGAGTTTGATATCATGGAACTGTCAGTCCATGATGTATTATATTGATTTTGAATTTTATGAAGTTGTGTATTTGTAACTTATAACATATACTAAGAGGGAATAGCAGGAAATTTTTTTATTATGTATTAAACATTAGCATGTCACACAGTCTCCCTGACCATTTTCAGAAACTGTGGCTTCCTGTACTATTCAAGTAATGACCGAAATTTTCCATCCATCACCAGTAACTCATTCAAGAGGCAAATACTCTCCTCCATCAGCCTAGGCCATTTTTCCCCAATTCACTATCTCTCAGTTTAGCCCCAGGAAATGGACTCCTAATTCAACCTAAAACAGAGCAAAGAAATTCTAAGCCACTCCTTTGATTTCATGATTAATTTCACGATGCTACTAAGTTGTGACTGGACCATTTATAAATTTATAAACAAGACAATCTTGAACTACCTCAGCACTCTACTTAGCCACATAGAAATTATATACATTTCTTCTACCCTCTGCAACAATAATGTCTATTTAATAGTGTATTTGTGTCTCTAACACTCTAGAGCAATGCCAATGGTCACTTCAAACTTCAGGTTTTTGTATCGAAAACTTGAACACTAAGGCTATGCTTGGGAGATTAGTCTTGAGGTGTTTTAGGGTGTTTTGGAGTGATGTTACGAAGTATTCATAATAACACTTGCTTGTGAATTTTTGAATAAGTGTTTTGAGATGTCCTTAGAACACTCCAGAACACTTGAAGAGGTGTTTTAGAGTGTTTTTCAGAACACCCCCAGATTAGGGTGTTTTGGAGTGTTCTAAAATTTTTATCCAAAAATATCCTCCTTTTTCTCACTCCATCTATCTCCCACGTTCTTTCATTTTTCCCAAACTATGATATATTTGTCTTTTACATATTTATGAAACGAAAACCAATGAAAAACTAAACTCCCAACCTCCCAAGTATACGCTTGAACCCCCGAAAACGCATGGTCAGAACACTCCAGAACACATACCACCAAAGCACTTCCAAACACACTTTAAAAACACTCCAAAACACTTTGCTTTTAACATCCAAGCATAGCCTAAGAATTCCTTCAGCCTCACCATTTGACTGTTCAAATTGTGAGATTATGACAAATATCAGTCCTGTAATAAATAATTAGCTTTTGAATGCAAGATGCCGAACTCTAGACTAACTGATTAAGTAATATTCATTATGCATACGTAGATGCAATGATGCATGCGTCATGTGTGTTTGCTCGTATTGCAGGTGCAGATTTAGGATGTTACTTTATTAGCACTTGTAGACGCCCAGATACTTGACAGCCATGTCACACATTCACACAACAATATACGTAGTTTTATGGTTGAAAGTCCTGAATCATGAGAAATTTAAACTAATATCTAAGACAGAAAATTCACCTATAAATAACATTATAACTGAATACAGCTGCACATCTCTCATGGTTTCAGTATCTAAAACTTCTCAAGTTGGAATCGAGAGGTTGTTAATCCCTTTTGACAGATGTCAGATGTTAGAAATCACTGCTGCATTTTTTTTTTTTTTTTTTCTATTCCATCTTTGAAACATAGGTATTTTTTGTATGTGCTTCCCCATCCTTCATAAGTTTGGCGTCCTAACGGAAGATATAGGCTCCTCGAAGGTATAATAGTGTGCTTAAATGCACCACTGCCAGGTTGCAAGTGGACACCCAAGGGCCTAAATATCTCCACAAGCATTAGGTCAAAGGCCACAATTTCAATGGTTAGGCCTCTCAATTATGGCCTAAGTTTATTAGCAAAAAAAATTAAACAAAGACCTAGGTTCAAGCCAGGATCAACCAAACCTGACAGCCAGCAAAGGCCAGGTTCCTGACAACTAAGAAGCACGAGCAGTTTCTGGTTCCACAGGGCTATAGTTCATTTCCGGACAGGTGCAAACAGATGATTTTATGGCTTTTTATCAGCAGTGCTTCCTATTAATTTGCCTATTACTCTGTCTAAAAAAACAGCTGGAGAATCCCCAGCTAACGATGTTCCCAAGGCAAAATATTGCATTTCTACAATTTTATAGGTTATAAACAAAAAATTTCCGCTTAGAGGGGTGGAGGTTTAAGATAAGATAGGTGGGAGCAAAAATAAGCATGTTGTGAAGTACATAAAAGGGATGCTTTGATGTCATTATGATTTAAGGGCCATAGTTTGGTAGCCGACAATCAAGATAAAACTTAGTTGCATCTATATGAAATGAATCGTAAAGAGCTTTTGTTGTGGCGTTCCTACTGTGAAGCATTCATCAATGCCAACGCCAGTGCAAGGATAAGCGATAGATATCTGATTAGTTTTTAGTTAGATTTGATTAGATTGGATTAGAGATTTGGGTAGATTTGTTACTATTTTGTTGCTTTAGAATTTTTTATATATATGATCTGTAAAACCATAATTTTATAATAGAGTGAAATATGATTTCTTTTGAGAGCATGTGATTTGTTATACAAATCTTTTCTCGAGTGATTTGTAAGAGAGTGAGCGTATGATTTGCCTGGACATGAGATTCAAACCCTAATTTATCCCTAATTTATCCCCAAAATCCTAAATTCTTCCCCAATTTCTCCACCACAAATTCTAAATCGCTTCCGTCCTACGTCAAATTGGTATCAGAGCTAAACCTGGTATCCAAATCCATCTTCTTCTCTTTCCTTCTTTTTTTGAATTTTTCTTTTAGATTTGAGAGAAAAAAATCAAAGAAAAAACTGGAAAAAAAAAAACAGAAGAGAAAAGAGAAGCAGAAGAGGAAAAGAAAGAGAGAGAGAGAGAGAGAAAGAGAGAGAGAGAATTTAAAAAAAAAAAGAAAAAAAGGAAAAAAAACTAAGAAAAAAGAGAGAGAAAGAGAGGAACATATCAAAGGAAAAAAAAAAGTACAGATCTTTAAAAAAATCAATCTTCTTCTCCTCCACATCCTCTTCTTTCTCTCAACTACAGCCACCCAACTCAGATTCTCCCCGACACCTTCCTCTTCTCATCAGTTTCTTTTTTTATATTATTTTATTTTCTTTTTTTTTTTACTCAACTTCACCACCATCAACACCTAACTAACCTCTACCCTCAAGTCCTAGCCGACCCACCACCTTCAACTCCAAATCTTCTCTTCCTCGTCGCCTCATCACCACCTCCCCTCCACCCAGTAATCGGATGCCCACCGCCCTCGATACTGATACCCTACAACTCCACCTCCATCAATGGCAACAACGCCTCTAGTCGCAGCAGCAGCACCTCCAGCTGCCACCATCGCATCTTCCAAATCCTATAGAAGACTTGCTTGATCCAATTTTCTTCGAGATTTCGGGTCGAACCCGTTGGTGTTATTACCCAATCCGAGTTTTATTTGCTTGAGGTTAGAAATTATCTTATCAGGTCTAGAAGCACAGACCTAATTCTTCTACATAACAGACCCGTTAAAGGAAAGCAGACCCGTTAAAACTTTTTGGGTGACTTTGAAGCCGTTTGAAACCCAGTTCGTAACGAATTCGAGCTACAATTGAGACGCCACAATTCTTTGGTATTTTCTGAACCTTGAGCTATAAATTTTGGAGCTAATTATTTGGGATTCATATTATGTGGAAAATACATAAACACTAATATTGATTTCAAACAAGTAGATTGTAATATATATGATACAGTCCTATATTTTCGCGATTATAATAACCCAAATGGTTATGAAAACTGGGAGAAACATTTGGAACAATTTTTCTGTTACTTTTCTTTGACTTCAGAGCAGGATTACAATTATAATACATTAAAATTGGTTGAAAAAGCTTATGATTGGTACAACAATAACTACAATTCTCGTACAATTTGGATTGGTTGAAATTTCTTCTTTGTGCACGGTATGCTCCGCATTTTATATTTAATTGTTCACCAGAATTTTTTGAAGTCAAACAGTGCTCTAAATATGACCGATACGGACACTCGGCTCATCAGTGTCCTTATATAAAATGTTCGGCATGTGGAGAATTTTAGCATTATGAATGTCAGTGCCCTTCGAAGAGTCCAAATATCGACACATTAGCTTCTGAGAATTTAGATGATATTATAGTTAAGACCAAAGCCATCATAGAGTCCGTCACAGATCTAATAGTTGTTGATTCAATTTTCCTGCCAGAGTCAACTACAGAAACATTCATTTGCCCTATTCATGAGATCGTGTTTTTATTGACTTTCCAGCTCACATTCCAAATTCTTCATTTTTTACAGAAGCGACAGATTTCGACTTCTCTCCAGGCCTTCCACAATTATTACTGTCGCCACCATTGGAATGTAAGGCAACATACATTTGGTTACCGATTTGTTCGATTTTCTTATATTTGGTTCGGTGGAAAGATTTGCCAGATCTTGAAAAAATTGACCAATTTCAGTTGACCATACTTGACTTCTTTTTGCCGCCATTCACCAGATGGTGAATGTTTCCAAGCGCAGGAGAATTAATAGAGATCTGATTAGTTTCTAGTTAGATTTGATTAGATTGGATTAGAGATTTGGATAGATCTATTACTATTTTGTTGCTTTAAAATTTTCTATATATATAATCTGTAAAACCCTAATTTGAGCATAGAGTGAAATATGATTTTTTTAGAGAATATGATTTGTTTTATCAAATCTTTTCTCGAGTGATTCGTGAGAGAGTGGGCGTGTGATTCACATGGGCGTGAGGTCCAAACCCTAATTTATCCCTAAAACCCCAGGTTCTTCACAAATTTCTCCACCACAAACCCTAAATCGCTTACGTCCTGCTTCAATAAATATGCAAAGTTGGTTTGCAAGGGTGTCCTCCCAAAGCGACATGTTGCATCGATGCCATCCCAACGCAATGACAATGGAGCAAGGATGGGTTAATTGACATACAAGTTTTAGAAGAAATAGGGGTAAGAGCCTCATGCATGAGAGTAGAATTGGCTTTAGCTATGTGGAATACAGATACACTTACAAAGATGATGATTAGAAGAGAGAAATATTATTTGTTTATAATAAACTAAATTAGTAGGCGAGAAATCTAAGGAGATTGAGAATACAGGATGTAAACTTCGTATGCTGAAAAAGAGAGGAAGAGAAATGGGGTGTGAAAGGTAAGCGTAGTAGATGCGCGCGCACACACACACAGAGAGAGAGAGAGAGAGGATATAACTAATGAAACTGAAAAAGTTGAGGTAATTAACATAATTATGCTTATGCCTTGCAAATAGGATTGTCTGAGAGTATTACAAGAGAATTTCGTGACCACTTGGATGATTAATACAAAGAACTCTAGCAGGAGAAAAAATATTTATCAAAAACCTCAATGGACATGTAGGTCATGGATGTGAAGTAAATAATGAGGTCGTGGATATGAAGTAAATAATGAAAAGGTAGATGATTTTGAATTTTGCAATGTCATATGATCTTATAATTAAAAATACATATTTCCAAAAAAGATATGCATTTGGGATCCTTTAAGAGTAGCTTAAATAATAGTCAAATAGGTTTTTTCCCCCCTGATAGGAGGGTAGATGAGTTAGTATTCAGCGATTGTAAAGTTAGACCAGATGAGAACTTAACCGCACAATATAGTTGGTGATATCTGATGTTCGTACTACGAAGTGGAATAGAATGTAATAGGAGATTAAGAAGTCGATAACGGAAACTAAATGGAGAGAAATTGATTTATTTTAAGGATATATTGATAAATGAAGATAATTGGTGCGTAGATTGTAGGCCCGAAAAATTGAATCTTCTCTAAATTGCAAATATGATTTTGAATTACAGTAATAAAAGAAAAATTACAAAATAAATTCGAGATTACAAGAATGGGGATCAATTGATTTCGATTCCCCTTTATTTTTGTGGGTTCTGGCAGCGGTAGAGTCTTGATTCTGCACTCCGTTGACGATCTGATCTCTCTGGATTGAGGAACTCCTCTCTCGATTTTTGGACTCCGGTCTCTGAAAAATTGCCTCGCTAAAGGATTCCTTCTCCAAAAAAATCTTCTCCTCCCTTCCTCTCTGACCTCCGTTCCCAATTTTATATGTTGAGGAGCGCTTCTAATCCGGCTCAAATTCTTCCCTCGAATCCGATTAAATCCCCAAAAATCCGGATAACCATGCAAAACGAAACAAAAGCGGAAAACAACCTGCGAGATTCCTCCCGCGGGAGAGATTCCCGCGGGTGTCCCGCGGGAGGAATTCCCGCGGACACCCGCGGGATTCCTCCCGCGGGTGGGACCCGCGGGAATTCTCCCGCGGGTGCCCTCCCGCGGGATCCCTCCTGCAGGTTGGCACCCGTGAGAGGAGTTCCCGCAGGTGGACCCCGCTGTATTTTTTTTTTTTGTGTCTACATAACCCCCTCCAAAGTTTTCGAAGTTCCGTATTGAGTCGTACTGAATTTCGAAACACTTTGGTTATTTAATTTTGGCTATCAGACGTTTAACAAAATTCTCGACAAGAATTGGCAACCACAGTGGGAGTTTGGGCGGCGCAATCCAATCTTTAAAATTTTTTCAGAGCCTAGGCGTCGTCGCCGGGTAACGATAAATAAATGTGAGGCGTCATCGCCCACTAAAGTTGACAAGACGTCATCGTCTGTCAAAAAAAAATATGAGGCGTCATCGCCCATAAAAAAATTTTGATAAGACGTCATCGTCTGTCAAAAAAAAAATTATGAGGCGTTATCGCCCATAAAAAAAATGATAAGACGTCATCGTCTGTTAAAAAAAAATTATTATGATGCGTCATCGCCCATAAAAAAAATGACAAGACGTCATCGTCTGTCAAAAAAATTGACAAAACTGGATACAACCCCCGGAATGCAACCCGCAGATGGAATCGCGAGATGTAACCTGCAGATGGAATCGCGGGATGCAACCCGCAGATGGAATCGTGGGACGCAATCCGCAGATGGATTCGAGGGATGCAACCGCAGGACCCGCGGAGACGCAACCCACAGATGCAATCGCGGATGCAACCCGCGGGATACAGAATCCATAAGATAAAAAAATAATAATAATAATAAGATAGTAATAAATAAGAATAAATAAAATAATAAATTGAAATTGCCTCAATTACAATAAAAAAGTTAATAAATAAAGAAAAACGTGAGGCGAGAAAAAAAAAGTACTATGCTCTGGTGGGGCCCACCTGGGCCACCTGCAGTTTTCTCCCTCTCTCCCGCACGAAAAAAAAAATTAAAAAAAAAATAATAATAATAGTAATAATAAAAAGGCAAAAAATATTAAAAAAAGAAAAAAGAAAAAAAGAAAAGAAAAAGAAAAATTATGAAATTACCCAACGCCATCAAGGCAACGTAAAGAGAATAAATTTCTCGTGAACCCATCAAGCTGGGGGTAAAAAAGTATGAATTACCCAACGCCGACAAGGCAACGGGAAGAGAATAAATTTCTCGCCAACCCTACCATGCTGGGGCTAAAAAAAAAAAGTATGAACTGCCCAATGCCGTCAAGGCAACGGGAAGAGAACCAGTTTCTCACCAACCCCTTCAAGCTGGGGGTAAAAGTATGAATTGCCTAACGCCGCTAAGGCAAAGGGAAGAAGGAATGTTTGGCATCTAAGCCCAAAACCTTCGATAACTCACCATGCTGAGGGGAATAGTATGGCTAGCCCAACTCAAACGGTAGTTAGTAAGGGCAAATCAAACCCGTTGATAGCTAGGGGTTTGCTAAAAATCCCATGACGAACATGTCACAACAGTATCTTTATTTGAATATAAGAATATATCACTGCCCTAAACTGCTAAGGCGAAGGGAAGAGAAAAAGTTTGGCATTTAATTCCAAACGAAACCCTCGACAACTCACCGTGCTGAGAGGAATAGCATGGCTAGCCCAACTCAAACGGTAGTTGGTAAAGGCAAATCAAATCCGTTAATAGCTGGGGATTTGCTAAAAATCCTAATCAAATAAATCTCTTGTCACGTTAAATTTCACCTCTGACAACGAAACTTTTCTCGTCATTTTTCTCCAGCAGAGCAAGCGACACTCCAAAATATTTGTCAAGTTAAAATCATACCTCTGACATCATAATTCAAAATCAAATAAAATAAAATCCGATTAAATCTCCTGTCATGTTAAAATTTCACCTCTGACAGAAAAGAAAATTCACACTTCATCAAGTCCAATATTACAGTTTCTGATGAACTTGTTTTTGATATCGTTAAGTTAAAAATTACCTCTGACGAAAATCATCTCTCTATCAAGTTAACAGTTACCTCTGATAGTCCGATTCCAAAACTAAATACGTTAACCGTCACCTCTGTTTAGTCAGCTTGTCCCCATCACGACCAAATCCTCTGAATAGGTTGAGCTCCAAAACACATTTAATGTCACCTCTGTCTTTCCCTGATCCGTCATACTAGATGTCACTGAACGGTTAGGATTCTAATGAGCACGTTAATATGATACCTCTGCTTCACCTAAAATAAGCATGCTAATACCATATCTCTGATTGTCACCCAATGAGTACGTTAACATCATACCTCTATTTGTTATCTGATGAGCACGTTAAAATCATACATCTGCTTGTTATTGAATAGTTGAATATGTTAACAGTTATCTTTGTCTATAAAATCCTTTAAAACGTCTGATAGTCAAAATTAAATAATTCAAAGTGTTTTGAAATTCAGTACGACTTAATACAGAACTTCGAAAACTTTGGAGGGGGTTATGTAGACACAAAAAAAAAAAAATACAGCAGGGTCCACTCGCGGGAACTCCCAACCCGCGGGAGGGCATCCGCAGGAGAATTCCCGCGGGACCCACCCGCGGGAGGAATCCCGCGGGACACCCGCGAGAATCTCTCCCACGGGTGCCCACCCGCGGGTTGTTTTCCGTTTTCGTTCCGCTTCTGTTTCGTTTTGCATGGTGATCCGGATTTTTGGGGATTTAATCGGATTCGAGGGAAGAATTTGAGCCGGATTAGAAGCGCTCCTCAATATATAAATTGGTAACGGAGTTCAGAGAGGAAGGGAGGAGGAGATTCTTTTGGAGAGGGAATTCTTTAGCGAGGCAATTTTTCAGAGGCCGGAGTCCAAAAATCCAGAGAGGAGTTCATCAATCCAGAGAGATCGGATCGTCAACGGAGTGTAGAATCAAGACTTTACCGCTACCAGAACCCACAAAAATAAAGGAAAATCGAAATCAATTGATCCCCATTCTTGTAATCTCGAATTTATTTTGTAATTTTTCTTTTATTGCTGTAATTCAAAATCATATTTGCAATTTAGAGAAGATTCAATTTTTCGGGCCTACATAGATGAACACATATTTATGTGAAAGGTAGCTAAAGAAATATTTGGAGAATTTATAGGCAATGGACTGTGCAGTAAAGAGAGTCTGTGAAGCAATGAAGAAGTCTAAAGGTAATTAAAGCAAAGAGAGCATCTTATAAAAATTTGCAAAAGTGCAGAAAAGAGAGAAATTTTGAAAAATATTAGCTAGTAAAGAAGGTAGCAAGAAAGATAAATGGTGAGGCTAAATCCAAAAATTATGAGAATAAATGAGAAAGAGGACATATTCAGGCTTTATCTAGATGAAAGAGAGAGAATAGAGACCTAAGAAATGTTAAATGTATTGAGTGAAGATCAACAGTAAAAGATGATGAAAAGAAAGGTGAAGTCATTTTCATAAATTGTTTAATGAGAATAACAATTAGAGAATACATGATAGAACCAAATGAGTCAAGCCAAATTAGGGATACAGGCATTATCAACAAGTTGGGTTAGTGAGATATGGATGAAAAAGAATGAATTGGGAGCCGTCAGAACGGAGTCGTATTGACTATATTGAGCTCTGGAAGTGTTTGAGAGAAACAAGTTTAGTATGATTAACTAAGTTATTCAACAAAATTATACTTACTAAGAAAATGTCTTATGAATGGAGATTAGCATTTTAATACCTGTATATAAACGTAAAAAAGATGCACAAAGTTGTTCAAACTATCATAAGAATCCGACTTATGAGCTATATAATGAAACTTTGGAAGAGAGTAATTCGGACTAAGAAAAAGATGTGTCAGAAAAACAATTTGGTTTTTTGTTAGGGAGGTCAATTATGGAAGCTATTTTTTAAGTAAGATGATTTGGTGGAGAGAGATATTGTGAGAAAAAGGGAGATTTACACATGGTTTTTTCAATTATAAAAAGCTTATGTTAGGTCCTACAGAGATTGTGATGGGTTTTAAAGAAGATACAAGTACCTGGTATTATGAATATTAGTGTGATAAAAAGTATGTAATATAGAGCAATAACTAGGGCGAGAACAATTGGAGACAATTGGAGTTGGGACAAAATCATTTCCAATCACCATAGGATTGTATTTAAGTATCGATATTAAATCCTCAATTTTTACATTAAATATAAATGAACTCAATGGGAATTCTAAAGATAAAGAAGTCTCATGGTGCATTTTGTTCGTCAATGACATAGTTTTAATAGATGAAGCTAGAGAAGAGATATCTTTCAAAATAAAAAGATGGAGAGAGCCTCTAGAATAAAAGGACTTGGAATTAGTAGAACAAAGATGGTATATGTGGATTGTAACTTTAGCAAAACCATGAAACGGACGAGCATAAGGAACATATTGGTAATCAAGAAATATCATGTTATAACAATTTTCACTAATTATGATCAATTATTCGTCAAGATGGAGAGACTAAGAAAGATGTAGTACATAAAATCGACAAGTTAAACTGAAGTGCTTCTTAAATTTTATGTGCTGGTAGAATAATCATAAAATTGAAGAGAAAAATTACATAGGTCAACTACAAGACCGAGTAATAGACAATAAAGGCCAAGATTTATCTATTTATCTAGATTTGACCAAGATTGGATTCAAGATAAGATTGGATTAGGGACTTAATAAGGATTTTTAAATTTAAAAAAAATTATTTTTATCTTATTGTGATTCGTCTAGATGTGATATCCAAACATAATTTATTCCCAAATCCCCAATTCTCCACCACAAAACCTAATCCACATTTCATCCTATGTCAAATTAGTATCTGAACCAAAAACCTCCATCTTCCATCTTCTCATTTAATTCTTTTTAAATTTATTATTTTGAAAAGAAAAAAAAAGGAAATAGATCTGGAAAAAAGGGGAGAAAAAGAGAAAAAATTCAAAAAAATATATAGAGAAAAAAGTGAAAACAAAACAAAAAAGAGAGAAAAAAGGAAAAACAGAGGAGAAAAATAGTGAAAAGTGAGAAAAAAAGGAGTGAAAATGTAATAAAAAATCAGGGGAAAAAATATAAAAATTAAAAAAAATCGTGAAAATTTCAGCAACGATCTTAACCGTAGAAACTTCATCAAAAAATCCCCTCTATCTTCATCAACAATCAAAGCAGCATCATCAAATTCAAGTGAATAAGATATAAAAGTTTCAAACCCGATCCATTAGGAGTAAAATAGCTCATTAAGGGTATTTTGATGGTTTTAAACTTTATTCTCTAAAATTTTTGGAGTTTATTTATGAGATTCATATCCTGTCGTGTACATGCATCAACACCGATACTGGTTTCAAATAAGTGGAGTTTAATATATATGATGCAGTTCTATATTTTCACAGTTATCATGATCATAATTGTTATAAAAATTGAGAGAGCCATCTGGAACAATTCTTCCATTCTTCAAAATAGAAATATCATTAAACTGAATTGAAGTTAGTTGAAGAAGTTTCTGCTTGGTACTTTAACAACTATAAATCTCGTCCAACTTGGAATTGGTTGCAATTTCTTCTTCGAATACAGTATACTCCGCATCTTACTTTTAATTGTTCACCAAAATTTTTTAAGGCCAAACAATGCTTTAAGTGTGAAAGATCGGACACACCACTCACCAATACCCTTCCATCAAGTGTTCGACCTGTAGAGAATTTTAGCAATATAAACACTAGTGCTTTTTGAAGAGTCCAGATACCGAAATGCCCGCTTCTAGGAATTTAGGTTACACTATAGTTGAGATTGAATCCAGAATAGAACTTATCATAGATCCAGAAATTGACAATATGATTTTTCTGCTAGAGCTAACTTCAGAAGCACTCAATAGCCATGTTCATAGAAATAACCTGATGCCAAGCATACCTATAGTCTCACTCACTCATCTACTGCTTAAATACCGTGAGAAAATCTAACGATAAATGGTGCTAAACAAAGATTTTTGAAGATTTGTTACAAAAATACATAGCGAAGTGCAAAAATACTTAGCTAAAAATTGTGTTTTCCATACCTCTCCAACTCTCATTCCAAGTCGTTTATTTTCTACAGAAATAACATATTTTAACCTCGCCAGACTTTCCACAACTATTATTGTCATTACCATGGAATGTCAGGTAGTTTACACTTGATTATCAACTTGTTCGATTTTCTTATATTTCGTTCAATGAAAAAGTTTGTCAAATCTTGAGAAGATTGACCAGTTTTATCTGGACTTGCATGACTTTTTTTTTCCGCCAGTCACCAGTGGTAGATATTTCTAAGCATGGGAGAATCGAGAGAGACAAATAAAGGCCAAAGTTTATATATTTATCTAGATTCGGCCAAGATTGGATTAGGGATAAGATTGGATTAAGGAATTAGTTAGGATTTTAACACTAGGATTTACTATATATATAGCTTGTAAAACTCTAATTTTAATAAGAGATTGATATTGAGAAAAATTAAGACCATGTGTTTTGCTCTTCCAAATCTTTTCCACGAGCGAGTGACAGTGAGCATGTGATTCGGCTGGATGTGAGATCTAAACTCTAATTTATTACTCAAATCATTAATTTCTTACCCAATTCTCCTCCAAAAATCTTAATTCACCTTCCGTCCTGCATCATCAAGGATGCCTTATAGATTAGATGTTTAGGCAATTAAGAAACATGTTTGAAAGTTGAGTGTAGAAAATGAGAATGCTAAAATGAAATAGTGTAAATACACTAAGAGATAAAATAAGAAATAAGTGCATTTTTACGAAATTATAGGTAACTCATATTGAGGTAAAATGAAACAAAATCGATAGTTCAAATGAGTAATAAAGACCAATGACACTAAAATTTTGTCAGTTAACGGAAGTGATAGCATTATAGTCGACGGAGTGTTAACTAAAGGTAAACTTAAGAAAACTTAGGTAGAGATAAAAAAGGATTTAAAAATCATACTAAAATGAAGGAAATTAACCCTCACTAGAAGTGAATGGAAGAAAAGGATTTTTGTAGCTAAACCCAAACTTTTCGTGTGAAGGTTTCGTTGATGTTGTTTATGAATAAACTTACATGTTAGACATAGCAGTTACTCATGGATATTTGCCAGAAAAATTTAAGTATATGCAAATATCAACAACATTTTGTATATGACATATAAAGAAGTTACTCTCTTTTGGCATGTAACAACCTATACAAGGAAGCTGAAAATAGAGTATATTTTGCAATATGGGAAGGAAAATTTTAAGGGATACCATAGGTAACATCTCAATTTAGATATCATAGGCTTCTTCTATGAAGGCCCACTTCATTGGGCTAAAGGTGGATCTCAAGGTGAGAAAGTAGGTTAATATCTGATGGAGACAATAAAGGCCAAGAATTAACCATGATTTGATTCGGAAATTAGTTAAAATTTAATTAGATTTTGCTAGGATTTTAATTTGATTTGATTATGTTTGCACGCGGGGCATGTAAAGCCTTAAATATATTATTTTGAATAATGTTTTAAAAAGGAAGAATGAATTGTCTTAGAGAAGTTTATTTTGAGAGCATGTAATTTGTTACATGTAAATATTTTCTCGAGTGATTCGTGAAAGTGAGCGTATGTTTCGCCTGGTGTGAGACTCGAATGACTTCGTCACCACCCCACCCTGATTCGTGCACACCAACCTATCACTGATTCGTCGATGCCACCACACTATCATGATCGACTCGTATTCCCAACCTATTGATTGAAGGTAGAGTCGATCCAAACGAAGGGGTCTAGATCTAAATCTGGTTTTGAACTCGACCTGCTACCACCCAAAGTCAATTTCGGGTCCAACAGAACAGATCCGAGCCAAATTCACTTTTGGATGTTGCAACTCTAATACTTGACTTGCAAAGCAAATTCTAGACCCATTAAAATTCTTCGGTATTTTAGAGCCCAATTCGAGCCTAATTCGCCAACGCCTTGAGCCTGATTTGAGTCGTAGTAAATATAAGGTATTTTCTAAACTTTGTGTGCTGATTTATAGAGTTAATTTTTATGGGATTTATATTTTACAGTCAATACATTAATACTGATGTAAATTTATATGATACAGTCTCATTTACGATTTAAATAATCGGAATGGTTATGAAGATTGCGTCATTTGAAAATTTCTTCAATTACTTTCTCCTAACTTCATAGCAACAATACTATTACACACAATTGAAGTTAGTTGGAGAAAATCGTGCTTGATATATAAAGAACTATAAATTTTGTTCAGCTTGGAATTGGTTGTAAGTTCATTTTCGTGTATGATATGCTCTGCATCTTCCCTTTCATTGTTCACTAAAATTTTTTTAAGGCTAAATAACAGTATTCTATGTATGAAAAATATGGACGCTCTACTCACTACTGTCCTTCGATTAAGTATTCTGCCTGTGGAGAATTTTTGCACCATGGTTACCAGTGCTCCTCAAATAGTCCAGATACCGCCATGCCCACTTCTGAGAGTTTAAGGAATATTATAATTGAAACTGAATCTAACATAGAGCTTGCCACAAATTTAAAGCATGACAATTGGATTTTCCCACCAAAGCCAAACACAGAAGCACCCGTTTGCCATTTTCCTAATGGGAGTTTGAGGCATAGGATACATGTAGTATCACTTGCTCATCTTTTGTTTTGATACCATGTGATAATCCATTGATAGATTGTGCTTAGTAATTATTCTTATAGATTTCTTATAGAGTTACATGATAAAATGTAGACTCACTTGTGTTTACTCGACTCCCCAGCTCCCACTCCACATCCTTCATTTTTTACAGCAATACCAGATTTCAACCTCTCCAAGTCTTCACCACCATCATTGCCACTACCATAGGCATACTACATAGAAGACACTTGGATACTGATTTGTTCAATTTTCCTATACTTGATTCATTAGAGAAGTTTGCCAAATCTCTAAGATATTGACCAATTTCACTCGTATTTGCAGGATTTTACTATCACTATCATTCATCGATGGTGAATGTTTCCTAGCCAGGAAGATTTGACGGAGACAGTAAAGGCCAAGATTTGATCATGATTTGATTAAAGATTTGTTAGGATTTTAATTTGATTTGATTAAAGATTTGTTAGGATTTTAATTTGATTTGATTTTGTTTACATGTAGTCAATGTAAACATGTTTTAAAAAGGAAGAATATATATAGAAAATTTTATTTCGGCAGCATGTAACTTGACACTCATAAATCCTTTCTTGAGTGATTCATATGAGAATGAATGTGTGATTAAGGCCCGAATTTTATCCCCTTCATATTAAATTCCTAATTTTATCCTCAAATTTCCAAATCTCCACTCAAAACTCGAATTCCCCTTCCATCCTTCGTCAAATTCCGGAGTTAGAAGCAGCGGCATTGGCAATGCAGTCAAAGAGTGTTGGCAAAGTCGATAGGCATCAACGGGCTATCGGCAAGGGGAGGCGACGATCTTGAGTGGCGATTGGCGATGAGGGCGTCTATAGGAGATGATGGTGATGGGTTGAGATTGAAGATTGGGTTGGGATGATGAAGGGTATATTAAAATCGATGATTGCTTCACTGCTGCAATTGGGGCTCGATCAGACATTGGTGAGGTTGCAGGAAGCACTGGAAGTGACTGAAGTCGAGGTTGAGGACGATTGGGGTTCCGGCTATACAATTTGGTGGTAATGTCAAGGGTCAACGATGAGGGGTACCAGAGAACTCGAGTTCATTCCGGTCTCGATGATTGCTGTCATTGGTGATGGCCTTTTGTTGTACTTGATTTTTCTTTATTTTTTCAATTTTCCCTTTCATTTTCTCTCTAATTTGTTTTTCTTTTTTTAAATGTTTCTCATTTTTTCCTCTCAAAAGAAAAATTAAAAATAAAAAATACAAAGAAGATGAAAGATGAAGAAGATAGAGATAATAAGGCCAAGATTTGGCCACGCTCTAATTAGAGATTTAGTTAGGAGTTGATTAGATTTTGTTAGGATTTTAATTTGATTTGATTTTGATTGCATGTGGTGCATGTAGGGTCTTCCATATATTATTTGTAATCATGTTCAAAATGAGGAAAAGTGAACCTTTTTAGATAAATCTATTTGAAAGCATGTGAATTACTACTCGTAAATCTTTTCTCGAGTAATTCGTGTCAGAGTGATCTTGTGATTCGTTGCGTATGAGGCCTGAATAAATATCTAACCCTAATTTCATCCGCAAATCCCTAATTTCATCTATAAATACCCAAATCCACCATAAAACCCTATTTAATTTTCTGCCCTGCATCAATATCCCTACTATAGGAACGGTATATCATTGATTTAGATGCAAAGGTAAGGCCTTGGATACAGATGTGCAGGAAGCATAGAAGCAATTATATAACTAAATTCCCTAGCTTAGACAGTGCAGCCATATGACCTGACAAATATGAAAGATTTCCTTATTAAAATATCTATCTCCAAAATATTGATTTTGGTACTCCACCATTTAAGGAGAGATACTGACTAGGTGCTAGGAGAAAAAGCATAAATGTATCTTTTATGCTCTATTCAAGGACAGACATGAAGTGGTCAGAAATAAAAGCTTACTGACAGTAAGATATACCCATTTGAGTGCCATAGCTAAATGACTTAAACAGACGATAAATTCCTGAAGACAGGTTCCTAGTTGATGTTGATGCTTTAAATATGAATGGAGCTACTTAAGGCTAGTAGCTAAAAATAATAAGTTATTTGTAAACATTAAGGCATCAATCAACCAAAATTATGATCTTAAAGCATTTCATTATCCATTTAACATAAAAGGAAAAGACATGAGAGGAAAATTTAAGAAAACTAGTAACACTAATTTATTTTAGAAAATGAAATTGAGGATCAAATATTTTGAACCATCTTCTAGTTACTAAATAAACTGCTTCACATTTCCATGCCTTGTCCTGTTCTCCTTAATCATTGAGGGACTTTCAGAATAATAACAATAACCTAAATCTCTTGCTGCTAAAACTCTTTCACAAAGGGTAGCACTCACGATTATGCTTATGTACCCAATAACCTAAATCTCTTGCTGCTAAAACTCTTTCACAGAGGGTAGCACTCACGATTATGCTTATGTACCCAAAAACAATAACAATGAACTGTTCCACAATTTAAGTGACAAAGCAGTATTCGCTAAAAAAATATTTTAAGGTGGTGGTAAGCTAGCAACAGCCCATAAATCTAAACTCCAAGATACAAGATAATTTATAGAATGAAAATGATATAGCATGCTCATAGATCAGTAACTGGCCAGTTTCACCAGATACTTTGATAAAAATAAACAAGGAGATGAACATTGACTGCTAAATGTGTCATTGTAATGTGATTACAAAGAATCCAAAAAGAGAGTAACAGATAATATGATCAACTTTTGTAAAGTTCTCTAGAACTCTTGCCTTGCTGCCATACTTCTAGACTGTCATCAGTGACTGTCGGTATAACTTGATCACTGGATGTTAAGATATCGGCTTCAGGAAAACAAGCAAGATATGGGAGTGGATTCTGTTCCAAAAACGTGATATAGGTAAGTATAAACTTAATGAAAAAAGAATAACTTGGGATGTCGTGTGAGAATATTGAAACATTAAATATATTCCAAAAACTCTGCAACATGTTACAATAAGATTAATCACAGGGATCATATAATAATCTTCTGTTTAGCTTTGTGTCTCTATTTTGTGCAAATCCTATCAAGTTATCTAGTTATCATGTCATGTGAACCCATATCAACCTTCTACTGAGTTTTTAAAGGAAATAAAGAACAATGTTGACAAATTATGAATAAACATGAATGCTTAGAGCTGCCTGCTCCACGTACCCTCAGCATTGATGCAGGAAGGCTACGGGCACATGAAATGAAAGAGAATCTAGTGCCTTCGCAAGCAAAACATGAGATATCTTCAATAGTCAATGTGAAGCATTTCAAACAAAACGTCTCACTGCTTGTCTCTCCCTCCACCCAAGCATACAAACTACAATAATTAATTCAAAAGTGAACATCAATGTAAAGTTATTTCCCAAGTTGCTTTCCTAGAAGTAATGTTTACATAAGAGTGCTAATGAAGGCAAGAGCACAATCTATACTCTGCAAAGATGTTGCGCTAATAGATAATGGTGATAATATGTCCTATTTTGCATTGTATCAAAAAGAATGAAATTTTATAATCTATATATAAGAAAGTTTGCATCTATTTTGTGTAATTAGTTGTAATATAGTATAGGTTGAAGCCTCAACTTGGTAGTACGGTGAGTTGATACTTGACTTAACTAGTTTTGGATTTACTAGTTTTAATATTTTTAGTGTCTAGCTCTCGAGCTCATATACATGATTGATTCATATAATTATAAGTAGGTTGGTTGTGGCCAAAATTGATTATATTGTACATGACAGACAAGTAAATACCAATGTTTAAAATAGCGATAACAGTAACGTAACGTTTTGCCTTTGTTAGGTTATGTCGCAAATAGCGTAACGCATAACGTAAGTTATGCAATTTTCTATTTATTTAATAAAAATAAATATAAAACCATATAAATAATTTTAATAAATTGAAAAACAAATTTAAAATATCTAAAAAAATATATAAAATTATTTTGTAATACATAATCTATTCAAATGTTATATTAAGTTTTACAATAATTTTCATATATCTTTATAAATTATATTAAGTCTGCAACCGTAATTCCAATCATCATTTAAATAAAAAAAGCAAGATTCCAATTTTTTATTTCGATTCCAATTATTATCATTGTTGTAATTTATATTTTGTAATGTTCAATTTATCTTATTTATGATTGTTGATTTCAGTTTAATTAAAAATTCAATAAAATCAACAAGTAAAATATTTTAGCAACCGGACAAGAAATACAACAAGTAAATAAAGAAACAAACTTAAATTATCAAGTTAGAAATTCCAAAAGCAATCAAATGAGCAACAATTAATTAAGAAAATTATAACAATTCGCTAATAATCGAAATAATAATCAACAACAATATATGAATTACTAAAAAAATAATTGTAAATAACGTAGCATAACGTAATTTAACGTAACGTTATGTAATATAACGTAAAATAACGTAAAAAACGTACTGTTACGGTGTACTGAGTTATTTCCAGTTGTTACGTAGCGTTGGGATTCCGTTAGGTTACGTAACGCAAATAACGGGTTTCATAACGCGTTATTTTCAACAATGGTAAATACAAAGAAGATGCTACCGAAAATTTTGGGATATTATAATAATTAAGTTATTAATTGGGACTGTTATTTAAGCAAAGAGGGATAATGCAAAGAGGTCATTTACAAATCTCAGTGCTCAAAAAAAATGTTTAGAAGGCCCCTTATGGGGCCGCATGAGCGTATACACTCTCAGTTCAAACCAACTTATTTATTATGCACCCATAATACACAATCATTCTGAATAATTAGATCACCAATCATGCATACTATGTACATACTTGCTCATTTATAGGGGCGACAATTTGCATTGATTTCTAATCAAATCTATTTGCAAGTTGTACCTAACAAAAAAAACTCAATATATTTCTAGAAATAGGTTAAAACCTTAATCCTACCCTCGAACTCATCCATCTCTCTCCTCTTATAAAAAAGTGGTGAAGTGACAAGTTTCTTTTTTTCCCCAATTTTTCCTTAATCGTGTAAATTACGTATCGTTATTACAACTCTTTGGTAGGATATCTACTCTTGCAATCACTCTTATCAATCTCCAATCTTGTACTCAACGCTCTACAAAGAACCATAAAAACTATTAGTGATTAGTCTCTAAAATAGTTCTAGCACAGAAATTTTATCATGCCTATCTAGTATTTTAATTGATCAAGAATTATTGACACATAATATATATATATATATATATATATATATATATATGGATATTATTTAATATATGTAGAAAAATTCTATATATTCTAATTCTACATAATCCATTTATGTGACGCATAAACCGTTGATGCATTACGCATTGTCCAACCGAACCGAATGCGTAAAGAAAACAAGTTTTATAGCATTGACAGGTCATGTTTCCCATCTACCAAAAGCATATGCCAAATATTAATTATAACAGCACTAGCTCTAGGGAAAAATGAAAAATGGATCGAGCAGAGAGGTTGTTGAAGATACCATACAATTACAACAAGCCTCCAAGTCTTCTAGGGAAATTTTGGTTAAATAATAATGAATCCTTAAGTGCAGCATGAAATAGAGATCTAGCAATAACAAGCTTTTATGTATGTAATATGGGAACCAGAGAAAAGATTGTGTTCAGATGGTCATGTAGTACAGAAATAAAAATGAGCATATGAAGTGTAGGAATCACAAATTTTACGCTGACTTTGCAGCAAGCCCATCAGCACGGTTACACACACACACACTCAAGTTGGACAACAAATTTTTTATTAAATTTAAAAATTTAGATTTAATATATCTTTCACTATCCATTTGCCTTGCGATATGTGTTGATCAAAACTTAAAAAGGTAAATAGTGAGAAGGTAAATGGTGGCCCATTAGTGAATGTATGGTAGAAAAAAAAAGTTACAAGTTTTTTTAGATTTAATGAAAAGCTTGTATACCAACCTTATCTATATAAGTATGTTAAAATACAAAACAATTTCTCTCAACTGACTTCAATAAAATACACACATATACAAAAAATGGAAGCAACAATAATAATAGACATTTGGGTCAAGAATATCCACTTTAGATATGTCTTTTGAACATTTCCCTGGTTTTCTGAATTTATGCATTATGTAAGTGCATTGAACTTATATATATGTTTTTTTTCATTTAGCTGAAAGTGCACAAAATGCATAGTGCTGAACCTTTCAAATTATATGGACACAAATTGAAGTGTTGTCCAAGTTTCTCATTTAATGTGCTAAGAAACTTTGGTTAAAAAATCAAGCCCAAAGTTAGCACTACTTATAAAACATTCAGTATATAAGTCTTTGTACATTCAAATTACACTTTCCTACCACAAAACATGGGAATATCAAGTTGCAGGAAAAGATCCATAGTTTAGGCTTCATGAAAGAGTATGGGTAATCATGTCCATAATACTCATACAAATCTAGGCAGAGATATCAAGTACAAAGAGGAAAATAGTGCTACAGCAAACTAGGTAAAACAGAGCTTAATGGAATATTCCACTTGAGAATAAGTCCATCAACAACAAATGCCACATACCTTTAACCAAACCATATCGGTATCACACATTAGCAACTCGACACCAAATGGCAACATAGAATTTATAAGAAAAACTTTCTCCCTTCCCATTTTATGGAAGGTAGCCGATCCCCAACCTACATCAATAGTATTCATGTGACTCCCCATATCAAAGACAGGCACACCTTTCCAATACAAAGCCTCCAACAATTTGGTGTCCATCGCACCTAATCATACATTATCAAGCATCACTCCATGTTCTTGATTGTTAACCCAAAAAAAAAAATACACAAAATTTACCTACAAGAAGGTTGAACACATTGAGATCCGTCAAATGCCGGACCCAGGTCAATATAAAATCCATAAATGCAAAATTCCCAAATGTCATAATGATGATATTATCCTTAGTTCGCTTCTCCACCATCTCCTTGGTCAATCGAAACTCCTTTAAATCGGGCATTTTATCACCAGCAGGAACTTCCCATATCCCTCCAGTGAACTTGCTATCCTGTTCTAAACTAGTTAAAGATACATTATTTTTATCTAGACCTGCAAAAGAACAATCAAAAATCGAAACTTTAACTCTTTGGAGCAAAATCAAATAATATGGCCAAAAGGGTTTCGACGAATTACTCTGCTGAGGGCGTGGGGATTTGGCGAACGAAGAGGAGAACCACGACCCAGCGGGCTTTTCGGGGGACGAGTAAAGAGCGGAGAAAATGAAGATGGACGAGAGGATGATCCCCATTGCAACGGTCGCATATATCGACATGAACAGCGGTTTCGAGCTGCAGACATCGCCGAATGCTGCCATTGGATAGGATCCGCTAAAAACCTAATTCTCTCCTCTTTTCTCTTTCTTTCTTGGATTTTTGGTTTATTTTTGTTTGATCGATCGATCGGTGACCGATTTTGGTCAGAGCTGCTTCCGAAGAAGAACATGGGGGATTTTCAGTACTATTACTAAGCAAGCTGGCTCTCACTTCGGACTGATCTTTTTTTTTTTTTTATTTCGAAAAAGCGTTTTTTTTTCTTGAGAATTACTAGCCATGTTTTTCTTTGTGAGCCCAAAAGTTATTGGGAGGAATTTATTTTTCTAAAACTTTTGGGCTCCCTAAGAAACATATGGGGCGCATCTAGTAATTCTCATTTTTCTTTTACAGTAAATTTATATTAAGGAAAAAGTCATTGAATTTTTGGGCATTTTGTCTCCGTGCAGCGTGGTGACACTGAGGGGAAATTCTAAGTGCGCACCATACTTTTCTTAGTGATCACCATGAGATCAACAAAAAAATCCATTACTAGTTTGACCTAATTTTTTTACAACTCTTTTCTTAGTGGGCACCTTTCCCTCTGCCACTTCTCCCTTTTTCTTATTGAGCATTATTCTCTCTCAAATCCAATTCATCTCCTGCGAATTCAAATTCTAAAAAAAAAAAAAAAAAAAAATCTTCTTGAAAATCCTAAATCCCTTTGAAAATTTTAAATCCCATAAGTTACATCACTTTCTAGGATTTGTTTGAGGTTTTTTTTTTTTGTTTTATGCAAATCTGAGAAGAAAAATCCATTGTTGGATGAGGATAGATTAAGGGAGATAAAGAACAAGAATATAAAATTGGTAAAATTTGGATGAATCTCCATATTTAGAGGTTTGCATAAATATTTTTTTAACTCAATTTGAAGCATAATTTAATCCATCAATTATTAATAAAAGATTGAGATATTTTAATTTTATTTAGAATTGCCGCTTATTTTGCCTAGATTTGGGCACGTAGAAACTGGTCGGGGAGCTCCTCCTGACCTGTACAATAACCAACCGAGGCTGAGATCCCGATCAGTGTACTTACTTGGTCAGGGTTGAAATCTGACTAGTGTATTATTTTTTTTAATTTCTAAAAAAAATTTTAAAGGGTTAAGGTTTGTTATAGGCAAATCTACTGTCCAGACTGGTAACACTGATCGTAAGAAGCACTGTACGAGGCTGCAAGCTCGTCCAGTCAATAGACTGGCCGAGGTTACAACCCCAGCCAGGCAAAAGAAAATGGAAGAGGAAATTGTGGTTTCGTTGGGTGGTTATGGGGGCAAAGAGGAAACTGTGGTTTCACTGCGACGGTGAATAGAACCGAGGGCGGCTTCGGTTGCAGCGATCGTACGTAGAGAAGCTCCATTCGACGATGAGGGAGTGCTCGATTGAGCAGAGGAGTCGATTAGGACTGGTGCTTGCTAGGAAAAACAAAAGTGTTGGGAAGAAATAGTTATGAGAGAGGGAGGGTTAGTTTGGAAAATTTTGTGGTGCTCACTAGGGAAAAAGCACTAGGTTTTTAAGTTGTCCGGGCTCACTAGGAAAACTGTGGTGCGCATTTAGAATTTCTTAACATTGATGCAAAAAGATTCCATTTGACGAAATATAGTTTTTCTTTGTGGATTTGGTAGAAGTGCTCTTTCTTTATAATTTGAGCCCATTTGCGAAGGTTTTAAGAAGTCATCCATTAAAATATTTACATTTTTAGCTTTAAACTCACTTTTATGTTTGTTTTTTTCTTCTATTAAGGGGAAATTTTTTATTCGTTATGCTTCTTCTTTAATGTCATTTTTTTTTTTTTTGGGGAGAATGGTCATAGACTGCATTTATCTATCATTCAAAATAAACATCCGTAAATATAATATAAGTTTGAGACAATAACACATTTCAAAATAGGAAAGGAATTCAATATAGGGCGTCTCCAACAGTTTTGTGAGTTCCTTTATTTATGAATTTTAGAAAGAATAAAATAAAAATAGATGGAAACGGTCATAGAACTCATGTGCATTCATGAAAATTAAATAACAATGTTATTGAAGAATTTTTGATGGTCCATCCACCATGGCTTGAGTTTTACTTAAAATATAAATTGATATGAAAAACAAGCTCTTAGTTTAATTGCGACAAGCACACCTGATGATTCCTTGATTAGTAATTATAATTTTAGAGGTCTAAATGGTGTTAAAGCCTCCAATAACTAGATGAGACATACTTGGGATCCAGCATTTTTTGATATAAAAAATAAACGAGAAGCTTGTAGGACATGGTCTTAATGTTCTCTTGTTAGGACATAAAAATTACAATACTAGAAAATAAACTTTAATGGCACTAAAAATAGCAGCTTTTAAAATTTTTGAACGCTTAGAAGTCTAGTGTACACTTTAGATGTTCCATCAATCTCTTCAATTTTTTTAGGCAATCAATCTTCCCAGACATGCATATAAATGGGTTCTATGTGGATCACTTAGGTACTGGCTCTAGGTTATTAAGTTACGAGATAATGCTGCGAAAAGGTTGGCCTAATTGGTAATGCCCATTACTTCTATTAGAATATATCACTAATTTAAGATATCTTCCTAAATTATGATGTTTGACAAATTATCTAATTTATTAACATATTTCATAATATCTTTCTAAATTAGTATATTTATCAAATTTTTCTTATTGGGCTAATTATACTAATTGAGAATTATATGTAATTAGAATCAAATTATATATTATCTTGTCTTTATCTTTTACGTTTTTTGTTGCTCCGTTGCATGCCCTGGTGACTCCATATGTTGCTCCGTCGCCGAAATCTAATGTGTCTTTTTTTGCTCATGCTCTATCGTCACTGTCATCTTCAAAGGCGTTGCCTTTGACGTTTCCGTCTCATGTCCCAGTTGCCGAAATCTAGTGTATCATTTTCGATTCTTACTCCGTCGCCGCCACCATCTTCAAAGGCGTTGCTTTTGATGTTTCCGTCTCGTGTCCCAGTGAATCCACCTGGTGCTTTGTTGCCGAAATTTAGTGTATCATTTTCGGCTCCTACTCCGTCGCCACCGCCATCTTAAAAAACGCAGGCATTGCTATCTCTGTCTCCTCCTCCAGTGACTTCGTCTATTGCTCCATCACTGCCTCCTGTGCTAGAGATCCCATCTGCTACTCTTCCACAAAAAACTGATGCATCGCCGCTGACTCTACTGTCTTATGTGTTGCCGCCCTCGATAGGGCTAGCTGCATTGCCTGACGGTGCCAAGGACGTTGGCTCCGCTGCTAGCAACGCCGCTCTCCCAGTTCTCTTGCTGTTTGGGATTGCTGCTCAATCCTTAGTATGTTTAGATTCTCCTCCTGTCATTTATTATGTCTGATTCTTCTTATTGCCCACTAGCTTTCTTTCTTTCTTTTTTTTTACCAAGGCACATCTATCTGGTCGTCATCATGATCTCATTTACAAGCTCAAGTTGACGTCTTTCAAACCATCTTGAGTTTGTGGGGATATTAGAATATCTCACTAATTTATGATATATTTATAAATTAGTATATTTGACAAATCCTCTAATTTATTAATATATCTCAGAATATCTTTCTAAATTAATATATTTGTCAAATATTCTTAATTATATTTATTGAGAATTATATGTAATTAGAATCAAATTATATATTCTCTTGTTGGTCTGCTAACACTAGCCGAGCAATAGCTTCTTGTGCTACTACTAGTTGAGCAAAAGCTTCTTGCTCAGCTCTCACTTGTCCAGTAAAAGCCTCTTGCTTGGCTACTTGTAGAAGATCTCCAAGCTGCAAGGTTCTAAATATTTCTCATGTTCGATCTGTATAAGCCGGGCAGTGATCAAAGTGATACTTCGATGACTAGTTTTAAATATATGTTACATACATTATTGTTGTGAAGAAAAACATTGAGGAACTGCAAGGGAGCCGAGCAATACAATTTTACTAAAGCCACATCCTTGATAGCACCCATTGTTGGAGTTATGCAAAAAAAGCGGTGCTTTTCATCATTGTATTGAACTTGCATGCTCTTTTATTTGCTTATAACAATTCAAGCAAACTAAATATGTATATAGCAATTCAAAAAAGGAATGAAAATGCATATAACAATTCAAAGAAAATTAAAATACTTTTTGATCTAGAGTGCTCCAAGAGGGCATCCGACACATACACATGCATGTAGATAATAAGTTGAGGTAACAAGATGCGGTCAAAAATATGAAGTAACGTAAAGCATACAACAAGTTAAGTTAACAATCTCAAATTTTAGATAATAATATTAAGTCTCAAATTACACACTTACACCAAAATAAGAACATATTAGACAAAACTTTAAGAGTAATTACATTTTCAGTATAACTATGTTGAATACAAACACCAAAGAAACTATCAATTACACATTTTGTTTTTGAAATACAAATACATTACCTTATATTAATCATTTTTTAGTTTTGCAACATCGTTGGCTTGGAGATGCAACCATAATGATTGTATTTCGTTTTTGTCTCTGCATGATGTTTGTTATGCCTTTCTTTTTACTCCGCTCCCTTAATAGTTTTTCTTGGTGTTGTCTCTGCATGATGTCTATATAATACTTTTAGCTCAATAGGCCAATATCGATTGTAAGACAAGAGATATCATAATTTATAATGATTTTTATGAAGCAATAAAGTAATCGTAATTTTTTTTTTTTTTTGAGAAATCCGTGACTAATTATAAACTATTTTAATTTTTATAATCCTGCTAGATTTTAGTATATTCAAAACGAATATATTGTCATTATCTGTTTTCTATACTCATGTACTGTATATCGGAAATCGTATATTGGAAGCGGAGCTTGATAGGTAATCTGGTGGTAATAGAGATAGACATCAGCTGGAAGTGTGCGAAACTAAGTGATATATGGAACTAAGTGTTACACTGAATAAAGTACCACAAAAAAGTAAGGTCACATTTTGGATCCGCGAGAGTCATCTTTAGAGTCCATGAGGCTACATGTAGAACCCCACATCATCTATACCCCTCTCTGGTGAGAATGTCAGATCCAAAAAAAAGGGGAGAATGTGATACCTTGGCTCAATAGTCGCATACCGAAGGTGAGACAAGAGTTAAGAGTGGTTTATAATGATTTCTATGAAATTATAAAATAATCATAACTAGTTTTTTATGGAGGAATCCATGGATAAATTATAACTTATTCTAACTCTTATTATCCTGTCGGAGGGTTTTGTATATTTAAATTGAATATTCTGCTGGTACTAAAACTCTTTGCTCCACACCCTTTTGGATGTATGTCCTAAACTCTTCAGAATGTACGGATTTTTTAGGTTTGCAGAAAAGGGTCCAAAAATATAATCAACATAAACTTCTTTTTCTAAATTTGGTCCACGTTTTCTCCTGTTGTGGGAAAACAAGTTCGAGCATAAGTAATGTAAAAAAATCCAAAAAATACAACATATATTACACTTCATCATGGGAAAACAAGACCGAGAAAGATACCAAAAGACAGGGTAAAGGAGGGCTGATATTGAATTGCCAAACTACAAACTAAAATAGTTTTCATACTGTTGCAAATGTCCAACTATTCATATAAAAATTGGATTGGGAAAAAAAAAATTTCTTACTACCTTTAAATGCTTGAGTTCACAAAATTAATAGACATGAGGTGAAAAATGATGTAAAAACATCCAAACTACCATATGCAAACTAGAGTAATTTTTAACTATTGTCATCCACAAATAAAACTTAGATGGTTACAGAAAATTGAACATAGCAAATAACTGAAAGTCTCATTTGCGATCAAAAAATTATGAAATCTTTCATTTCGTAGTAACAATTTTTATGTGTGTTTCCAATCTAACAGCAAAAATTGAGTATTAAGGAAAAAATAAATAAATATAATTTTGAACACAGAAGTCGTTGGGTCGAAGGGGTCCGGCGGGTAGAGGGAGGTCACTAGGGTCGAGGGGAGGTATAGGGGGGTTGCTGGGGGAGAGGGGATCATGGATTGAGAAGTGGTCGCGAAGGGAGGGGGAGTTGCGGCGTTGAGGATTTTGATGGGGGAGTTGCTAGATACGCCCTATAGTTGTTCTAGTGAGCCCCAATTTCATAGTGAATCTTATTAAGGGTACTTTTAAATCAGTCATTTTTTTTGTAGTGAGACTTGTAATTTTTCTAGTTTTGCATGCGAAACTATTAGAGAGGGAAAAATAGAGCTCACTAAGAGAAAATGAAGCTTATTAAGAAATTAGGTTTTCTAACTGTTTCTTCTCTCTCTTCTTCTTCTTCCTCCTCCCCACTCTGTTCTTCTTCCTCTTCACTCACTTTTTCGTTCCATTCGCTCTCCCTATTCTGTTCTTCTTCCTCCCTCTCTCTTCAACGATGTTCGGTCCTGTTACTGTTAGAGTGTCCAGTGCCGTGAAGAAGAAGACGCGACGACGCGCCGTTGAACCCTGGCGCGGAGGTATTTTCCCTATTTCCTTCATCTCATTCCAATTTTGAAATTCTATGTTGTTTAATAGTGATAGGATATAGGGTTTAAAGTAATCCCTAGCCAGTGCGATCTGCCCAAGTTCAAAATAACAAAATTATCCCTGACTGTAATGAGAAAATCGGCCAATCAAATAAATAGCCGGGGTTACAGTTCCAGCCAATGGGTCTATATGCCGGTGCTGTAACTCCGGTCACTGTGATAAAAAAAATACATATTTTCAAAATCTTTAAAAATTATCATCTTCGTTCATCCTTCAACTTAGATTTTTTTTTTTTTTTTCCAGAAGTGTTCGTCTGAAAATGAGAGGGAGTTTAAGGGATTGGGGCTTACTAGGAGAAATGAGAAGAGGGAAAAGAGGTACTGGGGTTTACTAAGAAAAATTTAAAGATAATTTCGTCCAAATTTATAAATAACAAACTTATAAATAAAGTGAGTCATTTATATGAGACTCGCTAGGACAAGTATGGGGCGCATGTAGCAACTCCCTTTTGATGGGAAGAGAGGAGAGGGATACAATTGGTGGGTGTAGTTAGTAAATTTGGAAGGGCAGTATTTGAATAGTGTAGAGATATTTACTTAGTAAAGTGGTTCGAATTTGAAAATCTCATAGGGGTGTTCTTGGAATCCGAGTGAGCTCAGCAAATAGGTGTGTGCCACTAGCTACTCCAGGCAACGGGCCATGCCAGACTCCGATTGGCCCTCCAACTCGGGCACGGGGCACCCAAATGGCCTTGGCGCAGCCTGTCAAGGCACGCGTGTGACAAGGTCTGGATCGTGCGGGGCCGGCCCACCTGCCACCCCAGGGCCTGCATCCAGATGTAATTCCAGGTATATCCATATCTTAGCTATCTTCCACGGCCTGCCAATACATGGGAGAGTGGTAAATTAGTAACTCTGCTGGGCGGTAACCGTAGCGCTACTGCTCACCTCCCCTCTCCCGCAAGCTAGCGTCTGGGGTTAACGAAGAGCAACATTTTGTCAAAGCCGCAAAATATCTGAAGGAAAAAAAAAAAAGAAAAAAGAAAAAAAAGAAACGTAGAGAGAAAAGACCAGTAGCGATGGCGATGATGAGCCTGAGAGGTCAAGCGCTGCTGATGAGCTCCTCTTTGTTCCGTCGAGTCTCTTCTCTTTCTCCTTCTCCTTCTCTTCAGTGTTGTTCAATGAGGCCCTTCTCGTTTTCTTGCCGAAGCCTAAGAATCGCTCTGCCGCTGTCGAACACGAGTCTGCAATTGAGCGGGGCCTCGATCCCCGGATCGAGATCGTCGAGATTGAGCAGCGTGCGCGCGTCTCATCAGGTGTCCGATGCGGGCTCAATCGACTCCAACACGATGCAGGCCATGGAGACCAAGGTCCTCTCCCTTTCTCATCTAATTCACTATTTGTTACAATTTATTGTCGATAATAGCTAACCCTAACCAAAGCACGAGGAAATTCACAAAATTGATTGGTTTGAATTTAAAATCCTATTTGTTGACGAAGTGCTTGCTCATGGGCCAGAGAGAAATCAGGCAAGATATTACTGGGAAATGTTTAGTTTTAATCTATAAGTTAAGTTCAATAGATGTGCTTAATTTTTTATCCATGGACCTGATTTTTCTTCTATAGTTAACAAAGAATTAAAAGTAGAGTTTTAAGGGGAGGTGAAGGTAGAGAATCTTGTTTCTAGAAAAGGACTGCACTACACTACACTGTGCACAATGCTTCAAATTTTATTCCAGCAGTTGTGAATTCTTTTACATAATTGCAAAATGTTTTGTTTATTTGTTCAGAGAGATAGAACCAACAGTTGGAAACACTTTGTTCTTCGTTATTTTTTTCCCCTTAAAATCTGTTAAAAATATGAAAAGTGAGTGTCTACACAGCAATGGTGCTGTTAGTTGGAATTAATCATTTTGCTGAGATTGATGCTGTAGGTGTCTTTCATTTTATGATTCTTTGATGTTATAGCTTTGGAGAAAACAGAAGAAAAGCCAGGAAAGAAACGAAGTTACAATATTTTTTAAATTATCAAATTATATAACTGCATGGAAACTCCAGTTAACTTAGCACCATCGCTGAATGGGGCCTGAAATCGTATTTTTGACTTTTGTTTTCTCTGGCTTATTCACAAGCAGATTAAGGAGCAACTGAATGCCGAAACAGTAATCGTCAAGGATGCTTATGGAGATGGTCGGCATGTTAGGTTAGCTTGTTGTATTACCCTTTTTAGCTATAAAGGCGTGCTGTTTTTTCAAGTTAATGTTTCCTAGTTGCCTACTTGGTTACTGTGTGATTTTCACTAGCCAGGTTATAAATGCAGCAGACAAGTGTAAGCATTTATCAATTCATTTGATCTCTGATTTGCATTTATTGTATTGTGAGCATCTTTCTATTAGCACTAAATGAACTGTAGATTTATCCGGGTATTGATAATTGACTGGCATGCACCTCATTTAGAAACCAGCTTAATTGTTGTATTCCAACTTTATTTTAAGTAATACTTATTCTTAAATTATAGTAGGATATTAGACTGGAAAGATGATCTAGACATGTTTTTATATGTGACATGCACACAATGTTACCATCTGAGCTGTTGCTAGCATATGGAATTCATAAGCCACAAATAGTGCTAGATGCAAAGCTGTGGGTGCATACAAAACTATTCATTCTCCTGATCTTTGGTCTGATTCCTTTTATGTCGTGCATATGTTTGTTTTTTTCCCAAACAAAATATAGAGGATCAACCAGGGTAGTAGTTTAGGCTATAGAGTAAGAATGATGCTCCATTAAAACAAAGTCAGGAGTTAAGTTGTGACTCTATTTCTATGTATGCATGCGTGTATATATATCTGTGTGTGTGTTTTTTTTATGTTGCTGCACACAGTATATATGTTCAATTATCATTACATATATGAAAAATTTTCTACAAGCTCTGTTTTGGTACCATCAATGAAATTTTCTTTGATTTTTTTAACTGGGATATCTCATGGCTTGAAATTGAATTTATCTTCCAAATTATTCCACTTCTAGTTATGGTTTTTAATCTCTAAAACAATAAGTATTCTTAAAAGAAAATAAATTGGAGTCCTGTCCCCTCCTTTTTTCGACAGAATATCCATCTCTCTTGTTCTTGGCTTTTAAGTTAATCAAAATCTATTTACAAATAGATTTCTATTTAATTCAAATGTTATTTATTCTAATTTGGAAATAGATCACTGTAGCTTGTGTCCCCTCTAGGCTAAGTTGTAAGATGGCTAAAGCATTTCAAGTGCCTGGTCATATCGTTTTAGAATTTGCCTGCTATCCTGCTTTTAAATTAGTATCATTATGTAAAATTCATTATCCTGCCGAAATGTGATCCCCTATAGTCTATTGTGTTGCTCTTTGTTCTTGGATCATACTATTGTGGATTGTTGAGAGTGAACTACCAATCTAATCCTCTTATTATGTTGTAAGCCTGGTACTTTACGTTTGTTTCCTTAAACATTAAATACTAAATCTAAGTCGTGATCTAGCATGCTTCCTCGGTCTCTACAAGATGCAGATTGTAGCCATATAAGTATTAGGATTTTTATTCTTTTTTGAATTTTTTGGTTGAATATTAAATCATAGTTGTAAGATTAAGTTTTCTGCAATCTTAGGTGGACCAATTGCTCTTAACAAAGGAGTGGGATGAGCTTTGTTGGTTGGGTGCATCACACTCGGCGAACATGTATTTGTATAATTAATTATATGTACTGCATGTTTACAACACAAAAGGCAGTGATTAGTGAATAAGTTGAGTGGATGACCATAACATGGAATCAGATGGAGCCAATGCCTTAGCTTAGATGCTGTTTGCTGCTTCTTCCCCAGATATATGTAACTAAGGATTTGATGGAGTCAAGAAGGTGGAACTTTAACACTAAGATGTATAGGCCCTAAGGGTCAATGACAACTTTATTATTGGAAGATTGGTATGGAAAAAGTGATGGTTATTAGACTTATTTTTTTAGTATCCGAAGAGAGGTAACCAGTGTTCTAAATATTGGATACTAGTGGTATACTGGTCGGCCAAATTACATAGTGGATACCGGGCGGGGTATCGCGATATGACTCTAAAATCTAAATACCGGAGTGTCATATCGGTGTCATACTAGTTAAAAAATAATAATATAATTGGTTATATAGAATATATTAAAATATATAAAACAAGTTTAGGGTGCTTACCTTGGGTTATTTGCATTCTAATTACGAATTTGTAAATACCGTTTAGAACGTCCGCATAAGCACCAAGCGATATATAATCATAATCTAAGTGAATAGTCAAGTTCAACCTTCAAAACACAAAGAGAAAAATCATAAGATTCAAAACATATAAGAACATCATGTTAAAAATATCAATCAAATTACCCAATAAATATAAAATTAAGAAAAATAAGTTATCAAGAAAAATGAAAAGTATTTTCATAATACAAAAGTAATATAATTTACAATATTGTTTTTTAAATGAGTTTATCTAAAATATGGTAGAAACTTTAAATATCAATTGTTACAAATATTTTCTAGCTCGATTCAGACTCTACTGGTTCATTCAAAGGCATGCTTTGCTTCTCATCATCTGATGACGAATCTGATAATGTATAAGTTTCTTCCTCATTATTTTCATCTGATACGGGCTGTTGCTTAGATTTTGAAGATGAGGATACTTTCTCCTTAGAAGTTCTACTATATTTGGACTTTGATGTCTTAACTCTCACTCTTTTTTTTTCTTCGGATTAGCACCCATGGCAATCGAAACCTGTCGAAAGTTAATTGCTCTTCTGGAAAGACCTCATCATCACTAGTCTCATATGGGTCGCCATTCTTTTTTTTAGGCATGAACCATTCGGTGACCTTTTCCTCTTCATTATATGCAACCAGGAGATCTCTGTTTGGAATTGAAAGTTTGTTTTTGAGCCTTGCATTGAACTTAACAAGAAAAAAATCATGCAATTTCTTAGAATTAGCCTATTTCTGTCATGCCCTGTTCCCGATATACGGTATACAAGCACGTGCAGCAGGTACCAGCAACATATTCAATTTGAATATGCTAAAACCTCAATAAATTTGCTACAATAATACTCAGTAATTATGATAGAAAAATTTAAAAAAAGTTTGACTTTTCACTTATTAGAACGAAGTTTAGATACAATTGAAATAAAATATAATAAAACTAAACAAAAGAAAGTAGGGAATCTCTAATCCATTATTGGGTTTCAACCTGATTTTCAAAGTATACTAGATGCTGCATTAGTTTTAGCACGTCCATCGGTAAGTCTGGGTATGCACACTCATATCCTCACATAGCGACCAAAATAAAATACGCAGAAAGAATGTAAAATATAACGGTTATGTCCAAATATAATAATAATACAAGTTTTAGAAAATATATAATGAGGTGTTTACAATAATGATGTCAATTGATTTATGTTATCTTAATGTCAATTTAGTAAAGTCAACTTTATAATAGGATTTTTTTTTTTGTCTAGAATGTCATGTAATTGGAAAATCTAACTGATGAGATATCACTGTTTCAATTGTTTTCTATACAGACTCAGGAAATTGTCATATGAATTGTCCGGTGCTGAGTCAGACCTGCCGTCAGGCAAATAGAAATTATAGTCAGGTACGATGCAACAAATTATCATGCACACATGGTTTGCGAAATATTCTGTTGTACAACTTCACAAGTTTACAGCGAAACAGAATATATTTTCATCATTTAGTTTCTTTCCAACCCAGTATCATTTAAATATAGTCTATATAGGTCTAAATTCTGGTTTTCATAACTTATATATTGATTATATTAGGTACATTATTTCAATTGAATTTTGTTAACTTGTTAACAACATGATTTATATAGGCCATTCAGTTTATATGTTATTCAATAAATCACAATTAGTTATATCGAAGAGTTACTGATTTGGGACATCATAAAGATATTGGTCAGGCAAGTATATAAATGCTGAGAGGTTTTTCGTGCATTGCATATTTCTTAATTAGAGAACCAGTATACAAGATAAATTTTCTAGACACTAATACAAAATGATATCGCAAACAGTATTTTCCACGACTATAGCCTTTTCATGATTTATTAAAAATCTAACTATATTCTATAGTTTAACAAGTGTTCATTTAATTTCTAATAGTATAAAGAAATAACATGAATGTCAATAATTGCACTTGTAGTGACAAACTTATTTTCTGCAAATAAATTTCTAACAATATGAAGAAATAATACTTGCAATAACAAATTTATTTTCTACAAATTAGATGATATAATTGAAATAATATTTCTATAAAAAAAACTAGCATATTCAGTGAGTCCAAAAAAAACTCACCTGGATTTTGTTTCCTGATGTCGCTCAACGGAGCAATCTACACATTAAAAATATTAAAAACAGATAAATATGAATTTAAATGATTTTTAGGGATCTTCTAATACTTATAACACACTCAAAATTAATTTAGTATTAACATGTCTGAATTTGAGAAATGGGTCTGAATCTATCTTATTGGGTTTATAAGATAATGAATGTTATTTTTAGATTATTAGAATTATTGAGTAGTGGATGAGCTAACCTATGATTCATTAAAATAATTTAATCCAAAATGAAAAAGAAAGATAATGTCTTACCTTTTTGTTAAAAGGTGATAAACAAAAAATGCAAAAAAAAAAAAATGTACTTTTCTCTAGGAAAGTGGCGGCGGCTCTGGCGGTGGCTCTTACAAGATGAGAGGAAGAGAGAAATTTAGAGGAAAAATTTTAGAGAATGATCTCTAGGATTGGAACGAGTGAAATGTATTTTGATTTAGAGGTTTACATAGGATTGGGTTTAGGAGTTGTACAATATGAAGGGTCTAAGGAGTTATAAAATATGAAGGGTTTGAGGTGTTATAAATTTAAAGGGTTTGAGGGGTTATAGAATTTGGAGGGTTGGAGGAATGAATGAGTTTGGAGTTGAGAATATGAAAAGTTTGAGAGTTATAAAAGATGAAAGGTTTGTGAGATTAGAAAGGTGAAATGTCAAATTTGTTTTTATATGGAATTATTTATGCCTATAAAAATAAAGGGTTATTAAAATTTCTTTTTTTCATATGCACCTAAATAAGAGATAATCACATGAAATTCGTTGGGAACATATTTATTTAGAAGAAAGAAATATTTTATTTGCAAAAAGGGCTAATCGTAGTACCATCTCAAATGTACTCTAATTTCGTTCACAATCCGAGAAACTGGTTGTCAGACTCAAGATCCTCATTGTCTTGGTCCTTAATTCAGGAGTAACTGTCCCGTAGAATTGCCATTATTGAGCTACCAATAAATATTTAGAAATACGTATTAATAAAATAGTTTTTTAAATTGAAAGTTGGTTGAATTTCGCAATTTTTAAATTGAAATGCATACATGGATTAATTGATTCTCTGTACGACTGCCTTTGCAAGAGACATTCCAAATGATTCATTTTGATGTTGATACATTGGAACCTGCTGTGCAATCATGCCAAGTCTCTCATGATTATCTGGATAGAATTTGTGCATTTCCTTAACGAAACCCGACATGAATGACCCATCAACATCAACTTAGACTGATTTGCATAGTAATACAAAGGGTTTAAGAGATATCTAGCTCTATGCAGAGGACTCTTAAGTTTTTTCTTCCATCTCTTATCAATAATTTTTTTATATTGGAAGATATTTTTTTTACCTCCCAAAGCATATCTTATTTTCTCTTTCGCAGTCTCTAGGTCACCATATAAAAATCCCATTGAAGGGATCTTGTTCCCATCAACTCTGTGCAAAACTTTCACCAGTACAGTGAATATTTTTAGCGCAATATTTGTGTTGTCTCAAAATTTGTTGTTAGCAATTATTTTTGCAATCTAAACATTCAAAAAAATTTATTAAAAAAATATGAATAACGTATAATTTAAATTTATAAGATCAATTTTTATTGATTTAAATATATATCTTCTTGCCTGCATCTGTTCTGAACAGAGTGCATTCCATTCATTCATCAAAATAAACATATGCTGTAATTTTTTCTTCTTATCTCTGATTGATGATAAGAAGAAAGAATATCAATAATATTTTATATTGGAAGATATTTTTTTTACTTTCCAGAGCATATCTTATTTCCTCTTTCGCAGCCTTTAGGTCACCATATAAAAATCCCATTGAAGGGACCTTGTCCCCATCAACTCTGCGCAATACTTTCACCAGTACAGTGAATAGTTTTAGCGCAATATTTGTGTTGTCTCAAAATTTGTTGTTAGCAATTATTTTTGCAACCTAAACATTCAAAAAGATTTATTAAAAAATCTGAATAACATATAATTTAAATTTATAAGATCAATTTTTATTAATTTAAATATATACCTTCTTGCTTGCATCTGTTATGGATAGAGTGCAATTAATCCATTCATTCATCAAAATAAACATATGCTGCAATTCTTTCTTCTTATCTCTGATTGATGATAAAGAGAGAAATGTTGTGGCAAATCTAGTTGTACTCGGCCTAATTAGTTTTTCGCTAATCGCCTTTCTTATAATATCTAGGGATTTGGTGTGGCAGTATATGTACATGGAGACTGATCTCCCCATCATGATTGCACTTCGGATATGTTTAATTTTTTCAATATCTGCAAGCATCAGATTTACTATATGTGCTGCATAAAATGTCCAAATTGTGTTTGAATGTGTCAGAGCTAATGTATTTGCTGCAGTCATATTGTTTGAAGTATTATCTGTCACAATTTGTACAATATTTTCTATGCCAACTTCATTCATTCCTCTCTCCATAAATTTGTAGATATAACTGCTATCGTGTCTGTCAGAGGAAGCATCTTGTAATAATAAGAAGGCTGTCCCGGCCGGACAATGCACAATAATATTCATTAACTTCTCCCCTTTCGGTCCGACCACACATTAGTCATAATACTGTAGCAATTTATTTGGCAACTCCGTTTGAATGCATTAAGAGTTGCATTTGTCTCGTCGACTTCTCTTTGGAGGAAAGTTTCGTTGAGCTCGTACGGGCTGTGAGTCTATAAGTTTGGTCCAAACTTGCCAATGGTTTGGACCATCTGCATAAAAGATGACAATGTAGAAAGATTAAAGACAAGGCTCCCTTCATAAAAAAAACTTAGCAATGTATCGAATTGCATTATCTCTATCCTTTTTTTAGATGGATTGCACGGTAGGCTGTTTTTGAGCTGGTTCCACTGCCTCCTTGACCGATCGAATAGCAAATTGATCCATCGGTCCTTTTTGAGAAGATTGACCTGTGGATTTTCGAGAAGATGACTCTTCTCGAGTTGTCTCTTCATTTTCTTGTTTCCCAATACGAATTTCATTTAATAAATTTTGAAACTCTGTTGTTTTCCTTTCCTTAACTACTCTAGTTTTATTTAGCATAACCAGAGTTTTCTTCTTCACATCATCAGGGACCGGGGATAACCTCTGACATTCCCGCTGATATGACCTAGATGTTCATTTAAGTGGTAATGACTCCCCAATATTCGTTCTTACAAAAATTGCACTCCAATTTATTGGACTTGTTAGATACTTTTTTCCCCAATTCCAAACTGGATCTTTGCCTCCTCGCTTGTCTTGGACATTAAATACACCAGAAGAGCACATCCTTCGAGTTATTACTGACCTCAAAGTTTTAAAAAACTTGCATCAAATTTAAAGATTCATAATTACTTACTATACCCTTCAACATCAATAAAGTATACTTAAGATATTAATTAAAAGTAACAAAAATTATCCAATGTACTAATTCCAATATATATACATAACTAAGGTTTAGATTAAAAAAATGTTTAATTAAAAATTTAAAACTATATAAACCAAATTTAAAAATTTAAGAAGTTAAGAGACTAATTATCTAATATATATACATAACTAAGGAGTAAGGAAAACTAAATTTTAGATAAAAAATTGTTTCATTAAAACTACATAAACCAAATTTAAGAAATTATTTATCCAATGTACTCTATTCAAAATATAAACCTCATTCTCATGAATCTCATCAATGTATTATGTCAACAAATGTCCTATAATTAAAACTACATGGCCAATGTCCTATAACTACATGGTCAATGTGACAATGTCCTATAATTAAAAATTAAAACTACAAATTTTTAGTATCAATTGACAATTACTCAATTAGAGACATAAAAGTATACAAAATAGCCAATAGGCCCAATATATCAACAAATCAATGAACACTCTCATTATTCCTTAGTCAACAAATTCTCAATCAAATACACTTCAAAATCTCAATATAGCCAAACATTACAAACCCATTGTTCATTGACTCAGTGATTTAGTTTACTAAATTAGTGAAGGATTCACTAAAATCAGTGAGCCGTTCATTGATTCAGTGAACTGAATCAGTGTTCAGCCCACTGATTCATTGAATCAGTGAGCCTAAGTTTTCAATTCGGCTTAATTAACGCAAAATTGCACAAAAAATTTAAGATTCAAACACAAAACACAATCAATTTCATATTTAAGATGCACAATTTTAAGAAAAAATGAAGAAAATTGTAACCTTAATTAAAATTTACATGAAATTAAACAAAATTGACTTACCGACTATTCGAATCGGTCGGCGAAGTTGAGAGATAGGTGGAGGAATCTCGTTGGGATGAACTAGATGCTTTGGATTGTGCAAAATTGGCATTGCCTGATCCGGAAGATGACCGGCGAGGTCCTGTCGGAGGGTCTGAGAGTGATATGAGGGTTGGAGAGTGATCAGAGGGTGATCATCGAGTGAATTTGAGGTGGAATTTGGGAATTAGGGTTAGGCTCGATTTTACAATCGCTCGATCGCGGGGGGGAGAGAGAGAGAGCGAAATTTTTTGGTTTTTCTCTCCTCCCGATCTGTAAGGGCTTTTTATTTCTTAACGGGTTGAGCTTTTAACGGGTTAACGGGTTTAACCCGCAATGAAAACCATTCACTTAAAAACCTATATTGCTTAATACTGGCTGGTATTTTTAATACCATTACCGACCGATATATCGCTACGTGGCCGATATATCGGTCCATACCGGCCCAAAACGAGAAACGGTAAAAAAATACCATATCGTTTTGTTTCTTCGTAATTTCCGATATACCGACCGATATACTGGTATATCGGACGGTATTTAAAATATTGGAGATAACCCACTAGTATGATGAGAAGAGTATTATTGGCCTGGCCCTTGGTTGTTTTAAGTATATTGAACATGATCCACCATACTGGAATTTATGCTGCTTGTAAATCATATCGAAGGGTCGATAAAATTGTTTGCAACCTAAAGGTCTAATACTTACTCAAAACCACTGGGATCCATTGGGATGGGAAAGCTAATAGGTTTTTTGAGTATTATCTCTTCATTACTGATTGTGCATCGACCTTTTTCATTTCCTTGTTAGACAAAGATGTGGTTGTTTGATTTTCCCAACTTTGTGGAAGGGAGGGAGATCCTTCTAATAATGCCTCACAAACAACTTATTTTACCGTTCCCTTTCAAATTCTTCCCCTTGAATGATCTTGTCCAGAGATCTTCAAAACCAAGGATCAATAGGCCCTACCACTGATTCATAGAAAGGCTGAACATATATTTTCTAATGATGCCTCGAGTGATAGATGTTGCTATCTTGCCTTGTATTAGCATCAAATAACCTGTGATTATAAGAGAGTCAAATTGGGCAAATTCAGAAGCATGCTAGAGGTGTGCTGAACTTGGGCCGAACTCATATAATATTTATTTTTTTTGAGTCCCAGCAAGACCCGTTTAATAATCAAGCTTGATGGATTGGGCTCGGATCATGATAGGGCTCATTCAAAAGCAGCCTATCACGTACTAAGTAAATAAATGTTAAAAATAAAATAAATACTTATAATCAATCATATAAAAAATAACAAACAAGTACGTAAAAAGGTTGTATTCATATGTTTTAATTTTTTCCACTAGTTATTGATTATATTAGGGAACGGAACATATTTATTATTAAAAAATATTATTTTTTTACTTCACAAGGGAGAGGAAGATGACAATTTGTCTTCATTGTAACTAAATCCATTATACCAAAGTCTTTTCCATATTATTCAAAGACAAAAATATTTTCTATTTGTAGCTTATAAATTGGGTTAAAAATTTCCTAAATACTTGATTTTTCGGGCCGATCAAGCATATAGAGCCATAGGGCCAAATATGGTTCTAAATATCAGATATCGGGACTGTATTTGACGGGTTCTTTTCACATTGGGTAGTGGATATCAGATAATGTATTGATGATACATGCTCATATTGGACATTTATATCAAACATTATATATAGACATCATATGTATAAATTTGATATTTTAGAGATAGTTTAATTTTATTGGGTTAATTGTAATAACTAGCCTTGTACTATTGGGGGTGTATCACTATACTTCATGAAGATTTTTTTCACAGAGAGACCCCTTGATGGGGGGTATAAGTGCAATAAAAATAACAAATTTTGTTACACTTATACTCTCTATCAAAGGGTCTCTCAGCAAATCCTTTTTATAAGGGGCTATTAGTAATACACCCAAAATAGTACAATGGTAGTTTATATAATTAACCCAATTTTATTTATTTAACTAGTATGATATAAATATATAATATATATAAAGGTATTCAAGGACTTGTTTATGTATACAAATATAACTGCAAAATAAACTATAGAACAAATTTGGCAATATAGATTATGGAAATGATGAGATTCAAGCACGGCAAGGATAGTAGTTAAAGAAGATTGGTGACAATAATAGTAACTGCGAGAATAATAGTAGTAATAATAATAATAGTAGTTGAGTAAGCAAAGACATAAAAGGAGAAGTAAAAGAAATAAAGAATATTGGAGAAGATTTTAAGTTTTAAGTAGTACTTAAATAAGCTTCACAATGTAGATCTCTATCATTTGCAACTCTTTGCATATCAGGCTCTCAAGTTTCTATAGAAACAATTTAAAAATTTGGTCGATTTACGTAGAAGTGAAAGAATTTGGATTTCCTCTCATACTTAAGAATAATATTGGGCATAAGTATCAAATCTATTTCTAAGTTAAAAACTCTATTGAAAAAATGAACCATATAGGCCGATATATCGAGCTAATATATCAGGGTATATATTGGGCGATAGTGCAAATATCGGCTGATATATGCACAAAACGAAATGATCCCTTTTAACTATCGTCTCGGTAGGCCCCGAAAAATGATATTTCAAGAAATATATCGGCCATGTCAGAAATATTTAAAATAATGTTTCCAAATCTGACCAAATTATTGATTGGACCTAGAATCTAGGCCCAAACCCGCCTCTAGTCGGGCCGGACTAAATCGAACAAGGTTCAGGCTTGTCTGGTGGTAATTCCCATCCCTCTCATGATGCTGTTCCTACGATTCCCAAGTACAATGCCCCCCAAGTACAATGCCACACCATGCACCTTATGAAATGCCTGGCCTCACCTCCTCTATGCATAGTACATGCTGTGCTCCCAATCGCATTGACTATACAACCAACAAATGACTGATATGGTCAAACACTGATGTTCTATTCCACCTTACATGTCTATGCAGGGAGGCTCTTTTTCATCCAGGGTAGCAATAATGAAACCAAAATGGTCAATTATACTATAGACAAAATTCTGGGTCTTTCTTGAGAACAACTTGTACAAGCATATACATTAACTTCTTTTTAACGTCTATTACACCTCTCAGTTTTTGGGGGCCAAAAGCTGCCACCTCCAAGCCTTCACAAGAGTTGAACCTGGCTGAAAACACTTCAACATTTTTAACCATGAAGACCTTGTTGTGGTGACAAACTCGTATCATCCAATTCCGATGACAGTAGATATCTTGTAACTGAGACCCTGCTCTCTCTCTCTCTCTCTCTCAAGCACATAAGAGGCATTAGAACAATCTGTAGGATGAGCAGCTAAATCTTCAATATGTACTCTTAATTCTTCAATTTGTAATGGCATGAAGTTTATGAGTAGTGAGAATGCCTCTACAGTCAATTAGCCACTGGGGTGTTGCCAAGCTTGAATGAATCTTAGCTCTCAGGTATTAACCAACTGTTCATATCAAAAGCACATCCCTCAATGTGCTTTCATTAGTTTTGTTGTACTCCCAATTACCCATACTACAATGTTGAAGTCCCTTAATTCTATTTTGACCTTCTCCATGTAGTTGTGTTGACTTCTGTTCCACAAACACATGGTCCTTTTGGCTTCTACCTTCACTTAAACACTGCTCCTTCTCAGCATCTGCATTTTCATCCTCTGCAATTCTCTTCCATATAATTCTCTTAAGTTGTGATAGTACCTGAAGGCAATCCAACAACTAAAACATTTATGAGACCTTGCATGCCTGAATTAGCAGCAAGTGGATGGTCAATAGAAGCTCTCAGGTTGTCGACATCAGTCAGAATAGCTTGATTTCAGGTAGGACCCAAGCGAGCTTACAGAACACTGTTAAGGTAGAGGGCATAGGTTTCCTGGACAACCCCTGCATCCTTTTTCTTTCTAATAACTCCTTTTATTGGTTACTACAAAAAGGAGCTGAAGATGCCCCTACCCGGTTGCAAAGGCGAATATAGTCTTCTTCTTTACTTTGGTTGCATCACAAAACTCAGGGCCTTTCATCCGTGTTAGTACAACTTTCAGTTTTGGATATAGTTGAACAGTCTTCTTGCTTTCTTTTTTCTCTTTACTACAGATCTGAACAGTAATTAATCTAATTCTAGTCCAGATCAAGCCTGAAAGTCACCAACTTTATTAATCCCAATTATTGATCTACATCATACCTCCTTCATGGTCTGGAAACCTGGTCCTTCCTCTTGATGACAAATTTCCCATATTTAATCTGATTTACAGTTTGCCAGGTAGCAAACATGGTTGAAACCTCGTTTTATCTCAAGTTGATTAGGATTTAGGATCCTAACTCTGATACTTGGCTCAGAAATGCATTTTACCCAGAGAAATAACTTTGTGGGCATTGCATGCATTGAAACATCCTCAAATTTTTGCTTATTTGACTTTTCTCTACTTGGAGATTGCACACAAAATTCCGCATGCAAACACTGCCCGGTTAGTTCCCCTTGATGACACCATCTGTCCTTGGCTTCTCATTCAACTCTTTCATCCAACTCATCTTGTGACTATACTATCTTGACGAGTCACACAAACCAAGTCCTATTTTCTCCTCTCCTCGTTGCACCCTTTTTAACTAGAGAAAGTACTCAGTTTTCCCTGGTTCTCCATCTTCTCTATTTTCTCTGCGTGAGGATTGAGGATAACTTTCACTTCCTCTTCCTCTCTTGAATGAGGAGGCACTTCTTCATCTTCGTCTTCGCTGTCTTCATTTATTTGGACAGGCCGTTTTCCTTTCTGCCGACTAGAAATGGACGGCGATGATTGGTTCTTTCTAGTTTGAGCCAGCAACTCAATCAAAAGTTGTTTCATTTCTTCTATGGTCTCCTCGTGCTGTTCGAGACGTTTTTCTTGTCTCTCAAGCCTTTCAGAGACTTCTTCTAGAAGCGCGCCCTCTGGTTCGATAGAAACTCCTTTTGACCCTGGAGTAATTTCCTTATCCGAAAGGTTGTTTCCGACCACCTTTTTGCCTTTATTAACCATATTTGATGAGGCAGCAGGTAGATCGGTTCCAGAGCACACCCTCTTTATTGTCCGTATTCCTTTGGATTCGGTGATCCGCTCAAAAACGGACCGTCTCGGATGGCACTCGCAGTTTGATAGAACAGTTGAGATTAACTGTTCGCATTGGCGTTGAGGAGTATTCTGTGCAGAGTTCTTCTTCAAGTCTTGAGATACTTCTTTATCCCTATTTGCAACCTGACGCCGCTTGCGTTGCAAACTTGGTTCATAATACTGGAGAGTTTGCAATATTTCGAGGCTGAGCTCTTTTCCAGCATTAGATTGTTCTCCAACCCTTTTGCGAATTCTTCTGGAGTGTGTGCTGGCCTGCGCAGTTGTACGGGCCTCGTACGCATCTGACTTGTTCTTCGGGATTTGGAGGATTCTATCATGAATATGTTCATCCGAAGAGAAATTTGAAGACCTATCCTCAGGTGAGTTCATGAGCACATCCTTATATTTGTTTGTAGAGGAACGGGATGGTACACCTGGGAGAGTAACCAAAAAGTTAGATGTGCGCTGTGTGCTCACTGCGCGTGTGCCCGAATAGACACCAGAACCAACCCTTGATTTTTCCTGCGGAGTGCAACCCACGGGTTGCAACTTGCGGTGTGCAACCCGCGGTTGGAACCGCGGGTTTGCACCCGCGGGGTTGCACCCGCGGGGTGCAACCCGCGGTTGGAACCGCGGGTTTCCACCCGCGGTTGCAACCCGCGGTTGGAACCACGGGTTTCCACCCGCGGTTGCAACCGCGGGGTTGCACCCGCGGGGTGCAACCCGCGGTTGGAACCGCGGGGTACAACCCGCGGTTGGAATCGCGGGTTTCCACCCGCGGTTGCAACCGCGGGGGTTGCCCCGCGGGGTGCAACCTCGGGGTTGCCCCCGTGCGGTGCAACCCGCACTTCTGCCTGTGGATTTTTATTTTTGGAATTTTTCTTCTCTGATGTTTCCTGATCTGGATTTTCTGACCGCAGTTTTTCAGAGGCGTATGTCCTCTCTCCAATTCCTCCAACCCTAGTTTGCCTCTTCTTTGGAGGTCTATCTGCTTTCTCTGGTGTGTAGACAACCTTTTCCAATTAGAACGATGTGACAACTTTTATGTAAGAGTGTATCCTGTTGGGATACGAACTTTTTTTTTTGGGGGCTGTGTTAACCTGCAAGGAGATGCATGTTCTGAGTTGGAGGGACAATAGATGAACAATATTACTTGTCTGTGATTATCAATGACGAAGGAGCTCATGAAATTGGAGATGCTAAATTCACAGCCTTTTGGCAGATAGACTGGAAATATGATTAAGGTAACTGCATAAAGTAAATCTAGTGAAGAGTTACTATTAAATATTCAAAGAGTATAGAACATTGATTGTTTGGAACATGGATGCAAGATAAGAAATTGTCTTCTTAAATATTTTATTTCTTTTCTTTTTTGGGTATAAAATGAAATGAAGACAAAGAAGGAAGAGGATGATATTTAGACAATTATTCTATTTTTCAATCTTTAGCAGGCGAAGGGACTCTTGGAAAAACAGGCACTTGTTTTAGCTTAGCTGAATCTTTGTAAATTATAAATAAATAAAAATTTTCAAAAATGCATTAACTTGTGCAATATACATAATTGATGATGAGTATAAGAAAGGTCATGGATATTCGTAATGTAAGATTTTGAACATTCCTAAAGAATATGGAATGCATATAAATAATACTAAAAAGGTGAAGATCTGTCTCTTTGAGCCTCGTGAAATACATGATGCTAACAACATAAGAGAAAAAGGAAAATTCTTCTGGAGAAAGATAAATTTATATGTCAAAGAAGAAAGAAGGGGAGCAAAAGATACCAATTACTAATAAAAAGTGAAAAGGAAAATCGGACATAATAGTAAAAGGAAATTGGATTTAATGAACACCTTAATAGGGCTGTATTTTCCTAGGAACGTGCCTCGGAGAAAGATGGGGATTATACTCTTAAATACATGGGGCAATGACTTCAATTGCTTGATATCCAACTGAAAGGGACATGCCTTTTTCCTGAAAAACAAAGATGCAATGCAACTTGGTGCCCTTCCAAGGGTCAAAACATATACTTTTAACCTCAACAAGCTTCCCCTACCACTGTACCATGCTTCCTGTAGGATAATCTTTTTGCTGTCTTAACATGAGGATTCTTAAGATTCTACTAGAATATGGGTACTTTATAAGCATTGGATCATCCATTATGCTACACCATTATATAGGAAGTCATTTTATATCTTAAGAAGAAAAACGTAATATCATGTACCAGGACCAAGTAGGATGTCTTAATAAATGCATTATGCCTGTCTTTTCTTCTCTGATTATTGGGAGTTCTCTCTTCCCCCTGTGTGTTTGCTTCAATTCCCTATGTAGGGGCTTCCCCTCTTCTTTGGGGTGCCCCCCATGACGCACATACACGAATAGGGATATGAGTAGAAACCATGTCAAATTTGTATGTGTATGTTATGATGATATGACTATATATATGCACATATACAAAAACAATTTGCGCCTAATTGTACAATCTTAAAATTCATAATCTTGATGAGATCATCTTTGATTTTTTTGTTTTTTTTTTTTCCCTCCACTAATTTGAAGGTTGTCTTGCTATACTAATAGATTTGATATATTAAATAAAAATAAGAGATAGACTTAGGTTCTTCTAAAAGGATATGGATCCATATTCTCCTCTTGAAATTCATTGATGCGACACTGAACTTGATGATTCCCTGTTGGAGTTGATCTACTATATATAAAATGACTAAAAACCAAAAGTATTTTAAAATATTTTCTCTCATCTATCTTAGTAGGCTCAAAATAAACAACCATGAATCTCAAGTGGGTTAGTTTAATGGTATAGAATAATCGAGATTTAATGAGAATTGGTACGAGGATTTTTAGATGTTTAGATTACAATCAAATGTTTTGATCGAGAATTTTCATGTTGCGAAGTGTAGATCTAAGCAAAGTATTATTTCTTACCAATATTCTAAAGTGCATTTTCAGTATGTGTGCAGTTGAGGACCGCATAACGCATAAGCGTTTTACATGGCGATTGAATGGATTACGCGGAATTATAAAATATTATTATTTTAATATATATTAATATAATAATTATAAAAATATTAATATATTAAATGCTATAAAACTCTAAAAATTTATAAATAATAATTGTAAGTATGGAAAATGAAGATAAATTGGCTCTACATAAGGAATTAAAAGGGTGGAAAGACTTATCTCTTAAGAAAGAATGATGCATGTATGGATGGATCAAAAGATTCAAAACCGACACTAAAAAAAATAATTCATACAATTATCAAATAGACAAATACAATAAACTTATATTCTATTACATCTATGTAAATTTTTTTTATATGATTATATCAAATAAACAAATAGAAATATATTAGACTTATTCTTTTTTCCTTTCTTGACAAATAGACAAAAAAGTAAATACTAATAGTGTTGTTTATACACTAACACAAATTTTAGACTTCTTTTTATGCTAAAAGTTACTCTAATAATGTTGTTTTTTTTTTTCCTAAAACAGTAACAAAAAATTTGTTCACAATATTTGTTCAACAATTTAATTTCTTCCATAACATTAGCAAATTAGAAGGACTATCAAAGTGATCGATCCGACGTGATTCTTTTTTGGTTCATGTAGCCTACCCCAAATACTTGGGATGAAAGGCTTAGTTGTTGTTGTTGTAGAACAGTAACAAATTAAAACAATATATTTTTTTTGCTTCCAACAGTAACACAGTCCACTCCAGTAAGTTCTACATACAATTTAATTTTTTTCTTTTACAAGGCTACAACAGTAACATAGTCCAGTGATAGTGAGTCCATAATCCACGCACTAATTTTTCCCAATTTAATTTTCCTCAAATGTAGTTTAATTTTTTTTCCTCAAAATAATTGTTCAACATAAGAATTTGATCTTAGTTAGCAAACCATAATTTCTGTTCAGCTGCAAAAAAAAGAAAAATTTCTTTACCTATGAGACTCCAAGCGAAAGAAGGTAGCTGCTTCGATTATACTCAAGGGCGAAGGCGAAGGAAGAGGAGAATTGGTCGGAGGTGAAAGGCGAGTCGGGGACGAGTTGGCCCTTCGATGATTCAATCCTTTAGCTCGATCGGTTGGAGGCGAAGACGAGTTGAGGAGTCGAGGGCGAAGGAAGACTTGAATCGGACGTGAAGGTGACGAAAAAGGGAGCTGCTTGGATGAAGAGATCAGAGGGGAAAAGAGAATTAGGTTTTTTTGCACGTTTTTCAGCTGAAGACGAGTCGAGGAGTGAGGGTTTTATTGGATTACGAAATGGGTTCGGGTTGGATTTTTCGTTCTTAGACCCGCTATCCCTACGTCCGCATAAGCGCATAACCCGTATAATCGATTATGCAGACGCATAATCGCTTTATCGCATAGACAGGGCGATTTATCCAAAACGCATGCGGTTCGATACCGCTTGCGTTTATACGGGCGCATTCACATATCGCCCTGTCTGCATAGACAGGTCGATTTATCTAAAACGCATGCAGTTCGATATTGCATACGTTTATGTGCGCCCGCATAAACCGTTTTTTAGAACACTGTTTCTTACCCTTCATTTTGCCCCTACTTGATACACGAGTAAGAAGTATTTAAGTCTCATTTTCAGTTTTTAATTAACTCTGCCAGCATTGTGCTTAAAGTTTTATTGTTTTATTGTCTGTCCCAAGTCAGAATAAAGGAGGGTTGTGGTAGGTCGGTGACAGCCAGTGTAAAATATTGTCATATATTATGATATGAGCCAAAATATGAATTTCGTTGTAGCGTTTCCTACTGAGCGACGCGCTACATTGGAATCCGGATGTAGTAAAAAATATGTGAGGGTTGCTAGGTTGTCGCCCAGAAGCGACGCGCCACGTCGGCACCCAGATGTGTTGTCAAATATAAGAAAGTTTCCATATCTTAATGAGCATGTGAGGGTAAATAAATTAACTTATGAACATAGGATTCGGTTGGTATCGTGGAATATAGGTTCTCTTACAGGTAAATTAGCAGAGTTAGTTGATATTATGATTAGCAGGGTTAATATTTTGTGCGTGCAGGAGACCAAGTGGGTAGGTGAGAAAGTTAAAATCATAGAGTTTTGGGATTATGAATTTTGGTATACGGGTAGAGATAGAAATCATAATGGGATATGTGTAATCATAGATAAACAGTTATTTGGAGATGTAGTGGAGGTTAGGAGGAAGAGTGATAGAATTTTATTAGTTAAATTTATTCTAAATAGATTCTTAATGTCATTAGTACCTATGCACCATAAGTAGGACTTGATGAATCTAGTAAATATCAATTTTGGGAGGATATAAATGTGAGTACAAACAATATCTGCTAGAGAAAAACTATTTATTAGTAGTGATCTGAATGGACATGTAGGAACTAATCGTAATGAGTTTGATAGTGTATAAGAAGGATTTGGTTTTGGAGAAATAAATAAAGCATGTAACTTAATTCTAGATTTTGGTTTGTCTTGTGATTTGATTTTAGTCAATACTTAGTTTAAAAAGAGAGTTTCACACCTGATTACTTTTAATAGTGGATCGAGTGCGAGTCAAATAGATTTCTTTTTAACTAGGAGGGTAGATATGACAAGTTGCATTGATTGTAAGGTAGTGCCAAATGAGAGTGTAGTTTCCTAATATAAACTCATAGTTTTAGATATTCAGATTAGAAAGAGACTTAGAAAGATTAAATATAAGTTAGATTCTAAAATTAAATGGTAGCGATTAGAAGATAATTAAAAAGTTTTTATAAGATTAGTACAAGAAACAGATTGGAGGGACCATAATGATTCTAATGTAACATGAAACAAAATGGTTAGTTGCATTAAGAGGGTAGTTAAAGATATGTTAATTAGTTGAGGGGCAGTGCTCCACTATGTAAGAATAATCATGGTGAAATGAAGAGTTAAAAAATGCTATTAAGATCAAGCGGGACTTTTATAGAGATTTGAATAATAATAATAATAATAATAATAATAATAATAGAATAAGTTTTAAGAGGCATAAACTAGTTAAAAAGAAAGATAAAAAACTGTTAGGGATGCAAAAATTAAATTATATAAATAAGTGTACGAGAAGTTGGATAATAAAGATGTAGAAAATGATATATATAGAATTGTTCGAATAAGAGAGAGAAAGTTTAGAGACTTATGTACTGTAAAGTGTATTAAAAATAATGATAAGAAGGTTTTAATTCGAGATGAAGAGATTAAAAAAAGATGGAAAGATTATTTTAATAGATTATATAATGGTAGTTTTATTCAAGATTTGTGAGATCTTACTATTCAGTGCGAGGATATGAATTGTAGTTTTATACATATAATTAAAGAATTTGAAGTAAAATAGGTTTTGAAAAGAATGAAATTAAGAAAAACTGTTGGTCTACATGAGATTCCTATAGAGGTATGGGGATATTTAGGAGGGATTGGTATGAGATAGCTGACAGATCTTTTTAACAAAATTTGACAAAGTAAGAAAATGCCAAATAAATGAAGGAAGAGTATTTTAATACCTCTGTATAAGAATAATGGTGATATTCAGAGTTGTTCTAAGTATCGTGGAATAAAACTCATGTGTCACACTATAAAGCTTTGGGAAGGGTAATTGAGTATAGATTGAGGCAAACTGTTGAAATATCGGAGAATCAGTTTGTATTTATGTCGGGGTGGTCGACAACAGAAACTATTTATTTATTTCATCAACTTATAGAGCGATTCTGAGAGAGAAATAGAGATTTGCATATGGTTTTTATTGACCTGGAGAAAGCTTATGATAAGGTATCACGAGAGGTACTTTGGTGGATATTTATAAAGAAAAGAGTCCCCATCAAGTATGTTGACATAATTAAGGACATGTATGATGGGGTAATAGCCAATGTCAGAACATGTGGTGGTCTAATAAGTGATTTTTCTATCACAATTGGATTGCATCAAGGATCTTATTGAGCCCGTTCTTATTTGCTATAGTGATGGATGAACTTACTAGAGCTATTCAGGATGAGATACCTTGGTATATGCTATTTGCTGATGATATTGTTTTAATTGATGAAACAAGAGTAGGGGTGAATGCCAAGTTAGAGTTATAGAGGCACACATTAGAATCTAGAGCTTTTAGATTGAGTAGCTCTAAAACATAGTATATAGAGTGTTAATTTAGTAAATGACGGACCGTAAACTATAATGCTATATAGTGAACGGGTAGGAGATACAAATGAGCAGTCAGTTTAGTTATTTGAGTTCTATTATTTAGAATGCTAGAGAGATTGATAATGATGTTAAGTATATGATACAAGCTGACTGGTTGAAATGGTAGAGTGCAATGGGAGTTTTATGTGACCGTAGCATTCCGTTAAGGCTAAAGGAAAATTTTTATAGGACTGCTATTAGACCAATTTTATTATATGGTACGGAATGTTGGGCTTTAAAGAAATGCCATTCACAAAAATAAGTGTAATAAAGATGCACATGCTCCGCTGGATATGCGGCAACACTAAGAGAGATAAAGTGAGAAATGAAGATATTCGTGCTAAAATAAGTATAGCTCTCGTCGATGAGAAAATGCGAGAAAATCGCTTACGATGGTTTGGTCATGTAAAACATAGGCATAAAAATACACCAGTTCAACGAGGGGAGTTTATCAATGTAGGATAATTTAAAAGAATGAAGGGAAGACCGAAAAAAAAAAATGGATGGAGGTGATACGAAAAGATATGAATTTAAGAGGTCTAAATGAGGAGATATTACTTGATAGAAATGAATGGAGAAGGACTATCAATGTGATTGATGCGGCGTGATTCTTTTTTGGTTCATGTAGCCTACGCCAAGTACTTGGGATAAAAGGCTTAGTTGTTGTTGTTGTTGTTGTTTTCAGTTTTTAATTACGTTAAATTATATAAATTAACTCCAATGGAGTGGATTTGCCAAATTAGGTACTCTATCAAGGACCCAAGTCTATCTCCTAATGCTAAAGATAAACAGAAATGTGTATGCATTTAGGAAGTTAGCTTAAAAATGTAGTACAAATTTGAGGGCATATTTAAGAAATATAAGTATGAAGAGTGTCTAGAAAGTGCAAGTGTCGAACACATATCAAGTACATGTTTGGTATTAGTATGACTAATGTTCTAAGTATTCGTGCTGCATTGGATGACTGCTGGGGATCGTTATGAGAAGACTTACATTTATTTTGACACTTGGTGTTTTTTTCGATGTTTAGTGACTATTGACAGGATCCATTACGAGGATATTTATGTTATATTGTGACTCTAGGTTATGTTGTGACTCTTAGTTTTTGCGCTGTTTTGCATGTTTTTTTGTTATAAATAATCGTAAAAGGCTATTGGAGATGGAAATGCAATACTGAAAATATAAGAATGCCCTTTTTTTAGTATGTTGATTTGCTAACAACTCCAAATATTTTTTCGTGGACTCATTAAAAGTGTGTGAGAGATCATATTAGTAAATTTCCAAATCAATCTCTAAATGTCTCCTCGTAGATTTGTTGAGAGTGGAGGAGCAATTATCTGTGTAGACACTAGAATCTTATGGTATCATTTTATTTTATTCCTAAGTTTTCTAAATTCCATTGCAAACATCAAAATCTCCTTTCATGCTACGCCAGTCCCTCTTTTCACCTACACTGCTTTTCTTCGTCATGATCGCTTTAAAAATGAAAATGACAAAGTAAGAAAAGTGATAATCTTAAGTTAGCTAATTAAGGGTCGAGGAATTATCAATGTTTTCTCACAACTACTTGGTATGATCGAGCCGGTAGGATGAATTTCTTAAAATTCCTCACATATTGGTTTTAAACTTAGGAATCTTGTCATCAAAGAAGTATCTCTCCGTCCATCACATGTTTCGAGTCACCTTTGAGTGCCCTAGGGACTTCAATATGTAGGAAACTACCCTCATAATGCAATAGTATACCAATTGCTAAAGTTGCCCTGCTGTTGTAAGTGGGACAGAGACCCGAATAGCAGGAAAATTTGTCTCCACCAAAGATTTGAAAAAAAATTGCATTTCTTCTTTGATTTTTCATTTTAGTGTCTAGCCTATCTAGCTTTGAACCACAAATGTAAAATTTAAGCTACGGTGTGAATTCAGAGATCTGCACATGGCTATACTAGAAAAGCAAGTGGTGAAAATGTATTTGCATTGGATCAGTCAATCGGTAGAATTAATCAAGGTAAAATGATTGGTCTTCTAGTTCGTGGATGGTACTCAGAAGATTTAGCCCATGGTTAGGGTACTCAGAAGATTTAGCCCATGGTTAGGCAACAACTGGAATAATAGATTCACGAGAGCGAACCCTTTATCATACCAATAATGAGAGAGAACCTCTTTATGGTATGATAATTTTTTGAGTGAACTACTTATTGGAGAACTGCTGCAATACTTGTTTTTCTTGGTCTCATCTGATGTGTGGATACAGATTGGTGCTTTTGACTTGGCCCTTCACTTCGCGACTTATTATCCCATTGCTAAGGAGTGGATGGTACCATGCTACAGATACAAAGATTAAATTCCACACTTCAAGTTCCAATGTTGAATGTCAGCAAAAATTCGTGGATTGAGATAAAGAAAACTGCTTGGGTTTATTTTATTATGGACATGGCTGAAGTCAAGAAATAGGGATAATCTTTGACAATCAGTGGAGAGAATGGATTCGGTTTTAATACTTTCAATGGAAGTCAGGAAATAGGATCATCTTTGACAATAAGAGGGAGAGAATAGCAGTCGTCTAGAACATTTTTTAACACATGCAACACACTTATGTCATTTACAAGAATGCCCAAATCAAGTAAATTGTTAGCTCTGTCCTGCAAAACCAATGATCAGCTGGGATATTTCTAGTATGTATCAACGGCTTTTGTTCACCCAGAAAATGGGAAGTTTTTTTTTTTCCTCTGTTTCTTTGAGAAGTATATAAGGTAGATAATCTGCCTTTAAATTTAAAAACTTAAATCAAATCTAAAATCTTTGTGGAGCTTTATGGATATGAAGTCTTGCATTCATGCTAGATAACGAACTTAGATAGACAGGAAAATTGCATAGACAATGATGGTAATATCTAGCTGGGAACCGTGCAAACATCTTGGTGGCTGAAGACCCTGTCAGTAGAGGCTCAAGTAGTGTCATCTGTTGGGCAGTCTAGTGTCTGGCTTGGGTTTGTTATATTCTGTCTGGGGTAGTGGATTTAATCTTGATGTATCTGATTAACTCACGAGTTTGGTTTCACAGGTCGACCAACAACCTTTTATTTGGAACTTTTATTTGGACGCCTGCAAACTCAGTTAAATTTTGGAAAAGAATTAAAAATATTAGTATGGTTCCTAGCACACCAGTGAAATCTGTCTTGCAAATATTTTAGAGATGAAGTTGGCCTAATTATTTAGGCTGCCACCTTTTCTTTTGTCAAAAACTATATTTGCTTATGTCATTTTCCTGTTTTACTTGCAGCATTTATGTTGTTTCAAGTGCATTTGAGGGACAATCTGCAGTAAATAGACAGAGAATGGTGTACCAAGCTATTTGGGAGGAGCTTCAGAGCACCGTGCACGCCGTTGATCAGATGATCACCAACACCCCAGCAGAAGCTAATAAAAATGAGTGATAATGTTAAGAGCAGAAGCTAATAAAAATCAGTGAAAATTCTAAACCTCAGACAAAGGAAATTCTTCCTCCTGTCCGAGGGTACCTGGAGCCTCTATATTCATCTGAGCTGCAGTTCTATTCGATAACTAAATTTTGCGACACTGCCACATTCAATACACATTGTCTTAGTTCATTAGTATGATGTATTGTTTACTGATGGGGCTTCTTCCCCAGGCAACCATCATAATCATTTTCTTTTTAAGTTTATCCTTTATTTCCATCCTTTTCCTGCTTCTTCCATTTAAAAGTAGATGCATTCCCCCACATTTCAGAAACCAGCATGCCAAGTCTCTGGTTCAGTGTGCGTGACAGAGAAGGAAAGCCAGTCAGACAAGCATTGTGTTTCCTCTAATGCTGAATGTATCTTAGCGGAAAAAACCAGTGAAAGAGAAGCCGCATACCATCCTTTTCCTTTTCATTTTCTTCACTGTGTTTCCCATGTGTCACTTTCTATGCAGCCAAACAAGAATGTTTGTCGAAGCGTAGTCTACTTCTGCAAGCTGTGGGACTACCAACAACAGTTGGAGATTTTGTAAGTAGTGCAGTGTCAATGGATATCAAGTCTATGAAAGTTCAGTAGGGAAAGGAACTTTTGCAATTCAAGTCATTTTTCTAATAAGCTGCAACATCAATATCATTGATCTGTATTTCGTCTAGAGTTGGGTCCCTTGCTTGCTATTGATGATGCTCCTCATTGACCGTGTAGATGTCCTTGTTACTTCTCTGGGCTTGGATTCGATTCTATGTTGAGAACTTTTGCAATTGTCATGTGGGCGTGTGCTACTTTAAATCAATAATTCAAAACTTTTACTTGCTTGTTCAACTTGCGGTGGGGATGGCAGTAGATTCAGTTGGACCCAGATTGAGCAAGCGTGTCTACTGTATGTTTGATTCACACCTAAGTCACGTTTCCCTGCCATAGTTGTGACTATTATTGACATGCTCTTTTGATCAGTGGTTCGATTCACATCTGCTATTGGTCGATCAGAAATAGACAATGTTCTCCAAATAATATCGTGGTTAGGGTGATCTGCACGCGTCTTATTTTAGAGATGTCCCTGTATTACTTCTACTATTAGTCCGGTATGCAAACGCAATGGTGGACACCTCTGGCAGCAGTTTTCTTCCTAATATCACTTTTAACAAAATAGTATTGACATAATCTCTAGATTTGAGAGGAAAATAAGAAAGAAAATGCTTTTAATTGTTTGGGTTGAGAGAAAAGTTTTATAAAAAAAAAAAAAAAAGTAAAAGGAAAGCAAGGGGAAATATGACTTACTATTTTCTCTCTCTTTTCTTCGTTCCATTCTAGAGATAATAAGAGAAAAATATTATTTAGTGTTACTACTTTATGAAATTATAGTAGGGTAGAAGTAGTAAAGAGCAATGTATTTTTTTCCCCTTGATTTCTCAATATTATTTTCAATTTATTATTATTTTTATAATTTCTTTGTAGCTTCTCCTCGAAGCAAACAAACAAAGAAAATTTTGTTACTTTTTCCCTTCATGTTTCTATTTCTTTTTATTTTTCCTTTATTTTCTATCAAACAAACATTGCCTCCTGTTTCTATTTCTTTTTATTTTTCCTTTATTTTCTATCAAACAAACATTGCCTACAGGTGGAGTTGTGGGACATTTTAAGCAAATAGCGGGGTCGTACCATTTTATTGTAGATTCCATGATGTGGCTGTTATAATCAAGCATTTACATGCTAGCTAACCACTTGATCCCATGAGTTTTATAATCATAAACCATGATTGTTAAAATGTAGTGTGTATCGGTCATGATTGTTGAATATATGAGTCTGGCCTTTACGTTGCTTCTTGTTACTACCTAGTCCCTAATGCATTACGTTAGATATCCAAATAATTGTATTTTTTTTTTCTATATAAAAAAGTGCTGCTGGAAGCCTATATATATGGTGTATATATCTATGGGTATAAACCTTGTGATTAATCTATAAGCACTTTAGAAGCAAAAAGTTTGGACCCTGTCCTCTTTCCTTTTTTTTTTTTTTTTTAAATGTAAACTATTACTATTACTACTATACATACATTTTCTTCTAAAAAAAGTAATTCATATCAAAATTAAATAGAGTTCTTTTTAAAAAATAAATATTTATTAAAAGCTATTATTATTTATATAGAGTTATTTCTAAAGAAAAGAAACTAAAATAAAAATTCAATAGAGTTTCTTTCTTAAAAAGGAAATTCAAATAGAAATTCAAATGTTCTCCCTTAGGTTGGAGCCAGTCTGCTACTTTGTTTGTTTTTTTACAAATTATAGTTTCTGAAAAACTTAAATTATGATTTTGAAAAATAACTAATTACATGTTCCTCCTTGAAAAAGAAAACTCAACTCAAGATTAAATTAGAATTAAATTGTGCAAAAATAAGTATTTATTAAGTTATGATTTTTAAGAAATAATTAACTATTTAAAAACTATTTTTTATTAACAATATTTTCTTCTAAAAGACGAAAACCAAGTCAATAGTGTTCTTTTTGAAATAAAATTAACTCAAAACTCAATTAAACTTACTTCTAAAGCAATTATAATTTTTAATTATATATGTCAGTTTCTACATTAAGCATTTTTTTCATAGCTATTAATTTTATGATTTACTATATTATTTATAATTATTACTTCTCTCAAAGAAAATATTTTGGAGCATTGTCCCCACTCTTTTATTTGTTTCACCACAAATTATTATTTTTAAAACATAAGAATTATTAAATTAAGTTCTTAAAATATAAATAATATAAACCATTATTGTGCTATATAGATATCTTCTAATTGGGAAAATTCAAAATTTAATTAGAATTCCTCCTAAAATGGCTGATAAGTTTTAATAATTATTGTCTTATGATTTATAAATAGTAAATTACTATTGTAAACTTTTATTAACTTCCTTTTGGAAAAGGAGATTCATGTCAAAATTGAACAAAGTTCTGTCTGAAAGGAAGCTCAACTCAAAATTTAATTGAAATTCCTCCCAAAAAATTATAAATTTTGTATTATGTATTATTTTTTAATATTAAAATTGTTTGAAACTATTAATTTATCATCTATTACATATTTATAATTATTATTAATTACATATTTATAATTATTAGTTACATAATGAAAAATAAAACATGAGAAGAAATATGTAGGTAAAGTGAAGAAAAAGAAAATCATTACACAATTTCTTGGGTTACACTCATCTCATTGACTAAAAAAATATTTTCTAAGAACTCTTCAATTATGTTGATGTACATTTTTTCTCTAAATGTAGTGAAGGCAGATGTAACTATCCTAAACCCTTATTTATTGATTAAATTTTTGTGTAATTATTTAATATATTTGAATAAATAAATACAAGTTTGTATAATTTTTAAGTAGATTTATCAGATTTTTATTTTAACTATTATTATTTTAATATCATAAAATATTTTCTGAAATCCATAAACTATTTTCTTAAATAGTTAAGTTATTTCCATAAGAACACATGATTTATTTTTAAAAAAATTATAATTATTATTTATTGAGCCTAAACTTATATCCCCAAAAAATATTTTTTTTAAAAGAAAAATAGAAGTGCCTATGCTATGATCAGTCACACATACACTAGTTCTTCAACCAATAAGAAAATGAATTATATAATAAAACGGAATTTTAATTAACTTAAACATTTCCTAATATATCACTCTTTTCAACTCCCATCAATTTCTCTGTTCTCCTATCATGTCTTAATTCTCTCTCTTTTAATTTACCATTTGACTACCATGATCACATATTTAATTTAAAAAATTAATTATTATCAATACCATAATTACCTCTTCATTCAATTTTAATACACCCATTCACCACTAAAATCACATGGGTTTTACCAATTCAAATATGAATTTAATCCACTAATCCATCGTTCTAACCCTATTTAAACCTCTCCAATCTCCATGGACTTGATGATACCTTCTAAAACTCTCCTTACAACTTTCCTTTTTTGTTTTTTCCACACCTTTCTTTCCCTTCCCTCCACCAATCATCGGAAGCCCATCAATCAGAGGAGCGTCGTCGATCGTTAGATTAGTGCCGATTACTGAAGGAATCACATTGCGAGACCTCTCTGCTAATTGAACGCGCATTGTACCGCCTGAGTCACTTTACTGGGAACCACCACTGCTAGAGCATCCCTCGCTGGGAGTAACTCCTTCTCTATTGGAATCCATCAAAAAGTAGGATCCATTTCTCTTCCTTAATAAGTTTATACCTCATTGGATCTAGGTAGATAATTTCCCAATAAGAATCTAATTAAAATCTACATCACTTCATCTTACAAATCTAATAAAATGACTGTCCTGCCAATTTGTTTATTTTAAACCCGCTAGCTTTTCATGACTAAAAACAAACTTTTATATACTCCTAAAAATTCAAGAAAATTTTCTAAATCCATGTTTAATTATTTTTATAATAATTTGTTATGTAGTTATTAATATTTGATTGGAAATTTGAGCTTAAACCAACCGACAAATGTATTTTTAGGCTAAGCTAAATTCATTCTTGAACTGACTTTTCCATGCACTATTCATATAAGATAGGAATAAGTTATGTTTCAATTTTATTAAATAGAACTCTTTATACATTTTACTCATATAAAGTATTGTTTCTTTCACAAGAACTGTTTAAATAAAGTTATTTCTTATTTCCAAAATCTGTCTTACTCACTTCATATTACTTTGAATTCCTTGTTATACATGTTAATATCATTAAATATTGTTTAAATGTATGAAATTTAGTAATATCATAAACTTTATTCAAATAAAACATAGCTATAGATTGACTAATCAATAATTATAAATAGTAAATCGGAACGTTGATTTATGGTGACAATGAATATAATATTATGTGGCAACGTTGTTTAGGAATTACATATTTAGAGAACATTCTTACACGAAAAACCTCCCACTTTTTTATTCTTACCTGACCATATGTTATTATGATATATAATCAGAAAATTATTGAATTAGTGATTGAAATTTTGGTAAATGATAGAATGAAAACTTCTTGCTAAACATTGCTTCAGTATAATGAGTTTGAACTAGACTTAAACTCCAAATGAATTAGGATCGCACTGATTGGAAATATACTATGCTGGAATTGACAAATCTTTACAACGATAAAGAACATTGGGTTGATAGAGATACTAATTGATATGAAATATTATATTTCGGCTGTATTATCAAATTGTACAGCTAATTTTTGCACACACTTAAAGTACCCTCGAGCCTCCTTCCTTCTTGCAAATACAGACTTGATCCTAGACTACCAAGTGGTAAGCCTTCCTTCTTGTTTCGGGATCACTTCAAAGAAATCTTCGCCATAAATCGGAGCTACTTGCCATTCTTTTAATTTTTGGCATAATTTTTCAATCAAGCCTAACTAAACTTCTTTTCATGGGACAGTTGGTCAAAATAGGTAATAGGGAACTTGCTTCGTGAGAACCCTTAGAATTTTCTTGGAGTTAATTACAATCAGATCTCTATAGTATGAGGAGTGTATAACTTATAACCCATAAAGTTCGAAACTCGCACTAAGCCCCCTGAACTGTTACCAATATTTGTCAACAGTTAGATAATTTTAACTCCTTTTAAACAAAACTGCACTATTTTATTAAATTCCTTTTTTACCCTCATTTCCCTCATTAAGAGTCTCTCTCACTCCCTCTCTCCCTCTCGTCCCTCTCTCTCTCTCTCTCTCTCACTCACTCCCTCTCTCCCTCCCGTCCCTCTCTTTGTCCTCTCTCTCTCTCACTCTCTCTCTCTCTCTCTCCCCTGTCTTTCTGAAATCTTTTCACTGTCGATCAAATGGCTAGAAAAAAACTAAAGAAAACAAATTCACAAATGCCTAGAAATAAATATTCAAAAATTTAAATTACTCCCTGGACATAGAACAAACCCGCACAGCTGAACCACAGATACAAATTCATCTCTGGACATAATTTTGAAACATTTCATTCAAATATGAATGCTAAATAATGTAATAGAAAAGATAAAAAATGTTTGAAAACATGAAAAAAATCGCTATCAAATTAGCAACAAAAGTGCATGACAACAGTCATAAAACAAATTAGCAAATTAGCAAATTAGCAACAAAAATACATGACAACAGTCATAAAACAACACAACAACCAAAACGAGATCATAACCCAACAAGGATCAGGTTGTTGAAAAACTATAGTTAAGAATTGAGATCGCTTCTTGAAGGCGAGGGAGGCGGAGAGGGATTGGGATCACTTCTTGAGGGTTTTGGGTCCTTTAATCTCTTGGGTTTTGGGGATTGCCAAAAATCAATTCCAGTTGAGAAACTGTTCTTGGGTCTTGTAGATTCTGTGATTTCATCTGGGTAGCGATTAATTTTGGTGATCAGTGAAAAAATCCCCCATTTTTTTTGGGGGTGGGGGGATTTGAGCTTTGCGATCGTTTTGTCAATTTAGTTTGATGGCTTGTTACCTTGATGTCGTCATTCTTACTGTGGGTTTTGTTGATTGTTGATAGTTTGGGGGTTAGAATGTGAGTTTTTGGTCTAGAAATTCTCCTTTTTTCTCCTCTCACTTTAGCTGAGGCAAAAAAGATAATTCACCACACACGTGCATCACGTGACCCAATTCCAGACGCCCACTAAACTCCGTTAGCTTTCCAACGAGATTTAGTGTGAATTTCGAATTTCAGGAGTAATAAGTTATACACTCTTCGTACTATAGGGAATCTGATTATGATTAACTCTTTTTTTTTTAATGAGATGATCCCTTATATCGAGATATCCCCTGCACATAACTTGACTTTTTCTAAGGATGACTTTGAGTCCTGACCAGAATGCAAAATTGTGTAAAATACCAAGTTATTTTTAGTAGTATAATAATTTTTTTCCTACTAATATAGCAATGGTATAAGAGTAATGCTGAGTGTACTACAATATATTACTACTTTTTTGGCTAAGATATGTCCTCAATGATTACATCTTTTCATATATAAAACTAAAAATATCTATCAGTGCAAGTTCTAGAAGCCGTTGAGGAAAATCACCTTCCCACACTATTCTCGTATATACCCTTATACTTTTACTTGCCACATAATCAATACACATGTTCCTTTCTCTCCAAATATATTGGAGAGAAAAATTTGCAAAATAACTTCCCAACATATGAGTATCACGAGTTGGGGATGACAAACATATGTCTCTCAAATAAAATAAGTATGCTTTGAACATCCCCTTCCACCACTATATGCTGACCAGGGAGTCTATCTGCTACCCAATAAATAGCCTTTCACAAACCTCGTATCTTAGATTCTAGCATTGACATGGACATTATAGGAATACTAACTGTCCCAACTAATACACCAATATCATTTATGACAACAAAATCAGCTCTTACCTTATCGCCTTAAACTGAACTAGCAAAATTTATTTTAAACTACTCTTTAGGAGGGAGGTCTCACTAAACCCCCTACGGCTGACATGTCTCAGGTAGAAGACCTGATAACCCCCAGGATTGCCATAAATTTGCAATAGATGGTGAAATAGAGAGTTTACCTTTTAACAACCAGATCTCCTTGACAGCAACGACCACCGTTAGAGCCACCTTACCAGGTAAGAATTTCTAATTCTCGAACATCATTCTATTTTTGCCTTTTCAAATCTCCCAACTTGTATACATAAGAACTGATTGGACGAATTTTCATAACATAGGTGCACTATCTCCCCTACCAGACAGAGTAGATAACAGTCCTTCCACAATGCCCAAAAAACTGCAAGTTTAAATTACTATCAATCCGAAACCATACATTCTCAGAAAAAGGACAAAAAAGAATAAGATGCTCCAAAGTTTCTTCATCCAATCCACAACGAGGACAGGCGATATCAATCGAAATGCCACAGTGAGACAAGAAAGACCAGGTAGACATACAATTCTGAACAATTCGCCAAGTGCAAGCTCGGACTTGTGGTACAACAACCGACTTTCATGCTCACTGCAGGTTAATGGGCATTCTGGTTGAAGTTATTTATAGATATTAGCAAGACTAAGCTCTTGTAAAGAAAAACCATGCTAGAGAACCAAATTCTTATCACATCATCGGAGAAGTAAGATAGATAAAATCTTCTCCACCAGAGATGGGTGAAAGACACCAGCAAGTTTCACTATATCTCACCTACACTCCTGTATTATAAATTGGTTGACAGTGCTACCCGAGTCAACTGTTGTAAATATCAAATAAAATGGGAACCTTACGAAAATGAGATCCAGAAAGCCATGGATTCTCTAATACTCGAATAGAATGGCCATTGGTCAAAGACCATTGCCAACCTTTAAGATCTTCGCACTACCTGAGATTGCCTGCCATACCCAAGAAGATACATGTATCGTATGTAGTCTCCAAAGTGAACTTGAGATTTTATACTTGAAACAAATCATCATTGACCAAAGGGAACATGATCCATCAAAACATTTCACTAGCTGCTTAACATAGTAAGCCTTCTGTAAAATATTCAACTGTTGTATCCCAAAACTCCCCTCCTTATGAGACTCACTAATCCGAGACCAGCTAACCAAAGGCAAACTCTATGATCCATCACTCTTACCCCATAAGAAACGATGAAACTCCTTATTAAGACTCTCAAGGACAACCTTCAAACCTAGTTGTTCGCAGGCATAAATCTCAGCATCGCTGTTAGGACCGATTGGAGAAGCACTTTCCATGCTGCCAGAGATAGCAAATTGCTCTTCCAACCACTCAACTTAGTTATGACTTCGGAAAATATGCCATTAAAGTATCTGAAAAACTCGTTTACCACCAACAAAGACGCCCAAATACTTAAAAGGCATAGTACCAGACTTGATCGATAAGAGTCTGGATATTCTCTGACAAATCCATGCAACAACCCCTTTACCAAAATAGACTGTAGACTTACTGTAATTTATAGACTGACTACTTACTACACAATATCGTTATATAACTCGTCGCAAGGTCTTGGTTTTAGACAGAGTAGCTCAAGTCACAATAAAACAGTCATAAGAAAATAAGAGATGTGTCACCAAATGCTCAACATTATCAATACTAACACATATTAATCTACCAATCCTCTCCTCTTGTTTCAAAGCTCTAGATAATACTTTTGAGACACGAACAAGTAAGTACGGTGATAAACGACACTCTTAGCGCAAGCCCATGGTCGATGAAAACTACTCTGTCGGTGAGACGTTAATAAAGATAACAAAAGATGGCTCTCTAACATAGCCCATAATCTAAGAAACAAATTATTTTTGGAAACCAAACTTCTTCAATCCCAATTCAACAAAATACCAACTCATACGATCATAACCTTTCTCCATATCTACGTTATGATCCATAAACAATTCTCCTTTTGCTGAGTATGACATATAGTAGAGAATTTCTTGCACCAACAAGATATTATCAGAAATACTCCTCCCGGACACAAACACCCCTTGTTCCTTAACAATCAACTTGGGTAAGAGCTTCTTCAGCCTACTAACAAGAATCTTTGCAATCAACTTATTGGAAAAATTGTACAAGCTGATGGGCCTGAAGCCTTTAAGTAATTTCGGATTGTCCACCTTAGGTATCAATGTAACAAATGTTGCTTTCCACTGCTTTAGTAACAACCCTGTGGAGAAAAAGTGCTGGATTACTGCCACAACATCACTTTTAATAATATTCTAATAATGTTTATAGAAGTATCATGAAAAACTACCAGGTTTCGGAGTTTTATTGATATCTATTGAGTGAAAAACCTACTCTCTCTTTCAGTGTAATAGACTTACAAAGCTCCATATTATATTTTGCAGATACCCCCTCAACAATCAGGCCATGGATCAAATCATGTGCCCCTGTTATCATTACATCCCCAGTCCATCTCGATTTAAGTTAAGACATAAACTTTGCAGTAATTTCACCTTGTTCAGTATGCGGCTCTTTATCCGCATCGTGAATACTGCTTTCAAGCTCTTGGACTTCCTAATCATGACAATATGATAAAAAAAAAAAATCGAGAATTAGAATTCCCTTCTTTGAGCCAAGTTAACCACGATTTTTGCCTCCACGTGAGTTCCTGGAATCGTAGAATCTCATTTAGCTCTTTCTTAGTTGACTGTAAAGTTTCAAATTCATTCGATGTAAAACCACCCTCCACCTCCTTAGCTTCTAGATGCTCGATCCGTGACTAAATAACTTCACTTTTATGAAAAATATTTCCAACCTCCTCGTTATTCCAATACCGTAATGCTTCTTTCATTTTTTTATTTTTCATAGTAAGAATATGGGTGGGAGAGCCATGCTCCAGTCTGCCCCAACTCTCTCTAATAATATCATAGGAACGTGACATATGTACTCACATTCGCTCAAATCGAAAAGGTTTCGGACCCCCAAAATCATCTCCCTCTGTGTTAGTAACAATGGACAGTGACCCAAAGTTATTTGGGTAAGGTGACGAACAAGTACACTGTGAAAGATATCAAGCCATCCAACTGTACACATGGCTTGATCCAGTCATTCCCAAATTCTTATAAGTCCATGCTGCTCGTTACACTATGTATACTTAGCTCTAATAAATTCAAGGTCACACAATCCAGCCTCTGTAATAAATGATCTAAAATTACAGACTTTCCGGTTGACCAAGAGACGACCACCTTACTTCTCACTCTCTGTAGAAATAACATTATAGTCACCAATGATCATGGTCAGAAAATCCTGACTACAAACCCTCTCCAAGATATTCCATAAACCCATTCGTTCATCATCATTATTACTAGTATAAATTACTACAAGAACCCAAGAACGTATTCCTTGCACACGAACTAAGCCCACAAGACACTGTTAATTAACCACAAGAAAATCAATCTCACCTAAAATGTCTCTCCAAAAACCAGGAATGCCTCCAGAACGACCAATTGAGGATACACATTCAACATTATTGTCTAACCCAACAACACGGTGCACCTTACGTACCTTTTATGGTTGCACATAAGTTTCAAGTAATATAACAATATCAAGGCTGAATTTTTGTTCAAGAGCATGAAGGTAGTTAAGAATATAGGACTTACACATCCCGCAACAATTCCTGGAGAGAACTTTCATTGATACTGGGAAGGAGAGAGCACACCGTCTTCAATAGCCATATCCATGCACTCATTATTCAGAGTAGCAACATTTGAGTTCACATTAATTGCCTTCTTTCGTTTGACACCATTTTTATCATCTAAACCTCTTGCACTAGTTTGCACTTTAGTTGAAATAGGAATAAATGGTATACTCTTCTTCTTACCTCCAGTTATGGCAACCTTCAGTTTTGCTAAATCAGAATCTCTATTTGTCAAAATCTCCTTCAGAAACCATTTGAAGAGAAGATTTCGGTGAGGATTATGACTAAATTTTCCATCATTAAGTAGACAATTCATTTCAAAATCCATTGGCTCATTGCCTTTACAGTTATGCCTAATATCTGAATGAAATTATTGTCCTTCTATCTCAACTTTGGACCCCAAATGATCCTCGTCACCAATCATGCAATTATTATGCTCCATGCGGATTTCTCTCCATTGTGATTGCGCTCATGTCTATCAGAATCTTCCATATTTGTGGTCAATGCATATTTTTGAAATTCTCCCCCTGCTTTATTTGTATCTGATGCCAAATTGATAAATTTTTCATTCTCTCTGTAATTTTCACCTTCACCACAACTTTCCTTCTTACCACAATTTAAATGGCTATTTGCAAGATCCTCCTCCGATTCTTGGGATCTAGTGACCCCAAGACCATAGATGGTAAACCGACCACGATATTTTTAGTGACGAATCCCCTTTCTATCCATAGTTTCCTTAATTGGAGAAGATTTTGACTTGTTGGAATTGATCACGTCGTTAATTTCTCCAAAATTCTTTCCATTAATAGGATCCACTGTATCAATCTCCTGATTTGTCACTAGCAAATTGAAACGAGATTTACCACATGGTAGCGCACTATTGGTGGAGTGGGCCCTATGCATTCCATATTGATTTGATGCTATTTTAATCTAACACAAAATTGTTATCACTTCATATCTGCCTCTCACTTTCTCTTCAAGGTTTTAGAAATTAAATACTCAACTCTTTATCCAAATGCTGGATCATGATATATCTACCACTGAGGAGGTGACAAAGGTGCTTCGAGCTCCTATTGTAGATAGAGAAGGGCAGAGGGACTGACCACATCATCAAGCAGAAGGAGTCAACTACCCCATCTGTCCATCGGCGATTTCTAAATTGCGTTTCGTGTTTGCTTGTTTTTTTGCTACTATTTATTATGTGTATTGTTACTAACTCTCCTTAAAAGGAGATGAACTTATCTACTTGTAGCATATTTTATTAAGTTATTTTAATAGAACACGGAGGCACAATCCACCATTTTAGTTCAATTTTTTTTTTAAAAAAAAAAAAAAACTCCTTATCCAAATGAGATGCTCATGGCATTTAATTTCTGATAAAACAGATGCAAGCTCAACAAGTTTAATGTGATTCTAACAAATATTTTTTTCCAGCTGTTACAACTGCTGCTGCAAGAATCGTGATCATAGCTCAACTTTAGTGGCAACGAAAAATTTAATAGGAAGTTTTTGAATCGTACAAAGTGGGCCAATGTCACATTTAGTGACCTGCTGCATTCACTGTGTGCTCACCTTTATATCTTAAGCCTTAGGGGAGCGAGGTGTTCTTTAATTTGCTTGTGTAAGTATGTAAATTAGTTGTAATTTCAATCGCTTTTGTGAAAAAATAGTATTTTATCACTGTTTGGTTGCAACTGTAGTAGTAAAAGTTTGCAATTAATTACAATTATTTATGCACTTGTATTAATTGCGTTGTGGAGAAAAAATATATAAGACATTTTTCCTTTACCTTATTTAAAGAATAATTATATTTTTAATCAATGATGTATTCGGATATTTCTTGAAAATAAAAAAAATAGTATTTTAAAATATTTACAACTCTAGTTAATACTTATAACTTTCGGGAAAATTAGTTGTAGCAAATTCTAATATTATAGCCTTTATTACATTAATATAATTTATAACTTAAAACATCACTTACAAACAACCAAAAGAAAATTTATTTCCAATTTTAGAATCTTCACAATTAACAACCATTTCCTTTGCGAACGCAAAGTGCTATCTTGGGCTGCGCTGCTCTTTTCAGACTGGACGGTACCACTAATTAATTATTACGGTAGGGTTTAATCCAATAATTTGAGCTAATTATACAACCATAGTTTTAATTTGCATGGGAATACGAATACAAGCTGAAGCGTCCGCAGCAATAACAAAGCCTCAAATACCACCGTTTTGTTGAAAAAAACATAACAAAGCCACTTTCCAAAAATTTAATCATGTGCAACGAGAACCACGTACGAGTGCTAGTTAAGATAAATGATAAGAGTATAATTGATGAAAACAAGCAATTCAAGCGCCTAAAGCTAAATCTGAAACATGCAAATTTTATTCTTGTTCCCTTTCTCTCAACTGAACAATTATTTTGGGTGAGAACCAAAAAAAGGAAAAAAAAACTAAACCCGTTGCAACGGAACGGAGTCCGTGATGGGGGTAGCGGGCGTGCCTTTGGTGAGGACGTTGAAGGTGAGCTTCCCTATCTGGAAGAGGAGCTGGCTGTAGTCTGCCATGGCCTTGGCTATCTTTGACCCGTCGAGGCCATTCAACTTCGGTGATGGCGGTGGCGGGGAGATTCTGTATCTCAAGGCATTGCATGCAAGAGGGAGAACGAGCAAAGTCAAGTAGAAGAAGTGGAATAGGGACCTAGGAGCCATAGAGAGATATAAGGAAAAAAATCAAAAAGAGTTCTGTTATTATTTTTTCCTTCTCTATGCTATTTGGTCTTGTTACCTCTATATGGGCTTGCAGTAATCAAAACGGGCTAAAATATTTCTAAAGCCTACAAAAAGGTAGCCCAACCTGCAGAAACCAAACTCTGCTGCTCCCCCTTTCTTCTTCCAAAAATTCTGAAAAAATTGGCTGATCACACAGCTTGAATCTGGTATATTCATATTGAATCTTCATACCGTCCTCATGTTTTCATGCTTATCAATTTCTTTTCCCTTTATTATGTTAAGTTAGTTCATTGTGAGTATATGATAAAACAAGTCTATGGATTTAAATACAAAGTTGGGATCTTGATATAATGGTTTAAACTTTTTGGTCAAATTAGTTCTCAGCTGTCTCTTTTGATCCTTGTGTTTAGCCCCATCATGCTCCCCGTTGAAAAATAACAAAATGAAACCTCTATTATTCTTATTCTTCCACTTCTTATAGTCACAATAATTTCCATGACCCGGCGTTCTCCCCAACACATTATTCTTTTCGAGTTGTTACGGTGGACATTAACACTGTGCATTCTTTTAATGAAAAATAACAAAATGTAAACTCTATTATTCTTATTCTTCTGCTTCTTATAGTCACAACAATTTCCATGAATGTTCCTACACAACAATTTCGAAGATGATGAATTTGCCGTGATGTTGAGTAGTTAATTTGATGTACACTGTTTTTGAAGTAGAACGGCGGACATAGTTGTCTGTCACATTCCATTAGCAATTGTTAATAGAACAAATATAATAATAGCTGCCATTATAAAGACCAGTCAAAGTAAACATACTAAAAGAAAATAAAGAAAATAAAGTGTCTAATACTTGTGCCAGTTGAATCTGACACAATAATCACACTACATCTGGAAACATAACAGTGATCTAAAACTAGAGATGACAAGCCGATCTCCTGCTATCACTCCTCTTGTACCCTGTAACTATCGGCGGCCTCCACCCTGGCTGGACTATCCCCTGGATACAGGTATCCTCATCATCATTTGATGTACATTGTTGTTTTCAATTTTTTTTTTTTTTTTATTGCTATCCAGACTAACAAAAATACTATCCGTGACTGGTGCAAAAATTGAAGGAGGCTCTAGTACTAAACCTACTGCTCCTTTTCTCATATCTTTCCATTGTTTTATTATTCCTTTAAATTGCTAGTCGAACCACGTAGGGCAATACTTCTTCATATTGGCTAATCAAAAAAATAAATAAAAAAAAAATACCACCCTCCAATTTATTGATCTTCTTTTATCTTAAAAAAGAGTTTAACTATGATCACTTTCATATTGCATTTATTTATCCATCTCTTGTTCTTTCTCACAAAGTCTTCAACCGTGGAATTCAAGAACAATACTAGAGAATGCAAATTTGTATATATATATATATATATATATATATATATATATATATATATATATATATATATATATATATATATATATATATATTAAATTTGTTCTTTTGCTATGGTCTCGTCTCTTGAAGGTGTGGTTCATAGACGATGCCAACTCGAAGGGATAAGGCTTGATTCTTGTAGCCGTGGCTATTGTGGTTGCAAAGCGTCTCATTGACTTAGGATCTGAATTGCTTCATCAATCACCACAATCTCTTCATGCAACTTATACACGTGCAAATTTCTGTGCTTAGTAAAGTATCTTTCGGGTCAATGGCCGCAGTAATTGACACATCAGTTTCTACTCTGGTGATTGTGATTTTCTCCGTAGGCTCTGTTTGGTTTGAGGGAAAATGAAGGAAAAGAAAAGACAATAATTAGGTAGAAATTATTTTCTATTGTTTGGTTTGATAGAAAATTTAAAAGAAAAGAATATATTTTCTTACTAACCAAATATCAAAGAAAAATCAATTTCCACCTCCTTTCTCTTTTCTTATCTCTTTTATTTTCTTTCTTCTGTTTTCTTTCTGTTTTCTTTCAAGCCAAGCACAACTTTAATGTAAAGTGATGGAGTAATATTTAAAAAATATATAACATCTTTAAATGACTCGCTTCTAGAGGTAAGAAAACGAGCATTTTCTAATGATTTCTTCTGAACGGTGTTTTCCAATAAACTTGAATTTTACTGGTTTTCTTTTCTCCACGATCTACCTTGTGTGAGAATTTTGGAGATTTTCCTCTGTTGGTTCATCATTTAGTCTGCTTGTCTGATTCTGTTTGGCTGTAAGGCAAGGAGTGTTGGGTTTGTATCTCGCATCCGTTGAGTATCCAGATGTGATCAAGAATCACAAGGAGTCCCAGTTGGACTTGGGTTAGAAGACCAGAGTTCTAATTTGATTAGAATACCAATTAGATGGTGATAGTGCTATTCTAATGGGATTAGAATAGGAACACTATATATATCTCTTGTATGTGATACGAGAGATGAGAGCAATTGGTTGAGAGAGATACTTCTGTTATTATGAGAGATGTGAGAGGTAGAGAGATACTTAGATCTCTTCTTGTAACATATTTTTCTCATAGTGGATATTTCTCTCATTGTTCCCGTGGACGTAGGTCGAATTTGGTCGGCCGAACCACATTAATTCTTATGTTTTTCTTGTGTTGTATTATTTTCTTTATCTCTACGATCTCGATAGGGAATTCGATCCCTAACAATTGGTATCAGAGCCCTGGTTCGGATCAGATTTCACTCAGATCGGTGTTGATTTTGAGTGGGAGTTATGGCGGAAGATAGGAAGGAAAAAATTGAAAAATTTGATGGGACAGATTTCCAATGGTGGAAGTTGCAAATGGAAGATTATTTATATCAAAAGAATTTACATCAACCACTGTTTGGAGAAAAGCCAGAAAAAATGACAGATGAGGAGTGAGAATTATTGGACATGAGGGTTTTGGCGCAGATTTGATTGTGCCTGACAAAACAGGTTGTGTTCAACGTCTCCAAGGAGAAAACCACTTCAGGTTTGACATCAGCATTGGCTAAATTTTATGAGAAGCCGTCTGCTTCAAATAGACTATTTCAAATAAAAAAGTTGTTCAACTTGAGAATGCCTTCTGATAGTTCAGTTGTTAATCATTTGAACGAATTTAACACATTATGGGCACAACTTGATTTCTTAGATTTTGTCTTTACTGATGACATTAAAACTTTGATGTTTATGTGTTCGTTACAGGATAGTTGGAGTAATATTGTTATGGCCATCAGCAATTCTTCCAATACTGCTCTTAAATTTGATGATGTTGTGAGTACAATCATGAATGATGAATTGATGAAAAAGAGTATGGATGAGAGCACAGTTTTTACAAGTACTGCTCTGTCTGTTGATAATGACAGAAGGAAGGAAAGAGGTATAAGTTTAAGCAGGGAGTCAAAGTAAAGAGAGAGATCCAAATCTAAGGGAAAGTTCAAGAAAAATTTAGTGTGTTGGAAATGTAAGACAGATGGTCATATGAAGAAGGATTGTCCAAACAAAGACAAAGAAGTTGCAAATATGGTGAATCCGAGTAAAAAGTATGATGACTTGTGTTTGTCTGCTCATACAGAATCGAGGTCAGATCTATGGTTTGTGGATTCAGGGCTTCGTTCCATTGCACTGCTCGCAAAGAATGGTTTGAGAATTATGTCCAAGGTGATTTTGGGCATGTGACTGTTGGTAATGGGCAGGAATGTAAGATTGTCGGTAAATGGACAATTCAGTTGAAGTTGCACAATGGTAGAAAGTTGCTTTTACAAGAGGTCAGGTACATACCAGATTTGAAGAAGAATTTGATATATGTTAGCAAGCTGGATGGCACAGGTTATCAAATCTCATTTGAGAGGAAACAGTGGAAGATCAGTACAGGAGCAATGATAGTGGTCAAGGGTGAGAGAGTGGGAACTCCATATTTACTCTCAAGCTCGGTGGATCACGTTGTTTTTTTGGCCACCGTGAAAAATGAGAAGGCTACCTTATGGCATCAGAGGCTCGGTCACTTGAGTGAAAGCGGTATGAGGGTATTGCAATCCAAAGGTATGTTGACGATATGAAAGATGCTAAATTTGATTTCTGTGAGAACTGTGTGTTTGGAAAGCAGAAAAGAGTTAGTTTTATAAAGGATGGTAAGGAAAAGAAAACCGAGAGATTGGAGTTGGTGCATACAGATGTATGGGGGCCTTCTTCGGCGAAGTCTCTTGGAGGTAATTCTTATTTTGTCACTTTCATAGATGATACAAGCAGGAAAACATGGGTATTCGCACTTAAGCAGAAATCCGATGTCTTCAAAATCTTCAAGGTATGGAAAGTTTTTGTTGAGAATAAAACATGTTTTAAGGTGAAATATCTGTTGTCAGACAATGGTGGAGAATTTTTCAATAGAGAGTTCGATGAATATTGTTCTACCCACGGGATCAGGAGAGTAAAGACTGTACCGAGGACACATCAGCAAAATGGCGTGGCTGAGATGATGAATAGAACCATTTTGGAGTGAGCTCGGAGTATGAGACTACAAGCAGGTTTGCCTTTGCAACTTTGGGGAGCCACTGTAGATACGGCAGTTTATCTGATCAACAGAAGTCCAGCTAGTGCATTAGATGGAGGAATTCCAGAGGAGGTGTGGTCTAGTAAGTCTGTGAATTATTCATTCTTAAAAGTGTTCGGTTGTATAGCATATGCACATGTGGATCATGAGATGAGAAAGAAGCTTGATTATAAATCTCAGAAGTGTGCATTCATTGGATACTGTGGCGACGAATATGGTTATCGCTTATGGGATTATGAGCATAACAAGGTAATTCGTAGCAGAGATGTAGTATTTAATGAGGGCTGTATGTATAAAGACCGAATGGAAAGTAAGAGTGACAATACAGTGGAGAAAGAGCACTTGGAGCTGGATGAGCCACAGGATGGGATGGATCCCATGGATAAAAGAAAGGAAGAAATACCTACATCTGAAGGAGAAGAAATTGCTACACCTGAGAATATACAAGTTTCAGATGAGACCGAACAGGAAAGAGAGCCATTGACTAAAGTAGATGGTTCCAGTACTTCATCAGAGAGTGTTCCCATTTTGAGGAGGAGCACGAGGATAAGAAAGCCAACCCAAAAATTTTGTCTTCCATTATATCATGTTTTGTATACTAATGCAGGTGAACCAGAGAGTAACCAAGAGGCTATGCATGATAAATTTCGTCTTAAGTGGGAGCAAGCCATGCGTGATGAGATGTCTTCTTTGGAGGAGAATCACACATGGGAATTAGTGAAGCGATCAGAAAAAATGAAAGTATTGCATAACAAGTGGGTATACATGGTAAAACATAAGGCATGAGGGACACAAAGGTTCAAGGCTAGACTTGTGGTGAAGGGATACAGTCAGAGAAAATGTATTGACTTCAATGAAATATTTGCACCTGTTGTCAAGATGACTTCCATCAGAGCAATGCTAAGTATTGTGGCTGTGAAAGGATTGTATTTAGAGCAGTTCGATGTGAAAACTGCTTTCCTTCATGGTGATTTGGAGGAGGAAATATACATGGAACAGCCGAACGGATATGAAGTTAAGGAAAAGAGAATTGGGTATGTCGACTGAAAAGGAGTTTGTATGGGTTGAAATAAGCGCCGAGACAATAGTACTTGAAGTTCGACAAGTTTATGTTGGATTCGGGTTTTGCCAGATGCAATTCAGATCATTGTGTGTATCTACAAAAGTTTAAGGATGGTAACTTTATTATACTTACTTTGTATGTAGATGATATGCTTGTGATAGGTACATGCATGAAGAAAATCAATGATCTGAAAAAGAAGTTGGCAGGGAGATTCTCTATGAAGGACATGGGTGTGGCTAAACAACTTCTTGGGATGCAAATTACCCGAGATAAGAAAAACAAGAAATTGTGGTTATCTCAGGAAGGGTACATCAAGAAGGTGTTGGAGAGATTCAATATGGATAATGCAAAACCGGTAACTACAGCTCTTGGTGATCAGTTCAAACTGTCAAAAGAGTAAGGTGCCAAGACAGATGAGGAGACGAGACATATGGAGATGTGCCTTATTCATCAGCCGTTGGGAGTCTCATGTATGCAATGGTGAGTACAAGACCAGATATTACACATGTAGTGGGAGTAGTGAGTAGATTCATGAAAAACTCTGGGAAGGAACATTGGTAAGCGGTGAAGTGGATTTTCAGGTATTTGAAAGGTACTTCAAAGTATTGTTTGTGTTTTGGGAGTGATAACATTGATGTGCAAGGTTTTGTGGATTCGGACCATGTGGGTGATAGAGACAATGGCAGGAGCACCACAGGTTATATCTTTACTGTAGGGGGGACAACGGTAAGCTGGGTTTTAAGATTACAATCAATTGTTGCTTTATTTTCGACAGAAGCTGAGTATGTTGCAGCTACAGAAGTAAGTAAAGAGTTTATTTGGTTGTAGCGATTGATGAGTGAGTTGTGTTTTGATGGAGTGGATTGCAGGTTGTTCAGTGATAGTCAGAGTGTAATTCATCTTGCTAAGAACTCAGCGTATCATTCACGGACTAAACATATTCACTTGAGATATCACTTCATTAGATCCTTGTTAGAGGATGGCCAATTGAAGTTGGAGAAGATTGAGAGCAGTAAGAATCCTGCAGATATGTTGACAAAGCCGGTTGATGGAAAAACTTGAGCTATTGCTCAACTTTGGTGCATTTGTGCTGAATGCTGAAATTGGGACTTTGAACGATCGAAGTAAAAACTTTGGACACTGGGATTATCATGTAAAGAGATTACATTTTTAGAAATTGGTCCCAAGTGGGAGATTGTTGCTAATGGAGCCCATTGCCGTAATGGGTTTCGGTACACCGAAACGGGTCCAAAACCGACCCAAACCCGTTATGATATAATATATATGGGGTGTGGTGCTAGGGTTTTGATTGAGTCGAAAAAAAGTGAGCCGAAAAAAAGGTTGGCCAGGGTTTTCTTCTCCCTGCTGTTGAAATTATTTGAAGCCGAAAGCAAGAGAATTTTTGTGGGCTGCTGTGTTGAAAAATCGTTGGTGGTGGCTGAATCAAAAAGTGAGGTAGCTGCAAAATTTTATTTTCTTGGCCGAAGCAAGGGAATCAAAAGGGAAAAAAACAGGCATCTTCCTTTGGCAATTCTTTTAGGATTTTTTCGGTAGCCGAAGCAAAGAGGTAAATCACTGTAATAAGTGGTTAGGATTTGATCTCAAAATCTTGTATGATTTCTTTGTGATTTCTCTTGTGGTTGAGAACTAGCAAGTTGTAATCCTCTTTTGATATAGTGGAAGTTTTTCGATCGTGTCCCCATAGACGTAGGCATATTACCGAACCACGTTAAATCTGCGTGTTCTCTGTCTCTGCTATTTTTTTCTCTTCGGTTAACTATTTGATTCCGCTGGTTGTTACATTAATATTATTCCACTCTCTTTTGCTAACAATTGGTATCAGAGCTCTGGTTTGGTCAGATTTCACTCAGATCGGTGTTGATTTTGAGTGGGAGTTATGGCGGAAGATAGGAAGGGAAAAATTGAAAAATTTGATGGGACAGATTTCCAATGGTGGAAATTACAGATGAAATATTATTTGTATCAAAAGAATTTACATCAACCACTGTTTGGAGAAAAGCCAGAAAAGATGACAGATGAGGAGTGAGAATTGTTGGACAGGAGGGTTTTGGCGCAGATTCGATTGTGCCTGACAAAGTAGGTTGTGTTCAACGTCTCCAAGGAGAAGACCACTTCAGATTTGATATCAGCGTTGGCTAAATTTTAGGAGAAGCTGTCTGCTTCAAATAGACTGTTTCTAATGAAAAAATTGTTCAACTTGAGGATGCCTTCTGATAGTTCAGTTGTTAATCATTTGAACGAATTTAACATATTATAGGCACAACTTGAATCCTTAGATTTTGTTTTTGCTGATGACATTAAAGCTTTGATGTTTATGTGTTCGTTACCGGATAGTTGGAGTAATGTTGTTATGGCCATCAGCAATTCTTCCAATACTGCTCTTAAATTTGATGATGTTGTGAGTACAATCATGAATGATGAATTGATGAAAAAGAGTATGGGTGAGAGCACAGTTTTTACAAGTACTGCTCTGTTTGTTGATAATGACAGAAGGAAGGAAAAATGTATAAGTTTAAGCAGGGAGTCAAAGTAAAGAGAGAGATCCAAATCTAAGGGAAAGTTCAAGAAAAAGTTAGTGTGTTGGAAATGTAAGACAGAGGGTCATATGAAGAAAGATTGTCCAAATAAAGACAAGAAAGGAGCGAATTTGGTGAATCCAAGTGAGGAGTATGATGACTTGTGCTTGTCTGCTCATACAGAATCGAGGTCAGATATGTAGTTTGTGGATTCAGCGGCTTCGTTCCATTGCACTGCTCACAGAGAGTGGTTTGAGAATTATGTCTAAGGTGATTTTGGTTATGTGATTGTTGGTAATGGGTAGGAATGCAAGATTGTCTGTAAGGGAACAATTCAGCTAAAGTTGCACAATAGTGGAAAGTTGATTTTACAAGAGGTCAGGCTCATACCAGATTTGAAGAAGAATTTGATATCTGTTAGCAAGCTGGATGGCGAAGATTATCAAATCTCATTTGAGAGGAAACAGTGGAAGATTATTAAAGGAGCAATGGTAGTGGTCAATATTTACTCTCAAGTTCGGTAGATCACGTTGTTTCTTTGGCCACCGTGAAGAATGAGAAGGCTACCTTATGGCATCAGAAGCTCGTCACTTGAGCGAGAGTGGCATGAGGGTATTGCAATCCAGAGGTATGTTGACAAATATGAAAGATGCTAATTTTGATTTCTGTGATAACTGTGTGTTTGGAAAACAGAAAAGAGTTAGTTTTATGAAGAATATTAAGGAGAAGAAAACCGAGAGATTGGAGTTGGTATATACAGATGTATGAGGGTTTTATTCGGCGAAGTCTCTTTTACTGAGCTCTGGTTCCTTCTTCTGATAAATATACTGTCCAAGTGATGACATCAGAATAAATATAGCCAAGACAAAAAATCAAAATATTTAAGTCTTCTGGAGAATATACTCCCTTTTAAAGGACTCTTTTGGATGCCCCTCTCTTTTTACCTGGGGATTGGACATATGGTGAGTTTCTAGAAACAAATAGGACCGTAATTTATGACTTAAAGATTGCTTCCTGGATCTTTCTCACTATGTAATCAATTCAAATGCATTGGATCATGTCTCGTTTCGACAGGGAACCTTCAGATCGAAACTACAATTTCAATGATGCTGTTATCCTCATATTAAGGTCGACTTCTCTAGGACCCTTCTTACTATGCCTAGGCTGTCATCTCAGTGACATATCGAGGTAGGCTTGGAATCTAAAAGACACATTCTAGTTGTTTTTTTTGCATTTACCACTAATTTGTCAGGGAGAAGCGTCGGACCTTCCGGAAGCATGATGACATCTAAATACAAAGTCGAGAATCAATCTAATCCAAAAATATAAATTGATAAATTGATAGGTAAAAGTCCCAACTCTGTATGTAAATCTATGAATTTTTCTTGTTCTATCCGATATGCAACTATACTCATATATAAACTTTCTAAGCTTCACTCTCCTATTATAACATCTAAATACAAAGTTCAGGACTAATCTAATCCAAAATTTTAAACTGATAGTTAGAAACCCCTATTTAGCCCATGAACTTTTCTTGTTCTATTTGACGTGAGACTATATTCACATATAAACTTCTTAACAGCTAACTTGTGGCTTAGTATGCACGAAGCAATTCTCATTTGGGACAGATTGCAATGCTAAGATTAGGTAGGCCCCAGTAGATGCCCCCTATATTTTAGTGTCGAGACAACCATTTGCCACTTGGTTCATTGAGCGTGGGTTTTCCAGAAAGGTCTGGACATCATCATCGGCAAGTGACAAATCCATCAGGATGGCTTGATGGTAAGGTCTCCTAATGAGATTTGGAAATTAGGTTCCAATGGTTCGAGTCATAGTCACGGGAAGATTACTTTACGATGCACTTTGACTGCGATTCTTTATCACGTCTGGCTGGAGTGAAATAATAGAATTTTCAAAAATTACTCACGCACACTGTTACAGTTTGTTATATGAAATTTTTTGAGTCTATTTCCACTTGGATTTCAAGTGCCATGCATGAAGAGGATGACCACCCCATTTCTTTTAGATCGAGGCGGCACAACCCTCGATTACAGTTGGAGCTCACCCAATAGGATGTCGTTGCGCTCGATATAGGTGATCAATTTTTTTTTACCAGGTATGTTACCTGAAGGAGTGTCTTGCTTAGTAGCTCCTGCTAAGACTTTTTTTATTACCTCTTTTGCTTTTGTTTTGTTTTTCTAGTATGGTAGTCTTCCTTTTAGTAAGAGACTATTACGCAACTTTATATATGTGATAAGATGTTTCGTAGGTTTTTTCTCAAATAATTATAATAAATAATAGTTGACATATCTTCTTTTGTGACTGTACGATTACGTTAACATTGTGAAACCTTTTTTTACGCTGTTTTTTTTTTTTTAAATTTTTAAATTTTTATTTTTTTAAATCAACATCTGAAGTGAAGTTGGATGTCAGCTCTTTAGTTTGCACAATAGAGATAATAAAAAGGCATTGCTGAGCATTGTCATGATTCTACTAAGAAGAAGCAAACCAACCAAAAGGAATCCTCGTTATGCCGTTGTACTAGAAAAGGAGATTTGGATTCTAGACACTTTGATGCATTTTCATACAAAGTTTTCTTTTGTTATCGCGATGAATTAGATATAATTTCTATACAACACACAACAAGCTCTAGTGATGCTGCGCTTGTCTTAAAAAAAAAAAAAAGAGTAATTGGTAGGATGTCGAGTTCACGTTGATAGCATGGAAAGTAAGGGAAGAGGCAAATGACAACGCCAAGCAATGATCTGGCACCGGCCAAAATAGTAGGAAGACTTTATGCTGCAACGTACCGACACATGGTGGTACATTGCGAGTTATCTGAAAGTATAAGATTAGATTTTTATTAAGTTAGAAAGCCTGCATGATGGCTTAGAATAATACAGCAGCACATATCATTTCTTGCCCGGACGTGGCCGGCATTATGATGAACACTGATGCAAATCAAGCGTGTAAGCCATGTCTATTTTGTTTATAAAACTTTGTCCAAATCGATAAATAAGTAAAATATGTATAATATATATGTTGAGGGTAGGCTAAGATGGATCGGGGTTAGCTAGGATAAGGATTAGATTACATCTGTCAGCAACGCTAGCTCTCCCTGTAAATGATATAAGAATGTATCGATTTATATGATGCCAATATCTCATTTGATTGCTTTGGATTAGTAACTAGGATCAGAAAGTTGGGGTTCTAAATAAAAGACTGAGGTCTCAAGGATTAGTAATTTAGTCATAGATAAATTATGGAGACGCTTCACATCTCAGATGACACATCGAGTGACTGGTGATCGATGAAAGGTCTGTGTACTAATAGTAAAGTAGTGGTTCTCATAACCGACCACGGACAGGTGAGATGGTGATCGTTAATGTTGTTAATCGATAGATTGCATGGAACATGAGTAACTTGCTATGCACGAGTCATGGACTTTTTATGCATCTCGAGGAAAGTAAATCGACGAATAAACAGATTCTAGCCATTAATTGAACCGTGTAGTACATGCTGTGACAATGTTCCAGAGATGCAAAATATAAGAATGTTGTATCCATTTTCATGATTCCGACGTAGCACTAGAAGAACCTTTCCTGCTGAAACTTGACGAGTGTATTTTCTTGCACTTGTTCTCGACCGGGATCGATTTATTGAGCAGCGTCTACTTTAGACAATGCCAATTTGGTTCACTTCAAGATGGATGGATTTATTCTCTATGCATTGCAATAGGTAGCCAGATTAATTTAAGATATATACGCATTTAAGATACTTTTACTTAGAGTATCAGATACCATTTCTCTGACCATCAATTCTTCTTGTTCTGTCTCTTCTTGGAAACTTCCTTATAGTCTCCTTATCGGAGATTAGAAAGGTGCAGTCAACTTAAGCTCTACTCAATAATTAAATTAGTTGTAGAATTATAGAGAGATATTGCTTTCAGGGTTGCGAAGAGAGCCCCACATCTGCCCACGAAAACTTCGAATCTGGTTCTCACTATAGATATTTGAACTTTTGACCTCTGAATAGATCTCAAATTTTGAATTAGATTGCAGACCACTTCTAGGTCTTTTGACCGAGTAACTTGGAACCAACTTGCATGGTCTCATCTTAATGCCGATTTCTTAATCTCACAAGAGTATTAGGAAGGTTATTCAATAAAATGTGATGGCGCACGGTGTTAAACTAAACTATTCCGTAGCCTGAGCTTGTCTAAATTTAACTGATTCTATGTCTTTGAGTAAGCTTTACTCTTCATAGTACAATGTAAACAGGTTTTATCTCCCAAAATTAAACAGTTTGGGTTCACTCTAATAACACGAGTGAACCTTATCAGTTCTGTAGCCTGATCTGCTCTGAGTTCAATCGATTCTAATTTGCGAATTGGTACATAATCTCCATGTTACATTTTTTGAGGGGGGTAAACGGCGAGCAAATGCTCTCCGTGTTCTATTAACAAATCATAACAGAACGTTCATACTTACAATAAAAGCAAAAAAATACCATTAGAGTAACTTCCGTACTCTACAGTGGAAACCCTATTACATCCAAACAAAAGACAATAAAGTTAACATACAAATACAAAGGCAATGCGACAAAACTAAAGTGTCTTCATTGTCGTCCTCTCGTCATTCTTGGTCATCTCTAACATGCTCCAGCATGCACCTCCTCATGCTCTATGTCTTGATCATCTTCCTCTGTATCCTGTTTTTCAGAGAGCCATATTCTCTCCCTATCTAATAATAGACCTGTCCAAGAATGTATATCAATATATGTAAGGTAGAAATATGTATTAGTAGAGTGCTTTTGTTGTCAAAAAATTCTGTCGTTTCTTTCTCTCCACACATTCTAGCATATCGCTGCAGTGACAATGTGACAAATATAGGCATCGTGTCGCGTGTTCTTACTAGTATCTATCTTATTCCATCTGTCACTCGCCTCAGACAACCTTAGTGTAAGACCTAAAAGCGCCGCACACTTATTCCAGATACGGGATGTAAAGATGCACATGAGGAATAAGTGCGCGATTGTTTCAGCTGCAGCACTGCACAAACTGCACATGCTCGGCCCCTTCCAACCTCTCTTTTGGAGATTATTCCATGTTAGTAAGGCTTTTTTGGCGATGAACCATAAAAAACACCTGATCTTTAGAGGGCATTTAACTCGCCATATTACATGTGCACGCGCCATTCTGTGCCCTCCATCAGTGATGAATTTATACGCGGATGCTACTGCGAACTTTCCATGTTTTTCCCATCTCCATATGGCAGTATCATCTTCTGTTTCTGTTGTTGGGGGGGGGGGGGGGGGGTGGTTTCTTAGTAGCTACTTGAGCTCCTTGATTTCTGTACATGTCACGTTTGGTGTGTGAGCTTCTAATCTCAGGTTCCACCTTGTTCGATACCAAAGCGCATCGGTATTTGATTCCTTATCAAGCGAGCAAGCGAAAACTTTTGGAAGTAATCTTACTAACGGTTTGTCTGAGCACCAGCGATCATGCCAGAACGAAACCCTCGCTTTCCTTACCACTTTGAAGGAGATGCTTATTCAACAATGTTCCTGGTCTCCTTCAATCCTTTCCAAAAAGCCGAGGTATTGGAACTATTGCATGGTCTGTCCCACCAGCTTCCATCCCTTGAACCGTACTTATCCCAAATGACCTTCTGCAGCTGTCCCTCAGGGTTTGATAATAAATCCCACCACCACTTTGAAATTAGGGCCAACTTGGATATCTTCAAATCTTTGACTCCCAGTCCTCCCTCCTTTTCGACCTACAAACTTGTCTCCAGGCCACTAGATTATACTCGGCTTTTTGCTACACACTGCTCCCTAGAAATTTTCTTCGAATTTTATCAATTCTCTTTCTGACTCAGGTTGGGAGAAGGAAAATTAACATAATATACAAGGGAATGGATGAGATCACCGAGTTAACTAGTATAACACGCCCTCCCAATAACAGATGTCTAGCCTTCCAACCTTCCAGTTTCCGCTTAACCCCATCAATTATTGCAAATCAATCAGTCTTCCTTAGCTTTTCTTTTCAGATGGGAACCCCAAGGTATTGATGGGGAACTGACTCATTTTGCAGCCAAATATACTCTGAATCACAAATTCTATTAGTCCCCTCTGACCGAGTGACATAATGAAACTTTTGTGAAAATTAATTTTTAAACTTGACCATGCTTTGAAATAACAAAGTAACCACTTCAGTATGATGGCAGCTCCAAGATTACTCTCACTGAAGATTAGAGTATCATCCGCATATTGTAGGTTGTAGACAACAACCTTTCTGTTGGCCGGCAAATCTTTGAAAAGACTTGCGTCAACTGTTTTTTTTTTAGGAGCTGGTTTAAGCCATCTGTCAGCAGAAAGGTTGTAGTCTGCAATCTCCATGTTACATTATTTATTGGTCTTAGCTCACCCAGAGAATTAGACAACTCGGGTTCAATGTAACTATAGGTTCTTAATCTCACAGTATCGTCAGAAAGGATTACTTCTTCGGTAAAATGATATGTTCCTTCATGGTCTGGGACAAACTGATTCTGAATCTTAATAGGTGTAAGCTCAAGCAGATCATACTAAAAGTTTATTTTATTCTTTTTTTCTTCTTCTTCTTCTTCTTCTTTTTTTCCCAGAGTTAAACGGCTGACTTTTCCACCTACAGTTGACATTGTTCTTGTAAACAATTTATTTCTTCTCTGTTTAGGAAGTAAACGGGTGCATGAGTCACTCCCAGGATTTAAACTAAAATTATTGGTGCTTTGATCAGGCAATCGTTGAATTGTTCAGTTTCTGGATGTGTATGCAGTTTATTGGTAGATTAGATAGTTCTAAATATTATCAGAAAATTGTGTTACCTAGATAACCTCAAATTAAGTTGATGTTTACATCCAAACTCCATTCTCGTACTAGTTGACATAGCCATTTAAACAATATATGATCTGGCGAGTTTAATTCTCGAATTCGTGATCCTCAACCACCAGTCACTAGAAGTTTTTGAAGTGTTTCGAAGAATTTCAATGAAAATGTAATTTTTGTTATTCATGTACCTTTTGATACTTGATTGAATAACATCATCGAGCTTGCGCCATTGGGTTAAGGCAGACCCAAACCAAACTATATTCTTGTACAATCCAGCAAACCTTTCTTTCAAATACTTTTTCAGGGGAAAAAAATAAACTGAATACAAGGGAAAAAGAAAAGAAATAAACAATATTATTGGTATGGCTGTTATTCTTGGTTTCTCTCTTAGTATACGGCTCCAAAATACTTTACAGATTTGGTTCTTCTTCGTTTTGGTATCACTATTTTGTTTCCGAGAGAAGGTGCCTTTGCTTGCCTTCTCCCGTACACCAGTAAGCTTACTCTTCCTCATATAAGTATATGTCATAGTACGGCGTGCCTGGGCAATTGCAATCCCTTTTGGTAGCAAGAGCCTGTCAGTATCTGGCCACGAATTCGGTAGTAGTATCTTAGGTCTATTAGGCTATAATAACTGCATAAGCTGGCTGGCTCAATTCGACCATCTCTTATTCTGGGGTCTTGCGAGTGAACCTGACGGGAAGTCCATTGAGTGGCAGTGCGAAGGGTCCAAACTGAATCCCGGTCTCGGATCCAGACAGAGACCACCTGAAGAAGAAAGAATTTGGAGATCAAAGAAGTTCTCCGCAAAATATATGTGACAATGATAACGACTCATGTGAACAGCGTGGGGTGTGTGAGTGTTGTGGCAGCTGCTGGCAATGGTCTGAGCTTGTGATTAATTACCTGTACTCTGTGGTGAGATGATGGAGGAGGACTAGAATCTCCAGCTTTGCCAGCTCATTTCCAGGGCATGAGTGGGTCCCATTGCCGAAGGGCATGAAAGTGTTTGGCTTGGGAGCAACCTGTGGCCATGAAAAGGATTAGATTCAGACTCTGATTGAATTGATTGATTTTCACTTGCAACTGCAACTACGCCAGAGACTGTGATATATGATTGACAAAAGAGATCCTTAAAAAGAGTAGAAAACTTATTTATTTTTACCTCAAATCTGGATGGATCAAACTTTTCAGGCTCAGAAAAGTTGTCTGCACTGTGGTGAATATTTCTGAACAGGGGCAGGACTTTCCATCCCTTCGGTATGAGGTACCCTGCAGTGAGAGCAAATATGTTAGGGGTACCCTTTAGTCCCAAGTCATTGCTAGTCGAGTTCGTTTTTGGATACTAAGTAGAAGGAAAATAGTTTTTGATAAGTTGTTTTTCTTTTTCTTTTTTTTCTTTTTTCTTTTTCTTTTTGTTTTTTTTACCTCCGTACTCCACATCTTCGACCGCCTCTCTGAAGGTGAAGGATAGGATCGAAGCCACCCGCATCGTCTCCTGAATCACCCTCGATGTGAAGGGCATCTTCCTTGTGTCCGCCCAAGTCAGCGCCTTCTCGCCCTCGCCCTCGCCCATCTCCTCCTTGGACTTGATTATCTCCTCTTGCTCTTCCTGCATATATCATCAGTTGGTTTAAAACTGTATCAAACTTGCTGAGAGCAGAATTTTGCAGTTTAAAGTTAATTTGTACACTTACTGTGACAGCCTTGAGGATGTTTGGGTTCTCCCCCAAGTACTTGACAATCCATGTGAGGACGCTGGCCGTGGTGTCACGAGCGGCAAAGATGACGCCGATGACGTTGTCGGCAATCTGGTCGTCGGTGAGAGCTTCGTTGGACTCCATGAATGAGCCCAGGAGGTCCTTCCCCTCCACATTCCTCTCCCTCCTCGACGAAATGATGTTGGCCACAATCTGGCCCAGCCGCTGCCTCGCCTTCATCGACCTGTGGAAGAGTGTCCCGGGGAGGTTGATGGGCATCGAGTTGTAGCCCTTCTCCAATGTGTAGTAACACTTCTTCAGCTCCTCGATGGAGGAGATCTCTTCGTTACCAAATATTGACAGTAGCGCCACATTAAACGTATACTGCAAATCGAATCGAGAAGAGAGTGAGCAAGCAAATTGATAACAGAGGAGGTCGAAGTTGGATAAACTAATTATTAGGCTCACAGTTTTCATTTCTTGGAAGGTGTTGATCAATTGGCCGTCCCAAGATTTCAGAGCTCGGGTGGCGACGTCCTCGATCCAAGGGATGCTGGCACGGATGCCGTCGGGCATGAATGCCCGGAGCACGAGCTTCCTGAGGCGAGCGTGGTAGCCCCCCTGCTGGAAGAAGATGGCTTGGCGGCCCAGCATCCGCTCCTTGCTGGCAGGGAACGTGGGCTTGAACAGGTGGGCCTTGGTGACTAGCACGAACTTGGCGGCCTCAGGGCTGGAGACCATGATGCAGGGACAGCCGAGGATGTGGGTCTTGAAGATTGGGCCGTACTTCTTCTGCCTGAGGGCGAAGAAGGTGTTGGGGTTGTTGGAGTAGAGCTGGAAGGTCTCGCCGATGTATGGGTAGCCCATGGAGCCTGGGGGAAGGGCCAGGCTTTGGGCTTTTGGGCATAAGTGACTCCGTCTTCGCCGGGAAGCAAGAGTGCAGAGGAGGCCGAGGAAGGGGAGGAAGATGAAGATGAAGATGAGGAGGAGGAAGAGGATGGAAATGGTGGTGGTAGATATAGAAGAAATCATTCTTTGCAAAGCTTAGTATACAACTCTCTTAGTTGTAATCTAGAGAGAGAGAGGTTGATTAATTGCAGAGAGAGTTTGGGTTTTTGTTGAGAAGTGAAGGAAGAGGGAGGGGGGTTTATATAGAAGGGAGGAGGAACACAATTACAGCTTGAAGCCTTGAATCCGCCCACGGGATATGTGTATCGAGTGATCCAGCTCATCTATATCCTATGAACATAGATATGAATGGCAAGTGATGGAGAGAGAGGTGAGAGAGAGAGAGGTGAGAGAGAGAGAGAGAGAGGGAGGTGAGAGGGAAAAGAGAGAGCTAGAGGAAATCTTCTTCCTACTTGTTTCTTTCTTCTGTTAATAAAATGACACGAACCACAAAATTCCGGCTAGTTACCCCCATGTGTGAGTATATTTTGGACTAAAACAGAAAAAAACCGTGTTTTTTTTCCCTCTAGAAACCTGTGAACAATTTTATGTTATATAAACGTTTATTAAATTTCAAATTTTATAAAAAATTTCAAATAGTATTTAAAAATATATTATACACACATTCTTCAGCCTTTCTAAATACCCACATTTTAATCTAGTATATTTTACTCAAAAATATGTATATATGAAATCATCAAATAGCAGATATTTATTGCATTCTTAAATCAATCAATTAATCTCTCCTCATGCCATTTGGATTTTTCATGAAACTTAAAACTTTATGAGAATTAACATAACATAAAAAAGCTTATAAGAGATTTCTGAAAAAAACTTTGATATTTTGTGTAGATTTCTTTTACTTTAGCCTACATTTTGCTACAGTTTTGAATTTCTTTTAAATCTCAGAAAATATTTGAATTTTCGGACCATGATCCTTTGACTATAGAGGGTGAGGAAAATCAGTAGGTAATTGACTTTGGGAGGTCCTTGGGCATGAGAGCGAGACTACATCTATGAATCTAGATCTTTGTGTAAGAGTCGTGCTATAAAAATCTTCCTACTTTATTTGCTTGTTCGCTTATTTGAAATTTATGTACACTCTGTCCACTCTACAGTAAGGAATTTTATTATTTATTAGTTATATGGAAGTTAGTTTCATTAAATACTAATTAATAAAATACAAGGGTTTACCTACTTCTTATGCTAAAAAGAGATCAAGGTTTGATGAGAAATATATTTAGTTTAAGGGACCGTAAATACTTCAATAATTTAAAATAGAGGTGAGTGGAAGGAGTTGGAGAAAATATTCCATTGGAGGGAGGGAACTTAGCTGCATACACGTGAGAATGGCACGTACGGTATAGGGAGAGTTGACTAACAAGGCGAATGGGTTTTGACTCGGGATTGGGGTTTCATTAGCGACTTATTAGGACTGGGGATATGTTTATTTATTTATTTGATTTCAGTTTCTTTATACATCATAGCAATTGCATATAATAATGCTACAAGTTTTTCTCTTTTTTTTTTTTCTAATCGTATAATGATGCTACATACTTGAATATAATGCAATGTATTTGCAAAAGTGTTATTTGTCGTTTTGTGCCTTGAAAATTAATAATAAAGTCTGCGGGAGTATGGTCATATTTACCGTAGGAGATACAAGTACAGTCCGAATATAGTTAAGACCGTAAAGTTATAACTAAGTTTACAGCAAAGTAACACAAAGGGAGCAAGATACGATCAAATGCACATGGCGCGTCCATTGGAAGCTTACAATATATACATGCTCAAATGTTGTGGTCATATGTTCGTTGTATTGGATTTGGAGGGGCCAAGTGACAAGAGTCTCATGACTAATTAATATCCTATATTTATTTTTTGATCAAGATAGTTTAGACATGCAGGATAGATAATTAAGTTATCATATATGCAGTCTAGAAAAGCATGGAATTTTGAGTACATAAGTACATTGATTATGTCAACTCATTGGTGATTATTATTGTTGTCTTGAAGGGGACTTAGATCTTGTGCATACTCAAGAACATGAATGGTTAAGAAATTGTCCGATAAGGACCGATAAACCCATGAGATTTCCGAGTTCAACTTTTGATTGGAATTCAATTTGAATAATGTTTGCAAATATATATATATATATATATATATATATATATATATATATATATATATATATATATATATATTATATATACAACTAATAAAAAAAAACTGCGGGATAAGGTGGGTAAACGTATCTTCTCTAGCAATTAGAGTATCAAACTTGCTCACTCAATCTAGAAACGTGTATTCTATTTTTTTTAAGAAAATAAAATTATTTCTTAAATAATTTGTATGTTGTTTCTCTTCTATATGTTACTTCTACAATGTACAAGTAAATTATGCAACTACTATCATTAATTTTCTTTTATTAATACTAAAGGGATCGGACCTTCGACTAAAGAAAATGGTTTAAAGAAGGAAAAAAAAAAGATCATAACAAACATTTGAATATATTATAAAAATGTCAAATATGAATATACAAATCCCATGAGTGAATTTAAAGGTTTTAACCCAGAAAGAAATCTAATATAAATATAAATTGATTTTTCTTAAAAAAAGCCAAAGCTTACATTTTCATTTCATTTTATGAAACTTTAATTATTTTAGTTGAGTGATTGGAGAAACATACATGGATGTCATATTTTTTTGCAACGGTTTTTGTATAAAAGGCAATATTTATCCACCATCGCTAAGTGTCCTAGTTTCTTGTAGTGATGCATGGGCTTCAACTGACCTTAATACCTCGAACCAGCTCTGACTATGTACCCCACGTCCATCAATGCCTGATTATTGTCTATGTCAACCTCTATATGCTGTAATACTCAGTGATCTGATGATGCCTCCACACTCCACAGCTCCTCGACAACCTCAGTATACGCATTAAGCCACTGCCAGTGCCATGCGGGCATCCCCGTGCTCATGCACTCCCATGGCAATCCTGAGTCTTTTTCGCTCACCCAAGGATCAACCATGTGGCAGCACCGCCTCAACTGTCAATCGATAATCAGCATTTTGTCACTGTCGAGCCTTCCAAAAAAGTTGAGAATTGTGTTACCGTCGTATTTCTTTTCTTGTTCTTGTTCCATATTATGCTTCCTGTTATTGCTATTCGGTTAAGGACACATATACACACAACAATATATTTTAGCTGGACGATCATCTAAAAATCATCCATTTTTTAATGACTTTATCACAATTTCTCTTACTCCTGACTAAATCAAAGACAAATTGGATTGGTCTTCTTGTGCACATAAGAGAGGTCTCATTTACTACTATATAAATAGCCATACTCGAAGTATGTTTGCATATTATCTCTGGTTACCATTTTGAGATTTCAATACACGTGTTAGGCTCATAGAAAAGAGAATTGACCTACGGCCTCTGTGGTGATGCAGTTAGGTTTCCACTAAGGGCAACGGTCACAAACTTTGGACAGCTCCGGCTTGGCCAATTAAAGTCAAGGGTCCTCATCAACCAGCCGGGACAGAGTTTTATCAGTAATTGTAGATCGGCTACTGATTCAAGCAGGCCATAGAGCCTGGGAGATGGATGTTTCAAAGTGCTGTCACTTGAGGACACTTGGATGGACCCCTAACCACGAGAACCGGCCGAGGCGGCCCCATGAGTCCGGTCTGATCCAGCCAACTTTGGGATCCACATAAAATCTTTGTCAGCACAACCAATCCCTTGCTAGCTAGGGCATGGACCAGAAGTCCAAGAACATGCCTGGCGAGGCTAAAAGTTGACATATTAATTAGCACATGTTGTAATTTATATGGAGAGCTCCTCCCCTTGCTCACATCAAGAAGGTGAGTAGTCAAAGCTAGGGCTAACGTGTCAATCGCTGGTGAGGGAGTTGACGTTCCTCCATCTAAGCCCATGCTATTATCTTGTTGATGTTGATGGTCCTTCACTTTAGTCCTCATGCGCATGAAGTTGCAACCACGAAATTCTTGATTCAAAGGTTTTGATTTTCAATGATCAATCTTGTTGTCATGAATCATACATGTGCATTGAATCTCATGCACATATATACACGTAAGGCTTTTGTTTCCAAAAGATCTTAACTTTGAACAGCTCATTCTAGTAGAGCAAACAAATTTTTGTTGGTGTTTATGGACTATAACCATTCAAAACCATGTTCAGGTTAGAAAACCATCGAGAAAAATTATTATAACCATGTCTACGTGTCCAACTAGATAAGCATTGTAGAGCAAATTTCTTGACTCAATGATGATTTTTCGTGATCTTGAAAATGCAATTGAGTAACTTATATACGAATAAAACTATTTTATAATCATTCAAAAGAGTTAGTTCTTCAAGGAATTGATAAGTATTATTGAATTATTTAATTAAATTATCTTTTCAGTGCTGATGACTCGCTTTGATTGTTAGCAAAGACATGGCTAAATCGAACTAGGTAAATAATAGAACTCGATGATTTGTGAAATATTTCTTATGTTTAGTCACACTTAGAGATATTACATTCTCCCATAGCTTCAAAGCCATAACATCAAAAAGTTGAGCGGAACCATGGGAATCAAAGACGCCATAGGTACAATTTCAGGTAAATATTTTAGGAAATACTGTCAAAAATGAAAGCGAAATATTGTAAAAAATGCATATTATTTTTAAAGGCATTAACAAGTATTCTGTTAAAATGCATGAGCATTAAAAATTTCTTTAACAAAAGAAGCCTGCTAAATGTCAAAAATAAGCACATGGTTTGGTGTTTCGAGCATCGTAATGCATGCATGATTTACTCTTCCTCATATAGTTAATATATGAAGAAGGAAAAATAAAACAAAATGAAACAATTGTACAGATACGTATCGATAATTCAATCATTAATATTTATCTTTTATATCTTTGTAATGGTTTCGTGAAGCATAAGAACAAGTGTTGATTTGTAGATAATCATTTATAATGGCATCCTTAGTTAATTATCATTGGCTTGCTAAAATATCTTGAAACCCTAAATAATAGTTTTATGTAGCAAGTCATCTATAATATTTTAGTAACGATTACCCACAAAAGAAGCTAAGAACGAAAATCAAATGTTTCAAATCTGGTTGGTTCCAGTCCCAAAATTGTTGGAAATGCTCTGAAGTCTAAATGACATCTGTCTTCATATCTCATGGATTATAAGCTTGATACATTGACATAATATAAAGAACTAAACGAAGAACCATGGGAGTCACCTAAGTTAATTTAAAGGTTAATTATTAATCAAAGATTCCACTGTTTCTAGATGCCATTTTTCAATCAGAACTTGGAAATCTTTGGTCGAGGAACACATGATGTCAGAAAATCTTGATAGAGGCCACGTGTCTTGATCTACAATCCCAAAGATTTTGTGTTGGATTATTCAAATTTTTCTTAACGCATTAGCTCCACCAATGAAGCCACTCCAAAAATATCTCTGAGTAATATTCTTTTTCAATTTAAATACAACCCACCACCGTGGACTAGCCAAAAGAAAAAAAATACAACGCAGGGACACCATGATCCTTGGCTTTGGGATAAGAAAGGCAAGATTTGAATGGTTGCTGGATTTCTCCTTGGACGATCATATTGGCTGGCTGTTTGTTTTCGTTAAAGTAATTTAGAATAAAACTAAAGTAAAAGAAATCCTCATAAAATATTAAAGTTTTTTCAGAAATCTTTACAAGTTTTTTCATATTATGTAAACTTTTATGAAGTTTCAAACTTTATGGAAATTCCCGAGTAACATAATAGAAAGTTTAATTAAATCAGAGAATTTTTTATCATTCAATTTTTCTTATTGAAAAATAATATGAATTAATCGCTATTGTTACTTTTGTTATAGAAGGTCCCAGTAGAATTTCTGATTTGATTGGTTCATTCTTTGCTTTTCGTGTTTAAAACCTTTGTTTCCAACCTTAGCTTGTCACACTGGCTTAATAAGAAAACTTTTCAAGCTAAAAGTCTTGAAGATGTAGAACGAGAAAAATTGTCCAAGTCCAAAATCCAAATCCAAATTCAGAATTAGAGTTTGAGTCCAAATCCAAATCCAAATAATAATAATAATAAATAAAAATAATAATTATAAAAAAGAGGGCTCTGGCCAAGCCTCGGGCCCAAGGTTGGCCAGGCCGACCTCGGGTGCTTGCTTGCCCTGCTTGGCCTTCCGTTTTGGGCGGTGAATCCCGTTCTCGTGCATGCAATATATTTTGGCCCTGCCTCGAGTGATTTTGTAATTTCTAATCTTATCTAAATTTTAATCAGAATCAAATTAATTTTTGGATGCAGAATTTTAAATTAATTTTATTAGTGTTTGATAATTCTACAAATTCTAATGAAATTCTAATTTAAGTTTAATTGATTTTGGGTGCAGAAATAGGACCCAATCTAATGAATCTGGAGCAAATTAAATCAAGAGAAGATTCAAATATCTCATCAAAATTATAAAGAGATCTCGATTTTATCTACACTAAAACCAAATTTCAATTCTATCTACAAGGAAACCTCTTTAACAACTTGGGGGGGGGCTATAACTACCCCTTAAGAGAATTCAAAATGGACCTTTAGCTAGATCTCTCTAGCGCAAGAAGTTCATGCTTCCTCCAAGAGCAGAAGAGAAGAAAAACGAGCTCAACTCTAACCATCGACGTCAGATCATCAAAGGGGAAAGGACCGATCCTCATAACTGCTTCGAATCCTACGATCTTTTGTAAAAAAAGAGTGATGATCTGTAAGTCCTCTCTGTCAGTTTTTTTAATTTTCTTTTCATTATAATCAAAAAGGATAAAGAGAAATTTTGATAATCTGTAATTTTTCTCGATTCAATGGCAGTGGAAACATCTCCTATTTTCGCGAAAAACAGACTGGTAACCACAGTGAGAGAAATCTCCTATACTGAAGATGAGATAGTGGTCCAATCTGAAGTCAACAAAATTGGAGAAACGATGGAAAAGTTGGTGATCGAGGTCGAGGTTGATGTAAAACGTTCGACATCACCTGAACAAAAAGATGACCTGATAGTTTTAGATGACAATGAAGCGTTGATCTATCAATAGCTACTTGAATTCCAATCTCTGGTCCATCAAAACAAACTGTGTTCCTTTGAATATTCAGGGAATTTGCTGCGTTCGATACCAAAGGCCAACCTATTGTTGCGCAAAGACGGACCCAAATTCGCAACTGAAATTGGAGTGCACGCCATAGAGCACTCAAAGCCCGTTTCGCATGTCAAGCTCAAAATCAACCTAGCACAAGTCAAGAAGGATGCCAGGCTCAAAATCAGCGTAGTATGAAGCGAGGAGGATGCCAAGCTCAAAATCAGCCTAGCATGAAGTAAGGAGGATATCAGGCTCAAAATCAATCAAGCATGAAGTAAGAAGGATGTCAGATTTCAAAATCAGTCTGGCCAGTCTAACACTCCTTAGCCTGGTCAGATTGGCAAAAATCAGCCTCGCCAACCTAGCACTTCTCAGCATGGCAAAGGCCAGCCTAGCACATATCAGCCTGGCCAGCCTAGCACTATTTAGCCTGGCCAGCCCAGCACATCTTAGCCTGGCTAGCCCAGCACTCCTTAACTTGGCAGCCTAGCACTCCTCAGCCTAGCATGAACAAAACTAGACGCTAATCTGGTATAAGTAAACTGGAAAACCAAACTAAATCTAAACCAGTACGCAGGGCTAGTTCAACTAAACTAGTGTGCGAGGCTAGACTAGTACGTTAGGCTCGTCCAATATGTGACGATCTTCCAGTGCGCGAGGCTAGAATTAAGGCTCAGCCTCGCATAAGAACAGAAGAATGCAAGGCTATCCAGTAGTTTCATGTAAGACATTTCAAAACTAATACTAGACATCGACCAATCTGGGAGTTGACAAATATAACTTCCATAACTTTACTGAACCACCTGTCTGGACAAACAGACCTCGCACAAGAAGCAGGTCTCGCCCGTAAAAGATAGTTATATCAGCACCGCATGAAGAAATTCCGGATTTGCGGAAATATCTCATAAATAAAAGAAGGTTGAAAGACCCCATCAGTCATGCTGTTGTGAAGAGTTGATGGCGGTAGTTTTGACTCACTGTCGCTGTCAAGACCCAAGGTTATTTGCATTTAACTGGTTGTCAGCACCGAAATTCAATATTCCAGAAAGAAGATGGCTGCAAAGATAAAACTCTAACTCAGATCAAGACTTGCCTGCTTTCAAGTCTAACATGGTGAATAAGGGTAAGAAACCAGTCGTCGAAGACTATACCTCTGATACGAAAGCAGAGAAAATCTATCATCACACACGCCTCAGGTCAGGTGTGATGGCTCCCCGCAATTATAAAAGATTGGCAGGAGGTCCTAATGAGGAAGATGAAGAGTTTAGAAAGCATTTGACCATAGCAACGCCGCAATCACATGCTTCTTCTTGGTTTGGCAGGAAGACGGTCCACATGGTTGAACGGTCGGCTGAAATGAGTCAAAAGATTGAGACGCAAGAATGCCTTATCCAGGAGCAGCAAAGGAGCATCGAAGACCTCAAAGCAATGATTGCAAAGGTCTTCGAGAACACTCAAAAGAACACAAAAGACAGAACATGAGGTTCTTCCTCTTCTGATAAGACCAAGAAGGATGAGACCGAATCAAACCGAGATATCGAGGGAAAGGTAGTGAGGAGGAATATTTCGTTGATCCTCATGCCGAAAAATTGGAAATGCTTCAAAGTCAAATGGAAGTATTGATGCACAGGAAAGGGTTGCAAGAAACAGGGATTACGAGACACTACCGAATAGAATGGGATTCCGCACCATTTCTGGTAAAATATAAGACTCTCAAGCTAGAGTCATATGATGGGAAGGGATCTTTGAACCAACATATAAACTATTTCCTTTCACAGACTGGCCAGCTCATGGGTAATGACCCGGTGATGACCAAGATTTTTGCAAGTACTTTATGAGGGCCTGCATTCAATTGGTTTATGCAGCTACCCCCAAGAACCATCAATACCTGATCTGATGTGGAAAGAGAGTTCCTACCCCGCTTCTTCAAAGACAATACTGAATTATCCATCTACTCTCTTCTTGCAACAAAACAAAAAGAAGACAAGACAGTTAAAAGTTTCGTAGAGCGTTTCCGCAAAATGTTAGTGCGATACCCGCATGGCATGTCACAGGAAACATTGGTGGAGACTTGCAAACATAATATTCAGGCCAGGATATTGGTCAAAGTGGTAGTAGAGTCCAAAATCTGGAAGGATCTAGTCAAATAAGGACAACAAACGGATGACATAATTCGACATATTAATGAATACCATGCCCAGAGAAGGATGGCCATGAATCATCCACGGTCCCAATAATCCCATCCTAAAGTAAAGGAGGCAATGACCATCAAACTTGCTGCAAACAAAAAAACCCAAAATAATCGAGATTCTTCTAGATCGTAACAGATATACAATTTTAAAGATGAACAAGCAGTCACATTGCTCCACCTACTAAATAAAAAGAGAATGCTCAGATTATCCAAAAATTAGAAGTCAGAGGAAGTTGGAAAAACATATGATCTCAGGTATTGTCTTTACTATCAAAATATTGGATACCCAATCAAAAATTGCTATGTTCTTAAAGATAAAATTCAGACACTCATTGATGCAAATGTGATCCAATTAAGGCCTGAACAGAAGAAGATGTCCGTGAATGCAACGATAGCAAAATGACTGCTATAAATAAAAAATCCAAATAAAATATACGAGTTTTATTGCCCAATACCACCAAGGTAACGGGAAGAGAGTAAAACTTTCACCAACCCTATCATACTGGGATTAAGAGAATGAAATCAAATAGCCCAAAGCAAGAACGCGAGGCTATGCCCGCATACAACGTGAGGTTAAACCAACATAAAATCATCTTGGGCATGGAGCGGACTCGAGACTAAGCTAGCATGAAGTCATCCAGATGCGAAGCTAACTCAAAATTAAACCAGCATGTATGGTTATACTAGTGCACGAGACTAAGCTAGTGCATAGAACTCATCCACAATACAAAAGTGAACAGAAATGCGAGGCTAAGGTTCAACCCTGTGTAGCCCACTACGAAGAAAAATGTAATCTATTACCGCATGACGAACTCCATATATAGTCAAACAAGTCTAATGCAGGGAGTGGGACCCACATCCAGCCAAATAAGGATATGTATGAAGCCAGCGTAAAGAGTGCGAGCCTAATACCTGCGATCAACGCAAGACTAAGCAAAGCAAAACCATCATGTAGGACTAATTCAAAAGTGCAAAAACTCCAAAACGCAAAGCTAATTTGCATTCCCACGTAAAACAGTTGAAACGCGAGGATAATACTTACACGAGGCGAGCCCAACCTCCGCCTCATACGGCGAGCCCAGCCTTAGCCTCGCACGGCAAGCACAGCCTCCACCTCGCACGGTGAGCCCAATCTAGCACATCGCTCCGCGAGCCCAGCCTTCGTTTCGCGCGGTGAGCCTAGTCTCGGTCTCGATAATTTCATTACTTGAAGAGATGCAGAATACAATGCAAAATTGCAGCCGGGCATAAACTCTTAATACACAAAGATAAGCCAGTGTGTGACAGACACAGCGCGCGAGGCAAATCCAATGTGCGAAGAAGTCCAAAATGTGAAGCTAACTCTCAGTCTCGCGTAAATTTTAAAGTAGAAGAAGACAGACAATTGAATTACAATGACCATTCAAATGTGGCCCACACAGGGGGTGGGATCCACACCAATAAATCTTGTATGTAATGCAAAGCAAACTCCGCATACAGTGCGTTGCCAAGCCAATGTAAAGTCATCTAAATGTGAGGCTATACTCACAACCAAAATGTAAAGCTAACTCTCTGTCCCGCATAAACTTCAAGAAACAGAAAGTGAGGTTTGCGTCAGAGACTTAAAGCGCTAGGCCAACTAGCAGTCTTGCGTAATATCCGATGAACAAGAAGGTGGTCATTGCTTACAATGGGTCGTAACTAATCAAATGAGGCCCACACAGGGGGTGGGACCTGCATCCAGTAAATCTTGCGGGAAAGCTCGTATAAAGAGATCAAGATGCGAGGCTAAACTCGTGTAAAGTAACTCAAGTACAATGCTATGCCTGCATAGAATGCGAAGTTATACTTGCAACTAAATGCGAAACTAAGTCAGTGTGTAAGGCTAAGTCAACACATAAATCTAACTCAGTGTGCGAGACTAAACTAGCACACAATTTCAACTCCACGTAGAACGCGAAGTTATACTAGCCCAGTTGCGAGGCTATGCGAGCCTAAAATGTGAGGCTAAGCCTCCAGTTATAGGACTAAGTTTACATTCTATCATGCAACAACAAATTAAGTTGTACTAAGCGTGCTTCTCAAGAATGTTTAACAAAAAAAAAGTTAAAACGAAAACCTTTCAAAGAAGGAGACTTGATATTAGCTGTCAAAAACCAATAATCATAACTCATAAGACTAAGAAATAATTTAAACCCAAGTGGGAAGGACATTTTATAGTAGAAACTGTCTATTCAAACGAAGCCTATTGCCTGATCTATCAAGACGACAAGATGATGATGCCTATCAACGGCAAGTTTGTTCTCTGAAAAAATCTTGGTTTTTCTCATTGATTAAATGATTACAACGAAAGATGAATAATAGAAAAATAAACGAGAGGATTTATATATTATCACTCTCTTTTATAATAAAAGTAGGTTCTAAAGTGGCGATGGGATATAACTAGTAGAACCTATTGACGTTCCAACGTGAAAATCTCTCTTTGAAAAAGATGATAGCCGACCCTAGCTCTCTTTTTGCTGATCTCAATGAATTCAAGGCTCTCGTGCATAATTTGAATTCCAAAAGATCTCCAAGACTTTAAGACTCTCTCGCATAACTTGAATTGATAAAAAACCCCTAAAGTCTTCCTCAAAGAGGCTATTTATAAATTTTAGTTAGTTATGAGAGTTTCCATAGGGATAGGAATAGAATATTTTTGTATTTATCAAAGATTCTACTCAAATATTTAATTTTGATTTAAATCTCTTGAATTTGGATTCAGATTGGACTCAATTCGAGTATTAGATAATCCTAAATCTTAATCACAATCAATTTAGGATTCTGAAAATCTACCCACACGGAGTTAAATACTCTAGACGCAAAGTTAGTGACCTAACTTCGCATTTTGACTTTTACGCGAAGTTAAGTTTCTTCTGACGCGAAGCTATGAGTTTAACTTCGCGTTCTGCCAAGTTATTTGTCATCTTTTTTTTTGAAATTTTTGCCTCCAATAATACCCCCTCCAACGTTTTCATAATTGCTATGATTGATAAATTTTGAAATATTTTGGATCTTCAATTTAATGATTTGGCAATTAATGTGAAGCTAAGCCACCCTTTACTTTCGCATTTTCACTGAAACATGCAAAGATAGTAGCTTCGCATCCAATCGCCTTAAATGCTCTGAACTTCGCACCAAATACCAAGAGGAGGGTTTTCTCATTTAAATAGAGTCTCTTCTCATTCTTCTTCACTCTTTTTTTTTGTCGACTCGTCTCCATTCCTAGAGTTCTAGCGATGGCACTTCAAGGGTCTCTCGCGTAACTTGAATTGCAGATGCCAAGATGATTGGATCAGGATCATTGATTTTTGGCAGAGGTGCCAATTGCACATGCATGATGTTTTTGGTGGAGGCAATTCAAGGCTCTCTTGCATAACTTGAATTGCACCCATTGAGAGGCTGTTTATCACAGTGTGAGCAATGGTTCGAATCTTTTTGTCGGGTCCACGGGATTTTTAGCAAAATCTCAGCTATAAACGGATTTGGTGCGCCTTTACTAATCACCGTTTGCGTTAGGCTACCTATGCTATTCTCCTCAGCATAGTGAGTTGTCGAGAATTTGATTTTCTCTCCCCTTTGCCTTTTTGGGTTTTAGGCAATTGATCTCATACTTTTATCCCTAATATGATAGGGTTTGCGAGCAATTTGGCCTCCTCTTCCTGCCGCTTTGACAACATTGGGAGGCTCATGCTTTATCCCCTAACATGATAGGTTGTCAAAAAACTTATTCTCTTTCCTTTACTTTAACAGCATTGGGTAGCAAAATTATAGTCGTACATATATATATATATATATATATATATATATATATATATATATATATATATATATATATATGCTTTTTTCCTTTTTTTTTCTTTATTTCTTTTTTCTTTTGTTTTTTATAAAATTTTTTGTCCTTTTTATTTTGTTTTTTCTTTTTTTCTTTCTCTTTTTTTTAAATTTTTTTAAATTTATGGCAATTATTTTGCCATCAAATTTCTAGTCATCATACAAAATTTTCCAATGGCGAACAAGAGCAGCAGAAGCAATATGATGTTTTATCACCGTCAATATTTTCGGTGCTCTTGATTCAATCCGGCTGCTAGCCAATAAGAATGACTCGGTTGCAGCTGTGATTTAAATCGTATCCAAGGAGCAAGCTTACAAGTGCGGGCTGCCCGTGCTTGGTATCGATCGAGTATTTTCCTTGGTTTTTGTAGAATCAGCTGAGCAAGTCGATTATTCGTCTTTCAGCAAGTCTAAGTGTATCACCATGGTTTCTCCTTTATTTAGTAAAAACCGAGAAGAGTCCCTTCTATTTCATTTTATGGGGATCATGGTTGATTAACATCGGCTTCCCTGCTGGTACAGGGGTCGCTCCAGCAGGGAACTCATTAGTTTTTATGACCAAAGTTGTCATATTCACGGAAACATTCTTCTGTTCTTGTTTAAACAGGAGGACACCAGTTTCTATCAATACTTGGATTCGATTCTTGAGAGGGTAGCAATCCTTGGTTTGATGTCCAATATTTTGGTGGAACAAACAATAATTAGGATCGTTGGCCTTTTCTGCATCTTCTGGCTTTTGGTTCCCTGGAAACTTTTGTCGGTGAAAAATTCTGGAAAAGCAAAGCAGATCCACGAATTCAGAGACGGAAGCCCACAACTCATCTAATCCGCGAATCTAAGAAACTGAGGTCTGAGAGTCTAAGAAATTGAGGTCTGCGAGTCTAAGAAACTGAGGTCCGCAATCCATACAGCAGAACAAGTTCGCGAATCTAAAGCTGAGATTCGCGACACTACCCATAACTTTCAGGTGGGGGTTTAATACAAAGTCACCCGACCCGAACAGAAGAATTGCCACCTCGGATCGTGGGCTAACTGCCAAACGAATGCAGCGGCGTGACTTCGGTCATGGGAGCAACCGCCTAACGAATATGGCGGCACTTCTCGAGTAGTGGGAGCTAACGGACGAGCAAATATGGCGGGACGTTACTCCAAACCCCCTATAAAAGGCGGGGAGCGAAAGAAACACAGGAAGGGGGGAGAGATATACAGTTATAGGGAGAGAGAGACAGACAGAGACAGAGACGTCTTCTCCCAGAAATTACCCCTTGTAATCAAGAGTAAAAAGCCCCCTTTTTTTCTTTTCCTTTAGCCAACTAAGAGAAATTGTACGGAGTGTCAACGGAGAGCAGGATCGTCCTCCATAGCTACCTAGAAACCCAGTTTTAAACAAAGAGGAAGTCCATCTTCCTCATCTTCTGTAAACGGGAAACCGTTAGATTGTAATCCTTTATTGAAAGATTGTCAGTAAAGAGAGATTCAATTTTCATGGCGAACAGAAAATTGGCGACTCCGCTGGGAACCTCCATCACCTCGGGTGAATTGGTGGTGGCTCAGTCCGACAACATTCCAGTTGACAGTATGGTCGACTCGCTCATCGTTTCCGTCGACCAGTAAAGGTATGAAGAATTTCTTTCTTCAGGCTCCAAGAGCCCTACTTCCCTAAGGGGATACCATAAAAACTCCAAGGGGTCAATTTCTAAGGAGAAGGCAATAGCTCAGTTGAGCGAATCAACGGACCAAGATAGTCCGAAATCCCCTTCCCTAACAACGGGCTCCCTGCCAGTCCCGTCAAAGACTCTTGATCTCTCAAGCAAAGAGGACCAAAGTCCCCGCTTCAACAAGGGGAAGCAACCTCCATCCGTTCCGCAAAGCTGTCATGCGGAGAAGGAGATTCCTCTCACTCGTACAATGAGGAGAAACCTGAGGAGAAGCAAAACTCGTGCCCTTCACGGGAACACGCAACAAAAGGAAACTGCCAACTCGTCTCGGCAGAAACCTACGATCCAAATATGAAAGCCTAAGGGCGAGGTAGGTCAAGATGCAGAAAGATTCATTCACGTTTCCCACAGGAAGCGAAGTGAACCCGTCAAAGTGGTCTATGATCAACACGGAGCATACATTCGCGTCCCAAGGGGAAAATCGGAAGAAGATCGCGAACCTCAAATTCGCAAGAGGCGCATGCCTATCCGCGAAGCTGAATCTCCGTCGTCCCTGAAGTTATCTCTCACAAATGAGCCCATCACAAGGGGTTCCAGTGCAAGAGATCTTAGGAAATTTCTGAACAGAAAAAGGGAAGAATCCCATGTATCTCAATGCCACTGTGAACGACTGATCAATGCAGTACTGTCTCACTGTCATTGTTCAACTCATGCCCGATCCTCGGTATTTTGTCGTTTGTCACCTCTGTCAGCATCATCAAAAAGGAGGCGACGCGGACTCGAGTTTCCTGAGCCGGAATATCCCGCGATGACCTCCAACATGATAAGCGTTGGAGAAAAGAAGAAGAAAAAGAAGGCGAAGAAAATCTCCGAAGAAGAAGCCTCTGACCCAGAGCTCTCTTCGAGTTCGAAAGATCCATCCAACGAAGAGCGAGGAGTTTTTCGGCACACTTGACTCAAAAGTAGGGTGGCGATCCCTATGAATTATAGACAGATGGCGGGGATCTCATCTGATGAAGAAAATGTGCCAAGTCTGTTATGGCTGAATCGCAGACGTCTGATTCATTTTTAGAAGACTCCGCCTCTGCATATATGACGCAGAATAATGTCCCAGAAGAGTTCATGTGGAGAATGGATGAGCAAGATAGGCATATCCAACAACAGCAGAACGCCATCAACGAGCTTAAAGATATGCTACATGTTCTGATGGAGTTAGAAAGAGCTAAACTGAAGAAGACCGAAGAAGAAGGTCATGGTTCTCATAACAACCGAGAAGAGGAAGAACATCATAAAGAGGATGACAACCGGTCCATGCATCAGGAGGCAAACGCAAATGCCGTCTGGATGGAGAGCTTCCAGAATCAACTGAACGCCCTCATGCATAAGGGCGACCTACAAGAACTGGGGGTGGTAAGGCCGTATCCCATGTAATGGGAAACGATGCCGTTCCCAGAAAGCTATAAACCATTGAAACTCAAATCTTTCGATGGTAGAGGATCGCCAAACCAACACCTCTACTATTTTAAGTCGCAGATATGACATTTATCCAGAAACGACCCTATTATTACAAGACTATTTGTTAGTACCTTAACCGGGCTAGCTTTTGAATGGTTCCGGAGATTAGAACCGGGAACCATCAATTCCTGGAGCGACATGGAGAAAGCCTTTCTCACTCGATTCTACAAAGACGATATGGAGGTATCAATGCCGACGCTCCTAGCCGCTAAACAAAAGAAAGGAGAGTCAACCCGGGACTTCATCAAAAGGTTTCGGAATGATTCTCTCAGATGTCCGCATGGGATGCCAGAAAAGACTCTGGTAGAAACCTGTCGACATAATTTATCGACCAAGGTTCTAACCAGAATGGGAGTAGTGAAGTCCTCAACTTGGAAGGATCTCGCCCTACAAGCTGAAGAAGCTGAAGAAATCGCACAGAGGCTGGAACAAGAAGGATGCGAGGAGAAACCGAAGCGAGGTGGTGATAACAGATATAAGTCCCGATCGCGAGGGTATAAGGGAAAGGAAACAATGGTCACTGATGCGCCACAACCCATGAAGACTCCCTCGAAATTTCATCCTCAGGCGCGAGTGCTGCAAAAGCAATACTCCTTTAAGGATGAGCACACGAAGACTATTTTCAACCTCCTCATAAGTAAGAAGATGCTGAAGTTGCCAGAGTCTAAACGTCCAGAGGAAGCTGGGAAAGTTAATGATCCTAACTACTGTGTCTACCATAGGATCATTAATCACCCCACCCAAAACTGCTACATCCTTAAAGACAAAATTCAAGTCTTAGTGGACGCTAATGTCATCAAACTTCAAGAGCACCAGAAGAAGATGATTGCGAATGTGGTGACTGTCAAGTTCGGCAAAGCGCCCGTCTAGATAGAGTCAACAGTTCAAGACGGGGTGCAGCCCATCCATAAAGGCACGATGCAAGTCGTAAATTTCGATCCACACCAATAGCAAAAGAAAGGACTATTTCCCTTTGAAACTGATAGGGGGAGATACTATGGATACATCATGATCTCCTAAACGATAAACAATGGAGTTCCAATTCATCTGGGAAGAAGCGAAGAGAGAGGGCCTTCACCTCTAATGTCGTTTCCATAATTCTCGAAGACGAGGAGATCACCCCTGCTCTGACCGATTCGGAAAAAGAAATCGGAAATTCTTTGGTCGCCGATGCGGACCCTCCCTCCGCGGGGACCCGTAAGGGAAAAGATTACTTAAAGAATTACGGCCAAACAACAAATGCTCAACCATCTCCAGAGAAAGTCAAGCAAAAGGAGCTGAAGTTTGACAGAGCTCTAAAGAGGAAGGGAAAAGAACCTGTGGAAGACTCGCAAAAGTCATTCCAGTTCGACATCCTAACACAGTTAGCCAATATCCCTGTGAAGATAACCTTGTACGAGCTCCTGAAACTCTCTAAATCTACTAGGAAAGCTTTAAGAGGGGCTATGCAAGATTCGGAAGTGTTCTTGGCGCAAATACCAGAGACGATCGAAGAAGGAGAATCTCTTTGCGCGACATGTCACCAGATCTCTGGTAAAAACATCCCTCGCATCACCTTCTCTCCAGAAGATATGCAAGTTAGAAGTAATAAGCATCATCGCCCTTCGTATTACAAAGGATACATAGGATCTACGGAGGTTGATCGTATTCAAGTTGATCCAGGCTCCGTTTTGAGCATCATGCCGCGAAGGATGCTACGATATCTTGGAGTGCCGATGAACAGATTGGCCGCAACCAACACTACCATTTTCGGGTTCAATGCTAACGGTAGTAGACCCCTGGGTAAAATAAAGCTCAAGTGTCAAATCGGCGACCTGAAAATGGAAGTCACGTGTTACGTGATAGATGCAGACACGTCGTACAATCTGCTGTTGGGGAGACCCTGGATCCATGGCAATCTAATCGTGCCCTCCACGTTACACCAATGCATGAAGTATGTCGACGAAGATGCGAACGTGAAGACACTCATTGCGGAGAAACAACCCTTCAAAGGAGTTGAAAACTACTTTACTGATGTGTTGCTGTATCAACATGTGTTTGGCGTCGCAGATCGGCCCGTTCAAGATGACTCTGATAGTGGCGAAGAGGCTGATACAGAATCAGGATTCGAAGATTCGAAATCCGAGGATGTAATCTGGGATGGTGAGCCCATTGTGATAAGCCTCGAAGGCCTTGATGTAAATAACGACGTTCACTCTGATGGTGAATGGGTGATAAATGAAAATCTGGAATTTGCTTATTCCTCTGGTTTTGATTGTGAACCCTCAAGCACTAGCACAGATGCATTTAGCGACTGTGTAAATGAGATATATTCTCTGGCTACCTTCCAAGCACCTATCCGATCATCTTTATGTGAATTAAGTGATGACGTCGAAAGGGCTGACTAAGCTATTTTTGAGGTCCCTCCCAAAAGCGGAACCCAAAAAGCCATAGTATTTGGAAGAGCAAGCCAGGGGAACAAAGAGAAATGTTCAGATTCTGAGGAAGAATAGGGAAAACCCGAGTTCTTCCATTGCGATAAAAATTCCCGTGAAATAATGAAGAAAATGGGATACAATCTGGCCGAAGGCAGGGGGTTGAATTTCGGAAAAGGAAGGAAGACAATCCTTCAACCTTTTGTCCCCGAAGAAAAAACGCCAGACTATTACCAGAAAACCGGCAGGGGGTTGGGATGTGTCACCACTTTCGAGGCCTCCTCAAGCGACAAGGCGGAGGAAAGACACAATGATCATTCGTCAGAATCATCATACTGGGATTCAGATGTTAGCACAGGTGTGATTTTCCACGAGGTCTCCGCAAAAATGGCTTCCGCGACCCAAGAAGACGAAGATTTGGAAGAAACTTCACCAGCAAAAGACGACCCTTGGAACAAGCATCTTAATAGAGAGTGGGAGATTCAGTTTGAACAACGGGAGCCCCCAACTGAAGATAAAGTGGTCCAAATCAATATGGGAGATGAAAAGAATCCTAAACCCATATTTATAAGTGAGAACCTATCATCGGAAGAAAGGAAGGAATTGATATCCCTCGTCGGCGAATACATCGATATTTTCGCCTGGAGTTATGAGGAAATGCCAGGGTTGGATCCAAGTGTGGTGGTTCACAAATTGAAGATCCGACCAGGAGCTAAGCCAATAAAGCAGCAACAACGAAGATTCCGCCCAGAGATCATGGAAGCTATAGAAGCCGAAATCAAAAAGTTGATCACGTCAGGCTTTATTCGCGAGGAACAACACCCTGATTGGGTCGCAAATATAGTTCCTGTGACTAAAAAAAATGGAAAAATCCGAGTCTGTATAGACTTTAGAGATCTGAATGAGGCTTGCCCTAAAGACGAATTCCCACTACCCATCACTGATATCATGATAGATAATACTTGTGGGTATGAACGCATGACGTTCATGGATGGATTCTCGGGATACAATCAAATAAAGATGTATCCCGATGACGAGAAGCATACGTTCTTCAGGACACCACTCGGAGTATACTGCTATACAGTCATACCCTTTGGCCTAAAGAACACAGGCGCTACGTATCAACGCGCCATGCATGCAATCTTCCAAGAGCACCTCTGGAAAACAGTGGAGTGCTACGTAGATAACCTAACAATTAAAAGCAGAAACAAAGAAGATCACTTAAAGGATTTGAAGACGGTGTTCGACCTCATGAGGAAGCACCAGCTCAAGATGAATCCAGCCAAATCTTTCCTGGGGGTCTCTAGTGGCAGATTCCTCGGCTTTGTCGTAACTTCGAAAGGAATACATCTTGATCCAGACAAAGTCAAAGCTATCCAAGACATGCCACCTCCTCGTAACCTCAAAGAGTTAAGAGGGTTACAAGGCAGGCTGGCGTACATTCGCAGATTTATATCAAATTTATCTGGTAAATGTCAACCTTTCACCAGACTGATGAGGAAAGGAATGTCGTTCCTCTGGAATGACACATGCCAGAAGGCTTTTGAAGAGATCAAACAATATCTCACGAAACCACCAGTACTCGTGTCCCCAATTTCGGGAAGGCCCTTCCAGTTATATGTAAGGGCTATGGACCATTCACTGGACGCTTTGCTAGCGCAGAAGAATGAGTCAGGCCATGAGCAAGCCATCTACTACCTCAGCAGAATGATGATTGGGGCGGAACACCGGTATAATCCTATGGAAAAAGAATGTCTAGCGTTGGTGTTCGCAATACAGAAAATGCGATACTACTTAGTTGGACAAACTATCCACGTTGTATCGAGAGTTAACCCTCTGAGAATATTAATGACTAAACCCGGGTTATTAAATTCAAAACTATCCAATTGGGCTATTTTGCTATCACAATATGATATGCACTTCGTCCCACAAAAATCTATCAAAGGACAGGCTGTGGCCGACTTCTTGGCCGAACATCCAGTCCCGACATCCTCAAGGTTATATGAACAAATCCCAGGAGAGTTGGAGGAACGAGATTTAGTTCTAGAAAAGGATGGTTCGAGAAGGTCTTCCAAATCGAATACAGTTTCGGAAGGTGTATGGAAACTTTTCTTTGATGGTGCATCCCGAATGGGATCCAAAGGAAAGACGACAGCGGGGGTGGGAGTTGTTCTCGTCTGTCCTCGCAACCACATCATTCCTCAAGCTTATTCATTGACAAGCTCGTGCTCCAACAACGTCGTGGAATACAACGCCCTCCTAATCGGCTTAAGAATAGCCAAACAACTGGGGGTCAAATATTTGGAAGTGTATGGGGACTCTCAACTCGTTGTAAACCAAATAAAAGGGGAGTACGAAGTCAAAAATGAAGACCTCCTGCCGTATTATCATGAGGTGATCAAGGTCGCTAATGGTTTCACTGGCTTTTATATTAGCCACATAAAACGCCACCTCAACAGTTATGTGGATTCACTAGCTTCCTTGGCCGCTACATTAGCCTTGCCTATGCATGCTAAAAAGCAAATTATGGTAAGCAGCAAAGAGTTGTTCTGCTCAAAGAGTGATCTCAAATAAGAACAACAATGCCTCAGACCCGAAATCTTTTCTCTCATGTAAAATACATGTGACCTTCCAAGCCCCGTGAGGCATTGGAAGTAATTACGAGCCCATCGGGTCTGGGCCATTATTAAGGAGAATGACTACGGTTATCTCCCGCCAAAACAAATCCTTGTTAAAAGGAAAGAAAAAGAAGGAAGAGGAAGGTATAAATCAAAAGAAGGGGCATACTTTAATTAAGGAAAATGACTACGGTCAGAAAGACCTTGTCGGTGAGACACTCCGCTAGATCGATGCAGTCTGGAGGCCTTATGACGTGCCAACTCTTATCCATCGCTTCGGTTGAAGAAGAAGAAGACATAGTTGCGCTCGTGTATCGACTACAAAAGAGAGAAAAAAAAGAAGAGTCAAGAAGAAATTTTCTCGCGGCTGAATGATCCTTTATCGAAGAAAGCATGTGCCTTATATAGGCAAGCTGCTAACTGTGACCTTCAGTTTAGAAAAGATAAGACCGAGATCTTCGGTCAAGATCTTCAGTTCGGATCTCAACAGAATTTATTGCTGTTGCATGGGACGTTTAGATATTGCAACCCGGAGATCTCGTCATTAGTAGAGGCATGCAACGCTTGGAATTCTACGACCAAACGGCTGTATCCCACGGCTCGCAGAAGTCTCTACAAATTCTAAAAAAAAAATCTACGGTCCATTCCGCAAACGTCTAGACAAAGCATTTAGGACCAGCATTCCGGAACCCGGGTCGCAGGTCAGATATGGATAAGTGTAAGTCCGCGAACTCCTAAAATTTACGTGACTTAAGAAAGTCGCGTAACAGATGTACAGACACCAGAGTCTTACGATGATTCGCAAACTTCAGACAAAAGATGGCAAGTTCGTTACAAATCTTTGAAGAACAATTACAGAATCACGCCTCGGAAGACCAAAGTGAAGTTCTCTATAAACGACAAGGGAACTATTACGACAAAAAGAAAAGAAAGAGGAACCTAAAAGCAGTGTACACAAAAGTTCTACAACTCAATGGTTCAGGAGAACTTTTATTTTTTCCTCTGCATCATCAATGTCTTGCTGAAGGACCTCATAAGCTTGAACAGTAGCTTGGCGATGCAGTTCTTCGTCACTAGCGATGATGTTCTGCGCTGCAGCAGCCTCGAGCAAATCCAATTCAGATTGCACCGCCTGGAGATCCCTGGATATATTGTCCCTCTGACGCGACAAATCAGCCAGATTCCTCACTGACTCCTCACGCTCCTTGGTGATCTTGGCTAGGAAAGCTTGGGCTTTGGCAATGGCTTGATCATGGCCCTTAATAACTGAAGCAGCAACTTCCACTTGAAGAACCAAAGACTCGCGGTCTGATTGACCCTTTTCTAAAGAGGCTTTGCAAACATCCACCCTGTCTCGAGTCTCCTTCTGGAACTTAAGTTGTTCCTCTCTCAGCTTCTGGAAGATGATTTCCACTGTCTCAGACTTATCAGCACTTCTGGCTTTCGACAGAGATTCAGCGTGTCTTTGAAGTTGAGTTATCATAAGCCTAAAAGGAGCAACTCTATCCTCTCCACCAATGCTAACAATACTAGTTAGATAAATTTTGAGAACATTGGCGATCGAAGCAAAAGGAACCCCCTCTAGCACCTTATCGATGCAGCGATCCAGAAACTGAAGAAAAGTTTCCACCGTATCCTTCAGCAAATCACTCTCAAGCATATCAACCTCTGCATAAGAAGGAGTAATACTGGATGAGGCAGAAGCGGGTTGATCCGCAATAGGAAGAATGACACCCCTGAAAATTTCCACGGAACTACCAATCACGGCCTCCCGAACTACAGCCTCAGTTGGAGCAGTTGTAGCCGAAACCGTAGACATGGCAGCTGAGGGAGTCACTGCTTCTGAAGGGTCAATCGTGGCAGTAGTAACTTCGGTCGCTCCCCTAGTGTCAGCTCTCGCGATGGTATTGTCTGGTGAAGCCACCTTCGCGCCCTCCAAGTCCGGAGTCAAAACTGGAGCTAGCAAAAAGAAGAAAAGAAAAACTGACAGATAAGTATTACAGTATCATTTGATAAGATAGCATAATTGCTGAAGAAAGAAGATGAAGACCTGAAGGTTGAACACTGGATTCTCCAAGTCCATACACTTCAGGACCAAATACTCCGGGACCATATACTTCGGCTCTAACCTCCTCGCTCAAGAAGACATATTTACCATGATTTGAAGGAGGAGTAGAAGAGCGGAAACTGTCACTACTGGCGTCATCATCATCGCCCAATTCGTCCTTATCTTCCGAAGGGGGTGCTGCCTTTGGAGAATTTTGTGCGCGGGTCTCACCTATGATTTGCACTTCATCAGCAGCGTCCTGAGCAACAGGAATCGCAGATTCCTCCTGTAAACCCGAAGGAGCACCAACTTCAACGTCGGCCTGAACCATAGGAGGAATGGAACCCTCTCGAATAACAGGAGCAGGATCACTGCAGAGAACAGGTCCTTGATTCCGACGTCTCTTAAGGGAACGGAGAATTAAAGATGAGTCATCTTCCCCCTCCTCGGATTCCTCAACAGGGGACTCAGAAATCAGAGTGAGAGTTGCAGTTCCTGTCCCAGACAAGGTGCTCTGCGAATCAGTTCTCCGCGGAATGGTAGGCAAGTCGCTAAGACGCCTTAATCTCTTCCGCTTATGCGAAGATTTCTCGGGAGAAGACGACAACGGAGGAGAAGTCTTTCTCAACGTCGGATCAGGAGAAGTATCAAGAACAGCAGCCTGAACTAGTGCACCAGTGTCCTCTTCCTTTCGTTCTGATTCATCAGACGCACTGTCCCCCTTGAAGTCCTCCATCCCCGCCACTTTTGTGCTGCCAGCCTTCTTTTTCTAGGCATACCAGGATCTGATCTCCCGCAGACTGGTGTGATGTATATTAAAATTCTGCGGAGGAGAATTGGCATCCGCGAACCATTTACAGAAGCCGAAGCTCATACTTGAGTTCGGGATCTTGAGCGGAAGATCAAATCTGGAAAGAGTTCCACCTGCGATGAAGTCAAACCAAGCTCGAGCTCCCTCAAGAACATTCCCAACAAAGCTTAATTCTCTATTGGGATTGCCAACGTAAAGCTGATCGTACCCAAACTGTCGGGCAAAGCGACTTGGGTAATAAGGTTCTATATAGCAAAGGTTTTCCAAACGGAGGACCAAATGTCCTGGACGGATGTTTATCAACCACCAGAAACATCCTGAGGACAGGGTGGTAAAGTTATCAGCGCCAGCAATGTCCGCGAATTCTTCCCCGTATCCAGCATTCGGAAAGTATGGAAAACATCTGAACAGCTCAAAAGTTGAGAAATGACGAAGGGTTTTGTGGATCGCGGCCATGTAGCCTCCCTTCCACTGTGACCTCTCATAGTGCTGCACTTTGGGAGCACTTAAGTCAATCTTCGAGTCTGCAGGACTCATCAAAGAAGGGCAATGCAGAATTAGCCAAGCCATCAAATAAGTATAGGGAAGTTCTACACGCGGATTAGGAGTCCGGATGACAGGATCTCCTTTCTTCTTTTGCTCCTTCTTCACATGACAAAATTTGTCAGATAATCTTCTCAGCCCGCTCTGGATGTTGCAAACCATTTGAGGCAGCAAACTGAGCCGCTTACCAAATGCCAGTAGAACGGCTGGGTATACAGCTCCAATGGGTATGTTTTCCTGCGAAGGAACAACATATTTCTTCAGCCATACCATCAAAAAGCCCGCCAAGAAAGCAGGATCAGACAAAGGCTGGAGAGCCTGATAATGAAAACTTTCAAAGGACGTTCCAGCCTTAAAGATGTCCTCGTCAGATTCAGCAACATAAGCATCTGTCCCGAAACTGGCGATTCTTCTCTCAACTTCCTTTTCGGAAACTGGAGGAAGGCGAATAAAGTTGAGATTACCCTTACAAAAATTGGGCAGAAGATATTGAAACCACTTCTTTGGCTTCAAATTACGGGTGCCAGAGGTGTGAGTGCAAATATGGTAATGACAAAGCAATTCCCAATAAGTATTATAAATCAAAGGGTCCCGGGTCTTCAACAAATGGAGTTCTTCCCCGGTAGGGACATACTCTTCGTACGGGATGTCGCCCATGGGTAAGCCCGAAATTTCATACATTTCATGAAGGGCAAAACCCAACTCGCCACGAGGGCTAAAAACTGTACAAGTATCAGGATTGTAAAATTCCAGTAAAGCAAAGAAATGAAATCTACTAGCAGGAATACCGTGCCGAACAGCCCTGATAGCACGATACAGCCCTGCATAATGAAACTGATCCCGGAAGGTCTTCAAGAAGAAGTCAGACAAAACTGCCCACTCTCCTTTTGAAGAGCAATGAACCCATCCAGGGGGACGAAAATCCTGAACAGGAAACTCCCCTTGCGCATTGGTAAATTGATGCAGAAAAGTCTGCGCATTTATGGGATCCTCGCCTCTGGGGAGATCATGTTTAAGCAATCCCGGCAGCAACCCGCGAAAGCTCTTCCCAGTACCACGAGGAAAAGCGCCATGAGCGTTGAAGCCCCCAACAAGATACCGTCTTGTGGCCTGTTTATGTGCAAGTCCATTCGCCTGGGCACAAAAAGGGATTGAAAGAATAATAATGGATAAGATCTTTCCATATTAAGAAGAAACAAGTGGCGATCTTCAACTTGGCGAAGCCACTTATAATCGCCATCTTCCAAGCCACTGTCGGACATTGAAATATGGTCCCCAAACAAGAAGACAGGTTTGAGTAACGGAGACCGATTTTCTCCTTCAAAAGACGCATTGGTCATCAACTCTCGCAATGTTGAGCGAGAAGGGTGAAGAATCCTGTCTGCTCTCTCTTAGTTATCCGAAGATGTACAATAGGGAAAGACATGATCAAATCTGAACTCCTTCTTCCCATCATAGCCGTCAGAATATCCAAAATAATGATCCTTCAGCCAAGGATTCAAGGCGTAATCAACTGCAAAGGGCATGCAGATGCAGAGAAAAAAAAAGAAGAAAAGGGACTGCCTTCTGATTTTTTTTTTTACTTACCTCCGATCAAGGGTTCCTGCCGAACCACTATCGAACTAGAGGTTGCTCGAGAATCTTGACAACCACTGACAATAACATTGGAAGAAAAAGCTTTCTTTTGCATCTTTTGCAGAGGGAGAAAATTCTTCGCACGGAGAATCAAAAGCTATTGGAGCTTGAAGATGAGGAGTCTAAGGAGTCCAAACGAAGAATTCAGATTTCAAATTTCTTGAGATAAGGGCAGCCTCTCTCGTAAAGTGGAGGTTATATAGCCAGTGATTTGACGGCCAGGATCTCCGAACAGACGTGATATCCGGCTCGAATCGTGTGGATACCTTTTCATTTAATGCGGCTCAGAAAAACGCCTCGAATCTGACGCCGTAGAAAAGCAACTACCTGCCAGCCTTCCCGCAAAAAGCTCACGACCCTAATACAGAGTCGGTTTCCCCTCAAAAAGTGAAGTTGGCGACCCTAATACAGAGCCGCTTTCTTCTCAAAAAGACAAAGACGGAGAGTCGCGCCCCTAATACAGAGACGTGTTCCTTCCGAAGACAGTTCGCGACCCTAATACAGAGTTGTTTTGTACTCAAAAGATGGAGAGTCGCGCCCCTAATATAGAGACGTGTTCCTTCCGAAGACAGTTCGCGACCCTAATACAGAGTCGTTTTCTACTCAAAAGACGGAGAGTCGCGCCCCTAATACAGAGACGTGTTCCTTCCGAAGACAGTTCGCGACCCTAATACAAAGTCGTTTTCTACTCAAAAGACGGAGAGTCACGCCCCTAATACAAAGACGTGTTCCTTCCGAAGACAGTTCGCGACCCTAATACAGAGTCGTTTTCTACTCAAAAGACGAAGAGTTGCGCCCCTAATACAGAGATATGTTCCTGCCGAAGACAGATCGCGACCCTAATACAGAGTAGTTTTCTATTCAAAGATGGAGAGTCGCGCCCCTAATACAGAGACGCGTTCCTTCCAAAACAAAAGTTTGCGACCCTAACACAGAGTCGTCTTCTTCGCAATACAAATCAACGATCCTAACACGGAGTCGTATGATCCAGAAATTGCCAATAAATGAGGCCCTAACATAGAGTCACATTTCCCTTCAAAAGCAAGAAGCAGTGGTGACGCTAATACAGAGTCATAGACTTCTGCAAATGCAATGGAGATTCTAATACAGAATATTATATCCAAAGTATTCCAAAACTCCTTAAAAGTCATGAGAGTTTTTGAAAATTTTGGAGGGGGTTTTGTAGGCGAAAAATTCTGGGAAAGCAAAGCAGATCCACGAATTCAGAGACGGAAGCCCGCAACTCATCTGATCAGCGAATCTAAGAAACTGAGGTCCGCGAGTCTAAGAAACTGAGGTCCGCGATCCAGACAACAGAACAGGTTCGCGAATCTAAAGCTGAGATTCGCGACACTACCCATAAGTTTCGGGTGGGGGTTTAATACAAACTCACCCGACCCGAACAGAAGAATTGCCACCTCGGATCGTGGGGCTAACTGCCAAACGAATGCAACGGCGTCACTTCGGTCGTGGGAGCAACCGCCTAACGAATATGGCGGCACTTCTCGAGTAGTAGGAGCTAACGGACGAGCAAATATGGCGGGACGTTACTCAAAACCCCCTATAAAAGGCGGGGAGCGAAAGAAACACAGGAAGGGGGGAGAGATATACATATATACGGAGAGAGACAGACAGAGACAGAGACATCTTCTCACAGAAATTACCCCTTGTAATCAAGAGTAAAAAGCCCCTTTTTTTCTTTTCCTTTAGCCAACTGAGAGAAATTGTACGGAGTGTCAACGGAGAGCAGGATCGTCCTCCATAGCTACCTAGAAACCCAGTTTTAAACAAAGAGGAAGTCCATCTTCCTCATCTTCTGTAAACGAAAAACCGTTAGATTGTAATCCTTTATTGAAAGATTGTCAGTAAAGAGAGATTCAATTTTCATGGCGAAAAACTTTAACATCACTTTTTTATTGAGAAAGTGAAATAGAGTGCCAACTTGCTCTGCCTTGAATGAGTACGTCTCGTCAGGTCGGGGCTTGTTTGGGCCCGTGCCTCTTGGGTTTTGGGGTCTCGGATTCGGATTTACATCTGATACCATCACAGCCTTCCCTTTGTTCTTAGGATTCTGTGGATATGGCCTTTTATATGTAGAATTTCTCGTGCCACGAGATTTTTCAATTCGACGAATTATATCATTTGCCTACTCTCCTTAGTTTAACAGGTCTTTTTAAATTTTGGACTCTACAACTTTTATTCTTATCAGCATGTCAGTCCTGAAATTATATCTACAGGTTTCTACCAGTGTTTCCTGGGTCATACCATATCGGCATTGCACGGACTTTTCCTGAAAGTATTCTATGAAGCTTTTGACCATCTCTTCTTCTCCCTGTTTCATTGCAAGAAGGGAATGAACTGTTATTTTGGTATCATCCTCACAGAAATATGCCAACAATTGTTTTCCATATCATATCAAGTATTAATGGTTCTCGAGGGCAACTGCATGAACTATGTAAAAGCAGATCCTTGCAGGGTACTCACGAATAGTTTGGTCATTACGGGATCGTTTCCCATTAGATGATCAGCCTGTGACAAGAAATAATATATGTGCTGATTTGGAGACCCCTTCCATCATATGATTCTAATTTGAGGGGTTTTTATTTTTTGGGATAAGAGGCGAAATCCCACTCAAGCGTGTATGGTCTTAAAACCCCCAATTCCTTCAGCTCCTTTTTCTGCAGTAATGCATCAAGTTGCCTCTATAGTTTCTCCATCTTCTCTTCATAAGGATCATTGAAGTAAAACTTATCGTCTTCTTCATGCAATGAGTAAGCTTTTTCTTCATTTGTCTTAGGTGTTGGTTCCTCATTTGTTTTGGGTAGTGGTTCCAAGGAGGAGGTTTTAGTCTTGTTTTCAACTATCTTCTGAGTATTTTTGACCACTTTCAAGAGTATTATCTTGAGGTCATCAATAGCCTTTTGCTGGTTCTGAATTATCTGCTCTTGGGCTTCCAACCTCTGGTCCACATCATCGGGCCTATCTACCACGTGCGATGTTGATTTTCTTGATTGGAACGAAGCATATGACTGTGGAGAAGTTATGGCTAAATTGTTGCTATTATCGTTGTATAAACCCTTTGCAAATTTCTTGTAATTTCGAGGAGCGACGACACCTGACTTGAACTGGGTGAAATGGTGAGATTCTTCATCATCTGCATCTGACTCGTATTCGTTCACTACGAACTTCTTATCTTTACCCACCATATTTGAGGTTACCGCTTTCAATTCTTTTTTCTTGTTTTTATATTTTGATTACTTCTTCTCCGTTTTGGAGTATTTTGATGGGACTCATTTATTTTGTCAAATACAGATACTCTTTTCTTGCCACAATAACAGCTATTTGACAGAGCTGATATTAGTTGCTTCTAATGGCATGTTGAGTGTGATTGAGTTTCAGTTGTTTTTATTTTGTTTGTTAAGTATTCTCTCAGATCAAGGACTTTAGGAGATGAGAAGTTTTCAGTTATGTTTTGAACATGGAGCCCACTTGGCTGTCGGAGAAGCCCGGGTGCCTACTGGAACTTTTCAGTACTGATGGTGTTGAACTGCAAGTATGTCAAATGTTTAACATTTTGTTTATCAGCATTGATTATGTATACTGGTTGTTTTATGCGGAGCTGGGGATTAGCTTCGCGTTTCAGAGCACTTACGCTAGACTGGGCTGTAGCTTCAAGTTTTACGCTAGCTCCGCATTTTACACTGGCTTGGCGTTTCTGAAGAAATTTAACTTATGTTGTTTGTTTAGGCTCGTGTGGGGGAGTATCCTCGCACGCTGGCATAACCTTGCGATTTACACAAGAATTTTTGGTTTCGCATTTAACACTAAGCTCAAGATTTGTCTAAATTTAATAGCCTCGTGTGTAGAGTCTTCACCGCATGGTGGCTTATTTTTATTAACTTCGTGTTTTACGCGAATTTTGGTACTTTTGCTAGTTTCATATTCAAGTTCAGTAGTCTCGCGTGGAGAGACTTCTTCACATTCTGGCTTACCTCTAAGATTAATCTCGCGTTTTACGCGAGTGTTGTCAATTTTTCTGGTTTCATGTCCAGGATCTGTAGTCTCGCATAGAAAGACTTCTTCGCACGTTGGCTTACAGTCAGTTTCACATTTTACACAATTTTTAATGTTTTGTGATTAACGCAAGTTAGTTTGCAAGATACAGTCCTCTGCTTCAGTCTTGCATTTTACGCGGGTTTTGAAAGCTTTTTGTCTTACTCAACGATTCCGATTACAGAGTTGTGTTCTGGTAAAGCCAAATTCTTGGCTTTCTTCGGAAGTAGGAACAACATCCTCTTTTAGGATTTTCCGCTCAAACGACGGCTCTGTAGCCGCGGACTCAAAAGATCCCCGATTAACGGAGAATTCCTTATTACCCGATTTATGGATATTAGATATCACGCGACGATAACACCACGTTTCAGTCAGATTACCTGATCCAGAGGAGAGATAATCTTCATACCTTTGCTGGTCGATCTCAACGACAAGCATATTCACGATCGATCCAATTTTCTTTACGTCGAATTGCGCCATGATCTCTTGTTCAGTAAAAAAAACGTCTCCCACTGTGATCGCTAGTTTGTTCTCTGCAAAAATCTTTCTTTCTTCCATTGATTACAATGATTATAACGAAAGAGAAACAATAGAAAAACAAACGAGAGGATTTATATATTATCACTCTCTTTTACAATAAAAGTGGGTTCTAAAATGACGATGAGATCTAACTAGTAGAATCTATTGACGATCTGATGTAAAGATCTCCATTTGAAGAAGATGATAGCTGGCCCTACCTCTCTCTTTACTGATCTCAATGAATTCAAGATTCTCACGCATAACTTGAACTCTAAAAGATCTCCAAGATTTCAATGCTCTCTCGCGTAACTTGAATTGCCAAAAGACCCCTAAAGTATTCCTCAAAGAGGCTATTAATAAACTTTAGTTTGATATAAGAGTTTCCATAAGGATAGAAATAGAAGATTTTAGTATTTATCAAGAATTCTACTCAAATATTTGATTTTTATTTAAATCTCTTGAATTTGGATTCTGATTGGACTCAATTCGGGTATTAGATAATCTCAAATTTTAATCACAATCAATTTAGGATTCTAAAAATCTGCCCGCGCAGAGTTAAATACTCTGGATGCAAAGTTAGTGACCTAACTTCGTGTTTTGACTTTTATGTAAATTTAAGTTTCTGCTGACGAGAAACTATGAGTTTAACTTCACGTTCTGCGAAGTTATTTGTTATCTTTTCTCTATTTTGAAATTTTTGCCTCCAACAAAGTTCATAAAGAAATACTACATCTAGCTATGATGATGCCTATCAATGGCAAGCTCTTAAAGAAATACTAAATCTAGTTACCTTAAAAAAAGGGGGACGGGAAGGCTAACAAGTCAACTGTCCAATACTATCAAAAGTAACGGGAAGAAAAATCAAAAATTTCTCGCCAACCCCATTATACTGGAGATAGTAATAAATCCATAGCCACTAAGATAAAGGGGAGAGGAAATGTTTGACATTGAAACCCAAACAAAACTCTCGACAACTCATCATACTGAGAGAAATAACATGGCTAGCCAAATGTAAACGGCAATTGGTAAAGGCACATCAAATCCATTCATAACTTGGGGTTTGCTAAAAATCTCATTACAAGTTTGTCATAACGTTATCCTATAAGGATACTCATAATCCAATGCTTCAAAAGTAAAGGGAAGAGGAATTCAAATCCTTGACAACTCTTCATGCTGAGGTAAAAGTATGAACCACCCAATACTTTAAAGGCATAGGGGAGAGGAAAATAAAATCCTCGACAACTCTTCATGCTGAGGTAAAAGCATGAACCACCCAATGCTTCAAAAGCAAAGGAGAGAGAAAAATAAAATTCTCAACAACTCTTCGTGCTGAAGTAAAAGCATGAACCATCAAATGCTTCAAAACTAAATGAGAGAGGAAAATAAAATTCTCGACAACTCATCATACTGAGAGGAATAGCATGGCTAGCCCAATGCAAACGGCAATTGGTAAAGACTTGTTAAATCCGTTAATAGGTGGAGGTTTGCTAAAAATCTCGCAAATTTGTCAAGTTAAGCTCTTTTCTCTGACAGCGAGATTCAAACTATCTCATCACAAAATCAATAAATCAGTCAAGTTAAACTCTTACATTTGACAGTAAGATTTGAAGCATCACACAAATAACACACCCTATGATTCCAATTCGATCACCGGCTCTGTCTGTCACCCAAATGAGTTATCTAGACATGTGCAAATAGGCACCTCTGTTGAAACCGATGATCATGACCAGATCATCTTGGCGTCTTTGCCATAACTCCAGGCATGAGCAATTAGACACCTTTGCCAAAATCTCATGGATACGTTTAACACTACACCTTTAACCATGGTCTTTTGACCCTAATCCAGTCATCTCGGTATGTTTAACAGTACATCTCTGCCGAAACCCCATGGGTACGTTTAACAGTACACTTTTGTCCATGGTTCTTCGATCTCAACTCTATTATTCCGGCTCAGTCTGTCAGCCAGGCGAGTCACCCCTCAATTTGAAAAAAAATCACTGGCTCTGTCTGTCAATCAGGCGAGTCATCGACTCTATTTGTCAATCCAAATGAGTCACATCATAGTCAAGACACTCAACTTGTTAAGATACTTCCGCACCCTTAGCAAGTTCTATCTCCATGAAATCATCCACCAATTATAAAAAAATCTAAACTATTTCAAAATTTTGCTAAAATAAATGGATGAGCAAAATTTCGAAAATTTTCGAGAGGGTCTTGTAGAATGAAAAAAATTGTCCAAATCCAATATCCAAATCCAAATCCAGAATCAGAGTTCAAGTCCGAGTTCGAGTCCGAATCCAAATCCAAATAATAATAATAATAATAATAATAATAAATAAAAATAATAATTATATAAAAAGAGGGCTCTGGCCAAGCCTCGCTCATGCGAGGCAAGCCAGGCCAACCTTGCGCTTGAGGTTGGCCAGGCCGGCCTCGGGCGCTCGCTCGTCCTTCTTGGCCTCCTGTTTCGCGCGGTGAATCCTGGTCTCGTGCACGTAATATATTTTGGTTCCGCCTCAAGTGATTTTACAATTTTTAATCTAATCCAAATTTTAAATTGGATCAAATTAATTTTTAGATGCAGAATTTTAAATTAATTTTATTAGAGTTTGATAATTTTACAAATTCTAATGAAATTCTAATTTGGGTTTAATTGATTTTGAGTGCAGAAATAGGACTCGATACAATAAATATGGAGCAAATCAAATCAAGAGAAGATTTGAATATCTCATCATGATTACAATGAAATCTCAATTCTATCTACAATGAAATCAAATCTCGATTCTAACTACAAGAAAATCTCTTTAACAATTTAGGAGCCTATAAATACCTTCCAAGAAAACTCAAAATAGACCTCTGGCTAGATTTCTCTTACGCGTAAGAAGTTCGTGCTTCCTCCAAGAACAGAAGAGAAGAAGAACGAGCTCGCCTCCAACCATCGATGACAGATCGTCAACGGGGAAAAGACTGATCTCTATACTTTTCTCGAATCTAACGATCTTTTGTAAAAAGAGAGTGACGATCTATAAGTTCTCTCTGTCTATTTCTTTAATTTTCTTTTCATTGTAATCAAAAAAGAAAAAGAGAAATTTTAATAATTTATAATTTTTCTTAATTCAATGGCAATGGAAAAATCTCCTGTTTTTGCAGAAAAATAAAAAATAGTAATAGAAACATACTAAACGTATTTCTTACGGACTCAACTGTATAATGTAATCACCTATTTTCATTTTAAGCAAAGTTCCTAAAAAGAAAAAGATCCCACGTATTTCTTTCTTGAGTCCATATATAGTTCATTTAGTATAGTCCAAATAGCGGGACACATAGTAATAGTTTACAAAATAAGCCATGAAAGTGGTAGTGAACTATTATTGTGTTAATTTTAGATGTAACATTTCTTTTCCAACATATACTAAGAACCTTTCGTAGCATATGCAAGCAATTGTTTAAATTTTTTTCCCCCATATTCACCTTTTATATTTTCATATTCATCTTAATCTCATATTCTCCTCTTTACATCTCCATATCCATATTGATATAAATTGTATTAAAAACTCATTGACTATCGGTTTGTTCAAATGTTGGTAAAAATATCTTTGGAACATTGTTCTGTCCTGATAACGTTTTGTGGTGGAGAGAATTTGTTTAGGGCAAATGGAGGGAGGGAGGGTCGATATAGTTTACATTAAAAAAATTCGGCCTGATGGGTGGAAGAAGAGAGGTGAAGATTTACAACGAAGAGAATAATGACGAGATCGATAGACAGACGGATAGGTGGAGGGTTAATGATGGTTCAAAATCATATTCTCAAATTTCCCCATTAACTATGAATAATTTCTATATATCAAAGAATACGTGAAATATTTCAATTTAACATTTTATACTCAAATTAATTACGATATAGGGTCAGATTACAATGTCTATTTTTTGTACGTCCAATGTCATGCACACATGGAGGGCATAGCTCTCAAGTGAATGCATACGAGGATATTTACTTATTGCACCACACTATATACACATGTGGTATATTCCAGACTTCGTGAGACCATATCATTTGTGATGTAACACCATTTGTACTCGGTTAAGTCTAAGCATTATTTTCAAGCTAACAATGTTCCTTCAATATATATTAAAAATAAATTTATTCATTAACTATATCCAACAACGCCCTTCCTACGTAAATATATAGGTTCCATATCCTAAATCTGTATAGATTATCTTTAAATAAGTAAGCATTAAGACAAATCATTTTTACATCAACTTTCATGCATATTATTCCTTTTTTCCCCTCGGATACTCGTACGGATGATGACTATTATTATTCTTCTTTTTTCCTTTTGGATATATTCATATGGTCTGTCTTACGTACTGAAGTCTTCTCATGATTTTTTTTTTTTTTTTACAATAAATGAAAATACACATCTAAGTGTTCTGATGATATTCCCTTTTTAGAAGAAATAAAGATATACACCTCATACTCCATCTCCCATAACCAAATAAATTTTGTGATACTATAATATACATATATAGATCTATGTGTATATCTATACACAAGGCACATGATCAAGTAAATTAAGATTGTATGCACTTATTACGTCGGATCACGATTCATTTCATTTCCTTATTTCCACTCCTTTTGAAAACACAGTCTCTACAATTCCACAATCTATAACAATTTCATATTATTCGAATATTCCTAGGGTTTGAATTAATAAAATTTTGAAATGAAAATAGGGACAGGCAACATATACCCTCACTCAATTCAAAGCTCAATAATAATTTTTCGACAAGATTTTCCAAATATTTTCCTCTTTCTTCTTCTTTTCATGTTATCGCCACCACCGATCTGCTGCTGTAGTTGTTTATCTGCTAATATGGTGGCTCTATCTAGCAGGCCACCCCGCTGACACCAAAGACAGCAGCACCTATCTCTCTCTTCCTCTCCTCTCTTCTGCACCATCTCTCTTCCCCTCATTTTTTTTTTCTTTTTTCTTCTTTTTTTCTCTCCTTTATTCCTCTCTCTTTCTTTTTCCTTCATATTATGAAATCTTTTCTAGAACTCTCTCTCATCTTCATTTACATAATAGAGGAAATTATTTAAGATATTTTTTTTTCATGTAAGCCCATTTAAGATATCTATTTACATACTACTCCTATTATATACAAATAAAGATACTCCAATTTATGTTCGTATATATTTATAGGTAAAATATATATTCCTTTTTTTTTTTTTTCTTTTACTACCTTAATAGATTTATTAATAAAAAATAAAGCATACTCATTAGATTTTGGTTAATATTAGAATTGTTATTAAATGTGTTACACAACGTGATAGCAACAATAAAAGTTCACCACAGCTTGTGGTGTTTGGACTTCAGTTTTGATAAAACAGGACAATAACAAAGTTGCTATAAAGGAGGATATATAAATAATTTAGAGACACAAGGCAAAGTACAACAACCATGACTCAATTCCAAATCGGAAGAACTAAGACGAGAGATTAAAAGGCTTGCATGGTTCACCGATTTGGTGTCATATGCATTTCTAATTTTTAAAAAAATTATATATTCCTACTACCTATATAAAAGCTAAGGTGAGTGGTGAAACTGAATATTGGTAGGGTGCGACAAAGAGGAGATAGATTCTCTTTAGAATTGTACCGGAGAGTTGGTACAACTTTTAATAGAAAAGTGATGCAGAACGGAAGCAAATTAAGATAAGGGAGCACCTCACAACCTCCCAAACTTCGCATCTGCAACCCACCTTTACCCTCTGCACTCAAACTTGTTAAGATAAAGACAAACCCATTAAGAATTTTCTTTTGATTTGGAGTCCGCTTCAACTCCGATTCAAGCGATTTTCGAAACAGTGATCTTCCAATCATACCTGATATCTATTACCACTATCCTAAGGCTTCTACATATAATTATCAGAGCTCAATTATAAGTAATCTCTTGAAGAACTTTATGAAATCATATATTTGGATGTGAACTACTCATCCCTCCAAGTGAAACTTGACTTGACCTAAATTTCAATTACTAAATTCTTTACAAATATTAGTAGATTATAATAATTTGCTAATATAATTGTTAATTACTTCTCTTTAGTGATCTCATAATTATTTACTACTTTTCATCAAATTAGGATTTCATATTATTTACATTTAGCAATTAAGGTACTTGGATGTATTAATTTAGTACATATATTTATTTTGCTTGAGTTTTAGATTTTACACTATTATCTGCATATTTGATTGATTTGCATTGCATGATCCATTCTAGATAGTAAACATATCCCATTTTACATCACGATCTAGTCGTCATCTAGAGTCAAATAAGTCCAGTTATATATATAATTTGCACGTTGCTAGAGAGATATTAGATGAAAAATTTTGGTATGAAGATCCCGTATTTGATGGTTATTTCTCTACTAGTGACTTTATTGATTGGTTAGTGAATATTGAATGCTACTTCGATTGTTATGAGATGTCTAGTAGACGTAAATTTTAATTTGTTAGGAGACGATTAGTGGGATAAACCAAAAAGTTTTGGATTTCTATTAAAATAAATCGTGAGGAACGTTATAGAAGTCAACTATAGAGAAAGAGACAGAGTATGAAATAATTGATACTAATATTGTTGATAGTGAGTCTTTAAGGATCTTTCCTTTATTTTGGCAGATTACTCCTAATATTTTATTTTCTAGCAATCTTTTAGAGTTTCCTTCTATGATTCATCAAGTTTCAACACAGTACAGTGATGTTATATTATTTGTGGTGATTGATGTATGTCATCTTAGTGAACTAACATATTTTTTTAGGAGTTGTATCACTTGAGTTTGTTGCATCGTATTTACTTGATATGCTTGTTATGCATGATGAGATCTCTAAACCGATAGCAATTTGTAATGATGAGTATAAATTTGTTGTATATCCACATAATATCTTGTAGGAATTTATACTTGACACTGAAGTGAAAGTTTTGGTTCCTCCTGAGATGTTCCTACTAATCATGTTGATAATTCAAGAGTTATTGAGATTCATATTCCCGAGCAAAGCACTACTGTTATTGTTCAACTACAATTAGAATCTAATATATCTATTCTTGTTGCCAATATTACCATTCCTTGTATGATTAATGATGATAATGTTAATGAAGCACAAGAGTCTAATACACATACACCAACTGAGATTTATGTTTCTACTCAGATCCATACTACAAAACCCTAACAAACAAAATCTAGCAGAATTCAAAATCTCAATCAAATATCCTATGAAATCAAAAATCAAATCAAATATTCTAATATGATCCAAAATTCCAACAAAATTCTAATAGAATCAAATCTAATTTCCATTAGAATCAATTCTAATCTCCTTAAGAAAGAAGGCCATATGATGTAAATGATTGTTTGCTAAGAAATAAGGCTCCATCGCAACATAATATGAGATACAAAGTTAGATTAGTGGCGAAAAGCTACGCTTAGAAGGAAAAGTTGATTATGATGAGATATTCTCTCTAATTGTGAAACATACCTCTATTTGAATTTTGCTAGTTTTTGATACTCAATTTGACTTGAATTTAGTTCAACTAAATGTGAAAACTACTCTCTTGCATGATAAATTAAAAAACATTATCTATAGAACTTAGCCAAATGGTTACAAAGTTAATAGAGAATAGGATCTAACTTATAAGTTGAAGAAATCATTGTACAATTTAAAGTAGTCCCTGAGAAACTGATATAAGAAATTTGATCAGTTTATGATCTCTGAAAAATATACAAGAAACTATTATGATCATTTTGTTTACGTAAAGAAACTCAACAATTAATTTTATTTTTATTGATTTTCTATTATTTGTACATAATCAGTTGATTGCATTTAAGACTAAGAGGAAACTGAATAGTTGAATATATAATTGAGAAGTACATTTGAAATGAAGGATCTCATTTGAAATGAAGGATTTTGGAAAACTAATAATATTTTACAAAATAACATTTTAGGCACTAAAAAAATGATAATTGAAGATTATAATTGGATTTTGTGATTGAATAACGGATCAAAACAGAGATTGGAATTGAAGAAATTGAATTTGCTAAAAAAATATACTGCAAGATCTACTTCAATGCTAGTTTTAATAGTGGTGGAGGTCAAATTTGAAATATTCATATCAAAGAAGTTGTATAGCTCTGAATAATCTCTCCAACTATATTTGAATTACCTGGATTAGAGTTCGAAGTTGAAAGATGTGACCATTTTACTGAGATGTGATGTTGTAGATCGACATTCAGATTGCTACTCTAGAGCCACCAATGAGGTCACTGGCGAACTTGAAGATGGCTAAGTTTCTAGAACCAAATGAGCCTTTCAAGCAATGGGGCCACCATGGCTCTAGGCGACACATTCCTAAACCTATTTTGAGTGGGTTTGGACTCTACTTGCAAATGTTTATTCGTATTTCTATCAAATCTAAGGAAGGGAATTAATTAAGTGGTTGAAAACCTAATTGGACACCATAAATAACCAATCAAATCTAAGCTTACGGAGATTCTAGGAGTCCATTTATCTACAAAATTTTATAACCGTCAAGGAAAAGATTTTCACGTCAACAAGATTTTCTTCTCTTTATCAAGTCTCTATGTCCATATTCAAAATGTAACTGAGGAGAAAGTTCGTATCACCGTAATGGACTATTTGCTATGTTTTCACATCCTTTTGCCTCTTTTTGATCTTACTCGCAGTCTCCATGCCAAAAGTTGTCATCAGATCACTGAAGGGCCAAAAAACCATTATGGTTAGACTTTTATCTACATAAGTAGAAAAGTTATAATCTTCACTATTAGATTGTTAGAAGAACTGTGTAATCATTTTGTAATCGTTTATTTACATAAAGTTACAATCTTTTTCTTTTTTTTATTAGTTTCGAATTTCTACTAGAAGTAAAAGATTGAGCCAGATAGAGTAAAAGAAACAATTGGTTAATCTCAGAAACAATATTTAAAAAAGATGTTGAGTAATTCTGGTGCAACAGTAATCCTAACCAGCCAATTTTCATAACCAGTGCACTCCATGTTGGACACATCAATTTATATGGCTCCTGATATTGATAGTTGTCCAATACGATTGTATTATTTATGCTTTGTATTTCTATTTTTATTTCTGTGCGTCGAGCAGGCCAGAACTCTAATAGTACTCAATCAATTTGACAATCCTCATTGAGTTCTATAAAATATAATAAGATTTTAATTTTGAGTTCGTCATTTTTATTTTTTTATATCAATTTATAATGATTTTTTTTAAAATTTTTTGAGAAAATCCAAAATCTAGATCCCGACTGAAAACCGATTGGATTTTAGTATCCATAAATTGAAATCTACAACTCTATTCTAACTTTGGGATTACTATTTATCTAATATTTTTTTATTTCTAAGAATTTTCTTGGAATATTATGAAGAAGTCACAAACCGGCAAAAATTCTATTCTCAATTTACCTATTTCACTTTCATAATTTCTATCTTACAACCATACATTCAATAATTAATCTATGAGTTTTTCCATGTTCTTCTTATTCAAATCCTTCATTGAATTTTTCTGGTAATGTTTAGATATATAGAATTTTTCCTGGCTTGAAAATCCAATTTGTTATTTTCTTTTCTTTTCTTTCTTTTCCTTTCCTTTGTTCTCCACTCACTTCAACTATAACATTAATTTTTTTTCTCCAATAAAAATTAGTTGAATGATTTCTTGGCAACTTTCACTAGAGAGGTGGCAAAATAAGAGAGCATATGGGAATTGATAAGGGTATGTGGCATTGGTGTATATTAAAAGTAATTTTTCTCTCTCTTCCCCTCCTTCTCACTCTCTCTCACTACACCAAAGCATGAACAAACCCGCTCTTCAATTCAAAATTACAACAAGAAAAGGATGGGATAGGCTAAAGGTGCTTGAAGAAGACAGCATATGTAAGAACAGTTTAAATTTGATTACATATATATAATTTTATTTTTAAGCACTCTTCCAATCTCATTTCTCTCCTCTTCTTTTCTCTCACCAAGATTAGAGAGAGCAACAAAGAGGAAGGAAGATGGAGCATAGTACTGCTGGAGCAGTTAAGGAGTATAGGACCCTAAGCAAGTAGACTTTTTTTGGTTTCTTTTCCTCAATCCTATTATTTTAGGTGTACAGTAATGTAGGATAACTTGCATTGTTTTTAGATCGTAAAATATTGATATATATCTTGTAAATGGATGTACGTAGAAAATTTATGGTCAAAGTCCATGAAAAACCACTAGTTAGCTGTAATAACCTAATTTTGATCATAACTTACATTCCTGGTATCATATTAATCTTAAATTGATGAATTGAGTCTGTCGCATTTTTCCATATTTTTGGTGTTTTTCATGAAATTTTATAGACAACCAATTAAAATATTATTATTTTAATCATTGGTGAGCCTTACACAAATTTTAATTAGTCTCTCTTCTTTTGACTTGCAAAAATAAGATTTGAATTTATTTGGATTAGTTTAATTAGAATTTTTGGTTTTAAACAACTCTAGTAATATATTATTATTAGACATTTATCTTATATCTATTTTGACCTTATTTATCCATACATCCCACACCCCATCTCTCTAAATTATGCATCTTGTCCTCACCCATGTTGCTAGACTGAAATTAAAAAGAGAGGGAGAGAGACTTTTTGTCTCATTTTCTTCTCAAAAACTCTCTCATTCTTCCTCTCTTCCATACTCTCATATTATATTTTGATTTTTTTGAAGAAAAAAAATAAAGTTTTTGAACTTCCACAACCTCCAAACTCCAACATCATCTCTCATCTTCAATTACTACTTCAAGAATACATAATAAGGCAAGTAGAATTATATACACTCTTATATTTTTTGTAACTAAAATATTTTATAGTTAATTTAAAATAAATATATATATTTTATATTTTACTCCATTTTTATGTTATAAAATCTATGATTTATATATGTCCCCTCATGCTTAAACTATAAATTGTAAATTTAAACAATTGTTTTATTTTTAAATTATAAAGATGCTACTTTTATAAATGTTCATCAAATTTAGATACAATTTGGAATTTTCTATATAACTCTTCATGTTTAATTACAATGATTTGATTCCTACGCAAATAATATTTATTACTTGCCCTAAGAAAATTTCTACACAATATAAGTTTCTGCATAATATATGTATCAATTTGTTCATAATTATGTTTTAAGAGAGGGGGTCACAGAGGTTTTTACACATAATTTGCTAAAGCATTACTTTTATACAAGTCATTACATTTATATCATAATACTTTTTATGCTCATCTATATTCACTTGAATATTTAATAAATTTATTACTTTCCATATTATAAAAGTATGCTAGAATTTGAAAAATTCACATATTGATAAAATAATTGTCATGATAGTATTGAACATATTCAATAGGTATTTTACACCCTAATACCCACTTATGTATGTGCTTATATACATAATTGTATATATGTGTCGTTTACATATATGATCAATAGTTCTATAACACTCATTTTAGAATTCTATGACTTCATTATGCTTGTCTTAATAAATACATACTAGTTACTTATATTAGATACATGAAAATATGTTGGATTATCTTGATTTATATTTAGACATGTCTTGATATTGTCATAAATTCTTACTTGCTCATCAACTTGATTATGATATGGACCATGTCTTACTTATTACTTGGATGTTTATTTGATGATAGACATGTATATCTATTAATCTTGACCATAATATAACTTAAAATCTTGGATTATAAGGAAACTAAAAGATGGACGAATATTATGGTGAAAGATTTAGAATAGGTTGAGCAACCAAAATAGAGATCCATCTGTGGAGGTAGCTGAATGGTACTAAGCCATCATCTCTTATTTAATTCATATTGATGATACGACCGATTATTTAGAATTGGTATCTGCTTGAGTACTTAACTACACTTCTCGTTCAGTGACAATATCTTTGTTGGGTCCTGGATATGCAGGTATTTTCACAATATGTGTCTATGTCTTCATTATTTAATTCAAAAAGAAAATAAAATAAGATGTTAATTTAGATTTGATATGCATATGTGTCCGTACTTGATATTATTAATTGATCATTTATTATTTTTTATACATGTGCTTAATTTTCTTAACTACATTTATATTTTATTTATTAGTTTATGTTGCATACTTCCTACTTTTTATTGTTTTACTTGCCAAGTTTAACTCTGACCCTCCTCACACGTTCAGGTACTGAATATATGAGCGAGGATTTTTCAGTACACGATCCATACTTTCGGGAGTAGGTCAACCTGTAGTAGAATTCTAGGCTTTCACTTTTGTGTTTTTGATATATATTACTCTTTTGAGGGCATAGTTTCCAACTTTTGTATCAGTACTATACATATTATTTTTTTCTGTTTTAAACATGTTGTATACTTCTTTTAATTGCTAGTATACTAAGTTCTAAGATTCTAGTAGATAAGTTGTATTTTTATTTTATTCATTTCTACTTTTACATAGCATTTAGCCTCGTACACATCAATTTAAATGTGCTTGTCGGTAACGCACATCGTTTCATGCTTAATGAGGAGTGAGATGTTACACTAGCAGTAGAAACCGCCACCCAGCAGTCCAACCATGGCCTTAGCTTTTGAGTTTGGCCCGACTGTACATTAAGATGAGTAGTTTAATTATCTTCATTTAGTGCATTCTAATCCTTTCTACGGGTTAATAATATGGGGGTAATTGAAAACATGATTAATTCAACATCAAGTTTATTACAAATTTTCAATTTGTTTGCTGGTTTGGGAAATAAGCTATGACATAGGATGTTTCTAAATGATCTAGGAAGGTAAAATTGAACATGGGATTGAACTAAAAAGTGAGAGAAAATCTAGTAGAGTCTAACTTAGTCAAAACTATCAGGTAACCATTAATACTGCCATTAAGCGGTCTGACTAAGTGATACCAAACTAAATATTCTGATAATCATTCATTGTAGGAATATAAGTATAATGAGTAAGTTAGGTTTTCTAAAGCCATGGTGTGAATGGATGATCTCAACAAAATTATAATAAAGATCATCTCAATAATTTTATTCTAAAATCCAATTAAGATTTATTATTGCTGTATGGACTAGTTGGTTAGTTATCTTTACATAAAATATAAATAGATAAAATTAAAATGTGGTAGGAAATCTTAAAGGAACCAACTTGCTTAAACTGTCAAGTAATGGTCAATATTGCCAGCAAATGGTTTTTACACATTTAATGAAATTTAAATTTGATTTGAAAAATTTTAATCATAATTTGATCATGTTGATCTAATTAGAATGACATAAACACAATAGAAGATCAGTGATAACCAAAGTATCTTTATTAACGGCTCTTGATAAAGTACCACCTAGGGTTGTAACTCCTCAATGTTGGATAGGAATTAAGTAGAACTTAACACCAAAATTTGATCAATAACTTAGAATAGAATATCTAATGGGAGTTTTGGATCCTATATTAACTCTATAATTACTATAAGGACCTGGTGCTCAATAGGCACTGGTCAACTGCTAGTTAGTGCCCAAACCACCAGCCAATGAATGGATGGACCTTGACCAGGTTGTTAGGTCATAGAGGGTAGTTTGGAAGCAATGGAAACAAGAAATTTGTAAAGGTAAAATAGTAACAAACTACATTAAATCATTTAATTACTTGAACACATAAATTAAAGTTACGTTTAACATTAATATTATAAATCTCCATGTGACAAAATGCTAATATATAGCTTACAATATATAGGTATATGACGCTGCATAGTGAATGTGATGCTTAACACGATGTATATGTCATTGACACAATTTAGTTGTATAAAGCCCGTGACATGACATGCATTATTGTCCAATAATTTGATACATGACTACAATATGGTACAAAATACTTGACATGCATGATTGACGAGATATTTAACTTGCACTTGATACATGAAAATCTTGATATAAATTACCTGAGCATGACACATGATGGACATGATAAATTATGGAATATAATGACAATATAATTATCTTGAATATTCTAGTGACATGATTTGAAGTATACGAGGGATGCCCGTGTATTGAATTTGATGTAACTTATTACTTGGTTCTTGATTTCTTGAAATAGCCTATGCACGGATTAACATGAATATTGATAGTATGTCCCAAACTGATCGTTTATATCATATATCAACTGAGACAGGATTGGAAAGTTATATGATAGATAAGAACTTTACTATATAAGTAAAACTTATCATGATTAGTGCTGGTTTTTTTTTTACCACAACAACATAAGTGGTAATGGGCCACTGCATAACTTAATTAGTACTTTTATTATGGTATTTCTATTATTGTTTTGTAGAATAGGGTGTAATCTAGTAGTACCTAGTGATATGACATAATTTTGTTCTATGATAGTGATCACCGGGTCTAGGTATATACAGCCTTTTGTACATTATAGGAGAATATCATCATCTTATTTATCCATCTAGTTCTAATAAATTGACTTAGACATGGACCTAGATTTAATTTGGGAGACATACTTGACACATAATATTAAAACGACTTATGCTGGTATAACGAGATACTTGTCATACACGTTAATTAAATATTTATTTAATATACATACTTTACATAACAGTATTTTCCATTCAACTTAGTTTTTTTATAACATATGTTTACTTATGAGTATTAGACCAAAATGAGGGAATGACAATGGACTGGTGGCAAGTACATGCACTTTCTTCCCTTGTAAACTTAGTTTTTTTATAACATATGTTTACTTATGAGTATTAGACCAAAATGAGGGAATGACAATGGACTGGTGGCAAGTACATGCACGTTCTTCCCTTGTACTATGATAAGTCATTTGTTATTTCATATATTCTACTTGTCGAATTTAATACCCAATCATAGGTTCTATCATGGTGTCGCCAACTTCCAACTTTGGATCGTGTATTACTACCTGTAAGGAGCGGTGTATGGCATATGCAAGGATAGGATATGTGTTGGATGATAAGAACTATTTGGGATTAATTAGCCATCAAGAGAAGGGAATGAGACAGACTTGTTAGATATGAGTATAGTGGAGCTAATTGAAGTTATCCGGTGTATGTATCAAGTCATATTCATTCCATTGCTAGCATAGATGTTTTTCTTGACAGGTTGAGGTGCTACGTCATCATTGATCATGAACTAAAATCAACTAGGAGGAGCTTGAGAAAGAGAGTGATAGTCTAGACTTCTCAAGGTAGGTGCTAGTGGCATCACCGCTAGTACCAGGCCTCTTAATATTTTATATATTTATCCTCTTTGTATGTTATCATGTAGCTTTATACTTTATCCTTCAGGCAACATTTATTTTTCTGTTAGCACATCTGTTTATGTATTCAATTTTTATATATATATCATGTTAATGAATAATATAGATATCTTCTTTATATATGCATGTGATTAGCTAATGTTCTTTATTAATAATATTTCTTGCTAGCAACTTGACTCTAAGTTTGCATTATGAAATCAAATTTAGACTTTGTACATACTAGATATTTTTAGAGCGTGTCAGCTAGTAACATACTCCACTTTTGAGAGCAGCTGAAAGACGAAACATTACATTTAGTTTTAATGAATTAGCTTAACCAGTTACTATGCTATTAACTATAATGCCCATAACCAGCCAGCTCTCCAAATTAATACACTCCGCATTAAACACATCAATTCATGGGGCTCAGAATATTGCTAGTGGTGCGATGCAGGTTATTGATATTATCTTGTACTTATGTTATTTTTTTAATTTATTAGATTAGAAACTTTAGTTCGACTTTATCGACAACTTAATTCGATTTGTTATTGGTCCATCTATCTATAATCCAAAATAATATTCCAATCTTGAGACCTTTATTTTTTTTCTATTTTCAAGATTTATTTTAGATTTCTTGAATTTTTCAGAGAAACTTCCAAAACTAGCGAAAATACCCGTTCTCGATTTATCACTTCCATATTTAACAATTTATACATTACAAACCATACATCTAAAAATTATTTTGTGAATTTTGTTATGATTGTTTCACTCCATTCTATCTCCTATATTTTTCTACGCATGCCGAATTTTACCAATCCAAAACCTTGTTAATCTATTTCCTTTTCTTTTTCTCTCTTTTTACCTTTTTCCGCTCTCTTTCTGTTGTTCCATTCATTTGTTTAGTAAAGAGCAAGGCGAAGAGTGCTTATGTCGTTTGCACCATTAGCAGATAATGCGGCCATTGTGAAAACAAAACAAAAGTTTTATGGATATCTAATCAAGAGAGAATTACAATCGAGATTTCTAGGGATTGTGATGATAGAAGTATGATTAGAGCGATCTTTTTTACTTTCGTTGACTATCTGACAAAGAGTTTGTGCTGAAGAACTCTCTCTGATCTTTAGGAATTGATTTTTTTCGATTACCCATTATATATGTACTCAAAGTGGTTATATAGTTTGAATGGTTGTAATTGCCACCTGATTTGGAGAAGATCGTGATGGAACTGCATCGCAATCTAATCCAGAGGATCGTGGTGGAACTGATTTGATCAATTTGAATAGCAGCCCACCCATGGAGATATTGTGTTTTTATTAGTGGAGCTAACTCCTTCGGTCAGCAAGTAGACTTTGTCATTTAAAGTCTTTAAAGAAGTCCTGGTAAGAGAGGAAACTTATTCTATTTGATAAAGTTGAAATTCCTCAATTTGGTGAAGCTCTGTTCTCTAGTGCGGCAAAACTGGGATCTTTTGGGTGGTAGGAATGGCCATTGGTCTAACTTACACTTTTGTCAACTTAGCATTCTGATGCATTAGTTTGCTTGGTTGGTCTTAGTCAGCGATAGGTAAATTTTTACCTCCTACAAGGAGAGGTATGGGAATTGGAGAGGAGTGTGTTGCATGGTAAACTTATATATAAAAAAAAAGAGCTTCTTTCCTTTCTCCTTCTCACTCTCTCTCTCACTCCACACGATGCAAAAGAATCATCTATTTATTTCATAGCTACAACAAGAAGAAGAAAGACCAGAGGTGGAGCAGCTAGGGAGAATTTTAGTACCAAGGCAAGTATAACTCTTTTGGCTTTTTTCATACATACATGGGTATATGGTATGGTTTTGTAATTTTTATCAAGATTTAACAATGTTTTTGAGTTATTGATCATGAGATGAATTTCATAGTCAGAGTCCTTGAGATGACCTCTAGATGGTGGCCATAGCCACTAGTTATTGGTCAGGTCTTGATCTCTAGTTGTGAATTTTACCCTGTCAGTTTGTTACGAAGAGTAATTTAATTATTTCTAACTATTTGTATTTAATTCTTGCTACAGACTAATGAATTTGGGGGTAGTTGAAAATATTATTTCGATATCAGTTTTAATTTAAAACTAGGGTTTCTATGGAGCTAGGGTATTGTTTAGTAAGAATTTTTAAGTTATAATTGTAATATGTGAACCTCATCTGGTGATGGTCCTATAGGAAAAGTTCTAGGATATTTGGTTTTCGTCTGACTACTACTTAGTGGTTGTGACCGCTAATTAGTGGTTAGACCAAAAAAGTTCACTCTTAAACTTGTCCCTATTAGTTATACTGTTAAATTGATTATTTTGATTTAGTCAGCTTTTCTAGAATGTTACTGAGAATAGATGATTCTGATTAATCGATTATTGTTTGGAGCATGCATATGTACAATAATCATATTTTCTTATTTTAGAACTATCAGTTTTTGAAATCATATTTTCTTTTTCCAAAGTCATATTTTCTTGAGGCCCTCTACTATTTTTTGGAGCATGCACATGTACAACAGTCAAAATCTAGATTAGACTGCGAATTTATATTCTATAGAGGATAATAATGAGGTTGTACTAAAATCGTGATGATACAGTGTAACCTCACACAGTGATCAAACCATGCCTAGTCTCCATATAACTTGACCTGTAAGATTGGAATAGTGAATATATCAATTGGGGTTGTTAGATAACTATAAATTATGCTAATACACAAATGAAATCAAACGTATTCTAATTAGATGGTTTTTGATATTGATAGCCAAATACTCATAAGTAGGGTTTGCTTGCTATTATATGTATAAATCATGATACATTATATTTATGCATGATGAGAGCACATATAAGTGAAACATGTATCGTACTTAGAGTGGGAGAAAATTTAAAGGAATCTAGTTCAGTCAAACTATCAGGTAGTATCAATGCTGCCACTCAATGAGTTAACTAGAAGAACTTGAAGTTAGATCTTAGAGTTCCTAATCACAACTTGATTATTTTGATTTAGTTAGAATGACATGATTACTGTGGAAGATTAGTGGTAGTTATAGGTATCCTAAAGTACCAACTCCTGGTAATTGTCTAATTTAGGGTTTCAATTTCTCAAAATTGGGGTAGGAATCAACTAGGATTTATTATGAAGATAGTATCTTTTAAATTGAAAGTTAGAATCCCATATGGGAAATTAGGATCCTGGAGTAACTCTATAATTATTCTGGTGCCCATCAGGCATTGATGAATTGCCAGCTGGCATCCAAAATGAGCTCGCTGGTAACCAGAACCACTAACCAGCTATTGGTCGGTCTAGAATGAGCCAGAAAATTGAAGCCTAGATATTATGTCATGTAGAGTATTCTTTGGGACAATATAAACCTGATATTAGTAATAGTAGGTTATTAACTAACTTAATCATAATACGAGAAATATGTAAGCATAATTAAAGTTGTAATCCCATCAAACTTTCTTAAGACTAATATTATACATTCCGATATAACATGCATGTAACTATAATGGTATGAAATATTTGACATGGACCAACATTACTTATGATATTTGAGACGATCATTACTCGTGGCTTACAATATGAGATATGGTACATGACATAATTAATCAAAGACATGGTACGTGACACTTGAATGAGACATGACATGATTGAATAAAAGCAGTAATACCAAATATATGAGTAACCAGATATAACATATATGATATATGATACAACATGATAACATAAACTTGATTTGTATGTGAAATATTATACAATAATTACCTGAGCGCATGATACATCATGGATATGATAAATCCGAGGATATATAATGAGACATGGTAATTATCGTGAAATATTCAAGTGATGTAATTGAAAAAATTCGAGGGATACATGTGTATAGGATCATGACGTGGCATGTGCCTTAATTCTTGATTTCTTGAAATAGACTTGTATATTGATTGATATGAATATGCAACGATATCCCAAATTGTTCATGTATCAATTGAAATAAAATTGTTGAAACTACATGATTAGATAAGGATTATATGTATATGAATCGTGTAATGTGATGAAGTGCCAGTAATTTTACTACAGCGATATGAAAAATACTGAGCCTGTTCTCCACAAAAATTTTACTTTCTTCCATTACTTACAATTATTACAACAAAAGATGAACAATAGAAAAACAAATGAGAGGATTTATAATTTATCATTCTCTTTTACAATAAAAGTGGGTTCTAATGTAGCGATGAGATCTAACTACTAGAACCTATTAATGATCTGACGTGAAGATCTTCTATTTGATGAAGATGATGGCCGGCTCTAACTTCTCTCTCTCTACTGATCTTTACAAATTCAAGGCTCTCATGCGTAACTTGAATTGCCAAAAAGATCTCCAAGACTTCAAGCCTCTCTCGCATAACTTGAATTGTTAAAGATCTCCAAAACTTCAAGGCTCTCTCGTGTAACTTGAATTGCCAAATATCTCCAAGACTTCAAGGTTCTCTCGCGTAACTTGAATTGCCAAAAATCCATCTCTAAAATCTCCTCAAAGAGGCTATTTATAGACTTTAGTTGGTTATGAGAGTTCTTTTAGGGAAAAAAAATAGAAGGTTTTGTATTTATCGAGGATTCTAATCAAATATTTGATTTTGATTTAAATCTCTTAAATTTGGATTCTGATTGGACGCACAATCAATTTAGAGTTATGAAACTCTACCCACACGGAGTTAAATACTCTGGACGTAGAACTAAGGTTTTAGCTTTGCATTTTACTTATCCACGCGAAGTTAAAATTCTGTCGTGAGAAGCTAATTAATAGCTTCGCGTTCTGCGAGTTATTTGCCATATTTTCTTTATTTAGAAATTTTTACCTCCAACAGGACTCCCTCCAAAATTTTCAAAATGGTTTATGACTTGACAAATTTTAAAATACTTTGAATTTTCAGTCTGATGATCAAGTTAAGATCAAGAAATTTAGCAGAGGTGCCTAATCGCACATACTTGGAATTTTAGCGAAAACAGTTCAAGTGCTCTCTCGCTTAACTTAAACTGCACACGCCAAGATGATCGGGTTAGGATCATCGGTTTTCGGCAGCGGAGCCTAATTTCACATGCCTATAGTTTTGGTAGAGACGGATCAAGTGCTCTCGCGCTTATCTTGAACTTACTATCAAAGGTAAGAGTTTAAAATAACAGTTTTTTTTAAATTTATGGCAATCATTTTGCCATCAAATTTCTAGTCATCACACAAAATTTTTCAATGGCTAATAAGAGCAGCAGAAGTAACATGATACTTATCACCGTCAATATCTTCGGTGCCTCCGACCCAATTCAGCTGCTAGCCAATAAGGATGACTCGGTCATAACTGTAGTTAGGAGCGTACCCAATGGGCAAGTTTGCAAGTGCGGGCTGCCTGTGCTTGGTGTCGATCGAGTATTTTTCTTAATTTTTGTGGAATTAGCTGAGCAAGTCGATTGTTTATCTTTTAGCAAGTCTGGGTGTACCCCCATAGTTTCTCCTATTTTGTAGAAACCGGAAAGAGTCCCTTATGCTTCATTTTATAGAAATCATGGTTGATTAACATCGGCTTTCCTACTGGTACCGGTAGGGAACTCATTGGTTCCTACCACCAAGATTGTCATATTTGCAAAAACTTTCTACTAATCCTTCTTAAGTATGAGAACTCTAACTTCTATCAATACTTGGATTCGGTTCTTAAAAGGATAGTAATTCTTGATTGGATGCCCAATATTTTGGTGGAACAAACAATAATTAGGATCGTTGGTCTTTCCTACATCTTCTAACTTCCAGTTCTTTGAAAACTTTAACATCCCTTTTTTATTGAGGAAGTGAAACAGAGTGCTAACTTGCTCTGTCTTGAATTAGTACGTCTCGTCAAGTCAGGGCTTGTTTGGGCCATGCCTCTTGGATTTTGAGGTCTCGAATTTGGATTTGTATCTGACACCATCACAGCCTTCCCTTCATTTTTATGATTCTGTGGATATGGCCTGTTAATTATTAGTTTCTTATACTACAAGATTTCTCAATCCTGCAAATTAGATTTTTCCGCTTACTCCCCTTACTTCAGCAAGTTTTTTTAAGTTTTGGACTCTACAGCTCCCATTCTTATCAGCACGTCGGTCATGAAATTATGTTTTTAGATTCCCACCAGTGTTTTCTGAGTCATACCGTGTCGGAATTGCACTAAATTTTTTTGAAGTGTTCTATGAAGTTTTGACCATCTCTTCTTCTCCCTGTTTCGTTGCAAGGAGGGAATGAACTGATATCTTAGTGTCATTCTCAAAGAAACGTACTAAGAACTGTTTCTCTATATCATACCAGATGTTAATGGTTCCCGGGGGCAACTGCATGAACCACGTGAAAGCAAGCCCTCGCAGGGTACTCACGAATATTTTGGTCATTATGGGATCGTTTCCCATTAGATGACTAGCCTGCAAAAAGAAATAATATATGTGCTGATTTGGGAGCCCCTTCTTATCATATAATTCTAATTTGAGAGGTTTGTATTTTTCGGGATAAGGTGCGAAGTCCCACTCAAGCGAGTATGGTCTTAAACCCCTGATTCTTTTAGCTTCTTTTTCTGCAGCAATGCATCAAGTTGCCTCTGCAGCTTCTCCATCTTCTCTTCATAAGAGTCATGGAACGAAAACTTATCGTCTTCTTTATACACTGAGTAAATTTTTTCTTCTTTATTTTCTCTTTCTTCATTTGTCTTGACGATTTTCAAGCAAAACAGATCGACAGCCTATTTTCCTCTCTTGTTTTTGCCCCTGTCTGTAAGACCGACGGGAGCACTCGCATCTCTCTCTTGTGAGGCGTGAACCTTTCCTATTTCCGAGATTTGTGAAGCATGCCCTGCCCTATAGATGAGTTAATCTCGAAACATATCCGTTAATGTGTCTTTTCTTTAGCGGGTTTGTATTCAGTATACCTCCCCAGGGGAATCACATAGATGGCGGTTCCGAGGAGGAGGTGTTACCCTTATCTTTGACTATCTTCTAAGTATTTTTGACCACTTTTAAGAGCATTATTTTGAGGTCATCAATAGATTTTTGCTGATCTCGAATCATTTGTTCTTGAGTTTCAAACCTCTGATCGACATCATCGAATCTGTCCACCACGTGCGATGCCAAATTTTTTTGGTCGGGAAGAAGTATATGACTGTGGAAAAACTATGGCTGAATTGTCGCTATCATCATTCTAGGAACCTTTTGCAAGATTCTTATAATTTCGAGGAGCGACAATACCTGACTTGAGTCGGATAAGATGGTGAGATTGTTCGTCATCTGCATCTGACTCATATTCTTTTGCTACGACCTTCTTACCTTTACCCATCATATTTGAGGTAATCGCTTTCAATTCCTTTTCCTTGATTCTATACCTCAGATTACTCTATCTTTTTTGAAATATTTTGATGAGATTCAGTCATTCTGTCCAATATAGACACTCTTTTTTTTGTCACAACAGCAGTTATTTAACACAACTGATATTACTTGCTCACAATGGTATGTCAAGTGCAGATGATTTTGAGTCACTTTCCTTTTATTTGTCAAGTATTATCTGAGATCAAGAACTTTAGAAGATGGAGAATCTTCAATTATTTTTTGGGCATGGGGCTCACTTGCTGTCGAAAAAGTCTATGTACCTGTTGAAACTTTTCAGTGCGATGATATTGAATTGCTGATCTGTCAGATAATCAATATTTTGTTTAATAACCTTGATTTTGTATATTGCCTGTTTTATGCGGAGCTGAGGAGTAGCTTCGTGTTTTAAAGCACTTACATGAGGTTGGGCTATACCTTCACGTTTTACGCTAGCTCCGTGTTTTATGCTGGCTTGGCATTTTTAAAGAAATTTAATTTATGTTGGTTGTTTAGCCTCGCATGGGAGAATATCCTCGCACCTTTGCATAACCTTGCGATTTACACAAGAATTCTTGGCATCATGTTTAACACGAAGCTCAAGTTTTTGTCCAACTTTAATAGTCTCGTGTAGAGAATTTTCATCGTTCGCTGGCTTATTCTCAATTACTTCGCGATTAATGCAAACTTTAGCACTCTTGCCAGTTTTATGTTCAAGTTCGATAGTCTCGCATGGAGAGACTTCTATAAATGTTGGCTTGCCTCTGAGATTAACCTCGCGTTTTACGCGAGTGTTGTCAATTTTCCTAGTTTCATGTCCAGAATCTGTAGTCTCGTGTGAAGAGACTTCTTCGCATGCTGGCTTACAGTCAGGTTCATATTTTAGGCGATTTTTACTGGTCTTGCGATTAACGTAAGCCAGTTTGCAAGGTATAGCCTCGCGTTCTGCCTCTGCTTCAGCCTTGAATTTTATGCGGGTTTTGAGGGCTCTTCGTGTTTCTCAACGATTCCGATTACGGAGTTGTGTTCTGGTAAAGCCAGATTCTTGGCTCTCTTCGGCAGTAGGAACAACATCCTCTTTTAGGATTTTCTGCTCAAACGACGACTCTATAACCGCGAACTCAAAGGACCCCCGATTAACAGAGAATTCTTTATTATTCGATTTACGAATTTCAGAGATCACGCGACGATAGCACCGCATTTCAGTCAGATTGCCTGATCCAGAGGAGATATAATCTTCATATCATTGTTGGTCGATCTCAACGACGATAGTTCGCGTTTCAGTCAGATTGCCTAATTCAGATGAGAGATAATCTTCATACCTTTGCTGGACCGATCTAATTTTCTTTCCATCGGGTGCCATGATCTCTTATTCAATAAAAGCGACGTCTCCCACTGTGGTCGCCAGTTTTTTCTCTGCAAAAATCTTACTTTCTTCCATTACTTACAATGATTACAACGAAAAATGAATAATAGAAAAATAAACGAGAGGATTTATAATTTATCATTCACTTTTATAATAAAAGTGGGTTCTAATATGGCGATGGGATCTAACCAATAGAACCTATTGATGATCCGACGTGAAGATCTTCCATTTGATGAAGATGATGGCCAACCCTAACTTCTCTTTCTCTACTGATCTCTATGAATTCAAGGCTCTCGCGTGTAACTTGAATTGCCAAAAGGATCTTCAAGACTTTCTCGCGTAACTTGAATTGTCAAAGATCTCTAAGGCTTTAAAGCTCTCTCGCGTAACTAGAATTGCCAAAGATCTGATCCCTAAATTCTCCTCAAAGAGGCTATTTATAGACTTTAGTTGGTTATGAGCGTTTCCTTAGGAATAGGAATAGAAGATTTTTGTATTTATCAAGGATTCTAATCAAATATTTGATTTTAATTTAAATCTCTTGAATTTGGATTTTGATTGGATTCAATTCGGGTATTAGATAATCACAAATCTCAATCACAATCAATTTAGGATTCTGAAACTCTGCCCACGCGGAGTTAAATACTCTGGACGCAGAGCTAAAGTTTTAGTTTCGCATTTTACTTATCCACGCGAAGTTAAGCTTCTGCCACACGAATCTAATTAATAGTTTCGCGTTCTGCGAGCTATTTGCCATATTTTCTTTATTTAAAAATTTTTACCTCCAACGGGGCCACCATGTGATAATTATTAATCAAGCGAGGTAAGTTCGTTTCTACTTTACAGCACAAAATGTGAATGGTAGCACCAAGCGGTATTATATGGTTCAATGCCATGTATGTGCGATGAGGTTCTAAATATATATGGGCACGATATAAGGGAATGGCACCATCTTATCTATCCATCTAGTTTTAGTAAATTAATCAGGATCTAAGTCCAAACTTAATTTATGACACTTGTGCATGAAGACGTACCTACATGACTCATACTGATACAAACCAATGAATGTACATAATTGATAAATGAGCTCACACTCATATTTGTCTAGGCAACTCGCTTGTAACTTGCGCATGTTTATTTATTAATTACGTACCAAAACTATAACCTGACACCATGTGTACATACTTATTTTCTCTTGTATTATGATAGTATACTTGCCCATTTTATATATTCTGCTTATCGGGTTTAATATCCTGAATTCCAAATCCTTGGTTTTAGGTGGCATGGTATGATCACCTGCTTCTAATACTGAGTCTTGCACTGCTACTAGTGAGGAGTGACGTGCTATATATGCAAGGGATGGACATGTGGAGGAGTGCGAGCTATTCGGGATCAACCATTTTGCAAGGGGTGGGCTGGAGCCAAACTTGATGGACACACTTATCCATGATTTATGTAATTAACATATTCATGCTCACTTTTCATGCTACTATTATAGTATAATTTCTTTCTCTTTTATATATTACTTGCTTGGTTTAATTTCTTAGTTTTTTAATCCAAATTTGGAAGATAAGAAAGGAGAGTCTATTCCGTTAGAAAATCTGTACTTTCTCGAACAAGCGAAAATGCACTTTATTTTTAGGACCAATATCCAGAAATCTTTTGTATTTTTCTATTGCTATTTTCTTTTGTCTCGATACTAATATGCTTCCTTGATTTTTTTTTTTTTTGTTGTACCGCCTAGAGTAGTGTACTAAGTTATGCAATCAATGTTTATAAAATATTTTTTTTTCAGTTTTCAACATATTATTTATGTCTCTGATGCAGCAGTAATTACGATTATTTAAAAATCATATGTTTGTGAGGTTTCTTTTTTTATTTGGCCTAGTACATACTTATTCGAGCGTGTTCACTTGTAGCGCACTCCATTTTTGAAAAGTATCGTAAAAAAAACGGAGGCGTTATAGCAATCATCCGCTTCCATAGCCCACCGTGATTAATGGGATAACTCTATGCTTTACCTCTCTAATTAATTTGGCAGCAGAGGAACAATCGTGTGTTTTGGGAAGCATCAGTCCTCATAGTCAATTTGTAGCCGTTCCAATATCCTCATCGACCTATGGACTAGAGTGATCTCCCTAGATAGCTAGTGGCTTCATCACCTCCTTCATTGTGCAAATTGATCCCTTGGCTCTTTACCCTCTTTAATTTATTCCTCATACATCCTCGTGCCGGTCTCTACTTGAGACATTGTATATATTCTATCATGTAAATGCTCTCTTTTATTTTAATACAATTTCGATCAACTCTGTTGCCCTTCTCCTCTTCTTCCTCTTTTATAATTTAGCGAATCTTCTTTACTATTTTTGGGAAAAATAATTGATAATAGAACTTGTCTAAGTGCTGATACATGCTACTCCCTATATTTAAAGGATTCGAATCCAATGATAGTTACAATGCACTAAAGCCATATTTCCCTATCATCAACAAGAGGAGCCAAAATGAAAAGAAAGTGGAATTCAAACAAAGTTCATGCATGACGCCTCCAGCTGGATTCATCACAACGCTAGTTATAGGTGCTGAGGAGGAGGTTTGGACTAGTGCGGCAAAAGGAAATCGAGCATGACAACAAAAAAAAGCAAGATATTGATCACTTAACCTGTCATTTTCCAAACTATTCGGATTACCACTTCTGTTTAGAGGCTGAGGTAGATTCAAGCCCAAGATGAGCTGATAGAGACGAGATAGTTTGGCGCCCCCTACAAATTTAGGTGGCTAATTTTACACGTACTCAAACTAATCTCTATCGTGTCTCGCCGGGCCGCACAAAAGCTAGGGTTCAGAATTTTTTGTTTCAGGTTCATAAATTTCGAACATTGTTCTCTTTCGCTCTTCTTTGGTTAGTTGCAGAGTGGTGGACGTGCACCAAGATGGTAGCTACGAGTGTCCGTTAGTTTATAGACCTTGTAACTCAAATTTTGGTGGATATGTGTTTTGAGTTTAGAAAGTTGATAAGCTTGTTGATTGGATTTTAGAGCAACGATTAACTGTGTGTAACCGAGTTGAGCAGTGGAGTCTTGACGTCCGCTATGTGAGTAGGTAAGTCAATATTCTCCAGTCAAACCGCTATAACTCATGCAACAGGACAATGGTTTGAACGTTATCTTGATTGTGAAAAGGACTAGACAAAGGGATAAGAGTATCTAATTGCTATACATAGTAAAAACACGTGCATGCATCTAGACAAGTACAAAGAGATAATAATATTTGTTATACGGTTAAAATGCAATCATGTTTCAATATTGTGACATGCTTGCAGTAATTTTGTCATGAAGATGCAAAGATGAATAAATCTTATGCAGATGAGAGGATCTAAATCTGATGCAAAATTCGTAGAAATTTTGTATTGCAGTTCATATATAAATTCTTCTTTGCATCCAGCGAGCTAGCTAGCCTCCTCTACTTCTACCCAGTAGTTCTATTAACAGTCCATGATTATGGTTAGCCCTGCTATGGTGTCGAGTCTGAATACCACTAAACCAGGTTCAGTTCGACAGTTACGAGTATCATTTTTGGATTCAAATCTTATCCTACCATGAATAGATCAGATACAGAGATTCCGATCTAGGTATATTTCAAAGACACATGCCCTCCTAAATGGATCCGAGCCGGGTCTAGGTATTATAGATGTTAGGGTTTTGCATTTGCTTTTTTTGTCACAAATTTTTATTCATTACTATAGGAAAAATGAAAGGGCCTACAATGGTCTACTGTCTACACCCAAGTCTATTTTAATGATATTCTTATCCTATTTGATACTACTCATGAGTTTGACTTTTAAACTTCATACATACCGATTCAACAATAGATAGGGCCCGGATGGGGTCAGGTTTTCACATCACCCCTAACTACAATATCACATAAATAACCACTTTGATTTCCATATTAAATTTTTTTTATCTCAGAAATAACCACTTTGATTTCCATATTATATTTTTTTTTTATCTCAGCTGACAGTTAATTTACAGTAATCTTATATATAATCACGTAAATTCCTTCCTTTTGCTATAGAATCACAATAATTTTTAATCTATTTGAATGACTTCCATTTGTATTCTTCTGATTCGCAACATCGTGCATTAATATTCTTGAATACATGATAGTTTCATCACATGTTGCTTAACTAATGGAGTCTAAACGTTGCTATATCATGAATTTGAATGCTGCCCTTGGCGCATACGGCCGCAAGTGCGTCTGGTTGCAAACCATGAACTTGTTTTCATTGCCAAGTGTGGTTGCGAGGGAGAAAACAGAAGCGTGCACCAGTTGCTGGTTACAAGTGTTGAGTAGGTTCACAAATGAGATTCCTAAAGCATAAAGGGGCCGACTTCACAATTAGATTAGGAACAGGAGCCCCTCAAGAAGGGGACCGCTGGACGATATGTACTATATTAGTCCCAAATAGCAACACATGGCATACTGATAAAATCTCGCACATGCAGAAGTACACAAACTTATTCATTCTTCTAGATATGGAATGTGCTTAAAAGGGCCATGTGTGACCATCTTGACATTTCAAAATTCCATAAGCTCGACTCGTAGATGAAGTAGAATTGGCTCTCCTTCTTTGTCTTATCAACTTGACCGTTGAATGATGTTTTCGACTGGACACATGTGTATCATGTGTATCAGGATAATGCAGATCTTTTTCTTTTCTTTTTTAAGCAAAAACAGTGAGTTTCCTGTCCATGCATTACATTAATTAATGATTAACAAAACAACTTAGTATATGCATACATAATCTATTACTAATAAGGTCCTTTCTAATGGAGGTCCTTAATTAAGGTCTATATCTAATTACAAACAAGTTATAAGAGTCCTCACATCCCATTCTCTACCTCTCTCTTCTCTTGCTTCCACTTCGTCAATCCTATTTTGCCTTCCTTGCTCCACCCTCCTCCCATTCTATCTCCTGTTGATTCTCTAAATATGATCTCAGATCCAGCCTCCTTATCTATCTCCTTGTAAGTCTAGTAGAAAAAGTGTTAACTGCTTTACACGTGCACTACCTATCCAAAAAGCTATGTTATCCTCAATTTTAGCACAAGATGTACGTAATATTTAGATGAGAATTATTGAATATTCTTTTATTTCTTTCCAACCATAAATGATAATGCAAATCTTTTAGGTGGGTTTCTATTCTTTTAGTTAAATAATACTTGGTAAGTTTCTATGCTAAGACTCCATGTAATTTGATTTTCTTCCATATTGTGATAGTTCATGATGAATATAACCATTCACGTGCAATGTATACCAAGCAAATTTTTGTGCACCCTCTATTTGATTGTGACTGTGTCTAGATTGTAGAGGAACTTTTGGTTGGTTTTTGAACCTATTTTATATTTAACATTGATATTCATCGCTTTAATGAGTAAAATTAAACAATAATAATCATTATAATAATAGTTTTTAATTTTTAATCATTTAGTTGAGAAAATACAATAAAGAATGGTAAGGGTTTCGCTTACAAACAATGTTGATAGACTGCACAATCTAGGACATTCTAGACTCACAAATTGATGCATATAAGTAATATTATTTTGTCATGGTTAAACGTTTTGATATTTGTGTAACTTAAGCCATAAATCTGCCTATTCTGTAAATTAAATCACTAAAGTAAAACATCCCAATGAAAAATCAACTGCATTTTTTTAATTTTAGAGAGTAGTAGATGGGAGATCAGCTTGAACCAGTGGAATTTCAATTTAATATCCAATTAATGTAAATTAAATCAGGAAGAGTTTTGCTTGTAAATCATCTTGGAAGTAAGGTCTGATATCCAAATTTAGGAAAACAAAATAGGTTTGGACATTCTCCAAACGTGTTGGATTTGCTTAAAATGTGTATAAATAGGCCTCTAATTTGGTTGTTTGCAAATTGCACGATAAGGCATGCATAAACTATGCTTATGTAATATAATTCAAATGTTCTCTTACCCGCCAGCTTAATTTTCTCCCTTTAAAACCCTTGAAATTTCGATGATCTTCTTTCACTGATGTTGCCTAATACCTCAAGCAATACCCCACTTAACGTTGTTTCTCCTTTGCAGTATCACTATCTTTATCATCTATATTCTTTTTCAAATATGAGGGTGGCAATAGAACCGATAGCCCAAAAACCAGATTTCAATACTAATCGTTGATTTAGATTCTAAAATTATAATGATATGAATTTGTTTTAATCAGATTTCTTATTAAATTTATATGTAGATTATTAAGGATCCAATTTTCAATAACCCGATAAGTATCTTTGTATGTACATGAACTGATAGGGATCGAATCCCCATCGAGATCATGGAGACAGAAAACGTTACATCACAAAAAAAAAAACACAAAAATTAACGTAGTTCAGCCGACTAAATTCGATCTACGTCCACGGGAATAACAAAAGAGATTCATTATGAGGAAAATATTACAAAAAAAATACAATAATCTCCCTAGCTTTCTCATCTCTTATAATAATGAAAACATCTCTCTCATCTCTCATATCACATACAAGCGATATATATAGTGTTCATATCCTAATCATATTAGAATAGCACTATAATAATATTATTTGTATTTCAATCCAATTAGAATTTTGGTCTTCTGACCTAAGTCCAATTAGGACGTCTCGTGATCCTTCGATCACATCTGAATACTCAATGGATGCGAGACACAAATCCAAAAATCTCCATCTTTACTCGTATCTAATGAGCCATACATCTTGGAAAAACTCTATTTTCCTTGTCATCCACTTCGCAAACATCCATCACACAATCACCATGCTCGACCATCATGGAATAACTTGTACAATTATCACTATCTCTATTCTTGAGTACTCATAATCACTAAACCATGCTCTCCTCCAAGCACTCATGATTACTAAACTGTACTATCATGAACACTTGCGATTATTACACCATGCTCTTCACCAAGCGCTCAAAATCTCTATAACGTGCTCCAACTTGGTCAAAACACCCAGACCAGCTGAGTATACACAATCACTTATCATATTGTGCACCATGCAAAAGTGATCGCTACACTGTACTCCACCTTGATCCAAAAATAATGACCATCTCCAGAGATATAAACGATTATACATTACCATGTGCTTCACCATATCACGAAGTAACTATTGTTCGCCGCAAAAGTTCTTTTGCTTCCTTCCATCGAATACAGCTTAGATTACAATGAAAGTGAACAAGATAAAAAAGAGAACAAACGAGAAGATTTTTTAATTCAATCTCTCTCTTTTACAATATAAACGTGGGATCAGTGGCGATGGGATCTATAATAGTTCCTGTTGACGATCAGTACGTCGAAATCTTCTCTTTTGAAGATATCGGCCGACTGTAAATGATCTTCTTCTCTGTCTTTCCCGAACTCAAGGCTCTCTCGCGTACTTGAATTCTCCAAGACAATAATGATCACAAAAAGGCTTCAAGGCTCTCTCGCGTACTTGATTTGCCGATGGATCAACTCAACTGAGAAGAAGAAAGGAGATGAACTCCGATCTCTGGCTTGCCGAAAAGAAGAAGAAGACCAAGGCCGAAAGAAAAGACCCCTAGGGTTTCACCAGGAAGGTATTTATAGCCCCAGGAAGATTTGAGAGTTTCTATCTGAATAGAATTTGCTCTCATCAAGGATTCCAATCAAATATCTAATATTGATTTAAATCTCTTGATTTAGAATTCTGATTGGACTTGATTTGGTATTTGGATAAGCCCAAATCATAATCTCAATCAACTTGCTCACGCGGAGCTTTAATCGCATCAAAACGCGGTGCTAAATAACCAGTGCGCGGAGCTAACGCGGAGCTATCAGACATCTCCGCGTTTACTCAAACGCGAGGCTAAAAATAGCCAAACGCGGAGCTATGGATTGGCTCCGCGTTCTGTTGTGGAAAACTCTTTTTATTCAGAAATTTTCATTGCTAACAGAACCCCCTCCAAAGTTTTCAAAATGACTTAAAACTTAGCAAATTTTGAAATACTTTGGATACTTAAACTGAAATGTAGAGTTAGAATACCAAGTCTCCTTCGCGTTATGCTCGCCTACGCGGAGCTAATCAGCTTCTCCTCATTTTCAGTGAAATGAGTAATTGTTTCATTAACTACTCCGAATTTCTGCGCCGAATACCAAGCGACGGAAATCCCATTTAAATAGAGCTCCCGGGTCGTCTTCCTTTTCACTTCACCCGCAGAATTTTCTGAGGAGTTTCTGAAAGTTCAGAGCTCAGGCAACTTCGGCAATAGAGTGAGCGATGCCAATGAGCGATCTTCAATTGATCCCCTTTTAACTCTCCATAGATTTTCGTCATTAGGATGTCGCTCCAGAGGAGCATGGCTTCGTGCACAGCGGCCGGCGTTAATGTCAGCGGCCATGGAAGTAAACGTGACGGCGAACCAGTCTATGCAGCGCCTTCCGAAGGTAAAAACCTCATCTCTTGGTTTTCTAAGAATCATTCTGAGATATTTTGGCTTGGTTTAATCTGGACGATTGCTTATCTTGTCGGCGAGATCGCCGCTCTCCGGCCGTAAGGCTCAAAGGAGAAGAAGAAGACAGAGAGGAACTCTATTCTTTCTCTACGTGAAGTTATCGCGTCATCCCTGTGCTTGAAACGTGTAGCTATTTTAAAGTAGCAATCACAATGAATTGCGAGGCTATCTTTGATTAGCAGTCGCGATGAATTTGCGAGGCTATCTTTGATTAGCAGTCGCGATGAATCTGCGAGGCTATCTTTGATTAGCAGTCGCGATGAATTGCGAGGCTATATTTGATTAGCAGTCGCGATGAATCTGCGAGACTATCTTTGATTAGCAGTCACGATGAATTGCGAGGCTATCTTTGATTAGCAGTCGCGATGAATTGCGAGGCTATCTTTGATTAGCAGTCGCGATGACCATGAAAGAGAAGGAAACAGCAGAGAGAAACTTTGTCCCTCCTTTACGCAAAGTTATCGCGTCATCCTCTGCGTTTAAATCGCGAGGCTATTTCTTCAACTGTGCGCAGAGTTAGCTTAGCTCCACGTTTTCACTCTTTTGGAAACTCTGTTCCTTTTACAGTAAGTCCAATCCTTTCTTAAGAGGAATGTATGCGGGTCCATCGATCTTCATCAGCAAAAGTAACTCTAAGGAAGTCAGAAGCATATGCTTTACAACATAGTTGCAGGTTTCAAGCTCTAGCTCCTGGAGATGAACTATTGAAGGAGCTTCAAGCTCAAGTGAGGGCCTGCAGCGCTTGCAGTTCAGAATTGCAGCACTTGCAGTTCAGCTTGTGCTTTGATGCAGCACTTCCCTTTCCTCTCGTGCTTCATTTCAGATGACAGGTCCAAAATGACATTTGCAGAGGAGATCTTTTGCATGTGAATCAGGGAACTGAGCTTCAACACCCCGTAGAGAGAAATCTCACCGTTAAGTTATTGATGAGTCGATGTATTGATGAGTTGATGATCATGTAAAAGCTTTCGGGATAGCTATAACTCCTTCTTTGTAATTTCTTCGTCTTATTAATAAAGACAAATTATTTTCCTCTCTATCTGTTGGCTTCAATGATTTTGCTTGCTCAACAAATAGATGGTCAATAATTTTGGTAAAAATAATCTAAGGCTCTTCTGCGTAACTTAGATCATTAATACCAAAATGATCGAATAAGGATCCTCTTAACTCGGCCAAAAACCCAAGTTTTTTATAAGAACGCGAAGCTAAAACTGTCAAGTTAACCTCGCATTTTGAATAGTTCCGCAGAGTTACGCTGAGTCAAGCAACTTCGCGTTTTCAATGGTTTGCGCGGAATTGCGCGAAGCTAAGTAGCTTCATATTTTCATCATCGCCACGTGGGATTATCTGTTTCGCATTTTTGGGGAATAACCAGTCAGTCATTTTCTTTGAAATCCGCACCGAACTTCAAGAGGCGGTTTCCCTCTTTTAAATAAAATTTCTATCTCTTTTCTTCTCACTTCTTTTGGGAATTTTCCAGAAACCCTAGAAATTCAGACGATCAGAGCTCAGACGACCCTAACGTTCTCCGACCGATTTTCTCTCAATTTTCGATCGATTTTCCTCAACTTTTCTCAGAAATGGCGCCCAAGACTCGTGCTACTTCCCGCGCGACTCCGTCATCGGCGGTTGGCGTGAGCAGTGGTGGCAGCGGCCATGGCGTCAACGCGCCGGCCCACATTTCGCCCATTGGGGGTAAGGATCTCTCTATCGAGACTCTTTAGGAAATTTTTAGAGTGATTTGGCCTTATTTTGACTAACAACCATTCCTTTCATCGGCGAGATCGCCGTACTCTGGCCATAAGGCTTGGAGAAGAAGAGAAGTCTCTGGCTTTCTTCTCACGCGAAGTTATCGCGTCATCCTCGCGTTTTGAAGCGCGGGGCTATTTGGAATAGCAGTCGCGCTGAAACGCGAGGCTATTTTAAGTAACAATCGCGTAGAAACGTGAGGCTGTTTTAACTAGCAGTCGCGCTGAAACGCGAGGCTATTTTAACTAGCAATCGCGTAGAAACGCGAGGCTATTTTAACTAGCAGTCGCGCTGAAACGCGAGGCTATTTTAACTAGCAGTCGCGCTGAAACGCGAGGCTATTTTAACTAGCAATCGCGTAGAGACGCGAGGCTATTTTACCTTCTGCGCGGTCTAATCTTTAGCTTCGCGCGGTGCTATTTTTAGCTTCGCACATTCTAATTTTTAGCTTTGCGCGTCCATACTTAGAGAAATTTTTTGCCTTAGAGAAACTTCTCTAACTCTGGTGTTTCTTTGTGCAGTATGGTATTCGATGGAATCTCTTCCCCACAAGAACTACTTCGGCTTTGCTGGAGGCTCTGATCCTTCAGCCCAATTCCGTTTCACTACCATCCTGCCCTCGTACAAGCCAGACTCGAAGGATCGCAAGGAGAAGTTGATCAAGTATCATCCCACCACTGCGCGAGAAATGATAATTGATGCTGCTTTTGAAAACGTGAACAGAGAGGCGATGGAGAAGCCCGCATTCCTCTTTGGAGACCAGATGGGTCAATCAGATGAGATCCTCTTTGAAGAAGAGCGCGAATGGCTCTATAATTCGGGCGAAGCTTTAATGTTTCTGCCCAGAATGGATCGTGGCTATTCCTTAGTTTATCTTCAGCGACTGGCGATGCCTCGCGAATTAAAGTGGGGACTAACTCAGGAGCAAGATGGCGTCCCAACAGGCAAATTTGGGGCACAAGGGCCCTATCAAGATGGTTCTCCCAGATGCATTATTGGTTTGCTTCCAGGCCGATTTGGCAAGGAGCTCCCAGTGGGAGAAGTCTCATCCAGCGCGCGAACTTTCTTAACTGAGTTCTTGGCAAGAGATGGTCAGTAGCCGGCTAGTGATTTCAGAATGCCTGGCTGGGTTTACTCATCTAACAATATGTGGTGGGCTCGCCTTGTTCAGTACATGCTGGATTCTCACGAGCCCATTTTAAAGGATATTGGCTTGTATAAAGCCATCAGAAATGTCCAATTCGGGTTCCCCCAGAGTGCTTATCACTTCTACTGCCTCCTGGAGATGTACAACCCTGAGACTTGCACTCTCTTTACACCAGTGGGTGAGCTAGGGTTCGCTCTCCATGAGATGTTCGAGGTTTCCGGGCTTTCCATGGGTGAAGTCCCCTATGAAAAATACATCCCTTCCACCGAGGAGTTAAACATGTTGATGGCTAAGGATGAGCGCATATATGCCACATACTGGGAGATGATGTGCCATTATCATATTTGCACTGACTTGACGGGAGCGCGTAATCACGGTATCGGTCATAAGAAATGGGCCGAGTATCTCTTCACCAATTTAAACTCTAAGGATAGCTCGGCCATTATCCATGGTCATTCTCCTGTCCCCATCCCAGAGATTGACCAACGTGTAGCCAGGGGCCATTACCGTTTGTATTATACCACGGAATCCAATGAGAACGGATATGATCCTAGCATTTCATTCAAGAGCTACCATTATCAAGCCCAGTTCCCGATCTCCAACAGAGGTCTCATTGCCGGATTTCTGATGCTGTGGCTGAAGAGATGTGTCGTGCCGTCGTTGCCCAAAGAAGTAATTGCAGTGACCGTGGTATATCCAGTGGTTCTTCTCGCATATGGCCGACCTCTTGGACTTCTTCCCGCCATAGTATGCAATTTGCAGTATGGACTGAGGGTGCTCTGTCGTAATTTCCTCCCCACTATTAAGGTCAAGGGGAAAGGAAAGGGCAAATCGAAAGAGACTGCCCAGCCGAAAACTCCAAACCCTAGGGTGGAGCTGCCCTACACCTATTTAATGGCGTGGCTCATCTTGCATTGTCCATCTTTAATGAGTGCACCAGAGCGTCGTTCGAGCGAAAAGTGCTTCTTTGTAGAGTTGTATGAACGCTCTTCATGGACGCACAATTATATGTCCCAGATTCGGAAGACTCTTCGTAGCTTTCAGAATTACGAGATCTTCCGGTGTTTTCCTGACTTTCCCGGTGGAGGATATGGATTGAGACTGAAGGACGCCATGGGAGCAGATAAGTTCACTACTTTATCTGCAGGAGCGTTCTGGTGGCTCCTCAACATCCGACCTGGACACCTGGTATATCGGCGGGATGTCAGGTGTCTGATTGAGCCGTACACTCCAAGTCGCTTTGCTCGCCAGTTTGGATATTCCCAACTTTATGTGGGCAATCCAAATAAAGATCTTGCCTACGAGGGGAATTTATATGAAGGCGATCGTGGCTGGTTCCATTTTGCAGCGGGTGGAACTGAGGCTGAATTCTCCTTGCCCCAGAAGATGCCAGAATTGGCCACAACTCTCTGCTTCTGCAACTGGTTCAGCATTGCAAATGCTGACGTTTCTGACTTCTCTCTTGATCGCAGTTACTGCAAAGAGATTGAAGCTCTCTACATTAGCCGCCAAGGTGCTTCGAGGGTGAGAATAAAAGGGATGGAAGAATTCCTTGGCGCCGCGGCTGAGCCTTCAGACGCCAGCGAGTCTGATGATGATGACGCCGGTGATGACAACAACCCTGACGTTGGAGGTGCTCCCCAACCTGTCGTTACTCAACCCTGGAGTCCAACTCCCAAACGCCGCGGTGCCCCAAAGAAAAGGCTTGCCAAGAAGCAGAAATTGGCTCAGGAAACTTTAATAGCCCCCCAAGAAGTGGCTGTCAAACTTGCTTCGGACTTATTGGCTTCAGCTCTACCCCCACCGTCGGCAAGGGAGGATGAACCCGCTAAAGCTCCAAGTGTCGTTGAGGTTTTGGCTCCTTCGGCCATAGAGCCTGTTGCAGAACCTGTGGCGCAACCAACGGGTAGCGAGACGGGTACATTGTTGGAAACGACAATGGCTCTCCCTTCAAGTCCGACAACTGGACTTGTATCGTCTGGTATGATTCTTGGCATTTTATCTTTTGCCCGCTATTAGTTTACTGTAACATCACTTTTCTTGTTTTCTGAGATGCAGGTGGTCAACTCCTCTCGCCGAGGCATTCTACTACTCAGGGGGAGTCTGATGACAGGGTGGACCATTCGGGCGCTACTGGCTCAGTGGGTGGTTCGGCAAATGAATTTGACGATGACTATTTCACACCGACCACATGTCCAATATCCTCATCATATCCTCCCATTGATGAATTAGGGAGTGATGAAAGAACAGAAGTTATTATTGCGACTGCAGCAAGAGAGGCCACACCGTCTCCAAGTATGTCGTCTCCAACACCACCAGCTTGCTTCGGGGAGACTTTTCCAACGGTAGTTGATATTCCTTCCGTTTCTCAGTCAGTGATTTTAACATCATCTATTATCATGGCTGCTGAGACACCTGCAACTCCCCCGGCTTCAAGTCTTCCAGCAGGAGAGGAGGAGAATTTGAAATTCTCGTTCGAAGATGCTTCTCCCACCGGAGGAGCTTCAGGAAAAATGATCCCATCTTCTCTTCCTGTTGGTGGGGGTACCCAAGTGATCTGTACTGACGGTACTTCGTCGGGGGTCTCCAGCTCTTCTAGATCTGCACTGGCTCTACCGGTCCCCCATATTATGAATTTAATGCAGGGACGGGCTTCTTCTTCTCAAATTCTGGCAACTACTACTCCCTTGCCTACGACACCTTCCTTGGCATTACCTGCTTTGCCTACTGACACTGCAAATCCTCTTGAAGAACTTTTTAGCTGCACTGTCGAGGATTTTATCCGTTTGTTGAGAAGATGTGTCGAGATGGTTCTTGCCGGTCACGATTTCTTCAACTTTGCACGTCCACTGTTACTCCGCTATCTAGGGAATGTTGAAGAATTCGGTGGACAAGATCGAGCAGCTCCATACCGGACCCGCCTTGCAGCCTTAGAAGAGCAGGTGACCACGCTACACACACTCCGTCAGGCAGATGTGGAGGCGATCACTGAGATAGAGCTGGCGCGGCTTCGGGCAGAATCCTTATCTCGAAGAAATACTTTAAGGCGGCAGGAGGAGAAATGGTCTCAGGAGCTGACAGAGCTCCAGGCCAGTCGGGAATCCGTTCTCGGCGACTTGCGGAGGGTAGACTTTGGAATTGGGGAAAGTCAGGCGGCCATCTCTAAAGCCCAGGAGACGATCGCCAGAGCTCGGGCCGTCTTGATAGAAAATGAACTCCGATTAGGAGAGTCTGTCAAGAAGTGGGAGATGTTGCTTATTCAGCAGGAGCAGATTCAGCAGGAAGAGACGGCCAGGAATCGTGCCATAGAAGAGACTCGTCAGCAACAACTTGCAATAAGTGATGATGAGTTGCGTAGGCAAGCTCAGCAAACCGTGGAGGCTTCTCATCGTAGAAATTTGGACGAGACAATAAACAAATTGAGACTCCTGGGAGGCCAATAGTTTCATCTCTCTTTACGCTTTTATCTTCCTTGTAATAAGAACTTCGTAAACAGGAGAGAGATAACCTTCGATGATTATTTGAAATTCTTTTTGCATCTTCACCTTTTTAATAAAGATGATTCTTTTGACTCTTTTATTTGCCGGCTTCAAAACAGATTTGCTTGCCCAACAAATAACCTGTCGTCAAAACGATTTATCTTGGTATCGTTTATGCGCAATTTCTCGAACCGAAGTAAAAGTTAAAGTTTAATATGTCAGATTTTATGAGATTTTTAGCAAACCCCCAGCTATCAACGGATTTAATTAGCCTTTACCAACTACCGTTTGAGTTGGGATAGCCATGTTATTCCCCTCAATATGGTGAGTTGTCGAGGATTTCGTTTGGGCTTAAATACCAAACTTTTCCTCTTCCCTTTACTTTTATCGGTATTGGGCGATTCATACTTTTTTACCCCCATTATGAAGGGGTTGGCAAGAAATTGGTTCTCTCCCCATTGCCTAGTTGGCGCTGGGTAATTTATACCTTTTAGGTCAGAGGCGCTAAATTGCGCATGCCTAAAGGAAATATTGGAGGTTGTTCAAGGCTCTCTCGCATAACTTGAACTGGGCACACCAACTTTAGGTCAAAGGCGCTCAATGGTGCATGCCTAAAGGAAAGGCTGGAGGCTGCTCAAACTTGAGAGCTAAGCACACCAAGTTTAGGTCAGAGGCGCCAAATCGCGCATACCTAAGAAAAGACTGGTAGTGGTTCAAACTTGAGAACCAAACAGGTGGCGGTTCAAGGCTCTCTCGCGTAACTTGAACTGGGCACACCAAACATACCAGGTTTAGGTCAGAAGCGTCAAACTGCGCATGCCTAAGAAAAAACTGGAGGTGGTTCAAACTTGAGAACCAGGCAAACCAGGTTTTAGGTCAGAGGCGCCAAACTGCGCATGCCTAAGAAAAGACTGGAGGCGGTTCAAACTTGAGAACCAAGCACACCAGGTTTAGGTCAGAGGCGCCAAACTGCGTATGCCTAAGAAAAGACTGGATGTGGTTCAAACTTGAGAACCAGGCAAACCAGGTTTTAGGTCAGAGGCGCCAAACTGTGCATGCCTAAGAAAAGACTGGAGGCGGTTCAAACTTGAGAACCAAGCACACCAGGTTTAGGTTAGAGGCGCCAAACTGCGCATGCCTAAGAAAAGACTGGAGGTGGTTCAAACTTGAGAACCAGGCAAACCAGGTTTTAGGTCAGAGGCGCCAAACTGCCCATGCCTAAGAAAAGACTGGAGGCGGTTCAAACTTGAGAACCAAGCACACCAGGTTTTTTGGTTAGAGATCACCAAAATAGAAGAGATCCAAGTGCTCATCTGCATAAATTGGATAAATTGGAGATTTATACTTCCAGGGATATCAAGCATAGTATTTCTTCAGAAATTTGCCATTGATCGGTATCATCATCCTATCGCCATTTTGATTCATCAAGCGATAAGCTCCACTGGAGTAGACTGTCTCCACAATGAACGGTCCTTCCCACTTGGGCTCAAATTTACCCTTTGTCTTGTGAGTTAGAACCATTGGCCTTTTAACGGCCAGAACCAAGTCTCCTTATTTAAAGGTCCTTGGTTTAACGTTCTTATTGAACGTTTGAGAAATTCGGGCTTGATACAACTCAATTTGTTGTTGAGTTATGAGACGCTTTTCATTCAACGCCTCTAATTCTTGCAATCTTTGCTGATAGCGCTCTTCTGTCGTCATCTTTGTGGCTAAAGTCACTCTTAATGAAGGAATCTGGATTTCGAGAGGTAAGACGGCCTCGCTTCCATAGACCAAAGAGAACGGAGTAGCTTTCGTAGGGGTGCGAACAGTGGTGTGATAAGCCCACAGGCACTCTCCTACCTTCTCATCCCAATCTCGTTTATTAGAAGAGACGAACTTCCGAAGGAGTTTAATAATCGTCTTGTTGAAGGCTTCGGCCAACCAATTAGCAGCGGGGTTATACGGCGTTGAAGCAATATCTTTGATTCTGAACTTATTGCAGAATCTGGAGAATCCCTGACTGATGAATTGCGGACCATTATCATGGATGATTCGTCGGGGGACGCCAAAGCGGTAAATGACATGATGCTTGATGAATTTGATCACATCTGTCGTCTTCACCTCTTTCATGGGCACAGCTTCGGCCCATTTTGAAAAATAATCAGTTATTGCCAGAATAAACCGATGCCCTCGGGATGACGGGGGAGTTATAGGCCCCACAACATCCATTCCCCATGCCTCAAATGGCCAACTTGCGACGGTATTGTGCAAGTATTCTTGAGGTTGATGAATAAAATTAGCATGTATCTGGCATGCATGGCACCGTTTAGCGTATGCCATTGCTTCCGAGATCATATTCGGCCAGTAGTATCCCAGCCTTCTTATACGGTCTCCGAGTTTTGGACCGGGCTGATGAGCTCCACATACTCCATCGTGTGTTTCTCTCAGTACTTCTTCTGCTTCTGCTTTTGATATACAGCGTAGCAGCAGACCATCTCTTGACTTTCTATATAAAGTCTGAATTTTATGGTCATAATAAAATCTTTGGGCCTTCCTCTTTATCGAGGTGGCTTCTTTAGAATCTTCTGGTAATATCCCATGTAAAACATAATCCACAAACGAAAATCGCCAATCACGGGGCTCCAGGGTTAGGCCTACTTGGTACACTTCTTTATTTTGAAGAAGAGTATCTGGGTGAAGGAGCTATCTACTTTCAATGGTGATGCTTTTAACCTCACCTGGCGGGATCACCAATGTTGCAGCTAATGCGGTAAGGGTATCTGCATATACATTCTCATTCCGAGGTATATGAGAGATGTAGAATTGCTCAAAATAGCCAGCTAGTTCAATGGCTAGCTGATAATAGGGGATGAGGGCTTCATGTCTGACCTCATACTCTCCCGTCATTTGATTGACGACGAGTTTGGAGTCTCCATATGCCTCTAGATAGTTCACCCCCAGTTGTAAAGCCATCTTCAGGCCGATAATGAGCGCGTTATATTCCGCGACATTATTTGTGCACGGTTCTGTTAATGAGTAACCGTTAGGAAGTACATGTTTATGTGAGGAGATAAGCACAACCCCCACTCCAGCAGCAAATCGTCTGGCAGCACCATCAAAGAATATTTGTCATGTTTGTTCCTTGGTAACTGCGTTGATCTCTGACGTCTGTTTGGAATTAGACCCGATTGGATGGTCTGCAAGAAAATCGGCGATTGCCTGTCCCTTCGTAGCTTTTTGAGGGACAAAATGCATATCATATGGCGATAGCAATAATGCCCATTTCGCCAACCGGCCATTTAAGGATCCCGGTTTTATCATCAGAATCTTCAGGGGATTAACCCGTTTGCCCAGAAAGATAGTGTCGCATTTTCTGAACAGCGAACACTAGGGCTAAACATTCCTTTTCTATCGGGATATACCGCTGTTCGGCTCCGATCATTGTCCTGCTTAGATAATAGAGGGCATGCTCATGACTGTACTCATTATATTGAGCAAGTAATGCTCCTAAGGCATTATCCATGGCCCTTACATATATAAGGAAGGGCTGCCCAGGGACCGGCGCCATAAGAACGGGAGGTTTGGTGAGGTATTCTTTAAGGTAATCAAAGGCCCGTTGACATGCCTCATCCCATACAAAAGAAACCCCCTTCTTCATAAGTCGAGAAAATGGCTGGCATCGCCCTGATAAGTTGGAAATGAAGCGCCGAATATAGGCAAGCTTCCCTTGTAACCCACTCAATTCTTTAAGATTGCGGGGAGGCGGCATCTCGCTAATTGCTTTACCTTCTCAGGATCGAGGAAAATTCCTTTTGAAGTTATTATAAATCCAAGAAACTTCCCACTCGATACCCCCATAAATGACTTGGTGGGATTCATCTTTAAATGATGTCTTCTCATGAGATCGAAGACCATTCTTAAGTCCTGAAGGTGGTGCTCTTTATTTTTACTTTTGACCACCAAGTCATCCACGTAGCACTCTACTGTCTTGCGCAGATATTCTTTGAATATAGTGCTCATCGCACGTTGATAAGTGGCACCAGCATTCTTCAGTCCAAATGGCATCACCGTATAACAGTATACCCCCAGCATCGTTCTGAAAGCTGTATGCTTTTCATCATCCGGGTGTATCTTAATTTGGTTATATCCTGAGAAGCCACTCATAACCACAAGTATTGTCTATCATCACGTCGGTGATGGGAAGTGGAAACTCATCCTTAGGATATGCAGCGTTGAGATCCCGAAAATCGATGCATATCCGGATTTTGCCATTCTTTTTACGAACCGGCACTATGTTGGCCACCCAGTCAGGATACTGTTCTTCTCGGATAAATCCTAATTTTATAAGTTTGTTGACCTCAGCAACTATTACCTCCATCAACTCCGGTCGAAAACGCCTCTGTTGTTGTTTAATAGGTTTGGCATCTTCTTTTATATTTAACCGGTGTGTGGCAATTTGAGGGTCAAGCCCGGGCATGTCTTCATAATTCCATGCGAACACGTCTATATACTCTTTAATAAGAGATATAAGTTCCTCCTTTTCCAAGGGAGTTAGCGTGTTGCTTATGAAGATGGATTTCGGATTTTCTTCTGTTTTCATGTTGACTTGTATCAATTTGTCTTCAGTGGGCAGATCACGCTGCTCAAAGCGGACATCCCAGAGAGTGTCCATATGTTTAGCCCAGGAATCATCTTGGACATCGATTGGTTCCTCGTCGCTTTCTAATGCGGCTGAAACCATATTGGCCGTCAAGGACTAAAACCAAGCACCGGTGCTTATATCCGAATCATGGTCGGGTGAAGATGTATCTTCTTTGGCCGAAGAACTCTCTTCATCTTTTAGTAGTGATGAGGGGGGAGTAGATACATAGCCAAAACCTCTGCGAGTCTTTTGATAATAATCGGGGCTCTTTCCTCTCAGTCTGAACGAGGGTATAAGATTGCGTCGCCCCTTCCCGAAGTTCAATCCCAGCTTCTGGGTAAAATTATAACCCATCTTCTCCATTATCTGCCGGGATTTCTGTTCATACAAATGAAATTGTGGTGATGTTTGTTCATCACTTGCGCTGCTTTGCTTTCGCCGGGGTGATGTAATTACCTTACCGAACATAATCGGCCTTTAGGATCCTCTTCGAGAAGGCACTTCGAAGTAGTGACATTTTTCCTCAACTATTTTAGACCGAGAAAGGAGGGATGACCTAAGTGGCAAATGATATGCCACCAGAACTTCAAGTTCGGATAGGCCATCCACTTCAGTGGAAATACAAGAGGGTTCAGACTCAGTAGCTACAGCATACTCGTAGACTAACCTTATGTCTTCATTAATAACCCACTCACTTTCTATTACATTCACTATATTATCAAGACTCGAACTGAAATCTAAATAAGGGTTGATTTCATAATCACCTCCATCATCCTCTCCAAGAAGCTAGTACTCAGTATCGGCTTCATTGCCACTATCATCGGGCTTTGAAAGTTCGTCAGGATCGTCATTGGAGGCTTCATGGGATGGTTTATAGAGTGCAGCATCTGTGAAGTAATTCTCCAGCTCCTTAAATGGTTGCTTGTCGACAATTTGCGTCCGGACCTCTCCTTCCTCATCGCAATATTTCATGCATTGGTGGAGGGTCGACGGGACTATCATATGAGCGTGGATCCACGGCCGCCCCAACAAAATGTTGTAGGAGGTGTCTGCATCGATGACGTAGCATGTAGACTGTGTTCTCAAGTCCCCAATTTGACATCGGAGTCGGATTTTTCCAAGGGGCCGGCCATTATTGGCGTTGAACCCGTATATAGTTGTGTTGGTTGGCGTCAGATGATGGAGGAAATCCCTAACAGCTGCATCAACCTTCTGGGCACGACACTTAATGCAGAACTCGGATCAATCTGAATTCGGTCCACCTTTGTGGATCTGACATATCCGGTGAAATATAAAGGCATGTTGTGCTTTATATTCCTCACCTGCATGTCTTCTGGAGAGAAGATAATCTGTGGGACCTGCCTCCTCACTTGATGACAATGGGAGCAAGGGTCTTGTTCTTCATTAGCCGGCTCAACTATCTGAGCTAAGAATGACTCAGAGTCTGCCAAGGCCTCTCGTAATGCTTCACGTGTTGATTTTGATAGTCTCAACAATTCATAAAGCGTTACTCGTGCTGGGATGTTGGCCAGCTGAGTAATTATATCGAACTTGAAGGTAGACTCTTTATCTCCTTCATCTCTGACAGGTCTCCTCTGGAAACGAGGCCCTTTCTGATTTGCGGGTTTCGCAAGCTCCGCATAGATATCTTTCGGATCTACTCTAGTGTAGTCCTTAAGATATGTCTTCCCGGATCGGGTACCAGAAGGGCCTGCCCCATCTTGATGAGTGGCCATAGTTTCGAGCTCCTCTTCAGAACTTGTGAATGTTCCCGAAGCTATATATTCTTCATTTATATCCGCAGAGATGGCATTAACAGGCCGCTTCTTCTTTTGACTTCCTGTAGTAGGCCATTGTTCATTCTCTATCAAATCGGGATGAACCTACATGACTTCCCCCTTTTGGGTCATCACAGGAACAAGTCCTTCTTGGGCTTTGTTGTGAGGGTCGATATTCTTCGTAACCATCTTACCTTTAGAGATTGGGGTCACTCCTGCGGGGAACTTATGGGTTCCAACCACTATGGTTGCCATATTGGCAGTAACCTTCTTCTGCTCTTTCTTAAGCGTCAGAACTCCAGCTTCTATTAGTACTTGGATTTTGTTCTTAAGGGGAAAACAATCTCTAGTAGGATGCCCCACATTCCGGTGATAGAGACAATAGTTAGGATCTTTAGTTTTGCCAGCGTCTTCTGGCTTCTTATTTTCCGGAAGCTTCAACATTTCTTTCTTTTGGAGCAAGTGAAAGAGGATAGGCGTCTGTTCCGCCTTGAAAGTGTAATTCCTTTCTTGGTGCGGTCTACTTTGCCTTGATCCTTGCTGACCTTGAGGCTTCGGCTCCAGCGGAGGGCTGGTTTTCTGAGGAGCAGCTTCTGACGACATCGCTGCTTTCCCTTTATTCTTATTGCTGTTGTTTTGGGTATATGACTTACTACCCCCAGCACTTCTTGTCCCATGGGACTTTTCAACTCGGCGAATCAAGTCTTCAGCTTGCTCTCCTTGTTTGAGCATGTTCCTCCACGTCTTGGACTTTACTGCCCCCATTTTGAGGAGTACATTAGTCTTAAGGTTGTGTCGACAAGTTTCGACAAGAGTTTCCTGGATCATTCCGTGTTTGCAATGCACAGATTTCTCCCGGAACCTTTCTATGAAATCTTTGACCGTTTCTTGTTCTCCTTGTCTAGTTGCAAGGAGGGAATGAACCGTAATCTCGGTATCATCCTCAAAGAAACGTGAGAGAAATAATTTCTCTACATCTAACCAGGTATTAATGGTACCTGGGGGCAACTGCATGAACCAGGTAAAGGCAGGCCCTGGCAAAGTACTTGCGAAAATCTTGGTCATTATGGGGTCATTTCCCACCAAATGTCCAGCTTGGGACAAGAAATAGTAGATGTGCTGACTGGGCGATCCCTTCCCGTCATAGGGCTCCAACTTGAGTGGCTTATACCTTGGAGGGTAGGGCACCACATCCCATTCTAGTGGATATGGTCTAGAAACCCCTGACTCCTTCAACTCTTTTTTATGCATCAAAGCTTCGAATTGATTTTGCAATTTTTCAATCTTTTCTCCATGCGGATCATGGAAAGAAAATATGTCCTCATCCTCGTGCATTGAGTGGGCTTTGTCCTCCTGTTCTTCTTCATTTGAAGTCTTCTTGCCCTGTTTAGCATTATCCTCGACAACTTTTAAAAGTAGCATCTTAAGGTCTTCAATCATTTTCTGTTGCTCTCGAATCATTCTTTCTTGAGCTTCAAATCTCTGATTGATATCATCAGATTTATCTGCCATGTGCGATGCTGACTTCTGTAGTCGAGATGACGCGGAGGAATGAGGTGAGGCTATGGCTGAATTATCACTGTCCTCATCATAAAAAATCCCTGCGAGCCTCTTATAATTTCGAGGCAGGACGGCTCCTGATTTTAGTCGAGTAACACGATGAGGTTCTTCATCGCTCGATTCTGAATCATCATCCGTCTCTACAATTTTCTTTCCTTTCCCCACCATATTGGAGGTTACAGCTCTCCATTGCCTCAGGGAAGTAGTCTTTGGTTTCTTTGCAGGGTTCTTGTTCGGCTCGATTAATCGATCAAACGCAGATACCTGCTCTTGCTATAGCCACAGTTGTCCATTACAGCGGACACTGCGGTCATTAGTTGCTGGCAGTGACAGATAGGTTCTGCTTGAAGTTGTTCTACGCTTCTCTTCCTGGAGAGATGCTCCCTGAGATCAGTGCATTTAGCCGTGGAGTCAGGAGGTCCAAACTCTTGAAAAGGTCTGGGAACCCATTGAAGCTTCTTTGACTGATTAACCTTGACTCTGGGGTCGGACCGATCTTCGCGGGGCTTAGGAATAGCCTCGCGTTTCACATTGCGGGCCTGAAGAATAGCTCCGCGCTTATCCACACTAGCCTCGCGTCTCTCGTTGGCTTGGTGAGTCTTCAGAAGTTTAGCTTCTGGGATAATTGCCTCGCGTGAAGGGAAGTTCTTACACGCTGGCTTTTCTTCGCGTTTAACGCAGATCATAGCTTCGCGCCTGGCCCGATTTTTACGACTGACAACTATTTGCCAATCGTCCTCGCGTCTCTCACGAGTGTCATAAGTCTTGCATTTCTCGCAACCAGTACTGGCCTTGCGTCTCTCGCTTGGCTCAGTATCAGCCTCGCGTGGAGAATCACACGCTGGCCTTAAAGAATTTTTATACTCGCGTAACTCGCGAGTGTTGGGTATTCTGCGACTAGGGCAACCCTTACTGGCTTCGCTTCTCTCGCTAGGCTCAGCAATAGTCTCGCGTGGAAAATCACACGCTGGCTTTGAAGAATTTTTATACTCGCGTAACTCGCGAGTGTTGGGTATTCTGCGACTAGCGCAACCCTTACTGGCTTCGCGTCTCTCGCTAGGCTCAGCAATAGCCTCGCGTGGAAAATCACACGCTGGCTTTGAAGAATTTTTATACTCGCGTAACTCGCGAGTGTTGGGTATTCTGCGACTAGCGCAACCCTTACTGGCTTCGCGTCTCTCGCTAGGCTCAGCAATAGCCTTGCGTGGAAAATCACACGCTGGCTTTTCCTTACTTTTAAGGCAAATTGTATCTTCGCATTTAACGCGGTAGAGTCTGGTCTCGCGGGTAGTGCGAGCCAGTTTGCGAGGGACCATAGCCTCGTGTCCTCTGGTGTTAGCTCCGCGTTCAAAGCGGGCTTTGAGGGCTCTACGCCTCGCTCTCCGATTCCTGTTTCGGAGTTGGGTTCTGGTCAATCCAGTCCCCAGGTCTTCTTCGGCCGTCGGAAGCTCCTCCTCGGCTAGGACTTCTTGTGTGGACTCCGGCGCTATAATCGTAGTCTCCAAGGATCCCCGTCTCTCGATAGATACCTTTCTACCCGTCACTCGGGCATTGGAGTACATACGGCGATAGTGCCGTGTCTCATCCAAGTCACCTGATCTGGAGGAGAGGAACTCCTCGTACTTCTGCTGGTCGATTTCTACAACCAGCGTGTCTACTTCAGATCCGATCATGTCGACGTCCGATTGCGCCACAATCTCTTCATCAGTGAAAGAGATGGCTCCCACTGTGGTCGCCAGTTTGTTCGCGGCAAAAGTTCCTTTGTTTCCTTCCATCGAATACAGCTTAGATTACAATGAAAGTGAACAAGATAAAAAAAGAGAATAAACGAGAGGATTTTATAATTCAATCTCTCTCTTTTACAATATAAACGTGGGATCAGTGGCGATGGGATCTATAATAGTTCCTGTTAACGATCAGTACGTCGAAATCTTCTCTTTTGAAGATATCGGCCGACTGTAGACGATCTTCTTCTCTGTCTTTCCCGAACTCAAGGCTCTCTCGCGTACTTGAATTCTCCAAGACAATGATGATCACAAAAGGGCTTCAAGGCTCTCTCGCGTACTTGATTTGCCGAAGGATCAACTCAACTGAGAAGAAGAAAGGAGATGATCTCCGATCTCTGGATTGCCGAAAAGAAGAAGAAGACCAAGGCCGAAAGAAAAGACCCCTAGGGTTTCACCAGGAAGGTATTTATAGCCCCAGGAAGATTTGAGAGTTTCTATCTGAATAGAATTTGCTCTCATCAAGGATTCCAATCAAATATCTAATATTAATTTAAATCTCTTGATTTAGAATTCTGATTGGACTTGATTTGGTATTTGGATAAGCCCAAATCATAATCTCAATCAACTTGAGATTCTGGTTATCTTGCTCACGCGGAGCTTTAATCGCATCAAAACGCGGCGCTAAATAACCAGTGCGCGGAGCTAACGCGGAGCTATCGGACATCTCCGCGTTTACTCAAACGCGAGGCTAAAAATAGCCAAATGCGGAGCTATAGATTAGCTCCGCGTTCTGTTGTGGAAAACTCTTTTTATTCAGAAATTTTCACTGCCAACAACTATATCCATCATCATGAAGTACCATGTTGTACCTCATCATCGTACAATTAACCAACTATCGACATCGATCACTGCTGGTCTGTATAAAATATGCTTCAGATAGTGGCTTTTCCTAATTTACATCTATCACTGGGTCCAGAATGCTAAAAACATAGGATTTGACTCATGTATCATTTTAATCGACACCGATTCCTCGATCCACATTTTGATCAACCACAGCCGTCGATCTGCATCTCAGAATCTATCTCAGCTCTCAGCCATTCCTTTTGGTGTACATTACTAGAACCTACGGTAGTGCATATTGCCGGTTGTACCCGGCTATTTTTCTCTTCTGCTTCTTATTGTATTTGCCTTTGATGCCTCCTTCATCCTCCTTGCTGACATCAGATCTATCATCTTGTGACCTCGATTTTGAATACATAACCATAACTTTGATACCACTTATTAGAGATCGAATCCCTCATTGAGATCATAGAGAGAATAAAACATTACAATCACAAGAAAAATACAAGAATTAATATGGTTCGGCCAATTAAGTTTGACCTACGTCTACAGAAAAAACAAGAGAGATTCATTATGATGAAAATGTTACAAAAAGAGATACAATTATCTATCTACCTCTCTCATCTCTCATAATAATAAAAGTCATCTTTCATCTATTGCTCACCTTTCTCATATCACATACAAGAGATATATCTAGTATTTATATCATAATCCTTTTATAATAGCACTATAATTATCTAATTGGTATTTCAATCTATTGGAATTTTGATCTTCTTACCCAAGTCCAATAGTTGTTGACAAAAAAAATATATGCATGAATACCAAGTAAAGTGGGAGTTACATCCCATTAATGAGTGGTTTAAAATGGAGGTTACACCTCACTCAATTAAAAATTAAAATAGGGGTTATATCTCTATTATCTCTAAATTAATGAGGGTTTAAATCTCCAAAACTCTTACAAAAAGCTAAGAAGGTTAAAGAAGAGAGGACTGGGAGAAGATGATCAACACACCTCTATGAGAGGATTCACCTCCAGTACAAGAAAAATGAAGATTATCATTTTATAAAAAGTTCTACTTTTTCTTAATTCAGAGATTTATATCTCTTAAAGAGTTCCAACTCTTTCTTAATTTAGAGATTTCTATCTCTTAAAGAGTTTTAACTCTTTCTTAATTTAAAATTTTTTTATCTCTTAAAGAGTTTTACTTTTTCATTTTTAGAGTCATGCAAGGCTACTTCATATCTAAGAGAATGTATTAACTCTAATTTTCGATGTTAAATCATCAATGCAGAATATGATCATCTCCTGCCACTACATAGGAGAAGTTTAGTCTAAAATAGCTAACATATGGATCATCAACTAAAAAGAGATCCATATTTTAAGGCTAAAATAGCTAACATATGGATCATCAACCAAAAAGAAGTCCATATTCCAAGTCAAAAACAACTAATACGTGGATCATCGACTAGAGAGAGATCCACATTTTGAACCAAAAAAGGCTAAAATGCATTTTGCTTCTACAATATCAAGAGATGATCTCTCCAAAAATAAAGAAATGGGAATCTCAAAAGCCTTGAAAATGGTTAAGAAATAAAAATGCGGATTCTCATCCAGAGAGATCTGCGGAGAACTTCTCAGGGTCACATTTTGTGTTCAAAACCTTAAAAATATAAGGTTACTCCTTATACTCAAATGCGGATCTTAAAAAGCAAAAATGATTGCTAAAATGTAAAATACGGATTCTTGTCTAGAGAGATCCGTACGGACCCTTAAGGTCACATTTTAAATAAAATGCGGATCTAATCTATATTTTAAAAGTTTCAAATGCAGAGCCGCGTTTTAATCCTAAAATCTTATAAAACTAAAATTAACCCCGTTTCAATACAAATGCAGGTCTACCTGAGAAGCTAACACGTGAATTATCAATTAAAGAGAGATCTGCATTCCGGACTATCTTTTGAACTCATTATTAGAGGTAAATATAATTAAAATGTGAACCTCATAGGGTTGTGTTTTCATTTCAAAGTCTCAAAAGATAAAAACTATTCACATTTATACCCAAACGCAGGTCTAATCAAGTGAGACATGCTATTGAAAGTTAAAGTGTAGATCATCAATCATATAGAGAGATCTGTGTTTAAGCCTTCTTCTAAATTCATGATTTGAGTTATGTATAGCCAAAATGCGAACTCCCGAGGGTTGCATTTTCATTCCAAAACCTCCAGAGGCGAAAATCATCTTCATTGACATCCAAATGCATGTCTAGGCATGCCACGCAAGCTGCAAGGAGCTAAAATGCGGATATAAAAGTTGAGATCTGCGTTTCAGTTACAAATCTAGAGGATTAAATACGTCAATTACAAATCCTGAGAATTTAATACAAATCCAATAGATTAAGGATAGAAAATTAATTCTCAAATTAAGGAGGTCATTAATTGGCCAGTTATATCAATTCAAAGGTCTCCTTTATAAATAGTCAAAGACTGAGCTAAAGAATGGGTTAATCTGTGGATTGGTGAGATTATCGTTACTTGAGCACTTGTGATAAAAATCTAGAGCCCTTGTATCCAAGAGCTTTACAAAATTTGCCAACTGAAAAACTTATTCGAAGTGTGAACGGAGAGTAGAATTGTCCTCTAGTGCTACAACAGAAGCCGACATTAAATAAAGAGAAATCATTTTCCTCATCTTCTGTAAACGGGCAACCATTCATATTGTAATCTTTTATTGAGAAGTTTCAATAAAAATTCAATTTTATGGCGAACAATAGTGACTCCTCGTGATCATTTGATCATATCTGTATACTTAATGGATATAAGATACAAATCCAACAATCTCCATCTTAGCTTATATCAGATGAGCCATGTATCTTGGAGAAATTCCGTTGTTCTCATCATGCACTTTGCAAACATCCATCACACAATCAGCATGCTCCACCTTCTAGAAATAACTTGTACAATCATCACTGTTTCTATACTTGAGCACTCATGATCACTAAACTGTATTCCCTGGAACATTCACGATCACTGCACCATGCTCTTCACCAAGCATTCATAATTGTTACACAGTGCTCCATCTCGGTCAAAACATCTGGACCACCTTAGTATACACAATCACTTATCATGTTGTGCACCACACAAAACTGATCGCTACACCATACTCTGCCTTGATCCATAAAACATGACCATCTCTAGAGATGTAGACGATTATATACTACCATGTGTTCATCATGTCACGAAGTAATCATATCCATCACTATGAAGTACCATGTCATACCTTATCATCATGAACCAATAATCAACCATCAATCATCTCGATCATTATCAACTCCTTGATCATCGTCGATCACTACTGATCTATATAAAATCTACTTCAAATATTAGATTTTGCCCAATTTGCATCCATCACTATGTCCAGAATGCTAAAAACATAGATTCGGCTCATGTATCACCTTAATCGGACACTGATTCCTCAATCCATACTCTGATCAACCACAGCTGTTGATATGCACCTTAGAATCCATCTCAGCTCTCAACCACTCCTTTTGGTGTATATTGTCGAAGACTGCAGTCGTACACATCACCGGTTATACCCAGCTATTTTTTCTCTTCTGCTTCTTATTGTATTTGTCTTTGATGCCTCCATCATCCTCCTTTCCGATATTAGATTTTCCATCTCGTGACCTCGATTTTGAATTCATAACCATAACTTTGATACCACTTGTTGGGGATCGAATCCCCCACCGAGAACATAGAGATGAAGAAAATATAACAATCACAAGAAGAACACAAAAATTAACGTAGTTCGGCCAACCAAATTTGACCTACGTCTGCAAGAACAACAAAAGAGATTCATTATGAAGAAAATACTACAAAAAGAGATACAATCATCTCACTACCTCTCTCATAATAATGAAAGTCATCTCTCTTCTCTTATCTATTGCTCACCTCTCTCATACCACATACAAGAGATATATATAGTTTTCATATTCTAATACTACTAAAATAACACTATAATAATCTAATTGGTGTTCCAATTCAATTAGAATTTTGGTCTTCTAACCCAAGTCTAATAATGACTCCTCGTGATCATTTGATCATATATGGATACTTAAAGGATGCAAGACACAAACCTAACAATATCCACCTTGGCTCGTATCTGATGAGTTATGTATCTTGGAGAAACTCTGTTATTCTCGTCATCCACTTTGCAAACATCCATCACATAATCACTATCCCCTCCTTGTAAGATCCTATTTTTTTCTAGAAAGTAATTAAAGATTTACACTAAAAAGTGATTAAATCTATCTAAACGGTTAAAAAAATATCTCTACTCACTAGAAAGCACTTCTGAACAATGGAGTCACCTTTAGAGTGCGGTATGGCGGTTGTCACCCGTTCGGCAAAACCTTAATTTTTATTGATAACCAAAATTACAAAATTACGTCTAAAAATTTATATTAATTTATAAAGATTCATTTGGTATTTATAATCCAAACACAATCCTACTTCTACTCAAACTCAGTACAAAAGATATAATCCTAATCAAATTCAAATTAATCTAAAGATATATAATCATAATTCAATATATAGGTATTAGAAACTAATGATTGAGATTAGATGGCTCAAAATACAATTTTGTTCTCAAAATACTATTTTGTAGGCCCAAAACCCAAAATTAAGTTCAACACATCCGTAACCCACTAGATTGAATTTTTCATTCTACAGCGCTTCAGTAAAATAGTCATAACTTTTTCATACAAATTTGGATTGAGCTGTTTTTGGACTCGTTTCAATGATATTTTCGAGATCTACAAATTTTTTCTACACAAATATTTCCAGTTTAAGTTTTATCTTAACAAAAAATACTCTTGAAGTTGCTACTACTGCACTTGAGTTCCTGTCTTCACCATGATTGACTTTCTTTGCTCGTATTTGTCATAAATTTGTTCCTTTATCTTCTCTTCCTTACAAATCCTTTATTACCTATAAAAATACACTAAATATATCTGATTAGTAATTATTTATATACAAAAATAGATAAAATATGGGATGAGAAATGAAAATATGATAATAATAAATATAGAAACCCACGAAAAAAATCTAGGGTTTACTTTGAAGTCCAAACAATAAGTAACTTAATTTTGATATGGACTTTAGATTATTTAGTATCTTTTTTTCTTACAAATATTTTAAATTGAAATTATAAACATTCTTACTTCAAAGCATTATTTTGTTTTTATTTTTCTAACAAGAAGTAGTTGTTTCTAAATATGGTGATATAAACCTACATAAATCATATTCAAGAAAACATAGATGATTTATTTAGAACTAACCAAGTTTATGTTGGATTTGTATCTCGCATCCGTTGAGTATCCAGATATGGTCGAAGGATCACAAGGAGTCCCAATTGGACTTGGGTCAGAAGACCAGAATTCTAATTGGATTAGAACACCAATTAGATGATTATATTGCTATTCTAATAGAATTATGATAGGAACACTATATATATATATATATATATATATATATATATATATATATATATATATATATATATATATATATATATATATATATATATATATATATATATATATATATATATATATATATATTGTATATGATATGAGAGAGGTGAGCTATGTATGAGAGAGATGAGAGAGATAAAGAGATGATTGAAACTCTTTTTATAACATTTTTCTCGTAATAAATATCTCTTATTATTCTCGTAGACGTAGGTTGAATTTGGTCGGCTAAACCACGCTAATTCTTGTATTCTTCTTGTGATTGTAATGTTTTCTTCATCTCGATGATCTTGATGGGGATTCGATCCCCTAACAAGTGGTATCAGAGGTATGGTTATGGACTCAAAATTGAAGTCGCGAGATGGAAGATCTGATGTCGAGTTGGTAAGGAGGATGACGAAGGCATCAAAGGTAAATACAATAAGAAACAGAAGAGAAAAAAATAGTTGGGTATAGCAGATCGATGACTATGGTTGATCAGAGCATGGATCGAGGAATCAATATCCGATTAAGATAATACAAGAGTCGAATCATATATTTTTTTTAGCATCCAGATGCAATGATAGATGTAGATTGACAAAATCTATTGTTTGAAGTAGATTTTGTGGGCAGTGATCAACGATGATCGATTGGTCGATATTGACCGAGATGATCGGTGATCACTGGTTGGTTGATTGCACGATGACGAGGTATGGCGTGATACTTCATGGTGATGAATATGGTTATTTCGTGACATGATAAAGCACATGGTAATGTATAATCATCTATGTCTTTGGATATGGTAATGATTTTTGGATCAATGTGGAGTACAATATAGCAATTACTTTTATGTGGTGTACAACCTAATAAGTGACTATGAGTACTCAGGTGGCCCAGGTGTTTTGACCGAGATGGAGTACGGTGTAGCGATTATAAGTTCTTGGTGAAGAGCATGGTGTAGTAATCGTGAGTATTCAAAGAAGTATGGTTTAGTGACCGAGTACTTGGAGGAGAGCATGGTTTAGTGATCATGAGTGCTAAAGTATAGAGACAGTGATGACTATTATTCTATTTGTGTTCTTTCTAAAATAAAAATAAAAAAGATATGATTTTTCTATGAAACAATAAAAATATAAGAACTCGTACATTAAAACTTTGATAGGTTTGTTTTCCGCGAAAATAAGGTTTGATCTTTCTTGCCATTGATAGAGAAAAATTTATAGATTATCAAAAATTTCTCCTATTCGGATTACAATGAAAAGAAAATTAAAAAAAAAAAGACAGAGAGTACTTATAGAACATGTCGCTCATTTTAATCAGAAGATCATGGTATTCGAGATAGTTATGGGGATCGGACCTTTTCTCGTTGATGATCTGACATCGATGGTTGGAGGCGAGCTCGTTCTTTTTCTTTGTTGATTCTTAAAGGAAGCATGAATGCTTGTGTGGGAGAGAGATCTGGCCAAAAGTCTTCTTTTTTTCGGTTGCAAGGCTTTGAGGCTCTCGCACGTAGATTGATTTGCCAAAGGTCTTTTTTTGTCACGAGACTTCGAGTCTTCAACGCTCTCGCACGTAGATCGATCTGCCAAAAGCCCCTTTTGAGCTCTCTTGAGGGGTATTTATAGGCCCCAAATTGTTGAGCGAGTTTCTTTATAGATAGAATCGAGATCCGGTTTCCTTGTAGATAGAATTGGGATCTTTTTTGTAATCTCGATGAGATATTCGAATCTTTTCTTGATTTGATTTATTCCAGATTTGTCGTATCAGGTCATGTTTCTGCACCCAAAATCAATTAAACTCAAATTAGAATTTAATTAGAATTTGTAAAATAATCAAACTCTAACAAAATTAATTTAAAATCCTTTATTCAAGAGTTAATTTGAGTTTGATTAAAATTTGGATATGAGTTAGAAATTGCAAAATCAATCGAGTCGGGGCCAAATAAATTGTACAGTGAAAAAGAGAGAAAGAAAGATAGAGAGAGATTTTTTTGTTAATTAACTTTTTTCTTATTTTTGCTCATTGAGCACCTCCTTTTATTTTTTCGCACTGAGCACCTTGGGAGCCTCGCAGGAGCTTTGCATGAGCGCGAGGCTCCCTTAAATTTTTATTTTTTTTCATTTTCTTTCTTTTTGTTTTTAGCCTCGCATCCACGGGAGCCTCGCATGGGTGCGAGGCTGCCTCCCTTTTTTTTAAATTTTGTTTTTCTTTCTTTGAACTCCCTGAGAGCCTCGCACCCACGCGAGGTTGAGCCTCGCGTGGGTGCGAGGCTCGCCCTAATTTTATTTATTTATTTATTTATTTTATTAATTAATTACTTAGTTATTATTATTCTTATTATTTGAATATGGATTCGGATTCGGATTTTGGATCCAGACTCGAACTCGATCTTAGATTTTGGACTCGGATTATTTTTATCGTTCTACTAGACCCCCTCTAAAGTTTTCAAAATTTTGTCTCTCCGTTTATTTTAGCAAAATTTTAAAATACTTTGAATTTTCTTTTTGAAATTGGTGGATGATTTCATGGATATGGAACTTGCTAAGAGTGCGAAAGTATCTTAATAAGTTGAGTATTTTGACTTTGATGCGACTTGTTTGGGTTGCTAAGCAGTGTTGATGACTTGCCAGACTGACAAACAGAGCCGATGATTATTTTCGAATTAAGAGGGTGACTTACCTTGCTGACAAGTAGAGTTAATGACTCGACGGCTAACAGACAGAGCCGATGATTATTCTTGATTTATGATTGAAGAACCATGGGCAGAGGTGTACTGTTAAATGTACCTATGAGGTTTCGGCAGAGGTGACTAATTGCACATCCTGGGGTTTGGTAAAGACGCTTAATTGCACATGCCAAGATGATCGGGTTAGGATCATCGGTTTCGATCGAGACGCCTAATTGCACATGCCTTAATGACTCGTCTGGGTGATAGACAGAGCTGGTAAGCGGATTAGGATCACAAAAGAAATTATTTATTGCAGTGTGTGATGATTCAAATTTCACAGTTAGAGGTAGGATCTTAACATGACAGGCTTGTTTGCTTTTGAGATGAGACGGTTTGAATCTCGCTGTCAGAGATAAGAGTTTAACATGACAGGTTTGTTTGCATTGAGGTAAGATAGTTTAAGTCTCGTTGTCAGAGATAAGAGCTTAATGTAACAGGTTTATAAGATTTTAAGCAAATCCCCAACTATTAACAGATTTGATATGCCTTTACCAATCGCCATTTGCGTTGGGCTAGCCATGCTATTCCCCTCAGCATGATGAGTTGTCGAAAATTTTGTTTAGGCTTAGATAGCAAACATTCCTTCTTCCCTTTGCCTTTGAACCATTAGGTGGTTCATGCTTTTACCTCAGAATGAGGAGATGTCGAGGATTTGAATTCCTCTTCCCTTTGCTTTCGAAGCATTGGGTTATGACTATCCTTATAGGATGACGTTATGACAAACTTGTCATGGAGTTTTTAGCAAACCTCTAACTATCAACGGAAGAAATATCGTCTGGAACGGCCACCTTTGTGCCGCTATTTGGCGGCAAATGTCTCCAATTAGCGGCCATATTAGTGTAAAAATTATGAAAATTTATTATGCATGAGTCTCGTCTCTTGCTAAGTTGGTTTTGATGACTATATTGCACTTTGACTCTCAGCAGCATCATAGTCTCGTAGTTTTGCTCACTTTGGAAAATTTTCAGACTTTGATTTCTACTCCAACTCTGATTTCATGTCGTCTCTTTGTACGAATAAAATTCCTGAAAAACACACTAAAAATACCCGAGTAGCATTATTTATATACAAAAATAGGTAATATGAAGGCTATAAATATGCAATATATGGCATTCATCACACCCCCACACCTATCGTTTGCTAGTCCTCGAGCAAAATCTAAATCTAAGAAGAAAAATAAAAGTCCTAACTCACTTTCGTAGGAATCGCGATTGTACTTAGCACGTGCAACAAGCCTTTAAACCCCTAGATTACCCTAGTGGACGAGTTGTGTCTCGTGAGAGTTTGCAGTGAATATACCCACAAAATTAGTGAAGAAAATAGATTAAGGAATAAAGAAAGAAAAATAAGGATAACCGAAAATTAAGAAAAATAAAAATTTTATACAAAAGAAAGATTTTTTTATAATATTTTTATTAATTAATCTCACTAATCTACAAACTCAAGAATGCATTTAGATTATCAATTTTTAAATCGAGCGTCATATCAGATACACTTATCATTTTAATCAAAAATTTAAATCTTATCTTCAAATACCCTCTAACAGATAATCCATTCGCTCATATGCATCTATGTGCACATGTGATAGTTTATTTCGGCGTTGGACTCCAATTCTAAGTCATGATTTATCTCCTCTCTCATAACAATTTTTTTCTTTTTTCTTTTTTTTTTTCTTTTTTCTTTTTTTAAGAATATTTCACTTTTCATGTGAATATTCATGCTTGCTTACGTGCGAAGTACCCGATTACTCGGTTCATACTCTTTTCTTTTTCCTTTTTTAGAATATTTTACCTTTCATGCGAATATTCACGCTTACTTAGACGCAAAATACCCGATAACTTGGATCATACTCTTTTTTCACTCTAGAGGCTATTACCTTAATACCAGGTGCACCCCATTATTTTATCACTTTCGAGACTATTGCCTTAATAACAGACTCACCCTATTATTTTATTCACTTTTTTTTATTTAGAGGGAGAAAACTTACTCAATCGTTATCATCATTGTTCTTAACCTAATAAACTACTGTGAAGTGAAAAATAGATATATACTTACCTCAAAACTACTGTTAGCGATATTTATTTTTCAGATTTTAATTTTTTTTATAAAATTCAAAGTGTATCATCCAATCTACTCTCTTATCCAATTTCAAATTTAAATTTGTTCATTTATCTATAATTGATTGATCTATTGATAAAAATACATAATTTGTTGTTAAATTTTTTTATTTATTTTTTTCAGTTTTTTTAAATTTTTTTCAGTTAGTTACCCTAAAAACTACCCAAAGTGTAAAATAAACAAACCCAAAAATAAAATAAAAACTGTAAAAAAATATAATCTTAGAAAAACACAAAAAAAATATCCTAACCCACTCCCCACACCTAAACTCGTGTATGCCCTCAAACACAAACCAAGTGTGGTAAAATAAATATGAAAACTATTATACAAATACTAAATAATGAGAGTCGTAAAAGTTACGATCTCAATATCATCACCCTATTGACGTATGGAAAACAGTTACGACCTCTCGATTGCTTCCCACTTTCATAGTGTGTGTGTTTTAAACGTAAAGTAGGTGCATTATTATATCTTATCAACCTTCTACAAGTCACGAAATTACCTATATGTAGTTTATGCCGCCCTCGCTTTTTCTTTGTCCATATGTAAGTATTAATAATTGGGTTAAAAAATTCTTCATTATAAACCTGCCAATCATCGTTAGTAATAAGTATACATGTAGAAATATCATGAGATGAGAAGAGTGTCATATGATCAAGTGAACGAGGTGGTGGCTCTTCTAACTCACGAAGTAATGCGAGCTCCTCTGCAAACAAATCCTCAAAAGTTTGCTCATAAATTAATGGCACACTTGCATAAGTATCATTATACAAAGAATCTGTATGTGCCGATTCATCTAATAATATGACCTCATCTTTGAACATTTGCTCAAATAAGGGTTCAACATCAGTGCAAGAGGTTAAATAAGACTGCAAACTATGAATCATATTAACCTCAATGAGGGAGCTCGTTGTATACTCATCCATATTGAATATATTCAATGCCACAGTCATATTCCCAAACGATAACGTCATGAGGCTACTCCTGCAATCAATTAATGCATTTGATGTTACAAGGAATGGTCTACCCAAAATAACGGGAATTTAATTCTGTAGATTGGAGATCGACTCAGTTTCTAAGATAATGAAGTCTACAGGAAAGATAAACTCGCTGATCTTAATGAGCACATCTTCAACCATGCCAAGTGGTCTCTTGATTGAACGATCAGCTAACTGTAATGTGACCTTGGTAGGTTGAAGTTTTTCTAGCCCCAGTTGCTGATAAACAGTGTAAGGAAGTAAGTTAACACTTGCCCCTAAATCAAGTAACGACCTATCAAATATAGTGTTCCCAATGGTGCATGAGATTGTAGGGGAATCTGGATCTTTGTACTTAATAGATAAAGAGTTAGAGAGGATTTGTGATATATTTGCAGTAAGAAAAACTTTCTCAGGAACGTTTCTTTCTCGTTTCTTAGTACACAAATCCTTAAAAAACTTAGCATAAGTAGGAACATGTTGTATAATATCAAGGAGTGGAATATTAACCTTTACCTGCTGAAATATTTCTAGAATCTTTTCTACTTGCGGTGAAGGCTTTCTAAGCCGATTGGGATATGGTGCTTTCGGCTCAGGAACAGGTTCTTCCAAATGATTATGTGACGATGATGGAGGTGATGGAAATGGTCGTGGAGAAAGAGGTGGAAGAGATGATGTAGCCTGCGAGATAGTAAGAGTAGGATCAGGGGGCATGGCTATATTATTGTCCACTTGCTTGTCGATCTAAGCGTGTGAATGGTATTGCATTGGTGAACATGCAACTGATTGGAGTTTCAGGAACTAGTATTGGGGTTCGTTATGGGTTGACTTGGAAAGGTACCCTGGCCACGTTCACTCATTTGACTCGCTAATTGTCCAACCTGATGCTCTACATTCTTAATAGATTGAGAGTTCACGAGCAGTTACCGACCTGTACTTTGAATAAAATCAGTTGACACTTTCATAAGATTTTGCATGTGTGTGTCAAGATTGGATATATGCGTGTCAAATTTGGAATGAGACTTGAGAAGATTTTCAACGTGCTTCTCAAGTGACTAAAGTCACTTTTCTTGTTCATTATTAGACCCCTGTTGTGGATGTGAGTAGTTTTGTGCAGGTGATCTATTCTGGTTGTTCCCATAATTTGATGCATTTAGGTATTGATAAGCACCCATATTTGGTTTTGGGAACTGATCATTGGCTAGAGGTTGCATGTTAGGGTTAGAGGCCCCCTGATATTGCCCTTGACCCCATGATACATTTGGATGGTTCCTCCAGCCAGGATTGTATGTCGGAGCGTAAGGATTGTTCATGGGTTGTTGATACAAGGAATTAGCCTATTCAAGCGTGGGACCCATTAGATTCGTTAATAATGGACACTCCTCCATAACACAATTCGGAGTTCCGCAATTAAAGCATGTGGAAACTTGTATTTGATTTGCCTGACCTACCTATGGAGCACGAGTGGTCTCCAATACCTCAATTCTCCTCATAAGGGCTGCAATTTTAGCTTCGGCAGCTATAGAGCTATCGACATTGTGGATCCCACCCTTATGTGCAGAAGTTGATGCACTAGACTTCTCAGCAGGACTCCCCCACTACATAGTCTTCCACGATAGGTCCTCAAGAAAGTCTCATACTTCATCCTCATTTTTTCTCATAAACTCTCCCTGACACATGAACTCAAGAAGAGTTTTGGATGTGTAATCGAGTCTTTCGTACACGATTTGACACAACCGTCACTTTTCTATTGCATGGTGGGAGCACTGAGCTAAAAGATTCTTGAACTGCTCCAAGTATTTCCAGAAGGGTTCTCCCAGTACTTGACGGAATTGATTGATTTGATTTCGTATTCTTATCGTCTTATGCGTAGGATAATACTTCTTAAAAAATACTGCAACGAATTTATCCCAAGTAGTGATTGAATCAGTAAGTATACTGTACAACTACTTCTTGGTATTATTCTTGAGTGCAAAGGGGATGAAGTGGAGCTTAATTGCATCCTCCGATAAGTGTTGCAGTTGTATCATCACGCATACTTTCTGAAATCACTGATAAAGAGATATGCATTCTCAGAATCAGAACCAGTGAATTTAGGAAGCATACTGATGTATTGCGGCTTCAACTCATAGTGATTACCCACTGCGTGTGGAAGTTTTATGCATGATGGAAGTGATGTGCGCAACGGGTAACATCGATCCTGAATGATCGGGATCGGCTGGTCCATCTTGTCTCTCATAAACAAATCTGATCTCATAAGTCGACCAAATTGATCACGGGTCCAATATGGCATGAACCAGCGACCGTAAGTGTATGCGTGAAATTCCTAAACTAATGCAAGAAGTGGGGTGTGGTGGAGATAAAAACGGTGGAATAGATATGATCAAATAAAAATGTGATTCCTACTGTTCCTAAATTTCTTCTTTTTTTTTACAGAACCAAGGACCAAAACTACAGAGCTGGAGAAAAGTTTGGTTCAGAAGATACCTCTAGAGCCGCTAGATAGCAGCGCTGGCCTCTAATTGGCGGTCAAACCAGAGAGTTTGACTCTCTGGTTTCTGCTACGCAGTTCTAGGGCTTCCCTAATTCATTTTATCTTCATGTATCTGCAATATCTGGTCCCTACACACTCAACACACACTGTTAACCCGTAAAAATTTAGAAAAAGTAAAAAAAATATCGTCGATTCCCGGCAACGGCGCCAAAAACTTGATGTGATAAACTGCAAGCGTACATTGTCAGTTGTAGCGCTTAACAGGTCATCTCACAGGGATCTAAAGTATTTTTGTGTTTCTTACTCTTTCCTTAGTCTAACGGAATAACTATGAGTTTCTAGATTGAGAGAAGATGAGTTTTAAATTCTAGAGATTAGCCTAGAATTACAAATCCATTAGAATAATAGCCTAACAAAAAATTATCTCTTTCTTTCTATCTTTTTAATTATACACGGTTAAGTAACATATTAAAAAATGATCTTTTTAATTTGATTTTAATCAAGTGCCTCTAAGTATGACCTATCATGTGATGCGCAAGTATAGACCATCAAACATAACACCTTTCTTAAAAATAAATCATATCAAGTAGAAAATTTCATAAATGAAAGAAAAGAAATAAACTTCAAACCATAATCTAAGCATAGGCTATCAAAAGACTGAACTTAAGTATAACCTATCAAAGAAATTAGATTTACAAGTTTATCCAATTCAATTTATTTATAGGAAAATCTTTATTGATAACCAAACTTTATCTAAGTATAGATTATCAAAATATTAATTAAATATAATCTATCAAAGAATTATGATTTGTGAACTCTATCTTTTATTTATTTATAGAAAAATCATAACTTTATTTCTTTTTAGAAAGAAGATAAGATAAATCCATGTTAGTTCTATTAAACTAACTTCATCTACATCCTAGGGCTAAAGAAAATTAGTTACACATAATTCTAGTAAGCAAAATCAAATTTTTATTCATGAATATGGTTAACCCTAATCTAGAAAGCAATAAAACCTAAACTAGAAAACAATTAACTCTATCTAGAAAACAAGAAAGTCTAAAAATAATGGCTTATCTCTGAAGCACGGTATTGTAATCGTCACCCCTTCAGCAAAACTATAATTTTATTAATGAAAAACGAGTACAAAACTTACAGGATTCTCCCTTAGAATACAAAGATACGGCCAATATATAGGCTTCGAAAATCAAATTCTAATTCTAACAGAACTGAAAAACCACAAAATTACATTGAAACCCTCGAAAAAATATCGTTTGGAACGACCACATTCCGGCCGCTATTTGGCTGCAAATGCCGCCAATTAGCGGTAATATTAGTGTAAAAATTATGGAAATTTATTTTGTATTAGTATTGTCTCTTGGTAAGTTAATTTTTATTATTTTATTGCACTTTTACTCTCTACAGTATCGTACTCTCGTAGTTTTGCTCACTTTGAAAATTTTTCGGACTTTGATTTTCTACTTCAACTCTGATTTCATGTCGTCTCCTTATACAAATAAAATTCCTGAAAAACACACTAAAAATACCCAAATAGTATTATTTATATGCAAAAATAGGTTATATGAAGGCTATAAATATGCAATATATAGCACTCATCAATAGGCATCATCATCTTATCGCCGTCTTGATTGGTCAGGCAATAGGCTCCATTTGAGTAGACGGTTTCTACTACAAACGGTCATTTCCACTTGGGTTCTAATTTATTTAGTCTTGTAGGTCATGATTATTGATCTTCTGACAGATAAAACCAAATCTCATTCTTTGAAAATTCTTCATTTAACTTTCTTATTAAAATGTCATCGATATGCGCACTTGATACAACTCGATTTGTTGTTGCGCGTTCATGATGCAAACTTAGCAATATATCCGTGGGCTTAGTCTCGCATTTTAAGCTGGCATAGCCTCACAACTGGGTGAGTATATCTTTACATTGTACACGGGGTTGGACTTATATGCTGGCTTAGCCTCACACACTGAGTTAGATTCATTTGCTGACTTAGCCTTGCACACTGACTCATATTCGCATTTAGTTGCGAGCATAATTTCGTGCTCCACGCAGACATAGCGTTACACTTGAGTTACTTTACAAGTTTAAACTTGCATCTTCATCTCTTTACGCTAGCTTAACCACAAGATTTACTGGATGCGAGTCCCACCCCCTGTGTGGGCCTCATTTGATTGGTTATGGCTCATTATAAGTCAATGGACCACTTTCTTTTTCTTCAGATATTATGCAGGCTGTTGGTTGGTCTGGCGTCTTGAATTTCGAGCGCAAACCTTAGCCTTCCATTTCTTAAAGTTTCTGCGGGACTGAATTAGTCTGGCATCTCGGCCGTGAGCATAGTCTTACGTTTAGATAACTTTACACTGGCTTAACATCGCATTGTATGTGGAATTTGCTTTGCATCGCATACAATGTCGATTGGTGTGGGTCCCACCCTCTGTGTGGGCCTCATTTAAGTAGTCATTGTAATTCAATTGACCACCTTCTTTTTCTTTGAAGTTTGCGTGAGGTCAAAAATTAGCCTTGAATTTTGGATTTCTTCATGCGTTGGATCTACCTCACGCGTTGTGTCTGTCGCACGCTGGCTTATCTTTGCGTATTGAGATTTTTATGACCGGCTGCAATGTTGCCTTGTATTCTGCATCTCTTCCAGTAATAAAATTATCAAGATCGAGACTAGACTCGTCACACAAGGCGAAGGCTGGACTCGCCGCGCGATGTGTTAGACTAGGCTTGCCTCGAGGTGGAGGCTGCGCTCACCGCGAGAGACGAAGATTGGACTCGCTGTGCGGGGCAGATATTGGGCTTGCTGCGCGAGCAGAAGGCTGGGCTCGCCGTGCGAGGCAGAGGATAGTCTGGCCTCGTGTATATGTTATCCTCGTGTTTCAATTGTTTTATGCGGGATCGCAAATTAGCCTCATGTTTTGGTGCTTTTGCACTTTTGAATGAGTCCTGTAAGCTGGCTTGGCTTTGCATAGTCTAGCCTCGCGTTCTTTGCGCTGGCTTCATAAATATCTTTGTTTGGTTGGATATGGGTACCACCTCTGGGATTTGTTTGGCTATCCATGAGTTTCGTCATGAGGTAATAGACTACTCTCTCTTCTTTGCAACAGACTATATGGGGCTAAAGCTTATCCTCGTATTTCTATTCACTTTTGTACTCTGGTGAATTTTGTGTGCTGGTTTATCCTCGCACACTAGTATAACCATGCATGCTGGTTTAATCTCGAGTTTGCTTCGTGTCTGGATGACTTTACGCTGGCTTAGTCCTGAGTTAGTATCATGCCTTGGACGATTTTACGCTGGTTTAGCCTCACGTTGTACACGGGCATAGCCTCGCATTCTTACTTTGAGTTGTTTGATTTCATACTCTTACCCCCAGTATAATAGGGTTAGCGAGAGTTTTACTCTCTTCCAGTTGCCTTGGCGGCATTAGGTAACAAAAACTCATACGCTTTTCTTTTATTTTTTATTTTTTTATTTTTTTGATTTTTTTTAATTTTTATTTTTGACGGGCATTTTGCCATCAATTTTTGTAGATTGTATTTGCGGACACATTTTTCTATTTAGGTCTCAACTGGATCACGTTTGCATTGACGAGTGCCTAAATTTTATCTTTCCAATCATAATAATTCTTGGTTGGGTGCCCGATGTTTTGATGGAAGTGACAATATTTGGGATCATCTATTCTTCCAGCTTCCTCTGGCCTTTGATTTTTGGATAACCTAAGCATTCCCTTTTTGTTGAGTAAATTAAATAGGGTCATTGTTTGCTCATTCTTGAAAGCGTATATCCATTGTGATCTAGAAGAATCTCGATTATTTTGTATTTTTCTGTTGGCAGCAGATTTGATGGTCATTGCCTCATTTCCCTTAGGATATGATGATTGTGGCTGCAGCCGATTCATGGTCATCCTTCTCTGGGCATAGTATTCATTAATACAGCGGATTACGTTCTCCGCCTGCTGCCCTTATTTGACTAGATCCTTCTAGGTTTTTGATTCTACTGCTTCCAATTTGACCAATATTCTCTGAAGATTGTGTTTGCAAGTCTCCACCAATGTTTCCTGCGACAAGCCATGCTTGCATCGCACTAACATTTCGCGGAAACGTTCAACGAAGCTTTTAACTGTCTCGTCTTCTTGTTGTTTTGTTGCAAGAAGAGAGTGGATGGATACTTCGGTATCATCTTCAAAGAAGTGGGCTAGGAACTCCCTCTCCATGTCAAACCAGGTATTGATGGTTCCCGGAGGCAGCTGCATAAACCAAGTGAATGCAGACCCTCGCAAGGTACTTGCAAAAATGTTCGTCATCACTGGGTTATTGCCCATGAGATGGCCAGTCTGCGAAAGAAAGTAGTACATATGTTGGTTTGGAAATCCCTTTCTATCATATGATTCTAACTCAAGAGGCTTGTATTTTGCCAGAAATGGTATGGACTCCCACTTTATTGGGTAGGGTCTCGTAATCGCCGTCTCTTGCAATCATTTTCGGTGCATTAACGCTTATATTTGACTTTGAAGCTTTTCCAATTTTTCGGCGTGAGGATCAACGAAATATTCCTCCTCATTGCCTTTTCTCTCGGCATTTGGGTTGGATTCGGTCTCATCCTTCTTAGCCTTATCAGAAGAGGAAGAACTCCATGCCCCATTTTCTGTGCTCTTTTGAGTGTTCTTCAAGGCCTTCGCAATCATTTCTTTGAGGTTCTCGATGTTCCTTTGCTGATCTTGGATGAGGCATTCTTGCGTCTCAATCTTTTGACTCATCTCGGCTGACTATTCAACTATGTGCACCGTCGTCCTGATGAACCAAGAGGAAGCATGCGATCGCGGCGTTGCTATAGCCGAATGGTCACTAAACTCTTCATATTTCTCATCAGAACTCCATGCTAATTTTTCATAACTGTGGGGAGCCGTCACGTTTGACCCGATGCGGGTATGATGATAGGTTTTCACTGTTTCCATATCATAGGCATACATTTCGACGACTGGTTTCTTACTCTTATTCACCATATTTGACGTGAAAGCGGGCAAGTCTTGATCTGAGTTAGAATTTTATTTTTGCAGTCGTCTTCTTTCTAGAATATTGGATTTCGGTGTTAACAACTGATTAAATGCATATGGTCTTGGAGCTTGATAGTGACAGTGAGTCAAACTTGCCGTGATCAACTCCTCACAGCAGCAGGACTGATAGGGTAGTGCCACTCTTCTTTTATTTGAGAGATATCTCTGTAAATCTAGAGTTTCTTCATATCGTGTTGATATCACCACCTTTTGCGAGCAAGGCCCAGTTCTTGTGCGAGGTTTATTTGTCTAGACATGTGTCTCTGAGAAGTCATGGAAGTAATATTTGTCAACCACCAGTTTGGTTCGATGTTCATCATTAGTTTTGATATGTCTTGTACAAATTTGCTGGGTAGTCTGGCGTGTTGATCTAGCCTCGCACGCCGGCTTAATTGAACTAGCCTCACGTACTGGCTTAGACTTAGTTTGGTGTTTAAGTTTAGTCATGTCAGGTTAGCGTCTGGTCTTATTCATGGCACGCTAATAAGTGCTAGGCTGAATTTTGCTAGGCTGAGAGGTGTTGGGCTGAGTTTTGCCAGGCTGAAAGTTGTTAGGCTGATCTCTACCAGGCTAAAAGTTGTTAGGCTAATCTCTGCCAGGATGAGAGGTGCTAGGCTGACCTCTGTCAAGATGAGAGGTGCTAGACTGATATTTGCCAGGATGAGAGTTGCTAGACTGATCTATGCTAGGATAAGAGGTGCAAGGCTGACATCTGCTAGGATAAGAGGTATTAGGCTAATCTTTGCCAGTATGATAGGTGCTAGGCTGACCTCTACCAGGATGAGAGGTGCTAAACTGATTTTTGTCAGGATGAGAGGTGTTAGGCTGACCCTTACTAGTATGAGTATGCTAGGCTGAGCTTTGTCAGTATGAGAGGTGCTAGGTTGGCCTTCTCCAAACTGATGGGTGTAAGGCTGGACTTGAGCATGGCATTCTCTTTACTTCATACTAGACTGATTTTGAGCTTGGCATCGTTCTCGCTTCATACTAGGCTGATTTTGAGTCTGACATCCTTCTTGACTTGTGCTATGTTGATTTTGAGCTTGACACACAAAACGAACTTTGAGTGCTCTACGGCATGCCCTTCGATTCTGGTTGCGGATTTGAGTCCGTTTTCGTGCCATGATAGGTTTTCCTTTGGCGTCATATGTGATGAGTACCATATATTGCATATTTATAGCCTTCATATTACCAATTTTTGTATATAAATAATACTACTCGGGTATTTTTAGTTTGTTTTTCAGGTAATCCAATTCACACAAGGAGATGGCATGAAATTAGAGTTGGAGTAGAAAATCAAAGTCCGAAAAATTTCTAAAGTGGGCAAGACTACTAGACTACGATGCTTCCGAGTGTCAAAGTGCAATACAGTCATCTAACTAAACTCAAGAGTAAACAATATGCGAGGAGAAGAAATTTCATAAATTAATGTATTAATTGAGACGCTAATTGGCGGTTTTTACCGCCAAATAGCGGCCTCCCGTGGCTTTATTTTAGTCTTTTAGTTTCACAATTTTATTATAATTGGGTTTGGTTTTCCAAAGCCTATATATTGACCGTATCCTTGTATTCTAAGGGAATCCAGTAAGTTTTGTATTCATTTTTAATTGAATAAAATTATGATTTTGCTGAAGGGGTGGCGGCCACAATACCGTGCTCCAGAGGTAAGTCATTACTTTTAATTCTTTATTTGCTTTCTAGATATAGTTAATTGCATTTTAGTTTAGGTTTTATTGCTTTCTAGATTAGATTTTATTGTGTTCATGAATAAAAATTCGATTTTGTTTATTAGGAATATGAGTAGCTAATTTTCTTTAGCTCTAGGATGTAGATGAAGTTAGTTTAATAGATCTAACATGGATTTATCTCATCTTCTTCCTAAAAGAAAATAAAGTTATGATTTTTCTATAAATAAATAAAAGATAGAGTTCACAAATCATAATTATTTTATAGATTATGCTTAATTAATATTTTGATAATCTATACTTAGATGAAATTTGGAATTCTTATTTTGTTTATTTTTAGAATTATCCATAAAGATTTTCCTATGAATAAATTGAATTGGATAAACTTGTAAATCTAATTTCTTTGATAGGTTATACTTAAGTTCGGTCTTTTGATAGCCTATACTTATATTAGGGTTTGAAGTTTATTTCTTTACTTTTGTTTATAAGATTTTCTACTTGATATGATTTGTTTTTAAGAAAAGTGTTATCTTTGATGGTCTATACTTGCACATCACTTGATAGGTCATACTTAGGGGCACTTGATTAAAATCAAATTAAAAAAATCACCTTTTTAATATGTTACTTAACCGTGCATAATTAAAAAGTTAGGAAGAAAAAGATAATTCATTATTAGGCTATTATTCTAATGGATTCGAAATCCTAGGCTAATCTCTAGAACTTAAAACTAATCTTCTCTCGACTTAGAACTCGTAGTTAACCCGCTAGACTATAGAATTAGTAGGAATAGTAAGACACCTTAGATCCTCGTGGGACGACCTGTACAGCGTTACAACCGACACTGTGCGCTTGCAGTAAATATCACATCAATATGCAGCGAGTTCTGATGGACCAGAGTTTGAAAATCCAAGTGGCTATTGATGGATCAATGCCTCCTTGTCATTCATAAATATCAGGTCATCTTTTTGTGATTTTGAACATCTCGGACCGACCTCGACCTAGATCACGATTTTCTCCATCGTCTCTCCAACTCTATTGATGTCAGATTGGACCACCATCTCCTCTTCAGAATAGGAGATTTCTCCCACTGTGGTCGCCAGTCAGTTTTTAGCGAAAACAGGGTTTGATCTTTCCATTGCTATTGATAAAGAAAAATTTACAGATTATCAAAAACTCCTCTTTTTTGGATTACAATGAAAAGAAAATATAAAAAAAGACAGAGAGCACTTACAGAACATGTCGCTCTCTTTTAATCAGAAAATCGTGGGATTTGAGGCAGTTATGGGGATCAATCCTTCCCCGTTGACGATCTGATGCCAATAGTTGGAGGTGAGCTCGTTCTTCTTCTCTGTTGATTCTTAGAGGAAGCACAAATACTTACGTAGGAGAGAGATCTGGTTAAAGGTCTTCTCTTTTTCGGTTGCAAGGCTTTGAGGCTCTCGCGCGTAGATTAATTTGTCAAAGGTCTTTTTTTGTCACAAGGCTTCGAGTCTTCAAGCTCTCACGCGTAGATCGATCTGACAAAAGCCCATTTCTGAGCTTTCTTGAGGAGTATTTATAGGCTCCAAATTATTGAGCGAGTTCCTTTGTAAATAGAATCGAGATTCGGTTTCCTAGTAGATAGAATCGGGATGTTTTTTGTAATCACGATGAGATAATAGAATCTTTTCTTGATTTGATTTGCTCTAGATTCGTCGTCTCGAGTCCTGTTTCTGCACCAAAAATCAATTAAACTCAAACTAAAATTTAATTAGAATTTTTAGAATAATCGAACTCTAAAAAAATTAATTTAAAATCATTCATCCAAAAGTTAATTTGAGTTTGATTAAAATTTGGATGAGTTAGAAATTGCAAAATCAATCGAGCCGAGGACAAATAAATTGTGCAGTGAAAAAGAGAGAGAGATAGATAGAGAGAGATTTTTTGTTAATTAATTTTTTTCTTATTTTTTCTAATTGAACACCTCCTTTTATTTTTGCTCACTGAGCACCCTGGGAGCCTCATGTTCACACGAGGCTCCCTTAAATTTTTTTTTTTCTTTCTATTGGTTTTCAGCCTCACATCCACTTGAGGCTGGGACAGCCTCGTGTGGGTCCGAGGCTGCCTCCCTTATTTTTCTAATTTTGTTTTTCTTTTGTTTAACTCCCTGAGAGTCTCGCATCCACATAAGGTTGAGTCTTGCGTGGGTACGAGGCTAGCCCAAATTTTTTTTAAAATTATTTATTTATTTATTACTTATTTATTATTATTCTTATTGAATTCGGAGTCGGATTTTGGATCTGGACTTGGACTCGGACTTGGATTTTGGATTCGGGTTCGTATTATTTTTATCGTTCTACAAGATTATACTTAATTTAAGTTTTTTGATAACCTATTTTTGGTTAGGGCTTGTACTTGTTGGTTTTTATTTGTTTTGTTGAATTTATCTAACGATTTAGTTTATTTTTATAAAAAAATAATTTTTTTGATAGATTATATTTGCACGTCACTTAATAGTCCATACTTAGGTTGTTTTAAATAGGAATTAAACTAAAATATTAGATTTTTATGGAAGAAAAAAGATGAAATTGATAATATTTGGTTGTGAGCTAGTAAATTCCATATCTTAGACTAATTAGAATTGTTAATCATCAATCTAGACTCATAGTTAGCTCATTAGAATAATAGGATTAGCAAGATCGCAGAACACTCTAGATCCCTATGGGAACGACTTGTAAAGTGTTACAACCGACACTGTGCACTTGCACAGTAAATTTATCACATCAAGTTTTTGGCGCCATTGCCGAGAAATTGACAGTGTTTTCTTATTTTTTTTCTAATATTTTCTTGGTTAACAGTAAATGTAGAGTATGCAAGGACCTAAAACTACAAATTCAATAAGCTAAAAAGGATCAGAGGAATATCTGTTAATCACTACAAAAATCAAGGAGTCAAACCCCCCTAATTTTGCCGCTAAACAGTGGCAATAGCTGCTATTTAATGGCAAAATTTTTTAAAATCTGCCCCATTTTTTCTTGTTTTGTGTTTTTGGTCGTTGGTTCTAACAAAAAATATTTAAAAAATAACAAAAAAAACTTCTTGACTTTTTCTTTTTCTTTTCAATCTCTATCCCTCTCCACCTTTTCAAAAAAATACAAAAGGAAAATATTTCAAAATCAATTTTATGTATCTAGATGCCATCATTGTCGTGATCCGTATCATAATTATCATCAGTTTCCATAGATTAAAAGTTTGTTAGGACTAGATCATGATTAAATTCACACTACATATCACGAACCTACTAGTGCTCTTATACACAAAATTACAATTGTGAATGAATGAATTATTCTAATCAAAAGTCGTATCAAGAGAGTTCTCAATCTGATCCTTTCTTCATAGACTATTCATCTCTATGTTCTAAATTTAATCATGAACAAGATATTCAATTGAACATATTAGATAAAAGATTAAAAAAATTAGAAGTGAGGTATGCATGTTATGAGAATTTACCTATAACCACTTCATAAATGTCATCAAATATATACTCAAATCCACATATCCAATATCAAATTTTACACATGATTGTGAAATACAAACATTCAAAGAAAATAAGGAAGCTTACAAATATGAGACTGAGGTGCGAGCACGTAAAATAGAGGAAGGTATGAAATTTTTACTAAAATCATTCTCTCAAACTGCATCTTATATGGAAAATTTTCTTAAAATAATTTCTCATATTAAGCTTTTTGAAAATCAACCATCTAATTGTTCGAACGTATCTAAATCCAACGAGCAACAATTTTAATCATCTTTTGAAGTTGATATAATTCAAAATGAGTTAAATAATTTTGTATATGATGAGTCTATATTTCAATATTGTGATCAACCTACTTTAGACCATTGTAAAAATAATTATGAAAAAACTAGTGATAAAGAGAAAATTTTGCTTGGTGATTTGCCTCATGATGAGCTTGCTAGTGATGTACTATTTTTTGATTCTTTTGATAAAAATTGTGAAGAAATATGTCAAGAAGAATTTTTCTTCCTTCATAATAACTTGACTAATGATAAGTCCACTAGTATGATATTTTCTCTTAAGAATTTTGATGACAGTTTTAAAGAAAATTTACATGACGAGCCCAGAATACTAGAAGAATGGAAAGAACTATAAAAAGAAGAGCTTATGGTACCTAAGGATTTGAAAGAGCGATTTAAAATTGAGCTCATGAGTCTGCCACATCAAAGTGAGTATATTTTATCACATATTGATAAGACCAAAATAATTACCGATATGAAAGATACTCGTGGATGGAATATAGACTATAATAAAGGTACGATTTCCAACTTTAAAATTTTATTATTGAATAAAAGAAAGAAGGGCATGTATAAATTGAGAAAAACCAAAAATAAGATGGAGAGATTATATGCAAAATTGAAAAAAAATCTAAGTTCATCCATATCAAAATATAAAAGGACATATTATGAAAGTGGAAAGCGATCAAGAGGTCATAACTGCACTGAATTATCTAGTATGTGTACAATATTATTATAATAGTTTTCTTATTTATTTTACCACCCTTGGTTCGTGTATAAGGGCATACACAAGTTTAGGTGTGGGAGAGTAGATTAAAAAATTTGTATGTTTTTCTAAGTTTTTTATTTTTTTTTTTAGGATTTTTTATTTATAGTTTTTTAGGCTTCTTTATTTTACACTTTGGTAGTTTTTAGGATATTAAAAAAGAAAATTTTTTGAAAAAGTTAAAAAAAGAAAAAAATCTTTAAAAATTTATTTTCTGCAGTAAATCAATCTAATTACAAATAAAAGAATAAATTTATATTTGAAATTTGATAGGAGAGTAGATTGGATAATACACTTAAAATTTTAAGAAAAAAATTAAAATCTGAAAAATAAATACCGTTAATAGTAATTTTGAGGTAAGTATATATATATATATATATATATATATATATATATATATATATATATATATATATATATATATATATATATATATATATATATATATATATATATATATATATATATATATATATTATTTCATAATAGTTTATTAGGTTAAGAATAAAAATGATAACGATTGAGTAGTCTTTTCTACTAATCAAGAAAAAAACTAAAATAAGAATAAAAAATAAAGAGGTGTGCATGCTATTTAAGGCAATGATCCTTTAGAAATGAAAAAAATTCAGAGTATGATCCGAGTAATTGGTTTGCGCCTAAGCAAGCGTGAATATTCGTATGAAAGGTGAAATAATCATAAAAAAGTAAAAAAAAATTGTTTAGAGAGAAGAGATGAATCATGAGTTAGAGTTTGAGTGCAAAACCAAAGTAGACTATCACTCGTGCACATAGATATATACGAGTCAATGAATGATTTATTAGTGAAAATTGAAAGATAGAATTTAAATTTTTTATGAAAATGATAGATGTATTTGATATGATGTTTAAATTGAAAAATGATAATCTAAATGCGTATTTGAATTTGTATATTAGTAAGATTAATTATAGAAAATATAAAAAAAAAATCTTTCTTTTGAATATTTTGTTTCTCTTGATTTTTTGTTATTCTTATTTTCTTTTCTTTATTCCTTAATTTACCTTCTTCACTGATTTTATGGGTATATTCATGAGATACAACTCGTCCACTAGGATAACTTAGGGATTTAACGGTTTGTTACATATACTAAGTGCAATCGAGATTCCTTCAAAAATGAGTCAAGATTTTTCCTTTTATTTTTAGATCTAGGTTTTACTCGAGAATTAGCAAAATATAGATGTGGGGGTGTGATTAGTATCATATTTTGCATTTTTTATCTCATATATTATCTATTTTTGTATATAAATAATTGCTACTTGGATATATTTAGCATGTGTTTATAGGTAACAAAGGATTTGTAAGGAAGAGAAGATAAAAGAGCAAATTTATGACAAATACGAGCAAAAAAAGTCAATCATGGTGAAGACAGGAACTCAAGTGCAGCAGCAGCAACTTCAAAAGTATTTTTGGCCATGATAAAGCTTAAACTGGAAAATTTTGTATCGGAGAAATTTGTTTATCTCAGAAATATCATTGAAACGAGTCCAATAATAGCTCAATCCAAGTTCATATGACAAAGTTATGGTCATTTTACTGAAGCACCGGAGAATAGAAAATCCGATCTAGCGGGCTATGGGTGTGTTGAACTTAATTTCGGGTTTTAGATATGAAAAATAGTATTTTGAGCCATCTAATCTCAATCATTAGTTTCTAATACCTATGGATTGAATTATGATTATATATCTTGAGATTAGTTTGTATTGGATTAGAATTATATTTTTTGTATTGAGTTTGAGTAAGAGTAGGATTGTTTTTGGATTATAAATACCCCCATGAATCCTTATAAATTAATATAGCATTTTAAATATAATTTTGTAATCCTGGTTATCAATAAAAATTAGGATTTTTTCAAAGGGGTGAAGGCCGCCATTCCACGTTCCAAAAGTGACTCCATTGTCTAGAAGTACTTTCTAGTGAGTAAAAGTATTTTTCTTAGCCATTTAGATAGATTTAATCGCTTTCTAGTGTAAATCTTTAATTATTTTCTAGAAAAATAAGATCATTGGTTGTTTTAATGAATAAAAAAAGGATCTTTTTAATTAGGAGTATGAGTAACTAATCCACTTAGTCTTACGATGTAGATAAAACTAGGGATCAATCTCATATTATTCTATTTATGTTCTTTCTAAAATAAAATTTAAAAGAAAATATGATTTTTCAATGAAACAATAAAAATACAAGAACTAGTAGATTAAAACTTGAATAGGTTATACTTAATTTAAGTAGCTTATATTTAGTTAGAGTTTGGAGTTGTTGGTTTTTATTTATTTTGTTGAATTTATCTAACGATTTAGTTTATTTCTATCAAAAAGTTATTTTTTTGATAGATTATACTTGCACGTCATTTGATAGTCCATACTTAGGATGGTTTAAGTAGGAATTAAACTAAAAAATCAGATTTTTATAGAAGAAAGAAGATGAAATAGATAATATTTGGTTGTTAACTAGTGAATTCCATATTTTAGGCTAATTAGAATTGCAAATCATCAATCTAGACTCATAATTAGCTCGTTAGAATAATAGGATTAGTAAGATCGCAAAACACTCTAGATCTCTATGGAAACGACTTATCAAGCGCTACAACTGATACTGTGCATTTGCAGTAAATTTATCACATCATATTATCATGTTAATTTTATAAAGTGGATTCCGAGAGATGGATTTGGCATGATCCAACTCTAGCCTTGTTCTTCTATATCTCCTCTTAGTATAAAAAAAACAAAGGAAAAGGTTCGAGCCAATTGTCATCCATTCCATTAATATGAATACTGGAGTGGTTTGAAACGTAACTATGAACTTCAATACATAACCAGCGTATATGATATGTAGACAGATACGTTTTTGGACATACTAGTATTTATGCTAAACTTGATGTATGTATTTATGGCGCCATTCACATATGATATAAGCGCAACGCATCCATAAGAATAACTGGTATTTTTTGATATATACATTTCTTGCTCATCACAAGAGCACTAGTTTTGCAAAAAGTGACGAAGCTTTGTTCTTTTAATAGGGGGTCAGGATTTTTACCCTATAAATATGAAAATAAAAAGGGCTCATAATGTTTTTGATACACATTAGGTTGACTTAAACATCAAAAATAATGAATTTACTTCTTGAAAATTTTGTTTCAAGTGTCCAAGTCTGATTTAACTATTTTAAAAGGAGTTTGAGATTATTACAGTATATGATTATTTTATATTACAGTATATGATTATTTTCTAAGTTTGAAATTCATTAGTTCAAACTACTTCAAGTAAAATCTGAATTTCTCTCCCAAAATTAAGAGATTTATATTCCTCTTACACTCTTTTTTATTTATTTTTTCCCCTTTTATTCCTTTCTTTTTTCCGGCTAATTAAAGAAATATACCTTATTTCCTAATTTTGGTATTTCACTTTTCAAACATAGTCATATTTTCCTTTTAGGATGGACAAAATCCTGAAAGAACAAGAGTTTTTAAAGGGCTGGATTCGAGCGTAGGAGGTACACAAACTTAAGTTAAAGTAGTCAATAGGAAAGAGTTAACTTGGTAGGAAAAAACGTAAAAAATTGTGAGATCTTACCTTGAAGTAGGAGACAACCCATCTACCGCTAAGTTGGTTTCCTCTATTAATTGGCCGCATTAATTTAAGTGTGTATAACTCATAACCGTTTTTAAATATGTGTCTGAGAACATATATTTATTTGCTCTACCATGCATATGCAACGACATCAAAATGCATCCAGTAGTTTCATGTGGCGTATGCACTTGGTATACGAACTAACACATTGATTTGGTTAGTCACAACCACTGGATATGTCCTCCTATTTGTATACTTTTTTTATACCAAAACGGCAGGTGAAAGCCCTCCACATTTCATTAACAAGCAGATAATAGAACTATAATAAGGTTTGGGTTAGTTGAACCCTCACATAGAAAAGTACATAAAGAAAATAACAAATAAATCTAAAGAAAAAAGTACATAAAGGACAAAAGTCCTCCCAATTCAGTAACAAAAAGTAAAATAAGACCCCCAGATACGTCAATCTTCTTCATGAGAGTGGTTATGACCTCTTATCAAGTCTGATATAGGGATGGAAGATCATCTCCTGAATCTTCTCCTGATGTCCCTCCTGAGATTTTTACATGTTCCTTATCCAAAGGTATATCTGCCCAAAAGATAATATCGTGAGTAATCATACGAGTACATGTATGTGAAAATTGTGCTGTAGAATTAAAAATTCTATTATTTCTTTCTCTCAATACATTCCAGTACAAAGCTGCTAAAAGGGTTCTAGCCAACTGTAACGAATTGCCATTAACATCTAGTTTACTTCTCAAATTGGTGCAGTTGTATGTGTTAATGATAACCCCAAACCTTCTGACATAATTAATCCATAGTTCCTTAGTAAAGTGGTAGTTCAATAATAGGTGAACAGTGAATTCTCCATCCCTATTACAAAGTACACAGATATTCGGAGCTATCCATCCTCTTTTTTGTAAGGTTGGCCACGTGAGCAGGGCTTCCTTCATGGCCAACCATAGAAACACCCTTAATTTGGATGGGCAAGCAGTCTTCCAGATCAAAGAGGTATTAGGGAAAGCAACTCCACTGTCCACAAAATGATTATATGTAGACTTGATAGAAAAGTCTTCATCCTTGCTCCATCTCCAATAGGGTTGGTCATCTAACATGTGATTAGGCCTGAAGTTATCAAGAAGGTATCTCAACTCCTGAAGTTATGTTCTTTCCTGAACCGGTATAGGATGGCAGAGGTTCAAACTCCATCTAGAACGACCCCAAAATCTACTCACCTTAGCTTCCTTATCCCTGGATAGTTGGTAGGCTTGAGGAAATAAGATTTTTAGAGGGACTTGTGAGCATCATCTATCGTGTCAGAATGCAATATTGTGTCTATTGCCCAATCTAAATTCCAGACTCGGCCAGACAATATGCCTGACCAATATCATGCCTTTCTAGAATCCAGATGTAATGTTCCGGGATTCTTTGAGCCAGGTACCATTCCGAGGACGATATTTCGTGGTCACAAGTCTTTGGAATGAGCCATGGGGGCGTGACAATACATGTCACCACCACTTTGCCATTAGAGATAGATTTGTATACTTTACTCCTATTTGTATACTTTACCCCTACTACTTGTCATGTTTCTTTTCCCTCGATGCTCCGTGCATGCAAAGACCACTTGTCATCTTCTCATTTGCTATAAGATTTTCTATAAACGAGCTGCATACTATCTGACACAGATAACGGGCAAAGAAGCACACCATTTTTCCTAGTGAACCCACTTTATAATTGTTCGGGCTTCGAGCACGGACAAAAAGAACACTGAGAAGTGGCTCACTAGAAAATTGGTGTGCTCCTTTGGAAACTCCCCAGATAACTACACAAATGCTCGAAGTGTACGTCAAGGTAAGTTGTTGATTTCTGGGGGTGTGGGGCCGAGCAGGCGCCTCTCAGTCTAATATTCCAAATCTACATGTACGGTCCAATACGATACAATCCATCTTTCTATATACTAAGCAAAAGGGAGAGAGAAAAAAACAATTTTAAAATATAAATAATTTGAAAATAGGAGAAAATTCTATTGAGGCTTTCTTATTTTACTAAATTTTAGGATTTTTTTTTTTTTTTTAAAATTGAAAGCCAAGTGGGATTAGTTATAGTTATTATAACTACCATCTAAATACAAGAAACTATAACTAATAGATATCACCCTAACTCATCTTTACCCACATTTGTATCTTTTTTATCTTTCTCCATCCTTCTCTCAACATGTTCTTATCGGATACAAAATCTCTAATTAACGTATAAGATATTTAGAATTTTTTTGTTTGAAATTTAATTCATTATCATATGTCAAATTTATTCTTCTTTCTCTTTTTTGTAGGATGATTTGAATTTCATGAAGCAAAAGTCACAACAAGGTTAGACAATTAATACTCATTGAATTCTATTTATCTAACTGATTAATACTTATGATTATTAATAAGTTATGAAAAAAATGTAAAGGCTCATTATCATAAATTATATAATAACATCTCTTACATCATTAAAAATAAAGGAAAGATAGACATGAAATTAAAGAATTAAACATAAACTCATATTTATTGAAAATTATCTATCATAATTGATTTGTTAATTAGTAAGTTAAGAAAAATAAATTAAAATTCTCATTACATAAATTATATTTTTAAGATTTATTACATTATTAAAAACAAAATGCTCATTACATAAATTATATTTTTAACATTTCTTACATTATTAAAAATAAATGAGAGATAGACATTAAAATTAAAGAGTTAAACATAAATTATTGAGTAAAGCTATCTATCATAATTGATTATACTTATGTTTATTAGTAAGTTAAGAAAAAGAAATTTAAAGGCTCATTATCAAAACTTATATTTTAACATTTCTAACATTATTAAAAATAAAAAAGATCTATACATGAAAATTAAATAAATAAATAACTTCTTACCAAATTAAAACATCATTATCATAACTGTTCATAGTTGAATTTGTTTAATAAGTCGAGCAAAGAAATTTAAATATTTTAAGTTTCATATAATTTTCAAGTTGAATTTGTTGATTTGTTTAAATAATATCTTTATTTATTATAGTGAATGTTTAAATTGAGCATATCTAAGAAAAAAGGAAAAAGAAAAAGAAGTGAAAAGCTCCATAAAACAAAAAAAGAAGTGGGGTTAGGTATAACTATCTTCTCATTTGTGTATATTTTTTAATCTTTTCTTATCTTTCTTCATCCATCTCTCCACATGTTCTTATCGGAGTCAAATTCCCTCATTAACATATAAGGTATTTAGAATATTTTTTTAAAAAAATGAATTCATTATCATGTGTCAAATTTATCATTACCATCTAAAAACTATGATCTCATAAGTATATTTAACTTAGAAATGGAATAAATAATTATTTTCATGTATTTCTTAGAGTTTCTATAAGTACATGAATCCCTTTATTTCAAACAAAAAATGATAATAAATCCAAGTACTATTTTTAACCAGTTACTGCATATGCAAAATATGTTTTAATCATTAGAATTTAATATAAATAAAATATTATTATTATAAAAGAATTAATGATATTGCTCTTAAACATAATTGGACTTTTAAATTAACTAACTCATCTATCTTATCATTTATTTCTTTCAAAGAAAATGCATTTAGTTTTGCTAAAACTTATTTAAAAATTTCAAATAAAAATTTTATCTGTAATTTGATGGATAATGAATATTTTTTAAATAGCTTTTTCTTTTTATAATGACTCATATTGAAGAAGCATTATAAAGGAATTTCTTTTAATTTTTCTAAGATTTTGACTTTTAATATATTGAAAATATATTTCTACAATTATTGATTTTTTTCCAACTGCTTAATTTAATTTTTCATCCCCACTAATATTTGCAAAATCTTATCATTTTCATTTTTCTAATTTAGTTCAATTGCATGAATGACTAAGAAAATTGAAGAAAATATGGAGTAAAATTACTAAAATGATTAATTAATCAACTTTTGTGATATGAAGGCAAAATAAGCTGGTATTTATTCTTCATTGCCCAATTTATCTTCATAATTATTTATTTCTCAATGTGATTTATATTAGCATTGTTGTTTTCTCTAGAGAAATTATAATTGCGCTAAAAAGATTTTTTTTTTTTTTTTATGGTCAAATAGTAAGTAGATGCTCACTATTAGGGAAATTTTATTTAATTAACTCTACTTTATACTAAATAGCCAAAAAACCATTGTGTTTCTTTGCCAAGCATTACTATATCCATTTTAACCATTTAAAGTTCCAAATTTAGTATAAATTCCACCAAAAAATTGACATTCCTTTATGTTTGTTTTATAAATACAATAGTTTATATAAAAAAAGTAAATTAATTATAACAAAATACTAATAAGTAAAATAAACTATTCTAAGCATCATAGGCACTTCCAATTTGTATTTAAATTTACTTATCTCATTTTATTATTTTAAAACATACACAATTCTAAATATTTTTAACCATTTGTCTGGATTTCCCACTTGTAATAACTAAGGACACAGAAGCCATGATACTTGCTCCCCCTTAGTTCGTGCATATAATTAATTTCAGCGTCCACAACATGACGTATGGATGGGGAAAACTCCGTGTGGTACCGTACACTTGTTGTTAAGAACGCCCTTACCTACGTCAACTGCAAACTTATCATCTGGAGTTTTCAAAGGCGCACACCATTTTTCCTGGTGAGTTCAGTTTTTATGGTTCGGGTTGAAAGTGCGGATCAAAAATGCACTGCGGTAGTTGCCTCACTAGGAAAAGTGGTGTGCTTACTCCCCTTATCATCCTACCCCTGCAACTGCTTGATTGGTACCATCATGCACAGCTGAGGGTAGACGTGGGGCTTTATGTAATTTGGCTGGTGCCTGACCAGAACACGGAACATTCGGCCAGGAGAGGGAGGGGCCCGAGTGCCCTGCACTGCACCACATGTTGGTAGCATCTTTTTAAGCATGCAAGCCGCAGGGATGTGTATATATATTATACTTATATAACGTATGAGATCCTTATGTACGTATGGACATAATTACTGATATAGTCAGCCTGCTGCTGCCAAATCTAAGATCTTGAACTATTGTGCTCGCATGGGATACATGTGAGCTGTTTAGGGGTAGAGGTGACACGTGTCTCTCTCTGAGTAATATCACACAACGAGCTCTATGGGAGCAAATTTGGTTTGTTTCCCCTCATGGCTCATGTCATGCCCATGATCCTTATCAAGGAAATTTGTTGACCTCTAATGGTGTTTGACGGGTTGTTCGGCGAAGCGAAGAATGGAGAGGCAATTACGTACGCACTTATCCCTTCCATTTGAGTGATCAGCCAGTGTATGATATCCATTTGTAATTTTGTGTTGCCTGGATTTGGATCCTATGGTCTACGGCAAAGCACGAGGACAACGCTAAAATTAACGTATCTTTTGTGTTTGGGGCATATTCCTGTTAAACGTAGGAAAAGAATCATAACATTACGGCTATGATTCTATGATTTATGGAAGTGCCATGGCCATTCAACCAGCCAAATGACTTGGGTTTTAAAGGATTTAGCTAGAAATTTTCAATGTAAGACATACCACTATATATGATGTGATTTACTGATTTGAGACATCATACAGATATCGGCCAAGTCAGTGTATGAATGCTGGGAGATTTTTCGTGCATTGCACGTTCCTTAATTAGAGAACCAGCATACAAAACTTTTCTAGACACCGATATAGAATGATATCACAAACAGTATGTTTTCACGATTATAGCATTTTTCATGATTTATTAAAAACCTAACTACATGCTATAATTTAACAAGTAATCATTTAATTTCTAACATCATAAAGAAATAACAGATATGTCAATGATTGCACTTGTAATAACACATTTAGCTTCTACAAATACTATTTCTTTATATTGTTAGAATTTAATTTGTAGAACCTAAATGTGTTATTACAAGTGCAATCATTGACATATCTGTTATTTCTTTATAATGTTAGAAATTAAATGATTACTTGTTAAATTACAGCATGTAGTTAGGTTTTTAATAAATCATGAAAAAGGCTATAATCGTGGAAACATACTGTTTGTGATATCATTCTATATCGGTGTCTAGAAAAGTTTTGTATGCTGGTTCTCTAATTAAGGAACGTGCAATACACGGAAAACCTCCCAGCATTTATACACTGGCCTGGCCGATATCTGTATGATGTCTCAAATCACTAAAATACCTGTCACGCCCCGCTCCCAATATACGGTATACGAGCACGTGTAACAGGTACCGACAACATATTCAGTTTGAATATGCTAAAGCATTAATAAATTTTCCACAATAATACTCGGTAATTACGATAGAAAAATTCAACAAAATCTTGACTTTTCATTTAATGGAATGAAGTTTAGATACAATTGAAACAAAATATAATAAAATTAAACAAAAGAAAAAAGAGAATCTCTAATCCGTTATGGAGCTTCAATATGATATTTAAAGTACACCAGATCTTGCGTCAGTTTTGGCGTGTCCATCGATAAATCTGGGCATGCACACCCAGGTCATCAGATTGCGACCAAAATAAAAATACAGAAAGAATATGAAATATAGCAGTTATATCCAAATATAATAATAACACAAGTTTTAGAAAATATAGAATGAGATGTCTGTAATAATGATGTCAATTAATTTAGATTATCTTAATGTCATTTTAACGAAGTCAATTTTATAACAGAGGTATTTTTGTCTAGGATGTCATGTAATTGGAAAAGCTAATTGATAAGATACCACTGTTTCGATTGTTTCCTGTACAGACCCAGGAAACGGTCACAGGATTGTCCGATGCTGAGTCAGACCTGCCATCAGGCAAACAGGAATTATAATCAGGTATGATCCAGCAAATCATCACGCACCCATGGTGTGCGAAATATTCAGTTGTACAACTTAACAAGTTTACAATCGAAACAGAGTATATTTCCATCATTCAGTTTCTCCCCCAACCCAGTGTCATTTAAATATAGTACATGCATGTCTAAATTCTGGTTTTCATAATTTGTATATTGAATTTCGGGTACAATATTTCAATTAGATTTTGTTAACTTGTTAACAAAATGATTTATAGAGTCCGTTCAGTTTATACTTTATTCAATAAATCACAATTAGTTATATCCAAGAGTTACTGATTTGAGACATCATACGGATATCGGCCAGGCCAGTGTATGAATGCTGGGAGGTTTTCCGTGCATTACACGTTCCTTAATTAGAGAACCAGCAGACAAAACTTTTCTAGACACCGATATAGAATGATATCACAAACAGTATGTTTCCACGATTATATCCTTTTTCATGATTTATTAAAAACCTAACTACATGCTGTAATTTAACAAGTAATCATTTAATTTCTAACATCATAAAGAAATAACAGATATGTCAATAATTGCACTTGTAATAACACATTTAGTTTCTACAAATTAAATTCTAACAATATAAAGAAATGGTATTTGTAATAACAAATTTAGATGATATAATTGAAGTAATATTTCTATAAGAAAAATTAGCATGTTTAGTGAGTCCAAAAAAGAACTCACCTGGATTTTCGGTTTCCGGTGTCAATCAACGAAGCAATTTCTTGTCAAAAAGTGAGAATCTAAAATGTGAAAAGAGATAGAAGGAGATACTCTTCTCCGGTGAAGTGGTGGCGGCTCCAACGGCGGTTTTTGTAGTGGCTTTGAATGTGGCTCCGGCGAGATGAGTGAGAGATGAGAATGTGAGAGAATAATATTTAGAATGAGAGGAATATGTTTTGATTTAGGAGTTTATATAGGATTGGATTTAGGAGTTACAGAATGTGAAGGGTTTAGAGAGTTATAAAATCTAAAAGGTTTGAGGAGTTATTTGGAGTTACAAAATGTGAAAAGTTTAGGGAGTTATAGAATCTAAAGAGTTTGAGGAGTTATAGAATTAAATTGGAGGTTTAATGTAGATAATTTATGGAGAAGATGAAAGGATGGGAGTTAGAGAAATGAATAAGTAATGAGTTGAGAATATGAAAGGTTTTAATTTAATTTAGAGATTTTAATTTTAGAGTTAAGGATGTGAGTTCAGAAGGTGAAAGGTTTGGGAGGTTTTAAGAGTTGAAAGGATTGAGAGTTACAAAAGATTTTTAGTTAATTAAAAAGTTTAATTTTGAGAATTAAATTGAGAATTAAATATGGAGTTTCATGGTTTAAATAATGAAGAAGATGAAGAGTTTGGAGTTGGAGAAGATGAAAGGTTTAGGAGGTTATAGAAAGTGAAATGTCATATTTATTTTTATATTTATTTATTTATTTATGTCTAATGAAAATTAAGGGTTATTACATATGATGTCTCCTAAAGTTATTAGAGATCTATAGATACTCTTATAAACTAAGATTTCCAAAAATAAGAATGTAGGATTGGATATATAAATCTAAAGACTTCCGTGAAGGAGGAAAACAAAGAGAGAAGATGCATGATTAAGTGGAAACATTATAGTTCATACCTCTAAGACTCAAGATTAAGGAAAGAATATGTGACACAATATGATGGATACTTATGGTGTCTAACAAGATGATTTCTAGCTAAATGATGGATCTAGTGGTTATAGTTCTTAATATGTATTTTCTATTGGGTTAATAGAAAGGCTATGTTCTCAAGATTTCGTATTGAGATTCAAAATGGATTTAGACATTTTGTACTCTTTAATGTATTGGAATCTACTTGATCTCTTTCAGGATGTTGGGTTGTATCGAACCAAGTACATCTGGATATTCTATTTTCTCTTTAGTATTTTTTTTAATGTATAGTAGGATATTGGGATATATCCAACCAAGTAAATCTCAATATTCTATTTTCTCTTTTTTTTTTTTTTTTTTTTTTTTGGTAAACGCATAGTAATCTTACATTCCATGCTTCTAGTATTTGTGGGGAGACGAGATCATAGGTGGACCCCGGCGGGAGGGGGCGGGGTAAGAGTTTAAGACACCAAAAATAATATCATAATTTTTCAATTTAAAATATAAAAGATATCATCATTGATTTTTCATAACCCAGATAAAATGAATATGATAAAGCATACATATGTAATAATCATAAAATCAAATAATAAATACAATTATTTTTCTTGAATTTTCATATTTTATAGTATTGCATGATAGCTTTATTGTAAATTCGAACTGTAAGTTGTAAAGTTAATGCCAATGTTATAAGTTTATAAACTAATGGATATCTAAATAAAAAAAATTTCTTTTGACAAGTTTCTGAGTAAGCTTAGCAATTTCTTAAATATCTGAGTACTCATTGAAAACTAACTTATCAAGAATATAATTTTCAAGCTGATTTTCAAGTACTAAAAGATCTATGGGAGAGAAATCAGTAGAATATAATTGAGCAAGACAATATATTTTTTCCTTATTTAAGGTAGAGAATAGATCTCTTAGACTAATAACTCTCATGCAAACAAGCAATTCAGTACTTATCATAGAAAAACAGTTACTCAACTCCTATAGCTGCATATTTATTACAATGTAAAAAAAATTAGCACAGAATGGCGTAAGTTTGTTATTTTTACAACATCTTGATCATCCACAAACCTTAACACCTATATTTGGAACATCAATATCAAGTGTGTTATAAGAATAAAAAAAACTTCATTCAGCAAAGAGTCTCATCTTGTTTCTCTCATCAGTTGTAAACATCGGTTAAACAACTCTACCATATATGCGACTACATAATAAATCTAATAACTATACATTTGTAACTCCTAGGATATTTATATCAAATGTATATGAAATATAAAGTCAAAAGACTACATAATATTTCACAAGAAGGTAGTTTCAACCAATTATGGATCATTTATACCATTCTCCATAACAATCACAATTACTTCAAGAACAGAAGAATATATACCTGCGGCTAAATAATATAGTATAATATGAACTCCAACAAGTGCTACTAGAATATTGCAAGGTAGTTTCTTGATTCAAACCGTGATCACTAAATAACTCTCAATTCTGAAGTGTTTTAAAAGTTTTTTCATGTTGTGCAGTTTTTAGAGCATCACTTCTTTTATAAGATACTCTAACAATATTCAGAATTCTTAACACAAATTCGAAAAGTATGTGATTCATGCTGATATTGACTGGCCCAAAGGAAAGTTAATATTTGGCCGAATTACACGCACACCAGTGGTGATAAATATGTGATGATTTAAAATGTAACCTAATGTGAATAATAAACCAATCCAAAGATAGGTTTTTTTTTTACATAACTTATCATCAATATTTGAACATTACAACAATAGTACCACTTACAGTTAATATTACTGTCCAAAAACTTGATATTAATGTTGTGCTAGGTATCTTGAAATATCATAATTTGTTTTTAAATTTAAAGATTAAGTGTTTATTGGCTTGTTTTATGTGAGCATAATGGTTTATTCGATTTATTTTATTTTTGTTCTCTATTCAGCTTTTATATCTGCTACTTCTGTATCTGCCAACATGAACAATGTCTCTATGTTAAATGGGACTAATTTTAAGGACTGGAAAGAGAATATGATGATTCTCTTGGGCTGCATGGATCTAGATTTAGCCTTGAGAATGTCCAAACCCAATGAAATCAATGAGGAATGACACGAGAGATGTCACTTTGGTGATTTCTCACTTTAATTAGCCTATTTAAAGTGCTAGATTAATAATTTAAATATTAATGTCATAAATTTGCCCCAAAAAAAAAATTTAATGAACAGTAAAATCAGAATTCTGTACAGTAAAAAAAAAATTAATGAACAGTAGAATCCGAATTTTGTACAAAAAAAAAAATTATTTTATGAACAGTAAAATCCGAATTCTGTACAGGAAAAAAAATTTAAATATGAACAGTAAAATCCAAATTCTGTACGGTAAAAAAAAAAAAAAAATTTAGATGAACAGTAGAATCCGAATTTTGCACAGTAAAAATTTTTTTTAAATATGAACAGTAAAATCCGAATTCTGTACAGTAAAAAAAAATTTATGAACAGTAGAATCCGAATTTTGCACAGCAAGAAAAATTTTTTCTTAAATATGAACTATAAAATCCGAATTATGTACAGTAAAAAAATTTTAATGAACAGTAAAATCCGAATTTTGTACAGAAATTTTTTTTTTTTTAAATGAACAGTACAAAACTTTAAATTCAATTGATTACTCAAGGAATTAATCAAGGAGTAGGCTCTGATACCAATTGTTGGGATCGTAATAAAAATAATTTACCAATTGATAAATCCAAAATAAAAGAAATAATTTTGTATATTATTGAATCTCCTGATTAACACCATGAGTACAAAATTAAAAGCGGAAGCATACCTGAATCCATTGATGTAGAAATCTTGCAGGAAGAGAATCCTTGCGTTATGGTCTTCCAACTCTAACCACCAAATCCTTCCTTAGAATTCTCTCTGAGATGATTTTGAGAAATCAGAATACGTCGTGGCAGAGCGAGAACCATAACCCTAATTATAAACGGTTAGGCCAGTTATAATTTTTACCTCTGCCCCTCATAGAAGTAATAATTATCTAATGGTATCTACACAATAATCTCATGACTATTATACCCTTTAAGCCAATTAATCAATTATTAATTAGACCACAAAATTTAGACTTGGCTTAATTAAATGATAGCACACACATTTTAATTGTCTACATGTGTGGTCCCAAATTATAGATTAATTACAAAAATTAATCTAACACTGGCCCCATTCTCTTGATATGTTTATATTATGTGAAGCAAGTAGATTTACAATAACAATCTTAAGTGAAGTATCTGTGGTGGAAGTAATATGTCGAATACCAATGAAATACTCAATAAGACGACCATTTACATTAACATATTTCAAAGTAATAGCCATATATTGTTTTGTTTCTACACAATGAGACTCGTCAACTAACATAGAGAAATAAGAATCATCATTATTCTTCAAAATAACTTCAAATGTCTCAACAGAACTAGTGTGACAACTGTCTTTTAGATTTTTTGGTAAAAATTATAAATTTTCATCTGTTTTATTAAAAAGATACCTTTTTGAAATAGTTATTATGATTAAGAAGAAAGTGAAAGAGATCTAAATAATTTTCTTATTCTGTGAGTCGTTAGACTCATCATGATCATGAAAATAATAAACCATAATGTTAAAGAAATCTAATATAATCAACTACTAAGGTCAAAAAAAATTTGTAATCCACTTTATGCTTAGTTGAATTGCTCAAGGACTACTCTATTTTTGCTTCATTAAATTCTCATGTTATTGGTTAGCTATATTGTAAGCAATGTTATGCTTTCCCTAACGTTCAATAAGTTTGTTATCCTTCTTCCAATTTCTAAACTCTTTACTTGAAAATAAAGTACTACCACCTTGGGAAGATGAACTTTGTATTCTAGGCTTGAAAAAAATAACAAAATAAACAAAAAGTTGTATCTACCGCCTGTTTACTCAAAATTTGGATTTCTCCTTCCATTGTAAAATTATTTCATTACAACGAAAATATTGAGATTTACAAAAAATCTGAGAAATTACAAGAACGGGAATATTAATTTATTCCCTTTTTTTATGTGGGTTCGGGTGGCGATGGAGCTTCGCTGGTGCACTCCGTTGACCGTCTGACCGAGAAGAGAAAGGCTCTGCTTCGCTCCTTGATTTCACGAGCTCGTCCGAAATCATCCCAAAAGTACCAAAATCCCAAAAGTCCTTTCTCCGACTCAATTTCTGTATTTTATAGATTGAATCCGCTCGAAATCCGGCTCAAATTATCCCTGAAAAATCGGATCACGAGATATCAGCGAAATAAATAGGAAACAAAACAACGGAAAACAACCCGCGGGTTGACACCTGCGGGATCGCTCCCGCGGGTTGCACCCGCGGGAGCTCTCCCGCGGGTGCAACCGCAGGAAAGGATTCTCCCGCGGGAGCCTCCCGCAACCCGCGGGAGAAATTCCCGCGGGTGGGCTTGCTGAGCAAAAAAAAAAAAAAAAATTTATTATTATTATTCTGTTTTATTATTTTTATTTTCCTGGTATCTACACCGCCACAATTAGGATGACCATTGAACGAATAAGATTGAAACTTTGTTCAAGTTTTCCAAAAAATGTAGATAAGAATTTATGGCTATGTGGTTGATGAGGGCCTTTTCGTAAGTGTGTTCTTCGATATTCATCTTTATTTTTTATATTATAATTCCGAATTGGTAGTCTAAGTTCTGGGACTACAGGTAAATATGCAGGATTGGAGTACATTTTTTTGAAATTCCAATTGGGATCATTTATTTCAACAGGATAAAACTAATTATCTACGTCTTTCATTTATAGTATTAATCCATCAAAATAATAAATTAATAGATCCTGTGGAAAAAAATCTCATTAATCATTTATCATCCATTTCATTAAGCTTACGTATCAATCTGCCAATTAATCAATAAAAAAAAATCCATTTAAAGTAACTCTAAAATGTTAGATCAATCAACTATACGGAGTAGTAAAGTATAGATAGCATATCAAATTCAATATAAAAAAATGTCAACTTCTATGCATTATAAAATTTTTATCCTAACTAGAACAAGAATTATGTTTGTTATTAATCACAATCAATTAAATAATAAGAGAACTGGCAGGGGCTGAAGCTTTTCGAAAAAAAGAACTGGGGAAAAGAAACCATAACAAAGAATTCTCTCTTGGGTTAGGATTTATGACCCAAGCCCAAAATATGAAGGAGGACTCCAATTAGGAAAGAGATTAAATCATACGAAGATCAAATCCTAGACTCGTCAAAGATCAAGTCTTAGATACGTTAGAAATTAAATTTGATGCCGACAGTAGATAGGAAGAGGTGGGATTGACTACTGATGAGGGGGTTGGCTTCGCTGTCTTTGAGGTTAGGTAATTTGGTGGGGGGGGGGGGGGGGGGGGGGGGGGGGGGGGGTGGTGGGAGAGAGAGAGAGAGTCGAGGAGGAGGGCAGCGCCGAAGGAGAGCGAAAAAGGAGGGCAGTGTCAGAGGGCAAACTCGACTCTCGAGAAAAAAACTGAGATAAAAGGCAAGGAGGAGGGAGGCATCGCGAGATTGTCTTCTCTGTCGATTAAATTTATTTTGCGAGGCAGAACAGTGAATTGGAGATGATCTAGGGGGCGAAGCTATAAATATATTAAAAATATAATATTGTTTTTTTTTTTTCCTTTGTGTGTGTGTTTTTTTTTTTGGGGGTGGAGGCAGCGGCGGCGGCTAGTAGTCGAGAGACCGATCGTTGTCACCAGAAGAGAACTCGCGGAAAATTGGCACCGACATGGGAAGGACCGTTTGTCGGAAGTTCATAAATTATGATAATACAAGTGAGATTGGATAGACATGTTTTTCCATGGACAAGTTTAAAAAAGAGGAATGTTATGAAAATATCATGGAATAAGCTTTGATCCTATTCATGGGGATTCCATAAATATCTCATTCAAAAAATAGAAAGTTCGAAATAATTGAGACTTTTTCGTAGATTGAATACAGTTACTAATTCATGATATGGATTCAAACTCGAAATCTTAAATAAAATTATTAGGCTGGAATTAGAAATATCGTAGTAAGTATCTAAGGGTCATGTTCTATTTGTAGAAATAAAATAGAGATTACCCCTGGGAGAGATGGCTGAGTGGTTGATAGCTTTGGTCTTGAAAATCGATATAGTTCCAATAACTATCAAGGGTTCGAATCCCTCTCTCTCCTTTTTCTTTTTCAATTCAATTTTTTGCTAGCACGTTGTTGGCTCGAAAGTCGGAACAACCCTTCCTCAACAACATTCTTAACCAAAAGGTTGGTGGTACAATGGATAAAGCTCGCATTTACAAGACTTTAATTATAGAATGAGACTACAACAAGGTGACCCACTCTCACCTCTTTTGTTCACTCTCGTCGCTGATGGCCTCAACATAATGTTTAGAAAAATGGAAACTGCAGGCGTAATAAAAGGCCTCGCAGGTTCTACTTCCACATCACATATCAACATCCAATACGCAGATGATACACTCATATTTAGAGGTAATAATTTCTGTGAGGCAATACACATCAAATGGGGACTTTGCTGTTTTGAGGCATGGTCAGGGCTGAGAATCAACTTTTCCAAGAGTTCCCTAATATGTTTAGGACACAAAAACCTTACTATAAATTTTATTCTGGAAATCTTCAGTTGTAAGGAATGAAGTTTCCCAATGAAATACCTGGATATCCCTATCAAGCCAGGAAAACTCTCCAAACAAGATTGGTACCCTCTGCTAGATTGTTTCGAGAAGAAATTAGAAAGCTGGAGAAGGGGTCTATTATCTTTAGGAGGTCGGGTTATCATGCTCAACGCAGTTCTCTCATCTCTCCCTCTATACTACATGTCCTTCTTCCTATTACTGTGTTGGGTCAGAAACAAAATTGATCACATCAGAAGGAGATTTCTATGGAATGGGACGACCAATTCCAATAAATATCATCTTGTTTCTTGGTAGCAGGTCTGCATGCCTAAGACTGCTGGGGGCCTTGGTGTTCTAGATTTGAGAACTTTCAATCTATCCCTAATGGCTAAATAGTTGTGACACTTACTCGCCATGAGGGGAATCTCCAGAAACTCATGCATGTCAAATACTGTTCCCGTAAAGATACGTGGTATGCAATGGATAGAGCTTCATTAAATTCTTCCTACTTCTGGAAAGGGATGATCAAGACCAAATATATCGTATGGCCTAGTCTGCAATTTAGACTAGGAAATGGTCCAAAAATTGCATTCTGGCATGATCGATGGTGTACGCAACTCCCTCTCAAAATCCTGTTTCCCGCAGCCTTTGAATTATCCTTAGATAAGGATGCAGTAGTTGCCTCCCATTGGGGAAGAGCGAGATGGCGATTGAATCTAACACATCCTATGCCAATACTGGAGGAAACACAGGTCCGTGAAGTAAAGACTTTTTTAAACGAAATAACACCACCCGGGACACACAATGATCAACCCATATGGAGATGGGATAAGAATGGAGTATTCTCGATAAAATCCACATACCGCCAGTTTATGAATAGTGGAGTCAGCACTAAGGACACATTTTGGATATGGAACACAAAGTGCCCATTGAAAGTGCCCATTGAAAGTCAAGATATTTTTTTGGCTAATCCATAAGAATGCGCGGCTCACATGGCTAGCACTACCAAGGCGTGGTTGGTCAGGGCCCAATTTCTGTGTCCTGTGTAGTAAAGACAGAGAATCCAGCAACCCTTTATTGCTAAAATATAGCTTCACTAATCATCTCTGGATTCGCTGTGTAAGATCTCTTGGGATAAATTTAAACATGGAGGAGGAAAATTATATAGGGGGTAGACTATGTCTAGTTAGCCACCCATCAATCCAAACCAGAACCCTAACAGCAGCCTTGTGTTGGAATGTTTGGTTGGTGAGGAATAATAGAATTTTTAACTTTGTTGCTCGCTCATTACATACTTGCACTCGCCTAGTCATGCATGATTTTTTTCTTTGGACAGATATACTTTCCGATGAGAAGCGCATACATATCTCAGGGGGTTCTTGATGACCTGGATTCTCCTAACCACACTTGAGCTGCAGTCCTTCCACTTTGCATACTACGAGAAAAACTACTGAATGGACCTCTTGTAGCCGAATGGATCTTTTTTAGCTTCTATGTATCATTTATTTTCTTTTTGAGATTTTTGCAACAATGTATTATGAGAATCACTCATATGAGTGATCGTACTTCATTACTTTTTGTATGGTTCTGTTATCCACTTGCTAATGGAACACGGAGGGTTCACACCCGCCGTTTTATTTCAAAAAATTATAGAATGAGACGCTTTGATCTAAATGGTTACTTATTAAGGTTTTGGATAGAAATCACGTATCGACACTCAATTTTCTATTTTATATCCAATATCGAACTAAAAGCTTAAATTCTTATCATTCTAAACTTGGATACTTATCATCACCTTGTCTTGAATTCCATGAATCTAATATACTGGAGATATTTATGGTCCACGTCGTTACCTTCAAAAACACTCGAGTTAAACATATTCTCCAATGTATATTTATTTCCATTCAAACCACCTCCACAAATTAAAATGTATAATCCATTTTAATTTAAGCCCAATAATATTAGAATCATGCATCTTGAGAAGTGCCCTTATGATTACAATCATCACGTGCATAGATTGCCTTAAATACCATTATTGTTCACCATGTAATATAGCTGCTAACTTGCATGCACAAGAACATATACCACAATGACTAACCTTGCCCAGTTATTACTATGGATCTGATATACCAAGTTATTGTAATGAGCTCGTATCCCCAAGGCATTTTATAATTGATTGAGACAATTTTGAGCACTCAATTTCCGATCACATATTGAGCACTCAATTTCCGATCTTATATCCAATTTAGAACTAAAATTAACTTCAACTATTTTACTTGGATGAATTCTATTTTACTTGGATGAATTTGACCGATTTAAACGAATCTAACGGTTGGGTTAGGATTGGGTTTTGGAATATTTGGGAGATAGTGCTGATCTTAATTCAATATAAGCTGTCCAATTTGCATCGCCAGGGAAAATCGACTTTATCATTTCAAAGATGCACCGTATCATTTGGAAACAAACTCGTTCATGGTTTGGCTCCATTACCTGATATGCCTAATGATGATATGCCTAATGAAGGTGATTCTTTGCCAAATAGCAAAAGCAACATGTCATTATTTGGAAACTGATTTGTCTTCTTGTCACTTTTACTAAGGCTGTGTTTATTTGCATGGAAGTACAAAGGAAATAGTGGAAGTAAAATTACTTCTTTTCCTTTATATATTTATTTGGTTTAGAAGTAAACTAGAAGTTACTTCCATGTGCATCCTATGTAGCAACCCAACTTCTCAAATCTACTTCACATAGATTTTGAATGGAAGAGAGTTAGAAGTAAAAACTATTAATAATTTATTATTTTGTATTTTACCATTCTTTTCTTTCTTCCAAAAAATAATTATTTTATTCATTTTTCATTACTTCCTTCTTCTAAAAAGTAAGAAACAAACACTAAAACTATTAGAAGTGTGAAACTTCCAATTCTTCATTCTTAAAAGTAACTTCTAATTTACTTTCTTACTTCCACTACTTTTAAATATCCAAACACACCCTAAAAGTAGATCTACAGCTGATAGGTAAATTTTTTTATTATTTCTAGCACAATCATAATTGTAAAGACCATCATGTTAAAATATTATATCGTATCAAACTTTAAAATTATTATATCTCACAAGTCCAATTACCATTATTTTAAAATATTATATCTTCCATATTTGTTGTATCTGATCTTTACGCACATCATTTTATTAAAATATTATAACCCGTCATTCCATACACCATTGTTAATGTTTATTAAGAAGAGACAGGAGGCATGGGGCTCACTATATTAAATGGGGATTGGGATGAAAAATCCCCGAAAATTTGGTAATTTTTGGAGGACTGCATTATTTTTTAATGTATATGATTCACTTTTGGTAATTTTTGTATGTTCATAACTGTCCCAGTTTTCTAGATTCATATTTTCGAATTTTTCAATATTTTATATAGTATTTTATTTATATTTATTGATCTCTACTATAAAAATATAAATTTCTGCCACATTCAGGCAACATATAAATATCATATATGAGATCACCAATCTCAATTCATAAACCAATCATGATAAAATAATTGACATATCTTTATATCAAACTTTAACTTACCCTGTTACGCATGCTATATATGCAGGTCCAGACTTTTATCTAAGCTATGTTACTGCTATTTATAAATATACGAATTATGTTTGCATATCAATTAATATTTACATATACAAAATAAGATTGGACAAGTATTCACTATGTACTATCAGATCGACATATCTACATGATCTAGCCTGCGGAATTTCCTTTATCAACACTTGAAAATATTAAATAAATGGTGAATTGAATAGCCTAGCGAGTAAAGTAGATACAGGAATATAATAGAATAATATATATCAAAATCGCCATAAAATATGAGATGTATCAATTACTAAACTGAAATTTAGAATAAGAGTGATGTAATAAAAATATGGAATTCATACTAAATTGAAAATACATGGTGGACAAACTTGCACCAGTCTTGTTCCCTGATATTGTTTATTATTATTTTATTGGAGTTTTTACATATCGATCCCTTAATTCTTTGAAAATTGAATATTAATCCCTCAAAACTTCATATTTTTATTTTAGTCCTCCAAAATATTTATTACACCGTTTTAGTCCCTTGTTACTTATTCCGTCAAAATAAACCCCGCTTCCTTTTCTTTTATCTTTATATATTAGTAAAATAACCTAAATGCCTATGACTTAGTTAGAAAGGTTTAATGATGGCTCTCAAAGCTCTCTTTCCACCTCCTCACCGCCTTCCCCTCTCTCAAACTCTCCTACTATCC